>CM066033.1:488757040-489957040 GCA_033557465.1 Ichthyophis bannanicus
GAGGTTGAGAACAGGCTATCTCTGAAGGAAACCTGGCAACTTTTTTCACCCAGGCAGTGCTACTCACCTTGAGTGTGTTTGAGGTAGCTCCTAGTGCCTTGAGAAGATAGATTCTTTTTTTTTTTTCTTTTATTTCCACCACCCCATTGCCTATTTGGCTTTTGCTAGGGTGGGCTGACTTTCGTTTTTGTTCTGGGTTCGCAGCCTTTTCTGGGAGAGGGGTTACTGATCCTTTTCTTTCCTTACTCATTTCTCTGTGTTTCCCTTGGGCTAGTTGCTTTTGTTGCTTCCGTGCCTTGGCTGATGGGAGAGCAGTGTGGACCAGGGAGCTTGTTTTCTGACATCCAATTCTTTGCTTAAGTACGCTTATATGGGTTTAAAAATGGTCTCATTTCTTTTGTCATGATATTGTCACGGTTCAGGATGCAGCACCACAGCCTAGCAATCATAGCCTTATTTCTCAGCTTTCTGGTATCCATAGAAGGTCCTCCTTTCAAGCTCCAGCCCAATTGACCTCATTAGGGTTAAGGAGGGGAGCCAAAGCTGGCGAGCTTTTATAGCTACCTCTATTGCGTGAGTCATTTCACTGTCGTAAGAAGCCACCTACCTGATCGGCCTTGCCAGCAGCAAGCTGTCAACGTTTTCCTTAAAACCTCTCAAACATTTCTTCACTAAACAAAACCGGCTTGAGGCATCACTTTTTACAGCGGAGCGGGCTCGGAGACCCTTGGCTGATAATGTTACAGTTTGGTTTGGGGCACAGGATAGGTCGGTCCCGCATTCCGACCATCGTTGACCCATCTACCCATCTGCCTGCCTATCTCCCTCCCCCAACCACTCAGCCTAATGGACTAATTTGCATTAGAGGCTCTGGACACTGACGTCTCCAAGTGTGCCTTTTCAGGCAGCTGAAACCTGCCTTCTCTCAGCCCAAAGGAGACTTGGTGCATCGCAAAAGGGACTGGAAGGTGCACCTGGGCATGGCTTTCAACATCCTCGTTCAGCTGCCGAGTCACATCATTTTTATATTCCACCTCTACTATAAGCGGCACTTCTTCCCTGTGCGCTGACAGCAGTGCCAGCATAAAGATATTTTCTGGTGTCTTTTCAAAACGAACAAATCTTTCGCCTTTCCTAAAGATTTCCGTGGAGGAAAGACATCATGAAATTTTCTCAATTTTTGAATGGCCTTGCTATGCAGGGCTTTCTTGGAGTCTTATAACAGCTTTAAAATGCTCTCGCTAACAAAAAGTGCGGAGAGTAAGTTTTGTTTTTTGCTTTCCGGTGGGTTTTTTGGGGGATTTTCTTGTTATGTGTGTGCTTGAGGAATATCATTTATGTCTCAGCTCAGTTGTTTGACGTTTTTACCCATCATCCTTTGACAACTGTCTGTTTTGCAGAGTGCTTGCTGATATCATTTAATAAAAGCTGATCTGCCACCTTGCTCTTATTGTTTTGGTGCAGACCCTGTGAGGTTGAGAACAGGCTATCTCTGAAGGAAACCTGGCAACTTTTTTCACCCAGGCAGTGCTACTCACCTTGAGTGTGTTTGAGGTAGCTCCTAGTGCCTTGAGAAGATAGATTCTTTTTTTTTTTTTTTCTTTTCTTCCCTCCACCCCATTGCCTATTTGGCTTTTGTAGGGTGGGCTTGCTTCTGTTTTTGCTCTGGTTCTCAGCATTGTCTGGGAGAGGGGTTACTGATCCTTCCTCTTTCCTTACTCATTCTCTTTTTGGTTTCCCTTGGGCTAGTTGCTTTTTGTTGCTTCCCCTGCCTTTTCTGATGGGAAGCAGTGTGGGACCAGGGAGCTGTTGTTTTCTGACATCCAATTCTTTGCTTAAGTAAGCTTCTATGGGTAAAAATGGTCTCATTCTTTTGTCATGATATTGTCACGGTCAGGATGCAGCACCACAGCCTAGCAATCATAGCCTTATTTCTCCGCTTTCTGGTAATCCATAGAAGGTCCTACTTCAAGCTCAAGCCCAATTGACTCATTAGGGTTAAGGATGGGAGCCAAAGCTGGCGAGCTTTTTCTAGCTCCCTCTATTGCTGAGTCATTTCACTTTCTTCAGAAGCCACCTACCTGATCTGCCTTGCCAGCAGCCGCTTCAACGTTTTCCTTAAAACCTCTCAAACATTTCTTCACTAAACAACACCGGCTGAGGCATCACTTTTTACAGCGGAGCGGGCTCGGAGACCCTTGGCTGATATGTTACAGCTTGGTTTGACACAGGATAGTGGTCCGCATGCCGCCATCGTTGACCCAACTACCCATCTGCCTGCCTCGCCCCTCCCCCACCCTCAGCTATGGACTAATTTGCATTAGAGTGCTGGAACTGACTCTCCAAGGTGCCTTTTCAGGCAGCTGAAACCTGCTTCTCAGCCCAAAGGAGACTTGGTGCATCGCAAAGGGCTGGAAGGTGCACCTGGGCATGCTTTCAACATCCTCGTTCGCTGCAGAGTCCATCATTTTTATTCACCTCTACGATAAGCGGCACTTCTCCCTGTGCGCTGACAGCAGTGCCAGCATAAAGATCTTTTCTGGTCTTTTTCAAAACGAACAAATCTTTCGCCTTTTACTAAAGATTTCCGTGGAGAAAGAACATCAATGAAATTTCTCAATTTTTGAATGGCCTTGCTATGCAGGGCTTTCTTGGAGTCTTATAACAGCTTTAAAATGCTCTCGCTAAACAAAAATGCGGAGAGTAAGTTTTGTTTTTTTGCTTTCCGGTGGGTTTTTTTGGGGGATTTTCTTGTTATGTGTGTGCTTGAGGAATATCATTTATGTCTCAGCTCAGTTGTTTTGACGTTTTTACCCATCATCCTTTGACAACTGTCTGTTTTGCAGAGTGCTTGCTGATATCATTTAATAACAGCTGATCTGCACCTTGCTCTTATTGTTTTTGGTGCAGACCCTGTGAGGTTGAGAACAGGCTATCTCTGAAGGAAACCTGGCAACTTTTTTCACCCAGGCAGTGCTACTCACCTTGAGTGTGTTTGAGGTAGCTCCTAGTGCCTTGAGAAGATAGATTCTTTTTTTTCTTTTTCTTCCCTCCACCCCATTGCCTATTTGGCTTTTGTAGGGTGGGCTTGCTTCTGTTTTTGCTCTGGTTCTCAGCATTGTCTGGGAGAGGGGTTACTGATCCTTCCTCTTTCCTTACTCATTCTCTTTGTTTCCCTTGGGCTAGTTGCTTCCTCTGCCTTTTCTGATGGGAAGCAGTGTGGACCAGGGAGCTTGTTTTCTGACATCCAATTCTTTGCTTAAGTAAGCTTCTATGGGTAAAAATGGTCTCATTCTTTTGTCATGATATTGTCACGGTCAGGATGCAGCACCACAGCCTAGCAATCATAGCCTTATTTCTCCGCTTTCTGGTATCCATAGAAGGTCCTACTTCAAGCTCAAGCCCAATTGACTCATTAGGGTTAAGGATGGGAGCCAAAGCTGGCGAGCTTTTCTAGCTCCCTCTATTGCTGAGTCATTTCACTTTCTTCAGAAGCCACCTACCTGATCTGCCTTGCCAGCAGCCGCTTCAACGTTTTCCTTAAAACCTCTCAAACATTTCTTCACTAAACAACACCGGCTGAGGCATCACTTTTTACAGCGGAGCGGGCTCGGAGACCCTTGGCTGATATGTTACAGCTTGGTTTGGCACAGGATAGTGGTCCGCATGCCGCCATCCTTGACCCATCTACCCATCTGCCTGCCTCGCCCCTCCCCCACCCTCAGCTATGGACTAATTTGCATTAGAGTGCTGGAACTGACTCTCCAAGGTGCCTTTCAGGCAGCTGAAACCTGCTTCTCAGCCCAAAGGAGACTTGGTGCATCGCAAAAGGGCTGGAAGGTGCACCTGGGCATGCTTTCAACATCCTCGTTCAGCTGCAGAGTCACATCATTTTTATTCACCTCTACTATAAGCGGCACTTCTCCCTGTGCGCTGACAGCAGTGCCAGCCTAAAGATATTTTCTGGTCTTTTTTCAAAACGAACAAATCTTTCGCCTTTTACTAAAGATTTCCGTGGAGAAAGACATCAATGAAATTTTCTCAATTTTTGAGTGGCCTTGCTATGCAGGGCTTTCTTGGAGTCTTATAACAGCTTTAAAATGCTCTCGCTAACAAAATTGCGGAGAGTAAGTTTTGTTTTTTGCTTTCCGGTGGGTTTTTTAGGGGATTTTCTTGTTATGTGTGTGCTTGAGGAATATCATTTATGTCTCAGCTCAGTTGTTTGACGTTTTTACCCATCATCCTTTGACAACTGTCTGTTTTGCAGAGTGCTTGCTGATATCATTTAATAACAGCTGATCTGCACCTTGCTCTTATTGTTTTGGTGCAGACCCTGTGAGGTTGAGAACAGGCTATCTCTGAAGGAAACCTGGCAACTTTTTTCACCCAGGCAGTGCTACTCACCTTGAGTGTGTTTGAGGTAGCTCCTAGTGCCTTGAGAAGATAGATTCTTTTTTTTTTTTCTTTTCTTCCCTCCACCCCATTGCCTATTTGGCTTTTGTAGGGTGGGCTTGCTTCTGTTTTTGCTCTGGTTCTCAGCATTGTCTGGGAGAGGGGTTACTGATCCTTCCTCTTTCCTTACTCATTCTCTTTGTTTCCCTTGGGCTAGTTGCTTTTGTTGCTTCCCCTGCCTTTTCTGATGGGAAGCAGTGTGGACCAGGGAGCTTGTTTTCTGACATCCAATTCTTTGCTTAAGTAAGCTTCTATGGGTAAAAATGGTCTCATTCTTTTGTCATGATATTGTCACGGTCAGGATGCAGCACCACAGCCTAGCAATCATAGCCTTATTTCTCCGCTTTCTGGTATCCATAGAAGGTCCTACTTCAAGCTCAAGCCCAATTGACTCATTAGGGTTAAGGATGGGAGCCAAAGCTGGCGAGCTTTTCTAGCTCCCTCTATTGCTGAGTCATTTCACTTTCTTCAGAAGCCACCTACCTGATCTGCCTTGCCAGCAGCCGCTTCAACGTTTTCCTTAAAACCTCTCAAACATTTCTTCACTAAACAACACCGGCTGAGGCATCACTTTTTACAGCGGAGCGGGCTCGGAGACCCTTGGCTGATATGTTACAGCTTGGTTTGGCACAGGATAGTGGTCCGCATGCCGCCATCCTTGACCCATCTACCCATCTGCCTGCCTCGCCCCTCCCCCACCCTCAGCTATGGACTAATTTGCATTAGAGTGCTGGAACTGACTCTCCAAGGTGCCTTTTCAGGCAGCTGAAACCTGCTTCTCAGCCCAAAGGAGACTTGGTGCATCGCAAAAGGGCTGGAAGGTGCACCTGGGCATGCTTTCAACATCCTCGTTCAGCTGCAGAGTCACATCATTTTTATTCACCTCTACTATAAGCGGCACTTCTCCCTGTGCGCTGACAGCAGTGCCAGCCTAAAGATATTTTCTGGTCTTTTTTCAAAACGAACAAATCTTTCGCCTTTTACTAAAGATTTCCGTGGAGAAAGACATCAATGAAATTTTCTCAATTTTTGAGTGGCCTTGCTATGCAGGGCTTTCTTGGAGTCTTATAACAGCTTTAAAATGCTCTCGCTAACAAAATTGCGGAGAGTAAGTTTTGTTTTTTGCTTTCCGGTGGGTTTTTTGGGGGATTTTCTTGTTATGTGTGTGCTTGAGGAATATCATTTATGTCTCAGCTCAGTTGTTTGACGTTTTTACCCATCATCCTTTGACAACTGTCTGTTTTGCAGAGTGCTTGCTGATATCATTTAATAACAGCTGATCTGCACCTGGCTCTTATTGTTTTGGTGCAGACCCTGTGAGGTTGAGAACAGGCTATCTCTGAAGGAAACCTGGCAACTTTTTTCACCCAGGCATTGCTACTCACCTTGAGTGTGTTTGAGGTAGCTCCTAGTGCCTTGAGAAGATAGATTCTTTTTTTTTTTTTCTTTTCTTCCCTCCACCCCATTGCCTATTTGGCTTTTCTAGGGTGGGCTTGCTTCTCTTTTTGCTCTGGTTCTCAGCATTTTCTGGGAGAGGGGTTACTGATCCTTCCTCTTTCCTTACTCATTCTCTTTGTTTCCCTTGGGCTAGTTGTTTTTGTTGCTTCCCCTGCCTTTTCTGATGGGAAGCAGTGTGGACCAGGGAGCTTGTTTTCTGACATCCAATTCTTTGCTTAAGTAAGCTTCTATGGGTAAAAATGGTCTCATTCTTTTGTCATGATATTGTCACGGTCAGGATGCAGCACCACAGCCTAGCAATCATAGCCTTATTTCTCCGCTTTCTGGTATCCATAGAAGGTCCTACTTCAAGCTCAAGCCCAATTGACTCATTAGGGTTAAGGATGGGAGCCAAAGCTGGCGAGCTTTTCTAGCTCCCTCTATTGCTGAGTCATTTCACTTTCTTCAGAAGCCACCTACCTGATCTGCCTTGCCAGCAGCCGCTTCAACGTTTTCCTTAAAACCTCTCAAACATTTCTTCACTAAACAACACCGGCTGAGGCATCACTTTTTACAGCGGAGCGGGCTCGGAGACCCTTGGCTGATATGTTACAGCTTGGTTTGGCACAGGATAGTGGTCCGCATGCCGCCATCCTTGACCCATCTACCCATCTGCCTGCCTCGCCCCTCCCCCACCCTCAGCTATGGACTAATTTGCATTAGAGTGCTGGAACTGACTCTCCAAGGTGCCTTTTCAGGCAGCTGAAACCTGCTTCTCAGCCCAAAGGAGACTTGGTGCATCGCAAAAGGCCTGGAAGGTGCACCTGGGCATGCTTTCAACATCCTCGTTCAGCTGCAGAGTCACATCATTTTTATTCACCTCTACTATAAGCGGCACTTCTCCCTGTGCGCTGACAGCAGTGCCAGCATAAAGATATTTTCTGGTCTCTTTTCAAAACGAACAAATCTTTCGCCTTTTACTAAAGATTTCCGTGGAGAAAGACATCAATGAAATTTTCTCAATTTTTGAATGGCCTTGCTATGCAGGGCTTTCTTGGAGTCTTATAACAGCTTTAAAATGCTCTCGCTAACAAAAATGCGGAGAGTAAGTTTTGTTTTTTGCTTTCCGGTGGGTTTTTTTGGGGGATTTTCTTGTTATGTGTGTGCTTGAGGAATATCATTTATGTCTCAGCTCAGTTGTTTGACGTTTTTACCCATCATCCTTTGACAACTGTCTGTTTTGCAGAGTGCTTGCTGATATCATTTAATAACAGCTGATCTGCACCTTGCTCTTATTGTTTTGGTGCAGACCCTGTGAGGTTGAGAACAGGCTATCTCTGAAGGAAACCTGGCAACTTTTTTCACCCAGGCAGTGCTACTCACCTTGAGTGTGTTTGAGGTAGCTCCTAGTGCCTTGAGAAGATAGATTCTTTTTTTTTTCTTTTCTTCCCTCCACCCCATTGCCTATTTGGCTTTTGTAGGGTGGGCTTGCTTCTGTTTTTGCTCTGGTTCTCAGCATTGTCTGGGAGAGGGGTTACTGATCCTTCCTCTTTCCTTACTCATTCTCTTTGTTTCCCTTGGGCTAGTTGCTTTTGTTGCTTCCCCTGCCTTTTCTGATGGGAAGCAGTGTGGACCAGGGAGCTTGTTTTCTGACATCCAATTCTTTGCTTAAGTAAGCTTCTATGGGTAAAAATGGTCTCATTCTTTTGTCATGATATTGTCACGGTCAGGATGCAGCACCACAGCCTAGCAATCATAGCCTTATTTCTCCGCTTTCTGGTATCCATAGAAGGTCCTACTTCAAGCTCAAGCCCAATTGACTCATTAGGGTTAAGGATGGGAGCCAAAGCTGGCGAGCTTTTCTAGCTCCCTCTATTGCTGAGTCATTTCACTTTCTTCAGAAGCCACCTACCTGATCTGCCTTGCCAGCAGCCGCTTCAACGTTTTCCTTAAAACCTCTCAAACATTTCTTCACTAAACAACACCGGCTGAGGCATCACTTTTTACAGCGGAGCGGGCTCGGAGACCCTTGGCTGATATGTTACAGCTTGGTTTGGCACAGGATAGTGGTCCGCATGCCGCCATCCTTGACCCATCTACCCATCTGCCTGCCTCGCCCCTCCCCCACCCTCAGCTATGGACTAATTTGCATTAGAGTGCTGGAACTGACTCTCCAAGGTGCCTTTTCAGGCAGCTGAAACCTGCTTCTCAGCCCAAAGGAGACTTGGTGCATCGCAAAAGGGCTGGAAGGTGCACCTGGGCATGCTTTCAACATCCTCGTTCAGCTGCAGAGTCACATCATTTTTATTCACCTCTACTATAAGCGGCACTTCTCCCTGTGCGCTGACAGCAGTGCCAGCATAAAGATATTTTCTGGTCTTTTTTCAAAACGAACAAATCTTTCGCCTTTTACTAAAGATTTCCGTGGAGAAAGACATCAATGAAATTTTCTCAATTTTTGAATGGCCTTGCTATGCAGGGCTTTCTTGGAGTCTTATAACAGCTTTAAAATGCTCTCTCTAGCAAAATATCTGAGAGTAAGTTTTGTTTTTTGCTTTCCGGTGGGTTTTTTGGGGGATTTTCTTGTTATGTGTGTGCTTGAGGAATATCATTTATGTCTCAGCTCAGTTGTTTGACGTTTTTACCCATCATCCTTTGACAACTGTCTGTTTTGCAGAGTGCTTGCTGATATCATTTAATAACAGCTGATCTGCACCTTGCTCTTATTGTTTTGGTGCAGACCCTGTGAGGTTGAGAACAGGCTATCTCTGAAGGAAACCTGGCAACTTTTTTCACCCAGGCAGTGCTACTCACCTTGAGTGTGTTTGAGGTAGCTCCTAGTGCCTTGAGAAGATAGATTCTTTTTTTTTTTTCTTTTCTTCCCTCCACCCCATTGCCTATTTGGCTTTTGTAGGGTGGGCTTGCTTCTGTTTTTGCTCTGGTTCTCAGCATTGTCTGGGAGAGGGGTTACTGATCCTTCCTCTTTCCTTACTCATTCTCTTTGTTTCCCTTGGGCTAGTTGCTTTTGTTGCTTCCCCTGCCTTTTCTGATGGGAAGCAGTGTGGACCAGGGAGCTTGTTTTCTGACATCCAATTCTTTGCTTAAGTAAGCTTCTATGGGTAAAAATGGTCTCATTCTTTTGTCATGATATTGTCACGGTCAGGATGCAGCACCACAGCCTAGCAATCATAGCCTTATTTCTCCGCTTTCTGGTATCCATAGAAGGTCCTACTTCAAGCTCAAGCCCAATTGACTCATTAGGGTTAAGGATGGGAGCCAAAGCTGGCGAGCTTTTCTAGCTCCCTCTATTGCTGAGTCATTTCACTTTCTTCAGAAGCCACCTACCTGATCTGCCTTGCCAGCAGCCGCTTCAACGTTTTCCTTAAAACCTCTCAAACATTTCTTCACTAAACAACACCGGCTGAGGCATCACTTTTTACAGCGGAGCGGGCTCGGAGACCCTTGGCTGATATGTTACAGCTTGGTTTGGCACAGGATAGTGGTCCGCATGCCGCCATCCTTGACCCATCTACCCATCTGCCTGCCTCGCCCCTCCCCCACCCTCAGCTATGGACTAATTTGCATTAGAGTGCTGGAACTGACTCTCCAAGGTGCCTTTTCAGGCAGCTGAAACCTGCTTCTCAGCCCAAAGGAGACTTGGTGCATCGCAAAAGGGCTGGAAGGTGCACCTGGGCATGCTTTCAACATCCTCGTTCAGCTGCAGAGTCACATCATTTTTATTCACCTCTACTATAAGCGGCACTTCTCCCTGTGCGCTGACAGCAGTGCCAGCATAAAGATATTTTCTGGTCTTTTTTCAAAACGAACAAATCTTTCGCCTTTTACTAAAGATTTCCGTGGAGAAAGACATCAATGAAATTTTCTCAATTTTTGAATGGCCTTGCTATGCAGGGCTTTCTTGGAGTCTTATAACAGCTTTAAAATGCTCTCGCTAACAAAAATGCGGAGAGTAAGTTTTGTTTTTTGCTTTCCGGTGGGTTTTTTGGGGGATTTTCTTGTTATGTGTGTGCTTGAGGAATATCATTTATGTCTCAGCTCAGTTGTTTGACGTTTTTACCCATCATCCTTTGACAACTGTCTGTTTTGCAGAGTGCTTGCTGATATCATTTAATAACAGCTGATCTGCACCTTGCTCTTATTGTTTTGGTGCAGACCCTGTGAGGTTGAGAACAGGCTATCTCTGAAGGAAACCTGGCAACTTTTTTCACCCAGGCATTGCTACTCACCTTGAGTGTGTTTGAGGTAGCTCCTAGTGCCTTGAGAAGATAGATTCTTTTTTTTTTTTTTCTTTTTTTTCCCTCCACCCCATTGCCTATTTGGCTTTTGTAGGGTGGGCTTGCTTCTGTTTTTGCTCTGGTTCTCAGCATTGTCTGGGAGAGGGGTTACTGATCCTTCCTCTTTCCTTACTCATTCTCTTTGTTTCCCTTGGGCTAGTTGCTTTTGTTGCTTCCCCTGCCTTTTCTGATGGGAAGCAGTGTGGACCAGGGAGCTTGTTTTCTGACATCCAATTCTTTGCTTAAGTAAGCTTCTATGGGTAAAAATGGTCTCATTCTTTTGTCATGATATTGTCACGGTCAGGATGCAGCACCACAGCCTAGCAATCATAGCCTTATTTCTCCGCTTTCTGGTATCCATAGAAGGTCCTACTTCAAGCTCAAGCCCAATTGACTCATTAGGGTTAAGGATGGGAGCCAAAGCTGGCGAGCTTTTCTAGCTCCCTCTATTGCTGAGTCATTTCACTTTCTTCAGAAGCCACCTACCTGATCTGCCTTGCCAGCAGCCGCTTCAACGTTTTCCTTAAAACCTCTCAAACATTTCTTCACTAAACAACACCGGCTGAGGCATCACTTTTTACAGCGGAGCGGGCTCGGAGACCCTTGGCTGATATGTTACAGCTTGGTTTGGCACAGGATAGTGGTCCGCATGCCGCCATCCTTGACCCATCTACCCATCTGCCTGCCTCGCCCCTCCCCCACCCTCAGCTATGGACTAATTTGCATTAGAGTGCTGGAACTGACTCTCCAAGGTGCCTTTTCAGGCAGCTGAAACCTGCTTCTCAGCCCAAAGGAGACTTGGTGCATCGCAAAAGGGCTGGAAGGTGCACCTGGGCATGCTTTCAACATCCTCGTTCAGCTGCAGAGTCACATCATTTTTATTCACCTCTACTATAAGCGGCACTTCTCCCTGTGCGCTGACAGCAGTGCCAGCATAAAGATATTTTCTGGTCTTTTTTCAAAACGAACAAATCTTTCGCCTTTTACTAAAGATTTCCGTGAAGAAAGACATCAATGAAATTTTCTCAATTTTTGAATGGCCTTGCTATGCAGGGCTTTCTTGGAGTCTTATAACAGCTTTAGAATGCTCTCGCTAACAAAATTGCGGATAGTAAGTTTTGTTTTTTGCTTTCCGGTGGGTTTTTTGGGGGATTTTCTTGTTATGTGTGTGCTTGAGGAATATCATTTATGTCTCAGCTCAGTTGTTTGACGTTTTTACCCATCATCCTTTGACAACTGTCTGTTTTGCAGAGTGCTTGCTGATATCATTTAATAACAGCTGATCTGCACCTTGCTCTTATTGTTTTGGTGCAGACCCTGTGAGGTTGAGAACAGGCTATCTCTGAAGGAAACCTGGCAACTTTTTTCACCCAGGCAGTGCTACTCACCTTGAGTGTGTTTGAGGTAGCTCCTAGTGCCTTGAGAAGATAGATTCTTTTTTTTTTTCTTTTCTTCCCTCCACCCCATTGCCTATTTGGCTTTTGTAGGGTGGGCTTGCTTCTGTTTTTGCTCTGGTTCTCAGCATTGTCTGGGAGAGGGGTTACTGATCCTTCCTCTTTCCTTACTCATTCTCTTTGTTTCCCTTGGGCTAGTTGCTTTTGTTGCTTCCCCTGCCTTTTCTGATGGGAAGCAGTGTGGACCAGGGAGCTTGTTTTCTGACATCCAATTCTTTGCTTAAGTAAGCTTCTATGGGTAAAAATGGTCTCATTCTTTTGTCATGATATTGTCACGGTCAGGATGCAGCACCACAGCCTAGCAATCATAGCCTTATTTCTCCGCTTTCTGGTATCCATAGAAGGTCCTACTTCAAGCTCAAGCCCAATTGACTCATTAGGGTTAAGGATGGGAGCCAAAGCTGGCGAGCTTTTCTAGCTCCCTCTATTGCTGAGTCATTTCACTTTCTTCAGAAGCCACCTACCTGATCTGCCTTGCCAGCAGCCGCTTCAACGTTTTCCTTAAAACCTCTCAAACATTTCTTCACTAAACAACACCGGCTGAGGCATCACTTTTTACAGCGGAGCGGGCTCGGAGACCCTTGGCTGATATGTTACAGCTTGGTTTGGCACAGGATAGTGGTCCGCATGCCGCCATCCTTGACCCATCTACCCATCTGCCTGCCTCGCCCCTCCCCCACCCTCAGCTATGGACTAATTTGCATTAGAGTGCTGGAACTGACTCTCCAAGGTGCCTTTTCAGGCAGCTGAAACCTGCTTCTCAGCCCAAAGGAGACTTGGTGCATCGCAAAAGGGCTGGAAGGTGCACCTGGGCATGCTTTCAACATCCTCGTTCAGCTGCAGAGTCACATCATTTTTATTCACCTCTACTATAAGCGGCACTTCTCCCTGTGCGCTGACAGCAGTGCCAGCATAAAGATATTTTCTGGTTTATTTTCAAAACGAACAAATCTTTCGCCTTTTACTAAAGATTTCCGTGGAGAAAGACATCAATGAAATTTTCTCAATTTTTGAATGGCCTTGCTATGCAGGGCTTTCTTGGAGTCTTATAACAGCTTTAAAATGCTCTCGCTAACAAAAATGCGGAGAGTAAGTTTTGTTTTTTGCTTTCCGGTGGGTTTTTTGGGGGATTTTCTTGTTATGTGTGCTTGAGGAATATCATTTATGTCTCAGCTCAGTTGTTTGACGTTTTTACCCATCATCCTTTGACAACTGTCTGTTTTGCAGAGTGCTTGCTGATATCATTTAATAACAGCTGATCTGCACCTTGCTCTTATTGTTTTGGTGCAGACCCTGTGAGGTTGAGAACAGGCTATCTCTGAAGGAAACCTGGCAACTTTTTTCACCCAGGCATTGCTACTCACCTTGAGTGTGTTTGAGGTAGCTCCTAGTGCCTTGAGAAGATAGATTCTTTTTTTTTTTGTTTTCTTCTCTCCACCCCATTGCCTATTTGGCTTTTGTAGGGTGGGCTTGCTTCTGTTTTTGCTCTGGTTCTCAGCATTGTCTGGGAGAGGGGTTACTGATCCTTCCTCTTTCCTTACTCATTCTCTTTGTTTCCCTTGGGCTAGTTGCTTTTGTTGCTTCCCCTGCCTTTTCTGATGGGAAGCAG
Organism: Ichthyophis bannanicus; assembly: GCA_033557465.1. Taxonomy (NCBI): domain Eukaryota; kingdom Metazoa; phylum Chordata; class Amphibia; order Gymnophiona; family Ichthyophiidae; genus Ichthyophis; species Ichthyophis bannanicus. Next base: position 488,770,288 of record CM066033.1, read on the forward strand.
TGTGGACCAGGGAGCTTGTTTTCTGACATCCAATTCTTTGCTTAAGTAAGCTTCTATGGGTAAAAATGGTCTCATTCTTTTGTCATGATATTGTCACGGTCAGGATGCAGCACCACAGCCTAGCAATCATAGCCTTATTTCTCCGCTTTCTGGTATCCATAGAAGGTCCTACTTCAAGCTCAAGCCCAATTGACTCATTAGGGTTAAGGATGGGAGCCAAAGCTGGCGAGCTTTTCTAGCTCCCTCTATTGCTGAGTCATTTCACTTTCTTCAGAAGCCACCTACCTGATCTGCCTTGCCAGCAGCCGCTTCAACGTTTTCCTTAAAACCTCTCAAACATTTCTTCACTAAACAACACCGGCTGAGGCATCACTTTTTACAGCGGAGCGGGCTCGGAGACCCTTGGCTGATATGTTACAGCTTGGTTTGGCACAGGATAGTGGTCCGCATGCCGCCATCCTTGACCCATCTACCCATCTGCCTGCCTCGCCCCTCCCCCACCCTCAGCTATGGACTAATTTGCATTAGAGTGCTGGAACTGACTCTCCAAGGTGCCTTTTCAGGCAGCTGAAACCTGCTTCTCAGCCCAAAGGAGACTTGGTGCATCGCAAAAGGGCTGGAAGGTGCACCTGGGCATGCTTTCAACATCCTCGTTCAGCTGCAGAGTCACATCATTTTTATTCACCTCTACTATAAGCGGCACTTCTCCCTGTGCGCTGACAGCAGTGCCAGCATAAAGATATTTTCTGGTCTTTTTTCAAAACGAACAAATCTTTCGCCTTTTACTAAAGATTTCCGTGGAGAAAGACATCAATGAAATTTTCTCAATTTTTGAATGGCCTTGCTATGCAGGGCTTTCTTGGAGTCTTATAACAGCTTTAAAATGCTCTCGCTAACAAAAATGCGGAGAGTAAGTTTTGTTTTTTGCTTTCCGGTGGGTTTTTTGGGGGATTTTCTTGTTATGTGTGTGCTTGAGGAATATCATTTATGTCTCAGCTCAGTTGTTTGACGTTTTTACCCATCATCCTTTGACAACTGTCTGTTTTGCAGAGTGCTTGCTGATATCATTTAATAACAGCTGATCTGCACCTTGCTCTTATTGTTTTGGTGCAGACCCTGTGAGGTTGAGAACAGGCTATCTCTGAAGGAAACCTGGCAACTTTTTTCACCCAGGCAGTGCTACTCACCTTGAGTGTGTTTGAGGTAGCTCCTAGTGCCTTGAGAAGATAGATTCTTTTTTTTTTTTTCTTTTCTTCCCTCCACCCCATTGCCTATTTGGCTTTTGTAGGGTGGGCTTGCTTCTGTTTTTGCTCTGGTTCTCAGCATTGTCTGGGAGAGGGGTTACTGATCCTTCCTCTTTCCTTACTCATTCTCTTTGTTTCCCTTGGGCTAGTTGCTTTTGTTGCTTCCCCTGCCTTTTCTGATGGGAAGCAGTGTGGACCAGGGAGCTTGTTTTCTGACATCCAATTCTTTGCTTAAGTAAGCTTCTATGGGTAAAAATGGTCTCATTCTTTTGTCATGATATTGTCACGGTCAGGATGCAGCACCACAGCCTAGCAATCATAGCCTTATTTCTCCGCTTTCTGGTATCCATAGAAGGTCCTACTTCAAGCTCAAGCCCAATTGACTCATTAGGGTTAAGGATGGGAGCCAAAGCTGGCGAGCTTTTCTAGCTCCCTCTATTGCTGAGTCATTTCACTTTCTTCAGAAGCCACCTACCTGATCTGCCTTGCCAGCAGCCGCTTCAACGTTTTCCTTAAAACCTCTCAAACATTTCTTCACTAAACAACACCGGCTGAGGCATCACTTTTTACAGCGGAGCGGGCTCGGAGACCCTTGGCTGATATGTTACAGCTTGGTTTGGCACAGGATAGTGGTCCGCATGCCGCCATCCTTGACCCATCTACCCATCTGCCTGCCTCGCCCCTCCCCCACCCTCAGCTATGGACTAATTTGCATTAGAGTGCTGGAACTGACTCTCCAAGGTGCCTTTTCAGGCAGCTGAAACCTGCTTCTCAGCCCAAAGGAGACTTGGTGCATCGCAAAAGGGCTGGAAGGTGCACCTGGGCATGCTTTCAACATCCTCGTTCAGCTGCAGAGTCACATCATTTTTATTCACCTCTACTATAAGCGGCACTTCTCCCTGTGCGCTGACAGCAGTGCCAGCATAAAGATATTTTCTGGTCTCTTTTCAAAACGAACAAATCTTTCGCCTTTTACTAAAGATTTCCGTGGAGAAAGACATCAATGAAATTTTCTCAATTTTTGAATGGCCTTGCTATGCAGGGCTTTCTTGGAGTCTTATAACAGCTTTAAAATGCTCTCGCTAACAAAAATGCGGAGAGTAAGTTTTGTTTTTTGCTTTCCGGTGGGTTTTTTGGGGGATTTTCTTGTTATGTGTGTGCTTGAGGAATATCATTTATGTCTCAGCTCAGTTGTTTGACGTTTTTACCCATCATCCTTTGACAACTGTCTGTTTTGCAGAGTGCTTGCTGATATCATTTAATAACAGCTGATCTGCACCTTGCTCTTATTGTTTTGGTGCAGACCCTGTGAGGTTGAGAACAGGCTATCTCTGAAGGAAACCTGGCAACTTTTTTCACCCAGGCAGTGCTACTCACCTTGAGTGTGTTTGAGGTAGCTCCTAGTGCCTTGAGAAGATAGATTTTTTTTTTTTCTTTTCTTCCCTCCACCCCATTGCCTATTTGGCTTTTGTAGGGTGGGCTTGCTTCTGTTTTTGCTCTGGTTCTCAGCATTGTCTGGGAGAGGGGTTACTGATCCTTCCTCTTTCCTTACTCATTCTCTTTGTTTCCCTTGGGCTAGTTGCTTTTGTTGCTTCCCCTGCCTTTTCTGATGGGAAGCAGTGTGGACCAGGGAGCTTGTTTTCTGACATCCAATTCTTTGCTTAAGTAAGCTTCTATGGGTAAAATGGTCTCATTCTTTTGTCATGATATTGTCACGGTCAGGATGCAGCACCACAGCCTAGCAATCATAGCCTTATTTCTCCGCTTTCTGGTATCCATAGAAGGTCCTACTTCAAGCTCAAGCCCAATTGACTCATTAGGGTTAAGGATGGGAGCCAAAGCTGGCGAGCTTTTCTAGCTCCCTCTATTGCTGAGTCATTTCACTTTCTTCAGAAGCCACCTACCTGATCTGCCTTGCCAGCAGCCGCTTCAACGTTTTCCTTAAAACCTCTCAAACATTTCTTCACTAAACAACACCGGCTGAGGCATCACTTTTTACAGCGGAGCGGGCTCGGAGACCCTTGGCTGATATGTTACAGCTTGGTTTGGCACAGGATAGTGGTCCGCATGCCGCCATCCTTGACCCATCTACCCATCTGCCTGCCTCGCCCCTCCCCCACCCTCAGCTATGGACTAATTTGCATTAGAGTGCTGGAACTGACTCTCCAAGGTGCCTTTTCAGGCAGCTGAAACCTGCTTCTCAGCCCAAAGGAGACTTGGTGCATCGCAAAAGGGCTGGAAGGTGCACCTGGGCATGCTTTCAACATCCTCGTTCAGCTGCAGAGTCACATCATTTTTATTCACCTCTACTATAAGCGGCACTTCTCCCTGTGCGCTGACAGCAGTGCCAGCATAAAGATATTTTCTGGTCTCTTTTCAAAACGAACAAATCTTTCGCCTTTTACTAAAGATTTCCGTGGAGAAAGACATCAATGAAATTTACTCAATTTTTGAATGGCCTTGCTATGCAGGGCTTTCTTGGAGTCTTATAACAGCTTTAAAATGCTCTCGCTAACAAAAATGCGGAGAGTAAGTTTTGTTTTTTGCTTTCCGGTGGGTTTTTTGGGGGATTTTCTTGTTATGTGTGTGCTTGAGGAATATCATTTATGTCTCAGCTCAGTTGTTTGACGTTTTTACCCATCATCCTTTGACAACTGTCTGTTTTGCAGAGTGCTTGCTGATATCATTTAATAACAGCTGATCTGCACCTTGCTCTTATTGTTTTGGTGCAGACCCTGTGAGGTTGAGAACAGGCTATCTCTGAAGGAAACCTGGCAACTTTTTTCACCCAGGCAGTGCTACTCACCTTGAGTGAGTTTGAGGTAGCTCCTAATGCCTTGAGAAGATAGATTCTTTTTTTTTTTTTCTTTTCTTCCCTCCACCCCATTGCCTATTTGGCTTTTGTAGGGTGGGCTTGCTTCTGTTTTTGCTCTGGTTCTCAGCATTGTCTGGGAGAGGGGTTACTGATCCTTCCTCTTTCCTTACTCATTCTCTTTGTTTCCCTTGGGCTAGTTGCTTTTGTTGCTTCCCCTGCCTTTTCTGATGGGAAGCAGTGTGGACCAGGGAGCTTGTTTTCTGACATCCAATTCTTTGCTTAAGTAAGCTTCTATGGGTAAAAATGGTCTCATTCTTTTGTCATGATATTGTCACGGTCAGGATGCAGCACCACAGCCTAGCAATCATAGCCTTATTTCTCCGCTTTCTGGTATCCATAGAAGGTCCTACTTCAAGCTCAAGCCCAATTGACTCATTAGGGTTAAGGATGGGAGCCAAAGCTGGCGAGCTTTTCTAGCTCCCTCTATTGCTGAGTCATTTCACTTTCTTCAGAAGCCACCTACCTGATCTGCCTTGCCAGCAGCCGCTTCAACGTTTTCCTTAAAACCTCTCAAACATTTCTTCACTAAACAACACCGGCTGAGGCATCACTTTTTACAGCGGAGCGGGCTCGGAGACCCTTGGCTGATATGTTACAGCTTGGTTTGGCACAGGATAGTGGTCCGCATGCCGCCATCCTTGACCCATCTACCCATCTGCCTGCCTCGCCCCTCCCCCACCCTCAGCTATGGACTAATTTGCATTAGAGTGCTGGAACTGACTCTCCAAGGTGCCTTTTCAGGCAGCTGAAACCTGCTTCTCAGCCCAAAGGAGACTTGGTGCATCGCAAAAGGGCTGGAAGGTGCACCTGGGCATGCTTTCAACATCCTCGTTCAGCTGCAGAGTCACATCATTTTTATTCACCTCTACTATAAGCGGCACTTCTCCCTGTGCGCTGACAGCAGTGCCAGCATAAAGATATTTTCTGGTCTCTTTTCAAAACGAACAAATCTTTCGCCTTTTACTAAAGATTTCCGTGGAGAAAGACATCAATGAAATTTTCTCAATTTTTGAATGGCCTTGCTATGCAGGGCTTTCTTGGAGTCTTATAACAGCTTTAAAATGCTCTCGCTAACAAAAATGCGGAGAGTAAGTTTTGTTTTTTGCTTTCCGGTGGGTTTTTTGGGGGATTTCTTGTTATGTGTGTGCTTGAGGAATATCATTTATGTCTCAGCTCAGTTGTTTGACGTTTTTACCCATCATCCTTTGACAACTGTCTGTTTTGCAGAGTGCTTGCTGATATCATTTAATAACAGCTGATCTGCACCTTGCTCTTATTGTTTTGGTGCAGACCCTGTGAGGTTGAGAACAGGCTATCTCTGAAGGAAACCTGGCAACTTTTTTCACCCAGGCATTGCTACTCACCTTGAGTGTGTTTGAGGTAGCTCCTAGTGCCTTGAGAATATAGATTCTTTTTTTTTTCTTTTCTTCCCTCCACCCCATTGCCTATTTGGCTTTTGTAGGGTGGGCTTGCTTCTGTTTTTGCTCTGGTTCTCAGCATTGTCTGGGAGAGGGGTTACTGATCCTTCCTCTTTCCTTACTCATTCTCTTTGTTTCCCTTGGGCTAGTTGCTTTTGTTGCTTCCCCTGCCTTTTCTGATGGGAAGCAGTGTGGACCAGGGAGCTTGTTTTCTGACATCCAATTCTTTGCTTAAGTAAGCTTCTATGGGTAAAAATGGTCTCATTCTTTTGTCATGATATTGTCACGGTCAGGATGCAGCACCACAGCCTAGCAATCATAGCCTTATTTCTCCGCTTTCTGGTATCCATAGAAGGTCCTACTTCAAGCTCAAGCCCAATTGACTCATTAGGGTTAAGGATGGGAGCCAAAGCTGGCGAGCTTTTCTAGCTCCCTCTATTGCTGAGTCATTTCACTTTCTTCAGAAGCCACCTACCTGATCTGCCTTGCCAGCAGCCGCTTCAACGTTTTCCTTAAAACCTCTCAAACATTTCTTCACTAAACAACACCGGCTGAGGCATCACTTTTTACAGCGGAGCGGGCTCGGAGACCCTTGGCTGATATGTTACAGCTTGGTTTGGCACAGGATAGTGGTCCGCATGCCGCCATCCTTGACCCATCTACCCATCTGCCTGCCTCGCCCCTCCCCCACCCTCAGCTATGGACTAATTTGCATTAGAGTGCTGGAACTGACTCTCCAAGGTGCCTTTTCAGGCAGCTGAAACCTGCTTCTCAGCCCAAAGGAGACTTGGTGCATCGCAAAAGGGCTGGAAGGTGCACCTGGGCATGCTTTCAACATCCTCGTTCAGCTGCAGAGTCACATCATTTTTATTCACCTCTACTATAAGCGGCACTTCTCCCTGTGCGCTGACAGCAGTGCCAGCCTAAAGATATTTTCTGGTCTTTTTTCAAAACGAACAAATCTTTCGCCTTTTACTAAAGATTTCCGTGGAGAAAGACATCAATGAAATTTTCTCAATTTTTGAGTGGCCTTGCTATGCAGGGCTTTCTTGGAGTCTTATAACAGCTTTAAAATGCTCTCGCTAACAAAATTGCGGAGAGTAAGTTTTGTTTTTTGCTTTCCGGTGGGTTTTTTGGGGGATTTTCTTGTTATGTGTGTGCTTGAGGAATATCATTTATGTCTCAGCTCAGTTGTTTGACGTTTTTACCCATCATCCTTTGACAACTGTCTGTTTTGCAGAGTGCTTGCTGATATCATTTAATAACAGCTGATCTGCACCTTGCTCTTATTGTTTTGGTGCAGACCCTGTGAGGTTGAGAACAGGCTATCTCTGAAGGAAACCTGGCAACTTTTTTCACCCAGGCAGTGCTACTCACCTTGAGTGTGTTTGAGGTAGCTCCTAGTGCCTTGAGAAGATAGATTCTTTTTTTTTTTTTTTTCTTCCCTCCACCCCATTGCCTATTTGGCTTTTGTAGGGTGGGCTTGCTTCTGTTTTTGCTCTGGTTCTCAGCATTGTCTGGGAGAGGGGTTACTGATCCTTCCTCTTTCCTTACTCATTCTCTTTGTTTCCCTTGGGCTAGTTGCTTTTGTTGCTTCCCCTGCCTTTTCTGATGGGAAGCAGTGTGGACCAGGGAGCTTGTTTTCTGACATCCAATTCTTTGCTTAAGTAAGCTTCTATGGGTAAAAATGGTCTCATTCTTTTGTCATGATATTGTCACGGTCAGGATGCAGCACCACAGCCTAGCAATCATAGCCTTATTTCTCCGCTTTCTGGTATCCATAGAAGGTCCTACTTCAAGCTCAAGCCCAATTGACTCATTAGGGTTAAGGATGGGAGCCAAAGCTGGCGAGCTTTTCTAGCTCCCTCTATTGCTGAGTCATTTCACTTTCTTCAGAAGCCACCTACCTGATCTGCCTTGCCAGCAGCCGCTTCAACGTTTTCCTTAAAACCTCTCAAACATTTCTTCACTAAACAACACCGGCTGAGGCATCACTTTTTACAGCGGAGCGGGCTCGGAGACCCTTGGCTGATATGTTACAGCTTGGTTTGGCACAGGATAGTGGTCCGCATGCCGCCATCCTTGACCCATCTACCCATCTGCCTGCCTCGCCCCTCCCCCACCCTCAGCTATGGACTAATTTGCATTAGAGTGCTGGAACTGACTCTCCAAGGTGCCTTTTCAGGCAGCTGAAACCTGCTTCTCAGCCCAAAGGAGACTTGGTGCATCGCAAAAGGGCTGGAAGGTGCACCTGGGCATGCTTTCAACATCCTCGTTCAGCTGCAGAGTCACATCATTTTTATTCACCTCTACTATAAGCGGCACTTCTCCCTGTGCGCTGACAGCAGTGCCAGCCTAAAGATATTTTCTGGTCTTTTTTCAAAACGAACAAATCTTTCGCCTTTTACTAAAGATTTCCGTGGAGAAAGACATCAATGAAATTTTCTCAATTTTTGAGTGGCCTTGCTATGCAGGGCTTTCTTGGAGTCTTATAACAGCTTTAAAATGCTCTCGCTAACAAAATTGCGGAGAGTAAGTTTTGTTTTTTGCTTTCCGGTGGGTGTTTTGGGGGATTTTCTTGTTATGTGTGTGCTTGAGGAATATCATTTATGTCTCAGCTCAGTTGTTTGACGTTTTTACCCATCATCCTTTGACAACTGTCTGTTTTGCAGAGTGCTTGCTGATATCATTTAATAACAGCTGATCTGCACCTTGCTCTTATTGTTTTGGTGCAGACCCTGTGAGGTTGAGAACAGGCTATCTCTGAAGGAAACCTGGCAACTTTTTTCACCCAGGCAGTGCTACTCACCTTGAGTGTGTTTGAGGTAGCTCCTAGTGCCTTGAGAAGATAGATTCTTTTTTTTTTTTTTCTTTTCTTCCCTCCACCCCATTGCCTATTTGGCTTTTGTAGGGTGGGCTTGCTTCTGTTTTTGCTCTGGTTCTCAGCATTGTCTGGGAGAGGGGTTACTGATCCTTCCTCTTTCCTTACTCATTCTCTTTGTTTCCCTTGGGCTAGTTGCTTTTGTTGCTTCCCCTGCCTTTTCTGATGGGAAGCAGTGTGGACCAGGGAGCTTGTTTTCTGACATCCAATTCTTTGCTTAAGTAAGCTTCTATGGGTAAAAATGGTCTCATTCTTTTGTCATGATATTGTCACGGTCAGGATGCAGCACCACAGCCTAGCAATCATAGCCTTATTTCTCCGCTTTCTGGTATCCATAGAAGGTCCTACTTCAAGCTCAAGCCCAATTGACTCATTAGGGTTAAGGATGGGAGCCAAAGCTGGCGAGCTTTTCTAGCTCCCTCTATTGCTGAGTCATTTCACTTTCTTCAGAAGCCACCTACCTGATCTGCCTTGCCAGCAGCCGCTTCAACGTTTTCCTTAAAACCTCTCAAACATTTCTTCACTAAACAACACCGGCTGAGGCATCACTTTTTACAGCGGAGCGGGCTCGGAGACCCTTGGCTGATATGTTACAGCTTGGTTTGGCACAGGATAGTGGTCCGCATGCCGCCATCCTTGACCCATCTACCCATCTGCCTGCCTCGCCCCTCCCCCACCCTCAGCTATGGACTAATTTGCATTAGAGTGCTGGAACTGACTCTCCAAGGTGCCTTTTCAGGCAGCTGAAACCTGCTTCTCAGCCCAAAGGAGACTTGGTGCATCGCAAAAGGGCTGGAAGGTGCACCTGGGCATGCTTTCAACATCCTCGTTCAGCTGCAGAGTCACATCATTTTTATTCACCTCTACTATAAGCGGCACTTCTCCCTGTGCGCTGACAGCAGTGCCAGCCTAAAGATATTTTCTGGTCTTTTTTCAAAACGAACAAATCTTTCGCCTTTTACTAAAGATTTCCGTGGAGAAAGACATCAATGAAATTTTCTCAATTTTTGAGTGGCCTTGCTATGCAGGGCTTTCTTGGAGTCTTATAACAGCTTTAAAATGCTCTCGCTAACAAAATTGCGGAGAGTAAGTTTTGTTTTTTGCTTTCCGGTGGGTTTTTTGGGGGATTTTCTTGTTATGTGTGTGCTTGAGGAATATCATTTATGTCTCAGCTCAGTTGTTTGACGTTTTTACCCATCATCCTTTGACAACTGTCTGTTTTGCAGAGTGCTTGCTGATATCATTTAATAACAGCTGATCTGCACCTTGCTCTTATTGTTTTGGTGCAGACCCTGTGAGGTTGAGAACAGGCTATCTCTGAAGGAAACCTGGCAACTTTTTTCACCCAGGCAGTGCTACTCACCTTGAGTGTGTTTGAGGTAGCTCCTAGTGCCTTGAGAAGATAGATTCTTTTTTTTTTTTCTTTTCTTCCCTCCACCCCATTGCCTATTTGGCTTTTGTAGGGTGGGCTTGCTTCTGTTTTTGCTCTGGTTCTCAGCATTGTCTGGGAGAGGGGTTACTGATCCTTCCTCTTTCCTTACTCATTCTCTTTGTTTCCCTTGGGCTAGTTGCTTTTGTTGCTTCCCCTGCCTTTTCTGATGGGAAGCAGTGTGGACCAGGGAGCTTGTTTTCTGACATCCAATTCTTTGCTTAAGTAAGCTTCTATGGGTAAAAATGGTCTCATTCTTTTGTCATGATATTGTCACGGTCAGGATGCAGCACCACAGCCTAGCAATCATAGCCTTATTTCTCCGCTTTCTGGTATCCATAGAAGGTCCTACTTCAAGCTCAAGCCCAATTGACTCATTAGGGTTAAGGATGGGAGCCAAAGCTGGCGAGCTTTTCTAGCTCCCTCTATTGCTGAGTCATTTCACTTTCTTCAGAAGCCACCTACCTGATCTGCCTTGCCAGCAGCCGCTTCAACGTTTTCCTTAAAACCTCTCAAACATTTCTTCACTAAACAACACCGGCTGAGGCATCACTTTTTACAGCGGAGCGGGCTCGGAGACCCTTGGCTGATATGTTACAGCTTGGTTTGGCACAGGATAGTGGTCCGCATGCCGCCATCCTTGACCCATCTACCCATCTGCCTGCCTCGCCCCTCCCCCACCCTCAGCTATGGACTAATTTGCATTAGAGTGCTGGAACTGACTCTCCAAGGTGCCTTTTCAGGCAGCTGAAACCTGCTTCTCAGCCCAAAGGAGACTTGGTGCATCGCAAAAGGGCTGGAAGGTGCACCTGGGCATGCTTTCAACATCCTCGTTCAGCTGCAGAGTCACATCATTTTTATTCACCTCTACTATAAGCGGCACTTCTCCCTGTGCGCTGACAGCAGTGCCAGCCTAAAGATATTTTCTGGTCTTTTTTCAAAACGAACAAATCTTTCGCCTTTTACTAAAGATTTCCGTGGAGAAAGACATCAATGAAATTTTCTCAATTTTTGAGTGGCCTTGCTATGCAGGGCTTTCTTGGAGTCTTATAACAGCTTTAAAATGCTCTCGCTAACAAAATTGCGGAGAGTAAGTTTTGTTTTTTGCTTTCCGGTGGGTTTTTTGGGGGATTTTCTTGTTATGTGTGTGCTTGAGGAATATCATTTATGTCTCAGCTCAGTTGTTTGACGTTTTTACCCATCATCCTTTGACAACTGTCTGTTTTGCAGAGTGCTTGCTGATATCATTTAATAACAGCTGATCTGCACCTTGCTCTTATTGTTTTGGTGCAGACCCTGTGAGGTTGAGAACAGGCTATCTCTGAAGGAAACCTGGCAACTTTTTTCACCCAGGCAGTGCTACTCACCTTGAGTGTGTTTGAGGTAGCTCCTAGTGCCTTGAGAAGATAGATTCTTTTTTTTTTTTTTTTCCTATTCTTCCCTCCACCCCATTGCCTATTTGGCTTTTGTAGGGTGGGCTTGCTTCTGTTTTTGCTCTGGTTCTCAGCATTGTCTGGGAGAGGGGTTACTGATCCTTCCTCTTTCCTTACTCATTCTCTTTGTTTCCCTTGGGCTAGTTGCTTTTGTTGCTTCCCCTGCCTTTTCTGATGGGAAGCAGTGTGGACCAGGGAGCTTGTTTTCTGACATCCAATTCTTTGCTTAAGTAAGCTTCTATGGGTAAAAATGGTCTCATTCTTTTGTCATGATATTGTCACGGTCAGGATGCAGCACCACAGCCTAGCAATCATAGCCTTATTTCTCCGCTTTCTGGTATCCATAGAAGGTCCTACTTCAAGCTCAAGCCCAATTGACTCATTAGGGTTAAGGATGGGAGCCAAAGCTGGCGAGCTTTTCTAGCTCCCTCTATTGCTGAGTCATTTCACTTTCTTCAGAAGCCACCTACCTGATCTGCCTTGCCAGCAGCCGCTTCAACGTTTTCCTTAAAACCTCTCAAACATTTCTTCACTAAACAACACCGGCTGAGGCATCACTTTTTACAGCGGAGCGGGCTCGGAGACCCTTGGCTGATATGTTACAGCTTGGTTTGGCACAGGATAGTGGTCCGCATGCCGCCATCCTTGACCCATCTACCCATCTGCCTGCCTCGCCCCTCCCCCACCCTCAGCTATGGACTAATTTGCATTAGAGTGCTGGAACTGACTCTCCAAGGTGCCTTTTCAGGCAGCTGAAACCTGCTTCTCAGCCCAAAGGAGACTTGGTGCATCGCAAAAGGGCTGGAAGGTGCACCTGGGCATGCTTTCAACATCCTCGTTCAGCTGCAGAGTCACATCATTTTTATTCACCTCTACTATAAGCGGCACTTCTCCCTGTGCGCTGACAGCAGTGCCAGCCTAAAGATATTTTCTGGTCTTTTTTCAAAACGAACAAATCTTTCGCCTTTTACTAAAGATTTCCGTGGAGAAAGACATCAATGAAATTTTCTCAATTTTTGAGTGGCCTTGCTATGCAGGGCTTTCTTGGAGTCTTATAACAGCTTTAAAATGCTCTCGCTAACAAAATTGCGGAGAGTAAGTTTTGTTTTTTGCTTTCCGGTGGGTTTTTTTGGGGGATTTTCTTGTTATGTGTGTGCTTGAGGAATATCATTTATGTCTCAGCTCAGTTGTTTGACGTTTTTACCCATCATCCTTTGACAACTGTCTGTTTTGCAGAGTGCTTGCTGATATCATTTAATAACAGCTGATCTGCACCTTGCTCTTATTGTTTTGGTGCAGACCCTGTGAGGTTGAGAACAGGCTATCTCTGAAGGAAACCTGGCAACTTTTTTCACCCAGGCAGTGCTACTCACCTTGAGTGTGTTTGAGGTAGCTCCTAGTGCCTTGAGAAGATAGATTCTTTTTTTTTTCTTTTCTTCCCTCCACCCCATTGCCTATTTGGCTTTTGTAGGGTGGGCTTGCTTCTGTTTTTGCTCTGGTTCTCAGCATTGTCTGGGAGAGGGGTTACTGATCCTTCCTCTTTCCTTACTCATTCTCTTTGTTTCCCTTGGGCTAGTTGCTTTTGTTGCTTCCCCTGCCTTTTCTGATGGGAAGCAGTGTGGACCAGGGAGCTTGTTTTCTGACATCCAATTCTTTGCTTAAGTAAGCTTCTATGGGTAAAAATGGTCTCATTCTTTTGTCATGATATTGTCACGGTCAGGATGCAGCACCACAGCCTAGCAATCATAGCCTTATTTCTCCGCTTTCTGGTATCCATAGAAGGTCCTACTTCAAGCTCAAGCCCAATTGACTCATTAGGGTTAAGGATGGGAGCCAAAGCTGGCGAGCTTTTCTAGCTCCCTCTATTGCTGAGTCATTTCACTTTCTTCAGAAGCCACCTACCTGATCTGCCTTGCCAGCAGCCGCTTCAACGTTTTCCTTAAAACCTCTCAAACATTTCTTCACTAAACAACACCGGCTGAGGCATCACTTTTTACAGCGGAGCGGGCTCGGAGACCCTTGGCTGATATGTTACAGCTTGGTTTGGCACAGGATAGTGGTCCGCATGCCGCCATCCTTGACCCATCTACCCATCTGCCTGCCTCGCCCCTCCCCCACCCTCAGCTATGGACTAATTTGCATTAGAGTGCTGGAACTGACTCTCCAAGGTGCCTTTTCAGGCAGCTGAAACCTGCTTCTCAGCCCAAAGGAGACTTGGTGCATCGCAAAAGGGCTGGAAGGTGCACCTGGGCATGCTTTCAACATCCTCGTTCAGCTGCAGAGTCACATCATTTTTATTCACCTCTACTATAAGCGGCACTTCTCCCTGTGCGCTGACAGCAGTGCCAGCCTAAAGATATTTTCTGGTCTTTTTTCAAAACGAACAAATCTTTCGCCTTTTACTAAAGATTTCCGTGGAGAAAGACATCAATGAAATTTTCTCAATTTTTGAGTGGCCTTGCTATGCAGGGCTTTCTTGGAGTCTTATAACAGCTTTAAAATGCTCTCGCTAACAAAATTGCGGAGAGTAAGTTTTGTTTTTTGCTTTCCGGTGGGTTTTTTGGGGGATTTTCTTGTTATGTGTGTGCTTGAGGAATATCATTTATGTCTCAGCTCAGTTGTTTGACGTTTTTACCCATCATCCTTTGACAACTGTCTGTTTTGCAGAGTGCTTGCTGATATCATTTAATAACAGCTGATCTGCACCTTGCTCTTATTGTTTTGGTGCAGACCCTGTGAGGTTGAGAACAGGCTATCTCTGAAGGAAACCTGGCAACTTTTTTCACCCAGGCAGTGCTACTCACCTTGAGTGTGTTTGAGGTAGCTCCTAGTGCCTTGAGAAGATAGATTCTTTTTTTTTTTTTCTTTTCTTCCCTCCACCCCATTGCCTATTTGGCTTTTGTAGGGTGGGCTTGCTTCTGTTTTTGCTCTGGTTCTCAGCATTGTCTGGGAGAGGGGTTACTGATCCTTCCTCTTTCCTTACTCATTCTCTTTGTTTCCCTTGGGCTAGTTGCTTTTGTTGCTTCCCCTGCCTTTTCTGATGGGAAGCAGTGTGGACCAGGGAGCTTGTTTTCTGACATCCAATTCTTTGCTTAAGTAAGCTTCTATGGGTAAAAATGGTCTCATTCTTTTGTCATGATATTGTCACGGTCAGGATGCAGCACCACAGCCTAGCAATCATAGCCTTATTTCTCCGCTTTCTGGTATCCATAGAAGGTCCTACTTCAAGCTCAAGCCCAATTGACTCATTAGGGTTAAGGATGGGAGCCAAAGCTGGCGAGCTTTTCTAGCTCCCTCTATTGCTGAGTCATTTCACTTTCTTCAGAAGCCACCTACCTGATCTGCCTTGCCAGCAGCCGCTTCAACGTTTTCCTTAAAACCTCTCAAACATTTCTTCACTAAACAACACCGGCTGAGGCATCACTTTTTACAGCGGAGCGGGCTCGGAGACCCTTGGCTGATATGTTACAGCTTGGTTTGGCACAGGATAGTGGTCCGCATGCCGCCATCCTTGACCCATCTACCCATCTGCCTGCCTCGCCCCTCCCCCACCCTCAGCTATGGACTAATTTGCATTAGAGTGCTGGAACTGACTCTCCAAGGTGCCTTTTCAGGCAGCTGAAACCTGCTTCTCAGCCCAAAGGAGACTTGGTGCATCGCAAAAGGGCTGGAAGGTGCACCTGGGCATGCTTTCAACATCCTCGTTCAGCTGCAGAGTCACATCATTTTTATTCACCTCTACTATAAGCGGCACTTCTCCCTGTGCGCTGACAGCAGTGCCAGCATAAAGATATTTTCTGGTCTTTTTTCAAAACGAACAAATCTTTCGCCTTTTACTAAAGATTTCCGTGGAGAAAGACATCAATGAAATTTTCTCAATTTTTGAATGGCCTTGCTATGCAGGGCTTTCTTGGAGTCTTATAACAGCTTTAAAATGCTCTCGCTAACAAAAATGCGGAGAGTAAGTTTTGTTTTTTGCTTTCCGGTGGGTTTTTTGGGGGATTTTCTTGTTATGTGTGTGCTTGAGGAATATCATTTATGTCTCAGCTCAGTTGTTTGACGTTTTTACCCATCATCCTTTGACAACTGTCTGTTTTGCAGAGTGCTTGCTGATATCATTTAATAACAGCTGATCTGCACCTTGCTCTTATTGTTTTGGTGCAGACCCTGTGAGGTTGAGAACAGGCTATCTCTGAAGGAAACCTGGCAACTTTTTTCACCCAGGCATTGCTACTCACCTTGAGTGTGTTTGAGGTAGCTCCTAGTGCCTTGAGAAGATAGATTCTTTTTTTTTCTTTTCTTCCCTCCACCCCATTGCCTATTTGGCTTTTGTAGGGTGGGCTTGCTTCTGTTTTTGCTCTGGTTCTCAGCATTGTCTGGGAGAGGGGTTACTGATCCTTCCTCTTTCCTTACTCATTCTCTTTGTTTCCCTTGGGCTAGTTGCTTTTGTTGCTTCCCCTGCCTTTTCTGATGGGAAGCAGTGTGGACCAGGGAGCTTGTTTTCTGACATCCAATTCTTTGCTTAAGTAAGCTTCTATGGGTAAAAATGGTCTCATTCTTTTGTCATGATATTGTCACGGTCAGGATGCAGCACCACAGCCTAGCAATCATAGCCTTATTTCTCCGCTTTCTGGTATCCATAGAAGGTCCTACTTCAAGCTCAAGCCCAATTGACTCATTAGGGTTAAGGATGGGAGCCAAAGCTGGCGAGCTTTTCTAGCTCCCTCTATTGCTGAGTCATTTCACTTTCTTCAGAAGCCACCTACCTGATCTGCCTTGCCAGCAGCCGCTTCAACGTTTTCCTTAAAACCTCTCAAACATTTCTTCACTAAACAACACCGGCTGAGGCATCACTTTTTACAGCGGAGCGGGCTCGGAGACCCTTGGCTGATATGTTACAGCTTGGTTTGGCACAGGATAGTGGTCCGCATGCCGCCATCCTTGACCCATCTACCCATCTGCCTGCCTCGCCCCTCCCCCACCCTCAGCTATGGACTAATTTGCATTAGAGTGCTGGAACTGACTCTCCAAGGTGCCTTTTCAGGCAGCTGAAACCTGCTTCTCAGCCCAAAGGAGACTTGGTGCATCGCAAAAGGGCTGGAAGGTGCACCTGGGCATGCTTTCAACATCCTCGTTCAGCTGCAGAGTCACATCATTTTTATTCACCTCTACTATAAGCGGCACTTCTCCCTGTGCGCTGACAGCAGTGCCAGCATAAAGATATTTTCTGGTCTCTTTTCAAAACGAACAAATCTTTCGCCTTTTACTAAAGATTTCCGTGGAGAAAGACATCAATGAAATTTTCTCAATTTTTGAATGGCCTTGCTATGCAGGGCTTTCTTGGAGTCTTATAACAGCTTTAAAATGCTCTCGCTAACAAAAATGCGGAGAGTAAGTTTTGTTTTTTGCTTTCCGGTGGGTTTTTTGGGGGATTTTCTTGTTATGTGTGTGCTTGAGGAATATCATTTATGTCTCAGCTCAGTTGTTTGACGTTTTTACCCATCATCCTTTGACAACTGTCTGTTTTGCAGAGTGCTTGCTGATATCATTTAATAACAGCTGATCTGCACCTTGCTCTTATTGTTTTGGTGCAGACCCTGTGAGGTTGAGAACAGGCTATCTCTGAAGGAAACCTGGCAACTTTTTTCACCCAGGCAGTGCTACTCACCTTGAGTGTGTTTGAGGTAGCTCCTAGTGCCTTGAGAAGATAGATTCTTTTTTTTCTTTTCTTTCCTCCACCCCATTGCCTATTTGGCTTTTGTAGGGTGGGCTTGCTTCTGTTTTTGCTCTGGTTCTCAGCATTGTCTGGGAGAGGGGTTACTGATCCTTCCTCTTTCCTTACTCATTCTCTTTGTTTCCCTTGGGCTAGTTGCTTTTGTTGCTTCCCCTGCCTTTTCTGATGGGAAGCAGTGTGGACCAGGGAGCTTGTTTTCTGACATCCAATTCTTTGCTTAAGTAAGCTTCTATGGGTAAAAATGGTCTCATTCTTTTGTCATGATATTGTCACGGTCAGGATGCAGCACCACAGCCTAGCAATCATAGCCTTATTTCTCCGCTTTCTGGTATCCATAGAAGGTCCTACTTCAAGCTCAAGCCCAATTGACTCATTAGGGTTAAGGATGGGAGCCAAAGCTGGCGAGCTTTTCTAGCTCCCTCTATTGCTGAGTCATTTCACTTTCTTCAGAAGCCACCTACCTGATCTGCCTTGCCAGCAGCCGCTTCAACGTTTTCCTTAAAACCTCTCAAACATTTCTTCACTAAACAACACCGGCTGAGGCATCACTTTTTACAGCGGAGCGGTCTCGGAGACCCTTGGCTGATATGTTACAGCTTGGTTTGGCACAGGATAGTGGTCCGCATGCCGCCATCCTTGACCCATCTACCCATCTGCCTGCCTCGCCCCTCCCCCACCCTCAGCTATGGACTAATTTGCATTAGAGTGCTGGAACTGACTCTCCAAGGTGCCTTTTCAGGCAGCTGAAACCTGCTTCTCAGCCCAAAGGAGACTTGGTGCATCGCAAAAGGGCTGGAAGGTGCACCTGGGCATGCTTTCAACATCCTCGTTCAGCTGCAGAGTCACATCATTTTTATTCACCTCTACTATAAGCGGCACTTCTCCCTGTGCGCTGACAGCAGTGCCAGCATAAAGATATTTTCTAGTCTTTTTTCAAAATGAACAAATCTTTCGCCTTTTACTAAAGATTTCCGTGGAGAAAGACATCAATGAAATTTTCTCAATTTTTGAATGGCCTTGCTATGCAGGTCTTTCTTGGAGTCTTATAACAGCTTTAAAATGCTCTCGCTAACAAAATTGCGGAGAGTAAGTTTTGTTTTTTGCTTTCTGGTGGGTTTTTTGGGGGATTTTCTTGTTATGTGTGTGCTTGAGGAATATCATTTATGTCTCAGCTCAGTTGTTTGATGTTTTTACCCATCATCCTTTGACAACTGTCTGTTTTGCAGAGTGCTTGCTGATATCATTTAATAACAGCTGATCTGCACCTTGCTCTTATTGTTTTGGTGCAGACCCTGTGAGGTTGAGAACAGGCTATCTCTGAAGGAAACCTGGCAACTTTTTTCACCCAGGCAGTGCTACTCACCTTGAGTGTGTTTGAGGTAGCTCCTAGTGCCTTGAGAAGATAGATTCTTTTTTTTTCTTTTCTTCCCTCCACCCCATTGCCTATTTGGCTTTTCTAGGGTGGGCTTGCTTCTGTTTTTGCTCTGGTTCTCAGCATTTTCTGGGAGAGGGGTTACTGATCCTTCCTCTTTCCTTACTCATTCTCTTTGTTTCCCTTGGGCTAGTTGCTTTTGTTGCTTCCCCTGCCTTTTCTGATGGGAAGCAGTGTGGACCAGGGAGCTTGTTTTCTGACATCCAATTCTTTGCTTAAGTAAGCTTCTATGGGTAAAAATGGTCTCATTCTTTTGTCATGATATTGTCACGGTCAGGATGCAGCACCACAGCCTAGCAATCATAGCCTTATTTCTCCGCTTTCTGGTATCCATAGAAGGTCCTACTTCAAGCTCAAGCCCAATTGACTCATTAGGGTTAAGGATGGGAGCCAAAGCTGGCGAGCTTTTCTAGCTCCCTCTATTGCTGAGTCATTTCACTTTCTTCAGAAGCCACCTACCTGATCTGCCTTGCCAGCAGCCGCTTCAACGTTTTCCTTAAAACCTCTCAAACATTTCTTCACTAAACAACACCTGCTGAGGCATCACTTTTTACAGCGGAGCGGTCTCGGAGACCCTTGGCTGATATGTTACAGCTTGGTTTGGCACAGGATAGTGGTCCGCATGCCGCCATCCTTGACCCATCTACCCATCTGCCTGCCTCGCCCCTCCCCCACCCTCAGCTATGGACTAATTTGCATTAGAGTGCTGGAACTGACTCTCCAAGGTGCCTTTTCAGGCAGCTGAAACCTGCTTCTCAGCCCAAAGGAGACTTGGTGCATCGCAAAAGGGCTGGAAGGTGCACCTGGGCATGCTTTCAACATCCTCGTTCAGCTGCAGAGTCACATCATTTTTATTCACCTCTACTATAAGCGGCACTTCTCCCTGTGCGCTGACAGCAGTGCCAGCCTAAAGATATTTTCTGGTCTTTTTTCAAAACGAACAAATCTTTCGCCTTTTACTAAAGATTTCCGTGGAGAAAGACATCAATGAAATTTTCTCAATTTTTGAGTGGCCTTGCTATGCAGGGCTTTCTTGGAGTCTTATAACAGCTTTAAAATGCTCTCACTAACAAAAATGCAGAGATTAAGTTTTGTTTTTTGCTTTCCGGTGGGTTTTTTGGGGGATTTTCTTGTTATGTGTGTGCTTGAAGAATATCATTTATGTCTCAGCTCAGTTATTTTACGTTTTTACCCATCATCCTTTGACAACTGTCTGTTTTGCAGAGTGCTTGCTGATATCATTTAATAACAGCTGATCTGCACCTTGCTCTTATTGTTTTGGTGCAGACCCTGTGAGGTTGAGAACAGGCTATCTCTGAAGGAAACCTGGCAACTTTTTTCACCCAGGCAGTGCTACTCACCTTGAGTGTGTTTGAGGTAGCTCCTAGTGCCTTGAGAAGATAGATTCTTTTTTTTTTCTTTTCTTCCCTCCACCCCATTGCCTATTTGGCTTTTGTAGGGTGGGCTTGCTTCTGTTTTTGCTCTGGTTCTCAGCATTGTCTGGGAGAGGGGTTACTGATCCTTCCTCTTTCCTTACTCATTCTCTTTGTTTCCCTTGGGCTAGTTGCTTTTGCTGCTTCCCCTGCCTTTTCTGATGGGAAGCAGTGTGGACCAGGGAGCTTGTTTTCTGACATCCAATTCTTTGCTTAAGTAAGCTTCTATGGGTAAAAATGGTCTCATTCTTTTGTCATGATATTGTCACTGTCAGGATGCAGCACCACAGCCTAGCAATCATAGCCTTATTTCTCCGCTTTCTGGTATCCATAGAAGGTCCTACTTCAAGCTCAAGCCCAATTGACTCATTAGGGTTAAGGATGGGAGCCAAAGCTGGCGAGCATTTCTAGCTCCCTCTATTGCTGAGTCATTTCACTTTCTTCAGAAGCCACCTACCTGATCTGCCTTGCCAGCAGCCGCTTCAACGTTTTCCTAAAAACCTCTCAAACATTTCTTCACTAAACAACACCGGCTGAGGCATCACTTTTTACAGCGGAGCGGGCTCGGAGACCCTTGGCTGATATGTTACAGCTTGGTTTGGCACAGGATAGTGGTCCGCATGCCGCCATCCTTGACCCATCTACCCATCTGCCTGCCTCGCCCCTCCCCCACCCTCAGCTATGGACTAATTTGCATTAGAGTGCTGGAACTGACTCTCCAAGGTGCCTTTTCAGGCAGCTGAAACCTGCTTCTCAGCCCAAAGGAGACTTGGTGCATCGCAAAAGGGCTGGAAGGTGCACCTGGGCATGCTTTCAACATCCTCGTTCAGCTGCAGAGTCACATCATTTTTATTCACCTCTACTATAAGCGGCACTTCTCCCTGTGCGCTGACAGCAGTGCCAGCCTAAAGATATTTTCTGGTTTTTTTTCAAAACGAACAAATCTTTCGCATTTTACTAAAGATTTCCGTGGAGAAAGACATCAATGAAATTTTCTCAATTTTTGAGTGGTCTTGCTATGCAGGGCTTTCTTGGAGTCTTATAACAGCTTTAAAATGCTCTCGCTAACAAAAATGCGTAGATTAAGTTTTGTTTTTTGTTTTCCGGTGGGTTTTTTGGGGGATTTTCTTGTTATGTGTGTGCTTGAGGAATATCATTTATGTCTCAGCTCAGTTGTTTGACGTTTTTACCCATCATCCTTTGACAACTGTCTGTTTTGCAGAGTGCTTGCTGATATCATTTAATAACAGCTGATCTGCACCTTGCTCTTATTGTTTTGGTGCAGACCCTGTGAGGTTGAGAACAGGCTATCTCTGAAGGAAACCTGGCAACTTTTTTCACCCAGGCAGTGCTACTCACTTTGAGTGCGTTTGAGGTAGCTCCTAGTGTCTTGAGATGATAGATTCTTTTTTTTTCTTTTCTTCCCTCCACCCCATTGCCTATTTGGCTTTTCTAGGGTGGGCTTGCTTCTGTTTTTGCTCTGGTTCTCAGTATTTTCTGGGAGAGGGGTTACTGATCCTTCCTCTTTCCTTACTCATTCTCTTTGTTTCCCTTGGGCTAGTTGCTTTTGTTGCTTCCCCTGCCTTTTCTGATGGGAAGCAGTGTGGACCAGGGAGCTTGTTTTCTGACATCCAATTCTTTGCTTAAGTAAGCTTCTATGGGTAAAAATGGTCTCATTCTTTTGTCATGATATTGTCACGGTCAGGATGCAGCACCACAGCCTAGCAATCATAGCCTTATTTCTCCGCTTTCTGGTATCCATAGAAGGTCCTACTTCAAGCTCAAGCCCAATTGACTCATTAGGGTTAAGGATGGGAGCCAAAGCTGGCGAGCTTTTCTAGCTCCCTCTATTGCTGAGTCATTTCACTTTCTTCAGAAGCCACCTACCTGATCTGCCTTGCCAGCAGCCGCTTCAATGTTTTCCTTAAAACCTCTCAAACATTTCTTCACTAAACAACACCGGCTGAGGCATCACTTTTTACAGCGGAGCGGTCTCGGAGACCCTTGGCTGATATGTTACAGCTTGGTTTGGCACAGGATAGTGGTCCGCATGCCGCCATCCTTGACCCATCTACCCATCTGCCTGCCTCGCCCTTCCCCCACCCTCAGCTATGGACTAATTTGCATTAGAATGCTGGAACTGACTCTCCAAGGTGCCTTTTCAGGCAGCTGAAACCTGCTTCTCAGCCCAAAGGAGACTTGGTGCATCGCAAAAGGGCTGGAAGGTGCACCTGGGCATGCTTTCAACATCCTCGTTCAGCTGCAGAGTCACATCATTTTTATTCACCTCTACTATAAGCGGCACTTCTCCCTGTGCGCTGACAGCAGTGCCAGCATAAAGATATTTTCTTGTCTCTTTTCAAAACGAACAAATCTTTCGCCTTTTACTAAAGATTTCCGTGGAGAAAGACATCAATAAAATTTTCTCAGTTTTTGAATGGCCTTGCTATGCAGGTCTTTCTTGGAGTCTTATAACAGCTTTAAAATGCTCTCGCTAACAAAAATGCGGAGATTAAGTTTTGTTTTTTGCTTTCCGGTGGGTTTTTTGGGGGATTTTCTTGTTATGTGTGTGCTTGAGGAATATCATTTATGTCTCAGCTCAGTTGTTTGACGTTTTTACCCATCATCCTTTGACAACTGTCTGTTTTGCAGAGTGCTTGCTGATATCATTTAATAACAGCTGATCTGCACCATGCTCTTATTGTTTTGGTGCAGACCCTGTGAGGTTGAGAACAGGCTATCTCTGAAGGAAACCTGGCAACTTTTTTCACCCAGGCAGTGCTACTCACCTTGAGTGTGTTTGAGGTAGCTCCTAGTGCCTTGAGAAGATAGATTCTTTTTTTTTCTTTTCTTCCCTCCACCCCATTGCGTATTTGGCTTTTCTAGGGTGGCCTTGCTTCTGTTTTTGCTCTGGTTCTCAGTATTTTCTGGTAGAGGGGTTACTGATCCTTCCTCTTTCCTTACTCATTCTCTTTGTTTCCCTTGGGCTAGTTGCTTTTGTTGCTTCCCCTGCCTTTTCTGATGGGAAGCAGTGTGGACCAGGGAGCTTGTTTTCTGACATCCAATTCTTTGCTTAAGTAAGCTTCTATGGGTAAAAATGGTCTCATTCTTTTGTCATGATATTGTCACGGTCAGGATGCAGCACTGCAGCCTAGCAATCATAACCTTATTTCTCCGCTTTCTGGAATCCATAGAAGGTCCTACTTCAAGCTCAAGCCCAATTGACTCATTAGGGTTAAGGATGGGAGCCAAAGCTGGCGAGCTTTTCTAGCTCCCTCTATTGCTGAGTCATTTCACTTTCTTCAGAAGCCACCTACCTGATCTGCCTTGCCAGCAGTCGCTTCAACGTTTTCCTTCAAACCTCTCAAACATTTCTTCACTAAACAACACCGGCTGAGGCATCACTTTTTACAGCGGAGCGGGCTCGGAGACCCTTGGCTGATATGTTACAGCTTGGTTTGGCACAGGATACTGGTCCGCATGCCACCATCCTTGACCCATCTACCCATCTGCCTGCCTCACCCCTCCCCCACCCTCAGCTATGGACTAATTTGCATTAGAGTGCTGGAACTGACTCTCCAAGGTGCCTTTTCAGACAGCTGAAACCTGCTTCTCAGCCCAAAGGAGACTTGGTGAATCGCAAAAGGGATGGAGGGTGCACCTGCGAATGCTTTCAACATCCTCGTTCAGCTGCAGAGTCACATCATTTTTATTCACCTCTACTATAAGCGGCACTTCTCCCTGTGCGCTGACAGGAGTGCCAGCATAAAGATATTTTCTGGTCTCTTTTCAAAATGAACAAATCTTTCGCTTTTTACTAAAGTTTTCCGTGGGGAAGGACATCAATGAAATTTTCTCAATTTTTGAGTGGCCTTACTATGCAGGGCTTTCTTGGAGTCTTATAATAGCTTTAAAATACTCTCGCTAACAAAAATGCGGAGATCATATTTTGTTTATTGCTTTCAGTTGGGTGTTTTGGGGGATTTTCTTGTTATGTGTGTGCTTGAGGAATATCATTTATTTCTTAGCTCAGGTGTTTGACATTTTTACCCATCATCCTTTGACAACTGTCTGCTTTGCAGAGTGCTTGCTGATATCATTTAATAACAGCTGATTTGCACCTTGCTCTTAGGGGTATGTTTACTAAAAGGCCGGTAAAGTGCGGGCCGCGGTAGAGTGAGTGTGCCGTATAAGGAGTGGGCGTTCCGTCCTGAAGAAGAAAAGCCGTGATTGACAGATGCGCTAAGGTGCGCGGCGCCCGTGTGCGCCCTGCACCTTACCGCAACTGAGAGCCGAACGGGAGGCATATGTGTCGCGCTGATCCACAAGCAGAAGAACAGAGCCACAGCACAATCGTTAAAGCACTGACTAATGGTGCGGGGATCAGGGGTTCAAAACCCCACAATGCGCAATGGCTTGTTGAAGTGTTAGTTTATGAGGCAGAGAAATACTGGGCCGAATAAGGCAGCACGCTGAGTTGTTTTTTGGCACACATCAATACTGGACGGGATAAGGAGGCGCGCTGATGTTTTTATGCGACATATGAATACTGGGCGGCATAAAGCGTCACGCTGATGTTTTCTGGCGGCATAGTACTACTGGGCGGCATAAGGCGGCGCGCCGGTTACGGCGGCAATCGCATAATGGAAGGTATAAGTGGGGCGCTGATGTGCAAACAGAAACACAGAGCCACAGCACAATGGTTAAGGCACTTACCAATGGTGCAGGGATCAGGGTCCGATCCCCCACAGTGCACAATGTAGACAGCTGCCTGAGGTATGTTTATTTTAGGAGGCATATAAATAATGGACATCATAACGCGGCACGCAATTGTTTTTGACGCAATGTAATACTGGCTTGCATAAGTGGCGCATGGATGTTAAATTAGAAGAGCAGAGCCAAAGCACAATGGTTATAACTCCCACCAATGCTGCAGGGATCATGGGTTCGATCCCCACAGTGACCAATGCAGACTGCTGTTTGCTGTGTAACTTTAGGAGGCTGATAAATAATGGGTGGCATAAGGCAGTGGTATGCTGGGCAGAAAGCATTGCGCTACTGTTTTCTGAGTTATGTTAATACTGAAAGGCATAAGCAGCGTGCTGATGTGCAAATCAGAGAGCAAAGCTGCAGCACAATGGTTACCACACCAACCAATGCTGCAGGGATCAGGGGTTCAATACCCAACAGTGCAAAATGAAGACAGCTGGCTGAGGCAGTAGCTGTTAGGGGTAATATTGTTTTAGGAGTACCTTATTGTATATTTGTAGAATCATAACTGATAGCAAATACACTCTCAAAGCAGTGTAACAGAACGTCTCCCATCGGTTAATGCAGAGGGCACATGTGAAAATGCAATGTCCGCCATGGCACCCTACAATGTTGGTGAAAGTGTAGCCAAGTGTGCTATATGAGGCAGGGTAAGGTGAGAGCACTGTCTCAGATGGCAGCAGTGTGCATTGTAACGTATGGGAATTGTAAGTCTGTGTGCTGACCAAGGTCTGCCATACCTGATTTGGCAGGGAGGGGCTGCAGACAGGGGCAGGCGACTGATATCAACAGGGGTTCAGAGTTATTCTCATATGGTAATCAGTTGCAGGGCCTGTCTGTAGCCTCACCCAGCTAAATCAGGTATGGCAGAACTGGGTCAGCCATTCTTGATGTAGCAAGGAGCGACTGCACACAGTCCCTGTCGACTGATATCAACAGGGGATTAGAGTGTATCTTATCTTGTAAACTGCCCTATTCCCGTTGGAGACTGAAATCATAAGAGTAGTACAGCTCCATTAAACTCAAGCTCTGGGAAAGAAGCCAATACTCTTCTGTTGTGAATGCTGACAACCTGTGGAGATACTGAATGATGGAGGGGTGTCCATGGTTTGAATGTTCCTGTGAATAAGGTTGGCAGAGGTATGTCAACTGTCTGTGTGCAACTGTACAGAAATCTGTGATGCTGTCTCAAAAGAACTACCCCCTTGTGCCAGATATCAATGCACCTGTTATGGTGTTTCAGAAGGCACAATATAAACACACGTTGCTAGGAAATGAAAACCTCATTCTCCACAAAGGCCATGTTGAAAGGCTGTCAACTCCCAAGGCACTATTGTACGTAACCCATAAGCTGTGTCAATCAAAGGCATGGCAAAAGATGCCCCAAGGATGTAGAGATGAACTCAGAAACGTTACCCACTAGCACTAACATCCCTCAGTTTGAATGGCAAAGGAGGTATGTGTCAAACCCACACGTAACACAAGCACTGCACAGAGCTAAAACACAAAAACAATACAAAAGTAAAAGAGGGATGAAGATCAGTTGCTGTACTGCACAAATCATCTCCATCCCATGTGGCACCCATTAAAATGGACAAACATATTCTGGCTAGCTACAGCCATGCACAGAGTGATGTTAATGTACCGTGCTATAATGACTGTGTGTGAAAGAGGATGGTAAGATGTGGCCAGCAGAGGAGGCTCAAATGGCAGAATAGGTGACATATCAGGATGACTGTGGAGTAAAAGTGCTATGCAGAGCACACACAGGAGAGGCAATCAGGGACAGCTGCAATGCTGGAATGTGTAGGAGGCCAGGATGTGGGTTATCAGCATGCACATCAGGGTAGGATGGCACACAGTTGCCATTACAGAAAATTGTACAGAAGGATGGGTAACAACTCAGTTGAGGGTACAATATGCTCACAGCACACATCAGCACATATATGACGATCAAACAAATGTTAAACACCGTTTACGGACAAGCATACAAATATAAGACACCACAGAGGAAGCACACTAATGACCACTACCACAAATCACAATGGCTAAACCGGCATGCCACACCAACAATGTGAGCGCCATAGCAAAGACTGCATAAAGAAAGAGTGCAGTCCACTAAACAAACCACCTGCTGACTGTAAGGGCAAGCAAACACCAAAAAGTAAGCATGAGAAAATGCACATGCAGATCTGCTAATTACTCATACAATTGCAGTCTGTATTTGTGATGTGGTGCACATGTGCACACACAATGAAATGTTCTGCAGTGGATACTGCATGCAAAAGAGGGGAAAAATATACCACAAGGGCAACAGAGGACGGTATGTGGATCATGTTAAGAATTTGGATCAAGACACGTGAAAGTTCAACATGTAATCAGGTGTAACACACAACACCTGAATCACAGAAAAACAAAACCCCTGCTGTGTTGCCATGTAAACACCCTAAAGTGGGACACCTCTGAAAAAAAAGAATATGTGATGGCTAAGCAGCACACAGGATGCACCTTGATGTACATTGAGGAGAGAGAAGGGTGTTTGTAGAGGTGAGGAACCTGATGTTACCTCATGGTACAGTTAGCAGATTAGAAAACAAAGGATATAGCACATGTGCTGATCAAACCAAAAAACTACAGAGTATAAACACATGACTGTAGCCACTCCCAGAAACAGTACACTGAGTACACTGTAACACACTGAGCACACTGAGCCAAGCATACTAAGCACAGTGTATGGCAACCTTTAATACCCAGTGAGGTTACATATGTCTGCCAGATACACAGCTGCCACTGTACAAGGATGTGAGCACAGGTGGCACATGTACATGTGTGGCAAATGGTCCCAGACAAGTGTCAATGTGATCAAAGAGAGAAGGACTAACCTACTGGTAACAAAATGGCCTTGGACCCAAGCAAACACTGATCAATTCCCACTAGCACCCCATGTGGCCTAGGTCAAGCCATGTAACCCCTCATTACCGTGGAACAAAGACCAGTTAATCCTCATCCAATGACATTGACAAAAAAACAATGCAGTCTCTGGGTCACAACGACGCAGGACTGATAAACAGGCAATGCAATGTGTGCCTTTGTCTCACCCTGCTCAATCACCAAAAGAGTCACATGTTTGTGGAATAAATATCTTTATTTGGTTTACACATCACAGATAGTGTAGTCAGTGCCATCATAATATGAAGGTGAGTGCATCTCTGATGGAATATTGAAAAACCTCTAATAGGGCATAAATCCAACTCACACAGAAAGTCAATTCATTCACCACAAATGAAGAGCAGGAGATATAATGTGCATCCACTGCATACAATGCACTGGGCAGCATACCCCCAGCCCCTACCTGATTCTGCATGCTGCAAAGGTGTAATGCACATATGAGTGCATGTAGAGAGTTGGCGCTGCATATTGAGGACACAACACACATCATGTGTCCCTCAAACCATATCCATCTTGCAACACAGGAGACAACCAAACCAAAAAAGCCTATGTTGAGAAAATGTTTTATTGTGAAAATCACGCTGGGAAAGTAATGTGTGAGGTCTCACATAATGGCTGAGCTAGGAATCAAAGCTGCAACAATGTAGACACAAACTCTCCTCAAAATCACAATGAGTATATGCTAACAGGTAGCACAGGCACATGAACACAAACAAAATACAAACTAAACGACCTTCTCATACCTATACATATACCACCATGAAGGAGGTGGCCCTGCAACTTATTCAGAGTAGACAGTGTTTGGCCACATATAACATAATACATGGAATGCACAATTGAAGAAGTGCAACGGTGACCCACATTGCCACACTACAAGCATCATGTCGCAATGTGAGTGTCCCTACCACAGGGCATAGCCTGGACTGTGCACATGGGAAATGCAAGGTGTTGACATACATGCAGACTGTCACGTCTGCACATCCAACAAACACAATAAGCAGCATCTAAACAAAGAAATGAGGGCCAAACATCTTACACGGAGCCACAAAGAAGTCTGAGGTCCACATGTTTTGTCTCACAAACATAGTCCGTCATATGCAAAAGCACCATCCACATTGCAACATGATACAGTGATGTCACACATGCACATAAACACCCTTGTCACATTGACCACATTAATTTAAGATGGTCGTGTGTCCAAAATCATTGTTGAGGTAACACTTGTAGCATGTGCAGGTGGAAAGCAGGTGGACATAGACAATAGGAGTGCTCCATCGCTGGCCGTATGGTGCAAACATGGATGTATGCTTGATTAGGAAGAAAAAGATGAGTGTATCCTGGGTGGCATGTCACACCCAGGGCCAAAACTTAACAATACTAAAACTGTGTTCGAATGCATCAGCTGCACTGTCCATGTCATTTGCTGCTGCACATGGGGGGAACACTGCCAAAAGTAACAATACTATGTGCAATCCAACAGGTGAGGTTAATAGTGTTCCACCAAATATGGCTAGGAATAGTCAAGCGTGACATGTCAACATTCCACTTTCTCTGAAAGTTCATGTGTGTTCTCAACAATGAGCAGGACTCCCTGCAGAACCATCACATAAACAGTGCATAGAACACCTCTGTAATGGAGAATTAAGTAGGTTAACAGTAATACTGTCCATCACAGTCATATGTCTCACTCTCAGAGGTAAAACATTCAATGGGCCACTTTCTGGTGTAAAATGTCTATGGTATTGTTTCTCCAAAAGGTGGGTGATGGTGACATCAGATGCACTGTAATAGACGTGTCCGGGATGTACTCAGCCCTGTGTCATGAGAGGATACGTATGTTCTTGTTAGCCACCTTTGAAAAACACCACACAATGCACACCGTTACACCTTTGCAAAATTCACAAGAAAGGTATGTTAAACCACACAGTACATGATAACATTACTCAACAAAACATTGGTGATGACATCATTAATCCTAAACACACACACGGGTACAACATGGATATGGTCATGTCCATGCTCGTGTCACACAGGTGTGTCACAGCTACACACGACATGCATCTGTTTATGTGCACATAGAGGAAACATTACATGCATATGAAACAATTATGATTCATCAACAGGTAAACATAGATTCAAATCTGCAATTAACAAATGTGCAACTTACCTTGTGTGTGCATCAGGTGTATGTCAGCAATCCCATGAACCACTACACAGCAATAAGAGGTGACAGTGAAGGGAGAGAATCTCAGCAGAACGTGTACAAAGAAAAGGTCAAGCCACTGTTGATGCATGTCCACATTATGTTCATATCTGAAAATAAATAAACGTGCACATCAATGGTGACTCACAACACAAGACACATTTTGTCTCACACCACACAACACATGTTGATAATGCTCATACAGTAAACAGCACTACGGCAGACATACCACAGTCACAACTGCCCCCCAGGTGCACAGTCCCCTCACAGTACATGATAATGTACTATGCCTGAAGAGTGTCTCATCACACACGCAACCTGTAATCACCCACACACAAAGTATGCAAATTTATGCATTCCAGCTGCAACACATAGCCTGTATGTGTCCAAGTGGACCTTCAGACATATAAAGGCCCCGTGAACCGGCAATAATACCCTGTTGTTGTCTTATGGTACAATGTTGGGGTAGGGAGCAAGTGCAGGCAAACCAAATACAAAAGTTGACTACACACACATGCAGATCTGCTGTACCTGACACATATAGAGTGTGGCACAGGACATGCTGAACACAAACACATGGGGATATGTGTGACAACAGCAAGGGATGGTTGATGGAGCTTGAAGTGAAAAACAAAACAACACAACATCTGCCCAATATGATAGAGCAATGAAGATATGTTTTCCACATGACCCCAGGCACACACAATGTCGCTGTACATCCACCTACCACAACGCAAAGCATCTTGGGTGATGTTCAGTCACATGCCAATCCAACACATCAACAGCATCTGAATAAAGTATGTCCTGTGCATTGGGAAACACAACAGTAACAAACATATGTCATGTTCTACAAGAGTATCACACACTGCACCTTCCTGTCCACAACTCTCATACCCCACAACATCACCTAATGTCTGACTGCTCCCTATCACAATGTATAGATCTCTCAGATGTGAGAGGCAGCACAGAGTTGTATGAGGCTATCTTCAGGTGTCCATTAGCAATCTTTTCCCCATCGTACCTCTGTGTTGTTGTACAGAAAGATCAACAGACATGTCAGCAAACACCATGTTTGCACCTCATCACAAAGTACAGACGAGTCACACAGATCCACTATATTGGCAACAATGCCCCCTATCTTTGTGTAGGGGTGTGTCAATGTTGAATGCTAAGTCGCTTACAATTCTGGAAACACATATGGAATATGCACGAGTGTCTCATGTATGCAGGGACCAAATACATATCCTGGTGTGTAGATGTCATACCTTGAATCATAGTGACAGCTATTTGCTGCTGATCTCCACAGATAGCTGTCAATGTGTGCGTCATGTCATTAAAACACCAATGCCATGTATGTTTGTACACAAAGCATGATGGCTGCATGCCATCACACTGTGTGTCGTTGAGAATGTCCACGCATGGATAGCCTATATGTGTACCTCAGAGAAACAACTCTCACATATGTCTGGTTTTCTTTGCCAACATAATCCTCCCCTTCCCTGTCTGACTATCTATGCAATCTATCTAATGTGGACTGTACTATCCTACACTACTCACATACCCAGCCTGTAGCTGAGGCAAGATGGCATATGTTGAGATTTTATCAGCAAGATATGCCATGTACTCCCTGAGAATTCTGCACAACCATACGCCACCAACACATTCTTTGCTCATCCTGCCCACTGTAACGCACCCCTTGCTGATATGGGGTAGGTTATCCTCTGTATCTGTGTACATATGTAGCACTGTACGTAAGGTCAATTCGCCAACATGTAAATGTGGCCATACTACCTCTCTGGCTGGACAATGGTCAGATCACCATCCTATAACATGTCCATGTCATGGCTTTCTGGTGCAGTATACATTCAGAGACACTGTAGGGTGACATTACCACCCTTCACATATATTCCCTAATATCCGCAGAAACTACTACTAAGCATCTGTCTTGTGATATGTATGTCCTGATACGGCCATAATAACAAAGCAACACATAGCCAGCTGACAGGAGTTTAAGAACAAAATGTACACCCCAAAGGTGAAACATATAAATTCAAACCACTGGACTAATGTCCCCAAACGTGGACTGGTCTCACACTGTGAACATCTCACCATATGGCTAACACTGTTCTCCACCCATATCATCACAAAACATCATTTGTGTTCAAAAACAACAGGTGCTAACACAGGCAGCCACTAACTGTAAATCTAACCTTAAAAATCACACACAGTCGTATGAGCAACCACCCACATCATCTGGCACCAAATGCTGTTTTGTACTGGCCACATTGTTTGTGCCACACACATGCCTATATGTGAGTTGTGAATTATCACTAAAATACTAATGTGGTGTCGCATACAAATGATATCCTGATATAAACTGTAACTGCTGTAAGCAGAACACACATAGGATGGAAAAAGCCGTGTGGGTAGGTAATACGCACATGAGAAGATCTCTCCAATCAACCTCCGTCTGACTGCTGTGCCCTCCTGTGTGTCACCACTGGCACGTACAGGGGGGCACATTGGATCTTGCTCCAGATCCTCATTAATCTCTGCAGGGATATCGTGCCTGAGAGCAATGTTGTGCAGGATGCAACAGGCTATGATTATCTCTGCAACAGTCTTTGGCTTATATTGTAAGGCCCCGCCTGACCTATCCAGACACCTGAAGCGACTTTTCAACACGCCAAAGGTACGCTCGATGACTGAGCGGCTGGAGGCATGGGCCTCATTGTACCTCCGCTCTGCACGTGTCCGTGGCTGACGTACAGTGGTCAGCAGCCAGGGGCGACACCCATATCCTGCATCACCTTGGAAATAAAAAAAATGTGGGTGTCAATATTCAACATAACTGACATATGTTAAGATGTAGTAACCCTACCCAAAACAAATTCTGACATAAACATATCACTGAACAATTAATGAGCTCTCCCGAAAAAACATATGCAGTTAGGACCACATAGCCTAGAAAGTCAGTACACTCATGGTAAATACTTCAACAGTTCCATCTATAGTGTAACATATTGTGTGTGTGTGCGCGCGACATGGGTATTGTAATGCATTTACTGTCCACATTGGCACCACTGCCAATGACAGACTATAGTAACGATTCACTTGTCACATTTTCATATTGTATGTCTGAACAGTAACCTAGGTAAAATATGCTGCCATGAGAGGTTGCCAAAAAACCAGAACATGTATGCCATGGAGGCTTGGAAAAATGTAAACCATATCACCTATATGCATCCTTTCCTGTACGGGCAACATATCTAGATTTCATACTCTGTTTCCTTTTGCTGGATATTGCTAAACGGAAATTGTTTAAATACCAATCCTGTGCACTGTGTCTATCCTGGGAACATCCCACTGAAGGTGGGGTCTGCAAACCTCACACTGTACTACTCATGTCTTAACCTCACAGAGATACACATCGGTACATTACCTTCATGTGTAGCTGTAAACAATACAACTCTGTATGCACACACTTAGACCACAGCTTTAGCCATCCCCTTTCCATTATGTTAAAGTACATGAGGATCACTGGCCAATATGTGGCTAAATCATGATCATCTACAGTAGGCCAAGGTACTGCAGCAACT
Organism: Ichthyophis bannanicus; assembly: GCA_033557465.1. Classification (NCBI taxonomy): domain Eukaryota; kingdom Metazoa; phylum Chordata; class Amphibia; order Gymnophiona; family Ichthyophiidae; genus Ichthyophis; species Ichthyophis bannanicus. The sequence goes on from CM066033.1 coordinate 488,803,688, forward strand.
ATATTTCGTTACACCCCTGCTGTGACATAGGCAAAATGCGTGACCATACATATCCACACGAGTGCTGCTAGCTGGAAAGGGCAAAAGCATACATAAGATATTCCCAAACACCCCCTCATATTATATACTGGCTCCTGGGTAGCAAAAACAGTGCAGAGTGAGTGTGTGAACCCAACACACACATGAGAAGGGTTACCTGTATGGATGAGCAATTATCTCAAGGTTAAATGACATACAAGCAGTAGTTGGCAATGACCCATCATGATACGTGCATTTGAGGGCCAACCTCCCCCCACCCCCTCAGAATGTGTGCAGTTAATATTACCACACACTATGAGTGATTGTGCAACAGCCTAGCCACATGCACAGGGGTGTTGTCACCTGCACACCATGTGAATGTCAGGATCATATAATGTTAGGAGTCTGATGGTCTATGTTTGTTTGTAGTTGCTGTCTGTGTACGTCTATACCCCTGTAATAATCTAAACATACAACAGTCCTCTAACTAACATTGGTCATATGTTGATTTAAGTTTATGGGTTTAAACGAGTTTGCTAGATATGTGAGTAAACATAAAGAAAGTTACAAAGACATACATACATTACGACACCTCACATACTCACCCAGCAAAATACAGTCCCCATAACGTCCGCCTTCAAATTGTGTGAAGATTGCCGAGTGATGCAGGATATAGGAGTCATGGGTGGACCCTGGAAACCTAGGGACCACATTCAGAATATGCAGATTAGCATCACATACAACCTGAACATTCAGGGAATGGTAGTGTTTGCGGTTGCGAAACGCCACCTCCCTGTCTCTAGGCGGGACCAGGGCAACATGTGTGCAATCAATAGCTCCCATCACGTGTGGTATCCCTGCTAATGTCTCAAAGGCCTGGTTCAGGGTCCCCCATTGTTGCCTAGTGTGGGGAATGGCTATGTAATTCCCCACCCGGCTGACCATGGCACGCAGTACTTGGTGGAGACATCGTGAGAAGGATGGCCGGCTCATGCCACCCACTGCAGCCATAGATGACTGGAAACAGCCAGAGGCAAAAAAATGTAAAGCAGCAAGGAGCTTGACTAAACATGGTATTGCATGGGACCGATCAGTCAGGGGCTCGAGGTCAGGTCTTAAATCCTCATAAAGCTCCCTAATAGCCCTTGTGCTCAGTCGGTACAGGGAGATGACCTGGTCCTCACGCATGCCCTGGAGCTGTGCCCTGGGCCTGTAGAGGTGTGGCTGCCGAGCCTGCACCTTGGCACGCCTTCTGCGCCGTGAACGCACAGCACATGGCTGGACCACCTCCACAGCTGCAGGTCTGAGTTGCTGCGGGACTACACCCATGCCCTGTGCTTCAGCCCCGTGGACACCATCTCCCCTGTCCGGCAACCGCAGCATCTGCCCACCACTCAGGACACATGCATAAGCATAAATTGCTGCCATAAACTCCTCCCGTCCCACTACCGTAACACACTCTAACAACCACACAAACTCTAACAAACACACAAACCACACTATACAGTATCCAAAAGTAAAAACAACACCTGACAATACACACACAACACAATATAATAACCAATACAAACACCAATACAATCCTCTAGTACAACTGCTTAGACTGTCGTTCTTCTTCACACCAACCACACTCCTCCTGCTCTTCGCCTACAACCCTCAACGTGGGTAATGTTGTGATGTTAATATATGGTATTATGGGGTGTGTGGTTTGCGCACAATGCGCATGCGCAGTTGATCGCATGCGATGCCCGTCGGTGGCGCGCGTGCGCGACTCTACGCATGGGCGTCGGTCAGTGCGTGGCCACACGTGTATGTGCGCCGGCGTGAACATGCGCACAAAGCACAGACACCCCTGCGGTACTCGTTGTAGTGCGCATGCGTACAGCGACACATGCGCTACTGCATGTGTCCCAGGGCGCATGTGCGTTTGTCCGCGTATGGCCACCCATGCGTTGGCGAGCACGTGCCCAACGCACGAGCGCCACGCCCGCCCAATTGCGCATGTGCAATGAAAGACAAGTGGCAAAACACTATAAATAGGCCTGCACACGTGCATCCCGTTGAGGGTTGATAAAGGAGTTAGTTAGAGAGAGAGGGTGTCATAGATAAAGTCTGAAACAGAGACAGTGGTGGGACTAGAGCACAGCAAGTATACATGTTCTGTTGACAATTCTGCTCTCCTATAATTTACTGCTAATAACCAAACACACTGCAAAAACTATACTGTCGATAGTAACTAATCATTACAAAGAACTTTTTACCATTTAATACAATACTGTTGTCAGTAAAATTAACCTCTTACACGCTATTATATTGTTACCTGCATTATTCTACTGTTGTCAGTACTATTTAATCTATTACACACTATCATACTGTCATCTGTATTATTCTACTGTTGTCAGTACTATTTAACCTATTACACACTATCATACTGTCATTTGCATTATTCTACTGTTGTCAGTACTATTTAACCTATTACACACTATCATACTGTCATTTGCATTATTCTACTGTTGTCAGTACTATTTAACCTATTACACACTATCATACTGTCATCTGTATTATTCTACTGTTGTCAGTACTATTTAACCTATTACACACTATCATACTGTCATTTGCATTATTCTACTGTTGTCAGTACTATTTAACCTATCACACACTATTATATTGCTACCTGCATTATTCTACTGTTGTCAGTACTATTAACCTATTACACACTATTATACTGCTATCTGAAAATCAATAAGCTCTATACAGCAAGTCATAACACTGTTACCCATTTAAACTCAACATGTATAAGGTCCTGTTATCGTTAACTACCCTCATTACAATCGAGCTCCCCTGCGTAACAAACGCACTCAACCTCAATCATGACATTAGCTACATACCTATTTTACATTCGTTTGGAAGGAGATGGTACGAATTCCCTCATAACACTTCAGCAAAACACAACCACACATCTTACTCACACCTAATCAGCATTCCCCTTCAAATCATCAATAAAACACAAGCTGAGAAGTCTCACCGCCAACGCCTCCTAAAATGTGCATTAATAAATGCCAGATCCATACGATCAAAGTGGCCTGCAACGATGGACTTGATTCCTCAATACAATCTCGACATCCTAATGGTCACGGAATCATGGTTATCAGATTGTGACAACATCCTCCTGAATCAGATGCTGCCTACAGGATTCGACCTTTACACATGCCACAGGTCTACTCAAAAAGGAGGCGGAACATTAATCCTCGCCAAAACTGACCTCAATTTCAAGCTATGCAATTCCTCCAGCTCAACTCATCTTGACTCCCTCTCTATATCTAATGAACTATGCTCAATCAACCTGCTTTATAGAGCACCATCCCCATCACCTGACGATCTTCCAACAATAATTGAACTCGCATGTTCAACTTCCTCTTCACGATCTCCAAATTGGCTAGTTGGAGACTTTAACCTCCCATCTCTCCATGATAGCCAATCAGAAGCATTCCTAGAAGCACTAAAGGATCTAGGTTACAACCAATACGTTGACTCTCCTACCCACATTAAAGGAGGTAAACTAGACCTAATATTCGCACCTTATCTCGACACCTTATCACGACAAGCTCTGGATCTGTCAGTTATACCAGTGCCATGGTCCGATCACAACCTTATTCAATTTAATATACCCACCTATACCTCGCATATGAGCCAAAGACCATCTAAATCACCTGAAACTCACTCAGCCCGTTATCAACCCCTCAACCGTGAAAAGGTCCTAGAGAACCTTCGACCTCTCATGACTAACACTTCCCTCAACTTAGATGACCTAATAGCCAAATGGAACGAGAACCTCAGAGCCGCCTCATGTCCTCTGCATAAAGATAAGAAAAGAAGAAAACGAGAACATGCACCATGGTTCTCAACTGACTTGCGTTCATCTCTCATTCATCTACGCAAACTTGAAAGACAGTGGCGTCGAACCCACTCTCCAGAGGCACTTGAAACATATAACTCACACTTAACTACACACCGTGAGAACATAACATTGAGTAAGAAGATCTACCACACAAACCTGTTGAAACGTGCCATCAATAAACCTCATGCATTATTCAAGTTAGTAAAATCCATAACAAGAGAACCAGTCTCAGATCAACCTGCAATGCCGCAGCCTCAGGACTACGCAAATTACCTGCAATCAAAAATGATTACAGCTAACACAAGCATAAATACCAACAACCCTTCTGCATCACCTAAGAAATCCCATATAACACCTTTTTGCAACTTCAACACTATATCTACTAGTGAAATTGTAAAAATTATCGCCTCCATCAATCCTAGCACAGCTCCCAATGACCCATGCCCAGCCAGCTGGATCAAAGAGTTACGTCATGAGCTAAGTCAAATTCTGTGCCTGTTACTGAACCAGTCCTTCCTAACAGGCTCATTCCCAAAAAGTCTGAAACACACCTCCATCAAGCCTTTACTAAAAAACAGTAAGCTTGACTCATCCAAAGTTGAATCGTTCAGGCCAATCTCGAGCATTCCACAACTTGCAAAAATTATCGAGAAAGCTGCCCAACAACAGCTCCAGCAGCATATTGACATTGAAGCGCCTCTAGACAAATCACAACATGGTTTCAGAGAAGCACATGGAGTTGACACAATCCTTACAACCTTATTCAATGATCTTATCACGGGAATAAACGACATTAAACAGGGATTTGTGCTCATATTTTTGGACATCTCCGCTGCCTTTGATTCTGTAAACCACAACATACTGCTGCAACGTCTGAGTGAGAAGGGAATTCAAAACACAGCACTTGAATGGTGTAGATCCTACCTTTCCAATAGGTGGCAACAAGTTAAAACAGGTCAGGAATCATCAGAGCCATTCCTACAGTCTCAAGGTGTACCTCAAGGATCTTCATTATCAGCATTAATGTTCAACATTTATATGCAGCCGATATGTGAGTTGATCCGATCCTTCAACGTGCAATGCCTGGCATACGCAGATAACATCCTCATTTACATGCCGTTTAATACTGACCAACCAGTGTTCACACCAATAATTAATTGTTTTGGTGCAATAGCCGAATGGCTGTTGACACAAAACTTAAGAATAAATCACAACAAAACTGATGTATTATTTGTCACAAGAAATCGCAAGTTCATACCCCCTCCGTCACTGCTAATCAATAACATAGAACTGACGTCAAAACCCACTATCCGATACCTCGGCATCACATTGGATCAACACCTAGATATGACAACGCATGTGAAGAATGTGACAAAGAGGATATATCATAAGATCAGATCGCTACGCCACCTCCGACCACTACTTGACTATACTGATTATCGCTCAATATTCCAGGCTCTAGTCATCCCTCACCTAGATTTTGCGAATATTATCCTCCATGGCCTCTCTCAATCAACCTTAAATCCACTTCGTCTGGCTATGAACGCAGCTGCAAGAGTCCTCTCTGGGTCACCAAGAGCTGCTCACATAACGCCGATCATGAAGGACCTACACTGGTTACCATTACAAGCCAGACTTACATATAAGTCTCTAGTTCTGACCTTCAAGGCCAGGAATAACTACCCTCCGACACCAATTAGCAAACTAATACATAACACCCTCGAAAATAGAAACAGAAGGACCACTGCTATGAATACCTTAGTAGTTCCCAAGATGATGACATCTTGTACTAAAGCTACATCGAACAGAGCTTTCTCTTTATTTGCACCCCTGAACTGGAATTTACTTCCTCATGAAATTCGTTGTATCAAAAACCTTTTACAATTCAGGAAAGCCGTGAAGCATCACTTATTCACAAAATTCTACCCAGAAGTGACCCCGCATGTCCACTCAAACAACAGACCTCCAACGTGCACTAAACACCATATTACCTTAATTCAACCAGAAAATGGTTAAGCTCCACGATAGCTCCACATCCTCTGTTGATTCCCACCTCCCACATAAATTACGCAGATAATATCCACTTGAGCTAACATATTTATTTATTTAGTAAAAACATATATATATATATGATGTTGACTGTACATAGTTTTACCTGTTAATCCATGTTATATATTCCCATGTTCTATGTAAACTCAATGTTACTTGCATACATTGTTGTATATTTTGTTCAATGTACACCGCACTGATCTTAATAGCGCGGTATATAAGAAATGTTAAATAAATAAATAAATAAATAAAATAAACTACTGCACAGGAAAGAAGCACGGTGAGGGATAACAAAAACTATACTTAGACAGGCTATGGTGGGAGTAGTCCAGAGGAAGGAGGTAGAGAGTCTGTCCAGGGAGTAGGGCAGCGGAGAGAGGCAGAGAAAGATAGACAGGAGCAGAGTAGATTCCTCACTTTGTGCTAATATAATTTTTACGTTCCCTTTGTTATTGTGTCCTTTACTGTGTCCTGTACTGTAACGTTTTGTAAGTCATTATTGCATGCTGTGTTTTGTTTTGTTTTGTTTAAGTGAGTGCTGTTGTGTTGAAAGGAGCATTTAAAACATACAGAGATGGAGAGAGAGAGGGAGAGAGACGGTGAGGGTGAGGGTGAGGGTGCGGAGGATGTGGGCCAACCTGTGGTGGGTGATACACCGACGCTACAGACGTCACACCCTAGGGAGGGACATGCAGGACCATCTGTTGGGCCACAGCCTGCACAATATGTCCAAACTGGGAAGAGAAAAAGGGTACCTGTGCCTGGTACACAACGAAAAAGAGCTGTACGCTTCAGTGATAGAGAGAACTATATCCTACTCTCGCATGTAATTGAAAACTATGACCTCTTATTTGGCAGGCTCAGCAGTCGCACAACAGTGGCCACCAGAATGGCAGTATGGGAGGAGGTGCGTAATGCAATGTCAGAGGCAGGGGGCCCCACAAGGGATGTTGAAAGCCTCAAAAAGAGGTACTCTGATATTAAAAGAGGGGTGCGCCCTTTTATCCCATCACTCACACCATTGGTACAAGAGCTGGCAACACGGTTGGGCCACATCTATCTCCGTGGACTGCCAGAGGCCCTCGACATGGCACATCCTGACGTAGGTATGTATAGTAATTGCCAGGTATAAATTCATGTTCACAATGTCCCTTCAGTACACATCATTCAGCTGCACACACACTCCCATACCTGTGATCCAATCCACACCATGTTTAAAAATTGGTGTCACATGTGTGTGTTATGGCCATGCACAAACTGTGTTGTTGCCATGTCCTGTCACAACATTACATATGTGTCCCTCGAAAACAGCAACCTCCCCATCTTTTTCCAAAACTCCACACAACAATTCCTATCCAACCTCCACATCTGTGATTGCAAAGCACCATATGATTTTGTGGCACACTAATCAGGTAACGTGTGTGTGACATACTATTTGGACAGTGCTACATGTGCTTCTCAGTGGCCCACAGGTGATGGCTACATGGGATCCACGGCACAATGGGTCACAGCCAAACATATCCAACAATGAGCATATAGTATGTCTAAAGACAATATTTCCTATGCATAATTAAACATAAACAGTCAATGTATGGCCAAAACAAGTGTAAGGGTGTTGTATTCTCACACATGTGTGGACATATGTTGCACAGATAGGGGATGGAATGTGATGGGGGACACATGTGGCATGGCACTCAAAAAATACACATGGAATAAATGCAACATGTGCATGGCCACACGACACACATGTGCCCCAGAAACAGCTGAATGACGTCGACAAACATGTATGGGAGGGTGTCATGGGTCGGGTATGCAGCACACACGCACATACCCACCCCATCATCTCTGTGGTGTCTGTGCCACAGATATATAGATATGATTATGTTGAAACATATGTGTTTTCTTTGTTATTGTTCAATATGCAGGTGACTACAGTAAAATGGGAGAGGAAGAGGAGGAGGAGGAGGAGGTGGAGGAAGAGGGTGACTTTGACATCACAGTGCCAATGAGTGTGTTGGAGGATGAACCTGCTGTCTCAGGGGGCAGCACAAGTGCTGTTGATGAGCCCATAGAGCCACCTGTACCCAGTATATCACCACTAGGGGCAGCATCAAGGGAGAACATCCAAGGACCCAGGCCGCAAGTATACACCGATAGCCCTGACCCTCAGATGATGATGGCGGAGTTAAGGTCCCATGGCGCATCTGCACGTCGCGATGCTGAAGGTGGGTGACAAACGACAGTCATAATTTCAAAATAAACACCAATAGTCACTAGTTGGTGTTTGTGTGGTGAATGTTGCAACATAACCACCACATATATCACATGTATGGCTCATGTTGTTGGGATATTGTTTATTGAAAGAACGGTGTGGGGTATAATATATGGTGTTATTGTGTCGCAAAACAGAATCACCGAAGGTCAGTTGACACCCACAGATGCAGGCCTAAGAGGAATGTTGTATAAGGGCCACCATGTTGTTGTCATGAGAAAGATCAACACTTGCCCTTGCAACAGTCTACCTCATTGCAGACACCCAGATGTCTGGTAAACCACAGGATGACAACTAAATGATAGTTAAAGAAACAAAAATACCATATATAAAGCAATGCAACCCTCCTCTGTGATGTAACAGCACAAAGACTTCATTCCCCACAGTCTGCATCTGCAGGTGTCAAATTACATAGCATATGGAGAGAGGTGTGAAAATATGTCAGGTCAACCATAGATAAGGATCTACAGAGGGGTCTCAAACGTACAGAATGAACCTGTTGGCTTGTTTGGAGAGAACATTCCTCAATTTCCCCTGTACATAAAGACATAACATAGACTGTAATCCAGACAGAAAAGGAAAACACCATGTCCCCTTACTGTAAGGCCAACAATCCATCAACAGATTGCATAGGCTGTGAGCATGTGTGTCCCAGTTAAATTGTGGGCCTATGTCCCCATACCGTGTGATGGTCCCCATTATCATAAGTGTCATACCTGCAATATGTGTTGTATGCAACCATACAGTAATGAGTATGAAGCATGTCTATTTCTCAACAAATGGTTAAAGGACTAAAACCGTGAACAATTACTGTGCTGCAAACAAAACCTAAACACATATGACTAACTACAACAAAAGCTTGCCATGTTGAGACCATATCATACACCACGTATCCACACAACATTACCAGAATTGGCACATCACCCTACCCCTCCTTTCCGAATGCAAACATTAGAACATTACACAAAGACCTCACATAACATACTGGTGGATGATAGCAATTGTCAAGCCCAATGAGAAATAACATAAACTGAAGACCTCATCTCCTTTACAAAATAACCAGATACATCATCATAGAGCAAACAACCAAAGAAAAACATAACCTAGTCGAAAAGTGTTATTGGAGCCACAAAAGGCAACTAGGGAATTTGACACAACACTGTATAGGTTTTAATATTAGTACACTGGCCAGTGGGTAGATAGAAATATCTGACCAATCAGTACAGTGATACATACATTATCCCTTACAGCAAGGTAAAAAATAAACATACTGAAGCTCAGCCTGTAAGAATCCATATGCTATGTCAAATGAGAAAGCGGAAAACATATGTTGTCTAGTTGTTGTGACTGTTTTCCATGTCCTAATTGCTGCATCCACGTTCACAATGCCTGTTCAAGAGTTCTGCTCACTCACCATAGTCTGATGTTTATGTGTTCAAAAAGCTCTATTGTACTGTTTTATCCACTCTACATTGTCACATTTGCTTTAACATAACCATTTTTTCCTTGTAGTAGGTCTCTGACATCCCACACTATCAATGACGTTTTCAGCATGCCAATGTCTATCCTCAACTACACTCACATAAGCAGCTATGTTCATAAGGTATCACCCACTCCCACAAAACACGTAAATGCTTCACGGGATTAACGTCTGTCAGCACCATCACATTCTAGTCATTCCCCAACATCAGCTCACGTACATTTTGTATACCACCAAGCATACAAATCAGTTTAGTCCTTGCACCAGGCAATTCCAAGGACCAGCACATACGGATAATGTGTACATCCCCACATCCAGCCCTTATACTGACAATGTAACCCATCAGACCATACATTGTCATGTCATAAAACAATCATTAGGTCAGGCCAAACCTGATTTGCCGTCACACAGTCTGACACAAAAATAAGGCATCCCATGAGGCTACATCCAGTACAAACATCTCATGGAGACTAGCAAATACCATAAACACATAACACACAGTTCCTGTCATAACATGCCCCAACAGCTCATGTGCATCTCTATGCCACATACTGCAAAACCCTGGACCCATACATCACCCGTCATCCCACACCTCATAACTGTTGTCAATCAGCTATTGTCGGTTGAAGGTGTCCGCCCCCCACAAATGCCCCCTTACCCCCTACACACTCACTAAAAACACATATACTGTCCTAACCCAAAAAAACCCACAGCCCTACGCACTTAACGTCATGACCAGAACCCCACCATTGTCTATGTGATGTGTTGAACAAATCCACTGCTGTATTGTGATGTTGTTGTAGCTGTAGCAGAAAGGAGTGTCTGAGGGGGGTGGGAGGAACAAAAGCCCCCTGCCTGCTGGTCCCCTCTGCAGAGCCACACATCATGGACAGGGAACATTGTCTGCATTGTGTCTCCCTTAAGGCAGTGTGCCTACTGACACGCTAGCCATCACACCCCTGTGTCCAAAGAAGCCAAGACCACAGTTACCAAAAGCACATGTGGCCTAAACACCAACAGAACGTAGACACTATCCCTTTACAGATGATAAAATACTTGCACACATTATAGGCAAACAGGGGCGACCTAGACAACACTCCATTCTGTCCTTGCTGGTGCAGCAACGGCATTAGCCAGATTCACAAATCCTTTTCAGACGGGTGCTGAAATCCGCAATGTTACTTACGTGCAAACCCCTGGAAGAGCATGACCAGTGCAAATGCACACGTGATCAAAGGTGTGGTTGGACCTGTATTGGATTGACACACGTAAGCACATAGCTGAGCAAACTACCTATGTGTGTTTCCTATACAATACACAACCCCCCGTTCAAACCCCTGATGGATATTGAAATCAGACATATAACCCGCCAACTCAGGCTATCACTGTCCATCACCAGTCAGTACCAGCAGATGTGCTTCCCTCAACATACCCCGTCACTATTTTCCTGGTTGTTGCCCACCACTGATGGCCTCCTATGTTGCTTCCCTTGCTCTGTCTGAACCCTACAGATCTTTTCCAAAGTGTACCAGATCTGATCCCCAAGCCCTCATAAGTGGTACACAAGGTGCACATGAAACTCTCACGTGTCACACACACGCGGCAGCAGTGCACATGTGCAGGTAAGGTGTGACATTCCTGTGCTGTCATTCCATACCACTGAGTTCATAACACATCACCCATTACCTGTACATATTGAGAATATGTGTCTGAAGGTGGCTGTACCTGTGCAGACATTTCCAAACACTCCTCGGTTCAACAATGCTTCTGGCCATCTGAGGTGTTTATGGCTGCTGCATGCTGCACCTGACCTAAATAATGGATATGAGATGACTGTCCTTGCCCAATTCTGTTGCCACGTCAGTAGTATGTGGGTGTGTATGCAGAAGCTATTTTATGACTGTTGTGTTGGCCTCCCACATCTTCTTCCTGTATAGTGTTCTCTGTGTTTCTATTAGTTGTAGTACAGTGAGATATATGTGTTATACCCCTAACCATGTTCCCATATGACTCAGCACTATCACATTAGCATTAGTGTGGGATGTGTATGACATGTTGCTTTATGAAGGTGTTTTAGTGGAGAGGTATTTCATTGACCACCCTGTGTCCCATTCACAGCCAATCGACGTGCTCTGGAGCGGATTCGCTGTGCTGTGGAGCAGAACACCAGGGATGTTTGTGCTGAGCTCCGGACATTACATGAGGGGGTCGTAGCCATGCCACTAACTCGCATGTGTGAGGCCCTTGAGGGCATACGTGATGTTCTGATCCGAGCTGCACCTGCACCACCAATGTATCCGGAGGAGGATATAGCCTTGCCAGGGAGAGGGGCCCGATGTGGCAGGCGTGGCCGACCACGCCGTTAGTAACCTATAATAATATAGAAATGTACAGCAAGAAAGCAAAGGTTTCTCTTTGTTGCACTGTTCATTTTTAGCAACTATGTACATAGTTTTTTCTGTTATTGCGGCTTGGTTTGGGTTATATGTGAAAGAAGACATATGTGATTAGTATGTTGTGTTTGTGTTATGTAATTGGCTTGGGGGGATCTTTGAAATGTATTACACACATGTTTGTAACAATAGTTTTATATGAGAGAATAGCTGTGATAATAAACAGCTGTCCAAAAATAGATGCACTGTTTCTTTCCAAAGAGTGTCCATTTGGTCCCATGTGTATCTCTGAGAGGGGGGTGGGAGGACCATAGGATCTGCAACCATGTCCACTGCATAAGCTACTTTGCCACACACATATACTATTTCCATGATCCACACATATGTAATGTTTCACTAGCACAATGTGTCACCACAGCCTCTGAGCTGCAGCGGCACAGTGTGCACAGACATCCATGTAGAACATGGGTGTGGAACCGTGATACTGTGGAGCCGCAGACCAGTCAGGTTCTGAGCATATCCCTAATGTATATGCTGGCGATATATATCAGCATTACAATTATCATGACCACCTTACTGGTTTGTGGCCCTCCAAGACTGGATTTTGAGAGCGCTGCCTTACACCTCTGTCATGTACGATTTATTTTGGGCTAGGTGCAGATGTCACAGACATCGGATGGTTATTTGGAATGCGTAACATTGCTCCTTGTTTCTCACCAGCAGTAAAGGGTGGTGGCAACGGCAATATGTTGTTGGTGGTGAGAGGTGAGGAGGAATATGACACACTCTAGGTAACATGTTTGATGTCTTGGACATCTGCGCCTTGCCCACTCACATTCCAAAATGGCAGAGGTGTAGTCCAGGTCTCTCAAAAGCGAGCCCTGGAGGGCCGAAAAATCAGTCACGCTGACAGGATATCTCCAATTCATATATATCTCTGCCACACTCATTAGGAATATTTCCAAAACCTGACTGCCCTGCGGCTCTACAGAACCACGGTTCACCACCCTTGATGTGGACACAGGGGTACTGTGTTATAAATGGCCTGTTTACGTTCCATAAACATCACTGGTGGCATATGTGTGACCCATGCCCTCACCTATATTAGTGGTCACATGCACCCCAACCCACCATAGGGATGCATGTTACAGAGGCAGACATTTGTGTGCTGCATATTTTGCCGGCTCATATATGTGAGAACATGTGGGTCATGTATATCCATCCCTGTGGCATGTACGTCTGTGGGGCAGCCACTACATTGTAACATGTAATGCAGCACCCTGCTATCACACACCTACACACATGATTTTCCCGACACACTGCATGTGGTGCCAATTGAGGTATCACACGCATGTTTACCCGTCAGGAATGTATGTGGCTGCACACATATGACATGCTGGCATCTATAGTCATATGCTACGTGAGACACGTGACCATTACAGGGTTCTGAACAAATACTTTAATATGTACAAACAAAAATAAAACTATATACATATTTAGGGTAGGGGGAAAATGCCATCACCCACCCACCCAAAACAAACCCTCCCCACCCCGCACACACACACCCGCAATAAACACACTCCCACACACTAACCCCGAACCCCCACATGACCCCACCCTCCCTCAGCCTGCCCCGTGATGGCAGACAGGGCAGCACAGGGCACATGTGTGGACGTCACAGGCACCATCAATGATGCCTGTGACGCCCTTCAGGGGGTGGCTGCCGACATGGCAGATGCTCAATGTCAGCAACCACCCTCTCCATGGCTCCCGCCATCCATTCCTGCAGGTGCACCAACCGGTGCACCCGCTGCTCCAGTGCATCCAGAGCCTCACACAGATGTACAACACATCTGCCACCACACACACACATTGTTCCTGGTGTTTGTGTGGTGGCATCTGCGTGCACTGTGTGTGGGGCCCTGGATGTTGGAGCCACCTGCCCTTGATGGCGGGAGCCAACAGTGCCCTGTGCTGCACTGTCCTCTATGTCACTCTCCCAGGCACCCTGCGGCCACTCTTCCCCCCCTGACTCCTCCCCAACACCCCCCACCACCTCCCCCCCACCCACATCACCTGCGCCCTAACCCCCCCTTGTGACCCTGGCACCCACACCTTCCATCCCAGCATCCCCCATGACCCCCTCCGCTGTGTCTTCCTCAGGACCCTCTGCCTCCTCCCCACTGGTGTCCAGGACTACCACCTCCACGGCAGCGCGGGAGGTGGGCCTTCGGAGGGCATAGGCAGAGGTACGGGGGTCTTCGTCACTGTCATCACCATCTGTGGAAGATGACAGTCATCAGCACACGTAGATGTGTGTGACACATCACATGTACCCATGCAGGTACCATGCACACTGATGGGCCACTGTGACCTCCGATGGTGGGCAGCCACGTCATCAATACGCACCATCACCATGTGATGATTCTGCATTCCTCATGCGCTGAAGGTATGCGCCATGGTGCAGGCGTAGCTCCCTCCCTTTCTTTCTCAGATCCTCGACCTGTGTGTGTGAGAAAATATGGGTGGGAGCATGAGTGAGCACATACGTCTGGTGGGTGGGCAACATAAACATACAACAGTGTGTCCTGTGTCTCGACACTTCAGCTCCACTGATGTGTGTTTCATGTATAGCATAGTTCAACACCTGTCACAGGGGATCTTCATGGGCACAAGGAATGTTTTATCACATGTGGACAACACCATTACCAACTGAGCCTATTCACTAATGTTGCTCATCGTCACATATGTCAGTCTCTGGAGCCATGCCATGGTGCTTGTGTGATGCTACTAGCTGTCCAAAATTTGAATCTCTTCATGTGTATGTTTAGCACACCAGGAGCGGCAGAAGGTATACATTGGAGCAGTTGCAGAATGTGACAGAACCCAAGGGGGAGAGGGATGTTTGTTAAACACATGTTGCATTTGTCATTGACAGTCATGCAATTGTTTACAGCAACCGGTGTTGCAGTTTGGATGATCTGTGTTTCAACGTAGCTTGTGCCTGCCACATGGTCACATGGCACATTGTGATCAATGGCCACAGTCCTCTGTTCAAACAACACTGATGATGTCTGTGTATGAGTAGTGGCCCACGCCAGGTGGCCACAGCATGGAGCAGGTTTAATGCAACAGGATGAGGCATGTCTTACATCATGGGGTTCCTTAGTGGTTTTGGGGTCTTGCCACTCACATGGCCTTCTTTGTTTCGAACGTCCACCTCAATGGCAGTGCCATTGACAGTACACCTCTCATGATGGGTATTTTCCTTTGTGAGCCATAACCATTTGGTTTAGGTTACATGAGATGCACGGGTGAAAGAGTATGGCCTTGCAACACGTCTTTGTGCTAGGCCACGTTGGTGGGGAAGAGGTTACTCAGGTTGGCTCATGTGTCCTGCATGCCACTCTTGGCTGATATCCCCCTGCCCATACATTTCAACATATTTTGTGATAGCCATCACCTATGTCGAGAGCCACAATGGTTGTCAGTGACAGAGACAATACCTGCACATGCAACAAATATGTTCTGGAAGCAAGGGGGCCTTCCCCATGGTTGATGTGCCATCAGAAACCAATCTGACACCGGGGGTGGTCTTACAAGGTGTGTTTTAATTTCCGAAAGACGTTTCATTGTGTTGGTGCAATGTACCATGGGGAATATTTCATTTCTAGGATATTTGCAGGACTGCAGAGAAACAAAATGACAGTGGCACAGGGGGATCCGTACCATACACCTTTTTAAGCAAGGCCAGGTACAATGACCCACTTAATCTGTGGGAAGCCATTACGTGGGCCAAGTTGTTTTGGAAAGGAAACCTAACCATACACAGGTGCTGTGGGTTGATTACAATACCTTTCCTATACAACATTGTAGACTGTTTGCATACACGCTCTGTCGGTACTAATGACACCCACATGTATGGAGAACATCCTGCTGGTGCTGTGCCATTTTGTGTTCCCATTGAGACCTGCATACATAGTTGCATATGTGGACATGTTTGCAGTGACACCTATCTGCAGTGTGACTGCCAGCCTAAACGCATCAAGACAATACCCTGGGGCCCCCTTGCATGACGTTGCATGACCATGCCACATTGAGAATGACAATGATGGTGTACTTGCTAACCCCGGTAACCCTGTTTTGGTCTTGCAAGCCATTTGTTGTGAAGTCACCTACACATGTCCTGGACAACAGTCCCAATGGCAACATCATATTCTACCAAACGTCACTGATATGTCCCTACAAGGAACATTGTATGGGTGTCCATATTCACCTTGCCAGGGCCCACTCCCATGACATTTGGGTTTATGCACGTCCCAGGATAACAATGTTTCACATGGGGTACGTGCAAGCTGTGTAGGGACTACTTATAACACTGTTTTTGGAAAGAAGACTGTGCGTGACAGACATAGTAATGACCCAGTCTGGGCTATATCTTTTAGAAATGTCACTATGACCTAAGACCTGTATGATGACAGCAGGTGTATTTTGAAAAACCATGGACAGACAACATACCAACACACTACGCAATTGCCACCTGTGCTCATGTGGCTGCTTGTGTCTGTGGTGTCCAACCACAAGAGGTGACTGTAACTTTCCTACAACATCAGTTCTGTTCACCTGCTCCAAGGTAATGGATTTGTAGGAGGTGTGAGGATGGGTAACCTAACTATGCATAACGTGAGGGGAATATGGCTCTGTTACAGCCTTTGGGAATATCTTTGGCTAGGTCATGGAGATGTTGTACCTATACACACATCAACATGTGCACATAGCTTTTCATCGTGATAGATCACAGACATGTGTGATGAGATAGTGACCTCACTGACTATGTGAGAGGTGCAACTTACCTGTCATAAACTAACACAACATGTGACTGCCATACCCACCTATTCAATGTGGCCTATGGCCCCATGGCGGTTGCGTTTTGTGCCACACATCATCAGCTGCATACCCCATTGCAGTGGGATAATAGACAAGGGACCTTACACAGGTCATGGGACTCCTGGAGATAGGGAGAATGTATTGAACTGGTTAGGCACACACAACCATATCACCAGGGTGCGTGATAGACCACTGTGATGGCCTCACTTAACTGCTGGGGAAATGGATGATCTATTAAACTCTTTATTCACACACGACCATATCACCAGGGTGCGTGATAGACCACTGTGATGGCCTCACTTAACTCCTGGGGAAATGGATGATCTATTAAACTCTTTATTCACACACGACCATATCACCAGGGTGCGTGATAGCCGAGTGTGATGGCCTCACTTAACTCCTGGGGAAATGGATGATCTATTAAACTCTTTATTCACACACGACCATATCACCAGGGTGCATGATAGCCGACTGTGATGGCCTCACGTAACTCCTGGGGAAACTGTAAAGCAGCAAGACAGCAACTGACGAGGGTCCAACATGGGCACGAGTGTGTGTCCCACAGTGTCATGGGCACATAACATTGGCAAGCGGTGCCGAGGGGAAGTGCACATGTCCATGTAGGCACCCCTACCCGAGAACCCACACCATAGGCAGCTGCCTACCGGCACACTGGATGGTCTGGGACTGCACACCACCAGCACCACTGGCATAAGGGCATGTCAGCATAGTGGCAGAGGGTTGCTGGTGGTGAAGGGGGCAGTGGCATCTGCCCACAGCAGACCAAGGCTAAGCCCTGTTTAGGTGGGTGCCGTGTGGTGAAACGGACAAGGTCTGTCTAACAAACACTAATGGTAGCCCCAGGGAATGATTTGCCTCTGTGGCAACAGTTTTGTGCAGTACACACAGCCAGTGTGTTCAGGGGCAGAAGGTCACAGGTTCAAGCCCCAGCTGTGGCTCCTGCAAACCATGTCCCTATTTTCTACCCAGTACTAACCGTGGTAATAAAGATGGAACTGTTATTGCAGATTAAATAAACAAGCCATAAACGCCTATATTTTACCCTGCAGGGCACAGACACCATAAACATATGCAATCTCTAGAGCAGAATTTCCCATCTGCAGTCCTGAGGGCCAAACACCATTCAGGTGTCATGCTGTCCCTAATAAATATGCCTGTTCTGCAATTGTATGCAACGCCCTCATTGTATGCAAATATATCTCATGTATATTCATTAGGGACAGCATGAAAACCTGCACCATGTTTGGCCCACCAGGACCAGAGTTGGGAAACTCAGCCCTAGATCAGCGGCCAACAGGGGCATAAACACCCACACCCACAGGCTCTACTATCCAAAGCCTCATGGAGAGTCAGGCTGTTGGGCCCTGCACGGAGCAGCATCTCCCAATACTAGCATTTGCATACCTTAGCAATGCCACCCTAAACTTGGGAATACGTTACACATATATCAAAAGGTTGCTAAGATTCATGGTAGATAACAAATCCTAAGTTAAACACAATTTGTTGACAGAGCTGCATCATAGCAACCTTTCTGATATCTGTGGAGTGTGTTTCAGTTTTGGTTTCTGACAGTGTTTACCACCCCGGGGAGTGACCCCAACAGTATTGCGTACCATAGCCATGCCCAGGACTGGTGTGGTGGCCAGTGCTGCCAAAAACATCTATATTTACACAATGCTGGCATAGTTGTGGGAGTGTGTGTATGTCTATCTACTGTGTTATGGCTGCCTACACCTTACTGAGCCCACACTGCTTGCACTGTTTCCAGTGTTAGCCTGCCAATGTGCATAATGAGGAGCAAGGTACTGTGGGTATGGCCCAGACAGGGCGGCCTGGGCATGATGCATCTGCACAGGGCATAGGGCAATGGCTGGGACATTGTAGTGCCCGACCACCACCTGCACGGACAGGGTGGCCACAGCATGTCATGCTGGGAGGTCAGTCTCACCCTGACTGAGCAGTGACCACGGCATGGCTAGGTTCCCCCATAGTGCTAAACTATATAGTGTTTCTCTCAAGTGATGTTAATGGGCTTCCTTTTCTGGGATCCAATCACTGACATACTTGCTTGGTTTGTGTGCTCACATCCCATTTATGGGTGCACACAGTTTCTCCAGGAATGTGCACTATGTACTAGCTAGCAGATTGTCTGCAGTTAGTATGTGTATGGCTGGGACACCTTGCAGGGTGGAAACTGACTGTGCTTTCTGCAGGTGAATGCCAGATTGTGGTGGGGGGCAGTTGAGCTGAGTTTTTCCAGCATTCTGTCATTGTCTTATTAATGCATACAGGTCTGCATTGACTAGGTGCCTGTTCTCCAGCAGGACTGGGGTTTGATGGTCTCCTCTACTGCCACCACTGCAGAGAGGTAGAATGTGGATCTGTTGGTGAGAGATCCTGAGCCACAGAGAGCTGGTTGGGTGGCACTACATAATCTGCTTTCAGGTCCAAACACCCCCCTTCACTTATAACATGTGACCATGGCACCCACACAGGATATGCACTATTTTGGGTGCATCATAGTCCACAAGGGCTAGACATGACTGGGAAATGAAGATGAACACAGGTGTATCCACTGGCATTGATGGCAACCTGCAGTATAGCCTATCTCAGCCAAGCCAGGTGCTGCAGATCAGGGTGAGCACAGGACCCGCACAATGTCAGTCTGTAGCTACTCTGTGCCAGTAACACACACGGTCAGTTCTCCCTACCAGGCTGAGATGCTGTGGGGATGCACACGGTCAGTTCCCCCTACCAGGCCGAGGTGCTGTGGGGGTGCATACCCCATCTTGTGATCAGCTGTAGACTGCTGATCTGCATGTGCAGTGCATCATAGGTGTGGGTGGGTTTACCCTATCCTGGTAACCACAGCAGTTTGTGTGGTGACCTGCAGTCTTTCTGTAGCCAGCCAGGGGTGGGGTAGTAGCTATAGAGATGTAGCCCACTGGTTACTTTAATGCCTGTGAAGGCAGAGGTCATGGGTTTGATCCCAAAGTGGTGCTATTTAATACAGCTGTCTGAGGCTTTTCCTTTTCATTTAAATCAGTGCTGCCAGCAAAATGCACCCTCACAGTGCTGTAACCTTAAGGTGTCTCATAAGGCACCCTATAAAGCCCTTGGCAGACAGTGCACTTTATAATGTGCCCTATGGAGTGCCTTATAGGACGTCTTATGAGGCACCTTAGGTTACGGCACTGTGAGGGTGTTTTTGCTGGCAGTACTAATTTAAATTAAAAAAGAAATACCTCAGACGGCACTGATTTAAATTAAAGGGTAATGCCTCAGACAGCCTTCTTACATAACAACATTGTGGGATCAAACCCATGACCTCTGCCTCCACAGTCATTTCCTTACAGTAACATGGCCTGGAAACTGCCTTAGCTGTGGGTCTCTGCTATCCTAGTAAGTGCAGCAGAATCTATGTGCGTTGATGTGTTGTTGTGTAGTCAGTACTAGCTATGACAATGGCCCTAGAGGCATAGCACACTGGTTAGTACATTGACTATACAGCCAGCTCTCATAGGTTCAAATCTCCAGTGCAACAACATCAGGAAGAGTGTCTGAAGTGGCACCTTTTTGCATGGCTGTAACAGTTAGACACATCTCTGTAGTGTGCAGGTAACACCAACATACCCACTCACCCTAGTCCTGTAGACTACGGTGGCGCTGAGCATGAGCCGTAGAAGGCGCATTACAGGGCACTGCAAGCTAATGCACCCGCTGGCCAACGCCAGGGAGCCTCACCGCCATAACATAAAAACCAATTCACCAATTAAATTAATAAATGGTGGCATGGCGGCGAGATCAGGTGTATGGGGACTGGAGAAATGGCACATACCGTTAGTGGCGCGTTTCACTGTTCTGATAAGAATACTATGACGTGATCTGGCCATCAAAATCCCACGTGTGCCGTGCACCGTAATTGCGCCAGGTAGCGTGTAGTACCACGAGATAGCGCGTGTACGTGTGCGACACGGCGCATGCACTATGTACGTCATCGAACTGTCGCGCACGTACACGCGCTATCTCGAGAGTGAAAAAATGAACAGGCATTCACGGAAGCCCGCATTTACCCGGAGGGAGCTCAGGATCCTGAGCAAACTGATCTGCACCAGACAGAGCCATTTGTTCCCGGGCACAGCAAAGAGGCAGGACCTTGCACGGGTGAGGAGAGCATGGGTGCGCCTCACCAGGCGGTACAACTGATCTGCCGACTACCCCCGTGAAGTAAGTGTATGGGGACAGGTCACACAATGATGGTGGTGCAACACAAATACAGCAAGCATCACATATCATACATGCAGAACATGGTGGAAATACCAGTCTGTGGGCCAAGCTGTTGCCAATGTAGATGCGTATGTTGAGGATTGCAATCCTGCCCTATACCCAGAACGCCCACAGACTGATCACACGGGTCTATTACACATCCTGGTGTTATCTCACCTGCGTGTGATGTGGTCCCAAATGTCTGCTCCATCCCCAGGAGGCGTCACACATGGTTACAGAGGTCTAGCATAGATCCTGGTGTTAGGTTAACTGCATCTGTGTCAGTCTCAGAGCTCTGCCCTAAACCCAGGTGGCCCTTGACCTGATTACAGTGGTCCATTAGAGATTCTGGTGTCAGGGTACCTGCATCTGTTTCATTCTCACAGCTCTGCCCTAACTCCAGGAGGCCCTGGACCTGATCACAGAGGTCAATTAAAGATTCTGGTGTCAGGGTACCTGCATCTATTTCATTCTGACAGCTCTGCCCTAACCCCAGGAGGTCCTGGACCTGATTACAGAGGTCTATTATAAATCCTGGTGTCAGGGTAACTGCATCAGTTGGGGTTTCACAGCTCTGCCCTAACCCCAGGAGGCCCTGGACCTGATTACAGAGGTTTATTATAGAACCTGGTGTCAGGGTAACTGCATCAGTTGGGGTTTCACAGCTCTACCCTAACCCCATGAGGCCCTGGACCTGATTACAGAGGTCTATTATAAATCCTGATGTCAGGGTAACTGCATCAATTGGGGTTTCACAGCTCTGCCCTAACTCCAGGAGGCCCTGGACCTGATCACAGAGGTCAATTAAAGATCCTGGTGCCAGGGTACCTGCATCTATTTCATTCTCACAGCTCTGCCCTAACTCCAGGAGGCCCTGGACCTGATTATAGAGGTCTATTATAAATCCTGGTGTCAGGGTAACTGCATCAGTTGGGGTTTCACAGCTCTGCCCTAACTCCAGGAGGCCCTGGACCTGATTACAGAGGTCTATTATAAATCCTGATGTCAGGGTAACTGCATCAATTGGGGTTTCACAGCTCTGCCCTAACTCCAGGAGGCCCTGGACCTGATCACAGAGGTCAATTAAAGATCCTGGTGCCAGGGTACCTGCATCTGTTTCATTCTCACAGCTCTGCCCTAACTCCAGGAGGCCCTGGACCTGATCACAGAGGTCAATTAAAGATCCTGGTGCCAGGGTACCTGCATCTATTTCATTCTCACAGCTCTGCCCTAACTCCAGGAGGCCCTGGACCTCATTACAGAGGTTTATTATAGATCCTGGTGTCAGGGTAAGTGCATCAGTTGAGGTTTCACAGCTCTGCCCTAACTCCAGGAGGCCCTGGACCTGATTACAGAGGTCTATTATAAATCCTGGTGTCAGAGTAACTGCATTAGTTGGGGGTTTCACAGCTCTCCCCTAACTCCAGGAGGCCCTGGACCTCATTACAGTGGTCTATAGCCCAGCTAGGTGTGTTGGTGCATGCGCCTGTTGCATTCGGCCACAAATGCCCTATTCATAGGAGGCCCTAGTTGTGCCCACACAGGTAGAGTACACATCCTGGTGTTCTGGTAGTGGTTCCTGGTGATGTGTTCAGGGCCACCCAATCCCCGCACGACGCTAGAACACATCACACATGTTCCAATACAGATATCATGTTGGCATGGCGTGTGTGTCTGCGGATGTGTGTAGGTTATGCAAACACACAGGTGTGTGCCAGACCCCACAGGGGTCAAGAAACACCTCCCCTGTAGACCAGCATACCTACCCCACACATAGCATGGTGCTGCCATGTAATGCAAGGAGAGCATAGGATCTGGGTAAGGCTGGTCTGTGGGGTTGCCCAAACGACAAGTAGGTGGCAACCCACACATACCCAGACCCACAGCCACACATGCAGGCGGCGCTGGCAACAGGTAGTATAGGACCCACTGGCATGAACAGCAGCAACACCCTGCTGTACGCAGTGATGTGTGATATGCGTTGGGCACCCACCAGAGATATCTGGCCCTTAATGTTCCCACCCATTGCATTCCCACCCAGGTGGAGGACTTACGGAAAAAGGGATGTGAGTTGCGGCTGCACTGCCCGGGTGTCCTCGAGCGGCTACAAAGGAGGGCGCTGCAGCAATGTGGTGGTGAGTGTTGCGGCCCCTGCAGCGCAGTACAGCAGGCCTGTGGGAGGCCACACTATGGGGTATGTTTACTAAACTGCGGTAATGCCATTCGCGTTAGGTTCCGCGTTGATAATACAGATGCCCATGTAAAGGAGTGGGTTGGGCAGCATTAAAGTTGTGTCAGATAAGGCGCGTTATAAGGCACGTTGGAAGGCACCTTATGAGGCACAGTATAAGGCACGTTAGAAGGCACCTTATTAGGCGCAGTACAAGGTCCACTGCAGGCGAGTGCCACTGCCCCCTCCAGCACAATCACCCACCCCCTCTGCCATGCCACCATGACCATATGCTGTTGGTGCTGATGGTGTGCCATCACAGGCCATCCAGAGGGCAGGTAGGCGGCTGCCTAAGGTGTGGGATATGGGGTAGGGGTGCCTACATAGATGTCCACGCTTCCCCCGGCACTGCCTGTCAATGTTATGCACCCCTTGGGGTGCCTGCTGGGTGATGTCCCCTGGATGGCACACTATGGGACACAGACTCATGGGCATGTCTAACCCTGGCCAGTTGCTGTCTTGCTGGTTTCCATTTTCTGCGTTCCTATGTGCCATCTCGGCAACCACCTAGTCCACCCTATGCCCAAGTAGCCCCCACTGCATGGCCCGCCTGCAGTCCCCATGCCCAATTTGCGCCATCACCATAGTGGCCTTTCATACCAGGGCACTATGCTGTTGCTGCAAATGAAGCACTACTATCACCATTCTTTGGCTCCTTGCCTATGCTGTACATTGCTGATACTTAAATGGGTTCTCTCTCTTGCAAATGTCTGCTAACGCCAGGTTTTCAGTTGCATTAGGATTCAGCCCTTAATTTACATAAGAACATAAGATATGCCATACTGGGTCAGACCAAAGTCCATCAAGCCCAGTATTCTGTTTCCAACAGTGGTCAATCTAGGTCATACGTACCTAGCAGATTCCCCAAAAGACACAGGTTCCGCAATGCTTGTACTGGGTCCCTTCTTAATAATGGTTTATGGACCTTTCCTCCAGGAACTTGTCCAAACCTTTTTTAAACCCAGCTACACTAACAGCCTTTACTACATCCTCCGGTAACAAATTCCAGAGTTTGATTACACGTTGAGTGAAGAAATATTTTCTTTTATTAGTATTAAATAGTTTACCCTGTAGCTTCATTGCATGTCCCCTAGTCTTTCTATATTCTGATAACGTAAACAATCGATCTACGTTTACCCGTTCCACTCCATTCATTAATTTATAGACTTCTATCATATCTCCCCTCAGCCATCTCTTTTCCAGGTTAAAGAGCCCTAACCTTTTTAGCCTTTCTTCATAGGAGTATCCTTCCATCCCCTTTACCATTTTGGTGGCTCTTCTCTGAACCTTTTCTAAGAACGCTATATGCTTTTTAAGATACGGCGACCAGAATTGCACACAATATTCAAGGTGCGGTCTCACCATGGAACGATATAGAGGCATTATAATATCTTATGTTTTATTTCCCATTCCTTTCCTTATGATACCTAGCATTCTATTTGCTCTCTTGGCTGCCGCTGCACACTGGGCCGAGGGTTTTAACATGTTATCCACAATGATGCCTAAATCTTTTTCCTGGGTGTGGAACCTTGCATCATGTAACCATAGTTTGGGTTGTTCTTTCCTAGGTGCATAACTTTGCACTTGTCCACATTAAATTTCATCTGCCATTTTGATGCCCAGTCTTCCAATTTATCAAGATCCTCTTGCAATTTTCCACAATCCTCTTATGTTTTAACAACTTTAAATAGTTTTGTGTCATCTGCAAATCTGATAACCTCACTCGTTATTCCACTTTTCAGGTCATTTATGAATATGTCAAAAAGCAGCGGACCCAGCACAGATCCCTGGGGTATACCACTATTCACTTTTCTCCATTGGGAAAATTGGCCATTTAGCCCAACCCTCTGCTTTCTCTCTTTTAACCAGTTCTTGATCCACAGTAGTACACTGCCTCCTATCCCATGACTCTTTAGTTTTGCCAAACGTCTCTGATGAGGGACCTTGTCAAAGGCTTTCTGAAAGTCCAGATACACCATATCAACTGACTCACCTTTGTCCACTTGTTTATTCACACTTTCAAAAAAACATAATAGATTAGTAAGACAAGATCTTCCTTGTCTAAATCCATGTTGGCTGTCTCCCATTAAGCCATGACTATCTACATGCTGAGTAATTTTATTTTTTATGATGGTTTCTACCATTTTTCCCGGTACTGATGTGAGGCTCACCGGTCTGTAGTTTCCCGGATCACCCCTGGAACCCTTTTTAAAAATAGGCGTTACATTTGCGATCCTCCAGTCTTCAGGTATTACAGATGATTTTAATGAAAATTCACAGATTACTAATAGCAGGTCTGCAATCTCATATTTCAGTTCTTTCAACACCCTTGGATGTCTACCATCCGGCCCAGGTGATTTGCTACTCTTCAGTTTATCTAATAGTTGTAATACATCTTCCCGATGTATCGATATTTCCTTAAATTCTTCCGCACCTTTAAATACCACTTCAGTCATGGGTAACATCCCTACATCTTCCTCAGTAAAGACTGAAGCAAAGAATTTATTCAGTCTCTCCGCTATGGCCTTGTCGCCTCTTAGTGCCCCTTTAACTCCTCTATCATCTAATGGACCAACTGACTCTCTCACAGGTTTTTTGCTACGAATGTACTTGAAAAAATCTTTATTTCGCGTTTTTGCTTCTGCAGCAAGCTTCTTCTCAAATTCTCCCTTTGCCTGCTTTATCAATGCCTTGCATTTGACTTGCCAGTGCTTGTGCTGTTTCCAGGTTTCGTCATTTGGCTCTTTTTTTCCATTTCCTGAAAGATGCTTTTTTGGCAACAACAGCCTCTCTGACCTCCCCTTTAAACCATGCTGGCAGTTTTTTGGACTTCCTTCCACTTTTCTTAAAGCGTGGAATACAGCTGGTCTGGGCTTCCAAGATAGTATTGTGATAGGCGATGGCCTAGTTCATCCTGTAGGCAGTCGAGGCCTGTATATTAGGCCTGAGTCCCCTCCCTTACGTTAGAATATTATAACTGGCTTTGGAAAATTAAGCTGAACAGGACAGAAATGCCAGTAGTTAGAGAAACAGCCTTGCTCTGCTTTTGATAATGTTCTGATAAGAAAGTAAAACTTTTCCACTGTTTTTTGTTATGGTTTAACCACAGATGTCTTTTCAGTATTATGCTTTCACGCTGTAGCCCTGTTAGCACACACTGACCTTGTAGAGAATAGCAGCATGTATTCTTGAAGAATATATTTTGTCTAAGCATTTGAGCCATGGCTAGAAAGGTTTGCACGGGGGGAACAGGTGTAAGCCCGGTCAAAGATGGCTATTGGAGGAAGGTAGCTGGGCCACCAAGACCAATGAGTAGTTTTGTCTGTATTAGATTGGAGAAGAAAGGTATAAATGCTGTTGTCTCACTCAGCTCAGGGCTCAGACATTTTGTATGTGACATTGGCCTGAGTCTGTGCACATTAAACTGGTTTGAATTCTAGTCAATAGACTCCTGGTTTTATTGGTTGCGGACACTTCGCTATTACATATTCTTGGTGCGTTTGGCCGGGAATGGCGTAATACGAATAGTACACAAGTGAATACTACCACGTATTACCGCCTCCAAGTTTGGTCCGGCTGGGCCCACAGCCAACCGACGTGGAGAGGATCCCAGGCGCCGACCGGTCCCTTGCATCGGAGGGTTCCGCCCTGCCTCGGCGGCCTGCTGGGTCCGGCTGGCCAACACCTCGAACCCAGGGGAGTCCAGGATTCAACCCAAGGTGGAACTGGTTGCGCAGCACATTAGCTACCGGATCCGGTGAGTATTGCTTTTTCTGGTTCTTAGTCAGTTAGCTCTGGGAAAGTCTCGAGACTGATTTGGTACAGTAACAGGTAAAGGAAGTCTGATCAACTTCCAGGGCGATCTTAGTACCCCTGCAGGAGTATGCGCGGGGCGAAGCCATCGACCCTTTTGGTTTGGTAATTTAGGTTTAGTCAGTTAGCCCGGGAATTTGGAATTTGGGAAATGCTAACATGTTTGGTTATGTGATGTGTGATTGAGAGGTCTTGCAATACAGGCCAAGCGAGAGCGGACTCCTAAGTAGCGCAGTTCCTGACCGGGCGACCACGTTCAGGTCGCGAACAGGAGGAAGCATTTGTTGTTTGTCCCCTCATTGTTTTGTGGGCTACGCGGACCCCTTACCCGTAGCCATCCTACCTACCCTTTCTGTTTGCTGTCTTGTACGTTATACGTAATAATGGGAGGGGCGGAGTCCGTACAAACTCCGCTGAACTGTATGATCACGAATTTTAAGAAAGGATTTAGTGGTGATTATGGGGTGAAAATGTCACCGACCCACTTAGAAATATTGTGTAGTAGGGTGTGGCCGGCGCTGGATGCCGGGTGGCCACCAGAAGGTACTTTTGATATCCAAATTGTGTCCCGTGTGCACAAGGTAGTGCGCAGCTATAGTCCTGAACAGTTTTCCTATATAGACTCTTGGTTAGGGATATGTGAGAAACAGCCCTCTTGGATGAAGCGTTGCTGTGAGGGACAGAGTAAAATTATGTTAGCAACTGCCACGAGAGTCCCTGCCAAGAAAGAAAAACTCCCTATTTATGTAGCCCAAGAATCTCCAGAGATCCCAAGGTATACTGCCTTTTTGTATACTCCTGTCCCATCAGCCCCGCCAGTACTCCAAGAACCCCCGCCAATACCCCGAGTAGAGCCAGAGGAAGCGAGCGTACCTCCAGCTGAGGCACCTATACCCGATCATCCGCCTCCAAAATCTGAAGTGCAGACCAGTCCCCTAAGAAGTCGGAGCCCTAGTCCTGAGCAGCGCTCTGAGGTGGAACAATCATCCCCCAAAGAATCCGCTAGTGGAGAGTTAGATGCCAGTCCAGGGTCATCCACTGGTCCAGGTACCAGTAGCGGCGTCACCCAAAAGTCCACTGAAATGCTCTATGATTTCAGAAGTAGAACGAGAGAAGCTCACCAACTGCCACTGCGGCAGGTCCCAGGATTACCCATTCAAGACAATGGTCAGGTTGTGGTCGGACCGACCAGTCTAGGTTATGTGCCCTTCTCCACAACAGATTTATTAAACTGGAAAACGCATTATGCCTCCTATACTGAAAAACCCCAAGATTTAACAGAGTTAATGTCTAGTATTATGCAAACCCATCAGCCCACCTGGTCTGACTGTCGCCAGCTTTTGGCTACCCTCTTTACTACCGAAGAGCGGGCACAGATAGTGCGAGCGACCACTCGAAGGTTGGAAGAGAACCCTGAAGTGGGGAGAAACCTAGATCCCAGACAGGCGGCAGCCGCAGATTTCCCAAATGAAGATCCCGGGTGGAACCCAAATGATGATGTAGGAGAAAAGGCCCTCACCCGGTTCCGCCAGGCTCTACTGCAAGGCCTAAAGAAAGGAGGCCAGAGAGCTATGAATATTGGGAAAGTAGCGGACGTTCTTCAGCACCCAGATGAGAGTCCGGCTGCTTTCTATGAACGATTAACTGAAGCTTATAGACTTTACACCCCCTATGACCCAGCAGCTCAGGAGAATTTACGCATGGTAAATGCCGCTTTTGTGAGTCAGTCCCAGGGAGACATAAAACGAAAACTGCAAAAATTAGAAGGATTTGCGGGCATGAACGCAACACAGTTAATGGAAGTCGCACAAAAGGTATATGTGAATCGTGATCAAGAAAACAAACAGGAAAGCGAAAGAAGGATGAGGAAGAAAGTGGATCTGCTTGCTGTAGCACTAGTTGAAGGACACGGAGGAGGATATCCTAACAGAAGAGCCAGAGGATGGGGAAGGGGCCGAGGAAGCGCTCGGCCCCCCTTAGGTACAAATCAGTGCGCTTATTGTAAAGAGGAAGGACATTGGGAGGATGCGTGTCCGAACATGAGCTCCACCCCCTGGAGGGGACGCGGGAGCGCCAGGAGAGCGGGGGGGCAATTCCAGCAGCGAGGGAAGATGCAGCGCGCACAGTTTCAGCAGCTCCAGCAAAATGAGACTGCCATGCAGGGAGTGGCAGTCACCGAAGCAGATTTCATGGATGATGAGGAATAGGCCGGACCGGGCTCCAAGTTCTTCTTAGGTCTCCAGGAGCCTATGGTCAATGTAAAAATTGGAGACCAGCATATGGACTTTATGGTAGACACAGGGGCCAAGCATTCAGTAGTAGCCAAGCCGTTGGCCCTTTGTCCTCTCAATCTGTTATAATCGTGGGAGCTACAGGAACAAGAACCACAAGACCCTTTCTGCAGAACCGTGCCTGTGAACTAGGGGGACAGAAGATAACACACCAGTTCTTGTACATGCCTGAATGCCCAGTTCCCCTGTTGGGCCGAGACATGCTTGCAAAGCTTCAAGCACAGATATCCTTTGTTGAAGGGGAAAAATGGAAATGACTATAAACTCAAAACCTGCCAGCCTGATGGTGTTAGCTGTCCCCCGAGAAGAAGAATGGCGGTTCTATTCATCTGCATCCAAAGCAGTAAGCCTCTGTACACCTCTCAGCATTGCAGCCCCGCCTGGAGTATGGGCAGAGAATAATCCACCTGGCCTAGTGAAAAATATAGCTCCTGTACTTGTTACCCTTAAGCCAGGAGCAGAACCAGTGCATGTGCGTCAGTATCCCCTCCCACGACCAGCAATTGAAGGTATTCATCGCCACCTGAAGAAATTACTGCAGTATGGACTTCTTAGAGAATGCCAATCACCCTGGAACACCCCCCTTCTCCCAATCAAGAAGCCTGGGACAGGTGACTACCGCCCAGTGCAGGATCTACGTCAAGTAAACAGTGCAGTTGAAACTATACATCCAGTAGTACCAAATCCTTACACCCTCCTGGGACTGATTCCAGCAGAAGCCACTCATTTCACTGTTTTGGACTTGAAAGATGCCTTTTTCTGTATACGCCTGGCAGAGGCCAGTCAGCTTTTGTTTGCATTTGAATGGGAAAACCCTACCACAGGAAGACGAGGACAACTCACTTGGACTCGCTTGCCACAAGGATTCAAGAATTCACCCACTATCTTCAGTGCAGCCCTCAGTCAAGATCTGTCAAGTTACTCCGTAACTCCGGGAAAGAGAATCCTACTCCAATATGTGAATGATTTGCTCATAGCCACCAACAATGAAACTGATTGTGTGCAAGCTACTAGTGATCTTTTGCACCTTTTGAATGAAGCTGGATACAAGGTCTCAAGAGCCAAGGCGCAATTATGCCAGACAGAAGTGAAATACCTAGGGTTCCATTTGTCAAAGGGAACCCGGAAATTAGGACTTGAGCGAAAGGAAGCAGTATGCCGCATTCCTAGAAGTAATGGACACTGTATATTCAAGTCGCCCAGACTTAACTGATATTCCCTTGAGCCACCCAGACAAAACTTTCTTTGTGGATGGAAGTAGCCTCATAATGGAAGGACAGCGATGTGCGGGGTATGCAGTGGTGACCCTAGACATGGTAGTAGAATCATCAGCCCTGGCCCCAGGAACCTCAGCACAGAAGGCTGAATTGATAGCTCTAACACGAGCACTCAAACTTGGAACAGGAATCAGCCTGAATGTATACACGGACTCTAAATATGCTTTTATAACACTGCATGCCCATGGGGCCCTGTACAAGGAACGTGGATTGATCACCTCAGGAGGCAAGTCTATCAAGTATGGTCCAGAAATATTGACTTTGCTGGAAGCAGTATGGGCCCCCAAACATGTAGCAGTGATGCATTGTCGAGGCCATCAAACTGGAGATGGAGATGTATCCCACGGAAATAGATTTGCTGATGCCTCAGCCCGAGAAGCAGCCATTGCAGGACAAATTACTACCCCAAATGTAACGATTCAAGCAGCCATATTTCCAGTACCTTTGAGTGTATGGACACCCAGATATACCCAAGTAGAGAAGGACCATTACTGTCAAAAGGAGGGGGGGGCAGTTATCAGAAACTGGATGGATAGTGTTGCCCCCGCCTGAAGGGAGCTCAACCCCTGGTATGACCGTGATCCCTGAAGCCCTAGGCCCGGCCTTTGTCCAAGCCTTTCATCAAGCCACACACTATGGAAAAACAAAGATGGCCAATGCTTTGAAGCCATACTTCTATATCTCCCTGCTGGGACCTTTGACCACCTCAGTAGCCTGAAGATGTGTGACCTGTGCCAAGAACAATGCCTGACAAGGTCCTGTACCTCCCCCAAGAGTTCAGTCAGTAGGAGTGACCCCCATGGGAAATATCCAAATAGACTTTGCAGAAATGCCACGAGCAAATGGATATCGCTACTTGCTAGTCCTAGTTTGTACCTTTTCTGGATGGGTGGAAGCTTTTCCCACCAGAACTGAGAAGGCCAGAGAGGTCACTAAAGCCTTGCTCCATGAGATTATCCCCCGATTCGGAATACCTTTGACCATGGGGTCTGACAATGGGCCCTCTTTTATATCACAAGTAACCCAGCAGCTAGCCCATGCCCTGCAAATACAATGGAAGTTACACACAGCCTACAGGCCCCAAAGTTCAGGGAAAGTAGAGAGAATGAACCGAACCCTAAAATCTCAGCTATCCAAACTTTGTCAGGAAGCCCACTTGAAGTGGCCCCAAGCTCTTCCCATAGCCCTTCTCCGAATACATTCAGCCCCCACCACGCCATTAGGGGTATCCCCATTTGAGATTTTGTATGGGAGGCCCCCGCCTATAATACAGGGGATAAGAGGAGTGTGACAAGGCAGAGCCCCAGAAACAGGAGAAAATGGGTTTAAATCACTTTCTGTCACCTCAGATGCTTGGAGAGGCAGGACAGGAAGGGGTTAAGTTTCCTGCTCACAAACATTCTCTGCAGAGAAGAGCAGGGAAAGAACCACACCCTAGCTCTAGGCTAACCCAGAGACATAGCCAATCAGGGAGGTGGGAGGAGTCAGACCGGATTGGGCCACTCTGCACTCATAACCAGGAAGCAGCAGTTAGTAGGCAGAAGGGGCTCGAGGAGCAAGCACTGGAGCAGCAAGCCCTCGAGGAGCAAGGCCTGGAGAAGAGGAACTGGTTACAGAGCAGTGCAAGCAGAAAGGCTGAGCCCAGAGGAACTAAGGAGAGAACCAGGGAAGGGAGAGTTCCTGCAAGTGGTCCAGGAAGAGACACAGGCAGACCTCAGCTCCATGGGAGAGAAAACCTTGGAGGTGACCCAGAACTGGATTCAGAAGCCTGGAATACTGACTTGGAGTCAGGGGAGTTCCCCAGAGGCAGGCGCTGCAAAAACCAGGTCAGAGCAAACTCTTCTAAGCCTTGTAAAGTAAATAGCTTTGAAAGAAGTCAGTCTATAGGAACTGACAATAGACTGCTTGCTAAAGGAGGCAGGGATAAATCAGGCCCTGAAGATAAACCTGAAGTTAATAGAGGGAAGAGGGGCTATAGAAAAATCCCTGTTAGAAAGCTGCAAACATTTCCCTACGATAGACAGCGTGAGCTAAGCTCTAGTTCAGAAGAGCACACACCTGCTTGCCAGCAAGAAGCTAATTGGCAGCAACCGTGCAGAGAGCTAAGAGGAGCCTTTGAAGACCTGGCAGAGCTGAGGGATCTTACAAAGCAGCTACCTAAGGATTTATATGATAGAGTGAAGAACTATAAGTATTCCTAATTGATGATTGAGTGCTGAGAAGCCTTAAGCCAATGTTCTAGAACTTGCATGAGAGACAGCAGCGTTCTAGTGAATGGAATGAATCAAAGCTTCATGTGGTACAGCTGTGAATAGAAGGCAATATATAGAAACTGCTCCTACACAAGAAGGCAGTCATTAATAAGCCAGAGTTGTGGAGATTGCCATTTCTATGGGAACCTGTTTGACACTAGAAAGAAGTACAACAGGAGAAAGATTCTTTATTACCAGTAGATACTGAGAAAGCAGTACTAGAAGATTGAAGCCCTGTTGTAGTAATGAAGCTGGAAGAATGATGAAAGCTTGTAAATATTTTATGTGTCCCTGAGAAGTGTCAGGAGAAGCTATATAAACACTTGAACTTTTATTTGGTACAGAAGGTTACCATTATACTTCTGTGGCGGGGGAGTAAGTCCTGTACGGTGTCCTTTGCTATACTTTGTGCAAATACCTTCTGCATGAATAAAGCATTACTTACTTTGGAAACGCAACCTTGGCTGTCGTCACTCACTCCACAACTACAGTAGGAAGGCTTCAGCACTAACAAGGACTCTTTTAAACTCACCCCACTGTGGGGCTCACATCCCCTTGGCCTGCTTACGCCACAGGCTAGGCGGTGCGTTGTCACAGGAGATATGAATCAAATTGGATCCGTAATTACTAGGCAAGAATTGTTGGCTCTAAGTTCTGTTTTGCAGAGCCTTCATACCTGGGTGCAGGACCAGTTGCCTATCAATCTAACAGAGCCCTTGCATCCTTTCAAGCCTGGAGCCTCGGTGTGGGTAAAGGAGTGGAAGAAGACACCGTTGGCGCCTCATTGGAAAGGACCGTATATCGTTTTGCTATCAACCCCAACAGCAGTTAAAGTGGCCAAGATCGACTCCTGGATTCATCACAATCGAGTGAAACCAGCAACAGTTCCTGAGAGTCGCCCCTGGACTTCGATCGCTAATCCTGCATCACCGTTGCGACTCACGCTGCGAAGACAAGATCCATCATCATAAAGACTTTGCCAGCTTGCTCCTGAACATCTACATTTCAGACTCTATCCTCTATCTATCTACCTCAATCAACCATTAACTACCTCATTAATCATCAAAGACTATAATCATGATGATTACTAATTGCTGCTATTTCCTTCTTGCGGTAGCCCTGGGACACTTGAGAACCACTCTTGCTTTGCCCCCTTGTGCAGCCTGTATAACCACCACCCGAACTGGTATGCAAGTTACTCAGACTTTGCTTTATCACTCTTACTACACTTGTACCGGTGTAGTCAGCCGGTGTATCTATAATGGTACAGAACTAAACGTCTATACAAAGGGAAAGACTCGTACTTGCTTCAGACCTCGACAGAATTCATCTTACTATGTCCTGGAACTGAGATGGAATGATGAAGATGGAGCCCTTATTAATGCCACAAGTCAACTCTCTGATCCTAACCAACCTGTTTACCTGTATTTTGATGCTTGTGACTTGATTAATAGAAATAATTACTACAGGTGTGGATCATGGGAACAAGCTTACTATTATGATGAGAAGTATATGTGTCCTGAAGGTGCGTACAACTGGGGAATATGCACTGGGATACATTCCCCAACAACATATAGCAAATCAGCAGAAGCAGACTATTTCTGTCCGAAATGGGATTGTGTGTACTATGCTACCTGGTCTGGTAGCCCTACAGGACAGACTGGAAATAATCGCAAGGCGCTGCTGGAAAGATTACCCTTACTGAAACCTGAACAGTGCAAGAAAAGCACCTGCAATCCCCTACGGCTTCAGATCTTCGACCCCAGCCAGTGGAAGCAAGGATTTCGATTCGGCCTGCGCATAGCAGGAGGTGGAACTGATCCTGGAACCATTGTATTCATCCAGCTGAATGTAAAAACTCATGTTTCTTCACCTTATCATATACATCATACCTTCCACGAGGCCATGAAGGCAGAATTTGTTGTTCCCCATGCTTCACAGAATTTGTTCATCGAACTAGCTGGAGCTGTGGCATCCAGCCTCCATGTCTCGGACTGTCTCTTTTGTGGAGGAACTCAGATGGGAGACCAATGGCCTTGGGAAGCACAAGAATTGAACTATTCCGTACCATATAACCAAACTGATGTGCATAACACTACCAATGAATGGGTCCTCGCCCACTCCATACTGGGTAAACTATGTTTTGTACAAGCAGGACCACAATTGGATGCACCTGTGGGACAATTAGTCTGTTTGAACCAAAAATATTACAATGCCACAACTGGAAAGACTTCTTGGTGGTCAGGTGCCAATACTCCGGAACCATCTAACCCTTTGATCATCTTTCCTTATTTGGCCAGGATATGGACAAATCTGGCTACGCACAGCACGTGGCAAGCTCCACCTGGACTATATTGGATTTGTGGCACCAGAGCATATGCTAAACTCCCTGCCAATTGGGGAGGAGCGTGTGTTCTAGGAACTATACGGCCATCTTTCTTTCTTTTGCCCCTTTCCCACGGAGAACAATTGGGGTTCCCTGTATATAAAAGTCGACAGAAACGAGAAGCTCTGAAAATCAGCCAGTGGGACAAATGGGATGCAACCTCTGAAAAATAGAAACATGATGACAGAAAAAGACCACATGGCCTATCTAGTCTGTCCTTCCATAACAACTACAACAGTCCACTTTTTACCTTTAGAGATCCTCTGTGTTGGTCCCATGCTTTTTTGAATTCAGTTACTGTCCTCATCTCTACCACCTCCACTGGGAGACTATTCCATGGATCCACTACTCTTTCTGTAAAGAAATATTTCCGCATATCACTCCTAAATCTATCTCCCTTCACCCTCATCCCATGTCCCCTCATAGCAGAACTTGCTTTTAATTGAAAGAGGCTCTCTCCCTGAACATTTATGCCACGGAGGTATTTAAACATCTCAATCATATCACCTCTATCCCGCCTTTCCTCTAAGGTGTACATATTAAGATCCTTAAGTCTGTCCTCATATGCTTTAAAATGAAGCCCATTAATCATTTTAGTAGCAACCCTCTGCACCGACTCCATCCTGTTCACATCCTTTTGAAGGTGCGGTCTCCAAAATGGCCGCCAGAGAGAATTGTTTCTTACTATGGTCCTGCTACCTGGGCACAAGATGGTTCTTGGGGCTACCGCACCCCTGTATATATGTTAGACCGTATTATACGTTTGCAAGCTGTTGTTGAAATTATAACCAATGAAACCAGTAGAGCGCTAACCTTGTTAGCTAAACAAGCCACACAGATGCGTACAGCCATTTACCAGAACCGCTTAGCTTTAGATTATCTGCTTGCAGCTGAAGGAGGAGTATGTGGCAAGCTGAATTTATCTAACTGCTGCTTGCAAATAGATAATGAAGGACAGGTTGTAGAAGATATAGCCAATCACATGAGAAGGCAAATGTGGCATGGCTTGCAACTAGATGGCTGGTTTGGTTCTTGGTTTTCAGGCCTGGGCGGCCTGAAGACACTTATAGTGCTTGTATTTTTTATTGTAACTGTTTGCTTATGTATCCCATGTATCCTTCCCCTATGCTTACGTATGCTACACTCCATTATTGATAAAGTTATTGACCGCAAGGCAGCAGCACAAACATTAGCAACGTGGGACTACTACCCTATACCACGGAGTGATCCCTCTACTATAGTTTAAAGTACTTTCATATATATATGTGTGATTTGATTTTCACCCTTTCTCACTTGCGGGTGTGAATAATCAAAAGGGGGGAATGTGATAGGTGATGGCCTAGTTCATCCTGTAGGCAGTCAAGGCCTGTATATTAGGTCTGTGTCCCCCTCCCTTACGTTAAAATATTATAACTGGCTTTGGAAAATTAAGCTGAACAGGACAGAAATGCCAGTAGTTAGAGAAACAGCCTTGCTCTTCTTTTGATAATGTTCTGATAAGAAAGTAAAACTTTTCCACTGTTTTTTGTTATGGTTTAACCACAGATGTCTTTTCAGTATTATGCTTTCACGCTGTAGCCCTGTTAGCACACACTGACCTTGTAGAGAATAGCAGCATGTATTCTTGAAGAATATATTTTGTCTAAGCATTTGAGCCATGGCTAGAAAGATTTGCACGGGGGGAACAGGTGTAAGCCCGGTCAAAGATGGCTATTGGAGGAAGGTAGCTGGGCCACCAAGACCAATGAGGAGTTTTGCCTGTATTAGATTGGAGAAGAAAGGTATAAATGCTGTTGTCTCACTCAGCTCAGGGCTCAGACATTTTGTATGTGACATTGGCCTGAGTCTGTGCACATTAAACTGGTTTGAATTCTAGTCAATAGACTCCTGGTTTTATTAGTTGCGGACACTTCGCTATTACAGTATTTTTAAACAACACCCAAGCTTGATGTAAGTCTTTAACCTTTGCAACTGCTCCTTTTAGTTTTTTCTTAACTATTTTCCTCATTTTATCATAGTCTCCCTTTCGAAGGTTAAAAGGTAGTACTGTGGATTTCCTTATTATCCCTCCTCCACTAATTAAATCAAAGGCGATCATGCTATGATCACTATTGCCAAGTGGCCCCAACACCCTTATCTCTTGCACTAGATCTGGTGTTACACTAAGGACTAGGTCTAATATGGCTTCCCCTCTGGTCGGTTCATGAACCAGCTGCTCCAAGAAGCAGTCACTTATGTCATCTAGGAACTTTATCTCCCTAGCATGTCCTGCCATGACAATGACCCAGTCGACACCGGGGTAATTGAAATCACCCATTATTATTACTGCGCTATAACTTTTGTTAGCTTCCTTGATTTCTTTGAGCATTTCATCATCCATTTGTTCATTCTGGCCAGGCGGTCGATAGTACACCCCCACTGCCATCGTCTTCCCCTTTTTACATGGAATTTCAATCCATAGAGATTCTACAGCAAATTTTGTTTCTTGCAAAACTTTAATCCTTTCTGACTCAATGCCCTCTCTAACATAGAGCGCAACCCCTCCACCAATTTGATCAGCTCTATCATTACGATATAGTTTGTATCCAGGTATCACAGTGTCCCACTGGTTGTCCTCATTCCACCATGTCTCTGAGATTCCAAGCATATCTAACCTCTCATTTAGTGCTAAATATTCTAACTCTCCCATCTTATTTTTTAGACTTCTAGCATTTGCATACAAGCATTTTAGAGACTGTATTTTATTCATATTAGTTTGGCTGTTGGTAGACATAGGTAATTTGGGATCTTTAAGCTCTGTCTGCTCCATACTCGAGGGCATTTGGGCTACTTTACTCTTTTTTGGAACCTCTCTGCTTTTGGTAGTATCCTTCAAGGATACATTCTTCCGAACCATCCGCTCTTGGGCGACTGTCGGCTATCCCCTATTATCTAGTTTAAAAGCTGCCTGGTTCCATACCGGTTAAGGTGAAGCCCATCCCTTCGGAAGAGCCCCTCCTTTCCCCAGAATGTTCCCCAGGTCCTAACAAATCCAAAACCCTCATCTCTGCACCATTGTCTCATCCACGCATTGAGACTCCGGAGCTCTGCCTGCCTTTTGGGTCCTGCACGAGGAACGGGAAGCATTTCGGAGAACGCTACCCTGGAAGTTCTGGATTTCAACTTCCTACCTAAAAGGCTAAATTTTGCCTCCAGAACCTCCCTACCACATTTTCCTATGTCATTGGTACCGACATGTACCAAGACAGCAGACTCCTCCCCAGCACTATCTAAGACCTTATCTAGGTGGCACGTGAGGTCCGCTACCTTCGCACCAGGCAGGCATGTTACCAGGCGATCCTCACGTCCACCAGCCACCCAGCTATCTACATGCCTAATGATCGAATCACCAACTATAACGGCTGTCCTAACTCTTCCCTCATGGGCACATGGCCCTGGAGAAGCTTCCTCGGTGCGAGAGGGTTTTACATCACCTGGAGGACAGGTCCTAGTTACAGGATCATTTCCTGCCACACCAGGGTGATGCTCTCCTGTCACGTGACCTCTCTCTCTCCTCCATGGCAACAGGGATGCTGCCAGACTGGAGGTGGGACTTCAGGACTATATCCCTGTAGGTCTCATCTATGTACCTCTCTGTCTTTCTTATGTTTTCCAAGTCTGCTACTCTAGCCTCTAGAGAACAGACTCGTTTCCTGAGAGCAAAGAGCTCCTTGCACCTAGTGCACATGTAAGACCTCTCACCAACTGGGAGAAAATCATACATGTGACACTCAATGCAAAAGATTGGAAAGCCCCCATCTCGCTGCTGGACTGCTGTCTGCATCTTAGTTTTAAGTTTTTGTTTAGATCTTTAAGTTCTTTACTTCCTAAGGGTTGCTATGGTATTTATACTAATAAAACTGTACCTAATATGTTTACTATACCTTGTTCACCTGAAGCTTAATTAATCTCAGGTCCTTAGTGTATGACTGATTTGGGTAACAAGCTTCACCTGAGAGCACCCCCTGTCTTTTAAGATGTGTAAGTACCTATAAAGCTACGATTATCTCCGCGTTAGTGTGAAGGGGCCTCTCCCCGCCCACTCCCTGCCCATTGACCCCTTCTCTCCGCCCTCTCTCCACCCTTTTCTGTCCTTAACGCAGCCGGGAACGTTAAGGTGCATTATGTGCCGTTAAGGCACCTTAACGTTACAGAATGTAACGTTAAGGTGCCTTAACGTCACATAACGTGCCTTAATGTAGCTGCTGCTATGTTAACGCAGTTTAGTAAACATGCCCCTATGTTTATGTGGCGTTGTAATTGCATGATGGTGTGCTAATGACTGCCTTCTGTGAGAAGCTGCTGCTGCTGGTGAGCGAACATCAACCTCAGGGCCACCCACAACATGCCCCACAGCTGCAGTCCAGTCAGTGGAGGAGGAGGAGGAGGCAGAAGAGGAGGAGGAGGAGGTGGCAGACGTGGAAGAGGATGACGGGGACATGGAGGGGGTGGAGGGTGGGGTGGGGCAGGAGGGAGGGGAGGGTGAGAGTGTGTGTGACGTTTTGGGGGTGAGGAGGAGGAGGAGAGTATGGAGGGTGGCGAGGGTGGGTGGGAGGTGCCAGGGGGGGAGGAAGGGGTGTGGAGGGGGGGAGGGAACACAGGGCACTGTGGGTCCCTGACAGCTGCTGCATGTGTATGGTGATGGTGCCCTTCTGGGTGTAGCTACGCCACCCATTGCCACAGACAGGGCCCACGCACATGCCACCACACAGACACCTGGCACCTTTGTATGTGGTGGCAGGTGCATCCCGGATGGTGCGTCCAGGACCTGTATGTGGCAATGGATGGCATGCTACAATGCCAGCGGGCCCAAGACCACACCATCCGGTGGCTGGCAGGCTCCATTCAGTGGATGGCTGCCGAGATGCAGCGTGTGGCTGGTATGGGCGGTGCATCTCGACAGCCATCCCCTGATGGGCGTCCCAGGAGCATGTGATGGTCCCTGTGGCACACACACACGTGCCCTGTGCTGTCCTGTCTCCTGGGATCTAACATGTGAGCTTTGTTTTACAATACCTGTTGTGCATATGTTTTTAAATACAGTTGGTTTACTACATCACAATGGTCATGTGTCTCCCTTACAGACAGACTGTGGACATGAGCATGGGACATGTGTGTAGATCCCTATGTGTATGCATGGTAGACATAGGTAACATACATGGACCGTCTCCACACGCAGTTGTGGGGGCTACCCATGTGTGTAGGCGTCTGTGTTCCATGATGCCCCTGTGATGTGCCAATGTGCAGTGTGTGCCAACAGCTATGGTCACATGCATGCTGCCTGTGATGTATGGGCACTATATCTGATGCACCATGCTTGTGGGGCAATAGGGGAAAAGGCTAGCAGCAGGTATGTGGCAGGAAGGGTAAGAGGGGATGCTGTACCCAGGAGCTTTACAGGGGGATAGCTGGTGAGGGCGTGACAAGTCAATGCAGGTCCAGAGGATGAGTGGTGGGGGACTACAAGCGCTGGTGAACAGTGATTAGCTGACTGAAGTGAGCTACCTTTGTCTGCCTGTGCCACATGCAAGCCTATATGGGTAGACAGCCACGTATTCCCTGGTGTGGGCAGGGAGGATGGTCACACATGTGTGTCTAATGATGGAGAGCATATGGGGTGGGAGAGGGTGACAGATCCTTACAACAGACATGTACCACCGTGAACATGTTGATGTGCAATGGGTGAGGTTGGGTATACCCCCACGCATAGGTAGGTGGGTGACCACCTGCCACAGTCCATGGCACACAGGGCATGGTATAACCTATGTGCGATGATTGGTGGCAGTACAGACACCATACCACTGAGGAATATGGGTAGGCACCTGTGGGCAGGGTGACAACATGGGGTGCAGGGTACATAGGGGATCACAGTGCCACACATTGGAAACAAACACATAGGTTGTAATAGGTTGTGATGTATTTATTTATAATGTTTGCATCCTCCGTGGCCAGCCATGGCAACCACAGCCCAATCCACCCCTCTCTGTCCCGGGACTGCTGGTGCCGCCTCTGGTGCCGGTGATGGCTGCTGTGTTCGGGCAGCCATGGCCTCCTGGGCATCTGCAATACGGAGGAGCACCCCTGCCATTGTGTCCACTGTGGCACGCAGCTGGTGGATCTCCTGGTGAATGGCCAACAGAGCCTGATGAGCGCCTGTGGGCACCAAAAAATAATTAAATGTAAGCCCTCATAAGCCATATGTGAGGAAAGAATGCTAGACCAATCTGGGTAGGGTAACTCCAGTAGTAGAGGAATCAGACTTCAGTTAGTCCCCCAACCACATATCCTTAGGAGTACTTTGCTAAGGCACTGTGGGCCCGCAGCTCTGCCAAGATCATAGCCATGCTTGTGGGAGGGGTGGCTGATGTCCCTGGTGCCTGCACGGTGTGGTGACTCCCCTCCATCTCCATACCCTCTAGAGGCTGTGAGTTGCGCCTAGTGGCCCCCACTGTAGCGTTGACATCCAGTTGTGTGTCCTCTGCCTCGGCCAGCACATTGTTTCCTGTTGTGCCCTCGTCATTGCTGGT
This sequence comes from Ichthyophis bannanicus, assembly GCA_033557465.1. Classification (NCBI taxonomy): domain Eukaryota; kingdom Metazoa; phylum Chordata; class Amphibia; order Gymnophiona; family Ichthyophiidae; genus Ichthyophis; species Ichthyophis bannanicus. Next base: position 488,845,787 of record CM066033.1, read on the forward strand.
GGTATACCCATACATTGCGGCCTCTGGCCCCTCACCTTCCTGAGGCCCTGCCACATCTTCCTCCTCATATGCCTCCATGGTCCTGTAGTCACCTGGGGGTTAGAAAAGGGTACACAGCACAGATACCTGTGTAGTACATCCCCGCCAAAAATAATGTGTTGTCTGTGCCTGCTGTTGGTGCGCCTACAATAGGGACAGCACAGGTGCCTTCAGTGTGCTGTGCCTGGCAGGGTGTGGGGGGGGAGGTAGCAGCCTCATTCCCTGGTGTAGCTGTGCCACATGGGATGCTGTGTGTGGGGGATGGTGTGCTGAGTGCTGCGCCCCCTATCTGCAGTATCAGGTATGGACTGTCCACCTGATTTGGATGTGGCCTCAGCAATACATGTGGCCATGGTGCATGTGGGAGTCCTGACTGGGATTGTGTGGCATCATTGTGTGTGTGAGCGATGTGCTTGCATTGCCCTGAGTGGTATGGGCGTTAGGTGTGTGTCCGTGTCAGCCAGGCATGTGTGGGGGCCCTCCACTTTGCAAGACACTGTGTGGTGTGGGTGGACAGCTATCCCATACTCCATGGGTGTGGTGGGGTGTCTGGGGGGATGGGTGGAGCACTGCTGGGTATGGGGTTGCACCATGTGTGTGTGTATGGGAATGTGTGTGTGTGTCACTGTGGGATGTGTATAAGGGCTGCTCCCAGGTGTTGTGGGGGTTGTGCTATGTGCATTTGGTATGAGTGTGGCAATGTGCCTTCCAATGTCTGGTGAGGGTGGGTGGGCTATCCCCACTGTATGTGGGCCCAACATAGTGTTAAGTGTGTGACATGTGTGTGGTGTGTTTGCTGCCATTTGTTTGCATCTACGTCATCATCCCCATGTGTTAGTCCCTTCCCTGTCAGTGGTCTGGGATATGTCCCTGGATAGGTAGGTGCATACAGACGTCATTTGTGTTTTGGTGGTGTGTGTGGGTACCCACAGGACAATGTGTTCTGGGTTAGTTGTATGTCTCCCCCTGTCACAATGTACTTGGTGACTGGCTGCAGAGGTATGATGACTGGCTGTGACCTATATGCCAGGTACTATTTTTGCAAGTAGACCTCAGGGGGACAGAGGACACAGGCTGGTAATGATGAACACGCCCCAAATGGAGTAGGCACCAAAAAATAATTAAATGTAAGCCCTCATAAGCCATATGTGAGGAAAGAATGCTAGACCAATCTGGGTAGGGTAACTCCAGTAGTAGAGGAATCAGACCTCAGTTAGTCCCCCAACCACATATCCTTAGGAGTACTTCGAAGAACAGACAAGCCCTGTAATCGCATGAACTCTGCATATATCAGTGGCCAAACTCACCTATATGAAAGGCCCAGAGGGTCCAGTAGCACAGCCAAACTTCACAGCACTAGAGAGCAACAATGTAAATGTGATCCAAGGAGGTTATCTGAGTACTGTCAAATGATATCCCAATGTGGCTCTTTACTGTTACATTGCTGCTCATGTATGCTGTGATGCTCGTTGATTACAGTGGGATATCATTAGCCACTCCTCAGATAGGTCCTTTACATCACTGTTACATTGCTGATCTGTAGTGCTGTGAAATGTTGCTATGTAGCTTAACCCTCTGGGCTTTGCATGTCTGTTTTCTGGACCATTGATGGGCCTTGTCCGCCATGCCCCCTGCTTCTCCACTGCATTGCAGTCCTCGACTACATTCAGGACTGTGTCTATCATGCACACAGGCCCAGGTACCTGTCACATACACCCTATATCTACCCTGCCATGTGCTGCTGTGTCATCACCCCACAGTTGCCTGTGTTAGGGCACACATGCTCTCAGGACATGGTCCACCACCAATCCCCTCCATGTGCCACATGTGATTGGGCATGCCCTGTACGTGTCCTGCATATCTACTACTACTACTACGAAGCATTTATAGGTCGCTACCAAGCACATGCAGAACTGTAAAAGTGGAAACACAAAAATGACAATCTCTGCTCAACGGAGCTTATGAGCTAAAAAGACAGAGCACTAACAGGTGTGGAAACAGGTTTGGAACAGGAGCAAAGAGACAAGAGCAGGGGAGACAGGACAAAGGAAGGAGATAGGAACAAGTATGAGAGGAAGACAGAAGGGTGAAATTAAAAAGGGAAGGAATGGAGAACAGCACACTCATGAGGCAGAGGCAAAAATATGAGCTTTGAACTCAAGTGTGAGGAGGGGCAAAGAAGATGCCTGATGCATGGACAAAGGATGTTTATTTCAAGCGTAAGGAACAGCAAGGTGTAAGGTGCATACCTACCTGCCTGTGGATGGGCGGTGTCCAGTGCTTCTGGCAGTCCACGCAGGTAGATGTGCCCAAGACGGTCTGCAAGCTCCTGCTCCAGGGGTGTGAGAGTTGGGGCAAAGGGGGCACCCCCACCAGTGCCCATGGCATGTTGCCTCTCTGCCACCATGTGTGCACAGACACCACGCTTAATGTCATTAAATCTCTTTCTCAGATTTTCCAGGTCCCTGGTTGGTCCCCCTGCCTGGGCTATGGCCTCCTTCACCTCCTCCCACACATGTGTACGTGTTGCCACAGTGGTGCTGTTGCTCAGCCGGCCATAGAGCACCTCATACCGCTCCAACACATTGGCCAGCAGGATGTGGTTTTCTTGCTGACTGAATCTCACAGCCCTCCTCCGTTCCTCAGCTGGCATCGGTATACGCTTTTGTTTGGCACTGGGTGGCCCCTGTGTGGGCTGCGACACACCCGATGGGCCTGCAGCGACCACCACAGGCCCAACACTCTCTGCCGGCTCTGGGTCCTGCTGAACAGGTGGCTCCCCCTCCTCCCCTCCTGCCATGTCCTGTCGCTCCATCTCCCTGCCCTCTGTGCCCTCTCCCTCCCTGTCACACATCCCTGCTCCTCAGCTCCTCTGCTACACCTCACACCGGCTCCTTGCCCCACCTCCTCTCCCTGCTCCCTGTTCAACTCAGCTCCTGTCTCTCTTGCCTGCTCCTCGCCTCCCCTCCTCTCTCTCTCGCCTGCTTTGCCACACACCTCTCCAAACCAAACCTGCCTCTGACACTCTCCACCACCACTCACCAACCCAGCCACTCTCCACGACACACCTGCTTCTGATACTCTCCTTGCTTCACCAACAACCAACAGTGCACACCTTCTCTCCCTCGCCTACACAAACCCCTCAACGTGTACCAGATGTGCATGTGTATTTATAGGTTTTTTTACATTGTGAGCGTTGCGCATGTGCAATGGCACGAGTGCATCAACTGCATGCTTTGCGCATGCACCGCAAAGACACGGAAGGTGTGTGGGCGGGACACCATGTTACACATGCGCTATGCATGAGCGTGAGGCTTGGCACATGCACCGTGTGTAACATGGTGTCCCGCGCATGCACCTTCCGCGTCTCTGCGGCGCATGCACAATGCGTGCAGCCAACATGCTCGTGCCACTGCGCATGCGCAACACACACAACATAAAAAAACCTATACACATGCACACCCGGTACACGTTCAGGGGTTTGTGTAGGCAAGGGAGAGAAGGCATGCACTGTTGGTTGTTGGTGAAGCAAGGAGAGTGTCAGAGGCAGGTGTGTCATAGGGAGTGGCTAGGTTCATGAGTGGTGGTGGGGTTGTGTGGCTGGTTTGGTGTGTGGTGGGGAGGTGTGTGGCTAGGTTGGTGAGTTGAGTGTCTGAGTTTGAGTGAGTTAGAGGAGTTGAGGGGGGTGGAGTTTATGGCGGGCTTTGTGGTTGCTGCATGTGCAGTGGGAGGTGAGCAGGGGCTGCGGTTGCCTGACAGGGGAGATGGTGTCCATGGGGCTGAGGCACAGGGCATGGGTGTAGTCCCACTGCAACACAGACCTGCAGCTGTGGGGGCAGGCTGGGCAGGGGCTGTGCCGGCATGGTGCAGAAGGCATGTGGAGTTGCAGGCTCACCAGCCTTGCCTCTACAGGCCCAGGGCCCAGCTCCAGGGCATGCGTGAGGACCAGGTCATCTCCCTCTACCGCCTGAGCATGGGGGCTATTAGGGAGCTCTATGAGGATCTAAGACCTGATCTCGAGCCCCTGACTGGTCGGTCACATGCCATACCGGGTTTGGTCAAGCTACTAGGTGCCCTACATTTCTTTGCCTCTGGCTGTTTCCAGTCATCTGTGGCCGCAGTGGGTGGCATGAGCTGCCCCACCTTCTCACACTGTCTCCACCAGGTACTGCGTGCCATGATCAGCCGGGTGGGGAATTACATTGCCATTCCCAACACTAGGCAACAGTGGGGGACCCTGAACCAGGCCTTTGAGGCATTTGCCAGGATACCACATGTGATGGGAGCTATTGATTGCACACATGTTGCCCTGGTCCCGCCCAGAGACAGGGAGGTACTGTTCCGCAACCGCAAACACTACCATTCCCTGAATGTTCAGGTTGTATGTGATGCAAATATACATATTCTGAATGTGGTCCCTAGGTTTGCAGGGTCCACCCATGCCTCCTATATCCTGCATCACTCAGCACTATTCAGACAATTTGAGGCAGGCCAGTATGAGGACTGTATACTTCTGGGTGTGTATTTCTCATCTCTGACATGCACATGGTGATCCTGTGACTAACCGTATGTGCACATGTCTGTCTTTGCGGTGTATCCCTAGTTGTGTGTGTGTCTCATCTGTCTGTGTGTGACCTAACATGGGGGGGGGGGTAGTGCCCTCCAGCTGTACTGTGCTATGGTGCTGTGTGATGATGGTAGAATTGACGCTAGCATTTGTGTAGTGGGGTACAGATTAGGTTGATTGCAACCCATCCCTTGTTTTGTGTGTTATAACTTCACACGCTGATGCATAGTTGTGGTGTCCCATCATGTGATGTCATATGTTTCTGTGAGGATGTTTTGTGCATTTGGTTTACACATACATACTTGTGTCCATTTGGGTGGACATCAGCTCCTGCTTTAAAGTTCCACATCTCTTTCTGCAGGTGATTCAGGATATGGGTGTTGCCCCTGGTTGCTGACCCCTGTGCGTCAACCACGGACACGTGCAGAGAGGAGTTACAATGAGGCCCATGCCTCCAGACGCTCCGTCATAGAGCGCACCTTTGGCGTTTTAAAGAGTCGCTTCAGGTGTCTGGATAAGACAGGCGGGGCCTTACAATACAAACCACAGACTGGCAGAGATCATTATAGCCTGTTGCATCCTGCACAACATTGCTCTCAGGCACCATATCCCTGTCTAAATTAATGAGGATCTGGAGGATGATCCTATGTGCCCTCCTGTATGTGGCCGTGGTGACACACATGAGGGAACAGCAGTCAGGCGGCAGGTGATTGAGGAGGTCTTATGTAAGTACTGCATATGTTGCCACATACATTTGTTTAGATATGTGTGTACTACTACTACTAGTGAACATTTGTATCCCAATAGCAGTAAGATGCAACACTGCACTGACATGTAACAGACACTGCCTGGCCATCCCAGCTTACAATCTAGTCATGACTGAAACGCAGAAAGTGTGAGCAGGGCACAACAGCGGGTGGAGGTGGATTATGTGTGTCGGGAGTAGTAGGATTGTGGGAGGTGGTAAGCTGTCATACATGATTTGTGGCTGATTTGGATAGGGGCTGCTGTAAAGCCACAGGTAGTTAGTTTGAGGTTTTGGGTGCAGCAAGGTGAAAGGCGCGTAGTATGGGGTCAACAGTAGGAGAGCGGCCCATAGATGGGACCAGTTGCCTAGACATGTGTGTTTCACATTTTGTAATATGAGGTGATTGATTGGTTAGTATGCTCTGATGAGCAGGGACTGTGTTGTTTCGGTATAGCGCTACATGTGATTCGTAGCACCATAAACATGCTGAGTAGTAGTTGGATTACTGGTATTTGAGATCAGTAAGGGAAGTTACTGCAACACCACAGTGTGCCTACATGTATAGGTCAGCATGTAGCCTTGACATGGATGCGTAGACGGATAGGGAACCTGTGAGGTGTCCTGACAGGGGGAGTATTATTGCCATTATGTGTGTGGCTGTAGAATAGCCATGCAGTGCAGTGTTGCATATTTTCAGGCAGACAGAGATGATTCAAGGCCAGATCAGCAAGGTGTAGGTTACAATAGGCAAGCCGGGAGCTGATTGGCGGGGGTGGGGGGGAGGATTTGGGTTTTAGTTGTGTTTTCAGGGAGGACTGGGGAAATATAGCTGATGACATCTAGACATAAACCACAAGCCTCAACTACAAGCTGGGTATGTGTGTAGAGGAGGAGAGTGCAGTCCAAGACAACACCTACATTGCAGAACCTAGAGAAAGGAAGTTATGGCCACACACACAAATACGCTCTGATGGGAGGGGAGGGTTTAGGTGCACATATAGGATATCCATGCTTTGCCATTATCAATTTCACACAGTGGGATGACTTGCAGCCATCAATGTCAGGTGGCAAGCAGACATCGGGGTGTGGTTTGGCAGACATAACTCAGGCATCGAGAGATATATTTGCAACTCATCAGCACACAGCTGGTAATGTAAGTCAAGGTATGAGATAGACACACCAAGGAAATGTATATCGACAGAGGATAAGGAAGGAGCCCCTGGATATTTCCCTGTCTTACAGGTACTGACAGCGGGGTAGCAGAGGATATTGAGACACCAGAACACACACTGAAGGGGCAGTGGGAGCGATATGGAGGACACAGGATAGTACTGCGGCCTTAGAGCTGAGCAGGGACACGGTAGCAAAGAGACAGTTCTGTTCCACATTTTTTACAGCAGCGGAGAGGTGAGGAAGGGGACGGACAAAGTACAGATCCTTGTAGTTTGTCATACACACTTCAGTGATAACTTTAACATGAAACGAATATGTACAGTGTGATGGGGAACAGTCAGTCTGTAAAGGATCTTGGGGGGTCTGCAAGCTGAGGACGTGAAGGTGCAGTGTGTGTTGCACAGCTACAACATGACATAAATATGTTTCTCTTGTGTTTCTCAATCCACAGGACATACTTGGTGACCCTCCTGGTGCTGTGTTGCATTGGCAGGTGACTGTACGTCATCCAACATGCAGTAGTCTGGGGTAGGTGGACCTACAGCTACTTTGTCTGTGACGACAGTCAGGGGGAGCACATGTCTGCAGTGATCTGCCATATTGTACATATGTTGTTGTTCACCTCTTTGTCCTGCACCCCCATACCCCATATGTTGCTGTTGGTACACATATCCACATGTGTTCCTGGCCAGTTCGTCTTCTCCAACACTGTCTCTGGGACACGTCCAACAGAGTTGCGTGTGTGTGCAGGTCCTAGGTGTTCGGGTGGTGTGCTGCACGTACACCCTTCCCTGACATTGTAGCATCAGCCAACAGCAGTGTATCATTGCATTTGACAAGCCTTTATCTCCACTATTCTCCAATTGTACACATACAGGCCGTATGCTACTGCTGGCACGCTCACCTTAGCATACTGTGTGGGTGTGTGTTTTTCGGTTGGCTGTGTGATGATACAGCATGCAGGAATTTTGCATTATCATGTGGTGTGAGGGTCTGTACACCTGGGGAGCGGTGGTGACTGTGCTATCTCTACCTTACTGCTGTTTACCTTGTGAACATGTGTTGTGTGTTGTGAGCTTACCTATTTCTTGTGTGCTGACAGACCACTGCACGACAGCATTTTTGTATCACACATATCGCCATAATGTGGACATGCATCAACAGTGGCTGGATATGGGCACATGGTGATTCGACACATTTCGATGACATCTTCTCCCTTCACTGTGACGTGTTGTGGCCTTTGAGAGCCTCAGGGGATCCCAAACAGACACTTGATGCAAACACACAGTAGGTTGCACCTTTGGTCTTTTTGGAATGACATCAGCCTTTACATGTTAATGATTTACTGTTTGTTTCATGGACATTTCATGTTGGGTCTCGGTACACGAATGCTGATGCACATGGGGTGGAGCTGTGAAACGCCTGTGTAACATGGGCATGGACATGACCATACCCATGTGACACCCTCGTCTGCGGTTCCAATTCCAAATGTCCACAACATGCACTGTATTCTGTGTTGTGATCATGTTATGTTTGGTTGTCTGATTCTGTTCTGTTTGCCTCTCTCTGCTCTGGGAAGAGCAGTGCCCTCAAAGTGCTCTGCTAAGAGAGGTGGATATTTTAATTCCTGTGACAACTTGATGTGAGTTCTAGCTGTCTATTTATATAATTTATTATTGTTGAGTCCTAGCTGTCTGACTCTTGTTGTCTTATTGGTGTGCTATTTCACCTCCCTGTTTCCTTTAGTTTGCACTTCAGCTTTTCTCAGCTGTATAACTTACCTTACCTCTCTCAACTGACTGGCCTTTGTGTGGTAGCCAGGTTAATTGTTGCTTTAAACTAGATATCTCTCCCTGCTCTGTCCCCAGAATTTGCTGTGTGTTAAACTTTTTTTTCCTGCTCTAGCCTCCCTGAGGGACTATGCCCCTCCCCCCTGTGGAGGGTAGAGGACAAGGAACCTTGTAACAGCCCTCCCTTCACAGGTCTTATATTCCCTCCCTCCCTCCCCAACTCCCACCCACCCCTGGGGTAATTGTAGCTTTATAGGTACTTAGAGGAAGGGAGCTGCTCTCAGGTGCAGCTCTTTATCCAAATCAGTCACACATTGAGGACCTGAGATTAATTAAGCTTCAGGTGAACAAGGTATATTAGAGGTATTAGATCCACTTCTATTAGTATAAGCATCTACACCAACCCTTAGTAAGTACAGAATTTAAAGACCTAAACACAAGTTTTAAACTAAGATGCAGTCAGCAGTCCAGCAGCGAGATAGGGGCTTTCCAGTCTTTTGCATTGAGTGTCACATGTATGATTTTCTCCCAGTTGGTGAGAGGTCTTACGTATGCACTAAGTGCAAGGAGCTCTTTGCTCTCAGGGAACAAGTCTGTTCTCTAGAGGCTAGAGTAGCAGACCTGGAAGACTTTAGAAAGACAGAGAAGTACATGGACGAGACCTACAGGGATATAGTCCTGAAATCCCACCTCCAGTCTGGCAGCAGCCCTGTTGCCATGGAGGAGAGAGGTCACGTGACAGGAGAGCATCACCCTGGTGTGGCAGGACATGATCATGTAACTAGGACCTGTCCTCCAGGTGATGTAAAACCCTCTTGCACTGAGGATGTTTCTCCAGGGCCATGTGCCCATGAGGGGAGGGTTAGGTCAGCTGTTATAGTTGGTGATTCGATCATTAGGCATGTAGATAGCTGGGTGGCTGGTGGACATGAGGATCGCCTGGTAACATGCCTGCCTGGTGCGAAGGTAGCGGACCTCACGTGCCACCTAGATAAGATCTTACATAGTGCTGGGGAGGAGTCTGCTGTCTTGGTACATGTTGGTACCAATGACATAGGAAAATGTGGTAGGGAGGTTCTGGAGGCTAAATTTAAGCTTTTAGGTAGGAAGTTGAAATCCAGAACTTCCAGGATAGCGTTCTCCGAAATGCTTCCCATTCCACACGCAGGACCCAAAAGGCAGGTAGAGCTCCAGAGTCTCAACACGTGGATGAGACAGTAGTGCAAGGATGAGGGTTTTGGATTTGTTAGGAACTGGGGAACATTCTGGGGAATGAAGGGGCTCTTCTGAAGGGATGGGCTTCACCTTAACCAGGATGGAACCAGACTGCTGGCATTAACCTTTAAAAAGGAGATAATCTTTTAAACTAGACAATAGGGGAAAGCCGACAGTCACCCAAGAGCGTATGATTCAGAAGAAGGTATCCTTGAAGGATACTACCAAAAACAGTGAGGTTCCAAAAAAGAGTAAAGTAGCCCAAATGCCCTCGAGTATGGAGCAGACACAGTATGGAGCAGACAGAGCTTAAAGATCCCAAATTACCCATTTCTACCAATAGCCAGATTAATATTAATAAAATACAGTCGCTAAAATGCTTGTATGCAAACGATAGAAGTCTAAACAATAAGATGGGAGAGTTAGAATATATAGCTCTAAATGAGAGGTTAGATATGATTGCAATCTCAGAGACATGGTGGAAGGAGGATAACCAGTGGGACATTGTGATACCTGGATACAAACTATATCGTAATAATAGAACTGATCAAAGTGGTGAAGGGGTTGCGCTCTATGTTAGAGAGGGCATTGAGTCAGAAAGGATTGAAGTTTTGCAGGAAACAAAATTTGCTGTAGAATCTCTATGGATTGAAATTCCATGTAAAAAGGGGAAGGCGATGGCTGTGGGGGTGTACTATCGACCGCCTGGCCAGAATGAACAAATGGATGATGAAATGCTCAGAGAAATCAAGGAAGCTAACAAAAGTCACAGCAGAGTAGTAATAAGGGGTGATTTCACCTACCCACCTCAACATGGGAACCACGCAAATTCAAATCCAACCGCAAATAAGGTATCTAGGCGTTATCATTGACCAAGCCCTCACCTTCAAACATCAAATCAACAAAACCGCCGGGACGATATTTCACAAAGCTAAAACTGTACAACGCCTCCGACCCCTCCTAGAACCTCACGACTTCAGAACAGTAATGCAAGCTGTGACACTCCCTCATCTAGATTTCTGCAACATAATCTACCATGGCCTTCCCGCCTCACAAACCAACCCCCTCCGAACAGCCTTAAATACTACAGCAAGGATTATTCAGAATGCAAAAAAACGGGATCACATCACCCCGATCTTAAGAGACCTCCACATCCTTCCAATTGAAGCAAGAATCAAGTACAAAGCAATCCTACTCACCCACAAGACTATCCACCAAACACGAAACACCTCACTCCACCCCCTACTGCCTCGCCCATCCCACAGCAGACCAACCAGACAATCCTCCAATAAATCCATTGTCGTCTCCCACAAGAGAACCAAATCCACACAACGGACCTGCAACAGAGCCTTCGAGCTTTACGCTCCATCCCTCTGGAACTCTCTGCCAGACCACATCAGGAACAACGCTGACATCACATCATTCAAGAAACAGCTGAAAACAATCCTATTCCATGAACATCTTTGAACAGAACAACCACCCTACCCGCATAAACTAATACATTGATACAACCGAAATGTACACGTCTATGTCCTCCCCAAATCAATAAATGTTGCCCCTGGTGATGGCCCACCCTCTAAAGTATTGACCCCCCCTGTTGTTATATGTTACACCGCTTTGACCCGGTGAAAAGCGGTATATAAATGCAGTTAAATAAATAAATAAATAAATAAAATAAATTTCAATTACCCCGGTATCGACTGGGTCACTGTCACGGCAGGACATGCTAGGGAGATAAAGTTCCTAGATGAAATAAATGACTGCTTCTTGGAGCAGCTGGTTCATGAACCGACCAGAGGGGAAGCCATACTGGACTTAGTCCTTAGCGGAACACCAGATCTGGTGCAAGAAATAAGGGTGTTGGGACCACTTGGCAATAGTGATCATAGCATGATCGTGTTTGATTTAGTTAGTGGAGGAGGGATAGTAAAGAAATCCACAGTACTACCTTTTAACTTTCGGAAGGGAGACTATGATAAAATGAGGAATATAGTTAAGAAAAAACTAAAAGGAGCGGTTGGAAAGGTTAAAGACTTACATCAAGCTTGGGTGTTGTTTAAAAATACTATCCTGGAAACCCAGACCAGCTGTATTCCACGCATTAAGAAAACTTGAAGAAAGTCCAATAAACTGCCAGCATGGTTTAAAGGTGAGGTCAGAGAGGTTGTTGCTGCCAAAAAAGTGTCTTTCAAGAAATGGAAAAAAGAGCCAAATGATGAAAACTGGAAACAGCACAAGCACTGGCAAGTTAAATGCAAAGCATTGATAAAGCAGGCAAAGCGTGAATTTGAGAAGGAACTTGCTACGGATGCAAAAACATGAAATAAAGTCTTTTTCAAGTACATTCGTAGCAAAAGGCCTGTGAGAGAGTCAATAGGACCATTAGATGATGGAGGGGTAAAAGGGGCAGTAAGAGGAGATAAGGCTATAGCGGAGAGACTGAATGAATTCTTTGCTTCGGTCTTTACTGAGGAAGATATAGGGATGTTACCCAAGACTGTAGTGGTATTTAAAGGTGATACGGCAGAGGAATTGAGAGAAATATTGCTACACCGGGAAGATGTATTACAACTATTTGATAAACTGAATAGTAGCAGATCACCTGGACCAGATGGTATACATCCAAGAGTAATGAAAGAACTGAAATATGAGATTTCAGAACTGCTATTAGTAATCTGTGAACTTTCATTAAAATCATCTGTAATGCCTGAAGATTGGAGGATTGCCAATGTAACGCCAATTTTTAAAAAGGGTTTCAGGGGTGATCCGGGAAATTACAGACCGGTGAGCCTGACGTCTGTACCAGGGCAAATGGTAGAAACCATCATAAAGAACAAAATTACACAGCATGTAGATAGTCATGGCCTAATGGGAGACACCCAACATGGCTTTAGACAAGGAAGATCTTGTCTTACTAATCTGATATGTTTTTTTGAAGGTGTGAATAAACAGGTAAACAAAGGTGAGTCAGTCGATATTGTGTATCTGGACTTTCAGAAAGTCTTTGACAAGGTCCCTCATCAGAGACTTTTGGCAATACTAAAAAGTCATGGGATAGGAGGCAGTGTACTGTTGTGGATCGGGAACTGGTTAAAAGATAGAAAGCAGAGGCTAGGGCTAAATGGCCTATTTTCCCAGTGGAAAAGGGTGAATAGTGGAGTACCCCAGGGATCTGTACTGGGTCCACTACTTTTTGACATATTCATAAATGACCTGGAAAAGGGAATAACGAGTGAGGTTATCAAATTTGCAGATGACACAAAACTGTTTAAAGTTGTTAAAACCCAAGAGGACTGTGCAAAACTGCAGGAGGATCTGGATAAAGTGGAAGACTGCGCATCCAAATGGCAGGTGAAATTTAATGTGGACAAGTGCAAAGTTATGCACCTAGGGAAGAACAACCCAAACTATGGTTACACAATGCAAGGTTCCACATTGGGAACCACCACCCAGGAAAAAGATTTAGGGGTCATCTTGGATAACATGTTAAAACCCTCCACCCAGTGTGCAGCGGCGGCCAAGAAAGCAAATAAAATGCTAGGTATCATAAGGAAAGGAATGGAAAATAAAACAAAGGATATTATAATGCCTCTGTATCGTTCCATGGTACGACTGCACCTTGAATATTGTGTGCAATTCTGGTCGCCGTATCTTAAAAAGGATATAGCATTATTAGAAAAGGTACAGAAAAGAGCCACCAAAATGGTAAAGGGGATGGAAGGCTACTCCTATGAAGAAAGGCTACAAAGGTTGGGGCTCTTCAGCCTGGAAAAGAGACGGCTGAGGGGAGATATGATAGAGGTCTATAAATTAATGAATGGAGTGGAACGGGTAAACGTAGATCGATTGTTTACGTTATCAGAATATAGAAAGACTAGAGGACATGTAATGACGCTACAGGGTGATCTATTTAAGACAAATAAGAGAAAATATTTTTTCACTCAACGTGTAATCAAACTCTGGAATTTGTTGCCGGATGATGTAGTAAGAGCTGTTAGTGTAGCTGGGTTTAAAAAAGGTTTGGACAAGTTCCTGGAGGAAAGGTCCATAAACCATTATTAAGAAGGTACCCAGGATATCAATGCTTGACCCAATACAAGCATTGTGGAACCTGTGTCTCTTGGGGAGACTGCTAGGTATGTATGACCTAGATTGGCCACTGTTGGAAACAGGATACTGGGCTTGATGGACCTTGGTCTGATCCAGTATGGCATATCTTATGTTCTTATGATGTTTCATTACGTACATATTGATGTTTGACTCTCTGCAATTTGGGCTGATGTTGTAAGTAGCATACCAATACATTGTTTATCCTCTTCTGACACAGGGCAGAGGACACACAAAGCACATCTACTACAGTGCATCCAGCATCACCATCACCCACCTGTTGGAGGACACAACAACACCATGGAACTATCCCTGGGAAATGGTGCCATAGGATGTTTGACCTCTGCGAATCGGACACATGCCTAGGATTATTGTTGGACTGCTACTTTGGGCATGACAGGCCTGTCCAACACACCGTTGCTGCCGTGCTCTGGCTGGGTGTCGTGTTCATCGCAGGAGACACACATGACCTTTCCAGTACTGTGGCATATTGGGATGTCACACTTGACTATGCCTGCCCAGGGTTTCAAGGACAGTCTTAACGTGACTTGTTGGATTGCAGACACCCTTTGCACTGTGGACACTGTGTACTGGTCCCCACATGTGCAGCAGGGACTGACATTGTCGCTGTATGTTGTACATCCTTCTGACATTGTGCTGTGTTTTGCCCATGTGTGTGACATGGAACACAGGATATGCTCATCTGTTTGGTTCAACACGAGCATTCAGCCATGCGTGTGGCACAGGGGGAGCAATGGAGAGGTCCTCTTGTCCATGTCCATCTACCCTCCACTTGAACATGACACAGTATTTGCCACCACACCACTTTACTGCACACCAACATCTTGGATTGATGTTTTGGTGCAACACAGAATGTGGCAATATGGCTTCTGTGTGGGTTACTGTAACATGTTTGACCTTTCTTTCCATCTCTATATACAGGTTATTGTGTCTGTTTACTATACAGACGTGACGCTCTGCATTGATTTTCAAACCTAGCACTGCATGTCTGTACAGTCCTATTTATCCCCTGAGGTAACGACACTCACATTGCCCCGTTATATTTGGAGTGTGGCAGTGTGAGTGTCCATTTTCTTCCTTCATTTGTGCATTCCATGTACCATGATATATGTGTACAGACACTGTGCCCACACCAACCAGCGCAGGGGGACTTTCTACATAATGTTATCTCTGCATGTTTCTGTGGTTTGTTTCATTTGAATTTTCTGTGTTCATGTGCCTCTGCTACCTGTTAGCATATCCTCATTGTGCATTTTACGATTGTTTTGGTTTATATTGTTGCTGCTTTGATTCCTATATCAGGCATTATGTGACAGCTGTAACATATATTTCGATATCTGTGTTTACACTTTCTTAATTTTAACAACATATGCTGTTTCATTTGTGTGCCTCCTGTGTTGGCAGACAGATATGTTTTTATGAACAGATCATGACTGATGTGTGTTGGGCCCTCATCATGCACTGCCTACTGTCTACATGCACACATATGTAACTAATACATTTGAGGCATGCAGCAGCACGTGGGGGGTGGGGGCTAATGCATACTGCACACCATGCACCAAATGCACATTATCTCTCCTGCCCATCATCTGTAGACAGGCCAGTGACTTTTCTGTAACATGTGGGTTGCTGCCCTGCAAAATGTGTTTTCAAATTTTCCCCTGTTATCCACTTACCTTGATATTATGATAGGCGGTATCTACACTATCTGTGATGATTGACCAAAATAAAAATATGTGTTGGACATACATTTGTCTCTGCTGCTGCTTGATCACACTGACACACGTATTTAATGATCTCCTGGTCATGTACATGGCCCACCTGTGCTCACATCCTTGTACAGTGCCAGCTGTCTATCTGCCAGCCATTTGCCACATCACTGGGTGTTACAGGTTCCCATACACACATTCCCTTTGAGGTAATATTTTTGCACTGTGCTTGTTGTGGTTGTTTGGGATAGTGGTTATGGACATGTGTTGTAACACCATAGGCTGCAGGTTTGATCCCCACATGGGGTTTACTTATTTTTTTCTGTTGTGCTAACCTGACCATGAGCTACCTGCAGTTTCATCACCTAGGCACACACCCTTCCATCTCTTCACTGTACACCAAAGTGTGCCCTCTGTGCTGCCTATCCATCACATATTAGCTGTTACATATGTCTCTTTCTTTGTAGTGTTTACATGGCAGTCTGCCTGGGGAATTGGCATTGCTGTGGCACATCAGTTTGCAGGTTCAATTCTCACATGCTCCTGTTCTGTTCCATATTTTGCCCTCCTCCACAGAGCATCCCCTGCCGCCCTTTGGGTTTAGGTTCTTTCCTCTTTTGCATGCTGTATCCACTGCATAACATTTCATCGTTTGTGTGCATGTGTGGCTCTGGTCCAATTACAGACTGTGATCTGATCTGTACACACCAGATCTGCATGTGCATTCCATCATGGTTACTGTTGGAGGTTTACCTATCCTGGCAGACAGCAGGCTTCTTGTATGATGCCCTGCAGTATTCTTGTATGCAGCCTTTGCTAAGGACCTCACATTGCTGGTGTGGCCTACCGGTTTGTGCATTGACATTTGTGCTAATGGTCATAGGTTTGATTCTTCTCTGTTCTTTGATTTGTATGCCTGTCCTGCACAATTACTTTTCATTCCTGTAACAGTCATATCTGTGTAGATCTGTTAGCACATTGTACCCTTATCACAGTTGCCAACCATCCTTCTGTCCATCTATGTGTGTCTGCCAGCTGTGTGCCATCCTGCCCCGATGTGCAACCTGCTACCCCATGTCCTGCACTGATACACATTTCTGCATTGCAGCTCTTCCTGGTTGCCTCTCCTGTGTGTGCTTTGTATGGCACTGCTACTCCTCTGTCCTCCTGTCATTGCACCTATCCTGCCACCTCTACCTCCTCTGCTGGACACATCTTCCCATCCTCTGCAACACACTGTCATTGTTGCATGGTACATTACCATCACCCTGGGCATCGCTACAGCTGCCCCCGATATGTTTGTCCATTTTTCCAACTGCCACATGGGCTGGACGCAGATTTGGCTGGTCCATCAGCTCAGATCTACTTCCTTCCATCACTTGTGCATTGTCTTTCCTTGGTGCTTTGTGCAGTGTTAAGGTTACATCTGTGTTTGGCCCATACCTTTCTTGCTTTTCAACTTGGAGGACCTTACTGCCCTTGGCCAACAATTCTTGAGTCACCTATACATCCTTGGGGCATCTTTAGCCACACATTAGATTCAGCCAGCTTATGGGGCGCCTACTATGGTGCCTTTCGACATGTCCTCTGGGGCACATTATAACCCGCCTTGGCTGATGAAGTGGTTTAGGATGTGCCTTCTGGTGCGCCCTAAAAGGTGCATTAGGTTATGGACCTGGGGTGCGGGTATTTTTAGCTGGCAGCACAGATTGTTGAACTGTTACAAGCAGGAAAAGGATTTGCCTTGGCCACCCTTATTCATTAAGCCCACTGGGGGACTGAACTCATGACCCCCTGTTTCAGCAGTCATTGTATTAGCCAGTGTGCTACACCTCTGTTACTGTGACTACAGGTCAGCACGCAAAGTTAAGGTTAATGCGCGGTAACGTGCACGGCTCCCTCTAACGCGTGATAACGGACACGGCGCACTTTATCGTGCGATAACCCGCGATTGCTACCTTATGACCAGAACGCCCACTCCTTATATGGCACTCTTCACAGTAACGCCGCAACTAGTGCCGGTAACATTAGGATGGTTGAGTAAACATACCCCTTGGTGCATCGCAAAAGGCCTGGAAGGCGCACCTTAGCGTGCTTTCAACACCCTCGGTCAGCTGCAGATTCACATTATTTTTTTTTCACCTCTACTCTAAGCGGCACAGCTCCCCGTGCCCTGAGAGGAGCACCAGCATTAATATATTCTTTGGTCTCTTTTTAAAATGAACAAATCTTTCGCCTTTTACTAAAGATTTCCATGGAGAGGGGCATCAATGAGATTTTCTCAGTTTTTGAGTGGCCTTGCTATGCAGGGCTTTCTTGAAGTCTAATAACAGCTTTAAAATGCTCTTGGTAACAAAAAGGGGGGTTAAAATTTTGTTTTTTTGCATTGAGGTGTGTTTTTTTTAGGAGTTATGTGTGTGCTTGAGATCTATCATTTATTTCTCAGCTCAGATGTTTGACATTTCTACCCATCAGCCCTTGACATCTGTCTGCTTTGCAGAGTGCTTGCTGATATCATTTAATAACAGCTGATCTGCACCTTGCTCTTATTGTTTTGGTGCAGACCCTGAGAAGTTGAGAACAGGCTATCTCTGAAGGAAACCTGGCAACGTTTTTCACCTAGGCAGTGCTTCTCACCTTTAGTGTGTTTGAGGTAGCTCCTAGTGCCTTGAGAAGATAGGTTCTTTTCATTCCTTCTCATCCCTCCACCCCATTGCCTATTAGGCTTTTCTAGGGGTGGACTTGCTTCTGTTTCTGCACTGTTTCTCAGCATTTTCTGGGAGAGGGGTTACTGATCCTCCCACTTTCCTTACTCATCCTCTTCCTTTCCCTTGGTTTAGTCGCTTTTGTTGCTTCCCCTGCCTTTTTCAATGGGAAGCACTGCGGACCAGGGAGTTTGTTTTCTGACATCCCATTCTTTGCTTAGGCAAGCTTCTATGGGTAAAAATGGTCTCATTCTTATGTCATGATATAGTCCACATCAGGATGCAGCAGCACAGCCTAGCATTCATAGCTTTGCTTCTCCATCTTCTGGTATCCATAGAAGGCCCTACTGCAAGCTCAAACCGAATTTACTCTTTTGGGTTAAGGGTGGGAGCCAAAGCTGGCGAGCTTTTGTTTCTCCCTCTATTGCTGAGTCATTTCACTTTCTTCAGCAGCCGTTTCAACATTTTCCTTAAAAGCTCTCAAATATTTTGCATTTCTTCACTAAACAGCACCGGCTGAGGCATCACTTTTTACAGCGGAGCGGGCTCGGAGACCCTTGGCTGATATGTTACAGCTTGGTTTGGCACAGGATAGTGGTCCGCATGCCGCCATCCTTGACCCATCTACCCATATGCCTGCCTCGCCACTCCCTTACCCTAAGCCATGGACTAATTTGCATTAGCGTGCTGGAACTGACTCTCCAAGGTGCCCTTTCAGGCAGCTGAAACCTGCTTCTCAGCCCAATGGAGACTTGGGGGTATGTTTACTTAACAATGCTAACGTCGCAGCGGCAATGTTATCGCACGATATGTAACGTTATTGCGTGATGTTATCATGTGATAACGTTACATATCGCACGATAACGTCTCTGGCGGCGTTAAGGCACACAGAGGGTGGAGTAAGTCTCCCCAGAGAGCAGAGAGAAGGGGTTAAAGGGCAGGTAGTGGGCAGGGAGAGTCTCCAGGTACAATAACGCCGGGATTTTAAGACCAGAACATTACCGTGCTTGAAAACCTGGCGTTAGAGGCACAATTGAAGGAAATAGAAACCATTTCAGTCAGCAATGTACAGCAAAGGCAGGGAGACCAAGAAAAGTGATAGTAGTGCTACATATGCAGCAACAATATAGTGCCCAAGTACGAAAGGGCACTATGATGAGGCTGCAAATGGGGTACAGGGGGCTGCAGGCGGATCATGCAGTGGGGCAGCCGGGGCACAGGGTGGACTAGGCAGATGCCTAGGTGGCACATAGGAACGCAGAAACTGCAAATCAGCAAGCCAGCAACTGACCAAGGTCAAACATGGCCATGAGTGTGTGTCCCACAGTGTCCCAAGGGACATTACCCAGCAGGTACCCCAAAGGGCACATAACATTGACAGGCGGTGCCAGGGGGAAGCATGGATGTCTATGTAGGCACCCCTACTCCAGGTCCCACACCATAGGCAGCCGCCTACTGGCACACTGTATGGCGTGGGACTGCACACCATCTGCACCACTTGTCTTACTAATCTGTTATGGATTTTTTGAAAGAGCGAATAAACAGGTAGACAAAGGTGAGTCAGTTGATATAGTGTATCTGGACTTTCAGAAAACCTTTGACAAGGTCCCTCATCAGAGACTTTTGGCAAAACTAAAAAGTCATGGGATAGGAGGCAGTGTACTATTGTGGATCAGGAACTGGTTAAAAGATAGAAAGCAGAGGGTAGGGCTAAATGGCCAAATTTTCCCATTGGAGAATGGTGAATAGTGGAGTACCCCAGGGATCTGTGCTGGGTCCACTGCTTTTTAACATATTCATAAATGACTTGGAAATGGGAATAACGAGTGAGGTTATCAAATTTGCAGATGACCCAAACTATTTAAAGTTGTTAAAACCCACGAGGATTGTGGAAAATTGCAAGAGGATCTTGATAAATTGGAAGACTGGGTATCCAAATGGCAGATGAAATTTAATGTGGACAAGTGCAAAGTTATGCACCTAGGAAAGAACAACCCAAACTATGGTTACATGATGCAAGGTTCCACATTAGGAATCACCACCCAGGAAAAAGATTTAGGCGTCATTGTGGATAACATGTTAAAATCCTCCGCCCAGTGTGCAGCGGTGGCCAAGAAAGCAAATAGAATGCTAGGTATCATAAGGAAAGGAATGGAAAATAAAACAAAGGATATTATAATGCCTCTGTATCACTCCATGGTGCGACTGCACCTTGAATATTGTGTGCAATTCTGGTTGCCGTATCTTAGGGGTATGTTTACTAAACTGTCTTAATGTTACCGGTGCTAGTTGCAGTGTTACTGTGAAGAATGCCATATAAGGAAGTGGATGTTCCAGCATCAAGGCAACAATAGCTGGTTATTGCGCGATAGAGAGCGCCTTGCCATCATCGTGCAATAGTGTGCATGCCATGGCACGTTAGCGCGCAGCAACCTTAATTACGTAGCAGCCCCACAAAAATGGGTAAAGAGGTGTAGCACACTGGTTAATACAATGACTACTAAGACAGCAGTCATGAGTTCAGTCCCTCAGTGGGCTTATCTTATAAGGCTGTCCAAGGCACATCCTTTTCATGCGCGCAACAGACACATCTCAACAATCTGCGCTGCCAACCAAAACACCCCCGCGCCAGTGCAGTAACCTAATGCACCTTTTAGGGCACGCACCTTAAGGTGCCCTATGAGGCACCGTAGTTTGGCACTCTCCAAGGAACCACATAAGGCGTCCCATAAGCTGCCGGAAGCTAAAGTGCCACCAAAGATGCCTAAAGGATGTTAAGGTGACTCATGAAATGGTGGCCAAGGGCAGTAAGGTGCCCCAAGTTGACAAGCATGAAATGAATGGGCCAAACACAGATGTAACCCTAACACTGAATAGAGCACCAAGGAAAGGCAATGAACACGTGATGGAAGGAAGCAGATGGCGTAGCTGATGGACCTGCCAAATTTGCATGCAGCCCATGTGGCAGCCTGTAAAGTGGACAAACATATCGGAGGCAGCTGTACCGATGCACAGGTTGATGGTAATGCAAATTGTAACAATGACATTGTGTGCCAGAGGATGGGAATACATGTCCACCAGAGTAGGTAGAGGTGGCAGGATAAGTGCAATGACAGGAGGACAGAGGAGTAGCAGTGCCATGCAGAGCAGACACAGGAGAGGCAAGCATGAAGAGTCACAATGCAGAAAAGGGCACCAGTGCAGGACATGGGGTAGTAGCCTGCACATTAGGGCAGGATGCCATACAGCTGCCAGACACAGATAAACGGACAGAAGGACGGTTGGCAACTGTAAGGAGGGTAGAACGTTCCTGCACACAGATCTGCACAGATATGACTGTTACAGTAAGGAAATGTAGTTGTGTAGGACAGGCATAAAAAGAGGAGAACAGAGAGGAATTGAACCCATGACCACCAGCACAAAAGTCAATACACAAACCGGTAGGCCAATACCACCAATGTGAAACACACTGCAAAGGCTGCATACAACAACACTGGAGGGCAGCACACAAAAAGCCTGTTGTGTGCCAGGGTAAGGCAACCACAACAGTAACCATGATGCAATGCACATGCAGAAGAGCTGTGTACACCTCTTATCAGTCTGTAAGTGTGACGAGAGCCACATATAAACACATGCACACACACAATGAATTGTTATGGAGTGGAGACAGCATGCAAAAGAGCAAAGAAAATCAACCCAAAGGGTGGCAGGGGATGCTCTGTGGAGTATGGCAAAATGGGTAACAGAACAGGAGCATGTGAAAATTGAACCTGCAAAGTGAAGCTGGCCCAGACCAGCTCAACAACAACAATACCAATCCCCCAAGCCCACTGGCCACATAGACAGTACAAAGAAAGAGGCTGATGTAACAGCTAATATGCGGCAGATAGGCTGCATAGAGGGCACACTGTGGTGTACAGTGAAGAGATGGAAGGGTGTGTGGAGAGGTGATGAAGCTGCAGCTAGTTCATGGTCAGGTTGGCACAACCCAAGGAAAAAATAAAACCATGTGGGAATCAAACCTGCAACCTATGGTGCTCCAAGGCATGTCTCTAACCACTAACCCAAGCAACCCCTAAAAAGCATCAAGCAAATATGTTCCATCAAAGGGAATGTGTGTATGGAAACCCGTAGCATGTGCACGCGATGTGTCTGTGCACCGTGTGGTGAGCATGTGCATCTCCGCCATCGGTATGCGTGAAACTCCACGCATCACATGCGCATGGGACACGCTCATACAGCGCATGTGCAACACGTGCAGCGCACACGCCGATGTGCCTGCATAGCTGGCGCGCATAACTCCGCACCACAGGTCAAAATAGCATAAATAGGCATGCACGCATGGTACATGCTGAGGGTTTTGTGTAGGTGAGGTGAGGAGCAGGAGAGTGCAGGATTTGGTAAGGTGTACAGCAGATGAGGTTTGGTGAGGTGAGGGAAGGTGAGGCGTGGTGAGGTGAGGTGAGGTGAGGTTTGGTGAGGCTTGGTGAGGGGAAGTGAGGTGGGGGAGGTGAGATGTGATGAGGCTTGGTGAGGTGACGTGTGGTGAGGTGTGGGGAGGTGAGGGTTGGGGAGGTGAGGTTTGGTGAGGGGAGGTGAGGTGCGGTGTGGGGAGGTGAGGCGAGGAGCAGGCGAGGGCATAGTAGGTGGGGAACAGCAGAGGCGGCGATGTGTGACAGGGAGGGAGAGGACACAGGGAGCAGGGACATGCAGCGGCATGACGTGACAGGACGGGGTGAGGGGGAAACACCTGGCCAGCGGTCCCCAGAGGCGGAAGGGAGGGGTGAGCCTAAGGTAGGGGTTGCAGGGCCATCGGGTGTGTCCCAGCCCACCCAGGAGCAGCCTGAGAATCCGCCCAGTGCCAAACGTAGGCGCATGCCCGTGCCAGCTGAGGAGAGGAAGAGGGCAGTCAGGTTCAGCCAGCAGGAGAACTACATTCTGCTGGCCAGTGTTCTCGAGCACTATGATGTTCTCTATGGCCATATGAGCAGCCAAACCACTGTGCTCACACGCACACACATGTGGGAGGAGGTCCAGGAGGCCGTTGCCCAGGCCAGGGGACCACACAGGGACCTCGACAGCTTGAGGAACCATTTTAACAACATCAAGCACGGTGTCCATGCGCACATGGTGGCGGAGAGGAGACATGCGCTGGGCACCTGTGGGGGTGCCCCCTTTGCCCCAGCCTGACGCCCCTCGATCAGGAGCTAGCGGAAAGGCTTGGCCCCATCTACCTGCGTGGACTGCCTACAGCGCTGGACACGGCCCATCCACAGGCAGGTAGGTCTAAGATATACAGCACATGTACAGCTATCGGCCCAACACACGCTGGCCCTGGAAGGGGTGTTGTGGGCCTATGTCCTTAGAACACGTGTGGCCTACCACAGGCAACTTGGGGCTACATAACCAGCAATACCTTGCAAGGTCCGTACAGGGGGTTTGTGACAGGTATCTGGGGCTCTGTGCACAACAGTCACAGTGCTGGACGTAGTAGAGCACCGAACAGGTGTACGGAACCGGGGGGGGGGGGAGGGGCAGTACATCAGCCAGGCTGATTGCCAGCCTGCCCCCACTGTGCATGAGAGGAAAGGAGACCGTACATACAGGGAGGGCCTACCACCCTCATCCCTATTTGCGCAGCACATACAGCTGCTATTCCCACCTGCCATATAGGTCACACAGCAGCAGCAAACAACTGCGGCCAGTCATGCATCACAATATGACATGAGGAAACATGCAGGAGGGCCACGCCACTAACCCAACACACAGTGACCTGGGGAGGTCCCCCATCCCCACCTATAACAGCTATGATGTGTGTTTGCTAGTACCTGTCCAGAGACATATCCCAGAACAGTGACACTGGACGGCCTATCATCCTGAGATCATGAGGTAGACGCAAACAAATGCCAACGACATCACACCGACAGCAGACACATAGTACTCTGTCATTTGACAACATACAGTAGGAATCCCTACTCCACTCTCCCCAGACATTGGTGTGGACATTACCAAGGCCGTACTGACTGCAGTTAGCCAAGACCCCGCACCACCTGGGGCAGCTCGTATATAGGCACCGCAGTGCCACAGACACATTCCCATGCCCCCATGCACACCAACGCCCCCCCATCCCCCCCAACATCCCACCACAAACCACACAGTACTGGATAGCTGTCCACCCCCACCCGGACACACCCCATTCACATGTCCCTCCCCACCCTGTCCCAGCCACGTAATGGCCCCATCTGGTCCCCTGCTATCCCCTCACCTAGGCCCCTGCTCTGGTACCCGCCTCCCGCTGCCTTCCGCATGGAGCCCCCCTACAACAGCACACAAACCACCCTGTATACACACCATTCTGGTCTGTATGCCACCTCACCTGTCCCCTTGCTCCCCCCCATGACCCCGATTGTTCCCCACACCTCATGACACCATGCCTGTATCCCCAGCCTCTAAACTGTGTTCTGTTGCCTCTCCCCATCCAGTATAGTTTGTGGCGGCCATCTCCCGTCAGCAGTCTGCAACGTATTCCCAGTGTAAGCCACTCTGGTACCACCAGTATGAACGGTAGATGAGATGTCAATGAAATAAGAACAGGAACGCATACAATAGAAACATAGAAACATGATGACAGAAAAAGACCACATGGCCTATCTAGTCTGTCCTTCCATAACAATAACTACAACAGTCCACTTTTTACCTTTAGAGATCCTCTGTGTTGGTCCCATGCTTTTTTGAATTCAGTTACTGTCCTCATCTCTACCACCTCCACTGGGAGACTATTCCATGGATCCACTACTCTTTCTGTAAAGAAATATTTCCGCATATCACTCCTGAATCTATCTCCCTTCACCCTCATCCCATGTCCCCTCGTAGCAGAACTTGCTTTCAATTGAAAGAGGCTCTCTCCCTGAACATTTATGCCACGGAGGTATTTCAACATCTCAATCATATCACCTCTATCCCGCCTTTCCTCTAAGGTGTACATATTAAGATCCTTCAGTCAGTCCTCATATGCTTTATAATGAAGACCACTAATCATTTTAGTAGCCATCCTCTGCACCGACTCCATCCTGTTCACATCCTTTTGAAGGTGCGGTCTCCAGAATTGCACACCATACTCCAAATGAGGTCGCACCAAAGACTTATACAGAGGCATTATCACCTCCTTTTTTCTGCTAGCAATTCCTCTCCGTATGCACCCAAGCATCCTTCTAGCTTTTGCCGTCGCCTTTTCTACCTGTTTAGCTACTTTAAGATCATCAGACACAACCACGCCTAAGTCCCGCTCTTCTTTAGTGGACAAAAGTACTTCATCTCCTATACTGTATTGCTCCCTTGGATTGCTGCAGCCCAAATGCATGACCTTACATTTTTTAACACTAAATCCCAGCTGCCAAATTCTAGACCATTCTTCAAGCTTAGCTAGATCCCTCCTCATGTTATCTACACCTTCCTGGGTGTCTAGTCTATAGCAGATTTTGGTATCATCTGCAAAGAGGCAAACCTTACCCGACAGCCCTTCCGCTATATCACTAACAAAGATGTTAAAAAGAATCGGACCAAGGACAGATCCCTGGGGCACAACAATGGTAACATCCTTCTCCTCAGAGTGAGCTCCATTTACTTGTACTCTTTGTCGCCTCCCACCCAACCAATTTCTAACCCAAACAGTAACTTTAGGGTCCATCCCTAGGGTGCTCAGTTTGTTTATAAGTCGCCTGTGAGGAACAGTGTCAAAGGCTTTAATGAAATCTAAATACACCACATCTAGAGCTCTCCCTCGGTCTAACTCCCTGGTCACCCAGTCAAAGAAATCAATCAGATTTGTCTGACAAGACCTGCCTCTGGTGAATCCATGCTGCCTCGGATCCTGTAATCCGCTGGACTCCAGAAACCTCACTATTTTCTCTTTCAGCAGCATTTCCAATAATTTACTCACCACCGAAGTTAAACTAACCGGCCTGTAGTTTTCAACCACATCCTTACTTCTGCTTTTGTGTAAAGGCGCCACATGAGCCTCTCTCCAGTCCTTTGGCACCACTCCCGACTCCAACGAGGCATTGAAAAGGTCAGTCAGTGGAGTTGCTAGAACGTCCCCAAGTTCCCTTAGTATTCTAGAGTGTATCCCATCCGGTCCCATCGCTTTGTCTACTTTAAGTTGAGCTAGTTTCTCACGAACACAGTCTTCTGAAAATTGTTCAAGATGTCCCTCGCTTCTGTTCTTATTTGTGGGTGTTTTCTGAGGTCCTGCTCCTGGTTCGTCATCTGTGAACACAGAACAAAAATATTTGTTAAGCAATTCCGCTTTATCCTTATCAGCTTCTACATATTCCCCCCTGCACCCTTGAGTCTGACAATACCACTTTTGCCCTTCCTCTTCTCACTAATATATCTGAAAAATGTCTTATCCCCCCATTTTATTGCATTGGCTATTTCCTCCTCCTTTTGAATCTTTGCCTTCTTGACTACTTTGCTAGCTTCTCTAAGTTTTTCCAAATACAGATGCCTGTCTTCCTCTCTCTGTGATCTCTTGTATTTCATGAAGGCCTCCCTCTTTTTCTTCACTTTTTCAGCTACTTCCTTCGAAAACCATAGCGGTCTCCTTTTCCTTTTGCCTTTATTTACCATTTTAACAAAAAGGTTGGTTGCCCTTAAAATACCCCCTTTCAGTTTTGCCCACTGTTTTTCTACATCCCCCAGCTGTTCCCACCCCACTAACGACTCCCTGAGGTATTGGCCCATCTTCGCAAAGTTAGTCTTCCTAAAGTCTAAAATCCTCACCTTGGAATGGATTCTAACAGCCCTAGTCCTAATACTGAACCACACCATCTGGTGATCACTGGATGCAAAATGATCTCCCATTACAACATCAGAAACACTTTCACCATTGGTAAGCACCAAGTCCAGTATGGCCCCTTCACGTGTGGGGTCTGTTACCAATTGCCTGAATAGTTCTCCCTGTAGAGCATCCAGGATCTCCTTACTTCTAGACGATACTGCAGCAGGAATGTGCCAATCAACATCTGGCATATTGAAATCTCCTATCAGTAGCACTTCCCCTTTCCTAGCAATGCTGCGTATGTCTTCAATTAACTCTCTGTCCACCTCTTCCTCTTGTGAGGGAGGTCTGTATATCACACCAATGCAAATAGATTTCTCTTTCCCACTTTCTAGTTTAACCCACAATGCCTCCTCTCTCCCTTTTAAGCTCTGTAATTCCGAAGCTTTAATAGTAGTTTTTACATATAGTGCCACTCCTCCTCCCCTTCTTCCTACCCTGTCCTTTCTGAATAAAGTATAGCCAGGTATAGTTACATCCCAGTCATGGTTTTCTGTGAACCATGTTTCTGTAACTGCCACTAAATCCAAGTCAGCCACTCCCACCAAAGCTTCAACTTCAGGGATCTTATTTCCCATGCTACGGGCATTAATACACACTGCTTTCCATATGTTACCCCTGTTACCCATTTCCATAAAGGTATTTAATGTATCACCTACCTGGGGGCTTTCACTTACCTGGGGGCTTTCTTCACCCATCCCCAACGAATCTAGTTTAAAGCCCTCTTCAGTAGATTAGCAGTCTACTACCGAAGATGCGTTGACCTTTCTTGGACAGATGGATGCCATCTCTGCTCTGCAACCCTTGGAACAGCATCCCATGGTCTAGGAAACCAAAACGCTCTTGATGACACCATCCACGCAGCCATGCATTCATCTCCAGGATGCGAGCCTCTCTGTCTTGGCCTTTACCCTCAACAGGGAGGATTGAAGAGAACACCACCTGTGCACCTAACTGCTTCACCCTCTGTCCCAGAGCGATGAAGTCACTTTTGATACGTTCCGAGGTATACCTGGCAGTATCATTTGTTCCAACATGGATTAGCAACATTGGGTAATAGTCAGTGGGCTTGATTAGTCTCGGCAAACTCTCCGTAACATCTTGGATTTTGGCACCAGGCAGACAGCATACCTCTCTGGATATCAAGTCTCGTCGGCAGATGGACGCCTCAGTACCCCTCAGAAGAGAGTCTCCAACCACCACTACCCTTCGTTTCCTTCTGGTTACTGATTCTGCAACTTTGGGGTACTTGAGCTCTGGTTCTTCCCTTTCCAGGGATGCTTTCACCTCCTCCACTTCCAGGGCTGCATAATGGTTCTTCAATTCAAGGACTGGAGAAGTTGGATTGGTGATTTTGCAGGCCCTGGTGACTTGTGTCCAACCATCGACATTCTGTTGGCACCCATCTTCTCCTGTGCTGGAGAGCTTGGTTGCTGCAAGAAGCATCTCATCAATGTACTTCTCACTGTCTTGAATGTTCCTCAGCCTCGCCACCTCCTCTCTGAGTTCCTCCACTTGTTTCCTCAGAGCTTCAGCAAGCAGGCACCCTGCACATGGAACCGGTCCTTCAACTGGCATTAGGATCTCTGTCTGGACCAAGGCAGAAGCTGTAACGGGGGCAACAGCTTTAGCAATACGATTTTTCCCAGCCATTGTTCTGTTCGTGGAGCTTAGGTATCTGTTAAAGCAAAAGAGAGAGATCTACCAAGTACCAGCCGGTTTCGCAGCTGTCCTTTCAGAGAAAAAACAGTTAAATCTCTTTAATTATATTCAAAATGTGCTGGTCCAATTCTCTGTGATTTGTTAAAGGGGGAGGTGCCCTATAAAGCAAGACTGCTCACTAGGGGTGGGTGGGAGTCGGGGTGGGTAGGGAGGGAACTAACACCTGATTAGGTGTTTAGCAGTTTCCAAACCTGAGGAGGTTACTGGAGTTCAGCAACCTACTGTGCTCAAGGAAAGTTCCCCTAAAGCACCAAAAAGAAAGTAACCTTGCTTTAAAAAATATACATAAAACCCTTTTAAGAGCTCCCAGTCAGAGAGCTAGCAATGTAATATAATAAAACAAACAAACAAACCCTCAAATCCTTACTGTTTGTTGAGCTGTGGAGCCCTGGTTAGGAAAGCCTCAACAGGGCAGGGCACTGGAGCCCTTTATGCAGGCTTCAACTGCACTCAGGAAACAGGCCCACTAACTCCTGATTAGGTGTTAGCAGTTTCTAAACCTGAGGAGGTTACTGGAGTTCAGCAACCTACTGTGCTCAAGGAAAGTTCCCCTAAAGCACCAAAAAGAAAGTAACCTTGCTTTAAAAAATATACAAAAAACCCTTTTAAGAGCTCCCAGTCAGAGAGCTAGCAATGTAATATAATAAAACAAACCCTCAAATCCTTACTGTTTGTTGATCTGTGGAGCCCTGGTTAGGAAAGCCTCAACAGGGCAGGGCACTGGAGCATAATGGAGCTATACATTGTAATCTTCTGAATATGTAATCTGGTCTACTCTCCGTTTGGTCCTGGGTTCATTTCACAGAGACAGTAGGGTAAGCAGCACAAATAAGATAACCAAACAGGTGTAGCTTGGAAAAAGGGTTTTATATAGAAATAGGCTTATTACAAGTTTACAGAACAGAGGTAGGAGGTTGTTAAAAAGCTGCTTCAGTTTACTTCAATGAATGTGTGTGTGTGTGTGTGTGTGTGTGTGTGTGTGTGTGTGTGTGTGTGTGTGTGTGTGTGTGTGAGAGAGAGAGAGAGAGAGAGGTAAGAAAATGTGGGTCAGAGCCTCATAGTACGAAGAATAGGGAGAGAAAGAGAGAACAAGGGGGAGGGGAGAGAAGTGGGTGTCAGAGCCTCATGGCAAGGTGTATCCGATGAAAATAGGAAGAGAGAGGGAAAGAGGAAGTATTTCTGTCCTTTATAGTGAATTTTCTCTAGCACCTCCCTTTGAGGTCTGCTATTGTTTCCAGCACCTCCCTTTGAGGTCTGCTATTCTTGATTTAGCAAGGAGGGGCTGCAGACCAATCTCATCAGGCCCGGAGACTGACATCACCAGGGGGTCAGAGTTAATCTCATCTTGTAAACTACCCTCATTAAGTAGTAACAAAGCTGCTTGAAATCCAAGGTCTGGGAAAAAGCCATGACACCTATGCTAAGCATAATGTCCTGTTGGTGTATGCTGACATACATATGTTGTCTGGTCAAACCCATGACTACTGTGCACCCTCTACCACCCCACCAGGTGACATCCAGGCCATGGAGGCGGAAGAGGAGGAGGATGTCGGCGAGCCAGAGGCTGCAGGCCCAACAATGGTTCCACAGGCAGCGTTTGCCGCCACCACCATTGCTGCAACCACAGGGGATGACGTTCCGCACGGGGTGGAGGACGGGGCAGTGGACGGCACCACATCAGTGGGGAGCACACACAGCAGCCCAGTCACTGTGGAAGACACAGAGAGCCAGGACAGCAGGCATCGCCCAGGAACACCAGGCCCATCACGCGCACCACTCACCAGCATGGGTGTCATATTGGCAGAGCTGCAGGCACATACTACCTCATCTCAGTGGGATGCTGAAGGTAGGTACCTTGTAGGCTGGTTGCATGTGGTGGTGTAGCACATCACCCCCGAGATACAGCAGTGGGGGCACACTGCCGCACACTGACAGCGGGCCGCAACACATATATGTGCCCCCATGGCCATGTCTGGGATCTGTGGTCTGTCACATCAGGGAGGCAGCATGTCAGTCACGTAGGAGAGGGTGTGGCAGATGTGCACAGATGTCTAGCAGGGTCACGGGTCAGCACGCATGGTTAGACGCTGGGGGTGGGACAGGTTGTGCTAGGGGGCACTACGCTGCTGGGACCTGGTGATGTGGGTGGGACACGTCCTTCTGCACCTTGACCCAGCACATGCATTGTCCTAGCCCCCCATCAAACCATGTCCTGTTGTGTCTTACAGTGGCCACCTGCCCGTGTCAGATCCTCTGCTTCATCCCTTACCCAGGTCTCTGCTTCTATGCCTAGGTTTTCCCCCCTCCCCACTTTCAACATATCTGTGCCCTCCCTCTCTCCCAGCATCATTATGGGACACTCTCATGCCCACTATCTCAGTGTCATCACCTCGGTCACCCATCATTTGATCGTAGGGAACGTCAACATACATGCTGACGTCCCTTCTATGTCTCAAGATCTGTCAGTCCTCACTGGCCTATCAGATCTGTTCCTCCATCAGTTTATAACATCCCACTGACACACGTGACCCTGTGCATATAACATTTATGCTCCAGGACGTTCTACCACAATGTGCTAACAGGATATGAGGGTACACAGCCCTATGTAAAAGGCCCCCAGTATGCTTGGCCCGCACCTGCTGCATGTGTCACGGTGTGAGGTACATAACATGTCTGACAGGTCACACTGTGTCTCATCCACAGGCACACATGAGGCGCTGATGTCCATTAGAGACAAGGTCAGGGGCCTGAGGACGGAGTAACGGTCTAACACACAGGCACTGAGGCAGCTACGTGTTGCAGCGGATGCAATGATGGCGGCAATACTATGTGTGGCTGCTGCAAATGATAAAGGGGATGAACGATACCCCTATGAGGAGAGGCTCGGATTCTTCAACCTGGAAAAGAGACGGCTGAGGGCAGATATGATAGAGTTCTATAAATTAATGAATGGAGTGGAATGCGTAAACGTAGAAAGATTGTTTATATCATTCAAAAAATAGAAAGACTAAGGAGTATGTTTACTAAACTGCGCTACTGTGCGCTAATGTGCGATGCGCAACGTTAGTGTGCACTAAGGTACCTTAGCGCACGCTAATGTTGCGTACGGGGCACAAATGTGCACGCTTATGTGTGCGGCGCGCTAATGTGCGATGAAGGCGGGGAAAGGCTCCCGAAGGGCGGAGGAAGGCTCCCCGGGGCGGAGAGAAGGGGTCAATGGGTGGAGAGTGTGAGGGGAGAGGCTCCCCGCACATTAACGAGGCTGAAATCCGAGGCAAAAAATACCGCGAGTGATAACCTCGCGTTAGAGCCGATTTAAAGGGAAGAGAAACCATTTATGTCAGCAATGTACAGCAAAACCAGGGAAACCTACAAAACAGTGATAAGTGTGATATATGTGCACGGAACAAAAGTGCAAATAAACATTGAAAATGACCCCAACAAAAGAAAAATAAAACATAACCAAGCTGGGCAATGGGGATAGTAATGGGAAACATCAGAAAACACTCCCAAGAAAGCTCCGAAAAAAAGATATGAATTTTGGAAGGGTCTACGCTCCGTCCGCATACAAGGTGAATGAACCCACAGTGAAATAGCACTGATCAGGGTTATGTCATCCATTGGACAGGTTTCCTCTGGCATGCCCATGTTCCACAACAGTAGGGCGGGCATGTCGGAATGGGCAACTGGAGAGATGCTGGGAAAGGGGATACAGAGGGCTGCAGGCGACACATGCTGTGGTGCAGCAGGGGCACAGTGCAGACTAAGCAGATGGGCATGAGAGTGTCTATCACAGTGTCACAGGGGATAGTACCCAGCAGGTACCTCCAAGGGCACAGAACATTGGCAGGCGGTGTTGGGGGGAAGCGCGGATGACTATGCAGGCACCCCGACCCCAGAACATGCACCATAGGCAGCCACCTACCTGCACACTGGATGGCCTAAGACTGTGCACCACCAGCAGAAGGGCATGCAGCATGTTGGCAGAGGGGTCACGTGACAGGAGAGCATCACCCTGGTGTGGCAGGACGTGATCCTGTAACTAGGACCTGTCCTCCAGGTGATGTAAAACCCTCTCGCACCAAGGAAGTTTCTCCAGGGCCATGTGCCCATGAGGGAAGGGTTAGGACAGCCGTTATAGTTGGTGATTCGATCATTAGGCATGTAGATAGCTGAGTGGCTGGTGGACGTGAGGATCGCCTGGTAACATGCCTGCCTGGTGCGAAGGTAGCGGACCTCACACGCCACCTAGATAAGATCTTAGATAGTGCTGGGGAGGAGTCTGCTGTCTTGGTACATGTCGGTACCAATGACATAGGAAATGTGGTAGGGAGGTTCTGGAGGTAAAATTTAGGCTTTTAGGTAGGAAGTTGAAATCCAGAACTTCCATGGTAGCATTCTCCGAAATGATTCCTGTTCCATGCGCAGGACCCAAAAGGCAGGCAGAGCTCCGGAGTCTCAATGCGTGGATGAGACAATGGTGCAGAGATGAGGGTTTTGGATTTGTTAGGAACTGGGGAACATTCTGGGGAAAGGAGGGGCTCTTCCGAAGGGATGGGCTTCACCTTAACCGGGATGAAACCAGGCTGCTGGCATTAACCTTTAAAAAGGAGATAGAGCAGCTTTTAAACTAGATATTAGGGGAAAGCCGACAGTCGCCCAAGAGCGGATGGTTCGGAAGAATGTATCCTTGAAGGATACTACCAAAAGCAGAGAGGTTCCACAAAAGAGTAAAGTAGCCCAAATGCCCTCAAGTATGGAGCAGACAGAGCTTAAAGATCCCAATTTACCCATGTCTAACAATAGCCAAATTAACATGAATAAAATACATTCTCTAAAATGCTTGTATGCAAATGCTAGAAGTCTAAAGAATAAGATGGGAGAGTTAGAATATATAGCACTAAATGAAAGGTTAGATATGATTGGAATATCAGAGACATGGTGGAAGGAGGACAACCAGTGGGACACTGTGATACCTGGGTACAAATTATATCGTAATGATAGAGCTGATCAAATTGGTGGAGGGGTTGCGCTCTATGTTAGAGAGGGCATTGACTCAGAAAGGATTAAAGTTTTGCAGGAAAATCTATATGGACTCAGAAAGGATTAAAGTTTTGCTGTAGAATCTATATGGATTGAAATTCCATATAAAAGGGGGAAGGCAATGGCAGTGGGGGTGTACTATCGAGCACCTGGCCAGAATGACCAAATGGATGATGAAATGCTCAAAGAAATCAAGGAAGCTAACAAAAGTTACAGTGCTGTAATAATAATTGGTGATTTCAATTACCCCGGTATCGACTGGGTCAGTGTCACGTCAAGACATGCTAGGGAGATAAAGTTCCTAGATGAAATAAATGACTGCTTCTTGGAGCAGCTGGTTCATGAACCGACCAGAGGGGAAGCCATATTAGACCTAGTCCTTAGTGGAACACCAGATCTAGTGCAAGAGATAAGGGTGTTGGGGCCACTTGGCAATAGTGATCACAGCATGATCGCCTTTGATTTAATTAGTGGAGGAGGGATAGTAAGGAAATCCACAGTACTACCTTTTAACTTTCGAAAGGGAGACTATGATAAAATGAGGAAAACAGTTAAGAAAAAACTAAAAGGAGCAGTTGCAAAGGTTAAAGACGTACATCAAGCTTGGGTGTTGTTGAAAAATACTATCTTGGAAGCCCAGACCAGCTGTATTCCACGCTTTAAGAAAAGTGGAAGGAAGTCCAAATAACTGCCAGCATGGTTTAAAGGTGAGGTCAGAGAGGCTGTTGTTGCCAAAAAAGCATCTTTCAGGAAATGGAAAAAAGAGCCAAACGACGAAACCTGGAAACAGCACAAGCACTGGCAAGTCAAATGCAAGGCATTGATAAGGCAGGCAAAGAGAGAATTTGAGAAGAAACTTGCTGCGGAAGCAAAAACGCGAAGTAAAGACCTTTTCAAGTACATTCGTAGCAAAAAACCTGTGAGAGTCAGTTGGTCCATTAGATGATAAAGGGGTTAAAGGAGCACTAAGAGGCGACAAGGCGATAGCGGAGAGACTGAATGAATTCTTTACTGAGGAAGATGTGGGGATGTTACCCATGACTGAAGTGGTATTTAAAGGTGCGGAAGAATTGAAGGAAATATCGATACATCGGGAAGTTGTCTTACAACTATTAGATAAACTGAAGAGTAGCAAATCACCTGGGCCAGATGGTATACATCCAAGGGTGTTGAAAGAACTGAAATATGAGATTGCAGACCTGCTATCAGTAATCTGTGAACTATCATTAAAATCATCTCTAATACCTGAAGATTGGAGGATCGCCAATGTAACACCAATTTTTAAAAAGGGTTCCAGGGGTGATCCGGGAAACTACAGACCGGTGAGCCTGACGTCAGTACTGGGAAAAATGGTAGAAACCATCATAAAGAATAAAATTACTCAGCATGTAGATAGTCACAACCTAATGGGAGACGGCCAACACGGCTTTAGACAAGGAAGATCTTGTCTTACTAATCTGTTATGTTTTTTTGAAGGAGTGAATAAACAGGTGGACAAAGGTGAGTCGGTTGATATTGTGTATCTGGACTTTCAGAAAGCCTTTGACAAGGTCCCTCATCAGAGACTTTTGGCAAAACTAAAGAGTCATGGGATAGGAGGCAGTGTACTATTGTGGATCAGGAACTGGTTAAAAGATAGAAAGCAGAGGGTAGGGCTAAATGGCCAATTTTCCCAATGGAGAAAGGTGAATAGTGGTGTACCCCAGGGATCTGTTCTGGGTCCGCTGCTTTTTGACATATTCATAAATGACCTGGAAAGTGGAATAACGAGTGAGGTTATCAAATTTGCAGATGACACAAAACTATTTAAAGTTGTTAAAACCCAAGAGGATTGTGAAAAATTGCAAGAGGATCTTGATAAATTGGAAGACTGGGCATCAAAATGGCAGATGAAATTTAATGTGGACAAGTGCAAGGTTATGCACCTACGGAAGAACAACCCAAACTATGGTTACACGATGCAAGGTTCCACATTAGGAACCACCACCCAGAAAAAAGATTTAGGCGTCATTGTGGATACCATGTTAAAACCCTTGGCCCAGTGTGCAGCGGCTGCCAAGAGAGCAAATAGAATGCTAGGTGTGATAAGGAAAGGAATGGAAAATAAAACAAAAGATATTATAATGCCTCTATATCGTTCCATGGTGAGACCGCACCTTGAATATTGTGTGCAATTCTGGTCGCCGTATCTTAAAAAGGATATAGCGATTTTAGAAAAGGTTCAGAGAAGAGCCACCAAAATGGTAAAGGGGATGGAAGGATACTCCTATGAAGAAAGGCTAAAAGGTTAGGGCTCTTTAACCTGGAAAAGAGACGGCTGAGGGGAGATATGATAGAAGTCTATAAATTAATGAACGGAGTGGAACGGGTAAACGTAGATTGTTTGTTTACGTTATCAGAATATAGAAAGACTAGGGGACATGCAATGAAGCTACAGGGTAAACTATTTAAGACTAATAAAAGAAAATATTTTTTCACTGAACGTGTAATCAGACTCTGGAATTTGTTACCGGAGGATGTAGTAAAGGCTGTTAGTGTAGCTGGGTTTAAAAAAGGTTTGGACAAGTTTCTGGAGGAAAGGTCCATAAACCATTATTAAGAAGTGACCGAAGATATCAATGCTTGACCCAGTACAAGCCTTGTGGAACTTGT
Organism: Ichthyophis bannanicus; assembly: GCA_033557465.1. NCBI lineage: Eukaryota > Metazoa > Chordata > Amphibia > Gymnophiona > Ichthyophiidae > Ichthyophis > Ichthyophis bannanicus. Next base: position 488,882,117 of record CM066033.1, read on the forward strand.
GTCTCTTGGGGAAACTGCTAGGTACATATGACTTAGACTGGCCACTGTTGGAAACAGAATACTGGGCTTGATGGACCTTGGTCTGACCCAGTATGGCATATCTTATGTTCTTATGGTGCCGTGCACTGCAACAAACAGGCCCTGTCGGATGTACAGTCATGGACTCCCCATGGAATGCAGCATATCTGTGGCAACACGGTGGTGCAGTGCACACAGACAGTGTGTGCAAGAACAGAAGGTCACAGGTTCAAATCCTAGCTGTGTCTCCTGCCAACCTAGTCCCCATAATTTTCCCACTAAAAAACGTGGTAGTAAAGACTGAACTGCTGAGAACATAAGCGTGGGTGAAACACTCATATTTTACCTTAAACAGCACACACCACATAAACATGTGCATTACCTACAGCAGAGTCCCCCAAATGCAATCCTGGAGGGTCACAAATCACTCAGGTTGGATGCTGTCTCCAATAAAGATGCCTGTGCTGCAATTCCAGGTACCGCCCCCATGGTATGCAGATGTATCTTATGCATATTCATCAGGGACATCATGAAAACCCAAACAGTGTTTGGACCACCAGGACTGGAGTTGGGAACCTCTGCCCTAGAGCAGCGGGAAACAGGGGCAGAAACACCTGCACCTGCAGGCTCCATTATGCAAAGGCTAATGCAGAGGCAGGATGTTGGGCCCTGTGTGCATGTGCATACATTAGTAATGCCACACTAAACCCGGGAATACGGTACACAGATATCAAAAGATTGCTATGATTACTGGCAGATAGCAATGCCTAAGTTAAGCACAATCAGCTCATTGAGCTGTATCATACCAACCTCTCTGATGTCTGTGGAATGTGCTACAGGTCATGTGTCTGACAGAGTCCACCACCCTGGGGAATGACTCCTACAGTATTGCCTACCATAGCCATGCCTGCACTGTGCCCAGTACTGGTGTGGTGGCCAGGGCTGCCAAATACCTCTACAGTTGCTCAATGCTGGCATAGGTGTGGGGAGTGTGTGTCTGTCTATCCAGTGTGTGGTGGCTGCCAACACCCTCCTCAGCCCACATTGATAGCAGTGTTGCCAGTATTGGCCTGCAAATGTGCATAATGAGGAGCAAGGTACTGTGGGTATAGACCAGACAGGGTGGCCTGAGCAGGATGCATCTGCACAGGGCATAGGGCAATGGCTGGGACATTGTAGTGCCTGGCCACCACCTGCACAGACAGGGTGTCCACAGCATGTTCTGCTGGGAGGTCACTCTCACCCTGACTGAGCAGTGACCACGGCATGGTTAGGTTCCACCATAGTGCCATATAATATTTCTCTCAAGTGATGTATATGAGTTCTTTATTTCTGGGGCCCAATCACTGAGTTATCTGCCTGGTGGGTGTGCTCACATCCCAGTTATGGGTGCACACATTTCCTCCGGTAGCATGCACTATGGACTAGCTAGCGGACTGTCTGCAGTTAGTGTGTGTATGGCTGGAACACCTTGCAGGGTGCAGCTGCTGGGGACTCACTGTGCTTGCTGCTGGAAAATGTCAGATGGTGGTGGGGCAGCTGGGCATTTCAGGCCCTACTGTCTGTCTGCTATTGAAGTATGGATGCGTACAGAACTGCATAGAGTGCCCTGTAGGTTGTCTCTACCCCAGCCGGTCTGAGGTTGATGGTCCCGTCTGCCGCTGCCACCATTGCAGGGATATAGAATGTGGATCTGTTGGGGGATCCTGAGTTCCAGAGGGCAGGTTAGGCGGAGTGTGTCGGACCACCGATGTGTCCAAACAGCTCCTTTCCTCCCCCACACCCTGCACATATATCATGTGGCCATGGCACCCACACATGATATGCACTATTCCATGGGCATCGTAGTCCACAAGGCCCAGATGTGACTGGGATATACAGATGGACACAGGTGTACCGTAGGTGTGTCTGATGAGACAACCTATTAAACCATCAGCACAAATGGTGACCTGAAGCATAGCCCATCTCAGCTAGGACAGGTGCTGTGCGCCCCACCTCACCCTCAGGGTGAGCACAGGACCCACATACTGTGACGGTCTGTAGCCACTCTGTACCAGTAACACACAAGGTCAGTACCCACTACCAGGCCTAGGTGCTGTGGGGGTGCACACCCCATCTTCGGATCATCTGTAGACTGCTGCTTTGCATGTGCAGTGCATCATGGTTGCGAGTGGACTAACCCTACCCTGGTAACCGCAGCACACAGTCTGCAGAAGTTATTTTGTAGCCAGCCAGACATCTCTTTACAGCTATAGAGCTGTAGCCCACTGGTGACTGCAATGCCTGTGAAGCGACAGGTTGTTGGTTCGAATCCTCAGTGGGGTTATTTATTTAAATTATTTTATATATTTACATTCCCCCATATACTGCGCTATTCTGCATCATTGCTGTTTACATTGCACAAACTGGACATACATTGAACAGGGCATTGTAACATGGAGATAACTATTTTACAGGGTACATGGGGGGCTGTCTGGGGCAGTTTGTGTGTAATGTCAAGTAGTACTGCCAGCAGAGAAACCCTCACAGTGCTGTAACCTTAAGGTGCCCTATAAGGTGCCTTATGGGGCACCTGAAGATTACAGCACTGTGAGTGTGTTTTAGCTGCCACTACTAATTTAAATTAAAAAACCTGCCATCGGCTGCACTCATAAATAAACCCACTGTGGACGCAAACACACAACCTCTGGCTCCACAGGCAGCGAGGTAACCTGTGGGCCACAGCTCTATAGCTGAGAACAGATGCCTGGCTGGCTAAAGAGGGAATCCTGCAGACTGTGTGCTGCGTTTATCAGGGTAGGGTTGATCCATTAGTAACCATGCTGCACTGCACATGACGTTTATAGCACTGTGAGGGTGTTTCTCCTGGCAGCACTGCTGTAATGTAGAAAGGAGACTGCCTCAGGTAACACTGTTGTAACGTAAGAAGACATATGCCTCACGCAGCACTGATGTACATTAAAAAGCATTATGCCTCATTCGGCACTGCTGTATAATAATGTGTGATGCCTGAGACAGGTAATCATTAACCCCACTGGAGGATTGAACTCATGACCTCAACCCTCTCTATCGCCCTCGATTCTCTGGCACCCCTTCGTCCGATGGCACCCCGTTCATCCTCTCGCCACCCTTGGTATCATCCGGGTCTTTTTCTTTTCCGTGCTCAGCTCCGCCGTGCTGAGAGGCTTTGGAGGAAACGTCGAACCCCTGCTTCCCACTCTGACTTTCAGCAAGCTCATCTCTCCTATCGCTCTGCCATTTCCGCCGCCAAGCATTCCTACTACTCCCGCCTAATTTCCTCCTCTTCGAATTCTTCTAGGAGCCTCTTTCTTGTTCTCAAATCTATTTCCTCCACCTCCTTCTTCAACCCCCTCAATTCCCCCGCCTAGCCCAACTACCCTTGCATCCTTCTTTGCTAATAAAATTCTCTCTCTTCATTCTTCTTTTCCTACCTGTCCTCCCCCTCCGGACACCCCTCTGTGTTTTCCCCGGCCACTCTCGCTCCACCCCCCTCCCGTTCTCTCGCCCATCCCTGGCGTTCCTTTTCCCCTATCTCCTCTGCTGAGCTGATTGCTACCATTTCCTCTGCCCACCAAACCACCTGTCCCCTCGATCCGTTGCCTTCCTCTTGGCTGTTGCATCCTGATCTCTCCCTGGTGCCCTTTTATTCTTTCTATTGTAAACTCCAGCCTCTCTTCTGGTTTCTTCCCTGCCTCCTGGAAACACGCTATTGTCCGCCCCCTCCTCAAAAAGTCTACCCTTGACCCCACTTCTCCCGCGAATTGGCGTCCTGTTTCTAACCTCCCTTTCCTTTCTAAAATTCTTGAGAAACTGTTTTTTTCCCAACTTGCCTCCCATCTCGATTCTACTTGTGCCCTTCATCCTCGTCAATCTGGCTTTCGCTCGGGTCACAGCACAGAAACTGTCCTTACTGCACTGCTTTCCGAACTTCATAGCTCTCATGACCGTGGTGACGTCTCTATTATGGTATCCTTGGATCTGTCCTCTGCGTTGTATGTGGTTGACCATCATACCCTTCTGTCTTGTTTGTCCGATTTTGGGGTTCATGGTACTGTTCTTTGCTGGTTTCGTTCATTTCTATCCTGCCGCTCTTTTTCAGTCCACTCCGGCACTACAACTTCTCCTCCCACTAGCATTGTCTGTGGTGTCCCCCAGGGTTCCATCCTTGCTTCCTTACTGTTTAATGTCTTCCTTGCTACTTTAGCTCTGCTTATTCAACAGTCCACCATTTCTTTTCACATCTACGCTGATGATATCCTATTAATTCACCATACCTCTGCCACTTCCCCTGATCTTGGTCCACTCAACTGTTGTCTTTCCACTATCGCATCTTGGTTTGGGTCAAACTTTCTTCACGCTAACCCTGCTAAATCATCTGCTATGTGGGTTTCCTTCGGTCTGTCTGCCCTCCTGCTATCTCCCGTCATGGGTCCCTCTTCTATCCCTTTGGTTCCCTCTCTCCGTAATCTAGGCGTCACTCTGGACCCCGCACTTTCCTTCCACACTCACATTTCCTCTGTCATTCGTTCCTCCTCCTTTCACCTGCGTCCGGTATCAAAGCTGTCCGGTCGTCACTTCCCCCTTCCTCCCTTATCACTCTTGTGCTGTCTTTGGTAGTTTCGCGTCTGGATTATTGCAATATTATTAATGCTGGTCTCCCTTCTTTCCAACTTCATCGCCTTCAGATTGTTCAAAATGCTGCCGCCCGCCTGGTTACCTTCACTCCTGCTTGATCCCATGTCTCCCCCTGTCTCCTGGCCTTACATTGGCTCCCGATCAAGTTTCGTTTCATTTCCAAGATTCTCATTATCACTCACCGGGTCCTTCACTCCGATATCCCTCAATACTTAGCTAATACTATCCGTTTCCAGCCCTCTCCCCGACTTCTCCGCTCATCTTCTGGTGGTCGTCTGTTCCTTCCCTCTCACGCTCACCTAGAATCAACTCCGCCACTCTGCTTTCTTTTTCCTGGGCCCCGCCCTATGGAACTCTCTCCCTCTTCCCCTCCACATCGAACCCTCTTATCCTCGCTTTAAAACCCTCCTAAAAACTCACCTTTTCTGTCAGGCCTTTGACATTCCTCCTTCCACTGACGGCACCTCATCCACCAGTTCTGCCCGCCAACCACCTTGAATCACCTCGTCCATTTTCCTACTTTCCTTCTCCCTCCCCCTGGTTCTTTTTGCCTTCTGTCTTAGCCTGCTATTTTCTCTCTGTCCTATCAGCTTTGGCGTTCTTTTCTGTCAGTCACCCTGGTGATATGGTGCAGTGTGCCTATACTGTTGAATCCATGCTCCCTATCCCCAGGAGTCCTGACAGCCCATCAGAGTGGGCTGTCAGTAACCCTGGTGATATGGTGCTGTGTGCCTATGCTGTTCAATCCATTCTCCCCATCTCCAGGAGTCCTGATACCTGCGTATGGTGTCCTGGCAGTCACCCTGGTGCTATGCTGCATGTTGCTGATGTGTCCTAGGACACCCAAACCCCAGGGGGCCTGAGAGGTGATCGCAACGGAGGATATGTCAGTCAGATATGTTCTTAGGGTATGGTGGGTAGGTTGCACATCTCCCCTAGTCCATGAGGTCCACAGCTCATCACACACACCGTTGATGTATCCAAATGATATGGTAGGCGCAGATGTGGATGTGCGTAAAAAAAACCTCACCCACATTAGCTATGAGATCCGATTCCGAAGGTCTGTAACAGAGACATGTCCCCAGAACTGCATGCTGAGTCAGGTCACACATCTGCCCAGCCTCCAGGAATCACACACCTGTTTGCAGATGAACATCACAGATGCTGTTGGAAGGATACATGCACCTGTTGAGGTTGCAGACCACAGCCTGAAACCCAGACATGAGCACAGGTGGCAATAGCCCATACCCGTGCAATGGCCCCTGCCCCCAGTGTTGGCAGGCACACCTGCCATAACCATCCAAGGCCCAGATCATAGGAACATAACATCAGATAGCCCAGAATGGGACAGATGCAAGTCCACCAAGACCATTATGCTCCTTGCAACAGTGGCCAATCTAGGTCAGACGTACCTACCAGTATCCCAAGACAGACAGGTTACACAACAGTTGTAGTGGGTCAAGCATTGCTATCCAGGGCCTTGTAGAAAGCCAAATGTCATGGACGTGGCCCCTGGTAAGGTGCATAGGGCCACACACCCAACATCCCATGTATGGACACATCACCCATGTGTGCTGGGATATCATGTTGCCAGTGGGTTTGGGTCAGATGACATGTGTAGATCATGTCAACACAAATGTGTGCAACATACCACATACAGGGTTATGGGGGTTAGCCTGGACACCATCATTGCCAACCCTAACGTGGTATGGTCGTGCCATGTCATGCAAGGGGGCCACAGGGGAATGGAATGGTGTGTTCAGGGTGGCACGCACACTGCACATAGATGTCAATGCACACATGCCCAGACCCACAGCTACGCATGCAGGTGGCACTGGGAACAGTTAATCTCCAGGAACAAGCAGGAATTAGTTGTCACATGTTGGTATTGTCGGCACTGTCGCAGCCTGCGTGTGACCGCTCCCCAGAGTCCAATAGGAAAGCATATGGGAGCATCCCACAGCACCTGTGTGCTGCCCTGATGCCTTTCCCAAATACTGCTCCCCAGTTCATCAGGTTCCACAGAGCCAGCAGGTCATTGTTCCTGTCTGTGCAGAACACCTCTATGCTATTGCCACTCCTGTGGCAGGGTCTGCCTATGTTTTCCTTACCGGTAACACTGGTGTATCGTAACTCCCTTCTATAGATGTTGTGTTTACCTCACACAAACAAACTACCAGAGGGAGCGTGAAAACCCCCTTTGTACGTCTCCCCTTGGTTTGTGCATAGGCCCTAATCCCACCGCCATCATGGAAAAGCACTCCTTGGGTTCGAAGACATGCTCAGAATGTGCCGGTACCTCCTCTGTCACTGACAACCATGCTTGGTGTCTCGAATGCTTAGGGCCCACTCACTCCATGTCTGCTTATTTGGCCTGTAGGATGGTATCCAAGAGGTGTTGGCAGAACAGAGCAGCCAAGCTCAGTACCCTCCACCCCACCGACGTGGCTGCGGTGGCATCCATGTCCTCAGGGGATTCCCCTTCCTCCCGTGGATCCCATGTAACCAAACAGAAAGCTGGCTGTTCCTGAAAGGATACATCCCCCTCCAAACATCGGGATGCCCCGGCATTGCCCCTGAGGAACGCACTCTGGCCCAACAGCCCTGGTGGGATTCCCTGGCCTCCAAAGCCACTTTGGGGCTAAAGCACGTTCTGGAGGCCGCAACCTCGTCTGAACTCCTTGGGCCATGCTTGGGTGTACTGGCTGTGGCTGGTACCGATACACAGGCATAGGCAGTGTCACTGGACCAGAGGATCCTGGCCAGCAAATGCAGTCTGGCGTCTATCCTTGTGGCATCAAAGCCCTCGGTACCACCCCAGACCCCGCATATTGCGTCACCGGTATCCACAGAGATTGGGGTAACGGCATGGGCAACTGCACCATCAGTGCTGATGGGTGCCGTCTCCAACACACCAGTACCAGGTCACTCATGTACCCATGCCAATCGTTACCAAAACGGCACTAAACCTGAGCACCCTGTGAGAAGATACGTCCAATCCTATGAGGGGCCTGGTGACTGTGACAGCTCAGAGGGTACTAATGTACCTCTCCAGGAGGGGCCTGCATCTCCCAAGAGGGGACTGTTCCCGCCTGCGGATATGTCCCACCAGGATTACCACAGACATGTAGTCAGGGGCCGCTCCATGTCAGTGGCAACTGAATCTGAGCACAGGCCACAGGAGCGACAGAATCAACAATATACCCAAGCTCCAAAGGAGGCAGCCACCCTGCCAATACATCACAATGTACAGGATCCTCTCCTGAAAAGATGGGAGACACCTCTCACCACCTCCCCACTAGCTGCATACTATGTACCCTGTGCCCTCCGTCCCCTGGTTTACAAACAACATAGCTCCCTCAGCACTCCATTGTGGTGGAGTCTGCTATGATGAGAATATAATGTCACAGACGACATGCCGCCAACCCCCCTGGTAGGGGCGTAGGACCGTAGATGCTTTGGGTTGCCGTGTCTGCCATGCATCCATGCTGTCAGCCAGGATAGGTTCCGTTATCCTGTACATGGGAATGTTCCTGATGGAGGACGCAGTAGATCTAGAACTGCTATGTCTGCCTTCCCAAGATGACAGAGGACAAGTGTATGTAGCACCTGTCAAGTATGCCCAGAACAAGTCCAAATTTGTCAACAGGGTAGCATTGGACTGTTGTGAGGGCATAGGCAGAGTCTCTGCCATTGCCATTGTGTCAAGGACATGTGCCTGGCTGTCAGCCTCTAACCTGGAACACTGGTTACAGGAAAACTGGGCAACATCCCCTGTACTGGTTGAAACCTGTCAGGGACAAAGTGGCAGCAAACATCCAAAGAATTGGATGTTGACAGGTCCACCCTGACCAGGCTGTCAGAGATCTGCGATCCTGCAAAGAGGAAAGCTGTCAAAGAGCCATCCCTGTCCAAAACTAACGGATACAAGCAGTCCTATGCCCAGCATGGACCACCTTGAGGCTAAGCTGATAGAAAGGGTCAGCAATCTACGAAGCCAAGAAATCTGTGAGCTACCCAGCCGCAGCAGCGTCAGCACCCACAGGGCCTTTGAGTCCCTGATAGAGTACATGCCCTCCCTGGCCATCCACGGAAAACATACGTCGCCAATCCCAGGAAGTTCATGTCACTGCATTCACGGATGGAGGGACAGAACATAAGAACCCTGGACTCTGTCCATCATAGAAGGTGGTACAGGCCTCATTTCCAAAGCCTGCCTCCTCCTACAATATTAAGGAAGGTCAGTGCTCACAAACGCACCCCAACTGACTCCAGAGGTAAAGCATATCCTAGTTCAGGAGGAATACAAGAGGTAACTCATCCTCAACAGGGTTCTGGGTTATACACACCCTATTTCCACATAGCAAAGACAAAAGGAGGTCACAGACACATTTGAATTCCCACAGAACTGGACAGGTTATGTTTCAGAGAGAAATCCAAAATGATTTAACTGGGAACCTTACTACCTTACCCCCACAGCCCGGACTGGCTTTGTTCCCCAGATCACATGGATGCCTACACCCATGTTCACAGCCACCAATCACCCCGTAGGTTCCTTTGGTTCCGCTATGAAGGAAGGCACTATCACTACAAAGGTCCCCCCTTCCGCCTAGCCTCAGCACCCGGAGTATGCACAAAGTGCATGGCTGTGGGAGCTGCCTTCCTCTGTACCAGGGGAATATGTGTCTAACACCACCTGGACAAGTGGCCCATCCGGACAGAGTCACAGACAGAAGCCCAGGCCTCTGTCCCTCTTACACACTGCATGTAGGCCAATATCTAGGCTGTTCCAGAGATCTCTGGGAATCCTTTCTGACTCCCACGCAATCGCTGGAGTTCAGAGGAGCAACGTCAAATAGCAGACTGGCAACGACCTATCTGCTGCAGCCTCGCTGTCCTTGCATTGTGTAACTGGTATCCTCAGCACTACAAGCAACTCACCTCTCGGCCTGAGAGATGCTCCAGCTGCTGGGGCACATGGCATCTACGGTGCATGTGGTCCCCTACGCACGTCTCCACTGGAGCTCAGCCCAATGGTCCCACCTCCCCCAGTGGACCCATGCAACAGGCTGTCTCTCAAATCTGAGAGTGATCTCAGACCGCCTTACCCAGTCCCTGGACTGGTGGCGTTCAGCATCAAACCGTTTGGAGGGGCCACCTGTCCTGCAACCCCCACCTCTGATCACCTTAACAACAGATGCTGTCTAAGTGGGGTGGGGTGCTCATCTACTGAACACCTCCCCCCCAGCCACCTGGAGGTCCAGGGGAGTCATGTCAGCACAAATTCGTTGGAGCTCTGAGCAATGCGCCTGTCCCCTCAGGTATTCCATCCCCCTTGACAGGGCAACACAAGACTAGTTCACGCAGACAATCAGGTAGCCATGTCCTAGGTGGACAAACAAGGTGGAACAGGCTCTCTGTCCCTTTGCAACACAGCTCTTCAACTGTGTGCGTTTGCCAGAGAGCATCAGACCCATCTCCTGGCAGTCTATCTCCCTGCCAATCACAAATATTGGCCAGACACACTCAGTAGTGTTCTGCTTCCGCACAAATGGTCCCTACAAATGGACCACCTCTCCAGACTATTTCAACTCTAGGGAACCTCAGATATAGACTGCTTTGCAAGTCTGTCAACTGCCACAAGTACACGGTTGGGTTCACTGATTCGGGCTCATGGCTGCCAAGCGAGGGATGCCTTCTCCACACCTGGGGGCATGACTCCCTATATGCCCCTACTGCCACTCCCTTGATTGCCAAGACACTATGCAAGCTCCTGGGGGACAGAGGCAACATGATCTCATAGCCCCATGCTGGCAACACCAGGTGTGGTACCCTCTGCAACCACATCTGTCCCAGGTTCCACACATGGACATTTGGTCTGCCACAGACCTACTGTCGCAGGGGGAGGGGACACTATGGCATCCATACCCCCAGGCTGTACACCCCAGAGCCTGGCTACGGAAGGCTGAAATGCTTTTGGCACCCCCCTCACCCAGGATGTGCGAGATGTCCGTTATGCTCCCAGGAAACCACACACAAGGCGTTCGCATGTGTTCAAGTGGAAGAGAGTCTCCAGTTGGTGTCCACAAAATGGCGTCAACCCTCGTGCCATCCCTAGGGAAGCATTGGTGGGTTACCTCCGTAACCTATCAAACACTGGTCCCCATGTTAAGTCAGTCAGAGCCCATTGAAGTGCCATTGCTGCATCATCTACACTCATCGATGGACAAACCGTTTCCTCCCACCCGCTCAAACCCTGAGGTGTGGAAGGCCTGCCTCTGACACCTCCCCTGAAACCACCTCCAGTGGCATGGGGTCGCAATCTGGTTGTGTGCCAGCTTATGCTGCCACTTTTTGAGCCCTTAGGCACTACGTCCATAATGTTTCTGTCCTAGAAGTTACTACTCATTATTGCAATCACATCAGCAAGGCGTATCATTGAAGTGCAAGCTCTAGTGGCTGATCCACCATACACAAGGTTTCACCATGATAGGGTCCTCCTACGGACACAACCACATGTCATGCCTACGATGGTTTTGTACATTCATCTGCACAAACAGATTCAGCTACCTGTATTCGTCCCATAGCCTCATGCCCCAGATGCAGAGAAGCCTCATTATACTGTAAAATGTAGAAGAGCCCTGGCTTTCTATCTGCAGGGGACCCAGCAACACAGAAGGTCCTCCCAGCTAACCATACACTCTGATCCTTCCCATGTGGGTACAGCATTTTCTCTGACAGCTCTATCCTACTGGATTGCTAACTGTCTTACATTCATCTATCATGGCAAACAACCTGCACTGTGGGCCCATGGCACCGCTCACACTGTGAGAGCCATGGCAGCCTCTAGGGCTCACCTCCATTCCGCCTGTGTGAACGACATCTGACGAGCAGCTACCTGGTCCTTGGTTCACACCTTCACGGCCCACTACTGCTCAGATAGAGGCTCCCACAGGGATGCTATGTTTTATTCAGGCTACTCTCCAACACCTCTTCCATATGTACCTACCTCCAAACCGCCTCCCATAAGGGATGCCAGAGATCCAGGGTAGGTAGTGGCACCCCTCCACAGGGCCCCACCACTCTGGGGACCCTTCCCTGGCATCTACGACTAGGGGGTCCCCACCAGTGAGGACTAGGTCCTGTTGGTTTCTGTGGATCGCATAATTACTCACCTGTACCAGTTGATGTCATGGAACAGCAGTGATAGGTCCTCACAACCAAACCATCTCCCCTAGGGGATGTGTCTCCCTCCCTCACCTTCCCTCTCTCTCTCTCTCTCTCTCTCTCTCTCTGTTCGTCCCAGCATTTCACTCACGTGGAGAGAGGCATTTGTGATAGGGGGGAGGGCAGCATGCAGGCGCTGTGCGATGCTGCTAGCTGCTGTCCTACTGGACGGTGCGGGGCGTTCCCGCACATGCTCCATTGGTACCGCCACTACACACATGTGCAGACCTATTCCCACATTTCCCAGAGATCACCTGTTACAGGTGGGTAACTATGCTGTATATGCCACACACAACAGGGGAGTCTACATCTGCTCAGATAAGCACGATTAATAATATAACCATTTGTTTGAAACTTCAACACTAAACACCTTGGGGGTTGTGGTTGGAAAGGTCGTTGATGTAAATCCAGCACGAAGGCCTATGACTTTTGTCAGAGAAGCCAATGCATGGAAAGTCTGAGACCTCCACACCCTTTATAAGTTAATACCATTTTGAAAAATTATACCTGTAATTGAAAATATCAAGTGAATATTTTTGACTTTAGTGTTAGAAATATAAGACAATTTTTGAGTCTACATAGCCTTGGAAGAGTGGAGGGATTTATTTTTGCTTGATTTAGTGATCTATACCCTCTGTAAATCTGACATTAATCACGAGTGTTGACACACAGTGGAGCAGGAGCAGCAAGATGCTGCCCACACTGATGTATGTTTATGTTGGCCACCCACCAGAGATAACCGGTCACTGATGACCCCACCCATTGTTTGCATATCCACAGGTGGAGGATCTGAGGAAGAAGGGGCGGGAACTCCGCCAGTACCACCCCGACTTCCTGGCCCGTTTCAGGAGAGGGGCGGAGTCCCACCGTGATGGTGAGTATTGCCAGGCATGCTGCCCAGGTACAAATGTCACATTGGCTCACCAGCCTGTGTGGTGCCTGCATATGTACATGTGTTATGTGACACACATGATAGTGTCCTAATGACTGTCACCTTCCACAGGGGGCGATGACAACGGTGAGGGCCCATCTACATCGTCGTACTCGCTGAGGCGCCCCACCACCCGCCATGCGAGGGAGGTGGTGGTGGTGGTGGATGTGGAGGAGGCCAGCGAGGAGCCGGAGGGAGAATCTGAGGAGGCGGCGGCACAGTTCTCTCCCGAGGAGGGGGATGATCGGGGGGGGCAGGGTTGGGGGGGGAATGTGGCTCATGTGGGGGTGGAGGGTGTTGCTGAGGGCAGGAGGGTGGTGGAAGGGGGGGTGGAGAGGGGAGCAGGGGGGGTGGAGGGTGTTGGGGAACACAGGCCAGCACAGGGCACTGTGGGCTCCCGTCAGCCACTGCAGGTGTCTGCAGAGGATGGGCGGCGGCGTGTTGATGCGCCATCCAGGGCCACAGAGATGTCACATGCACATGCCAGCACACAAACCACGGGCACTATGTGTGTGTGTGTGGTGGCATGTGCATGCATGTGCATGCATGATGTGTCTGTGGCATCTCCTGTTGCACGCCTGCCAGTGGCTGATGGTAGCCGTTCAGCGGGTGGCCAGCGAGATGGAGCAGCTGCCCTGTCGTCGATCATCCGCTGACGGGAGTCACAGGTATCAGTGATGGCACCTGTGTCGTCCACACATGTGCCCTGTGCTGTCCTGTGTTCTATCAACGGACATGCGGCAGGGAATGGGTGGCATGTTACCTTTATTGTATATATTGTATTAACATTTCTTATATGCTGCACTATTTGCGATCAGCGCGGTTTACATGGAACAGAAACATCCGACAACTTACATATGTCTGGTCATTAAATTCAACAGGAAATGGAACTTGGAGAACAGGGTAAAACTATATACATAGGACGTGTAATAAGAAAGGATACTGTTTGGTGTTTTACATTGTAGGGGACGCCTGTTGCGAGGGCTTGCCTGGTTGATAACTACTATTGTTGAGGTGCTCGCTATTCGATGGGACTGAGGTTGTTGACATTTGTTATGTTTTAGAAAGTAAACTTTTGTTGTTTGACAACACAGTGGTCACGTGTTTCCCTTACCGACTCACTATGGATGCAAGCATGGGATATGTGTGTGGACTGGGATGGTGCAGTAAAGGAAGACATGGGTATCATACGTGGACTGGCTCCACATGCAGTCTTGGGGGCTAACCATGTGTGTAGGGGTGTGAGACCAGGGTGGCGCATGAGATGGTGCAATGTAGCGTGCGTCCCGGGAACATCCATGTCACAGGGATGGGTGTAGTGTAACAAAATGTGTTTGTGGAAATCAGCAGCCGACATACGTATGCCACCCATGTCTGCCTGTGCCACATGCATGCCTGGGGGGGTGGGCAGGCACGTAAGCAGTGTTGCAGGCAGGGGCAATGGTCACACATATGCGTCAAATGTTGGGGGTATGAGGGTGTGGAAACAGTGATGGATCAGAACACTGAACATGTGACCTCAGAACATTCCCCCTGTCGCAACCTGGGTGGCTGTGTAAACTGCCACGCTGCAGCCCAGGGGCAGTGAACACACACTGTGCATGTCACACATGGCATGTGATGGCATCTGCACAGTAATACCTGGCAGTGCAAACAACCCACCAGCGAGGGGCCTGGGTGCAGGTCATATGGTCAGGGACACGACATGCATTTCCTTATCGTTCCTCCAGCTTAGTCCTCAACGTATGGGTAGTGCACCTCCTCCTGCAGCATGAAGACTGGACCAATCAGATTTCAGCTCCTCTGGAACCATCATACCAGGCATCTCTGGAACTCCAGTGTGTCCAGTCTTCATGCAGCAGGAGGACGTTAGTGAGCCTAGCTGGGCTCACTAGTTGATTAGTTAGTTGTATTTCTTTCCCTAGCTAACCTTTTGGGTCTTTCTTTTTTGCCCTCTTAGGGCTTATTTTCATTTAGTTAATTTAAGGGTTCCTGTCCCTTTAAATTTTGCTTTTCTGATCACGGCACTCCGTGGGGGGGGGGCCTGAGGAAGGTCCCTCTCCTGCCCAGCCTTTGCCGCTACTGTGTTCTGGCCTGTCTCCCTTGGGTAATTAGGATCTCTGCTCCAGGGATCTTCGGGGCAGAGCTCCTGCGGCGGCTGTACTCCAACTCCTCTCCGGAGGGTTGGTGAATCTGCTTCACTAGTGCCGGTGAGTGCTGACGGCTGCGGGAGATCAGGACTGCTGCTGAGCCGAGTTCTGTGCTCTGCCCGGCCGTTCTGGGATCCCTTAGTGCTTGTGGGGTTTGGTCGGGGGGCTCCCAGGTTCGCGGTATTCGGGGGGTGCACGATTTATTCTCGGGCAGTGTTTGCCTTCCCTCGGGCTGTTTTCTCGACGGGAGAAAAAAGCGCGCCAAAGTTACCTGGCTGTCGCGGCCATTTTTTCTTGACTCGCGGTTTTTTTCTTCCTGTGTCCCGCGGTAGATTTCTTTGATTTCTTTTAGATTATTTGCTTAATTTCTGTTTCCTTTTAGTTTCTGTTAGTTTTGGCCTTCTTTCATTTCGGCCCTTTTGTCTCGGACGGCAGCGGTCCCGCGGCTAAGGGGTTGGGGGGAGATTGAGCGTGTCCTCTCCTCTTCCTTTGCGGGGCGGTTGTTGTCTCCTCGGTTGGTATGCGTTTTCTTTTTTTTCAGCCCTCGGGTGTCCTGGGGTGAGCTATTAAAAAAAAAAAAAAAAGAATAAAAATAAATAAGGGGGCCAGATCTAACGAAAGCCACAACTGCTTATTGCTGGGCAAAGGGGAGGCGTTCTACCCTCCTCCCTTCAGAGGCTTTCTATTACCAGCTACTGCCCAGTTCCCGCATGGTTCTTCTGGGTCAGTGAGTCAGTTCTTCCCTTTCAGCATTGCGAGGTGCCTTCTAGCTCTCAACGGCGCAAGGGCCCCCATGCCAGGGGGATCTCTTTGTCTCATTTGTGGATCTCGGCGAGGCGCCGACGCGGAGACCGGCGTGTGCCCACGCTGTGCCTCCCTGTCTCGCAGTATGGAGCAGCGCCTGGAAAGTTCTTTGGCTGCGACGACGCAGTCTGGTGCCGCAGCAGGGGACTTGGAGTCGCCTCTAGAGGAACCCTCGGGACTACCTTCTACCGGTCCCTTGGCGTCTGCGGGACCGTCGGACCTCGGGGGGGCCTTGCCCTTGGAGGATTTTTCTCCCGATTTTGTTTTGCTCCTGCACCAAGCGTTCTGCCGTCGGCGCCAGGTTATGGGGGCTGCGCCACTTCCAGCGCAGGGGGTGTCTGCCCCGCCCACTTCGGGGGAGCCTCCGTTGTCCGGCAGCAGGGCCCCTAAGCAACCACGGATGCACGAAACTTTTCCTTCGGAGGCTGAGTGGCCTGAAGGTGATGATCCAGAGTTCGACCAGGAGGTAGAGGCAGACGGCTTGGAAGAGGGCGAGCTTCCTGAGCCGGAGGATCAGGCAAAGATCATTCGCGTGTTCCGCCGAGAAGAGCTGCCTGCTCTTGTTTCGGAGGCGCTTCAGACTCTGGGCTTGGCCCCTACTGCTCCGGTGGAGGAGGCGGACGGGGCAGATCCCATTATTCAGGCAGTTCGTCAAACTAGCGTGGTTTTCCCCATTCACAAGGTTATTGACCAGATGATTCAGTCCGAGTGGGACACTCCTGAATCGGGTCTCAAGGGGGTTAAGATCATGCGTAGGCTTTACCCTCTCTCGGACGCAGATCTAGAGCGTTTCCGATCTCCCAAAGTTGACGCGGCCGTGTCGGCGGTGACTAAGAAGACCACCATTCCGGTGGAAGGGAGTGCGGCCTTACGTGAGCCGCAGGACCGGAAAATGGACGGGCTGTTAAAGCAATCCTTTGAGGCGGACGCGATTGCATTGCAGGCTTCCGTTTGTGGGGCTTGGGTTGCCCATGCCTGTTTGCGCTGGGTTCAGCGACTTCAACAGACTCCTTCCCTGGAGGCTGACATGCTGACTGAGCTCCACCGCTTGGAATCTGGTGCGGCGTATTTGGCGGATGTCCAGTATGATCTCATCAGAGCTCTCTCCAATAGCATGGCATCCGTGGTGGTGTCACGCAGAGCCCTTTGGTTAAAAAATTGGGCGGCCGATGGGTCTTCCAAGTCGCGGTTGGGCAAATTGCCTTTTAAAGGTAGACTGCTCTTTGGTGAGGATTTGGATAGGTTGGTCAAAGATCTGGGAGACTCCAAAGGAGGTCGCCTGCCGGAGGATAGACCCAAGCGGGGAAGGTCGCTTCCGGTCACTCGGGGGCAGTTTCGGGACTTTCGTAGGTTCCGGTCGCCCCGTTATGCGGGCTTCCAGCGTGGCAGATATAGCTCCCGGGCGTCGGGTTTTCGCGGCTTTCGGGGAGCCAGCAGAGGATTCACAGCAGCTGGTCCTTCGGCCGCTCGCAAGCCCCAATGAAGGGCAAGCGGGTCCAGGTGGAGCTGCCTGTGATCGGAGGACGTCTTCGACGTTTTCTCTCCGCTTGGACCCAAATTACTTCCGATCAGTGGGTTTTGGACATCATACGAGACGGGTATGTCCTCGATTTGGCCCGTCCCGTGCTCGATTCTTTTGTAGCGTCCCCCTGCCGGGGAGTCCGAAAAACCCTTCAGGTCCGGCAAACGCTCGATCGTCTTGTCCGGCTGGGGGCGGTCATTCCCGTGCCGCAAGTGGAATATGGTCTGGGAAGGTACTCCATCTATTTCGTGGTGCCAAAGAAGGGTGGCGATCTTCGCCCCATTTTGGATCTCAAAGGAGTGAATCGTCTGCGGATCCCCCACTTTCGGATGGAAACGCTACGGTCCGTGATAGTCGCCGTCCGCCGGGGCGAGTTTCTCACGTCTCTCGACCTCACGGAGGCTTATCTGCATATCCCTATTCGAGAGGACCAGCAAAAGTATCTCCGCTTCGCGCTGCCGTGGGGTCATTTCCAGTTTCAGGCTTTGCCCTTCGGTCTTGCGACCGCGCCGCGAGTCTTCACCAAAGTCATGGTGGTTGTAGCGGCAGCCTTGCGCAAAGAGGGGGTGCTAGTTCATCCCTATCTGGACGATTGGTTGATTCGCGGGAAGTCTCGCGCAGAAAGCTTGGCGGCGACGGCAAAAGTCGTGGCGCTCTTGCAGTCTCTCGGCTGGGTGGTCAACCCACACAAGAGCCATGTGGTTCCGACGCAGCTTCTCGAATATTTGGGGGTGCGGTTCGAAACGTGCGTGGGATTGGTATCTCTTCCCGAACGCAGGATAGTGGCTCTTCAGTCTCTGGTACGGCGGTTCCGAAAGACTCCGGCTCCGTCGGCCTGGCACTACCTGCAGTTGCTGGGGATGATGGCAGCTTCCCTGGAGGTTGTACCTTGGGCTCGTTTTCACATGCGTTCGCTCCAGCGGGCCTTGCTCCGTCGCTGGTCCAACCAGTCCGATTCCCTGAGCAAACGTCTACCTTGCCCGATGGCAGTTCGGAGAGATCTGCGTTGGTGGCTGAGCCCATCCTCGCTCCGAGTGGGGATGCCATTGGAGCAGCCGGACTGGGTTCCGCTCTTGACGGATGCCTGCCTGACGGACTGGGGCGCGCACTGCGGGGGCCAGTTCGCTCAAGGTCTCTGGTCCCCGGAAGAGAGCGCTTGGTCGATAAATCGCTTGGAACTTCGAGCCGTTCGATTGGCATTACAACACTTCGAGACCCGGATATCGTCTCGGGCGGTTCGGGTTCTCTCCGACAATGCGGCGACTGTGGCCTACATCAACCGGCAGGGCGGTACCGGAAGCGTCGGCCTGGAAGCGGAGACTCGAACGTTGTTCGAGTGGGTGGAGCCCCGGCTGCGGGCCATCTCGGCGGCGCACATTGCCGGAAAAGACAACGTGACGGCGGACTTTCTCAGCAGAGTTCAGGTGGATCCCGGCGAATGGGAACTCCATCCGAGGGTGTTCGCGCAGCTGGTTCAGCGTTGGGGCCAGCCGGTCATGGACTTGATGGCCATGTTCCGCTCAGCAAAGGTAGCTCGGTTCTACAGTCGTCGGAGAGAGCCGATGTCTGAAGGTCTGGATGCTCTTTTGCAGCCTTGGCCCTCCGCGGGTCTTCTCTACGTGTTTCCTCCGTGGCCCCTACTGGGGCGCATGATTCAGCGTATCGAGGCTCACCGGGGTCGGGTGCTGTTGATAGCGCCGGATTGGCCTCGTCGTCCTTGGTATGCCGATCTGATGAGGTTGGTGGACGGTTCTCCGTGGAGGCTTCCCTTGGTTCCGGATCTGTTGTGTCAGGGTCCCCTCCGCATGCCTCAAGTGGGGAGATTCTCGCTTACGGCCTGGCTATTGAAAGGGTTATTCCCGGTCTGTCGTGGCGACCCTGTTACAAGCGCACAAGAGATCCACGTCGCTGGCCTATGTATGGGTTTGGCGTATTTTTGAGGACTGGTGTTCTCGGCATCAGATCCGAGCGGCTACAGCCTCTATTCCGGTGATACTGGATTTTTTACAGGACGGTTTTGCTAAAGGGTTGGCCGCCAGTTCTTTGCGCGTGCAGTTGGCGGCGCTGTCGTGTTACCGAGGAAAGGTTCAGGGCATGTCTTTAGGTGCTCATGCTGATGTCGTTCGTTTCTTGCGGGCTGTTTCTAGACTGCGTCCGGCCCGCAGAGTCTCAGTACCCTCATGGGATCTTAATTTGGTGTTGCGGGCTCTCAGTGCAGCCCCTTTTGAGCCTCTTTCTCGTAGTTCGGTAAAGGATTTGACTCTCAAGACGGTGTTTCTAGTGGCGATTTGTTCGGCACGCCGTATTTCCGAGCTCCAGGCTCTTTCTTGCAGGGAGCCTTTCTTATCTTTCTCGGCTCAAAAAGTGGTTCTGCGGCCTGTACCTTCCTTTTTACCTAAAGTGACTTCTCCTTTCCTCTTGAACCAGGTCGTCTCCCTTCCGGTATTTCCGGAGTCGGACGGACGTGCTTCTGATCGCGGTCTAAGTCGGTTGGACCTCAAGAGGGTTTTACGACGCTATTTAAAAGTTACCAGCGATTTTCGTAAATCGGATCGCTTGTTTGTACTGTTTGGCGGCCCTCGCAAAGGGGAAGCGGCGGCGAAGGCCTCTATTGCTCGGTGGATTAAAGAGGCGATTGGCTCGGCTTATCTGTTACACGGTCTGGTTCCGCCTGTTGGATTGCGCGCTCATTCTACGAGGGCGCAAGCAGCGTCCTGGGCGGAGTTTAGTTTGGTTTTGCCGGTGGATATCTGTAAGGCGGCCACGTGGTCTTCTTTGCACACTTTCAGTAAACATTATCGACTTGATGTCTTGGCGGCAAGCGATGCCGGTTTTGGCTCCGCGGTTCTGCGTGCCGGCTGGAAGAATCCCGCCCGTTAGGCTGCTTTGATACATCCCATACGTTGAGGACTAAGCTGGAGGAACGATAAGGAAATAGTAATTACACTTACCTGGTAATTGTAGTTCCTTGAGAGACGACAGCTTAGTCCTCCTGCCTCTCCCTGTCTCATTTCTTTTAGCGCGGCACGTCTTGGGTTCAGAGGTCCGTATTCCCAGGTGGGTGCGTTTTTTCCTTGCCTTTTTTCCTTTCGCTCCAATGTTTTCCTTTTCTTCTCTCTCTCTGCTTAGGCTGTGGCAGGGGCGGGACATTCCGTCCCTGTTGGTTGTGGCCTTTGGCTACAGTATAAACAAAAAAATAAAATAAAATAAAATAATAACCTGAAAAAGGGACCATATTAAAGGTTAGCTACGTGTTTGAGTTTGCTTTGACAGTAGTTCACTGGAGTTCCAGAGATGCCTGGTATGATGGTTCCAGAGGAGCTGAAATCTGATTGGTCCAGTCTTCATGCTGCAGGAGGAGGTGCACTACCCATACGTTGAGGACTAAGCTGTCGTCTCTCAAGGAACTCAAATTAACAGGTAAGTGTAATTACTATTTGCACACTACATAGGGGACCACAGGGACACACATTGGAAACACACGTTGCATGTAGTCTGTGACAGCTCTTTATTCGCCACACATTTATCTTCAACGTGGCCGTCCCCGCCTGCCACGTGGCACCCCCCCACGGTGCTACACCCTCTCCTGGTGCCTCTGGTGGTAGTTGTGGTGCTGCCTGACGCATCACGGCCAGCATGCCCTCCAGGGCGTCAGCAATTCTGTTGAACGGCATCGCTCGCACCTCCTCCCATCATTGGAGGCGGAAGGTGAGCGCATTGATGTCGAGGATGCTGACTGGCAGCTTGAGGAGGGGCTGGAGGATCTCAAAGAAGGTGAGATCCCAGAGCCCGAAGATCAAGCAAAGATCATACGGGTCTTCCGTAGGGAAGAGCTGACGGCACTGATTAAGGAGTCTCTGCAGATCTTAA
Source organism: Ichthyophis bannanicus (assembly GCA_033557465.1). Classification (NCBI taxonomy): domain Eukaryota; kingdom Metazoa; phylum Chordata; class Amphibia; order Gymnophiona; family Ichthyophiidae; genus Ichthyophis; species Ichthyophis bannanicus. Next base: position 488,903,295 of record CM066033.1, read on the forward strand.
ATCTATCGACGCCGGCCGCCGCTGAGGAGGAGGTTGAGGATCCGGTGATTCAGGCGGTGCGCTATACGCTGATGGTGTTTCCGGTGCATAGAGTGGTGGACAAGATGATACAAGATGAATGGGATCAGCCGGAAGCGGGACTTCGAGGTATTCGGACCATGAACAGGCTCTACCCGCTGGCTGACAAGGACAAGGATAGGTTCCGTGCCCCGCGGGTGGATGCGGTGGTAGCAGCGGTCACTAAAAAGACCACTATTCCGGTAGAGGGCAGTGCTGCCTTAAAGGATACTCAAGACCGTAAGGTCGACGGGTTGCTGAAACAGGTGTTTGAAGCGGATGCTATGTCTTTGCAGGCTTCCATTTGTGGAGCTTGGGTAGCCCGGGCGTGTTTGCGCTGGGTACAGCGTTTACGCCAGTCCCCGCGTTTGGACCCTGAGGAGCTCCGAGAACTCGGCAGGCTGGAGTCTGGTACAGCATACTTGGCAGATGTACATTATGATTTGATAAGGCCTCTAGCTAATAGTACAGCTTCCATGGTGGCCGCCCGCCGGTCGGTCTGGTTGCGAAACTGGGTGGTGGACGGTTCTTCCAAATCCCGGTTAAGTAAGCTCCCCTTTGGGGGGAGGTTGCTCTTTGGAGAGGATCTCGATAAATTGGTAAAGGACCTTGAGGAGTCCAAAGCTGGTAGGCTCCCAGAAGATAAACCGAAACAGGGTAAGGCCCCGCACAGTTTTCGTGGCCAGTTTCGGGACGTTTGGAGGTTTCGTACTTCTCGGTTCAGCGGTTACCAGAGGGGCTGTTTTTCGTCCCGAGCCCAAGGGTTTTGGGGGTTTCGAGGAGCCAATAGGGGTTTCTCCTCGACTGCCTCTCCAACAGCCCGCAAATCGCAATGAGATGAGGCGGGTCCTGGCAGGGGGAACCTTCAATAGGCGGGAGGCTTCGGGAGTTTCTCTCTGCTTGGGTCCACATCACCTCCGTCCAGTGGGTGTTGGAAATCCTTCGAGAGGGTTACGCGCTGGAGTTGGCGCGGCCTGTGAGGGATTCCTTCGTCATGTCCCCCTGCAGGGGACAGAGGAAGACCCTGGAGGTCCGCAACACTTTGGAGCGCCTGCTGCGGTTAGGTGCGGTCGTGGAAGTTCCGGAAGCGGAACGCGGCCTGGGTCGTTACTCCATTTATTTCGTGGTGCCAAAGAAGGGCAGAGCGTTACGGCCCATTTTGGATCTCAAAGGCGTAAATCGCTGTTTGCGGGTCCCTCATTTCCGTATGGAAACCTTGCGTTCCGTCATTGTGGCGGTACGGCAGGGAGAGTTCCTGACGTCACTCGACCTGATGGAGGCGTACTTACACATTCCCATTCGCCCGACACATCAAAAGATTTTGCGGTTTGCCCTTCCTTGGAGTCACTATCAATTCCAAGCCTTGCCATTTGAGCTCGCAACGGCGCCACGCACGTTCACCAAAATTATGGTGGTGGTGGCGGCAGCGTTACGCAAGGAAGGAATTCTGGTGCACCCGTACCTCGATGATTGGTTGATCCGAGCCAAATCTGAAGCGGAAAGCAGGCAGGTGACAAGCAGGGTTGTCAAGTTTCTGCAGAGTCTCAGTTGGGTAGTCAACCCGACCAAAAGCCGTCTGGAGCCCTCTCAGGTGCTCGAGTATCTGGGAGTCCGGTTCGACATGAAGCAGGGTCAGGTCTTCTTGCCGGTCCAGAGAGCTCAGGCTCTTCGGAGTATGGTGCGCAAGTTCAGGGTCTCTCCAGCGCCGTCGACGTGGGACTACCTTCGGGTGCTGGGGACGATGGCAGTGTCCCTGGAGGCGGTTCCTTGGGTCAGGTTCCATATGCGTCCGCTGCAGAGGGCGCTGCTCCGTCGCTGGTCTCATCAGTCGGATTCCCTGGGCAGACGATTGCCTGTCCCGTCCAAAGTCAAACAATCACTGCGGTGGTGGTTGCAGCCGCAATCCCTGGAGGCCGTGATGCTGCTGGAACAACCGGAGTGGCTCCCGCTCTTGACGGATGCCAGTCTGATGGGCTGGGGGGCCCACTGCGAAGGCAGGTTCGCACAAGGTCTGTGGTCTCCGCTGGAGGCTTCCTGGTCCATCAATCGCCTGGAACTTCGAGCGGTAGCTCGAGCACTACTGGCGTTCGAGAACTCCGTGGTGGGTTGGTCGGTCCGGGTTCTCTCCGACAACTCGGCGACGGTCGCCTACATCAATCGCCAGGGCGGCACGGGAAGTGCGGCCATGGAAGAGGAAGCGGATCTGCTTTTCGCTTGGATAGAAGGTCGCTTGTCGGCGATTTCTGCGGCGCACATCGCGGGGAGAGACAACGTGCGGGCCGATTTTCTTAGCAGGGTGCAAGTAGATGCGGGGGAGTGGGAGCTGCATCCGGACGTGTTCGATCAGATTGTTTTTCGTTGGGGGAGGCCCATAATGGACTTGATGGCGACTTGCAACTCAGCGAAGGCGTCTTGGTTTTACAGCAGACGGCGAGAGAGAATGTCGGAGGGCATAGACGCCCTGTTGCAGCACTGGCCGGTCTCAGGCCTCCTGTATGTGTTCCCGCCGTGGGCCTTGATAGGCCGTGTCGTCCAACGGGTCGGAGCTCATCCGGGAAGGGTGCTGCTGGTAGCTCCCGACTGGCCGCGGCGTCCTTGGTATGCCGACCTGGTGCGTCTTCTGGACGGGGAGCCATGGCGGTTGCCGGAGAGGGTGGATCTGTTGAGACAAGGCCCCCTCTTCATGCCGCAAGTGGATCGGTTCTCACTTACGGTCTGGCCATTGAAAGGGCATGGCTGAAGAAAAAGGGCTATTCGGCTTCAATTGTGGCTAGTTTGCTCCGAGCAAGAAAACAGTCTACGTCTTTAGCATATGTGCGCGTTTGGCGTGTGTTTGAGGATTGGTGTTCGCGGCTGCAGATTCGGGCTGCTTCGGCCTCTATCCCGGTGGTCTTGAGTTTCCTTCAGGATGGCTTTGATAAAGGGCTTGCAGCCAGCTCGCTGTGTGTTCAGCTGGCGGCGCTCTCTTGTTATCGTGGCAAGGTGCAGGGAGTGGCTCTCAGGACTCACTCTGATGTTTTGCGGTTTCTCAGGGCGGTCTCTAAGTTGCGCCCGTCGTGTAGAGTGGTAGTGCCACCGTGGGATCTCAATTTAGTTCTAAAAGCTTTATCCGCTTCCCCCTTTGAGCCGTTGTGTCACGCGTCGGTGAAGGATTTGACCTTGAAAACGGTGTTTCTGGTGGCGATCTGTTCTGCTCGGCGCATTTCGGAGCTGCAGGCCTTGTCTTGTAGAGATCCCTTTTTGTCCTTCTCTAAAGAGAAAGTTGTATTGCGGCCGGTTCCTTCCTTTTTGCCCAAGGTGGTGTCGGCATTCCACTTGAATCAGGCGGTTACCTTGCCGGTGTTGGGTTCGCTGGAAGGTACTGATCAGGATCGCCGTTTGCACCGGTTGGATGTCAAAAGGGTGTTACGGCGATATCTGAAGGTGACTCGACCTTTTTGTAGGTCGGATCGGCTTTTTGTGTTTGGAGGGGTCCGCAAAGGGGAGGCGGCTGCTAAGGCCTCCATTGCCAGATGGATTCGAGAGGCGATTGCGTCCGCTTACCTCCTTCACGGGCGGTCCGTACCAGTCGGTTTGCGAGCGCATTCTACCAAAGCGCAGGCAGCTTCCTGGGCGGAGCGCGGTTTGGTGCCCCCAGGGGAGATTTGTAGGGCGGCGACTTGGTCGTCCTTGCATACCTTCAGTGGGCATTACCATCTAGACGTGGCGGCTGCTAGCAATGCTTGTTTCAGTTCGGCGGTCTTGCGTGCCGGCTGGAAAGGTCCCGCCCCATGATTACTGCTCTGGTACATCCCAGAGGTAGAGGACTGCACTGGAGGAACGATAAGGAAATGATAATTACACTTACCTGGTAATTGTAGTTCCTTGAGTGACGACAGTGCAGTCCTCAGTCCCGCCCTGGATTCTCTTTTGATTCAGGTTCAGATCAAGCATCCCAACAGGTGAAGACGAACTTCAGGTAGGTCGCCTGTCATACGCTTTCATTTTCCTTGGCTTTCCCTATATGAGTATCTGCGTCTGCATGTTGCAGGGAAGGTTTAAGACAGCCTTACCTTGGTTGGGATTAGTCCAGTTTAGTTAACAATGTTTTAGTAGCTACTTATTTGTTGCTCTTTTGAGTCTGCTTTGTTAATAGTTCACACTGGGGAGGTGGAGCGAGAGAGCAGCAGCCTATATCCAGTGATGTCATAATTCTGACATGCCAGTCTCCGAGCTGCAGGAGGAGGTTGACAACCCAGAGGTAGAGGACTGCACTGTCGTCACTCAAGGAACTACAATTACCAGGTAAGTGTAATTATCATTTAACAGACAATCCCAACGTCACATATAGGTATGAGTGCGTGACAAACAATGTGGGCAGGGCACAACAGCAGGTGGTGGTGGATTATATGGGTGGGTGTTCATACGCCTGTGGGAGGTTTTGGGGGTCACATTCCCAGTTAGTGGCTGGTTGTGATAGCAGCTGCTGTGCAAACACAGTTAGTTGTTTTGATGCTATGGGTGGAGCACGGTGGCAGGCATATGGTGCGGTATTCACAGTGGGAGGGCAGACCATATTTGGGGACAGTTGTCCAGCGGGGTGTGGTTATATTGTACAATTTTGTGCTGCTTGTGTGGGTGTTATGCTCCTTTCAGCTGGATATGTGTGTCTGTTTCTTATGTGTGGCGCCACATGTCATACATAGCACAATACACATGCTCATGATGGTATTAACTATTCTTGAGGGGTGTTCATGCAACCCCACAGTGTGCCTGAATGTATAGGTCATCGCGTAGCCCTGTCATGGATATGGTGAAGGATGGGGACCTGTGCAGTGTCCAGCCAGAGGGAGTATCATTGCTACATTTTGTTGTTGGAGAATAGCCCTGCAGTGCAGTGTTGCATATGTACACACAAACAGAGGTGATCCGGGCCAGATCAGCAAGGTGTGGGTTACAGTAGGCAAGCTGAGCGCTGAATGTGTGGGTGGATTGTGTTTTAGGAGGTTTTTCAGGGGTGACATGGCATATCTAGCTGATGCTATCTCAACATATGCCACATGCCTCAGCTACAGGCTGTGTATGTGTGTAGGGCAGGAGAGTACAGTCCACATCAACCAATACCTTGCGGACCCTAGCAAGGGAGGTTATGTCCGCATACACACAGAGACTTAGGTGAGAGTTATTTTTTTAAGGTGCACATATAGGCTATCCATGCTTTGACATTCTCAATGTCTCACAGTGGGATGACATGCAGCCATCATGGTCAGGTCACAAACAGACATGGGGGTGTGGTTTCGCTGACATGATGCAGACATTGCCATCTATTTGTGCACATCATCAGCACACAGCTGTCAATATTATTCAAGGTATGAGATGTACACACCAGGATATGTATTTGGCCAGTGAATACAGGAGGTGTGCCTGCATATTTCCATGTGTTACAGCAATTGACAGTGGGGTAACAGACAACATTGGGACACCAGTACACACGGAGAGGGGGCATTGGTGGCAGTATGGGGGACCCGGGCTAATATTGCGACCTTGGGGTGAGGCAGAAACATGGTGGGAGCAGACACCTCTATTGACCAGTGTGTACAACAACAGAGAGATTACAGACACCTGTAGTTTGCCTCCGACACCTCCGTGCTGCCTCTCACATGTGAGAGATCTGTACAGTGTGATAGTGAACAGTCAGTCAGTATGTGATGTGGGGTCTGACAGCTGGGGACAGGAAGGTGCAGTGTGTGTTGCACAGCTAGAACATGACATATGTTTGTTTCTCTTGTGTTTCCTGCACAGGACATACTTCGTGAGGATGCGGTTGCTGTGGTGCATTGGCACGTGACTGTACATCAGCCAAAATGCTGTGGTCCGGGGTAGGTGGATCTACAGCTACATTGTCTGTGCCTGCAGTCGGGGGGGAAAACATGTCCTCAGTGATGTGTCATATTGTGCAGATGTTGTGTTACACCTTTTTTCCTTACGCCTCCCTAACCCATATCTTGCTGTTGTCACACATATCCCTATGTGTTTGTGTCCAGTATGTCCTCTGCAACACTGTCTCTGGGACATGTACAACAGAGCTGCATGTGTGTGGAGGTCGTTTTGTTTTTGGTGGTGGCCTACACTTGCACCCTACCCCAACATTGTACCATCAGCCAACACCAGGGTATCACTGCATGTCACTGGGCCTTTATGTCTACAAATCTCCACTTGTGCACATACAGGCCATGTGTTACAACTGGCATGCTGACCTTAGCATACTGTGTGGGTGGGTGTTTATGGGTTGGCTGTGTGATGATGCAGTGTTCAGGCATAGTACATTATCATGTGCTGTGAGGGGTCTGTGCACCTGGGGGGCGGTGGTGGCTGTGCTACCTCTACCGTAGTGCTGTTTACCTTGTGAACATTCTCGACATGTGTTGTGTGCTGTGAGCAGAACTGTGTCTTGTGTTTTGAGGGACCACTGTTGGGCAGCTTTTTTTTTATCTCAGATATCGGCATAATGTGGATATGCATCAACAGTGGCTTGACATGGTGATTCTACATGTTTTGCTGACATTGTCTCCCTTCACTGTGACCTGATATGGCCGTTGAATCGCTCAAGGGATCGATGACGTACACCTGATGCACACACAAGATAGTTTGCACCTTTGTTATTTGGGGGATTACATCTGCCTTTACCTGTTGATGATTTACTGTTTGTCTCATGTACATGTCATGTTGCCTCTCTGTTCACAGAAACAGATGCATATAGTGAGTAGCTGTGAGACGCCTGTGTGACATGAGCATGGACATGACCATATCCATGTGACACCCGTGTCAGCGTTTACGATTCATGATGTCACCAATATGCGGTGTGTTTTGTGTTGAGATCATGTCATGTTTGCCTTTGCATCCCTTTCTTCTGTATTTCCTAAGGTGTGACTCTCTGCAATTTGTGCTGTTTTTGCAAGGCGTCTAACAATACAATACCTATCCTCTCCTGACACAGGGCAGATGACATACCAGACACATCTCTTACAGTGCATTTGGCGTCGCCATCACCCACCTGTTGGGGGACACAACACCATGGAACCTTTTGTGGAGAATTGTGCCATTGGATGTTTGACCTCTGCAAGTGGGACACATGCCTGGGATGGACAGTATTACTCTTGGACTGCTACTTTGCCCATGACAGACCAGTCCAATACACTATTGCTGCCATGCTCTGGCTGGGAGTCCTGCTCATTGCAGGGGATACACATGAACTTTCAAGGACTGTGGCATATTGGGATGTGACACTTGACTATGCATGCCCAGGGTTGCAAGGACAGTTTTAACCTGACCTGTTGGATTGCAGATACACTTTGCACTTTGGACACTGTGTACTGATCCCCATGCGTGCAGCAGGGCCTGACATTGTCACTGTATGTTGTACATTCCTCCACAGTTGTGTTGTTGTTGTGTTTTGGCCATGTGTGTGACATGGCACACAGGATACGCTCATCTGTTTGTTTCAACACAAGCATACAGCCATGTTTGTGGCATAGGGACAACGATGGAGCGGTCCTATTGTCTATGTTCACCTGCTCTCCACCTGGACATGATACAGGTTTTGCCACAACAACGCTTTCATGCACACAACCATCCTGGATTGATGTTCACAATGGCCAAGGGTGTTTACGTGCATGTGTGGCATCACTGTATCATATTGGTATGTGGATGGTGCCTGTGCATATGACTGACTGTGTTTGTGAACCACAGCATGTGGACCTATGGCTTCTGTGTGGTTCACTGTAACATGTTTGCCCATCATTTCCTTGTTTGTTTACTGTACAGACGTGACACTCTGCATTTATGTACACACCTTGCATTGCATGTCTGCACGGTCCTGTTTATCCCCTGCAGTAACGACACTCACATTGCCCCATTATATTTGGAGTGTGGCAGTGTGGGTGTCCGTTGTCCTCCTTCAATCGTGCATTCCATGTACCGTGCTATATGTGCCCAAACACTGTCTACCCAACAAACAGTGCAGGGGGACCTCCTGCATGGTGTTCTCTGCAGGTTTCTGCAGATAGTTTAGTTTGTATTCTCTCTGTGTTCATGTGCCTCTGCTACCTGTTAGCATATCCTCATTGTGCTTTTGATGATTGTTTGGGTTTACATTGTTGCAGCTTTGATTCCTAGATCAGGCATTAGGTGAGAGCTGAGACATTACTTTCAGAATGTGTTTTTAACATTAAAACATTGTGACAACATATGCTGTTTTCATTTGTGTGCCTCCTGTGTTGCCAGATGGATATGTTTCGAGGGACAGGTGATGTGTGTTGGGTCCTCATCATGCAGCGCCTACTGTCTACATGCACTCATATGTGCGTAACACATTTGAGGCATGCAGCAGCAGGTGGGGGGTGGGGGCCTGCTGCCCAGTGCATAGCATGCACCTGATGCACATTATATCTCCTGCCCTTCATTTGTGGTCAAGCCAGTGACCTTTCTGTAGGATGTGGGTTGCTGCCCTGCTAAATGTGTTTCCATCTTTCACCAGGGATGCACTCACCTTGATATTATGATGGCAGTGTCTACACTGTGATGAATAACCCAAATAAAGATATGTATTTGACATACATTTGTCTCTTTTGCTGCTTGATCATGGTGACAAACATGCAATGCAATGTGTGCCTTTGAGTCAGTCCTCACACCTTGTGACCCAGGAAGTCCAGGGTTTTCTTGGCAGTGTCACTGTTGGTGGATTGCCAGGCCTTTGTTCCAAGGTGATGGAGGGTTACGTGACATGCCGAAGACCACATGGGGTGCTAGGAGGAATGGAACTCTGGTTGCTTGGTGACCAGGCCAGGTGTCTGACCACTAGGCTACTCCTCCACTCTTTGATCACACCAACACTTGTATCTACCGAATTCCTGTTAATGTACATGGCCACCTGTGCTCACATCCTTCTACAGTGGCAGCTGTGTATCTGCCAGCCATTTGCAACGTCACTGGGTATAATGTATTCCCATACACACCCTCCCTTTGGGTTACTATTTTGGCATTGTGCTCAGGGTGCTCATAGTGGTTGTTTGGGGTAGAGGTTTCAGCCATGTGTTCTAACACCATAGGTTACAGGTTTCATCCCCACATGGGTTTTCTTTTTCTTCCGTGTAGTGTTAGCATGACCATTAGGCACCAGCAGGTTCAGCACCTCTGCACACACCCTTCCATGTCTTCGCTGTACGCCAGGATGTCGCCTCTGTGCTGCCTAGCCATCACATAATAGCTGTTCCATATGTCTCTTTTTTTATGGTGTTTACCTGGCAGTCCGCTTTGGGGTTTGGTATTGGTGTGGTTCAGCTGATGTGTGGCACACCTGATTGCATGATCAATTGTCTCCTGTCCTATTCCAGATCTTGCTGCAGCTCCACAGAGCATTCTCTGCTGCCCTTGGGGTTCAGGTTCTTTCCGGTTTTTCATGCTGTATCCACTACATAACATTTCATTGTGTGTGTGCATGTAGTTCTATGTGGCTCAGGTCCCAATTCCAGACTGTGATCTGATCTGTACACACCAGATCTGCATGTGCATTTCATCTTGGCTATTGTGTGGGTTTGCCTATCCTGACAGCCAGCAGGCGTCTTGTGTGCTGCCCTGCACTATTTTTGTGTGCAGCCTTTGGTGATAGGTTCATGTTGGTGGTGTGGCCTACCGGTTTGTGCATTGTCCTGTGTGCTAATGGTCATAGGTTTGATTCCTCACTGTTCTTTTTCATTTGTCTGCCTGTCCTGACGTACTACATTTCATTCCTCTGACAGTCATATCTGTGCAGTTCTGTCGTGTACGCATATTGTACCCTTATCACAGTTCTGACCATCCTTCTGTCCATCCACGTGTGTCTGCCAGCTCTGTGCTGTCCTACCCTGATGTGCATGCTGCTACCCCACATCCTGACCTCCTACACATTGCTGCATTGCAGCTCTCCCTGGTTGCCTCTCCTGTGTGTGCTCTGCATGGCACTGCTACACCACTGTCATCCTGACATTCCACTTTTCTTGCCACTTCTCCCTCTTCTGCTTTACCCATCTTCCCAACCTCTGCCACACACTGTCATTATTGCATAGTACATTACCATCGTTATGTGCGGAGCTACAGCTGCCCCTGATATGTTTGTCCATTATTCCAGCTGCCACATGGGCTGGGGGGCTGTTTTGTGTGGTCTATCGGCTCTGCTCTGCTTCCTTCCATTACGTATGCATTGTCTTTCCTTGCTGCTCTGTGCGGTGTTGGGGTTACATTTGTGTTTGCCACATACCTCTCTTGCCCTTTTTATTGGGGGATGTTACTGCTCTTGGCCAACGTGTTTGGGTTCACCTATACATCCTTGGGTCATCTTACACCACACCCTCGATTCAGGCAGCTTCTGGGATGCCTGCTATGGTGCCTTGGGAGTTCGCAACCTTTCAACATGGCCTCTGAGGCACAATCTAACCCACCTTCGCTGACATGGTTGTTTAGGATGTACCCTGTGATGCACTGTAAAAGATGCCTTATGTTCTGGCACTAGGGCGCAGTTATGTTATAGATGGCGGCACAGATTGCTGTACAGTTGCAAGCAGAAAAATATATCACCTCTGCCAACCTTTGTCATTAGGCGCATTGGGGACTTGAACTCATGACCCCTGTACCATCAGGCAGTGTCTTCACCATTGTACTACACCTCTGTTGCAATGTTTGCAGGTCAGCGCACCTACTTCAGGTTTCCATGCGTTAACATGCGCAGTGCTGCCATCAGAATCAGTACTGTAACCTTTCGGTGCCTCATAGGGCGCCCCAAACAGCACCTTCTACAGCTCCTTATGGCCAACATTAGGGTGCCTTGGCGGACAGTGCACTTTCTGATATGCCCTCTGGAGTGCCTTCTGCAGCACCTTATGTTACGGCACTTTGAGGGTGTGTTTGCTGGCAGCACAGATTTAGATAAAAAGGGCACATGCCTCCGACAGCGCTGGGTAAAAGTATTATTCTTCATCTGGCCCACTCTGGAATCAAACCCATGATCCCTGTATCTTCAGTCAGTGTATTATCCATTGTACTACACCTCTGTTACTCTGCTTGTACATCAGCGCACCTACTTCAGGTTTTCATGCATTAACATGCGCAGTGCTGCCATCAAACACAGTACTGTGACCTTACAGTGCTTCATAGGGTGCCCCATACAGCACTTTCTGTGGCTCCCTGTGGGCAACATTGTAGGGTGCCTTGCAGACAGTGCACTTTAATATGTGCCCTCTGGGGTACCTTATGAGGCACCTTCTGCAGCACCTTATGTTACAACACTTTGAGGGTGTGTTTGCTGGCAGCACTAATTGAAATAAAAATAAAATGCCTCCTAAAGCAATATTACCCATGACAGGTAATGCCTCAGCCAGCCTTCTTCATTAGGCACAGTGGGGGATTGAACCCATGACTCCTGCATCATTGGTCAGTGTCTTAACCATTGTGCTACACTGCTGTTCCTCCTTGCATGTCAGTGCACCTACATAAGATTTTCATGCATTAAAATGCACAGTGCTGCCATCCAACACAGTGCTGTGACCTTGCGGTGCCTCATACGGCACCCTATAAAGCACCCTATAAGCAACATTCTAGGGTGCCTGGGTGGACAGTGCACTTTAGAATATGCCCTCTGGAGTGCCTTATAGGCCGGCTGATGCGGCACCTTATGTTACAGCACTTTGAGAGTGTGTTTGCTAGCAGCAGTCATTAACATAAAATTAAAATGCCTCATAATGCTATATTACACATAACATGTAGTGCCTCAGCCAGCCTTATTCATTAGGCACAGTGGGGGATTGAACCCATGACCCCTGCACCATCAGTCAGTGTCTTAACCATTGTGCTACACTGCTGTTGCTGTTTGTACATCAGCACACCTACTTCAGCTTACCACACGTTAACATGTGCAGTGCTGCCATCAGAGTAACCTTGCCGTGCCTCATAGGGCACCCTATATGGCGCCCTATAGGCCACCCTTTAAGCAACATTGTAGGGTGCCTTGGCGGACAGTGCACTTTAAATTGTGCCCTCTGGGGTACCTTATGGGGCGCCTTATGTTACAGCGCTTTGAGAGTGCGTTTGCTAGTAGCAGTAATTAAAATAAAATTAATATGCCTCAGAATGCAATATTACACATAACAGGTAGTGCCTCAGCCAGCCTTATTCATTGGGCACAGTGGGGGATTGAACCCATGATCCCTGCACCATTGGTCAGTGTCTTACCCATTGTACTGTGGCTCTGTTCCTGTGCTTGCACATCAGCGCGCCTGCTTATGCTTCCCGCGCGCGTTTCTCATGCGCTAATGTGCGCGGCGCACATTAGCCCATGATTAATTCTGGTTTGCCTTTTTGCAGACTGAAACGCCCACTCCTTGTATGGCATCCTGCACACTAACGCGGCGCGCACCTAAAGGGGGTTTAGTAAACATACCCCTAACGGACATGCAATGGAGTTGCAGTTTAACCCATTTAAGACTAATAAGAGAAAATATTTTTGCACTCAACGCGTAATCAAACTGAAATTCTCGTTACCGGAAGCTGTAGTAAAAGCTGTTATTGTAGCTGGGTTTAGAAAAGGTTTGGACAAGTTCCTGGAGGAAAGATCCATAAACTATTAAAGGGGACTCGGGAAATCCACTGGTTGCCCCAATACAAGTATTGTGGAACCTGTGTGGGATACTGCTAGGTACTTGTTACCTCGATTGGTCACTGTTGGAAACAGGATACTGGGCTTGATGAACCTTTTGTCTGATCCAGTATGACATATCTTATGTTCTTATCTTAAGTCTTTCTCTAATGATCTCTCTTTTCGCATGATGTGCCCAAAATATGAAAGTCAGTCTTGATATCTAAGCTTCTAAAGAAAGCTTAGGTTTGATCTTCTCTACTACTGACTGGTTTGTTCTTTGGGTAGTCCATGGTATACGTAGTATTCTTCACCAGCACCATAATTCAAAGGTGTCAATTTACTTCCCGTCTATCTTTTTCACTGTCTAACTTTCTCAGCCATATGCCATTATTGAAAATACCATGGCTTGAACAAATCAAATCTTTGCATGGAGAGAGATGTCTTTGTTCGTGAGAATCTTGTCATAGCCATTCCATCAAGAGCAATGCGTCATTGGATTTATTGACTGCTTGTCGTTTTTCTTTATTGATAGTTGATACAAGTAAGTTAAAGTTGTCAATTTTTTCAAGTTCTCCATCAACAGTTTATTGATTGTGTTAGTTGTCAGGATTTTTGTCTTCTTTACATTAATATGCACGTCCATTTTAAAACACTGGGCCCAAAAAAGTTCCATTATGGCTCAGAGGAGGCAAGATGGCGGCGGTGATTAACCTCGGGTGACTTTGGACCTCTCGGAGGTGTTCTGCTGTTGGCTGTCGGGTTCCTTAAGCGGAGGAGATGGGCCGAAGGAAACGTAAGCAGGCTCCCCTACCCTCGGGGGAGCCCCTTACTGGAGCTGTCAGGCAGAAGACACTTACAATGTGTGGGTTTGTCCCCCAATTGTTGGAGCTGCATCTTCGGCGGGTCTGGTGTTTTCTTCGGATCTGAGCATGTTGGGGGTAGTACTTTCCCCTGAACAGTGCCCCCCCCCCCGCCGCCTTGTCCCGGAAGTGTTGCAGCAGCCTCTGGAGTGCTTCCCGATGGCGTGAGAGCTAGCACGCCGGTACAGGGGAGTGAAGAGGGCTCCGAGGCTGGCTGTTTTCACTCGGATTTGCTATCTGGAGTGGGATTAACAGCAGAGGCTGTTCCTTTTTTGGAGGCAAGCCCAACCCAAGCTGGTTGTGCTGTGGTGTCAATCAAGCGAGCTGGCGTGTTGGTGAAGCACCAGAAAATTACTTTGGAGGTGCTATGGGATGCCATTTCTACCATGCATTCTTCTCTTGAGGCTATTTCTATGTCTGTAAGTACTGAGAGTGATATTTTCTTCGTACACATATTCAAGAACGTTCTAGAGTCCAGCAGGAGCAGTTGGGGAAGTTGGAGAGGCTTGAAGGTGATCTAGAACAGCTCCGGGAGTTGCACGGGACCCACATTAAAGAAAGAAATGTGACCTCCAGGAGACTGGAATATCTGGAAAATCAAGTCCGGAAGAACAATTTAAGACTGATTAACTTTCCTAGGTCTCCATTATACTTGCCCTTGGAGATGGTACGTAGGTATTTCCAGGAGGTCTTGAAGATCTCCAAGGATGACCTACCACCTTTAACCAGGGTTCAGTATCTTCATGTGGGCCGGAGCAATGTAGGTGCTGTGAGACAAGCTCCAGGTGAACCCGGAGACCTTGCTGGGTTTTTGGAGAGCTCTGTGGAGCTTGTCACGGCTTGCTCCACTCTCCTTGTTACCCTGGCTCTCAAATCTGATAAATCCTTAATTCCTTATCGTCCCTCCAGTCTAGTCCCGGAAACTCTGGGGTTGTGATCCTCTTCCAGCAGCTTGGAGACTGATCCACGTCATCTTTTTGATGACACTAGTATAAGGACTTGGGCACCGCCTCCTCCCTCCAGTTTAGATCAGTCTCCAAGCAGCTAGGAGGATGTGAACCGGAGTTCTGGCTCACTAGAGGAACAATTAAGGAATTTTGGAGAGTGTAAGCTTAACTTTGAGAGTTTTGGAATACCTTTAAAATTGTTTATTGTTTTGTTTTTTATTTCAATCGGAGCTATTATGGCATAATCAATTTGGGGGGAGGTTTTAAATTTTAGGGTTGTATACCTTTAAATTTGGCTGAGAAGGCCTCCCTTCCTGTCTTCCTCTAGCGGGGGCCGAGTTCGGGCTTAGAAGGAAAGGGGAAGTCCCCGGGTACAAGTCTGCAGAACGGACTGGTGGTTTGGATAAGGAACTCTTCCCCAGCGCTACACAGAAGACATTGCCTGTTTGCGCTTGGGGGAATCGGGCAGAGGAGAGCCGCAGTACTTCCATTCCCTGCTGATTTTCTGCATCGGGGGAGAATAGGCCCGAGTGCGAGAATTGATTACAAGATCAGCAGTCTTTAAAGTGGTACTGGGCTGAGGCTTGGCTCTGGGAGTTCGAGTAAGCCGCAGAGTTTTTGTTTCTCGATTAGTGTGTGCGAAGGTGCAGCAGAGGGAGCAGGCTCGTGCCGCATGTGTTTTCGGCGGGAAAACGCTGGTAGCGGTAGCGGGGGAACAAGCGTTTGTAGCTCGGTGCTAAAGCTTCGTTTTAACTTCTTTCTGCTGGGGTTCAGCTGCGGAAGTCTCCTGCTCAATTTGGGGGTAGTTTAAAAAAAAACAAAACGGCCCAGGTCAGCAGGGCTCGTTCAGAAACACGGCTGGTGTGGTTCCCTTGGAAAGGGGTTTGCTTCAGGAGGGAACTAAGCGAGCAGACCTGAGTGGCAAAGGGGTCAAAATGCCGGCAAAAGTGTTGTCTACTCTGTGGAGTGAAAAGTCTGTTGTGTCAGAGGCCGGGGTCTGTAAAAGCTGTAGCCAGACAGCTCTGGTGGACCACAAGCTTTTAGATGAGACAGAGGGGCAGGAGATGGCTCTAGAGGGACCTCGGTCACTGGGGATAGAGTTGGCAGAACCGGTACCGGGTCCTTCCTCGAGACCGGATGGACCGGTAGCTCAAACATCTTTCCCGGGGGATTTGTCCTCCATTTTCTCCCCAGACTTTGTGACTCTGATCCAAAGGGCGTTCAGTGGGCCACAAAGGGAGGAGTCCTCCTCGACAGCTGGGCCAGGTCCCATGGGTGGGGGCTTGGGACAGAAGAGGCCAGGAACTCCGCTGTCGGTGGCTGCTTCGGTGGGGTTGCCGAAGAGAGTGAGAGGAGAGTTGGACAAGGAGGGACAGTCAGAGTTTTCAGAGGATTTGCGCATGGAAGAGCAGGAGCCGGAGTAAGATGAGGAATTGGAAGAAGGTGAGATTACAGAGCAGGAGGACCAAGCCAGAGTGGTGTGGATCTTTCGAAGGGAAGAGTTGCCCGCTCTCATTTCTGAGACGCTTAAGGTGCTTAATGTACCTGTGTCGGGGCCGGTAGAAGACGGTGTTGGAGGATCCGCTCTTAGAAGCCTTTAGGAAGACGCAAAGAGCGTTTCCAATGCATAGGGTGATAAAGGAAATGATTCAAGGTGAGTGGGACATGCCTAAGGCAGCGCTCAAGGGCTCTAGGGTAATGTCTCGACTATATCCACTGGTGGAGCAAGATAAGGAAATCTTTAAGTCGCCGAGAGTGGATGCTGCTGTGTCGGTGGTAACTAAGAAGACAACCTTTCCGGTTGAAGGGAGTGCGGCTTTCAAGGATACTCAGGACAGGAGGCTAGATGCCTTGTTAAGGCAGGTGTTTGAGGTTAATGCTCTTTCCATTCAAGCTTCTATTTGTGGGGCTTGGGTGGTGAGAGCCTGTTTGCGCTGGGCTCAACAAGTCCAGGGGGAGCGAAACGAGGACTCTGTGAGTGAGGCGGCTCGGTTAGAGTCCGGAGCAGCGTACCTCATGGATATCCATTATGACCTTATTAGGGATCTATCAAACAGTATGGCCTCGGTGGTAGCAGCCAGGAGATATCTGTGGCTGCGCAACTGGGCAGCGGATGCTTCCTCTAAGGCCAGGTTAAGTAAACTTCCTTTTAAGGGAAAGCTACTATTTGGGGAGGATTTGGACAAGATTGTCAAGGAGTTGGGAGAGTCCAAAGCTGGCAGGCTTCCAGAGGACAAGCAGAGACCGGGGAGGTTTCCGCCAATGGCTAGAGGGTCGCAAAGAGATTTTCGTCGTTTTCAGGCTTCTAGGTTTCCTGGGGGCGTTTTCCCTATAGAAACCAGGGGTTTCGAGGTTTCCGTGGGGCCAGCAGAGGTTTTGCAGCCTCCTCTGCGGGTACCAAAAAGCCACAATGAAGTCGGAGGCCCAGGTAGAGGTAGCAGTCGGGGGTCGTCTTCAGGAGTTTTACACTGCCTGGGTCGAAATTACGTTAGATCGGTGGGTGTTAGAGGTGATTTGAAAAGGCTATGCATTGGAGTTTCAAAGACCGGTAACCGATTCGTTCAGTCCCCTTGCAAGGCACGTCGCAAGCACGATGCGGTCCAGCAGACGTTGAACAGATTACTGGATCTCAAAGCGGTAGTGCCGGTGCCTCGAGACCAATGCGGTTTAGGTCGATATTACATTTATTTTGTGGTTCCGAAGAAGGAAGGAACTTATCGACCGATTTTGGATTTAAAAAGAGTAAACCGCTGTCTCAGGGTCTCTCATTTTCATATGGAAACGCTGAGATCGATAATCATGGCAGTCCGAAAAGGGGAGTTTCTGACCGCTCAGTTTAGCCGAGGCATACTTGCACATTCCGATTCGTCCAGAGCATCAGCAGTTCCTCAGGTTCGCAGTCCCAATGGGGCATTTCCAGTTTCGGGTGTTACCTTTTGGTCTGGCAACAGCGCCACAAACCTCTACCAAGGTCATGGTGGTGGTTGCGGCAGAGTTAAAAAAAGAGGGTGTTCTGGTTCATCTGTATCTCGACAACTGGCTGATTTGGGCAAAATCGAGGATGGAAAGCGAGGAGGCACCAAGGTCATCGGTTGCCTGCAGAAATTAGGCTGGGTAGTCAATATGGCCAAGAGCAGTCTAGTTCCATCTCGGAATCTCGAGTATTTGGGGGTATGGTTCGATACGGTGGCAGGCAGGGTTTTTCTGCCGCTGCATCGAGCAGAGGCCTTAAAGAGATTGATTCAGAGGTTTCTCAGCAGGTCGCGCCCCACAGCATGGCATTATTTGCAGCTCCTGGGAACGATGGCGTCGTCGATCGAGTTGGTGCCCTAGGCGAGGGCGCATATGAGGCCATTGCAGAGGGTGTTGCTCAGACGGTGGTCTCACCAAAATGACCCGCTGTCTTGGTGGCTGGTCTGTCCGGAGGAGACTCGGGAGGTGTTGCAGTGGTGGTTGCTTCCGGAGTCTTTGACGAGAGGCATGCCATTGGAAGCACCGAACTGGTTACCACTGACTACAGATGCCAGCCTTCTAGGTTGGGGGGTGCATTTTCAGGGCAGATTTGCGCAGGGTTAGTGGACGGAACAGGCGAAGTCTTGGTCGATCAACAGGTTGGAACTAAGTGCAGTGCAAAGGGTGCTGCTAAGTTTTCAGCAGTCTCTAAGAGGAGCAGCGATCAGGGTGTTTTCGGACAACGCGACCGCGGTGGCCTACATCAACAAGGAGGTCGAGGCGGATCAGTTGTTCCAGTGGGTCGAGAAACACCTTCAGGCACTGTTGGCGGCGCATGTGGCAGGAGTAGACAATGAAGCAGCCGATTTCTTGAATCGGGTGAAAGTAAACCCCGGGGAGTGGATGCTTCATCCGGAGGTGTTCGACATGGTGGTGCAGCGCTGGGGAGCGCCGATAATGGATCTCGTGGCGACATTCAAGTCAGCGAAGGTCGGTCGGTTTTTCAGCAGAAGGAGAGAGAGGATGTCAAAAGGGCTAGATGCCCTCATCCAGGACTGGCCGGTGGGTCGGCTGCTCTACGTGTTTCCGCCCTGGGTGTTAATAGCGCGCGTAGTGCGGCGCATCAAACGACACAGAAGATTAGTGATTCTGATCGCTCCGGACTGGCCAAGAAGGCCATGGTATGTGGATCTCAGGAGGTTATTAGTAGGGAAGCCTTGGCGACTGCTAGTAAGACAAGACCTGTTGTTACAGGGCCCGTTGTTCATGCCCCAGGTAGCTTGGTTCTCGCTTACGGCATGGCTCTTGAAAGGGCAAGGTTAAGAGCTAAGGGCTACTCGGAGGCGGTGGTTTCCACCTTTCTGGGTGCTCGTAGAAGATCTACTTCCCTAGCGTATGTTCAAGTGTGGTGTATTTTTGAAGCTTGGTGTGGTGACAGGAATTGTGAGGCGTTAAGAGTGTCGGTGCCGCAGATATTAACGTTTTTGCAGGATGGTTTTCAAAAAGGATTAGCGGCCGCTTCTCTAAGGGTGCAGGTGCCTGCGGTTTCCTGTTAGAGGAAAGGTTAAGGGCCAAACGCTGGGAGTTCATCCGGATATTAAGAGGTTTTTGAGGGCGGTAAGTCTCTTAAGGCCTCCGTGCTGATAACTAGTCCCTACGTGGGATCTGCAATTGGTATTGGAAGTGTTAGGAAGGCAACCGTTTGAGCCTTTGGCTGAGGCAACGTTGAAGGATTTGACTCTAAAGGTGGTGTTCGTAGTGGCTATTGCTTCGGCAAGGAGGATTTCCGAGTTACAGGCGCTATCGTGTAGAGAGCCGTTTCTCTCCTTTTTTGAGTCTAAGGTGCTCTTAAGGCCGGTGCCGTCCTTTTTGCCAAAGGTACTGTCTCCTTTTCACTTGAATCAGGTAGTGTCCCTACCGGTGTTCCGGGCGCGTCTGCAGGAGTCGTCGGCGCGGCAGTTGCATCGGTTGGATGTCCGGAGGGCCTTGAAAAGGTACCTCAATAGGACGGCGGAGTTCAGAAAGTCTGATAGGCTGTTCGGGGGTCCTCGTAAAGGGGAGGCAGCTTCTAAAGCATCAATAGCTAGATGGATAAAAGCGGCGATTGCGTCGGCTTACTTGTTGAAGGGTAAGGTGGTACCTGAAGGATTAAGGGCGCATTCTACTAGGGCGCAGGCCATGTCTTGGGCTGATTACAAATTTGTTCCTCCGGTGGAAATTTGTAAGGCAGCGACGTGGTCGTCCCTAAATTCGTTTGTCAAGCATTATCGTCTGGATATTCAAGCGAGTAGGGATACCTATTTTGGAACAGCGGTGCTTCAGGCTGGTCTAGCAGGTCCTGCCCGTTAAGTTCTTTTACTGCTCTGTTACATCCCCAGAGTTTCCGGGACTAGACTGGAGGGACGATAAGGAAGTTTAAATTAGACATACCTGCTAATTGTAGTTCCTGGAGGAACTCCAGTCTAGTCCCGGATCTCGTCCCGGTCCTGTCTAGGGATTGGAGCCTGAAGCTGAAGAGTTTACAGGTAAGAGAATATGGGGAATGTGTATTGTTAGGTCAGATTCTGCTGAGAGAGGAGGTGAGGGCCCTCGCAGGTGAATTTCAGTATCACAATTATACTAAGGCATTGTTCATAAGGTTCAGGGGTTATACAGTTAGTTTTGCAGTTGGGTTGTATATATATTTACTGCCTTAATTCTTGCTCCGGTGAGTCTGCTTTGTCAATAGGTTACTGGAGGGAGGAGGCGGTTCCTGAGTCCTTATACTAGTGTCATCAAAAAGATGATGTGGATCAGTCTCCAAGCTGCTGGAAGAGGATCACAACCCCAGAGTTTCCGGGACTAGACTGGAGTTCCTCCAGGAACTACAATTAGCAGGTAAGTCTAATTTAAACTTCTTCGTTTATATTTTAGAAATTTCACTGAGCAGTTCTTTGGTTCTCATGTTCGCATTTTCCCCGATCTTGCTAGGGATACCCAGCTAAGGAGAAAGGAATTCCTGCAGATGAAACCCAGGGTCCTTTCTATTGGCAGGTCTTTTTTGTTGAAATTTCCTGCTAGATGTCATGTTTCCTATAAAGAAAAGTTGTATTTGTTTTTTGAACCTCGGCAGCTATTGGAATTTCTTATGGCTAGGGAAGATCACATGGTTTTGGTTGACTCTCATACGGCTGATGTATAAGTCTCTCACTACTATGAAATGTTTTGTTTTTTCCTTATGTCTGTTTCCTGATGCCTCCTTTGATAATAATTGTGGACTAATTTTTGGCTTTGTTATATTTTTCTTTTATGTTAGTAGAGTATTAATTGTGATGTTGCCAAATTTACTCCATTTATATGAATTTAATGGAATATTCAATAAAAGATTTAAATTAAAAAAAACCCCACTGGGCCTGATTTTCTGCTGTCTGGATCTTCGAAGGGCTACGTGCCTCGTAGATGAATGGCTCTCCCCAACAACCTCTAAATCGGATATTCAATGTGGCAGAGACAGCATTTTATTTATTTATTTCTCTTATATACCACGCTCTTCAACATCAGCGCGGTTTACATGGAACATTTAGATTTTACGGTGGGGGTTACACCGTAAATTACAGATAACAGGTAGCTCAACTTGGATAACCATAATTAACTATTTACACATATTTGAACACATAGTAGTATTTACATATTATACAATATTTGAGGGATGATTACAGTGGACATGAAGCTTATTTGCGGGTAGGTCGAGATGGTGCATCTTCATTTGGGTAACATTTGAAGAAAAGGTGGTGCTTCAGTGCCCTTCTGAATTTAGTTAGTTCCGGGATTGCTCGTATGTTGGGAGGCAGGGCATTCCAGTATCTGGGAGCGCTGATACTAAAGGCCCTGCTTGCTGTTGCCTGTGTACACTGGGTCAATGTTTTGGGGATTGCCAAGGTGTTCATTGTCTGGCCCTATTGGGAGGAGTTATGTGTGTGAGGCAAGCGAGTGACGGGGGGGAGAGCCCATTTATGGCCTTGAATGTTAGTAGTAATGTTTTGAAGACAATCCTACAGTGGAGCCAGTGGAGACTTTTGAGGATGGGTGTTATATGGTCTCGCCTCGAGGCCCCATTCAGAACTCTGGCTGCAGTGTTCATGGCAAGCTGGAGCGGGTTCAGGGTTGATTTGGGAGCCCTTGCAGGATCGCATTGGCGTAGTCAAGGTGTGGAATGGTTAGAGCCTGGAAGATAGTTCTGAAGTCATCTGGTTGTAGAAGGGGGAGTAGGTGTTTGAGTGTCCTGATTTTATGATAGGTTGATTTGACCATGTTGCCAATGTGTGTCTTCATGTCAAGTTTCTGGTCTAGAGTAACACCCAGGTAACGGATTGTGGGCTTGGTTTGCAGCTCTACTTCGCCGACTTTTAGGTGGGTTGGTGGGGAGAAGTTAGAGTTTCTGGTGATGAACAGCACTTCAGTCTTTTTGTGCTGTATTCGAAGATTCTGATTTTGGAGCCACCTTTCTACTGCGCTGAAACATTCCGTTAGGGGTGAGAGGTCAGTTTGGTCAGTCTTGAACGGCATGTAGAGCAGGACGTCTGCATATATCATGCATTTGATGTCGAATGAGCGAACGAGGTCACAGACGGGCTGCATGTAGATATTAAACATTAGGGCTGAAAGGGAGGATCCTTGCGGGACACCTTGTTTCTGATGGAATGGTTTGGATGTGGAGGTTTCGGTTCGCACATGCTGCCATCTATCGGCTAGGTATGACTTGCACCAAGTTAGTGCTAAGCCGCCGATGCCCTTCTCTTCGAGCCGTTTCAGGAGGGTTTGGTGACATACTGAGTCGAATGCTGCAGCTATGTCTAGGAATATCAGGGCAACTCCCCGATGGATGTTATCTATTGTGGTGAGTATGTTGTTGAAAAGGGTGGTAAGTAGAGTCTCCACACCATGAGAGTACATCATAAGGTACAGGTTGAAATGTCTGTTGGTCCACTTGATCTTTATGTATAATGACTGTATATTCTTTCCACCTTTTCTTGATCATCTCAGCATTATTCAACATAGATCCTTGAGCATCTTGTAGCATTCCAATTGGAGGCTAGAATTTTTTCTTTGATTTTCCTAAAGTACGAGAGTTAATCTTTTTCTTCCTCTAATAGCTATAGTTTCTGATTCTATTTCCTTGCATGCATCTTTGTAGTACTTTTCTTTGTCTTGTTTTGCTGTATGTTGGAAATCTGTGTTCTGTGATTGCCTCTTTCTCTTCTTGCTTTAGCTTCTCTGTGTTTCTTGGCAATTTTCAGAGTTTCTTTTTTTGTCATCCATTTTGGCCGTTTTGGCTTTTCACCTTTTGTAGAGACTTCTCACTGTCTTCCAATACAACCTTCTTGATGTCATCCCATAACTCTTACTGGCTCTGTTATTTGTATGTAAAGCAGCAAATCGATTTTGCAAGCAGTCTTTAAATTCCGGTGGTATATTCCCAAGTTCATATTTTGCTACATTCACGAATGGCTTGCTCTTTTTCAACTTTTGCTTGAGTTTACATATCAATAGTTGGTGATCTGTACCTCAATTGGCTCCAGGTTTTTTCCTTGATGTTATAGAGCTTTTCCATCGTTGACTTTCACAGATGTAGTCAATTAGATTTTTGTACAATCCATTGGGTGAAGTCCACATGTACAGTCAGCACTTGAGTGGAGGAGTAGCCTAGTGGTTGGGTCAAGGTACTTCAGGCCAGAAGGTCGGGGGTTCAAATCCCACTAGAGGACAGCAACCTTGGGCTGGAAGGACTGGGGTTTCTAGTCCCACAGGTGCTCCTTGTGGTCTTGGGCAAGCCACTTAACCCTCCATAGCCCATGTTCCCTTGTAAAAATAGTTCTCTGTGTGCTGTGCTTTCCTGTCTAATCAATGTGTTTATACCTCAAAAATTTCCTGTCATGATTTGACAATTTCCAATCTATAATCAAAAACTGCTGCTGATCGCTGGAAGTAGCGGTATACAAATGTATACTAAAATAAATAAATTGTATTTTTTGGAAGAAAGTATTTGAAATGAATAGATAATTGGTCTTGCAGATTCTATCATTCTTTCTCCAGCTTCATTTCTGTTGCCAAGTCCATATTTTCCAACTACTTTGCCGCCTTCTTTGCATTCTAGTCGGTCACCCATGACTATCAGGATATCTTGTTTGCATGTTCTGTCAATTTCAGCTGGTACTTGTTCATAAAGCTCAACCTCTTCCTCTTCTGCAGCTGTTGTTGGGGCATATACCTGAATTCTAGTTGTGCTGATGGGCATTCCTCGTAGACTTTGCTAGTGCCTTCCAATCACATGATTTATAGGTGAACATTAGGAAATATGAAGGACAGAACATATAAGACAAAATAGGGCAAATAAGTGATGTCTGCAGAATGCCTAGACCCTTGCCTAAGTCACTTGTTTGTTGGGGTTGTATGGTACAGCTGTCATGGCAGTAGACCACAACAGCCTGACAACCACAAAACCAGGGCCTACAGGTCAGCAGTAACCCTACAATCACAGAAACATCAACAGCTATCTTGACAGACTGCTGCTTACATGTGCATGTGTACTAGATAGTTGTCAGAGGGCTGCTGATGTTGCAACTTTCTCCTTGCTGGGCTCCCTCAGAGTCACCTGTTGTCTTGACTAGATTGTAAGCTCTGACGAGCAGGGACTGTCTTTGCTTATATTTCTGTACAGCACTGCATGCGTAGCGCTAGATTACTACTACTACTACTTAGCATTTATATATCTCAGCTTCACTCTATTCAGTACTCTGCTGAACAACTAATCTTCCGCCAGCCCCAATACACTCATATAACCCCCTTTTGAAATCACTTCACTGGTTCCCCTTCCATTTCCGTATCCATTTCAAACTCCTCCTTCTGACCTATAAATGCATTCACTCTACTGCCCTTCATTACCTTTCCTCCCTCCCTACACCCCTCCTTGTGAACTCTGCTTCTCCTCTGGCTTTCTTCTACTGCCAAGTCCAGACTTCGATCTTTTCACCTTGCTGCTCCTTATGCCTGGAACAAACTTCCTGTATCTTTACATCAAGTCTCATCTCTCTCTGAGGTCGCTTTTGGAGCCTAATCTCTTGTTCCCCTTGTGTCTTCTCTCCCTATTGAACACCTTATTTCTTTTGTATTGTCTTAACTAGATTATAAGCTCTACGAGCAGGGACTGTCTTTTATATGTGTTTGTACAGTGCTGTGTATGGCTTGTAGCACTATATAAATGAATAGTAGTAGTAGTAGTAGTAGTAGGTGTTAGGACATAGGGCCATATAGTCAGAGTTTGAGCCAGCAGGGTATAGTGGGGGGTGTGGCATGCAAATTAGGTGTTTCACATACTGGCAACATGATGGTGTGGCATCAGAAGGTGAGCAGCTACTGAACATTTCTAGCACTGAACATAGGCTTGCTTTGTTGGAGCTCACTGATCATTGTTCCCTTCCTGGTCCCTGTGCCCAGGTGATGAGGCATTCTGTGGACCTGAGGAGTTTGTATGGTTCCCTTATAGCTGGGGTGTTCAGCCTTGGCTTTGGCCTCCTTTATGGTGTGTGGGTTGCATAGTGGTGTCCCCCAGAGCTCTTCCCAGTGGGGGAGGGGGGTCATGGATGCTCTATGTAGGTGGACTGTCTTGCACCACCCATTGTAGATATCGGGCCACAGGGGTGCTTCTTGACTCTATAAGACCCCATGTGGTGAAGGTGCTGGCTTGCAAGCATGTTTGCTGATTGTGCTTGGCCCCCTTCCTCCCCACATGGGTGACACAACCGATAAAAAGCTCGATGCAAGGAAGCCAGATATAGTGGTTAAGGAGAAAAACACCCAGAACGGCTTTGATAATAGAGGTGTCGGTTCCAAGCGACTACTCTGTGAATCACATGGAGAGGCAGAAAATCTTGAAATACCAAGAAATTCTTCCACGTTTTCTTGGTCTCTGATTGCAAGATACAGAAGTTTCCCTTCATACAGGTTTGATGAAGAATTTTCAAGCACATCTTGACAAACTACCTATACTTGTAACATCTTATGAACTCCAGAAGGAGGCTCTCTTTGGCACAATGCAACTATGCCGAGCATTAGAAGTAAATTTGAGAGACTGAGATCATACTCCACATACTTTGGCTTAGAAGCGAGTTTCATGACTGTCATGGTATGCGCAAAGCTAACCCATTTGGAGAAACTGCCCCGAGACACACTCTACAATGTCTATGGGGCTGTACAAGTCCTATGAGAAGTGACTAAAAGAGATTCTCACCACACACTGGAGATGTTGCATTGTGTTCTCTGCAGCCTAGATGAATAGTCACCCTGGGCGCCTCGGGTGAGGAGGAGATTCATATACCTGTCGCACATGAATGACACCTTGCCTGATGCCATTCGAGGGCCTCCTGAATGTTCATATGCCAAATTTGCACTCTATCTCCCACAGTTAGGGGCATAGCACAGACTCACTGCATGTATTTTTCCCCCTAATTTGCATGCCCCTCCCTCTTGTACTTAGCCCTATTGCTCTGAGCTGTGCAGTCAGTTATGCCTATTCCTGGTCATTCCTCTCTATTTTGCACTAGCCTTTTACTATTGTCCTGTAGGTGGGGTTGGGGCACATTTCTTACTGTCTGCAGTGGTTGTGTAGCCCACTATTCTCCTATTAACACATTTGTAGCTTACAGTTAGAGGGTGTGTGTTGAGAGTGTGTTCACTATGTGCGTTCGCTATGGCGCCACATTCGCAACTACTGTGGGGGTGACGCGTCTGTTGTGACAGTACATCCCTATCGCAGCCAAATTCCCCTCATCTACCACAGTCACTAGGCCCCACCACACTAACCATGCATTTGCCCTGTGCTACTCACTGCTCTTTAGTAAACATGCCCTTATTTCTGGTTTATGTTTCTTGCATATTTTACTGCAGTGTTTAATATTTGATGTCTAAGTTGCTGTTTCTGTTATGTTTTTAATGTGTGTAGGAATTCTATAGACAATAACCCAAAGGGAGAACAAAGTTAAAACTACAAATCCAGAGCAAAAACCTGGCGGAAGAATAGCAGGTAAAATATTTTCCTTTTTAAGTGCAAGTGCTTTATAACACTGAACAAATAGTTCCTTAGCGTTCCTCCAGTTCAGTCCTCTACCTCTGGGTTGTCAATCTCCTCCTGCAGCTAGGAGACTGGTATGTCAGAATGATGACATCACTGGATATAGCCTGCTGCACTCCCACTTGTATCCCAGTGTAACCAGTCTCCTTGCAGCAGGAGGTGTTGACGAGCCTTAGGGAGAGGCTCTAAGGAGGAGTGGATAAGGAGCGCGGAGTTTTGTTTTTCTTTTAGGATAGTTAAGTGGGTTGGAATTTATTTGGCAGTATCTCTTTAAAAAAAAAAAAAAAAAAAAGAGAAGAGGAAGATACCCTTCTTGATCCCTGCCCGTGTCAGTCCTGGGGGTTTCTTCCTGGAGGGGGGTTTTGGCTCAGGCTCGAGTTTTCCTCCCTCCCCCCGCTTGGCCCAGAGGTCTCACCTCCCGGACCTTACGGAGGTGAGCCCTTCTTAAAAGCCGGTATCTCCGAACTGCTGTTCCTGTGTGAGAGGCTGATCGGGAGTTGGCTGACCTCGCTTGCTTTCAGGGCCCGGGGTTGCAGGCGCTCCCCGCAGCGATTGAGGGGTGGCAGACCGGACCGGTAAGTGCTCCGCCGGCATCCGGCTGCTTCTTTCATCCCCACCGCGCTGTTTCGGGGGACAAAGAACGCCGCTGTGTTTTGGCGCCTTTTTTCCTTCACGGCTTGCAGTCGCGGCGGCCATTTTGTGTGCCGCGCTGCAGCCGCGTGTGAGAGCATCGGTTCCCGTTTTTTCCTGCCGGGGCACTGCTGCGATTTTGAATTAATTATTTTGGTTTGTTTATATTCCCTTTGTTATTTGCTTTGTTTCTTTTCTTTTAGGAGGCCTCTTTTATTTGGTTATTTCTTCAGCCTCTTCTGTCGGCCCTGTGCGTTCCCGGGGTGGAAGGGGGGCTGCGGGGTCTTCCTTTTCTTGGGGGATAGCTACCCTTCTAGCCCAGCTCAATAAAATATCTAAAAAAAAAAAAAAAAAACGTAAAGCAAAGCCCACTATAATAAACCACCTGGGCATCAGTCCTTACGGGCGTTGGGTGTTTCCTGATGGCTTCCCGGCCTCTGTGCCTGGTGTGTGGTTCCAGAAGGGGCACGATCACGGACACCGGGGTGTGTAGGGGCTGCACGGCCCTCTCTTTGGAGGTGGAGCTTCAGATGGCCGCCCAGGAGTCTCCGGAGGAGCAAACGGCGCCCGCGGGGGCGTGCACTGCCTCACCGCGGCTCTCTGAGCAAGAGCCAGATTTAGGGGCGCTGCCAGGGCCCTCCGGTGAACCCTTGCAACCTCAGCCGCCAGGTATCAGTGGTTTCAGTCCGGAGTTTGTCCTTCTTCTGCATCAAGCTTTTTGCCTGCGTCAGCAAGGCAAGAGACAGCGCGCGGCTTCACCGGCGTCTCAGCCTCCGCAGTTGGTAGAGGAAGGGGTGGCGGCGGTCACGGAACAGCCGGCGTCGAAACGGGCATGGCTGGCTGATACGCTGGAGAGTTCCTGGCTGGAGGCCCCGGATCCGGAATGGGATCCGGAAGAGGGCTCACAGGACCTGGAAGAAGGAGAGATCCCGGAGCCCGAAGAGCAAGCCAAGCTTATTCGCCTGTTCCGCAGAGAGGAGTTGGCTGCCTTAATTTCGGAAACCTTGCAGATGTTACACTTGGCTCCGCCGGCTGCGGTGGAGGACGATTTGGAGGATCCGGTCATTCAAGCGGTTCGACAGACTCAGGTGGTGTTTCCGCTGCACCGAGTGGTCGAGAGGATGATTCAGGACGAATGGGACAAACCGGAGGCGGGGCTCCGGGGCATTCGTGCTATGAGCCGGTTATATCCTTTGGCGGAAGCCGCTAAAGACCGTTTCCGAGCACCGCGGTTAGACGCTGTGGTTTCGGCTGTTACTAAAAAGACCACCATTCCCGTGGAGGGAAGTGCGGCCTTGAAGGATCCCCAGGACCGTAAGGTTGACGGTCTGCTCAAGCAGGTGTTTGAGGCGGATTCCCTATCGCTTCAAGCCTCCATCTGCGGGGCCTGGGTTGCCCGGGCGTGCTTGCGCTGGGCCCAACGGCTACGCCAATCCCCGCACGTGGACCTCGAGGAGTTGAAAGAGCTGGACCGGATGGAGTCAGGTGCGGCCTACCTGGCGGATGTGCATTATGACTTAATTCGAGCGCTGGCCAACAGCACGGGTTCTGTGGTAGCTGCCCGTCGCTCCTTGTGGCTGCGTAATTGGGCCGCGGACGGCCCTTCTAAATCCCGCCTCAGTAAGCTTCCCTTTAAGGGGGGGTTACTGTTTGGGGAGGATTTGGAGAAGTTGGTGAAGGACCTGGGTGAATCTAAAGCGGGCCGTTTGCCCGAGGACAAACCCAAACAGGCCAAGTCTGCCCAGGGTGTTCGGGGTCCGTTTCGGGACTTCAGAAGATTTCGTTCTACCCGGCCTGGGGGTTTCCAGAGAGGGAGGTTTCCCTCTCGGAGTCAGGGCTTTCGGGGGTTTCGGGGAGCGAGTAGAGGCTTCTCCTCCCTCCCGGCGGCTTCTGCCCGTAAGACCCAATGAAGCGAGGCGGGTCCCGGCGGTGGAGCCTCCCATTGGCGGTCGGCTTCGGGAGTTTCTGTCCGCCTGGACCCTCATCACCTCAGATCAGTGGGTGCTAGAAATCATTCAGCACGGTTACGCGCTGGAGTTGGCCCGACCCGTGCGGGACGCCTTTGTCATGTCGCCTTGTCGGGGTCCTGCGAAGGCGGTGGCCGTTCGCGAAACCCTGGACAGGCTCCTTCGTTTGGGAGCCGTCGTGGAGGTTCCCGAGGCCGATTACGGCTTGGGTCGCTATTCCATTTATTTCGTGGTGCCCAAAAAGGGCGGACAATTGCGTCCCATTCTCGATCTGAAGGGGGTAAACCGCTGTTTGCGGGTCCCGCACTTTCGGATGGAAACGTTGCGGTCGGTCATCGTAGCGGTGCGACGCGGGGAGTTCTTGACGTCCCTGGACCTTTCGGAGGCGTACTTGCACATTCCCATTCGCGATGTGCACCAGCGTTTTCTGTGGTTTGCCCTCCCCTGGGGTCACTACCAGTTTCAGGCCTTACCATTCGGCCTGGCGACGGCGCCTCGGACCTTCACCAAAATAATGGTGGTGGTGGCGGTGGCGTTGCGCAAAGAAGGTATTCTGGTGCACCCTTACCTCGATGATTGGTTGATTCGCGCCCAGTCCGCGGAGGAAAGTCTCCGGGTGACGGACAGGGTGGTGCGGTTCTTGCAGGAACTGGGTTGGGTGGTCAACCCGGCCAAGAGCCGTTTGCAGCCCACCCAGGTTCTCGAATACCTGGGAGTTCGGTTCGATACGTGCAAGGGACAAGTGTTCCTGCCGTTCAAGCGAGCCGAGGGGTTGCGGACTCTGGTGCGGCGCTTCCTGTCGGTGGCGGCTCCCTCGGCTTGGGATTATCTCCGAGTGCTGGGCACCATGGCGGCAACGCTGGAGGCGGTGCCTTGGGCCCGGTTTCACATGCGGCCTCTACAGAGAGCTCTGCTCCGTCGTTGGTCGCATCAAAGACATTCGCTGAGCAAGCGTCTCCCTTGCCCGGGCCCAGTTCGACGGTCCCTTCAGTGGTGGCTGCGCCCCTCGTCTCTGGCGGGGGGCTTGCCGTTGGACCAGCCAGCGTGGCTGCCATTGCTGACGGATGCCAGCCTGGTGGGCTGGGGGGCCCACTGCGAGAGTCAGTTTGCACAGGGACTTTGGACCCCTCTGGAATCATCGTGGGCGATCAATCGCTTGGAACTTCGAGCGGTGTTTCGGGCCCTGCAGGCATTCGAGGCCTTGGTGCGCGGCCAGGTCGTGCGAGTGCTCTCAGACAACTCGGCAACGGTGGCCTACATCAATCGCCAGGGTGGCACCGGGAGTGCCGCAATGGAGGCAGAGGCCGACCTGCTATTCGCGTGGGTAGAGCTTCGTCTCTCTGCGATTTCGGCAGCTCACATAGCCGGCAAAGACAATATCACCGCGGACTTCCTCAGCAGAGTGCACGTGGATGCAGGGGAGTGGGAACTGCATCCCGCGGTTTTCCGTCAGATCGTCAGGCGCTGGGGGACTCCGATTATGGATCTCATGGCGACCTTTCAGTCGGCGAAAGTCGGCCGTTTCTTCAGCAGACGGCGAGAAAGAATGTCCGAGGGCATCGACGCCTTGCTGCGTCGGTGGCCGGAGACCGGCCTCCTCTGTCTTCCCGCCCTGGGCTCTGATAGGCCGGGTGGTCCAGAAGATCGGGGCGCATGCAGGACAGGTGCTGTTGGTGGCTCCCGATTGGCCGAGGCATCCATGGTACGCGGACATGATCCGTCTGTTGGACGGGAAACCTTGGCGTCTCCCGGACAGGTCCGATCTGTTGCTCCAAGGGCCCCTGTTCATGTCTCAGGTGGATCGGTTCTCGCTTACGGTTTGGCCATTGAGAGGGCTAAACTCTTGAAAAAGGGCTACTCGTCTGCGGTGGTGGCGACCTTGCTGAGGGCGCGTAAGCAGTCCACATCCTTGGCGTATGTGTGGGTCTGGCGTATTTTTGAGGATTGGTGTTCCCAGCGTCAGCTATGGCCGGGCTCGGCTTCAATCCCTTCAGTCTTGGAATTTCTACAGGATGGTTTTGACAAAGGGCTTGCTGCCAGCTCCTTACGGGTACAATTGGCAGCCTTGTCATGTTATCGCGGCAAAGTCAATGGCCGCTCGTTGGGAACTCATCCCGACATGCGTCGTTTTCTGAAAGCAGTCGTTTGGGTACGGCCGGCACACAGAGTGTTCGTTCCCCCGTGGGATCTGAATCTTGTGCTCACGGCTCTGGCCGAGTCCCCCTTTGAGCCTTTGCGTCGGGCGTCTGTGAAAGATTTGACGCTCAAAACGGTGTTTTTGGTGGCGATTTGTTCCGCACGGAGGGTTTCCGAACTGCAGGCGTTGTCATGCCATGAACCCTTCCTTTCCTTTTCTAGGGAGAAGGTGGTCTTGCGTCCGGTTCCGTCCTTTCTGCTGAAGGTGGTGTCTCCTTTTCATCTCAACCAGGTAGTTTGCTTGCCAGTCTTAGGATCTTTGGGGGGCGATGCCGCGGATCGCGGTCTTCGGCGGCTTGACGTAAAGAGGGCTTTGCGTCAGTATTTGCGGGTAACGGAATCGTTCAGGAAGACGGAACGTTTGTTTGTGCTCTTCGGCGGTCCTCGTCGGGGCAAAGCGGCGGCTAAAGCGTCTATTGCCCGCTGGCTTAAGGAAGCGATTGCATCCGCTTATTTGCTCCGGGGGCGTGTGGTGCCTACGGGTCTGCGGGCGCATTCCACCCAGGCGCAGGCGTCCTCTTGGGCAGAACATGGTTTGGTCCCCCCGGGGGACATTTGTAGGGCGGCGACTTGGTCGTCTCTGCATACCTTCAGTAAACACTACAGGTTGGATCTGGCTGCGGCTTCGGATGCTCGTTTCGGCTCGGCTGTCTTGTCTGCCGGCTGGAAGGGTCCCTCCCATTGATTACTGCTCTGGTACTTCCCAGAGGTAGAGGACTGAACTGGAGGAACGCTAAGGAAATGATAATTACACTTACCTGGTAATTGTAGTTCCTTTAGTGACGACAGTTCAGTCCTCCTTCCCGCCCGGATGTTTCTCGCAGGTTTCGAGCTTCGTACCGAACAGAAGAGGGTTACAGGTGAGTCTGGCTTTCTTCATTTCTTCTGTTTGTGCCCTTTTCCTTGGCAGGGCAGGAGGTAAGAAGGCTTGTTGTCAGGGGTAACTTACTGATAATACAGTTGTTTTCATATTTTGCTACTTATTTGTTGCTCCTTTGAGTCTGCTTTGTTATAGTTTACACTGGGATACAAGTGGGAGTGCAGCAGGCTATATCCAGTGATGTCGTCATTCTGACATACCAGTCTCCTAGCTGCAGGAGGAGATTGACAACCCAGAGGTAGAGGACTGAACTGTCGTCACTAAAGGAACTACAATTACCAGGTAAGTGTAATTATCATATTTTCATCACAGCATGAACTTCCTATGTACTAAACTCTGTGAAATTCCCCCCCCCCCACCCAACACAAGTAACTAATGCAAGAATAATTTGATTAACCCCCCCTTTATTTTTTTTTCTTTTTTCACAGCCGCACAACACCTCTTAAGAAAACATGGACAACCATGCAGTCAATCATTCCCCCTTCTTTCCCTCCACAATCTTGTAAATTACCCTGTCCAACTCATAACTGTCGTACTGGTTCAAACCTAGAGGTCCGGCAAACTATGTCCTGTTTCCAACAGTAGCCAATCCAGGTCCTGACATCCCAAAAGAAGCCAGTTTCATGCTACTTATTCTCAGAGATAAGCAGTGTTTTTCTCTTGGATTACCTTAACTGTTTGTGGACTTTTCCTTCAGGAATTTGTCCAACTTTTTTAAAGCCAGCTACATGCTTTTACTACATCCACCAGAAATGTGTTCCAAAGACTAATTATACATTGAGAGAAAAATATTTTCTCTTCTCTGTTTTAAAATCTACTAATCTATAGCTTCATGGTGTGTCCCCTAGTCCTTGTATTTTTTAAGAGTAAGCAATTGATTCATGTCTATCTGTTTTGACTTTTATAGACGTCTATCATATAGAAACTTAAAAACATGATGGCAGCAAAGACCATATGACCTATCTAGTCTGCCCTTTCATAACTACTATAATCCCTTTTTCTTTTAGAGATCTTCTGTTTTTTGTCCTATGCTTCCTTAAATTCAGATACTGTCCTCGTCTTTACTACCTCCACGCATCTACCACTCTTTCTGTAAAGAAATATTTACGCATATTACTCCCGAGTGTATCCCTTTTCACCCTCATCCTATGTCGCCTCGTTGCAGAGCTTTCTTTCAATTGAAAGTCTCTATCCTCCTTTGCCACGGAGGTATTTAAACGTCTGCATCATATCCCCTTTCCTCTAAAGTATACATATTGAGATCTTTAAGTCTTGTCCCCATATGGTATATAATGATGACCACGGACCATTTTGGTAACCTCTCTATGCATTGACTCCATTCTGTTTATATTCTTTTGAAGGTGTGGTCCCTAGAATTGCACCCAGTACTTCAAATGAAGTCTCACCAAAGACTTATACAGAGGCACTATCACCTCCTTTCTCCTGCAGGCCATTCCTCTCCCTATGCACCCAAGCATCCTTCTGGCTTTAGCTGTCACCATTTTTGCCTGTTGAGACACTTTAAAATCATCAGAAACCATTACACCTATGTCCTGCTCCTAGCTTGGATCCTGCAATCCATTGGACTCCAGAAACCTCACTATCATCTTTTTCAGTAATGTTTTCATTGATTTACTCACCACAGAGGTCAAACTAAGCAGCCTGTAGTTCTCAATCTCATACTTACTTCCGCTTTTGTGTAAAGGGACCACATGAGCTTTTCTCCAGCCCTCTGGGACCACTCCCGACTCTAAAGAAACATTGAAAAGATCAGAAAATGGAGCCGCTAGAGCTTCCCCAAGTTCCTTCAGTACTCTTAGATGTATCCCATCTGACCCCATCGCTTTGTCTATTTTTAGTTTAGCTAGGTCCTCACAGTCAGTCTTCTGAAAATCATTCAACATCCCCTTTGCTTCTGTTCCTATTTGTGGGTGTGGGGTTTTTTTGGGGAGGAGGGGGGGGGGGGTTGAGGTCCCACTCCTGGCCCTTCATCTGTGAACACAGGACAAATATATTTTGTTAGACATTCTGCTTTATCCTCTTCAGCCACTACATATTCCTCCCCTTCGCCCTTAAGTCTGACAACACCATTTTTGCACTTCCTCCTCTCGCTAACATATCTGAAAAAGGTCTTGTCCCTTCATTTTATTGTATTAGCTATTTCTTCTTCTTTCTGTATCTTTGTTTTCCTGACTACTTTCCTACTCAGGGTGCCGATGCATCATAGATTAATGCAGGGGTATTATGATATTCTTTGTTTTATTTTCTATTCCTTTCCTAATTATTCCTAACATTCTATTTGCATTTTTGGTCATCACCCACACATTGAGCAGAAGATTTCACTGTATTGTCTATGATCACACACAGATCCTTTACTTGGGTGGCAACTCTTACTGTGGAACCTAGCATTGTGTATCTGTAGTTTGGATCATTCTTACTTACATCCATCACTTGTCCACATTAAATTCGCAGATGACACCAAATTATTTAGAGTTGCTAAATCGCATGTGGATTGTGAGAAACTGCAGGAGGATCTTATGGGACTGGGAAACTGGGCATCCAAATGGCAGATGAAATTTAATCGCCTCACTTGTTGTTCCCATTTCCAGATCATTTATAAATATTAAAAAGCACTGGTCCCAATACAGATCCCTGGGGTACTTCACTATTCACTTTCCTCCATTGAGAGACTTGACCATGTATCCCTACGCTCTCCTTTTTATCTCTTTATTTATTTATTTATTACAATCTTTTATATACCGCGCTATTTGGTATCAGCGTGGTTTACATGAAACAAAATAACCAGAACAAACTATTCTGAGTTTACAGAGAACAGGTATACAAACTTGGGTAACATGGGGGAACTATTTACAAATATTATTTACATACAGTCGTTATGATAATGACAATGGACACTGGTCATGATATCACACTGAGAAAGTTGATGAGGTTGACTGATAATTATGGTGTAGCTACTTTGTTGGTGGGATTTGGCTTGGTGTATTGTTGGGTGGATAGTATTTGAGGAACAGGTGATATTTGAGTGCTTTCTTGAACTGGGTTAGGTCAGTAATTGCGCGAATGTCTGATGGGAGTGCGTTCCAGCATCTCGGGGCGCAAAATCTAAATGCCCTGTTTGCCGTTGCCTGGGTTGCATTTTGTTAACGCTTTCGGGATTATTAGTGTGTGTGTTGCTGTCGGTCTTCTGGATCTGTTAAGTGGAGTGACGTGAATGACGTCCGTTAGTGAGGAGGATGAGAGACCGTTGATGGCCTTGAAGGTAAGCAGTAAGGTCTTGAAAACGAGCCTTGCATGAATGGGGAGCCAGTGGAGCTGCTTAAGGAGGGGGTCACGTGCTCGTTTTTGGAGACTCCCTGAAGGACTCTCGCTGCAGCATTCATGGCGAGTTGTAGGGGGTTAATGGTAGACTATGGGAGGCCTTGTAGGATAGCGTTGGCATAGTCAAAATGCGGTAGAATTAATGCCTGGTATATTGTCCTGAAATCTTCTGGATCTAGTAAGGAGCGCAGATGCCTGAGAGATCGGATCTTGAAATAGACTGCTCTTACTATGTTACCTATGTGTGCCTTCATATCAAGGCGCTGATCCAAAGTAACCCCCAGGTATCGAATTGTAGGTTTTGTTTGAAGTTCTGCTTCTTTCACTCTTACATGGGGAGGTGGGGTGAAATTGTGTTTTTTTGTGATGAATAGCACCTCCGTCTTCTTATGTTGAATACGGAGGTTTTGGGATTGAAGCCATTCAGAAACTGCGTCAAAACATTCTGTCAGAGGGGAGAGGTTCAAATGCTCTGTAGAGAAAGGCGTGTAGAGTAGGATATCATCTGCATATATCAGGCAGTCCACATTGAAGGATCTGATGATATTACAGATAGGCTGCATGTATATGTTGAAAAAGAGTGATGATAGGGAGGAACCTTGCGGGACCCCCTGGCTTTGGTGGAAAGGTTCTGATGCTGCTGCTCCAGATTTTACTTGTTGCCATCTACCAGCCAGATATGATCTACACCATTCCAGAGCCTTGCCACAGATGCCCTTCTCTTTTAGTCGTTCCAGGAGAAGGTTGTGACTTACTGAATCGAAAGCTGCGGCAATGTCTAGGAAGACAAGAACAAACCCTTGACGGATGTTGTCGATACCTGTGATTATGTTAACCAGTTTCCAGGCAAAATAGGATGTTACATCCTGTGTCGTGATTTTTTAAATTTCCTCAGAAGTCTCTGATGTGGGACTTCTGTCATGTTATCCCTGTGTTTATTCATGTCTTCAAAGACATGAGGAGACGCTCCCCGTATCCACCAGCAGCTCTCCCCTCTGGGGATCGAGCCACCAGTGGGGCAGCAGCAGCGGTGGGAAAGAGTCCATCTTGGCGTGCTGCCCAATCGGGGCAGACGCCTCTGCTTAAAAGGAAAGTGCCATCGGGCGTGCCCGCGCCTTGCGGGCGCGCTCCTGAGGGCCTCGCAAGAGGGCCCTTTGGCATGGCCCTTAGGCGGGGCGCGAGGTGGAGGTAATGCAACAGAAGAGGAAACCACTCACCGAATCCAACTATCAACCGACCTGCAGTTAGAAAGAAGTTGAGCCCACCAGCATTTAAAACTCGAAAACTCTAATCAGACAAACTGTTAGCAAGGAAACTCATTTTGGACTCTAAACAAACTGCGACGCTCGGCACATCTCAACACCCGGTAACATATCTGTTGTTCACTTGTAATAGTTTCACTCTAATCTTGCAATCATGTTACTTGTGCATATTGACTCAGTGATAAGTTTGATACTTTGATTCAATAGAACATTGTGCATCTATACCTGAAACATTGTAATAATCTCTAATTACCGGCTAGCAGAGTTTATATTTAAGGGTGCAACGTTAATGTAATGTTTATTGTTCATCTGTGCTGACACAATAGACTATCTCAACACTGACTATCACCAGCATGTGTATCTTTGCATATACCATCCATGATGCCACTGCTCTTACCCACAGCCTATCCATCCCTATCCTTAAGGGAACGGGACAAAAAAGCTACAGCAGCTATTATCATCATCCACCACGCACTGACCGTGTCAGACAACCACATCTACTCTATATAACACTCCAGCAGACGGATAACACAACTCAAGTTATATCCCAGGTACACCCTTACTTAAAATGTACACTCATAAACTCCCACTCGGCTCGTAAGAAATGGCCAGCCATTACAGATCTCATAGATCACCTCAACCTGGACATACTAATGGTCACTGAATCCTGGCTCTCGGAATCAGATACAGTGATCCTAAACCAACTCATTCCACCTAACATCTCAATATACACCTGCCATGGGGTGGGGGGGGGTCTTCATATTAGCAAGAACCGAACTCCAGTTTCAATTGATCTCCTCCAATACCATGGCACTAATTGACTCAGTAACCATAGCCAACAAACACATCACTATCAACCTCATTTACAGAGCTCCTTCTGTATCTACTGATGAACTATCTAACATAATTGACCTTGCATGTAACCCAGACAACCCACGCAAAGTAAACTGGATGATGGGTGACTTCAGTCTTGCATCTCTACAACATGCCAATGCTAATACTTTCCTGGAAGCAATGTCAGAACTTGGCTATGAACAAATCATAAAGGTCCCCACCCACCACAAAGGAAATTCCCTTGATCTCATCTTCTCTCCACTAGTGAATGCGAGCCCCGATCATGATTTCAACCTAGCCATCACGCCCGTCCCATGGTCAGACCATAGTCTAATCACGTTCCAAATACCAGCGCAAACAGGAACGTTGTTCTACCAACCACACGAGCACAATATCTTTGGTGAACTCTGTACACCATAAACCACTTGATAAGGATCAGATTACAAATCACGCACTCCCAATTCTCGAACAGCCTTCTGACAGCCTCTACGAGCTCACCAGGAGATGGAACGACACACTGAACTCGCTCGCTCATCTACCCTCAACGAAGAAACCCCCCCCCCATCCAACAAAACAGCCTGTAAAAGGAAATCTGAGCCATGGTTTTCTGCAGATATAAGGATGTCTCTTCACCACTTAAGGAAACTGGAACGAAGATGGCGACGTTCACATTCAACAGAGGACCAAGCATCCTATCTAGCACACTTATCAGCACACCGGGAATTAACATACTCCAAAAGGAAAGAATTCCATACTGAGATTCTTCGCCGCTCCCTAAGTAAGCCCAGGGATCTCTTCAACCTAGTGAAATCAATAACCAAGGAACCCTCCTCCCCCCACCATGAACCAATACAACCCCAGCTGTACGCTAACCACCTTCAATCAAAAGCCATCAAAACAGACATAGCCCCGAGAACTACACTAAAAAATACTCCAGTTCAACCACCACTGCTTACAGAGCTATCCCCTCCTTCTGCAGGAGACATCGAAAACATTATTGCTTCTATCAATACCACTACCGCACCGAACGACCCTTGCCCAGCGCACTGGATTAGGACAATGAAAACGGAACTCGGCCCGATCATAGCAAGGATCACAAGCCTATCCTTCTCAACAGGAACATTCCCGTCTTCTCTCAAGCACACCTCCATTCTCCCGCTTCTCAAAAACAATAGTTTAGATCCGCAGAAAACCGACTCATACCGACCGATCTCAAGTATCCCCCTACTTGCCAAAATAATTGAGAAGAATGTCCAAAGACAGATTCAACAGCACATAGACAGTTCAGCCCCATTAGATGACTGCCAGCATGGGTTTTGAGAAGCTCACGGCGTAGAAACATTACTAACCACACTAACCAATACCTTATCCAGAGGATTAGACAATATCAAGAAAGGATTTGCACTGATCTTCCTTGACATTGCCGCAGCATTCGACTCTGTCAGTCACACTCAACTCCTCAGACGCCTCCAAGATAACGGAATTCAGGGCTTGGCGTGGGATTGGTGTAAATCATATCTAGATGACCGATGGCAACATGTAAGGATGGGAGACAACACCTCGGATCCGTTTCAACAAACCCAAGGAGTACCCCAAGGCTCGTCCCTATCCGCACTATTATTCAACATCTAAATGCAGCTTATCTGTGAAATCATTCGATCCTTTGAAATCTCCTGCTTGATCTACGCAGATGATGTCCTCCTGTTTATGCCATTCGACGTTGCGCATCCTGACTTCACTGCTTTAGTTAACTGCTTCCACACGATCACAGACTGGCTCCTCGAACAGAACCTTCGGATAAATTTCAAGAAGATGGAGGTATTGTTCATAACAAAGAACAAAAACTTTTCCCCACTGAAAACATTAAAGGTCAGAGACGCAGAGCTCCCAAGTAAGCCTACAATACGCTATCTGGGTATTACGCTTGATCAACGATTTGACTTTAAAGCGCACATAAGCAATACCATCAAGGCTATATATTTCAAGCTTAAGATGTTACGTCACCTAAGACCAATGCTGGCACATGAAGGCTACAGGACAGTATTCCAAGCCCTGTTACTTCCTCACTTCGATTATGCGAACATCATTCTACACGGGATCCCCAAGAGTTCCCTAAACCAGTTGCAGCTTGCAATGAATGCTGCGGCACGTGTCCTCTGCGGAGTCTCAAGGAGAGACCATATCACCCCTACATTAAAGGACCTTCACTGGCTACCAATAGAAGGCAGAAATACCTACAAGGCACTACTCATTACGTTTAAAGCCATCAATAGGATATCCCCCTCGTCCATCACGGCACTCATTACCCATACCCCCGATAATAGGTCAATAGGCGCTAACACACTGGTAACCCCGATCGAAGTGACGAAATGCATGCAAACAACTAGAAACAGGGCATTCTCTTTCTACGCTCCAAGGTGTTGGAATAATCTCCCGTCCAACATCAGATCAATCAATGATCTCTCACAATTCAGGAAAGCCATAAAACATCATTTTTTTCCTTTCATACTACTCGCAATCCAACTGTTCCCCTACACCTTGCACAAACACAACCACCCAACAGCTCTAAGAATGTAAAAGTGACACCAGTAAGCTGCCATTGTTCAGATGTAAATAGTTCAATGTTATGAATCCCAGTTACTATGTCCTGTTTGATGTAAGCACAAGGCACTTCCCCGCCTTGTGTAAAATTGTTAACTATAAACCGCACTGATGTCAAATAGTGCGGTACAGAAAAGCTAGAAATAAATAAAGAAATGGAGGCAAGACTTCCCTTGGCTAAATTTATGTTGATATGTTGATTTTGTCCCATTAAACCATGTCTGTCCCAGTAATTTTGTTGTTAATGATGATTTCTACCATTTTGCCCAGCATCAACATTAGGCTCACCGGTCTGCAGTTTCCAGGATTACATGTGGAGCCCTTTTTAAAAACAGTTATGTTGGCTGCTCTCTAGTCTTCTGGAGGGTGGCCTGCTGTCCTTTTATAAATAATCATAAAAGTAATAATAATCGTACTCCCAGCTCACATCCTTGTTATCTCTCCTCAAACTATTGGGCTTAGCCCTCCCATCTAGAAGAGAGGGATCCTAGTTACTCCACAAACACTTCACCCAGCTAACGAAACTGAACATAACCAACAAGATGGGAAAAAAACAGAACATTTGAACACATGACACTGCATGTCAAGCGACTTCCCCTCTCTTCACCCCTCACCCCAACTAGAGTTGGCTCAGGCAAGCAAGCATTCTGGTCCTTCCCTCAAGAAGGTCTGAAAGGATGCTCATCTCCTCTGAAACAGACCTTTCTTATTCCTCATTGAGAAGTTAATCTGCTCAGACATCATCTTTCAAGCTTTATAGAGTCATTCCGAATACGTGGAGCACATTGGATTCTTCTAGTTCCAAATTATCATAAACTTTGTAGCCAACAACTGTAGAATCAGCTCCTTGAATCCCCCCCCCCCCCCCACTCCTTGCTTTTTCTTTCCATCCTAACAAATAGGCTTTCAGACACCTACCAATGGCCAAACCGCACATTTTCTCAATACCCTCCCTCCCCTTTCTCCTCTCTGAAAGCTCTTGCCATGCCATATTCCCACCATAATTGATCAAAGATACCAGGAACCCTACATCCTTTCCAAGAATCCAGAGATTTCTTACTATCTATCTTTGCTAATCTTATTACAGCTGAAGGAGAATCTGATATTGCAGCTGCTTACAATGCATTGCAAAAGATCATCCGTATGCATTATTTATCAGCATTTAATATACTACCATTTGAACAGTAAGTGAAAATCATAGTGGTTTATAATTTAAAATGAGTTTCATCAGACAATAAACATGATAAATGACTAACAATGATCACAAAAGACAGAAATTGTTGAAATATGAGTGGGAGTTCAATAGAAAAAACAATTTTAGAAATTTTGATGGAGCATAAGAGATGAGCAACAAGGGTTAATAGATATAGCCAGGGTCTCATAGGTATATAGGTAGCTACAGGATCTAATAACTACATTGCAGGCCTAAATAATCAGAAAAAGCCATATTTTAACAAGCCTCTTAACTTTCTTATTTATTTATTTAACCGGATTTGTATACCACTTTATCCTTCAATCAAAGTGGTCAACAATACAACTAAAGGTTACAATACAATTGAAGGTTTACATGGGAAGGGGAGACAAGACATAAATATAGCATAAGTTAATCAGTTCATCAATCTTTCCAAATGTCAAAGGAGCAGAGTGTCACAGAGACCCTGGGTAGAGCCTCTGTGGACCCAATAGGCCAATGCCTAGGGTATTGTGGTTTTTAATAAACTGCTTCTCTCCTTTAAACAGAGTCAGTCAGTCAAGTGATTAAAGCAAAAATTAGGGTTTTATTCCCTTTCCCGGACAGATAATATTCCTTGCAAAAGCACACAGAACAAAAACAGCAACTGAACGAAAACAGCTAGAACATCTCTTCTTCTTTCCTTGTTCAGGTCACAAGGTCACATTGGCTAAAGTTAACACAAAGAGGTTATGTCATCTGATAGACAAATCGTGCAGTCCATTGGCTCAGGGTCTGTACAACTGTTAACACTCTCCCACTGCATTGAGCCTGGACCACTCCCAATATTCTCCGTATCACATTCCTTACATGTGCTGGAGCCTGGCTTATTTGCTTGTGGCTGATAAACCCCTTTTCTTCCAAGGTACTTATCAAAGTCAGGGTTATAGAAACCTGGGACAGATAAGGTTTCTTTGCCTCTCTTGGCTCTCTTAGTAAGAAGTCAGAGTATCTTTCTGAGTTAAAACCCTGCTCAGGGCTGTGCCCATTAAAACGTCCAGCCTCTTCTCTATACAAATAAGGCTTCAAGCTTGTTACCTTACTGTGGGCTTTGAAGTCAGCCTTGGGCTTTCTTTCCCCTGGCACAGTTCCTCCAGCTTGAGCTAGGTTCCTCCGTGGCTCATGCAATCCCTCAGAGACACTGCCCCACTTCCTGCTCGTGGGGGAATCCTCCCTAGGACTGTCGTTCCAGAGACCAGCTGCTCTACTGCTCCCTTGGTCTCTCTTGGAACTTCCTCTGAGAGCTTTGGGTCCTCCCAGACCTCCAAGACCTCCCCTGGAACTGGAACTTCCTCTGGGACTCTCAGCTCTTCTCCAAGTCTTTCTCTCATACTCCTTGCTCTTGCTGCACTGACTGCTCTGACCTCTCTGACCCCTCTGACCTCTTCCTGGTTCTGACCAGGAACTTATATACCTCTCCTCTCTGCACGTTACGTCAGATTCTGAGGACAGGTGGTCCTGATGAGTTTCTCTAATTCTACCTGCGTCACTACTAGAGAAGGGAAACTTCATTTTAAACCCTTTCTGCTTTACTTGTGCTGATGGCCCTGGCTGCTCAGCTGTTTTCACACACGCTGAGTCTTCCTGTCCAGCCAAGTTTGAGGTAAGCTCTTCCTTTTTACTAGCCCCTACAGGCTTTCTATAGTCTACTGCATCACAAGAAGTAAGGTTATAATCTCCCAAGGCTATCAGCGGTTTATGCTTGCAGCTGAATGTGCAGATTGATTCAAGTATCGCCGATAGCTGTTCAGCTTTCGCATTGGGAGGCCTGTAAGTGAGACAAAAGCTGATGCAGTGTTTTGAAATAATTAATTATTGTGCTTGAATCAGCTGAATTATTCATGGAGACAATATTAAATCTGTAGCTTTTTCTAGTCAATATTAGCACTCCTCCT
This sequence comes from Ichthyophis bannanicus, assembly GCA_033557465.1. Classification (NCBI taxonomy): domain Eukaryota; kingdom Metazoa; phylum Chordata; class Amphibia; order Gymnophiona; family Ichthyophiidae; genus Ichthyophis; species Ichthyophis bannanicus. Next base: position 488,946,698 of record CM066033.1, read on the forward strand.
CCTCTCTTGCAAGTTCTGTGACAACTAAAAGCTGAAAAATCAGGTGGTGTAATTTGATTTATGATGACTTGATCTGTATCCGTGAGCCATGTTTCTGTAATGCATATAATATCAAGCTTTTGGTCAAGGATGTAGTCATGGACAGTATGTGGCTTATTTCTAATTCATCTGGCATTTATTAATCACGGAGGCAAGGATAGGGTTGCTGGTCGCTTTCCGCAATAGCAGTGGCTGAGCTGCCCTGTGTTTATAAAGTGTTTGCTGCTTAGCATGCTGTTGGGGTAATGGGGTTAGCCAGGGTGTATAAAACAGATTTGATGGCCATAATGTGTGAGGTAGTAAGTAAGAGTTATAACAGGTTTGCTGCATCAGCAGTAGTACTGTGAAGTATGTTAAGAAATATTGGTAAGAGGGAGACATGTCCGATCTCTGGATAGAATATAATGTAGATAAGGTTGCCTAAGTTCCAATATGATTTGTTTTCAAGTAAGAGGAAGCCCTTGATTAAATCTCTTTTGGTTTATTAAGCAGTTGGATTGGGTAGGTTGCCTAACTTCAAGTGAATCTCAGCGTGCTCACCTGGTGTGTGAAGAATCGGGTAATTGGGTGAAATGACCTGCTAGGTTGGAGGATTCACAGCTTGGTCTGCTAAGTTGCCTCTATACGAGTATTATATCGGGCATGTGATTTGATTGAAGTCTTCACCAGCGAATTTTAATGTTTACTGCTAGTCACCTCTGGAGTATTCAATGAAGCTGCCTTAGCGCCCTGCCAAAGGGCCTGCAAAGTGCGGGCATGCCTGATGAGCAGTGGAATTTAAATGATGCCTCATGGGAGCTTTTTGCTCGAATGACCAACAGTAGTGCATTCCAGAAGACAGGTGCTTGGTAGGAGAAGGCATCCTCCTTTGCTATACTAGTTTGAATTTCCTCATAAGGGATAACTAAGAGATGTTGCTGAGAAGATCTTCATTAATAGCCTTCTCCACTCCCCCAGCTACCCCTTCTGTGCATCTGTATGAGTGCCTCCTGTATATCTGAGCCAGTGCCCAATAGAATCTTATAGCCAATTTCCTATCATGTAGAATATCAAAAATATGCTGCTCTGTCCTCCTTGACTTCATGTGTATATTAGCAGAATTTAATACTACAACAATGTAACGTATAGCCTGGACAGGCCACTCCTCCTTTCTAAATTTCTACCCAATTATAATGATACCTTCTCAGGTAGATTCAAAAGATGTCTTATTACTACTTTAATCGGTTCTTAATTGAAAACCATTTTTAAATCACACCTTTTAATTTTAACAATTTTTCAAAAGGTATTATACATAATTTATTCAGTAAACATTTTACACGTTAAACAGAATCCTATATTTATAATACTTTTAATACCATGCTTAATTACAAACTGAACCAATGTCATAATGATTGGAAACATTGGTTCGGTTTGTAATTAAGCGTGGTATTAAAAGTGTTTTATTCTAGGATGGTTGCAATGGTGATTAAATAATCGGACCTGGTGACTGGGACTCAGAATACCTGTGCAGCAGCACAAAGACTACAAAAGCTTCAATTATGGTCAGGACAGGCCCTGGCTGCCTGTGGGGATCCCATTCGCAGTGAGCAGAAGTGCTGCCACAGGCCATGATCATGGCAGGGACCGGCTCTGGCTGCCTGCAGGAATCCAGTCTTTGGCAGACAGAAGAGGACAGGTGCAAGCTGTCTGTATGCAGGAGATGAGATCCCCGCTGGCAGAACAGGAGGGGAGGGCCACTTGAGGGAAATTTTCCTTTCTGGTAGGGTGCGAATCGAGTAGCTCTGAAGCGCCGGAATTCTCATGCCTGATCGCAACCTTGCGTCATTGCCCAACTTGGCTTCTGCTCATCTTCTGGGAGCCTACCGCCCTTGGATTCTCCCAAGTCCTTAACCAACTTCTCCAGGGCATCTCCGAACAAGAGCTTTCTCCTTGAACGGGAGCCTGCTCATGCGCAATTTGGAGGAACTGTCTGCTGCCCAATTCCGAAGCCACAAGCCACCGCCTTGATTAAAGGATAAGGCGGGATACAAATACCCTTTAAATAAAATAAATAAAAAATAAAACAAGTACTGTGCACAGAGACCACTGCTGCCATGCTTCGAGCTTGGCACCTAATCAGGTTGTAAAAGGCATCCGCCAAGTAGGCCGCTCCCAACTCTAGTTTAGCTGCTTCCAGGAGGGTTGACCCCCTGCTGTTCTGCTCCTCCTGGAACACTTGTGCCCAGCGTAGGTGAGTGCGTGCCATGACTGCGCCACACACAGAGGCTTGAAGAGAAGCCACGTTAATGTCGAAGGCTTGCTTCAACAAGATCTCCAGCTTCCTATTTTGGATGTCCTTCAGAGCTGAACTGCAATCCACTGGAATGGTGGTCATCTTGGTCACCGCTGAAACTGCTGTATCCACCTTAAGAGAGCCAAACAGCTCCTTCTCTTGTTCGGGAAGCAGGTAGAGGAGCGCCGCCATTCTAACTCCTTTCAGTCCTGCCTCCAGGACCTCCCATTCCTCTTGAATCATCTGTTTGATGACCCAATGCATGGGAAAAACTGTCAGCAATTTCCTGACCGCCTGGAACAAAGGGTCTCCCAAGGGCGCCTCCTCCACCTGAGGCCCTAAAGTCATGATGAGGGTCTTCATGGATTGAGAGATCGGAGCCAGAGGTTCCTCCTTGCGGAAAACTCGCACAATGTGGGCCTCTTCCTCAGGTGGAATCTCGCCCTCGTCCAGATCAGCCACCTGTGAGGCTTCTTCATTGTCCTGCATCTCTGGTCCCTCTGACCGTGTTGATGCCGAGTTGTCCCAGGTCTCAGCCACACACCTGGCTTTGGCCGCGGGCCCTCCCTGTGCGCTGGAGGACGCCCCCATCTTAGCCAAGGGTCTCTTACGGGCTGTTTCATAGGCCCAGATTCTGAGCTCTTCTGTCTAATTCAAAAGGCTTTGTGCATAAGAAGGATGAACTCTGGAGAAAACTCTCCCGAGACGTCCTCTGTTGTAACATCCTTGGAGGTGGAGGGTTGGGGTGCCTGAGAATCCTAGGCCTCCATTGTGACCCTAGTGTATTTGGAGAGAAAACCTGTCCCGCTCCTGGGGCTGGGGTCCTCCACTTCTTCTGAGTTGCCTGTCCACTCCAGCAGGTCAGGAGTGTGCCTCTGTCTCGGAGCCCCTGCAGAAGCCCTCCTCTGACATGGCCCCCTCCTGGGGCCACATGCTAGGCAGGTTGGTCTGCTAGGCATCCTTTTCCCATATCAACATAAAAGTGGACCATCACTTCACCTGGCCCTTAGCTCTCCAGCGTTCAGTCAGCATCAGTTGATGAAAGCTATTGCGCCACTCCAGGAAAGTAGGCGGGGAGCCAATCTCGCCAACGGCGGAGTATCGGGCCCTTCCCCACCAAACATGCCTTATGTACCAGCAGCCGTTCTCCAATCCCTTTCGGTAGGGCCGGGTTCAACTGGTCCAATATGACCAGCGGGCCCGTCCAGGGGAACCGCTGTCCCAACAACCCCTCTAGGCAGTGATGGATACGGGCCCAGTAGGGATGGATACACCGACACTTCCACCACATATGGGTCAAGTCCGCCAGTGGCTCCGAACATCGTGGGCAAGACCCATCCTGAGTAATGTGACTACGCAAGGCCCGTCGAGGTGAGAAATGAACACGGGTTAACGCCTTATATTGCACCTCCCGCCATCGGGCCCCTTCCACCAGGGTAACTAAGCGCTTCAGGGCCCCTAAAATGGATCCACAAGGAACCTCCCGTCCCAACTCTCGTGCCCAGGCCTGCTCAACCCGATCGTAATCCGGCACAACTCCAAAGCACGCAAGCTGGGTTTTCAACTGCGCTATCGATGTTGGGGCTTCACCCCCAATGTCGAAAAAGGCAAGAATTTGCGCTGAGCGATCTGCCGCAAGTTCCGCCTGAGGCAAGGAGGCCACATAATGAGCAACCTGCAGGTAGGCAAAATAGTGGCGGGAGGGGAGCTCATATTCCTCACACAGCTCCACAAAGGGTTTACACTTACCCGCCAGGTCCACCACATGGCCTACGGTCCGCAAACCCTGCGCACTCCAAGACGGAAAGACCCGAGAGTCGGAGCCGGGAGGGAAATGTACATTACCTCGCAATGGCAACCAACTCGAGGCCCTCCAGTCCCGTTTCCAATAGCCATTCAACTGTCGCCAAGTGCGACGGGCTGCGTGCATCAGGACATGCTGGTGAAGACCCCTTGGCAATTGAGCACTCTCCAGGTGCAGAATCCCCAGCAAGGAAAAGGGGGCGACCACAGCCTGAGGCGTATAGGTGTCCGTCCCCCCCAACCAGTCACCCATGTGGCGCGCCTGACAAGCCAAAGCATACAGCCAGATGTCAGGCAGTCCTATACCTCCGCTACTCCACGGTCCAATCATACCATTCATTGGTATACGAGCTCTGGTCCCTTTCCACAAGAACCTCTGAATTTCTCTTTCCAAGCGACGCACATCACGACGCAATAACCAAACAGGCAGGGTTTGCAACCAATATAGGATTCGGGGCAGGACTACCATTTTTACTGCCGCCACCCTCCCCAAAAGCGACAGCGGCAGAGGATTCCAGGCCCGCAATTGAATGCGCAACCCGGATAAGATTCTCTCAAAATTCGCGCGGTATAATTCCCTGGTGTGACTGGTCAAGACAACCCCCAAATACACAAATTGCTGTTCCACCCATCGCAAAGGGAAGTGCCCGCTCCACCCTCTCCGTACCCGGCCCCCCACGTCTAAGGCTACCGATTTGTCGGTGTTTATACGAAGGCCTGCAAACTGACCATACTCCGCAAACTCAAGCATTAAGCGGGATAGAGACTCTTGAGGGGCAAGCAGGTGCACCAACATATCGTTCGCGAAGGCCGATATCTTAAAGCCTTGCGTGCCTATGGCCACCCCATGGATCATCTGTGCGGATTTAATGCGACGAATAAGAGGGTCCAAAGTTAAAACAAACAACAAAGGAGATAGTACCTCTATACAAAGAAAACTGATCCGAAAGGATCCCATTACAGAGTATCCTAGCCATCGGGTTCGCGTAAAGACTCTTCACCATGCCACAGAAGGAGGAACCTAAACCATACCGCGGCAACAAACAGTGAAGGTACTGCCAGTTGACTCTGTCAAATGCTTTTTCGGCGTCAAAGCTCACCAACAGGGACGGCACTTGTTGCGCATGCACCCACTCCAGTGACGCTAATATTTGAAGCACATTACGAACCGCATAGCGGCCCCTAACAAAGCCCACCTGCGACTCATGCACTAAGTCACCTAAGATGGCCGCTAATCTTTCAGCCAAAATTTTTGCCATGATCTTCATATCAAAGTTCAACAAAGAAATCGGCCGGTAAGAGGCCGCTTGCGTCGAGTCCTTCCCTGGCTTGGGGATCAACGTGATGTAGGCCTGATTGTCCCCCCAAGTCATAGCACCCCTCTCCGTACGCCTCTGGTAGGTTGCCACTAGTATAGGGCCCACCCAATCAAAAAGTATTTTATAAAATTCTGCCCCGTAGCCGTCAGGACCAGGAGCCTTATAACAGCTAGCTGATGAAACCACCTGCTGCACCTCTTGAAGCATTATGGGCTGACCCAAAAAAGCACGCTGCTCTTCCGTCGCCTGGGGCAACTCCAAGCTTCGCAAGTATGTTTCCATCATAGAAGTATTTATCTCCTCTGCTGCATATAATTTTTGGAAAAAAACCCTGAACACCGCACTGATCGCCTCTTTGTTATTCTGGAGGCGGCCTTGCTCATCTCTAAGAGCTGCAACCAGCCGCCCACTGCGTTGACCCCTCAGACACCTACCTAGCAATGTGCCGGGTTTGTCGCCAAAACAGTGTAGCTTATATTTATAGTACAGAATGGATTTCTTAGCGCGCTGGTGCAGCAGTTCGTTCAAGGCAACCTGAAGCTCCCAAAGTCTCTTCTTATTGGACATTGTAGGGGTGTGCCCACTGATCTTTCGCGCCCGAGTAACCTGCTTCTCCAACCTAATGATTTGCTCCGCCATCAATCTTCGCTTCCAGGCGACATAACCAATAATCTCCCCCCGTAACACCACCTTGGCCGTCTCCCAGACCAATTCCGGGTCGTCTCTATGAACCTGATGATTCGCCTCAAATTCCTGCCAGCGCTGACGCAAAAATTGCTGAAAATGAGTATCTTTATAGAACTCAATTGGGAATCGCCATATGCGCGCAAAGCTCGTTGCTCCTCCCCACTGTAACTCCAACCAAATCATGGCATGGTCTGAAATTTCAAGAGGACCTATCTGAGCATCCCCTGTAAATGCAAATTGACTCGCGGAAAGTAGAAAGTAATCAATGCGCGCACTGGTACCATGCGCCCGCGACGAGTGAGTAAAATCTTTTTCAAGGGGATGTAGCAATCTCCACGGATCCACTAGACCCAACCGAGTCCGAAAACTCTGCAGAGTCCGGGCAAGGAGCTGCCGCTCACGGGTACCGCTACCGCTTGAAGTATCCAATTCGACGTCAAAGACCCCGTTAAAGTCCCCCACCCATCATCAGTGGTACGTCAGGCAATTGTTCAACTTTAGCTGCAAGCCTATTAAAGAAAGCCGGATCTCGCGTATTAGGAGCATACAGATCACCCAGGATTATCTCCCGATCTTCCAGTAGGCCATGTAGTAGCAGAAATCTACCATGTGGGTCCACAATTTGCTGCGTTAACGTAAAACGCACCCGCTTGTGGACTAGGATGGCTACTCCACCCTTCTTACCCAGTGCGGGGGCCCCCCAGACCTGGCCCACCCAGTCTCTGCAGAGTTTGGCGTGCTCCTCCGCCGTCTGATGTGTTTCCTGTAGTAGCGCAATATCACATTGATGTCTAGCCAACGCTTTCAATATTTTGTATCTCTTGATGGGGCTACCTAGTCCACAAACATTCCAAGAAAAGACCTTCAGCATATCTTCCCTTTCAGAGGTCTTTAGGGGGACCAAATACCCATAGGAAGCACATACATTCTAAGGCAACCCCCCCAGCCCAGGGCCGCCTCCTGCGTATTTCCCAAATGAAATAGCCAGACCTTCGCGAGGGCTGTAGACCGCGACCATAACCCTTCATCTCCCCTTCCTCCCCAAACCCTCCCCCCCACTGAACCCCCCTCCACCAAACACTACCAACTCCTCTTAGCCTAATCCTAGACTGACCCTCCTCTTGTGGTATTCAGGCCTACCCCAACCCATGAATCCCCTTTAACCAAGCTGAAAGAGCCTCTATGCAAAATAAAACTCCCCCAAGCACCCCCTAACATCTCCTCCCCAGTCCAATCCAAACTAAGACCCCCACCCATAATAACTCCCCCTAAGACTAAGCTATCACACTTACACATCCCCCTCTAGTCACTCAACCCTTCGCCTCCATACATCCAGTCCCTACCCTGAAAGAAAAGGGGAGAGAGAGGGGAAAAGGGAACGACAATTCCTCGGGGCCACTCACCAACTCTCCGGGAGGAGTGAGCCAGGTGTTAAATATTCTACCTAAACAAAGAAAAAAAAACCCCAGGCCATGGTCACACAACACAGGGCTCTGCACATGAGACCACCACCCAGGGAAAATGCATGCGCCGTTGTGGACAGCGCCGCGAAATCCCCGCCCCGCATGCAACAGCACCCAACAAGACACCCAACATGCCTGGCATCATAAGAATAGGCGGGGAGAATACAGTAAAAAATAGTAAAAGGCCTCCCCTCCACCCCATGAGGCGCCCTCAACTTAAAGATTTATGAGCAAATCCTATCGTCCCAGGTCAAAAAAGAAAAAAGGGGGATATAGCAGAGACAAACGAAAGCCCCCGCCTCACCTAAAAGTTTAAATCCCAGGCAATAAACAGACACACACTGCACATTCCATCGTCGCATACACACAAGTGTACCCCAATACTTCCACCATTTACCACACAAACATAGCAGTAAAGCAGAAGATAATATAACAGAAAAGTCCAACTCAGGGGAGGCTTCGGGCCACTACGAACCCCTTTTCAGGCCTCTCCGTAGTGCCAGGCTCTCCCACCTACAGAGCCACGTCCTCTTGTTTGAAGCTCCAACAGATCCAGCCGCCCGCCTCACAGAGCAGAGTCCGAGGCAGTATTGATGCGTTCCAGGAACGCCTGAGCATCCGCGGGCATCAAAAACAACTGAGTCCGGCCCTAATAGTCCACCCGCAGCTTAGCCGGGTATAACAGCGAGAAGCGGACTCCGCGATTCACAAGTTGGGCACAGGTTGTTGTAAAGGTCCTTCGTTGTTGACTGACCAGTTGTGAATAGTCCTGGAAGATCAGAATTTGGTCCGAGCCTTCCGCCGGTCTCCTGCGGGCTCGCGCGGCTCGTAGAACTTCCTCCTTCTGGCTGAAGTCAAGAAAGCGAGCGATGACGGCACGTGGCAGACGGTCTTGATCGCGCTTTGGGCCCAAGTGGTGTACCCGCTCCAATTTGATCGGACCAGTCACCTTACCCGGCAGATTGTCCTCTATCCAGGTAAGCAAAAAGCCCCATAAAGCGCTGTCTGCCAAACTTTCTGCAATCCCCACAAAGCACAGATTCTTGCGGCGCCCGCGGTTTTCCAAGTCGTCCATCTTGTCGGCCTGCTGCTTCACCATGGCTTCTAAGGCCTGTACGCGTGCCGCCAGGGATTGCTGGGTATCCTCTAAGTCAGAGATTCTAGTCTCTGCCTGTTCCATGCGGCCGGTGAACTCCGAGATGTTCTGGTTGACAGTCAGTATTTGCTCAGTCAACTCGCAGAAACGCGTATCCAGTGCCCTCACCACCGCCTCGCTAACCTCTGCCACCATCGAGGAGTTGCTATCCGCGGCGGGACTCCGAGGCATGCCGTCCGCCATTTTAGCATCGGGGGCTCGGGGCTTCTCTCTCCTTTGCGGTTTGGCAGCCATCAGACTCCAACGCTCAAAGGATCTTTAGGCAGCTTTCTTATACCCCGTCGCTGAGACACCGTGGGAATGTAGTAAATTAGCCCACTACAGCCTGATTAAATTGCCGTTACTTGGGGTAGAGGCCCGGAGCTGACCACCACACGTCCGATCAGCTCATTACCACACCGGAAGTCTAGGCATCCTTTTTTATTAGCAGAATAAGCCCAGCTCCTTAAGTGAGGCAAAGGGGGAAGGAAATCACCCCTGAACAAGTCCCAAGAGACCTGGATACTGCGGAAAGGCAGGAAGAGGGAAAAAAAAAAAAGATGGTCTCCTTCGATTTTCCCGTCTAAACAGGATAGAGGGCCCCCTAAAATCCACTTGTCCTCTCCTGCACATTGAAAACCAAGAAAAACACCTGCCTTTTCACTCCTTACCCGATCGAGTACAGGTTGCTGCCCTGCGTGCTGCTCGGCCTCCTGTTGGCTTCGGTGGCATGGGAGAATGGCAAAACAGTTGTTTGTTCCCTGTGCACGGTGCTCGGCCTGCCCAGAGGTTTCAGCAGGCACAACTCTTACTTCGGGGAGGCTGCCTGAGACCAATTCACTCACACCGCTCAGCCGCAGCCGGCTTCAGCAGTCGTGGACTCCCGCGGGATCTTGGAGCAACGCCTCCCTTCCAACAACGGGCCAGGATTTGGGGCCCCGATTTCCAGCCAAAGACTCCTTTCCTCGCTGCTGCCCCGCAAGTGAGAGAGACTGCTGCCACTGAGGAAGGGTCCCAGAGACAGGCTTCCCCTTTCCCTAAGGCACTGGTGCTGCTTGGAGGGGAGAGAGGGATGAAAAGCAAAGGGAAAAAAAAGAACCAAGTAGGTATCCCCCCCACAGGGAGACATGTCTCTCCAGCTGCTTGGAGACTGAATATTGGGGGCTGGGAGGGGCTTCTGGCTGCTCAAGTATGCTGGGGTCAAAATTTGACACACTTGGTCTCTAAGCTGCTGGACAGGCATGATTACCTATCCATGTTGGGACTGAACTGGAGGATATGATAAGGAAGGAGGAGCTATCATTTAAGAAGGTGCTGGGGGGAGGACTACTTAAGGGGACCCTAGCAAGCAGAATTCTAGAAAATGGGTACAAAATGGTGTTCTATCTGAAAATACACCAGATATTTGGGTAAGCAAACATGTTGAAGAAAATGTATTTATTTATTTATTTCTTCTATACCGCGGTTTACATTGAACAAAAATTAGTATATTTCCGTATACTTTACATGGAACAATATTTTAACTATATACATGTTGAGTTACATATAACATATTTTTGAAACTATGTACAGGTTATAAAACATGGAACATAACATAGTTAATTACCAGTAGTTATTTACAATAGTGATATAGTCGTCTGTTTGGGTGAGTAGCTTTCTTGTGTTAGTCATTTGTTCTGTCTTGAGTACTGTGGATGTGTTTCTGTGATTGTATTGGGGAGGTTTTTTGTTGGTAGGGGATCTCAAAGTGTTTTGTAAAGAGGTATGTTTTTAGTTCCTTTTTGAATTGGTGAAGGTCCTTTATCATGCGGAGGGTTAATGGGATTTCATTCCAGAGGGTGGGGGCAACAAATGAGAAGGCTCTATCACTAGTTGTTGCTTTAGTTTTTCTGAAATTTGTTTTTATGTTGAGGGAATGGGTTGCGTTCTGTCTGCGCGTTCTAGTTTCTGATGGGGGGTGTATTAGAGTAGATAATTGTGAGGGAGAGATGTTGTTAATGAGTTTGAAAGTGGTTAGGAGGATTTTATATTTTATTCGGCTGCTTATGGGGAGCCAATGTAGGTCTAATAATATTGGGGTCACATGGTCTGTTTGGCTTTTGTGATCATCTTGGCGCATATGTTTTGGGCCCTTTGGAGGAGGTATATGTTCTTTAGTGGTAAGCCGTTTAGGAGACTATTACAGTAGTCGAAGTGGGGGGTGATGAGGGAGTTGACTACTGATCTAAAATCATGTGTGTTGAGTAGGGGTCTCAGGTGTTGTATTGTCTTGAGTTTATGTTTATTGTCTTGAGTTTATGTTAGAGAGGGCATTGACTCAGAAAGGATTAACGTTTTGCAGGAAACAAAATCTGCTGTAGAATCTATATGGATTGAAATTCCATATAAAAGGGGGAAGGCGATGGCAGTGGGGGTGTACTATCGAGCACCTGGCCAGAATGACCAAATGGATGATGAAATGCTCAAAGAAATCAAGGAAGCTAACAAAAGTTACAGCGCAGTAATAATAATGGGTGATTTCAATTACCCCGGTATCGACTGGGTCAGTGTCATGTCAGGACATGCTAGGGAGATAAAGTTCCTAGATGAAATAAATGACTGCTTCTTGGAGCAGCTGGTTCATGAACCGACCAGAGGGGAAGCCATATTAGACCTAGTCCTTAGTGGAACACCAGATCTAGTGCAAGAGATAAGGGTGTTGGGGCCACTTGGCAATAGTGATCATAGCATGATCACCTTTGATTTAATTAGTGGAGGAGGGATAGTAAGGAAATCCACAGTACTACCTTTTAACTTTCGAAAGGGAGACTATGATAAAATGAGGAAAACAGTTAAGAAAAAACTAAAAGGAGCAGTTGCGAAGGTTAAAGACGTACATCAAGCTTGGGTGTTGTTGAAAAATACTATCTTGGAAGCCCAGACCAGCTGTATTCTACGCTTTAAGAAAAGTGGAAGGAAGTCCAAAAAACTGCCATCATGGTTTAAAGGTGAGGTCAGAGAGGCTGTTGTTGCCAAAAAAGCATCTTTCAGGAAATGGAAAAGAGAGCCAAACGATGAAACCTGGAAACAGCACAAGCACTGGCAAGTCAAATGCAAGGCATTGATAAGGCAGGCAAAGAGAGAATTTGAGAAGAAGCTTGCTGCGGAAGCAAAAACGCGAAATAAAGACCTTTTCAAGTACATTCGTAGCAAAAAACCTGTGAGAGAGTCAGTTGGTCCATTAGATGATAAAGGGGTTAAAGGAGCACTAAGAGGCGACAAGGCGATAGCGGAGAGACTGAATGAATTCTTTGCTTCTGTCTTTACTGAGGAAGATGTAGGGATGTTACCCATGACTGAAGTGGTATTTAAAGGTGTGGAAGAATTGAAGGAAATATCGATACATCGGGAAGATGTCTTACAACTATTAGATAAACTAAAGAGTAGCAAATCACCTGGGCCGGATGGTATACATCCAAGGGTGTTGAAAGAACTGAAATTTGAGATTGCAGACCTGCTATCAGTAATCTGTGAACTATCATTAAAATCATCTCTAATACCTGAGGATTGGAGGATCGCCAATGTAACACCAATTTTTAAAAAGGGTTCCAGGGGTGACGGGAAACTACAGACCGGTGAGCCTGACATCAGTACCGGGAAAAATGGTAGAAACCATCATAAAGAATAAAATTACTCAGCATGTAGATAGTCACGACCTAATGGGAGACAGCCAACATGGCTTTAGACAAGGAAGATCTTGTCTTACTAATCTGTTATGTTTTTTTGAAGGAGTGAATAAACAGGTGGACAAAGGTGAGTCGGTTGATATTGTGTATCTGGACTTTCAGAAAGCCTTTGACAAGGTCCCTCATGAGAGACTTTTGGCAAAACTAAAGAGTCATGGGATAGGAGGCAGTGTACTATTGTGGATCAGGAACTGGTTAAAAGATAGAAAGCAGAGGGTAGGGCTAAATAGCCAATTTTCCCAATGGAGAAAGGTGGATAGTGGTGTACCCCAGGGATCTGTGCTGGGTCCGCTGCTTTTTGACATATTCATAAATGACCTGGAAAGTGGAATAACGAGTGAGGTTATCAAATTTGCAGATGACACAAAACTATTTAAAGTTGTTAAAACCCAGGAGGATTGTGGAAAATTGCAAGAGGATCTTGATAAATTGGAAGACTGGGCATCAAAATGGCAGATGAAATTTAATGTGGACAAGTGCAAGGTTATGCACCTAGGGAAGAACAACCCAAACTATGGTTACACGTTGCAAGGTTCCACATTAGGAACCACCACCCAGGAAAAAGATTTAGGCGTCATTGTGGATACCATGTTAAAACCCTCGGCCCAGTGTGCAGCGGCGGCCAAGAGAGGAAATAGAATGCTAGGTATGATAAGGAAAGGAATGGAAAATAAAACAAAAGATATTATAATGCCTCTATATCTTTCCATGGTGAGACCGCACCTTGAATATTGTGTGCAATTCTGGTCGCCGTATCTTAAAAAGGATATAGCGATTTTAGAAAAGGTACAGAGAAGAGCCACCAAAATGGTAAAGGGGATGGAAGGATACTCTTATGAAGAAAGGCTAAAAATGTTAGTGCTCTTTAACCTGGAAAAGAGATGGCTGAGGGGAGATATGATAGAAGTCTATAAATTAATGAACGGAGTGGAATGGGTAAACGTAGATCGATTGTTTACCTTATCAGAATATAGAAAAACTAGGGGACATGCAATGAAGCTACAGGGTAAACTATTTAAGACTAATAAAAGAAAATATTTTTTCACTCAACGTGTAATCAAACTCTGGAATTTGTTACCGGAGGATGTAGTAAAGGCTGTTAGTGTAGCTGGGTTTAAAAAAGGTTTGGACAAGTTCCTGGAGGAAAGGTCCATAAACCATTATTAAGAAGTGACCGAAGATATCAATGCTTGACCCAGTACAAGCATTGTGGAACTTGTGTCTCTTGGGGAAACTGCTAGGTACATATGACCTAGATTGGCCACTGTTGGAAACAGAATACTGGGCTTGATGGACCTTGGTCTGACCCAGTATGGCATATCTTATGTTCTTATGTACTGTATGTTTTATGTGTGGGAGCATGGTGAGTGATTGGTCCAGAATTATTCCAAGGTACTTTATCTCCTTTTTAACAGGTATTGGTGTGTTACTTATTGTGATTGTGGTAGGGTAGTTGTAACCAGTGTCAGCTTTTCTCGTTATGAACATTGCTTCTGTTTTTTTGAGATTGATGCTTAGGTGATTGTCTTCAAGCCATGTGGTAGTCTCATTCATGCACTGGAGTACATAAGGAGACAGAGGAAGGAGCAAACCTCTTGCAGACCAAGGAGGAACGAACAGAGCAAGAGATGTGGGTTGGAACCAGACTGCTTTATTGTAATTTAGTCCCTACGCGTTTCGGCTTGCGCCTTCTTCGGGGGACATACAGCTACCAGAGAATAAACAAACACATAATATTAAAATAGGAGAGGACAAAAAATTCTCAATGAGAAATTAATGTATAAATACATGCAAAACAATAAATCGAAAAACATCAAAAACCATTATCAAACATATATTAAATTAAAAAATATTATTACAAGTATATATATATTTGGAACCATGTTAGAAACAACTTAAATTAAAAAAATTATTTAATTATTAAAATTAAATCAATAATAAAAAATAAATAATGAATAAAATAAAAATAAAAATAAAAACAGAAGGACCGAGACATGAACCAACAATCATATAGATCACTAATGAATTATAGTGCAAGTCTAATCTACCTATATTATACAAACAAATATAATAAGAATAAGACACAATAGTAAATACAATTAAAGAATGACGAATGTGTGACAGTCATATATGCTAAGCCAAGATCAGAAGAGAATGAATTAAAAGTTTAGATTACTTCAGATATAAATTATATATGATAACAATAAATATAATAATAAATAATACAATCATAGAAAAAAACATAAGAATAATAATAATAAGAATATAATAAATAAATAAAATAATAAATACATTAAAATAAATATAAATATAGATATAAATATAAATTTTATAAATTTAAAATAACTATAAAAAGTAAAAATAGTGACAAGAAAATTATTAAAATTATATACAAAACCTACCAGCGCTGTGTCAGATGGAGTGTCTCATTAAGACAGTTTTTTTCAAATCACTCTAATGATAGCTGAAGAAAAAAGAGAGCTTAAACCTTTTAGAGTGATTTATACAACCAATAATAAATAATCTATAGAAAGACTATTATAAAAAAGTACAAAATACAAAAAAACATGTGTGTATATATGACATTAAAATAGGATATTTTAGTCTGGAGATGAATTTTGTAAAAATTTGAAAACTAAATGCGTCTATATATAGGGTTGAGCAATCTATTATCATCTAATTTTAAATACATATTAAATAAAAAACATGCAAGACTTAAGAGAGATAATGTGGTATGAAATCTATGAAAAAGACTCATGATAAGAGACAACTCTAATTACAGTATATGTCGAGTATTACAAAATTATAATGGACAAACATTAGAAAAAGAGTAGTATGCTCATCCTGAGTGATAGAACCATACTAGTCAAAGCATGATGACAATGAAGACCACCGGGGCAATGATTGATTGGTTGTAGCTATTCCTATACTGAGTCTTACATGCCGGTTCTTTAATATTAACAATCAACCTGCAATATTACATATTTTATCTTTGCTGTACATTTACTTAGCATATCATGTCCCTTTCCTCTTTCTGCATTTCTGACACTTCGGCCAAATAGTGTTTTCAACATCGGGGCAATGATTCGTTTTTTCGCCAGTATTAATTTCTAAACTAGGTGGAAGAAAGCACTTACTCTTGAGATTTTTCAAAAGAGGCTGTGGTATATGTACTCAATGGTATGCTTGCCAGCCCTTCTTATAGATAAATTGATAGTTTCAGAGAGATGGGGGGGGGGGGCATTATAAGATACAAAATGATATAGCATGCTTAGCTGATTGCAGGAAGAAATATATGGTATATGATGATAGAATTGCACTCTATCCTCGGTATTTGTGGACCCAGTATGGCATATCTTATGTTCTTATATTTATTTACCTTATAGCCTTAGCCTGGGCTCCAAACTTGTCCCATGTCTCTCCATTTCTCGTCCTTCCCAGACCTTGCCATATGCCCCCCCCCCCCCCCCCAATCCTCGCTCCAACTCCATTAACCCCTCCATCTGTAACAAAAAATATACAAGGATACTATATCAACATTTTGGGCTTCCACTTTCTCGAAGAAAAAGTCCAAATTCTTTCCTTCTTCAATCTTCGTCTTCCTTCTCTGTCCTCTGCAGATCAGTGCCACTATGGACTGTTTTTCCATCCTCTCGCTCTCCACATAGGCGCCACTGTGTGGTTTCTCCTGGCCTTGTACCACTGAAGAGCTCCTCCACCTACTTTATGCTGTTCAAAAGACCCAAATCCCATGTTCCACAAAGGTCAGTCTAGCTGGATAACTGGCCTTTAACCTTTTCTGGTCCACTTCTCTTTTATACTAAGCAATGTCTTGCATTTCTACAATATTTATGAACTCTGATTTGGGTTTATTAACATTTTTCCCACTCCTTATACTTCACATGCCCAGACTCCCTGACCAACCTGATGACATGTTTTTTCTCTGGATACCTGAACAGCCTAGCTATCATTGCTCTCGGTCTCTCCCCAGCTTAGCATCATGGCCAAGTTTTTGTGTGCAAGCCCAGTTTCATATTTGGTTGTTTCTAACTCCAGTGCGAAATAGTCTGTGAGCAGCTTTCGAACAAACTCTGCAGGGTTAGGTAGCTGCTCTCTTTCAGGAAATCCGAAGATCTGAAGAATAGCCCTCCAATCCCAGTTTTCTCTTTCCTTGGCCCACTCCATCATTGCATCCACTCTTCTCCACAAGCTTGCTATCTCTTCTCAAGCCGCAGTCTCTTCCTCTTTGATCTCACTCAGCCTGCTGCTGCTGCTATCCTTCCAAACTATTTTCAGTGTAACCTTATTTCTTGTCAGTTACCACAAATGCTTGCTCTTCTTTGCTGCCACTCATAGTAGCTACCATACTGCCTGTGGGGGAAGCCGAGCTGGATTCTGGGACCAAAGCTGTTCTAATGTGGCTGCCCTTACTGCTCTATCTGGAAAGCTGCCTGACTTGACTCAAGGGGATTTTGGCATGCCTCAGGCAGCAATTCTGGTTGCTAAATTCATGACATATTTGAGCAAGGGACAAGGAAGCTGTAGCTGCATGCCTCCACTCACATCCTCTTCTTTACAAGACATCCAAAATAAACTTTGTTGTGAAAAATAATCTTATTTGCTTATTGTTAAAACTTGATATTCCACCTATGACGCACAAGCCCTAAAACGGATTACAAATCCTATCACTTTGTGCATCAGTGTTACCTTGTTGTAATGCTTCTTTTGCATCTTGTCACAGAATTGTAGCAAGCTGCCTTCTACCTTGTGTTCATTGAAACTGGTTTCTCTTCACTTTGTATCATTGTGACAGTCATTCTTCCTGCAATAGGGAGCTGCTGCCACTATGATCCTTCCCTGCATCCACCCTGGTCACCATTGGAGTTCTGTTTTGCTGCTCCACATGTTACCTGAAGCGGGGAAGAATTATCTGTACTGTTGGTGTTCAAGGGTTAGAGTGGCAGAGAAGGAGAAATGCTAAGGGAGTTAATGGAGAAGTTGCTGCTGACAAAGGGGAAGAGAAGGAGAAATGCTAAGGGAGTTAATGGAGAAGTTGCTGCTGACAAAGGGGAAGGAAAGAAGGTGTGAAGGCAATAATAAAAAAACAAAACAAAACTGGAGGGGAAGACTAAAAGGAAGGTAAAGAAGAGAATGGTAGGGTGGGAGACTATAGTGGCAAAAGGATAAGATGGGAGGGGAGTATAAAGACTGAAGGAGAAAAAGATGAGAGACTCGAGGGGAAAGCAGCTGGAGCAAAAAGAGATGAGGATAGAATTGTGAGCAAAGTCAGTTGAAAAGAGAAAATGAGGTTTCTCCAGGAATAAGCAGGAAGTCTGTCCTCGCATGGGACATGCTACCATGCATTTGTGGTCCCCTTCCAGTCCAGAGGTGCCATCTCGTTCAGTCTTCTTTTTTTCCTGTGGAGCTCAATGGATGCTTGTCCCGTTTGTCCTGGAAAATTCTTTCAAAAATTACCTCTTAATAGTGGTGTGTTTTTTTTTTTTTTTTTTCTGGTTGCGTATCGGTTCCCCTTCCCTCCTCCAGCTGGCGCCATTCTCAGCTCTTCCCTTTTTTGATGAGGCTTGCCCTTGACCGACGTTCGTGCCATTTTTCTCCTGGGGGTCATTCACCCCGGCCGGGTGTACCCCCACCATGTCTCCCAGTGGGTTCAAAAAGTGTGACTGCTGCAGCCAAACCATATTGGTTACAGATACCCACGACTGCTGCTTCAGCCAGGACCACGACACTACCACCCGTGACGTGTGCCAGGTCATGACTCCAAAAACCAACAAGAAAAGGTCACAATTGTAGGAGAGGATATTCTCTCGATCCGACTTGGCCCCAGCTTCCCCAATGCTGAGCCCCAAGCTGAGCACCTCCCATGAGGCCCGAGCATCTTTGGAGTCCCACAGCAGCTATTCCTCCGTAAAGACGCCAGACCCTATTAAAAAAAAAAAAAAATCCTTGACTTCTGTTGAGGTTCCACCGTGGAAACCCGGCACGGTCCCACAGCGGGACTTGGGCAACTCCGAGCAGTGCCTCCCTACAGTCTCAAAGAAGGTGTCCTCGACCAGCGGTAACCATGCGAGGCTCCTCGAGGCCGTGGTGCCCACGCCAGTAGCTGTGAAGCCGTCTGACATTGAATCCATCAACAGGTGATGATGTCAGGTTCGGCCACATCACCTGCCCTGACAACCGGGCCCCTGACTGCTGGGGAGTCTCCAGGCATCGAGCCAGGCCCCAAGCGCAAGCGGCCTCGGATGAGCCCTCGGCACCGAAATAGGTCACAGTCCCGGTCCTCCCCGGCTGTAGTCTGACCCAGGGGATCCCGGTTTCTTGGGGCTGGCCTCGAGGGCCAGGAGTCCCAAGCCTCTAAGTCCTCGATGCCCTCCAGCTCTGATTGGGAGACCGATATCGAGGCCTCCCCCTGAGACCTCTTGGCACAGAGATGTCCCTTCGGAGACTTCTCCCCCAGAGCCCTGGTGCCATTCCCCTCCTAAGGATGTGGCCTTCCACGACTTCATCCGGGATATGTCCCGACCGAGTCAGAAGAGGACCTGCGCACCAAAGAACTGGAGTCCTCCAGTATGGGTCCCCGCCAAAGGGGACTCTCATGATCCCAGTGCAGCCCATCCTCAAGCATCTGCTCTTGCGGATGTGGGAGACCCTGGGCTCTGTGCCAGTGGTCAGCCGGTGCCTCAACTCCATCTACCATGTCAAGAAGGTCCCGGGTTTCCAAAAATCACAACTCCATGGTCGTGGAGTCCATGATGCAAAAGCTCAAAACCTGGGGTTGCCAGCGTTGATGGCGTGGCTGCTGAAAGGGTAGCCTTGGCCCCTTTCAGTCTTTCGGGGGAAGTCAAGGAGACCCTGCTGGCCTCCCAAAAGCCATCCACCAGACGAGCATATGCTTTTAAGTGGAGAAGATTCTCCATCTCATGCAACTAGTGCTACAGTACTTACTGTACCTCTCACACGCCGTCCTGAAGTCTAACTCGGTGAGGGTGCACCTCAGCGCCACTCACCATCACCTTGTGGAGGAAAAATCCCTCAAACCAGCCCCTCGGCCTCTTGCTCTCAAAACCCCCTCTCCAACCTCCGACGGCATAATGTGACCTTAATGTGGTGCTTTCCCAACTAACCAAACTGCCGTTTGAGCCTCTAGCCACCTGCCATTTGAGATACCTCTCCTGGAAAGTAGCTTTTCTGGTGGCCATCACGTCTGCTCGGAGAGCGAGCGAACTCCAGGCCTTGGTGGAGGATCTGCCATTACGAGGTTCTATAAGAACAGGGTAGTGCTTTGCACACACTACAAATTCCTCCCCAAGATGGTGTCTCATTTCCACCTCAATTAGGAGGTGGTCCTTCCCACCTTTTTTCATCGGGAAGGGAGGAGATCATATTGCAGACGCTAGACTGTAAGCAGGCCCTGTCCTACCTGCAGAGGACTCGGACCCATCGCAAAGCTCCTCAGCCTTTTGTTCATATGACCCCAGCAGACTGGGGCTTCCAGTAACGAAGCGGACTGTCCACTTGGGTGGTGGACTGTATTGCTTTAAAGCAAGCAGGCCTCTCCCTTGAGCACCGGATCCCACTGCACATTGTGTGCGGGCCATGACCACATCGGTGGCCAACCTCTGCTCAATGTTGGTGACGGAAATCTGCAGGGCGCCACATGGTCTTCGATTCGTATATTTGTAGCTCATTACTGCCTGGAGAGCAAGTCCCACAGGGATACAGTGCCTTCGGGCAGGCAGTAATCTGTAATATCTGCGGGGTGTAGGCACCTCCTGCCCTCTGACCCTTCTGTGTTCTGGCTACCGGAGTATAGTGTCGCTGGATACTTGGGTCATGCAGAGTCTCTCAGTGGGGACTTAGCTTTTGCAATTTATGGCTACCTGCCGGGTTGCCGGTGGTGCTGTTTTGGTTCGGTTCTCAGCAGCCTGGCGCTAAGGAGTCCCATATGTGAGGACTGGCTTCCTGCTTGTTCATGGAGAAAGCATAGTTACTCTCCTGTAACAGGTGTTTTCTGGGAACAGCAAGAATCATTCCTCGCAACTCTCCATCCTTCCCTGGGAGTTGCCTACCTACGTTGTTTTAGTTTTTATTACCATCCTAGCTATGTCTTCTGACTGAACAAGATGGCACCCTTGGGCAGGAAGGGGACCACGCATGTGTGGTACCATATCCCAAAGGCTTTCTTTCAAAGCTGGGGAAATACTACATGTGGGCTCTGTCGGTGCCAGCGTCACCCATATGTGAGGACTGAAACCTGCTGTTCCCGGAGAACACCTGTTACAGGTGAGTAACTATGTTTTTTTGAGATAAGAGAGGTTGTAGTGAGAAGGTGGGGTAAGAGAAGAGAGAACCATGTCTATTTTGTTTTTTTTATAGATGGCATCATCAGAGAACAGGATAGTTGTCATTTATTATCCAGTCAGGTCACCTGCCTGATATTATCAGGTATAGTAAAAACATGGGTTG
The DNA here is from genome assembly GCA_033557465.1 of Ichthyophis bannanicus. Lineage (NCBI taxonomy): Eukaryota > Metazoa > Chordata > Amphibia > Gymnophiona > Ichthyophiidae > Ichthyophis > Ichthyophis bannanicus. The sequence continues at coordinate 488,967,625 of CM066033.1, forward strand.
CGTATCATTGATCGTATGATTTAGCCTGATGTTGTTGCAATTGAGGCATTAATACATTTTTTAAATTAATTCTTGGGGCAGGATGGAGCAAACAAAAATCCTCATGACATCAAAAGTTGCATCTTCAAATCTTCTGAGTGCTTTGCATTCTTTATATCTGTTTGGCCATCTCTGTGATGTAACAGTCCAGACTGAACATCGGGGAGTTCAGGAGGAGTTTTTGGTTCATAAAGCTGTACTGGCTGCATCAAGCAACTATTTCAAGGGTGTTTTCCTTGGTAATGCGACACTGAGCACTAAGAACTGTAGAGTGACTCTATCAGGCATTTGCACGGATGAATTTACCTCCTTTTTGGAATTTGTCTACACTTCAAAAATGGAAATTGAACCAGAGAGAGTGTGTAGAATGAAGGAGGTAGCTGAGAGATTGGAGTGTAAGGATTTGCTTGCCATATGTGAAGAAATGAAGGCAAATGGCAGTAAAGAAACCCTACATGCACATGGTCATTTGAAAGGTCTGGTAGATGGGAATAAAAAATCTCCTGTGTTTCAGCAGACTGAAGGTAAAGAGCACTGTGAATCTTCACAAATCAGGACAATATACATCAATAGAAAACTCGGTGGCAGACAAAGCAAAAAACTATCAGATGGCAGTGAATTTGTAGACAATCAAGTTGACATCTCCGATAAAGCAGGAGAAGCTCAGGTGAATCCAGAGAGCAGAATGGTACACTTAAGAAGATATCAGAAAACAGAAATGGAAGAGGTTTACAGGAGGTCCACTGTCAATGCGAAGGATAATGCAAGAACACTAAACCAAATAAGCACAAAACAAACACATATAGCTATCAAAAATGTTTTGCCTAGTCAACAATTTAAAGAAAATAATTCCATCGCAGAGCTCTCTTATAAAAATGAACACAAAAGATCACTACATAATGCCTCAAATAGCCTGTCAGAAATGTATATATGTGAAAAATGCAACCAGTCCTTCCACTCTGTTAAACAGTTTCAGTTGCATATGAGAAAAGAACACAGTAAGACTGCTTTCAAATACAGCTGTAGTGTGTATGACCAGCTTTTTTCTAATCCACAAAACCTGAGGCAGCATGACTTGACCGTCCACCGAGATGAACGCCCTTTCCTCTGTGTGCATTGTGAGAAGAGCTTTAAGTGCCAGAAGGATATAAATGACCATATCCAGAGAATGCATGAGAAGAAAAGGAGCCCTCAGGCCTGCCCCTACTGTGACAAGGTTATTACTTCTAAGTGTGGCCTGACAGTTCATATCTGAACTCATACTGGAGAGAAACCCTACAAGTGTAAACGCTGCCCAGCCCGCTTTGCGCAGAGGTCTGCTTACAACACACACATAAGGTGCAGTATTTGGCATGTGTGCTCTGGTGAGATATAACTGTTTTCCACTAATGTAAATTAATAATCTGAATGTGTTGAAGCTTTGTACTGAAAAACATTTTTCAGCAGACTGGTATTCCTGCAAGTTGCCTATAGTGTGTACTTGTATTCTTAGTTGTATTTTTTGAGCATCTACAGCCAAGAATTTGAAAAGTCCTCCAGGATAGATTTATCTTAATTGGTTGTCCCTTGGTGGCCAGTTATTTGCGCAGGCAAAACAATGTCAACAGCAGTATCCCGTTGCAGTCTGCCCCCATAATGATGCAGAGGTTAATGGGTCATTGGCATTGGAATTATCATTGGTTGATGAACTCCTGCACTTTCAAGGTTCTGACTCCAACAAGATGTGCCACTGCTTAGCTGACAGATGCAAGGAGGAGGAGGGGGGGGGGGATGATATTGCAGCTGCCATTGTCCACAAGTAAGGAGGGGGGACCAGGAGCACTGGCAGCGAGTTCAACTAAGTTATGAGGTGCAGCATGTTAGCCAGGAGCAGCTGGTTGTACTTGAAGGTACAGAGGAGGGCTGAAGAATCTGGGAGGTGGAGAAGGACTGAGACTCGATGGGATGGAGGGAGACACCCTGCCTTCCTCGCATTCCGAGTGCACTGTTAATACTTTCCTTCTGTTCCTTGCCCAATGTCGCCTCACATAAACCCTCGTACTATCCCCCTTCACCCCCCCAGCCCTTTTACTTTCCTCTTTAACTCTTCAGCTGCAACCACAGCCACAGTCTCTTCCTGTAGAGCCTAGGATGTAACCTAGCCTTATTTCAACTTTGCCCTGCAGCCATGAAAATCCATTTAACCCAAGTGCTTGAGTTTTCGAAACCCTGTCTAGAGCCCTTGTGCTATGAGTGCAAGTGCATATTTATAGAGAGGGGACAAGGGCAATTTTTAAAACATCTACATTGAGACAAAAATGCTTGCTGTTTTTACGTATGAGCTTTGTTCCAATTTAAAAAAATTAAACAGGGGTACTTTCATTCAGGGCTGGCCTAAGAGTATCTGATGTGGGCCCCCCCCCACCCCCCCGGCAGGTGTCTTTAAAGTAATCTGCCCGAGGCAAAGAATGAGATGGTCCTCCACAAGGCACCCGAAAGTGAGGACTCCTTCAGAGCTCTGGTTAAGAGGTGAAAGAGGGTTATTTCATTCAGAACACTGGCCAGGCGGTTGCTTCCCAAAAAAAGAATGCAACTTACATTTTCAGATTGTAATAAAGCATTGCAATTGCTAGTTATACTCAGCAAAGCTCGTAGCAAAGCTAAATTATGTAGCCTAGTGCTCCAGTATAAAAAATACTAACCCCCGACCCTGCACACTAGACCATCATAATGTTGATTGTAAACATATGTTCTGCATCCACAGAAGTCCTCACTGATCAATGGGCGCAGCGAAGAACTGTGATGTTTTGTCATAGAACTCGCCATACAAAAAAAATGCCTGATTCTGGTTTCATCTCAGTAACAGCAACATAAACCCTCTCCATTACCAGGCATATCATAAAATAGTACAAAACCCTACAAAAGTCACTTAGGACCACAACTCACACAACAAGTAGCCACCTTGGAACATAAGATATGCCATACTGGGTCAGACCAAGGTCCATCAAGCCCAGTATCCTGTTTCCAACAGTGGCCAATCTAGGTCATACGTACCTAGCAGTTTCCCCAAAGGACACAGGTTCCACAATGCTTGTACTGGGTCCCTTCTTAATAATGGTTTATGGACCTTTCCTCCAGGAACTTGTCCAAACCTTTTTTAAACCCAGCTAAACTAACAGCCTTTATTACATCCTCCGGTAACAAATTCCAGAATTTTATTACACGTTGAGTGAAAAAATGTTTTCTTTTATTAGTCTTAAATAGTTTACCCTGTAGCTTCAATGCATGTCCCCTAGTCTTTCTATATTCTGATAACGTAAACAATCGATCTACGTTTACCCATTCATTAATTTATAGACTTCTATCATATCTACCCTCAGCCGTCTCTTTTCCAGGTTAAAAAGCCCTAACCTTTTTAGCCTTTCTTCATAGGAGTATCCTTCCATCCCCTTTACCATTTTGGTGTCTCTTCTCTGAACCTTTTCTAATAATGCTATATCCTTTTTAAGATACGGCGACCAGAATTGCACACAATATTCAAGGTGCAGTCTCACCATGGAACGATATAGAGGCATTATAATATCTTTCGTTTTATTTTCTATTCCTTTCCTTATGATAACTAGCATACTATTTGCTCTCTTGGCCGCCACTGCACACTGGGCTGAGGGTTTTAACGTGTTATCCACAATGACGCCTAAATCTTTTTCCTGGGTGGTGGTTCCTAATGTGGAACCTTGCATCGTGTAACCATAATTTGGTTTGTTCTTCCCTAGGTGCATAACTTTGCACTTGTCCACATTAAATTTCATCTGCCATTTGGATGTCCAGTCTTCCAATTTATCAAGATCCTCTTGCAATTTTCCACAATCCTCTTGGGTTTTAACAACTTTAAATAGTTTTGTGTCATCTGCAAATTTGATAACCTCACTCATTATTCCATTTTCCAGGTCATTTATGAATATGTCAAAAAGCAGCGGACCCAGCACAGATCCCTGGGGTACACCACTATTCACCTTTCTCCATTGGGAAAATTGGCCATTTAGCCCTAGCCTCTGCTTTCTATCTTTTAACCAGTTCCTGATCCACAGTAGTACACTGCCTCCTATCCCATGACTCTTTAGTTTTGCCAAAAGTCTCTGATGAGGGACCTTGTCAAAGGCTTTCTGAAAGTCTAGATACACTATATCAACTGACTCACCTTTGTCCACCTGTTTATTCACACCTTCAAAAAAAGCATAACATATTAGAAAGACAAGATCTCCAGGAACAAGCAGGAATGTAGTCTTCACATATGGGTATCGTCGGTACCGACGGAGCCTGCGCGGGAACGCTCCCCAGCGTCCAATTAGAAAGCTTTTGGGAGCATTCCATAGTGCCTGCGTGCTGCCTTTCCGCCTTTCCCAACTGCCTCTCTCCAGTTCTTCGTTTTCTGCGGAGCCAGTAGGTCGTCGTTCCTGTCACCGCAGAAAAGATTTCCTCCTTCTTTTTTGTGGTCGCGTCTGCCTTCCTCGATGCTACACCGGTACCACCGGTGGTTCTTTCTTTTAGAAAAAAAAAAATATATATTTAGTTCTTTTTTTTTTCCAATTTTTTTTTCTCCCTCAGGTCCACACGCCATTTTGGGCCTTAGGCCCAAAATTTCCTCCATTATGGAAAAACCCGCTTCGGGTTTTAAGAAGTGCACCAAGTGTGGCGATACCATATCCGTCACCGACACCCATGAGTGGTGTCTTAAATGTTTAGGCTGTATGGCTTGTGCCATGATGTCCAAGAGGGGTCGACAAAACCGGGCTGCTAAGCTTTTTCCCTCCGATGCAGCCTCTGTGGCATCGACGTCTTCCAGGGCTTCGTCTTCCTCCCATGGATCTCAGGTAACTAAACATAAGTCCAGTCGGTCCTCAAAGGGTAGATCTCCTTCTAAGCATCGAGATGCCTCTGGCGTTGCCCTTGAGGATTCTGCACCGGCAAAATTGCCCCGGTGGGAGGCTTCGGCTTCCAAAGCATTATCGGGGCTCCAGGATGTTTTCAAGGCCTCAACCTCGGCAGAACTACTGGTGCCATGCTCTGGGGTGCTGGTGATATTCTCCGGTACCGATACCCAGGCATTGGCAGCGTCGATAGACCAGAGGTTCCTGGCTATTGAACGCAGTCTGGCGGCTCTCCTTGTGGCATCGACTCCCTCGGAACAGCGTCAGACAGTTCAACCGGCATCGGTACCGGTACCGATAGCATTGACATCGGTGTCCGCATTGCCGGCACCCAGTCAAGCCATGCCCTGTGCTACCGATACACCGGTACCGATTCTCCCCGGTACCGACTTCGGTCAGTACGGGTATCTGGCTCTACAGGAGCATCCGGACAGAAGGTACTTTGAATCCTCGGAGGACTCTGAGGATTCTGACAGTTCTGTTGGTACCGGGATACTTCTCCCTGAGGAGCCTTCCTCTCCCAAACGGAGGATGTCTCCTCCAGAAGATATCTCCTTTCAGGATTTTATCAGGGAGGTGGCTCGAGGTCTGTCCATTACTGTGGCTCCTGAGACAGAGCCCAGGGCAAAGGAGTTGGAGATTCTGTAATATCCCAAAGCTCCTAAAGAGGCAGCTACCTTGCCTATCCATGAGATCTTACATGATCTCATGTTAAGAATGTGGGAAACCCCCCTGACCCACCTCACCTCATTCCCGTCGACTGGATACCATGTATCGGGTTCCCCCCCTGTCCTGGTTTCCAGAAGACTGTTGCCTCACCACTCTATTGTAGTGGAGTCAGCTATGAGAAGGATCAGGAGTGCAAAGAGGCATGCCTCCAATCCTCCAGGACGTGAGTGTAGAACTTTGGATGCCTTTGGACGTCGTACTTTCCAGGCTTCCATGCTTTCTGCCAGGATCAGTTCCTATATTTTATATATGGGAATGTTCCTTAAGGAAGTCACAAGGGATTTAGAGGATTTGAGTCCTCTTCTCACCACCTTCCAGCAACACAAGCGGCGACTGTACACATGGACTTCACCCAATGGATTGTATAAAAATCAAATTGACTACATCTGTGGAAGTCAATGATGGAAAAGTTCTATAACATCAACAAAGACAAAACCTGGAGCTGATTGTGGTACAGATCATCAACTACTAGTATGCAAACTCAAGCTAAAGTTGAAAAAGAGCAAACCACTCATGAATGCAGCAAAATATGACCTTGAGAACATACCACTGGAATTTAAAGACTGCCTGCAAAATCGATTTGCTGCTTTAGATACAAATGACAGAGTTCCGGAAGAGTTATGGAATGACATCAAGAAGGTTGTGTTGGAAGAAAGCGAGAAGTCTCTACAAAAGGTGAAAAAACAAAAACGGCCAAAATGGATGACGGAAGAAACTCTGAAAATTGCCCAGAAATGCAGAGAAGCTAAAGCCAGAGGAGAAAGAAAGACAATCACAGAACTCAAGAGAGATTTCCAATGTGCAGCAAGACAGGACAAGGAAAAGTACTACAATGACACTTGCAAGGAAATAGAAGCAGAAACTATTAGAGGAAGAACAAGATCAGCTTTCCTAAAGCTACGAGAGTTAAAGAAAAAGTTCCAGCCTCGAATTGGAATGTTACAAGATGCTCAAGGTTCTATGTTGAATTATGCTGAGAAGATCAAGAAAAGGTGGAAGGAATATACAGAGTTTTTTTATATGATTTATTTTATTTTATTTTATTTATTTTTATTTACATTCTCTTATATACCGCGCTATTCTGCATCAGTGCGGTTTACATTGAACAAACTGAAATTACATTGAACAGGGCATTATAACTTGGAGATAACTATTTTACAGGGAACATGGGCTATGGAGGGTTAAGTGGCTTGCCTAAGACCACAAGGAGCACCTGTGGGACTAGAAACCCCAGTCCTTCCGGCCCATGGTTGCTGTCCTCTAGTGGGATTTGAACCCCCGACCTTCCGGCCTGAAGTACCTTGCCCCAACCACTAGGCCACTCCTCCACTCCATGATAAAGATCAAGTGGACCAACAGCCGTTTCAATCTGTACCTTATGATCGGGAACCATTGGCGATGAAAGAAGAAGTTGAAGCAGCATTGAAAGCCTTATCAAAGAAGAAGGCTGGGATCCCCAGACGTCATGGCAGGGATTTTCTTTAAGAGGCGGGTGTGGAGCAGTGATGCGCATGAGCGGCGTTTTTGTACAGCGATGTTTAAGATAGGCTGGCAGGTCAGTGGTGTGCTGTCTGGGTGTGGGCTTTAATGTTTTTAAATAAATGTTTTATTGGTGTTCTGTGGGTTTTGGGTGATGTTGTGGTGTGTTTGTTTACATTTTAGTGTCCCCTGAAGAAGCGAGATGGCTCGCGAAACGTTTAAGGGCTCTGTGTGATAACGTCGGGGATGGCAGCGGGCTGTTTGGTTTAAGCACCAGCTTTTGCTTCAGTTAAGTGAATTTTTTCTAAACATTTCAAGGTGCTATCCGGTGGTAGCCTGCTGCCTGGAGTAAAGGTCACTGATGTGATTGGGCTGTGACATTATGTGAATGATCCAGCGTGCTGGGTCCTGTTTCACTATTTGCCCGTAGTTGCTGAGACCTTTTGTTATCCAGTTCAAACAAGTGTTTGTGAATGAACTTTCTACAGTTTACCATGTTAATAATAGAGTGAGTTTTTTGAAGTGTGTTATCAAAGAAGAAAGCACCAGGCATTGATAGCATTCCTATAGAAGTATTGCAGCAATCTGATGCAGCTGTTACCATACTTACAAGGCTCTGTCAAGAAATATGGAAGACAACATCATGGCCAGCTGACTGGAAAAGATCTGTGTTTATTCCAATACTAAAGAAAGGTGATCCAACTAACTGTGGAAATTATCGAACAATCGCTCTGATCCCACATGCCAGCAAGATTCTACTGAAGATTATTCAAAAGAGACTACAACCATACCTGGAACAAGAACTACCTGAAGTGCAAGCAGGGTTCAGGAATGGGCGAGGAACGAGAGACATCATTGTGGATGTGAGATGGATCGTTGAAAAGACTGAAGAATACCAAAAAGATATCTATTTGTGCTTTATCGACTATAGCAAGGCTTTTGACTGTGTAAACCATGAGAAACTCTGGGCCACATTAAGAAGCATGGGTATACCAAAACACCTGATCGTTCTCTTGCGCAAACTGTACATTGATCAAGAAGCAACAGTTCGAACAGAACAAGGAGAAACAGAGTGGTTTAAAATAAGCAAAGGTGTAAGACAAGGCTGCATACTTTCCCCCTACCTGTTTAATTTATATGCAGAACAAATCATCAGAGAAGGAGGATTGTATGAAGACAACAGAGGTGTGAAGATTGGTGGAAGACTCATCAACAACCCTCGCTATGCTGATGATACTACATTAGTGGCTGAAAGTGAAAATGATCTGAAACATTTGCTTCTCACAATCAAAGAACATAGTCTCAAAATGGGCCTGCACCTTAATGTAAAGAAGACAAAGATCATACCACAGGAGAAGAAGGTATCCGCAAGAACAAGTCAAACCAAAAGCGGAACCCAAGGAACCAGGCCTACACGTAGGTATATTGATATGCAAACACAATTTATTGAGGGACCCAACTAAAAGGTTTCGGCCTGAGGCCTTCTTCAGGGGTCTAAAAACAAACTAAATTAAAATATACATATTAAAATATATGCAAATACTTTGACATAAGATATGGAATGTAAAAAACAAAAAAACTTACAATTGTTCTAAGTTAAATGGGCACATTTAAAGTAAATAGGCACATCCAAAGGAAACAAAAACAAAAGGAACCACAAAAGAAGTTGCCCTTTTGAAAAAACTGGCCATAGAAGTACATAACTAAGAACAATAACAAATGATGAAAAGATACATCAAAGGCAGAAGAAATCAAAGGCAGAAGAAAAAATGGCTAAAGATGTTAAGGGTGGCAACAAAACTTTCTTCAGGTATATTCAGGAAAGGAAGAAGATCATAGTTGTAATTGCAGGACTCAGAAGTGCTGGGAAAGGACTCATGGAAAGTGACACTGAAAAAGCGAAATTGCTAAACAAATACTTCTGCTCTGTTTTTACTAAAGAAGATCCTGGAGATGGACCAGCTGTGACTCCCAAATATAAAAATAGGACTGAAGTAGATACCACACCATTCACAGAAGATGAGGTGTTAGAACAACTTGCTAAACTGAAAGTGGACAAAGCCATGGGACCAGATGGGATACATCCCAGGATACTGAAAGAGCTCAGAGAAGTTCTTGCAGGACCGTTAAAGGATGTCTTCAACAGATCCTTGGAAACAGGAGTGGTTCCTCAGGACTGGAGAATGGCTAATGTTGTACCTCTACACCAAAGTGGTGACAGGGAAGAAGTGTCAAATTACAGGCCCGTGAGCCTTACCTCGGTGGCAGGAAAAGTAATGGAGGCGCTCCTGAAAGAGCGAATAGTGAACTTTCTCAAAACCAACAGGTTGCAAGATCCCAGGCAACATGGTTTTACCGAAGGACGGTCTTGCCAAACAAATCTGATTGAGTTCTTTGATTGGGTGACCAAGGAACTAGATCTGGGGCATGCAATGGATGTCATCTATCTGGATTTCAGCAAAGCCTTTGATACTGTTCCTCATAGGAGGCTTGTCAATAAACTCAGTAGCTTGGGGATGGGTCCCAAGATAGTAAACTGGATTAGAAATTGGTTGACTGACAGACAACAGAGGGTGATGGTACATGGAGCTCACTCGGATGAGAGGAAGGTGATTAGCGGGGTGCCTCAGGGTTCGGTCCTGGGCCCGGCACTGTTCAATATATTTGTGAGTGATATTGCTGAAGGACTGAATGGAAAAGTCTGTCTTTTTGCAGATGACACAAAAATTTGCAACAGAGTGGACTCCCCAGAGGGAGTGGATAACATGAGGAAAGATCTACAAAAGCTGGAAGACTGGTCTAATGCTTGGCAACTACGATTTAATGTGAAAAAGTGCAGTGTCATGCACTTGGGTAGCAGAAATCCACGGGAAAAGTACACAATAGGGGGTGAGAGGTTGGTATGCACGGTTCAGGAGAAAGACCTTGGTGTGATTATCTCTGATGATCTCAAGGTGGCAAAACAGTGCAACAAGGTGGTGGCAAAAGCCAGGAGGATGTTGGGCTGCATTCAAAGTGTTATTACCAGCAGAAAGGAAGAGGTACTTATGCCACTGTACAAGTCACTGGTGAGGCCTCACTTGGAATACTGTGTTCAGTTTTGGAGGCCATATCTTGCAAAAGATGTAAAAAGACTGGAAACTGTTCAGAGAAAGGCGACCAAAATGATTTGGAGCCTGCGTCAGAAGCCTTATGAGAAGAGACTTGAAGACCTAAATATGTACACTTTGGAGGAGAGGAGGGACAGGGGAGATATGATTCAGACCTTTAAATACTTAAAGAGAAATGATGAACAAACAAACCTCTTCCAAAGACGGGGAAGCTGTAAAACTAGAGGGCATAACATGAAGCTGCAAGGTGGTAAATTGAAAGGCAATGTCAGGAAATATTTCTTCACTGAAAGGGTGGTGGATGCTTGGAATGCCCTCCCGATGGAAGTGGTGAGGGCAAACACGGTGATGGAATTCAAAACGGCATGGGACAAACACAGTGGATTCCTTTACAGCAACAGGATAAAAGCAAAATAAACAGTACCATCTAACTTCTGAACTATCTAGCATCTGAACAAATAAGGGTGTCCTACATGGAGTGGTGGGTTCACCCCTAAACAGAAACAAAAACATGGGGAGGGGTGGCCTGCACAGAGCGACAGGTGCACCTACTCTTGCCATCTTGCTGGGCAGACTAGATGGACCATGCTGGTCTTTATCTGCCGTCACTTACTATGTTACTATGTTACATTACCACAGAGGTGAAGCAACAACATGTAAAAAGCGGAGAAATCTCCTCAATCTGTATTAGATGAAGAAGAAGAATGATAATGTTAGAGACGAATATCTTAATAATCAGAGCATATCATGTAATATAATACAAATTAGGTAAAAATTGCAAAAGAATATGATTTACAATGTATTCATTTGTAACACGCATCTAAAAGCTATAATCTAATTTGGAATAGTGATATTTCAGCTCAACAAGATTTTAAATGAAGAGCCAACCAAAAAGGGAATGAAAGAAAGGCAAGTGAAAATTAACAACAGGACAAAATAGTAACCAAACCGAAAACATAAACATAAAAGAAATAGCCACGTAGCGTACATCGCAAAAGAACCTAATTACACCTTAAAATATACATATGGCTTATCATAAGATCCACATGGAAAGAAAGGGGAGAAGACCTTTAATGAGACCCAAGAACACATGAAATACTAAAATACAGAAGAACCGTGCATTGAAATTATGTGCTAATCAATCGGCATGTGAAAGGCAGACCCGCCCGGAGGGATTTAAATAAAACGCCAGAGGAGGCGTTATGATACAAATTATTTATGAGAACAAAATGCATGTGAACTCATAGGGTATAATAAGGACCGAACACGAAAGTGAGACTAAAAGTCATGTCACAGTGATAAGAAATTTGTGTATGAAAGACGGCAGTGAGCAAGTTTCAGTATAGCGCCAAGGAGCTGGCCAGACATGCCACAGAACTCGAAACTTGTGTGTCAATGCAAAAAGGCCAACCAAAGCAAAAAGCCGAGAAGTAACCTTAACGTGCTCCAAAACATTTTAACAGAAGTAATAAAAATGATAAATGCACACATATATGCAAATAAAAGTGTCTTATCATAAAATTATAAGAAAGGAGCTGGTTAGAATTGCCACAGAACTCGAAACTTGTATGTCAGCGCAAGAAGGCCAACCAAGGCAAAAACCGAGAAATAACCTTTACATGCTACAAATGTTTTAACAGAAGTAATAAAAATATAAATGCACGCATATATACGAATAAAAATGTCTTGTCTTATAAAATTATAGCAAAATACAAATAAATAAATGAGTGAATAAAAATACGTGTAGATACCACTGCACAAAAGGAATGAGAAGAATAATACGATGAAAAAAGGAGAAAAGGTTGCCGCTAATACAGGAACATGCCGTTAAAAGTAAAAATGTGAAACTGAAGAACATAATTCTGAACATATGAGCGGGGAAAAGGTATATACACACCAAACCACCATAGTACATTAGAGAATAAAAGATAAATCGGAACGGAGGAAGAACAAGCAGAGAAGCTGGAACCTTACCAGTGTGATTGCTGTGCGTGGGAAACGGCGCGCAGAAGCAGAAGGGGTATTTAAATCATACTGAAGCGGTATTCAAATCATACTAAAGCGAGGCTGTTGATTCTATACAGGAGATCATTAAGCAGATAAGGGATGAAACTGTATGATAAGGGCTTTCTGTAAACTGAGAGAGAAAGCATGACTTTTGGATAAATATATTAAAGACAAAAGTGTCTACAGTATCATACTGCTTTGATGTTTGTGTGAATGCTATACTTACGACTACTGGTTGCGGAGCATAGCGCTATAAAGTGCAGCACACATAATGAGTGAAAAAGTGTGATGGAATATAAAACGATGTAGCAGGGGGGAATGAGAAAACCGTGGAGATATGACCATACTAAAACAAAATTAGAAAACAATAATAAAAGTGTAAGTAATTGATCGCAAAAAATAGATCATGGTATAGTCATAAAACAGAAGGCATGACAAGAACAAAAAGGCATTATGATAAAATTTTCTGACTAAAAACGAATTAAATGTTAATTGTGTATATGTGTAAGGAAACAGCAATAAACAGGTCAGAGTACATCATCAAGGAGCCAGCCATAAAGCAGCAAAAGATAAGTAAGAAACTTATATGTGATTATAAATAAGGAACTATGAGAGAACCGGACAAACAGCAACTAACTCATGATCGTACCAACATTTGGACGAAAATGAAAAGGAGTATAATACAACTATATATCAATGCCAATAATATTACCTTATTGTAAAAGTATGTCAGTAGATAAATAAATAAATAGCTGAGAAACAATACAATAAAAAAGGCAATAAAGTTATACAATAGTAAATGTGCTATACTAAGTATATTGTATAAGAGCGAAGATGGTGTGAAAAACTGCCATAAATGAAAGAAAAAGCCATAAAAGGAGTGAGAAACTAAAAGACGATAAAAGTACTACACTAAACATGTCACCAAGGGGACTAAGCAACAAAACTAAACACATGACCAATATCATTGGTATGCGTGGAAGGACAACGTGCAAAAAAGAGTGAAGTATTAAAATCAGACTAAAAAAAACTATAAATACTCTGAAAAGAAGCATAGCTAAAATAAAATAAAATTATTATAAGAACCATAAAAAGCTTAAGAAAAACAAAACATAACATTGACAGATATAGACGTATTGAGGGCTAAGCATACACAAAACCATGCTGCTGTAGTGTACATCTTAATATTGTACTTATAACTAATTGTGAAGACCGAAACTATAAATTGCAAGGATCATTTTAAATGAAGAGGTCTGAGATACTATAAGCAGCAGTATTACAGAAAAGAAAGGTGGTACATACAAATACAACCATACTACATCAAAACTGTAATCATAGACAAATAAACGCAATATATTTTATAAAAGTTGTGAAACAAAATCATTCATAAAATCACAGAAAATGGTGATATTCTATTTCTTTATTTAAACCTTGTGGAGCTACTGTATTAAAAGAGAAAATATAGCGCTGTTCTTCTTGAGTTAACCGGCGGTCGCCGCCCCGAGGGGGGTTACTTATTTGTTTGACCACAAAAAACTTTAGGTCATCAAGAGTATGTTGAGATGTACACCAATGTTCAACTAAAGGGGCGGTAAGAACTTTCCTTCGTATACAGCTTCTGTGTTCTTGGATACGTATCCTAACTGGACGTATGGTCTTACCCACATAAAGAAGGGGGCAAGGGCAAATGATAACATACACAACATGTGAGGAGTTGCAGTCGGTTCTAGTCTGTAACTTATATTGTACCTGGGTGACGGGATGTGAAAAAACAGATAGTGTAATAGCATGCTTACACACAGAACAGCTATTGCATCTGAAATGTCCCTTATTTTTAACATCTAAACTTGAACAAGGGGGCATATAAGAAGAGACTAATTTATCAGCCAAATTACACCCTCTATTGTAAGCAATCATGCAAGGTGTGAGAACTTGAGAACACAAACAAACTTGTCATTGGAAGATCTATCTTTGAGTAAAAACAAATCCTGTCTATTGGAGGAGCAGGCACGTTGGAACCCTATGGTAATACATTCGGTGGGATAACCTCTGGCTTTAAACCGTGCTGCCATATCAGTAGATTTTATTTACAAAATCATCAAAATCTGTGCATAATCTGCGGAGTCGTAAAAACTGTGAAACAGGTAAATTCTTTTTGATATGGCTATTGTGGAAACTATCAAACCGCAATAGTTTGTTTTTGTCTGTAGGTTTACGGAAAATGGTGGTTTTGAAACCAGACGTAGATTTCTTGATAAGAAGGTCTAAATATGGTAAATCCGTAGTACTCGATTGCATTTTAAATTTAAGATTGATGTCAAGAGTATTAAGCCAATCATAAAACTCAAGGAGCTGATCCTGAGTGCCCTCCCACAAGATTAAAATGTCATCAATAGGGCGTCCTGGAGGAGCAGTAAGGGACTTGTGGATTTTGGGAATGGTATATATTGTCGGAATTACTGGGTGCCTAACCACCAGAAAGGCATACTCTCGTGAAGTATTTAGACCTTCTTATCAAGAAATCTACGTCTGGTTTCAAAACCACCATTTTCCGTAAACCTACAGACAAAAACAAACTATTGCGGTTTGATAGTTTCCACAATAGCCATAATCTCCAGATTATGCACAGATTTTGATGATTTTGTAAATAAATCTACTGATATGGCAGCACGGTTTAAAGCCAGAGGTTATCCCACCGAATGTATTACCAAAGGGTTCCAACGTGCCTGCTCCTCCAATAGACAGGATTTGTTTTTACCCAAAGATAGATCTTCCAATGACAAGTTTGTTTGTGTTCTCAAGTTCTCACACCTTGCATGGAAGATACAGAAAATCCTTAGAGCTCACTAGCACATTCTACAAACTAGCCCTTGTTTTTCTAATCAACATCTCATGATTGCTTACAATAGAGGGTGCAATTTGGCTGATAAATTAGTCTTTTCTTATATGCCCCCTTGTTCAAGTTTAGATGTTAAAGATAAGGGACATTTCAGATGCAATAGCTGTTCTGTGTGTAAGCATGCTATTTCTTTAATTTTTTATTTCTTGTTTTCTTGTGATCGCGGCTGTTTTCCCGCCGCCACCGGTACCGCCGGTGGGGTTTTTTCTTTTCTTTTTCTCAAACTGAGGGACACTTTTCCCTCAGTTTCTGTCTTAAAATTTTTTGGGCATATAAGGCCTCTCCATCATGGAGCCGCTTTCTCCTAAGAAGTGCCTTCACTGTGGAAATCCAGTTTTCTTTTTAGACTCCAATAACTGGTGTCTAACCTGTTTGGGTCCTGACCCTTTTTCCCCTGAACCGTCAGGCTACAATACTGTGAGAAGAGACTCTCTCTTTCGAGTTTCCCTCGATACCGTTTTCCCTCCCTTGGGCAGGGCACCGGCCATTTCTTCTCTTCAGGATCAGGTAACCCACAAACAGTCTGTTAAGACTAGCCAATCCTTGAGTGGTAAGTCTCATGCTAAGCATGCTGACGGCCCCGGCCTTGCCCTCAAGACCCCATTGGCATTAAAACCCCAGCGGGAGTCTTCGGGCTCCAAAGCATTTCAGGGGTTTCAGGTTGTTCCTGGGGCTCACCCCTCACAGAACATACCTGAGCCATGCTTGGTGGTGGCATCCGCTTCGAGCGGTACCGATACCCCGGCATCGGCACCGGTGTTGAGTGATCCGCTCTTCACCAGAGATCGTCATCTGGCCTTCTCGGTACTTTCGGGATCGACCGAAGCGTTCCAGATTGACTTTTCGGTATCCGCAGTTCTGCCGATACCACCACCGACGTCGGTACCCTCTAGGCATACATCGATAGACTCGCTTCCTTCGATGCCGAGCCTAGAATCGATTTCTAGTCTAGAGGACTGGGTACCGACGTGTCTCGGAACCGATGTTTACCGATTCCGCATGCACGGTACCGAGGATAATCACCAAGGGTTTTTGGTTACCTTGGTACCGCTTGAGCAGCCTCCGATGACTGCTTCGGTGTCGTTTCCGTCTTCGATTCCGGCACGACTACCGGTATCGGTATCGATGCCGGTACCTGCAGTATCATCGGTACCGGCTCCTTCCATGCTTTTTTCACCTGGATCGCTCCTCTCTATACCTAGTTTGGAGTCGATACCTTGCATGGATGATGCACTACTGACTGTCTCGACTCATAACTCCCAGTTCCAGTGTCCATCCATTACAAATCCTGTTCTGCACCGGACAGCTACATCCTCCGGTGCTCAGGCTACCTTTTCAGATTTAGCCTGTCCAGGGATGGTTCCCATCGGAGATCCTTCTTTTCAGAAATTTCTCCTTGACATGGCAACCTTCCTTAATATCCCTATCCCTGGCTATGAGTCTTCTCAAGCTTTTTCTGCAGGAAAGGAATATATAATGCTTCCTTTACATCACTCTTTGCAGAATCTTCTTCTGGGGATATGGGAAAAACCTTTAAAGGTTTCTTCACCTCCTACAGCAACTGATCTTCTGTATCAGGTGCCCCCCTCTCCAGGATTTCAAAAGCCTCAACTTCCCTATCATTCCATTGTAGTGGAATCAGCAGTGAGGAAGGCAAAAAGCAAGAAAAAACATTCTTCTTTCCCGCCAGGGCGTGCATCTAGAACACTGGATGCCTTTGGACGTCAAACCTTCCAAACATCTATGCTGGCAACAAGGATTCTCTCATATATTTTCTATATGAGTCTGTCCCTTCAGGAGGTCACAAAGAAATTATCTCTTTTGACTCCTTTTCTCTCAGAGCCCAAGGCTGCAGACTATTCCTTACTACTTAGTCATAGCCAAAATATCTCTTGGTTTCTTTCTCGTGCTTCCCTAGACTCTTTTGAGTCTTTTAGCAGAACTTCTGCTATAGCCATAGGAGCACGACGTAAAGCCTGGCTCTAAGCATCAGACTTGAGTAGATGGGCACAACAAAGACTGAGTAATACTCCTTGTACTGGAGAAAATCTCTTCAATAAGGAGTCCTTACGTCAGGTTGTTCATTGCTCCACTGACTTTCTTGTTTCTGAGGGCCATCCTAAGCCCTCTCCTTCCTCAGCAGGTAGGAAATGCCCTACCAAACCTTCTTTCCCTAAAAGAAAGAGGTTTTCCTCTTCTCCTGCCCATCATTCGGATGTTCCCAAGCAGGGGAAGTCTTGCCCTGGTCTGAAGAATCCAAACTCTAGCCAGGCTAAATAAACACAGTAACCATAGGTTTCTGATTATTCTTTTTATAACTGCAATTAACTTCTTTTCAGCAGAAGTTTTTCACTGTTTTTTCATTCAAAACTCTGCTCAGGGATTCCTATTCTCAGGAAATCCATTTACTCTTCTGTATGCTGAACTGTCAGGATATTCATGTCTATACGTTTTCCACCTCTTCCTGACTAGAAGAGAGGGTTAGCAACTATACCAGCATGAATTTTTTCCTTCCAGTGACTTACCATGTGGTAAGTTTTTTCTTCAGCTTCTATCTCTACCCTCTTCGCCAGGGTTTCCCCTATAAGAGTGGTACCATAACATTGAAAGACTTTTCTTGTCTTTCTTTTCACTGTAGAGTTTCTTCTCCTGAGTAAACTCCCTTCTTATCTGGGCAGGTCTGCAGACAGAGACAGCTTGCTCTCTTTGTTCAGTCTGTCTCTCTACTTGACACAGACCGACTCTCTCTCTTGTCCTATTCAATAGCTGCCCATGCAGGAGTTCCAGTAATGGACTACTGGTACTTTTCTACAAGTCCCAGTCTTGTCTTCCATCACTCCTGTCTGGCCTTAGTAGTGATTCCAAGACAGTTTTCTACATCTTTCTTGGATAATCCTTTTCACTACAGGCTTCTTACACTATCTTCTACCCTTGCCATCTCCAATCCCTGGGTTTGGCAACGTAGTGGACGTGGCTGTCAGTTTTCTCCATCAGCCAGTTCTACATCCCAGTTCTCCTGCATAATGATCTCTGCAATCCTACTGAGAAGCTTTCCACTATGGGCCCTTGCTAGAGAGCATAGAGTTTCTCTAATGACTATCCATCATGGTTGGAAAAGGCTTCCTCAGTCATCCCCTATGACTGTGAGGGTTCTTCACACCCTACTATCTTCTTTTAAAAAAAAAAAAAAAAAAGGGGGGGGGAAAGGACATAAGCCTTCTCCATGTGTAAGTCTAAAAGTTATCCCATTCCTATAGGGAATATACTCTCTCTTTTTCTTGCAGCTTGTTCTCATGGTATCCTAATACTTCAAGGACAGCACATATTAATCTGGAAAACGCCTGATACCTCCTTTGTCCCTCACGTAGGTCAACCTGGTATCTCATTCTATGCGTTTCTGTCCTTTTACCATGCTGGAGTTCCACAGGACTCCGGTCTCGCTGTTTACAGACTGATATTATCCTCTGTTTTTTCAAGTAACCATCCTGGTTATTCACTGGATAGCATTCCTTTACCATCATCCCTGGGGGAATGGATTCTCTATATACCTTCTCAAGTAGGTTTCACCTCCTTGTTCTTAGATGAATCTTTTCCCTTCACATCTCCATGTGACCTGATATGCATAGCTCTGTCTGCTTAGTTTCAGGCATCTATCTTTACACCTATATAAAAAGGTATATATATATCTGTGTATATATATATATATATATACATCTCTCTAGATGTATCTGTCTGTCAGCTAAGTGTGCATATGCTATGCCCTTTAGATCTCATTATAGATATATATATATATCTATATACCCGTATATATCTATATCTATATATCTATATCTATATATATATATATACACACACATATATCTACATATATGTGTGTATCTGTCCAGATACTTATTATACGTAGATATGTATTTCTATACTTATCTCTCTGTCTATACCCATGAAGGTTTTTACCTTCCTGTATGTTTCTGACAGTGATCTTGCACAGCTTCATACTGTTCCACAGTATTTTTCGGATATTATGCACACAACCACTGCTGTGGTTCTGACAGCCCTACCGTATCCTAGGTTTACATATCCCTGAAGCTCCATACCCCAATGTCTTCCTACCTCTCACCAGTTAGGAAAGACATGGTGGATCTTCAGAGGATTTCAGATTCAATTCCTCAAACATTTGTCCTTTCTTGGGAGTAGGGGGTTCTTCTCATACCCTTTCCTCCCTCAAGGACTAGGTCTGTTGTCCAGATCGGTCAGTCTTCCTCTTTTGCTCCTACCTCTGAATACTTCTGTAGCCAAAAGAGTTTTCAGCTTTCCATGAAGCTTCCCATTGAAGACCTGATGTGTTTGTGCTACCCCAATTGAATCCTGGAGTCACCTCTCACTTCCAGATGTTGACCTCCACCTTCACTCCAGTGAGATCACCTTGAACATTAATCTACTGGATCCCCAGTAGACTCCATCAGCCTCTCTACTTCCTGCAATCCAGTAGGTGAGCGTCATATGGTGATTGTTCATTTCATTGTTATGATGGTTGTCATTTCAATATATCTTTTGATAATGATCATACATACAAGGACTCCTCGTGGGTAGTCCTTTCTTAGGTTAGCTGTTTTTCCGACAGCTCCTCTCTTCAACTCCTGCCCTCCATCCTCAGGATGCCTGGCCATATGAGGTGTAGCATGTTTTCGTTCTTCAACATGTTAGGGCTCCAGGCATCTTAGCTTGGGAGTCCCCATATGTGAAGACTCATTCCTGCTTGTTCCTGGAGATAGCACAGTTACTTACCTGTAACAGGTGATCTCTGGGAACAGCAGGAATAAGTCTTCACAACCCACCCACCTCCCCTAGGAGTTGTATCTCTCAATCTATCTTCCATTCCTCTTTCTCTCTCTCTTTGTCTCAGCTACGAAACTCAACTGAGGAGAGACAGTTGGAAAGGCGGGAAGCACACAGGCGCTGAGGGATGCTCCCAAAAGCTTTCTGATTGGACGCTGGGGAGCGTTCCTGCGCAGGCTCCGTCGGTACCGACGTACCCATATGTGAAGACTTATTCCTGCTGTTCCCAGAGATCACCTGTTACAGGTAAGTAATTGTGCTTTCTCGGTTTTTGCCTTGGTTGGCCTTCTTCCGCTGACATACAAGTTTTGAGTTCTGTGGCAATTCTGGCCAGCTCCTTTCTTATAATTTTATGATAAGACACTTTTATTTGCATATATGTGTGCATTTATCATTTTTATTACTTCTGTTAAAATGTTTTGGAGCACGTTAAGGTTACTGCTCGGCTTTTTGCTTTGGTTGGCCTTTTTGCATTGACACACAAGTTTCGAGTTCTGTGGCATGTCTGGCCAGCTCCTTGGCGCTATACTGAAACTTGCTCACTGCCGTCTTTCACACACAAATTTCTTTTTATCACTGTGACATGACTTTGTCTCACTTTCGTGTTCGGTCCTTATTATACCCTATGAGTTCACATGCATTTTGTTCTCATAAATAATTTGTATCATAACGCCTCCTCTGGCGTTTTATTTAAATCCCTCCGGGCGGGTCTGCCTTTCACATGCCGATTGTTTAGCACATAATTTCAATGCACGGTTCTTCTGTATTTTAGTATCTCATGTGTTCTTGGGTCTCATTATAGGTCTTCTCCCCTTTCTTTCCGTGTGGATCTTATGATATGCCATATGTATATTTTAAGGTGTAATTAGGTTCTTTTGCGATATATGCTACGTGGCTATTTTTTTTATGTTTATGTTTTCGGTTTGGTTACTATTTTGTCCTGTTGTTAATTTTCACTTGCCTTTCTTTCATTCCCTTTTTGGTTGGCTCTTCATTTGTAATCTTGTTGAGCTGAAATATCGCTATTCCAAATTAGATTATAGCTTTTAGATGCGTGTTACAAATGAATACATTGTAAATCATATTCTTTTGCAATTTTTACCTAATTTGTATTATATTACATGATATGCTCTGATTACACAGGTACACTAAAAAAAAAATTTTTTAAACTGCCTCTAATGTTTCGATTGATTTTTACGTTTTTTGGTGCGCTGAATCCAAATCTGGTAACCAATTTGCTCCATCACGTACAGATTTTTTGCTACATTGGGTTAGCAGTTTGAGGTGAACGTTTCAGATTGAGTGCGATCGAGATAAAAGTTTCTTGGATGAATTCTTTATACTAATTGTTTAGTAGTTATTCAAATAAGAATAAAGAAAATTGTAACAAGGCAGCACATAAGAATAATGTCAACAAAACACACTGTGATGGTAGCAAAATTGTCTGCACTTAAAACAGCCACATACATGTGCACAAACATTGAGCATATAAGAGCGAGGTTAGACACAAAGCAAAGCAAAGAAATGTGCAAAAAATGTTGTACAGGTATGTATGTAAGAATAGAAAACGCAAACCGCACCATTGCAATACATGAAGACAAACACCCGATGGTGTGAAAATAAAATTCTAATAAATGAGATCCGACACTGTGGTAATAACTAGCAAATTTTTATTTCAAAGTTTAGTAAAAACAGGATATTTGTCAACACAGTTTAGATTTTAAAGTCATTCTTGGGTCAATCAATCTCCTGGTGGGCCCGTTTCTTCTTCCCCCGAATGCTTCTCTTGGTGTGCTGCTTGGCGTATTTTTCATCTGGGGTTTCCCGCAGCAGCAACCAGCAGAAATCAGCCATCATAGTGGTGTTCCATCTTCCTTGGTACCTTCTCTCTGCGTCCTTGATGTCCTGGTGAAACCTTTCACCTTGTTCTTCACTGTACGCCCCCAGGTTTTCGGGAAAGTAGTTCACATGGGAGTGCAAGAAATGGACTTTCAGGCTCATGTTACAGCCTTGTTCTTTGAAGGCATTGAGCATCCTGGCAACAATATCCTTATAGTTCTCATCCCGCCTGTTCCCCGAGAATTTGAGAACAACATCCTTGAAGGAATCCCAGGCTTCTTTTTCCTTCTCAGACATCGTTTCAGCGAATGCTCCATCTGAAATGAGTTTCCTTATATCAGGGCCAACAAACACTCCTTCCTTTAGCTTTGCTTCAGAAAGTCGGGGGAACTTTGAGCAAAGGTACCGAAAGCACTCACCATCTTTTGGAAGGGACTTGATGAATTGCTTAATGAGACCCAACTTAATGTGGAGAGGTGGTAATAGAATTTTATTACGAGGTACCAAGCTCTCATGAAGAACATTTTTCTCACCAGGTCTCAAATACTCCCGAATTGGCCAGTCTTTTTTCCCCCAGTGTAGGTCGCAGGCCCGGCTATCCCACAAGCAAAGGAAGCAGGGATATTTGGTGAAACCGGATTGCTGCCCTAATAGCATGGATAGAATTTTAAAGTCTCCACAAATCATCCACTTATGCTCATCATAACGAATCTTCTGAAGAATCAGGGCCAAATTCTCATATTTTTCTTGGAGAATAACAGAGTGAGCAATAGCAACTGAAGCGAATGTGTTGCCATTATGAAGAAGAACACCTTTTATGCTGTCTTTTGATGAATCAATGAACAGCCGCCATTCAGCAGGATCATACTTGAGTTTAAACTTTTCCATCACTCCGTATATATCGTTGCAAAATACCAAATCTTCCTCTTTGCTGAAATACTTCAAAAATTGTGTCTCGCGGTTGCGGTACCAATAAAAAGTTGTTCCTGGTGACAATAGATTTTTCTGTTTAAGCCGAGAACCTAGCAGTTGGGCAGCATCTTTTGGGAGTCCTAAATCCCGGACTAAATCATTCAATTCAGCTTGAGAGAAAAGTTCAGGTTTCGGATCTGGTTCAGTTTCAAACTCGGAAGTACTGGACTCATCGGGAAAAGCCATCTGATGAGTCTCATCATGATCAGAACCGTCCACACAAATATGATCCAAAGATTTTGGTGGTTTAGGCACAGGTACTTCGTTGCTATGAGGCATAGGCCTAATTGCTGAGGGAAGGTTGGGGTAACTTATTACGTTCTTATTTTTTAAGTTGTATCCCTTCACAATGCAAGAGCAAAAATAGCAGTCACTGCTGTGGTCTCTTTGTTCACGCCACATCACAGGTATTCCGAAACGAAATGCTTGTTTTTGCCTTTCATCCATAAGCGTAGATCTTCCTCACATGTCTTGCACACTTTGTGAGGAGCCCACGGTTTGTCTTGATCGCCTAACTTCAAACCGAAATAGGCGAAATATACTTTTTTAATAAATGCAGAAATGTTCCTCTGCCGCTTTTTCACGGTATATTCCCCACAAATAAAACAAAAACTGTCCGGAGAGTTGACGCAACCTCTGGCTCTGTGAGCCATCACAAATACACAGCACTGCAAACTACAACTGTAGTGAACCACTTCGGAATAAAGCTGGATTACGACTGAGCAAACAAAGGGTAATAATGAACTTGCAAGAAACTGAAATTTGACAGGAACGTTCATGTCGCAACCACCGTGTTTGAGCGAGCGAACGAGGCGAGGCGAACAGGAAAGAACATGCGCCAGCGCGAGTACTGGATTTGGCCCTCCGCCTCCCAATTGTCCTGTTAATGTATAAAATGAATACAAAACACTCTAAAATATCATGAGGGAGTGTTTCTAGTTAGTTAACCATTACAACCTTTATTTTGGGCCAAGAAAATAAACTGCAGTCGGCTAAAAAGAAATTATGTGAACATTCCTTATATGGGTAAGAAATCTAATTTTGCAAGAAAACGTGACGTGATGGAACATTTTGGCTATTTTTCTTGGATTCAGCACCCCAAAATCTATAGGAATCAGTTGCAAAACTGGAGGCAGTTTTTTGGTAGTGTACCTGTGTTATTAAGATATTTGTCTCTAACATTATCATTCTTCTTCATCTAATACAGATTGAGGAGATTTCTCCGCTTTTTACATGTTGTTGCTTCATCTCTGTGGTAATGTATCTTTTCATCATTTGTTATTGTTCTTAGTTATGTACTTCTATGGCCAGTTTTTTCAAAAGGGCAACTTCTTTTGTGGTTCCTTTTGTTTTTGCTTCCTTTGGATGTGCCCATTTATTTTAAATGTGCCCATTTAACTTAGAACAATTGTAAGTTTTTTTGTTTTTTACATTCCATATCTTATGTCAAAGTATTTGTATATATTTTAATATGTATATTTTATTTTATTTTTGTTTTTAGACCCCTGAAGAAGGCCTCAGGCCGAAACCTTTTAGTTGGGTCCCTCAATAAATTGTGTTTGCATATCAATATATTTAAGAAGACAAAGATCATGACAACTGGCATAATCAACAGGTTCATCCTTGAAGGAGAAGAAATTGCAATTGTGAACAACTTTAACCTACTTGGATCAATTATCAATAAAGAAGCAACAAGCAGTCAAGAAATCAAACGATGTATTGCTATTGGCAGAATGGCTATGAAAGACCTAGATAAGATTCTCAAGAGCAGAGATGTCTCTCTCCATACAAAGATTCAACTTGTTCAAGCCATGGTATTTTCAGTAACATCATATGGATGTGAAAGCTGGACAGTGAAAAAGACAGACAGGAAGAAAATTGATGCCTTTTGAATTATGGTGCTGGCGGCGAATACTGTGTATACCATGGACTGCCCGAAGAACAAACCAGTCGGTACTAGAGGAGATCAAACCTAAGCTTTCTTTAGAAACTCAGATGACAAGACTTCAACTTTCATACTTTGGACACCTCATGCGAAGAGAGAGATCACTAGAGAAAGACATCATGCTTGGCAAGATAGAAGGCCAACGCAAAAGGGGAAGGCCAGCAATGAGATGGATCGATACAATAACAGCAGCTACGGGTACCAGTCTGTCAACAATGAGCCGCCTGACTGAAGACCGAACACAATTTAGGATAGCTATCCAGAGGGTTGCCATGTGTCGACTAAACTCGACGGCACTTAACAACAACAACTCCCTGAAAATAAGAGGCAGGATATTCTCATGCTGGTTAAAGATGCCCAGGATGTTACTAAATTTGTTAATTGTGCAGCTTTTGATTGTTTTGAGTGCATAAGCAGAACCTCTGCCATTGCCATAGGTGCACGTAGAATTGCCTGGCTCCAGGCATCCGATTTGGAGCTCTGGGTGCAGGACAAACTGGGCAATATTCCTTGTACAGGTGAGAATCTATTCGGCAAAAATTGGCCAGAAAAGGCCAATGAGTTGGATACTGATAACTCCACTTTGGATAGGTTATCCAAAGCCACAGCTGATCCTGCAAGAAAGAAATCTTTCAAAAAACCATTCTTTTCCAAAAAGAAGAGGTTTTATCTCTTATCAGCAGGGACGTTCTGTAGGCCAGGCTGTCCGGAAGACTCAGCAACCACCCAAACAAAGGAAAGCAAAGACTGCTAAGCCTCAACTGTCGCAGCAATCTCAGCCTCCACAAGGCCTTTGACTCCCATCTAGAGAACTTAGCCTTCCTGGCCCTCAGTGGACCAGAACCTTCCACTATTCCAGGAAGGTTGTGCCACTTTGCCCCCAGATGGGGGCAAATAACAGCAGAACATTGGACTCTTTCCATTATAAGAGAGGGGTACAAGCTTCACTTCCTCCGCTTGCCCCCTCCTACAATAGTAAGACAGTTCAATTCTCAGACCTCTCTCATCATCCTGTTAGATCAAGAGGTCACCATGCTTCTTGCCCAAGGGGCAATAGAAGAGGTACCCTTTCTTCAACAGGGTACAGGGTTTTACTCCCCCTATTTCCTTATCCCAAAGAAAACAGGAGGACACAGACCCATTTTGGATCTTGGAGAATTGAACAAATTCCTGGTCAAGGAGAAATTCAAGATTTCTCTAGGAACCCTGCTGCCATACCTTCAGCGTCAGGATTGGCTTTGTTCTCTAGATCTCAAGGATGCGTACACTCATGTTCTCATACATCCAACTCACAGAAAATTCCTTTGGTTCCTTTTTCAAGGAAAGCACTACCAATACAGGGTGCTTCCTTTTGGCCTGGCCTCAGCACCAAGAGTGTTCACGAAATGCATGGCTGTGGTAGCAGCATTTCTTCGCACTCTAGGAATATTCGTCTTCCCCTACTTAGACGACTGGCTCATTCGAGCCCCATCAGAGTCAGAGGCGAGGACTTCTCTATCTTGCACAATGCGAATCCTTCAGTATTTGGGTCTGGTCATAAACATCCCAAAATCCAGTCTAACTCCCACTCAGTCTCTGGAGTTCATAGGGGCTTTGCTGGATACCAGAAAAGCAAGGGCCTATCTCCCCCAGGCCCATTGCCTTTGCATGGTGCAGTTAGCTTCTCAAGCAGTGCTGAAGTCTCATCTCACTGCTCGAAAAATGTTACAACTATTAGGTCACATGGCTTCTACCGTACATGTGGTCTCTTATGCTCGCCTCCATATGAGAGCAGCCCAGTGGACTTTATCCACTCAATGGACCCAGGCATCAGGATGCCTAACAGACAAAATAGCAAACACAAATCGCCTTATTTTGTCCCTCCAATGGTGGCAGTCCACTCAAAACCTGTTGCTGGGATCCCCATTCCAACAACCTTCACCCCAAGCAACTCTCACAACAGATGCTTCACGAGTGGGTTGGGGAGCTCATCTGCAAAATCTCTCCACCCAAGGCACCTGGACTCCACAGGAGACTCATCTACACATCAATCTTCTGGAGCTCAAAGCAATCTTCCTTGCTCTTCGAGTGTTCCACACTCTGCTCAGCTACAAGACAGTCCTCATTCACATGGACAATCAAGTAGCCATGTTCTATGTGAATAAGCAGGGAGGAACAGGCTCTCTGTCGCTTTGCAACGAAGCTTTGCAACTATGGGCCCTCGCCAGAGAGCATCAGAATGATCTCCTGGCAGTATATCTTCCAGGTATCCAAAACTCTAGGGCAGACAGGCTCAGTCGAGTTCTGCTTCCACATGAATGGTCTCTACATGCAGACCAGGTGGCTAAGATTTTTCAAATTTGGGGAACCCCGGACATAGACCTCTTTGCAAGTCCGTTGAATGCCAAACTTCCCCGGTTCTGTTCCAGAATTCTGGCTCAGGGCTCTCAGGCCAGGGATGCTTTCCTCCTTCATTGGGGTCAAATCTTCCTTTATGCCTTTCCACCCATTCCCCTGATTCCCAAAACCCTGTTCAAGCTTCAGAGAGACAGAGGCCGTATGATCCTCATAGCTCCACATTGGCCACGGCAAGTGTGGTACCCTCTGCTTCTGCATCTCTCTCAAGCTCCCTCTCTGGAGTTAGGGTCTGCTCCAGATATCCTGTCTCAGGAGGAGGGAATGTTATGGCATCCCAATCCCCAATCACTGCATCTCAGGGCTTGGTTGCTGAAGGCCTAGATCTTCCAGATCTTAACCTTCCTCAGCAGGTAAAGGATATCCTTTATGCTTCTAGAAAACCTTCCACAAGACACTCTTATGCTTTCAAGTGGAAAAGGTTTACCATATGGTGCTCGCAGAAGGGTTTTAACCCCCTTGCGATACCTCTGGAATCATTACTGGAGGATCTCCTTCATTTATCCAATGCAGGATTTAAAACTAACTCAGTAAGAGTCCATTTAAGTGCTATTGTGGCTTCTTTCAAGCCTTTAAATGGACAACCTATTTCCTCCCATCCTCTTATAGCAAGATTTATGAGAGGCCTTCTACTAACTAAGCCTCCTATTAGGCCACCACCGGTGGCATGGGACTTAAACCTGGTTCTTGGCCAGCTTATGAAGCCACCTTTCGAACTCTTGGCTACTACCTCGTTGAAATTCCTTTCTTGGAAAGTTATCTTTCTCATTGCAATCACATCAGCACTTCGCATTAGTGAGTTGCATGCACTAGTGGCTGATACTCCTTATACAAGGTTCCATCATGACAAGGTAGTCCTTAGGACTCATCCACACTTTATGCCAAAGGTGGTCTCCCCTTTTCATCTTAACCAAGCGGTCTACCTGCCTGTGTTTTCCAAGGCCTCACGCATCAAATGCAGAAAGGAATCTTCATACTTTGGACTGTAAAAGAGCTTTGGCTTTTTACTTGCAAAGAACACAGCAACATAGAAAGTCATCTCAACTTTTGATCCTTCTCATTTGGGACTTCCAGTCTCCAAGAGAACACTGTCCAACTGAATTGCACAGTGTATTTCCTTTGCCTATCAGAGTAAGAATCTTCCTCTGGAGGGCCATGTCACAGCTCACAATGTGAGAGCCATGGCAGCTTCAATGGCTCATCTGCACTCTGTGTCTATTGACGACATCTGTCGAGCAGCCACTTGGGCCTCGGTTCATACCTTGACAGCCCATTACTGTTTGGACAAGGACTCCCGCCGGGATGCCTTGTTTGGTCAGGCTGTTCTCCAACACCTGTTCCATACCTAATCAACTCCTACCCACCATCCCTGTTTGGATGCCAGAGAGCCATGGGGGGAAGTGGAGCCCTTGCACAGGGACACACAACTTCTGGGGTCTCTCCCTGGCATCTAAAGCTAGGGAGTCCCCATATGTGAAGACTATATTCCTGCTTGTTCCTGGAGATAGCATAGTTACTCACCTGTAACAGGTGATCTCCGGGAACAGCAGGAATTTAGTCTTCACAACCCACCCACCTCCCCTAGGAGTTGTATCTCTCTATCTATCTCTTTCCCTTTCTCTCTTTCTCGCTCTCGCTTTCTCTCTCTCTCTCTTTGTCTCAGCTTTAAAACTCAACTGGAGAGAGCTAGTAGGGAAAGGCGGGAAGGCAGCACGCAGGCGCTGTGGGATGCTCCCAAAAGCTTTCTAATTGGACGCTGGGGAGAGTTCCCGCGCAGGCTCCGTCGGTACCGACGATACCCATATGTGAAGACTAAATTCCTGCTGTTCCCGGAGATCACCTGTTACAGCTGAGTAACTATGCTTTCCTTATCGTCCCTCCAGTTTAGTTCTCCACCTCTGGGTAGTGCACCTCCTTGGAGACTGGACCAATCAAAATCTTGGCAGCACTGGAAGTAGCATGCTGAAATTCCCCATCAGCCCCATTGTGTCCAGTCTCCATGCAGCAGTAGGACGTAGTGAGCCTAGGTGCTGGGCTCATTAGAGAAACAGATAAGGAGCAGGATAGTTAGCTAAACTATTTTAAATTTTAAGTTCTTTTGGGTTATTCTAAATTATTCTAAATTTTTAATTGACCTATTTTACAAAAAAAAAAAAAAAAGGAAACGGAGTAAGGGGGAGGGCCTTTTGAGCGTTCCCTTCCCTGCCAAGCCACATACCGTTGAAATTTGGATATTCTTTAGTCAGGATCTCTGACGCCTGGAACGGCACACCGTCGACCTGATTGCCGCGGAGCTGTAGGCCGCGGCTTCTGGGGCAGCTCCAGACGCCAGTCTCGTTGTCGGGAGGCAGCGCTGGTTTTCTGACGCAAGGATCGCGGCTCCTCTGTCGGATCCTTGGCGTTCTGGTGGAGCTGATTAGCAACGGGGACATTTCCGACAGGTGAATTGTGTGTCCGTTAGTGGCTGGAGGGCCGCCTGATGCAGCGCGCCAAAATGCTGTGAGGAACCGCGGTCATTTAGTGCACGCTGCTTCCACAGCGTTTCTGAGCCTCACAGCATCAGCACTGACCTCTGGGGCTGAAGTTTCCTCCGGGCTGCGGTCTGTGCCTCAGCGGCAAGGTATTTCGTTTTCTTTATTTTCAATTATTTTAAATTAGTTTAAATCATTTATTTTAAGTTCCTTACTGCTCTGTTTCTTTTTCGTTTAAATTATTCTTCTTCTTTTGGTACATTTTGATTTTCATTTGCTTGACAATGGGCTCTCATTAGACTGCTGGGAACACAGGGAAGTTTTGTTCCACTAGAAGTCTACGCAGGCTGAGTGCCTTGATACAGCATGTAAAAATAAATAAAAAATAAAAATAAAGTTAAAAAGGGCGATAGGTGCAGAAAGCCATCTAAAGTGTCAGGCTTGGCACTGACCCCAGTGCCCTGTCTTTGTTAGAGTCAGGGGATCCTAGGATCCTTCGAAGTATTTAGGCCCCATGTCGTCAAGCTCCCAGTGTATTATTTGTGGTACTCGTAGGGACGCGAGCACAGAGAGAGGCATCTGTCCAAGCTGTGCATCAGTTTCGGTCAGTATGGAACAGCAGTTGGAAAGTTCCATGTCTTCTGTTTCCCAAGGAGCGCTTGCGGGAGCAGGGGGTGAAGCGGGGATAGCGAGTCCCTCTACTTCATATCTGGTAATCCTGGGGCGCATTCGGATCTTGGTAGTGCGTCGCAGTTGGACGACTTTTCTCCAGACTTTGTCTTGCTAATGCATCAAGCGTTTTGTTGCAGACGGCAGAGTCTGATGTTGGGGTCCCTGCCTATCCCTTCCTCTAGTGTGCGGTCTGGATTAGTGGAGCGTGAATCTTTGGTTTTAAAAGCGGCCAAGAGACCGCGGCCTCCTGATCCTTTCTTTTCTGAAGCGGACTGGCAAGAGGGAGAGGAGGCTGACTTTGATATGGATGCAGAGTTGGAGGAAGGGGAGATTCCTGAGCCTGAGGATCAGGTGAAGATCATTCGAGTGTTTCGGAAGGATGAGTTGCCGGCTCTTATCACGGAGGCCCTTCAGACGCTTCGGCTAGCTGCTGAGCTACCAGTCGAGGATGGCGCTGATCCTATTATTCAAGCAATACGTCAGATGCAGGTGGTCTTTCCTATCCATAAGGTGATAGATCAGATGATTCAGAACGAGTGGGATCATCCCGAATCCAGTCTCAAGGGGATAAGGATCATGAACAAGCAGTATCCCCTGGCAGATAAGGACAAGGAGAGGTTCCGCTCTCCAAAAATTGATGCTGCGGTTTCGGCAGTCACTAAAAAACCACAATTCCGGTGGAAGGCGGTGCTGCCTTGAAGGAGGCGCAGGATAGGAAGATGAATAGTTTGTTAAAGCAGTCCTTTGAGGCGGATGCAATTGCTTTGCAGGCCTCCATCTGTGGAGCTTGGGTGGCAAGGGCCTATCTGCGCTGGGACCTGAGACAGTCGGCGTCCTTAGAACACGAAGTGCGTGAGCTACAGCGCTTACAGTCCGGTTCAGCATATTTGGCAGATGTGCATTACGACCTCATTAGAGCCTTATCAAGTAGTATGGCTTCTTTG
The DNA here is from genome assembly GCA_033557465.1 of Ichthyophis bannanicus. Lineage (NCBI taxonomy): Eukaryota > Metazoa > Chordata > Amphibia > Gymnophiona > Ichthyophiidae > Ichthyophis > Ichthyophis bannanicus. The sequence goes on from CM066033.1 coordinate 488,998,868, forward strand.
GTAGCGGCGCGTAGGTCCCTTTGGCTAAAAAATTGGGCGGCTGATGGGTCTTCTAAGTCGCGGCTCGACAAGCTCCCGTTTAAGGGGAAGCTGTTGTTTGGCGAAGATCTGGATAATTTAGTTAAGGATTTAGGGGATTCCAAGGGAGGCAGACTTCCGGAGGATAAGCCCAGGCGGGGAAAAGCTGCTTCGGCCTTTCGGGGTCAGTTTCGAGATTTTCGGAGGTTTCGTTCACCCCGTTTTGCGGGGTTCCAAAGGGGACGATTTGCCTCTCGAGCCCAGGGATTTCGTGGGTTTCGCGGTGCAAGTAGAGAATTCGCTGCGGCGGCTTCTGGAGCCACTAGGAAGCCACAATGAATGGTGGAGGGTCCCGGCAGAAATTCAACCGATCGGAGGTCGCCTTCGGGGGTTTCTTTCTGCCTGGACCCACATAACGTCTGATCAGTGGGTCTTGGAGATCATCCGCGACGGATATGCCTTAGATCTCGCGAGGCCGGTGTTGGACTCGTTCATGCGTTCCCCCTGCAGGGGTCTGCCGAAGACGCTACAGGTGCAGCAGACTTTAGACCGTCTCTTGAAGGTGGGAGCGGTCGTTCCAGTACCTGCAGCAGAATACAGTATGGGTCGTTAGTCTATTTATTTCGTGGTGCCAAAGAAGGATGGCTCTCTTTGTCCCATTCTAGACCTCAAAGGAGTAAATCGCTGTCTCCAGGTGCCGCATTTTCGTATGGAGACGCTGCGCTCGGTTATTGTCGCAGTTCGGCAAGGGGAGTTTTTGACGTCCCTCGATCTCACGGAGGCCTGTCCCCATCAGGGTGTCCCATCAGATGTTTCTGCGTTTCGCGCTCCCTTGGGTCCATTACCAGTTCCAGGCACTGCCCCTCGGATTGGCGACTGCGCCGTGTGTGTTCCTGACAGAGCGAAGAGCTCTGGCTCTACGAACCCTGGTGTGGGATTTCCGGAAGCTCGCAGCACCGTCGGCGTGGAAATACCTTCAACTGCTGGGGACCATGGCAGCGACGTTGGAGGTGGTTCCTTGGGCCAGGTTTCATATGAGGTCGTTGCAGCGGGCCTTGCTTCGCCACTGGTCCAATCAGTCTGATCCGTTGAGCAAACGGCTCCCTTGCCCGTCGCAGGTCCGGCAGGATCTGCACTGGTGGATGCATCCTTACAAGCAGGAATGCCTTTGGAGCAACCGGCGTGGATTCCACCGTTAACGGATACAAGCCTCGCAGGCTGGGGAGCACATTGCAGAGTAGACTTTGCTCAGGGTCTCTGGTCTCCGGAAGAGAGCGGCTGGTCGATCAACCGGTTGGAGTTGAGAGCGGTGTTTCTGGCTCTGAAAAGCTTCGAAGCCCAAGTGATGCGACGAGCGGTTCGAGTGCTGTCCAACAATGCCGCGACCATGGCATACATAAATCGACAGGGCAGTACCGGGAGCGCGGTCATGGAGGAAGAATCCGAAAGGCTGTTCTCCTGGATAGAGTCGTGGTTGCAGGCAATATCAGCAGTGCACATCGCCGGAAAAGACAACGTGACGGCGGATTTTCTCAGCAGGGTCCAGGTGGATGCAGGGGGAATGGGAGCTGCATCCGGAGGTGTTCGCGCAATTGGTTCTCCGGTGGGGAACGCCAGTCATGGATCTGATGGCCACTTTCCAATCTGCAGAAGTGAATCGGTTCTTCAGCAGAAGGCAGGAACCCATGTTGGAAGGGATCGACGCCCTGATGCGGCCGTGGCCCTCGACAGGTCTTCTCTACGTGTTTCCTCCGTGAGCGCTCATCGGCCGAGTGATTCAGCGCATCGAAGCGCATCGGGGAAGGGTGCTATTGATAGCGCCGGACTGGCCCAGGCGCCCATGGTATGCCGACCTGGTAAGGTTGTTAGACGGAGTATCGTGGCGCCTTCCGTTGTCTCAGGAACTGCTGATCCAGGGTCCGCTTCTGATGCTGCGGGTGGAGAGATTCTCGCTTACGACTTGGCCATTGAAAGGGCGCGGCTGTGAAAGAAAGGTTACTCCAAGTCGGTCGTGACAACCTTGCTTCAGGTGCGTAAACGTTCAACTTTGCTCGCTTATGTACGTGTTTGGTGGATCTTTGAGGACTGGTGTTCGAGACACCAGGTCCGTGCTGCCACGGCGTCTGTACTGGTGGTCCTGGATTTTTTACAGGATGGCTTCGATAAGGGGCTAGCCGCCAGTTCCTTGAGAGTGCAGTTAGCGGCCCTAGCCTGTTACAGAGGTAAGGTGCAAGGTGTAGCTTTAGGCGCGCACAACGATGTTGTAGGTTTCTTAAAGTGGTTACCAGATTACGTCCAGCACGTCAGATTTCCGTCCCACCGTGGGATCTCAACTTGGTTCTACGGGCGCTGGGAAGAGCCCCGTTTGAGCCCTTACCCCATGTCTCGGTGAAAGATTTAACTCTTAAGGCTGTGTTTTTGGTTGTGATTTGTTAAGCTAGGCACATTTCGGAGCTGCAGGCACTATCTTGTAGAGAACCTTTCCTATGCTTTTCTTCTCAGAAAGTGGTCCTCAGGCCGGTGCCTTCCTTTTTGCCCAAGGTGTCTTCCCTCTTTCATATGACTCAGACAGTGTCTCTCCCGGTCTTGCGGGCGGCACAGGAGAGCAGGTTTCTGACCGGGGCCTTAGTCGCTTAGACATAAAAAGAGTGTTGCGTCGTTATTTGACAGTCAGAGTCCTTTCGCAAGTCGGATCGGTTGTTTGTGCTGTTTGGGGGTCCCAGGAAAGGGGAGGCTGCGGCAAAAGCGTCAATTTCCAGATGGATTAAGGAAACAATTGTCTCTGCTTACTTGTTGCAGGGGCGTCCAGCTCCGGTGGGTTTGAGAGCTCATTCTACTAGGGCACAGTCTAGTTCCGCCAGTGGAAATTTGTAAGGCGACGACTTGGTGGTTGCTGCATACTTTCAGTAAACATTATCGGCTCGATGTGCTGGTGGCGAGGGATGCTTGTTTTGGTTCAGCGGTTTTGCGTGCCGGCTGGCAGGGCCCCTCCCGTTAGAGCTGCTCTGTTACATCCCAGAGGTGGAGGACTAAACTGGAGGAACGATAAGGAAATAGAAATTACACTTACCTGGTAATTGTAGTTCCTTGAATGATGACAGTTTAGTCCTCATTCCCGCCCTCAGATTTATAGCTTGGCGCGGAACGCGTTCAGTCCTGAGAGGCGACTATACAGGTGAGTGTTTTTGGTGGCAGATCCAGTTCTCCTGTTCATTCTATCTGTTGTACTTTCCCTTCTCTCTCGCTACTTGTCTATGGCTCGGCAGGCTTGGGAGCATTTCATAAGGGAAATTTCAACCTTTCCGTTTTCCGGGGAGGTTTGTGTCGTCTTAAAATTTTCGATTGGTCTTCTTGTTTGTTGCTCTTTTGAGTTTGCTTTGTCAATAGTTCACTGGGGCTGATGGGGGAATGCCAGTGATGCCAAGATTTTGATTGGTCCAGTCTCCAAGCTGCAGGAGGAGGTGCACTACCCAGAGGTGGAGGACTAAACTGTCGTCTCTCAAGGAACTACAATTACCAGGTAAGTGTAATTTCTATATCTTCCTAGTCTAAAGCCATGTTGGCTGTCTCCCATCAGGCCATGACTATCTACATGCTGAGTAATTTTATTCTTTATGATGGTTTCTACCATTTTTCCTGGTACTGACGTCAGGCTCACCGGTCTGTAGTTTCCCGGATCACCCCAGAACCCTTTTTAAAAATTGGTGTTACATTGGCGATCCTCCAATCTTCAGGTATTAGAGATGATTTTAATGATAGTTCACAGATTACTAATAGCAGGTCTGCAATCTCATATTTCAGTTCTTTCAACACCCTTGGATGTATACCATCTGGCCCAGGTGATTTGCTACTCTTCAGTTTATCTAATAGTTGTAATACATCTTCCCGATGTATCGATATTTCCTTCAATTCTTCCGCACCTTTAAATACCACTTCAGTCATGGGTAACATCCCTACATCTTTCTCAGTAAAGACCGAAGCAAAGAATTCATTCAGTCTCTCCGCTATCGCCTTGTCGCCTCTTAGTGCCCCTTTAACCCCTCTATCAGCTAATGGACCAACTGTCTCTCTCACAGGTTTTTTGCTACGAATGTACTTGAAAAAGTCTTTATTTCACGTTTTTGCTTCCGCAGCAAGCTTCTTCTCAAATTCTCCCTTTGCCTGCCTTATCAATGCCTTGCATTTGACTTGCCAATGCTTGTGATGTTTCCAGGTTTTGTCGTTTGGCTCTTTTTTCCATTTCCTGAAAGATGCTTTTTTGGCAACAGCCTCTCTGACCTCACCTTTAAACCATGCTGGCAATTTTTTGGACTTCCTTCCACTTTTCTTAAAGCGTGGAATACAGCTAGTCTGGGCTTCCAAGATAGTATTTTTCAACAACACCCAAGCTTGATGTAAGTCTTTAACCTTTGCAACTGCTCCTTTTAGTTTTTTCTTAACTATTTTCCTCATTTTATCATAGTGTCCCTTTCGAAAGTTAAAAGGTAGTACTGTGGATTTCCTTACTATCCCTCCTCCACTAATTAAATCAAAGGCGATCATGCTATGATCACTATTGCCAAGTGGCCCCAACACCCTTATCTCTTGCACTAGATCTGGTGTTCACTAAGGATTAGGTCTAATATGGCTTCCCCTCTGGTCGGTTCATGAACCAGCTGCTCCAAGAAGAAGTCATTAATTTCTTCTAGGAACTTTATCTCCCTAGCATGTCCTGCCGTGGCAATGACCCAGTCGATACCGGGGTAATTGAAATCGCCCATTATTATTACTGCGCTGTAACCTTTGTTAGCTTCCTTGATTTCTTTGAGCATTTCATCATCCATTTATTCATTCTGGCCAACATTTTTTTCAGTAATTGTTTATTTTTTATGCAGGTACACTATATAATCTCAAATTGTTTTTGAAGTTAGGTTTTTTATGTATAATGTATTATCATGTTCTATTTATCGCATGCTACTTTTCTTTTAAATAACACTAGCAGTTTCTCCTTGCCGATTTTGACGGGTTTCGTTTTTTCCTTCGCGAGTACTGCTAAAGATATCACAGCCTAGCCGTTTTTCTCGGCCGCTTTGGCTACACTATATATATATATATATATATATATAGATATAGATATAGATATAGATATAGATCACTATGGGATATTTAACTCCATCCACTTCGTGTGTTTGAGTTCTTAAGCGTGCCAAGGTCCAGCGTATCATGAAAGGTTGTGTTTCTGCTGTCAGCGCTGAAAGAGCATGTTGCGCTTGACTTCACTTTAATTTGCTCTGTATAGTTTCTTTAATCATATTGTTATTCCTCTGCCTCCTCCTTTTTAGAGGCCTTTTTAATTTATATAGCATATTTAATATATGCTGATCTTTGGCTGTTTTCAGCCAAGCATTTGTTTTTTTAAATATGGTTTTAAATCTGACCTTTAAAAACGCGCCAATTTCAGCGTCTCATAAATGGTTGTTTTACTTTTACTGATTGTGCTAAAGGCACGTGCAGCTCTATTTTTGTAGAATAAAGCCTTTCCAGCTGTTTGTTTCAAAATTTTTTTATATAATCCTTTTTAAGCTGCAATATGATCTCGTTTTTCGGATCACAGCATTGCTTCGTTTAAACGTTCTTTTCAGTATTCAAATATTTTTCATTTTTTGTGCAGGCACACTATACATTCTCTAATTGTTTTGAAGTTAGGTCTTTTATGTATAATGTATTATTATGTTTTTATAGCTCGTCCTTTTTATAGCATGCGACTTTCCTTTAAGCAACACTAGTGATTTTGGCGGGTTTCGTTTTCTTTCATGAGTGGTATTAAAAAGATCGCAGTTTAACCGGTTTTTTTGAGCCACTTTGGCCACACTATATATATGTCACTACGGGATATTTAATTCTATTTTGTGTTTGTTTGAGTTTTTTAAGCGCGCCTAAGTCCAGCGTATCATGCAAGGTTGTGTTTTCATTGTCAGCGCTGAAAGAGCATGCAGCGCTTGACTCCACTTTAGTTTCCTCAATATAGTTACTTTAACCATATTATTGTGATTCCTCTGCCTCCCTTTTTTTAGAGGCCTTTTTAATTTACATGGTATAATTAATATAGGCTGCTATTTAATCAGCCGAGCATTTGTTTCTTTAAATATGGTTTTATATGCACATGTTCTTAAATTATATACAATGTCTTTATTCTTTTTTATTTTTCGCACATTTTATGGTCACCCAATATGACATCTTGTTCTTTTTTTCTAAACTGTTGTTTGCACAGATAGGTTACTTTAACACTTATATTTTATATAATACGCCCCTTTTATATAATACATTTATACAATACATTTTTACAACATGGTATCTTGGCTTCCATTTAGGTCTGATTTCGTGACCAATTTCTGATTTTTAATTTTGTTTTATTATTTTTTAGTTGATTTTACTTTATTTCTAAATTTACTATGTATTTATGATATGATTTAAAGTTTTTATGGTTTAATTACGTATATGTATTAGGTCTTGTTTGTTTTAGTTTTTTAGTATTTTTTAGCAGTTTAGATGTATGTATTTTTGCTGTTCTAGGTCTGGGTTTCCCATCTGTCTTTTTTACTTTTTTACTGCATTGTTTAATTCATTGGTTTACTGTTTGCACCTTATTTTGCATCTGTATTTTAATATAGTTGTTGTCTTTCAGCATTATTAACCACATTATTGGTTACACATTCCTATGCGCTTCATCTACTGTATTGGGTTTATACATTGTGTGAGTATAATATGATATACACAATCTTGATGTTTGTCCTTTTATACTATTTATGTTGTTTTATATATTTATGTTTTTATTATGTTTTATTGAGATATATTGTTTGTATTTGTTTGCAGTCCTCTAGCCCCCTGATGAAGGCTTTTGCCGAAACGCTTCGGGGTTTTGGTATTCAATAAAGCGCAAGTGACCCACACTCTGCTTGCTCCCGTGGTGGTTTTCAGGCGGTCGATAGTACACCCCCATTGCCATCGCCTTCCCCTTTTTACATGGAATTTCAATCCATAGAGATTCTACAGCAAATTTTGTTTCCTGCAAAACTTATTTTATTTATTTATTTATTATTTATTTACATTCTCTTATATACCGCTCTATTCTGCATCAGTGCGGTTTACATTGAACAAACTGAAATTACATTGAACAGGGCATTATAACTTGGAGATAACTATTTACAAGGAACATGGGCAATGGAGGGTTAAGTGGCTTGCCCAAGACCACAAGGAGCACCTGTGGGACTAGACACCCCAGTCCTTCCGGCCCAAGGTTGCTGTCCTCTAGTGGGATTTGAACCCCCGACCTTCCGGCCTGAAGTACCTTGCCCCAACCACTAGGCCACTCCTCCACTCCAACTTGAATCCTTTCTGACTCAGTGCCCTCTCTAACATAGAGTGCAACCCCTCCACCAATTTGATCAGCTCTATCATTACGATATAGTTTGTACCCACGAATCACAGTGTCCCACTGGTTGTCCTCATTCCACCATGTCTCTGATATTCCAATCATATCTAACCTCTCATTTAGTGCTATATATTCTAACTCTCCCATCTTATTTTTTAGACTTCTAGCATTTGCATACAAGCATTTTAGAGACTGTATTTTAGTCATATTAATCTGGCTATTGGTAGACATGGGTAATTTTGGATCTTTAAGCTCTGTCTGCTCCATACTCGAGGGCATTTGGGCTACTTTACTCTTTTTTGGAACCTCTCTGCTTTTGGTAGTATACTTCAAGGATACATTCTTCTGAACCATGCGCTCTTGGGCGACTGTCGGCTTTCCCCTATTATCTAGTTTAAAAGCTGCTCTATCTCCTTTTTAAAGGTTAATGCCAGCAGCCTGGTTCCATCCCGGTTAAGGTGATTACATTAATTTATAGACCTCTATCATATCTCCCCTCAGCCGTCTCTTTTCCAGGTTGAAGAGCCCTAAACTTTTTAGATTCTCTTCATAGGAGTATCCTTCCATCCCCTTTACCATTTTGGTGTCAGTTCTCTATACCTATTCTAATAACGCTATATCCTTTGTAAGATACGGCGACCAGAATTGCACACAATATTCAAGGTGCGGTTGCATCATGGAACGATACAGAGGTATTATAATATCCTTTGTTTTATTTTCCATTCCTTTCCTTATGATACCTAGCATTCTATTTGCTCTCTTGGCCGCCGCTGCACACTGGATGGAGGGTTTTAACATGTTAGCCACGATGATGCCTAAATCTTTATCTCCAGGAACAAGCAGGAATGAGTCTTCACATATGGGTATCGTCGGTACCGACGGAGCATGCGCGGGAACGCTCACCAGCTTCCCAAAAAGGAAAGCTTTTGGGAGCATCCCACAGCGCCTGCGCGCTGCCTTCCCGCCTTTCCTAACCATCTCTCCTCAGTTCTTCTTTGCCGCGGAGCCAGCAGGTCGAGCCCTGTCACCGCTGAGGAAGTTCTTTGTTTTATTTTGTTTCTTTGGTCGCGTGTCTGCTTTCCCCGACTCCGGACCGGTACTGCCGGTCTTTTCTTTCTTTTCTTTAAAAAAAAAAAAAAAATACTTTTTCCTCACTTAGTGTATTTTGCTTCTGGGCCTCAGGGCCTAAAAGAAAATTTCCCTCATGGAAAAACCAGCCTCCGGGTTCAAAAAATGCACTAAGTGTAGTGGTACTATTTCTGTTACAGATACCCATGAATGGTGTCTTAAATGTTTGGGTCCTGAACACTCCATTCTGGATTGTCCGTCCTGCTCTCTAATGTCTAAACGGGGTTTACAGAACCGAGCAGCTAAGCTCCATGTGCTGTTTCCCGCTGATGCAGCGTCGGTAGCATCGACATCTTCTAGGTCTTCTTCTCCTCATGGATCTCGGGTAACCAAACATACACCTAGCAGGTCCTCAAAGGGAAGATCTCCCTCTAAGCATCGAGATGCCTCCGGGCTTGCCCTCGAGCATCCTGCACCAGCAAAACAACCCCGGCGGGAAGCTCCGGCTTCCAAAGCTCCTCCTATGGGGTTACAGGTTGACATCGATGGCACGGCCTCGACCGATCACCTGTTAGAATGCTCTGGGGTACCGGCACAATCTCCCGGTACCGACTTCCAGGCATTCATGGCGTCGCTGGATCAGAATGTTCTGTCCATGCAGCGGGCTATCACGGCCTTCATTCAAGCTGCGACGCCAACGGTACCGCTACAAGCTCCGTTGTTGGTACTGGCACCAGTGCTGATACCGGTACTGACTGCATCGACATTGACCAGGATACCGACTGCAACGGTTCCTTGTCCAGGGCTGCTTACCGGTACCCATCCGGTACTGGGGACGCCCGATGTCGATACTGCTCGATACGCGTTCCGAGCGTTGGAAGAGCACCCTGGCAGGCGATACTTTGATTCCTCTGATGATTCCGATACATCAGACGAGTCTCCTGAAGTATCCATAGCCCTTCCTGAAGAGCCTTCTTCTCCAAAAAGAAGAATGTCTCCACCAGAGGACTTGTCCTTTCAAGACTTCATAAGAGAAGTAGCTAAAGGACTTTCTATTTCAGTAACTTCTGAATCAGAGCCTTGAGCTAAAAAATTGGATATTTTAGGCTACTCTAGGGCTCCTAAAGAGGCAGTCACCTTACCAATTCATGAGATTCTTTATGAACACATGATTGATCTGTGGGAGACTCCTCTCACTCTCTCTCCTCATTCTCGCAGGTTGGACACTATGTATCGTGTCCCTCCTTGTCCTGGATTTCAGAAAACTCAGCTTCCTCACCATTCCATTGTGGTGCAGTCAGCTATGAAGAGGATAAAGAGTACAAAGAGACACTCGTCTGCCCCTCCAGGAAGAGAATGCAGAACCTTGGATACTTTTGGTAGGAAAATCTTCCAGGCCAGTATGCTTATTGCCAGAATCAACTCATATAGCCTTTACATGGGTATGTTTCTAAAAGAAGTTGCAGAAAAGCTGCACACTTTCCTCCCTTTTATTCCAGAGGATAAAAGGGAAGAATTCCGCATGTGGCTTAAGCATACTCAAGACATCTCAAAGTTTTCCAACAGGGCAGCCTTTGACTCCTTTGAAGGTGCCAGTAGAGCCTCAGGCATAGCCATAGCTGCTCGCAGAATTGCTTGGCTCCAGGCTTCTGATCTAGAACCCTGGGTTCAAGATGGCTTAGGAAATCTGCCCTGTACAGGTGAAAATCTATTTGGCAAAGAGTGGCAAATAAAAGCCACTCAAATGGATGCAGAGAATTCTGCTCTGGATAGACTTTCAAAGTCCACCTCCATTCCTGCCAAGAAAAAGACTTTTAAAAAGTCTTTTTTCAAAAAGGGCAGGTTTCCTTCCACTTCTGGCCAACAATCTTCTACAGGTCGCTTTACCGCTAAGCGTCAGCAACCTAAGCAGGCCAGACCTAAGTCTACAGGGGTTGCTGCAGCTCAGCAGTCCCAACCTCCTCAGGGTTTTTGACTTGATGCTAGAGAACTTAGCCTTTCTGGCTTTAAAACAGCCAGAACCTCTCACCATTCCAGGAAGGTTAGCTCATTTTGCTCCCAGATGGGAGCAAATCACATCAGAGCAGTGGACCCTCTCCATCATAAGAGAGGGCTACAAGCTTCATTTCTCAGACCTTCCTCCCCACACCATGGTGAGACATTTCAATTCCCCCACATCTCTTCTCGACCTTTTAGGTCAGGAAGTGACTACCCTTCTTGCCCAAGGGGCAATAGAAGAAGTTCCTCTTCTTCAACAAGGGTCAGGGTTCTACTCCCCCTATTTTCTCATTCCAAAGAAACAGGGGGATACAGACCCATCTTAGATCTCAGGGAATTGAACAAATTTCTATGCAAGGAGAAGTTCAAGATGCTTTCTCTGGGCACTCTCCTTCCATACCTTCAAAGTCAGGATTGGCTTTGTTCTCTAGATCTCAAGGATGCGTACACACATGTCCTCATCCATCCATCTCACAGAAGATTCCTACGTTTTCTTTTCCAAGGAAAACATTACCAATACAGAGTGCTTCCTTTCAGTCTGGCCTCTGCCCCAAGAGTGTTCACCAAATGCATGGCAGTAGTTGTGCATTTCTACGCACTCTGGGAATATTTGTCTTCCCATACCTGGACGACTGGCTCATCCGAGCCCCATCTCAGTCAGAGGCCCAGATTTCCTTGGACCGTACAAGGCACATTCTGCAGTATCTGGGACTTGTGGTAAACCTCCCAAAGTCTCAGCTCACCCCTACTCAGTCCCTAGAATTCATAGGGGCCTGGTTGGATACCACCACTGCAAGGGCCTACCTTCCTCAGGCCCGTTGCCAGCGTCTAGTGCAGTTAGCCTCCCAGATTCAGTCAAAGAGCCACTTAACTGCCCGGGAGATGCTGCAACTGCTAGGCCACATGGCTTCCACAGTACATGTGGTACCCTATGCTCGCCTACACATGAGAGCAGCTCAATGGACCTTGTCCACCCAGTGGACTCAAGCATCAGGAGCTCTCTCAGACCAAATAGCAACCTCCAAATGTCTCTTTTGGTCTCTCCAATGGTGGATGTCCACTCAAAATCTGTTGCTGGGGTCCCCCTTCCAACAGTTGTTGCCCCAAGCAACCCTCACAACAGATGCCTCCCAAACAGGTTGGGAAGCTCATCTACAGGACCTCTCCACTCAAGGCACTTGGTCCCCACAGGAGACCTCTCTTCATATCAACCACTTGGAGCTTCGAGCAGTTTTTCTAGCTCTCAAGGTCTTCCATACCCTCCTCAGCTACAAGACAGTCCTCATTCATACGGCCAATCAAGTAGCTATGTTTTACATAAACAAGCAAGGAGGAACTGGCTCTCTGTCGCTTTGCAACGAAGCTCTAAGATTGTGGGCCTTCGCCAGAGAGCATCAAATCCATCTCCTGGCAGTATACTTCCCAGGAGTCCAAAACTCTTGGGCAGACAGACTCAGTCGAGTTCTGCTTCCACACGAATGGTCCCTGCACATGGATCAGGTACTCAGAATCTTCCAAGAATGGGGAACCCCGGACATAGACCTCTTTGCAAGTCCGTGGAATGCCAAACTTCCCCGGTTCTGTTCCAGAACTCCGTGTCAGGGAGTTCAGGCCAAGGATGCCTTCCTCCTTCATTGGGGTCAGGGCTTCCTGTATGCCTTTCCACCCATTCCCTTGATTCCCAAGACTCTGTTCAAACTCCAGAGGGATCAAGGATCTATGATCCTCATAGCTCCACACTGGCCACGCCAAGTGTGGTACCCTCTACTTCTGCATCTCTCCCAAGCCCCCTCCTTGGATTTGGGAGCTGCTCCAGACCTTCTGTCCCAGGAGGAAGGGACTTTGTGGCACCCAAACCCCAAGTCTCTTCACCTCAGAGCTTGGTTACTGAAGGCCTAGACCTTCAAGGCTTGAATCTTTCTCAGCAAGTGAAGGATATTCTCCATGCTTCCAGAAAACCTTCCACCAGGCGTTCCTGTGCTTTTAAATGGAAAAGATTTTCCATTTGGTGTGCTGAAAAGGGTCTTGACCCTCTAGCACTACCTTTAAATTCTCTGTTAGACTATCTCCTGCATCTTTCTGATGCATGACTTAAGACAAATTCAGTAAGAGTCCATTTGAGTGCTATTGCAGCATCCCTTAAGCCCTTCAATGGACAACCTATTTCCTCTCATCCTCTCATTGCAAGATTCATGAGAGGCCTAACTTTAACTAAACCTCCCATTAGGCCTCCTCCGGTGGCATGTTACTTAAATTTGGTTCTTGGCCAGCTTATGAAGCCACCTTTTGAACCCTTAGCCACTACCTCCTTGAAATTTCTTTCCTGGAAGGTTATTTTCCTCATTGCAGTCACTTCAGCTCGCCGCATCAGTGAACTGCAGGCCTTAGTGGCTAATCCACCTTATACAAGGTTCCATCATGATAAGGTAGTCCTTAGGACAAATCCACACTTTATGTCTAAAGTGGTCTCACCTTTTCATCTTAATCAAGAGGTATATTTACCTGTCTTTTTTCCAGCTCCTCATGCATCCAATGCAGAGAAGAATCTTCATACTCTGGATTGTAAAATAGCTCTTGCTTTTTACTTACAAAGGACACAGCAACATAGAAAGTCTTCCCAGCTTTTTGTTGCTTTTGATCCTTCTCATTTGGGACTTCCAGTCTCCAAGAGAACACTGTCCAACTGGATTGCTCAGTGTATTTCTTTCGCCTACCAGAGCAAGAACCTTTCTCTGGAGAGCCATGTCACAGCTCATAATGTGAGGGCCATGGCCGCCTCTATGGCTCATCTGAATTCTGTGTCCATCGACCAGATCTGTCGAGCAGCCACCTGGGCCTCGGTTCATACCTTCACAGCCCATTACTGCTTGGACAAGTACTCCCACCGGGATGCCTTGTTTGGTCAAGCTGTCCTCAAACACCTGTTCCATTCTTAAACAACTCCTACCCTCCTTGCCTGGATGGATGCCTGAGATCCATAGGAGGAAGTGGACCCCTTCCCAGGGTCTCATATCCTTCGGGATCTCCCAGGCATCTTAGCTAGGGAGTCCCCATATGTGAAGACTCATTCCTGCTTGTTCCTGGAGATAGCACAGTTACTTACCTGTAACAGGTGATCTCTGGGAACAGCAGGAATAAGTCTTCACAACCCTCCCACCTCCCCTAGGAGTTGTATCTCTTTTTCTATCTTTCCTTTCCTCTCTCTCTCTATTGTCTCAGCTTTAAACTCGAACTGAGGAGAGATGGTTAGGAAAGGCGGGAAGGCAGCACGCAGGCGCTGTGGGATGCTCCCAAAAGCTTTCCTTTTTGGGAAGCTGGGGAGCGTTCCCGCGCAGGCTCCGTCGGTACCGACGATACCCATATGTGAAGACTTATTCCTGCTGTTCCCAGAGATCACCTGTTACAGGTAAGTAACTGTGCTTTCCTGGGTGGTGGTTCCCAATGTGGAACCTTGCATCCTGTTACCATAGTTTGGGTTGTTCTTTCCTAGATGCGTAACTTTGCACTTGTCCACATTAAATTTCATCTGCCATTTGGATGCCCAGTCTGCCAATTTATCAAGATCCTCTTGCAATTTTCCACAATCCTCTTGGGTTTTAACAACTTGAAATAATTTTGTGTCATCTGCAAATTTGATAACCTTACTCATTATTCCCTTTTCTAGGTCATTTATGAATATGTCAAAAAAACAGCAGACCCAGCACAGATCCCTGCGGTACTCCACTATTCACCTTTTTCCATTGGGAAAATTGGCCATTTAGCTCTACCCTCTGATTTCTTTCTTTTAACCATTTCCTGATCTACAATAGTACACTGCCTTCTATCCCATGACTTTTTAGTTTTGCCAAAAGTCTCTGTGGGACCTTGTCAAAGGCTTTCTGAAAGTCCAGATACACTATATTAACGACTCACCTTTATCGACTTGTTCATTCACACCTTCAAAAAAACATAACAGATTAGTAAGACAAGATCTTCCTTGTCTGAAGCCATGTTGGCTGTCTCCATTAAACCATGACTATCTACATGTTGATCAATTTTGTTCTTTATGATGGTTTCTACCATATTTCCCGGTACTAACGTCGGGCTCACTGGTCTGTAGTTTCCCTGGAACCCTTTTTAAAAATTGGTATTGCATTGGCGATCCTCCAATCTTCAGGCATTACAGATGATTTTAATGTTAGTTCACAAATTACTAATAGCAGGTCTGCAATCTCATATTTCAGTTCTTTCAACACCCTTGGATGTATACCATCCGGTCCAAGTGATTTGCTGCTCTTCAGTTTATCAAATAGTTGTAATACATCTTCCCGGTATATCGATATTTCTTTCAGTTCTTCCGCAGTATCTCCTTTAAATACCACTTCAGTCATGGTTAACATCCCTACATCTTCCTCAGTAAAAACCGAAGCAAAGAATTCATTCAGTCTCTCTGCTATAGCCTTGTCCCCTCTTACTGCCCCTTTTACCCCTCTATCATCTAATGGTCCAACTGACTCTCTCATAGGTTTTTTGTTATGAATGTACGTGAAAAAATCTTTTTTTACTCATTTTTGCTTCCACAGCAAGCTTCTTCTCAGATTCTCTCTTTGCTTGCTTTATCAATGCCTTGCATTTAACTTGCCAGTGCTTGTGATGTTTCCAGATTTCATCATTTGGCTCTTTGTTCCATTTCCTGAAAGATGCTTTTTTGGCAACAGCCTCTCTGACCTCATCTTCAAACCATGCTGGCAGTTTTTTGGACTCTTCCACTTTTCTTAATGCGTGGAATACAGCTGGTCTGGTGGGCTTCCAGATAGTATTTTTCAACAACACCCAAGCTTGATGTAAGTGTTTTAACCTTTGCAACTGCTCCTTTTAGTTTTTTCTTAACTATTTTCCTCATTTTTATCAATGCCTCCCTTTTGAAAGTTAAAAGGTAGTACTGTGGATTTCCTTACCATCCCTCCTTCATTAATTAAATCTAAGGCGATCATGCTATGATCACTATTGCCAAGTGGCCCCAACACCCTTATCTCTTGCAGCAGTTCTGGTGTTCCACTAAGGACAACATAGTTAATTATTGCAATGAGCTCTGGAACATCAGTATACTTACCAAGAAAACTAAGCAAGCTGGATTACTACATAACCTTACATAGAAACTCCATGCTAAATAAAGATGGACCCTCTCCAAGCACAGAGTAAATTACCACAAAATAGAAATACGAGTATAGACAAAAATTAAACTGAAACCCACACAAATCCACAATACCAAAGAAATAGAAACAGCAATGTATTTCCTTCTATAATGTGCAAAATATAAGTATGGCAGATGGAAATTTTTAAAGCTGATATAGTTGACTCTCAAAATTGAAAATAAAATTCATTTTCTACCTTTGTCTATTTATTACATTTTCTAATTGTCTCGCTTCATTCTCTGGTTTTTCCTTTCTTCTCTCTGTCTTCTCTTAACTCTCTTCCCAGGGTCTCCTGTCCATTTGACATTTCTCTTCTCGCGTCCTCTCTTCACTTTCTTCCCTACATCCCTGATATTGATCTTTTTACTTTTAGCGTTCTTCCATTTATTTTTCTGCTTCTCTGCTCATTCTTATTCCATCCCTCTTCATTATTCAGTCCTCATTTGCCCCCTTTTTTTTTTTTTTTGTAATTTAATTTTTTTATTGAGATTGGCACAACCACATAACACAACATTGCTTTATCAACATATTCAAAAATTCAACACCAAACTCCAGTTTTTCCCCAATAAACAGCCCCCCTCCGTCCCTACCTCCAAATCCCCCCACCCCTCCCCTGAGAGACACTTCAACATTGCAAATAGATTAACAGAGGTGACCATAAAGCATTAAATTTCTCCTGCTTCTGCCTCCGCACAGCTGTGAGCTGCTCCATCAAAGCAATGCGTCTCAAACGGCTCAGCCACAAATCCATCCCAGGGAGTGAAGGTTGTTTCCATGCCCTGGCGATTTCACTCCGAGCCGAATGGTTACAAGCCCGAATGGGCCACCCAAATTTTTTAGGACCCCCATCAGAGTGCATCCCCAACAAGCAAAACCCCAGGTCCAACTCCCCTCCTTCCCCAAATATCTCCAAAATCCTCTTCCCCACCTCCCCCCAATACCCCACCACCTGCGGACATTCCCACCAAACATGCAAAAAGGTCCCCTGCCCCCCACACCCTCTCCAGCAAAGATCGGATACTGCCGGAAACATCTTGTGCAGTCGCACCGGTGTATAGTACCACCGAAAAAGGAGCTTATAAGAGGTCTCCCGCCCTGACACAGAAAGGGCCTGTCTGCCGATATTAACATGCACCCTCTTCCACTCCTGGTCATCCAACTCCCTCCCCAAATCCCTCTCCCACTCCAGCTGGTGAGGAAACCTCAAGGAGGAAGTGCCCCCTAACCTCCTATATAGAACTGAGATCAGGCCCCTTGATTTCTCCCAAGCCACCCACAGCCTCTCCCGATCATCCCCCCCCCCCCTCCTGCCAAGATTCCCGAATCCCGTGTTGGTTATGGAAGTGGGCAACCTGCATATAAGGAAAAAAATCGCTACTGGGCAAGTGATATGTAACCCTAAGATCCGAGAAGGGAATCAACTCCCCCCCATCGATAAGCTTAGCAAACGTATTCAATCCTGCCCTCTCCCATCTCTGAAAGACCCTCGCCCGCCCAGGGAGAAATCCCGAGGTCGCCCGTATCGGAGCCAATTTGGAAAAGATCACCCCTGGCTCTAGTTTCCTGCGAGCCTTACGCCATTGCATGAACAAATGCCACAGAAATGGGTTGTCCCGCCATCGACCTCCCGGAGGGGGGGCCCATCAACCAGGGCAAATACCGCAACGAAAGCCCCTCCGCCAAATATTGCTCCACCTCCCAAAAGCCCTTAGGTCTACCCCCCCCCCCCCATCTCTCCATTCAAACACCATTCGCAACTGAGCTGCCTCATAATAACGAACGAGGTCGGGCACCCCTAACCCACCCCGCCCCCTTGTCGCGTACAGTACCCGCCTACTCACCCGTGGCCTGCTCATTCTCCAAACAAAGGCATACACCTGACTCTGCAAGGCCCTAAGATCACGTAAGCGGAGCGGGACCGGAAGCGTTTGAAACAAATATAGCAAACGGGGCAGCACATTCATCTTCACAGACGCAATTCTCCCCAACCAAGACAAGTCCTGTCCCCCCCACCGAGCCAAATCCCGTCGCAACTGACCATATAGGGGTGGATAATTTGCCCCATAGGGATCCCCCTGATCCACCGTAACCTGAACTCCTAAATATTTTATGACCCCCTTGGCCCACCTAAAGGGAAACGAGGCCTGCAGAGAACACCTGCTGGGGCGGCAAAGAAATCGACAATGCCTCTGTTTTATCCCAATTAACTTTAAAACCCGAGAGCCTCCCATAATCCCGCAATTCCCGCATCAGGAGTGGTAAGGAAACAATCGGCTGCGTCAGAGTAAAAAGCAAATCGTCCGCAAAGAGAACAATCTTATGTTGCTGGGAGCCCACTGCTTTTCCCCTAAGATTGTGTAGCGACCGGACCCGAGAGCCGCCAGTGGCTCCATAACCAATGCAAATAGGAGCGGGGACAGCGGGCACCCCTGCCGCGTCCCCCGCCCCAAGGGAAAGAAATCAGAGTACCCCCCGTTAATCAAGACCGCAGCCTCCGGAGCAGCGTAGAGGGCCTGGAGCCAAGATCGAAAGTTGGGGCCTAAGCCAATATACTCCAAAGTAGCCATCAAAAAACCAAAATCGACCCTATCGAAGGCCTTCTCCGCGTCTATGGCTAAGAACATAGCCTGTTGTTGTTTCCGCCGAGCTAACCACCCCAATTGTAAAACCCGTCGCACCCCGTCCGCAGGTTGTCTACCCTCAATAAATCCCGACTGATCCGGGTGGATCAGTCTCGGCATATACGGTCCCAGGCGCAAGGCCAACACCTTGGCTAAAATCTTTACATCGAGATTGAGTAGAGAGATGGGTCGAAACGAACTACATACCGTCGGGTCCCTACCTGGTTTTGGAAGGACCACTATGGCTGCCTGATTCATTGAGGCCGGTAAGGCCCCCCCCTGCAACACCGCGTTGAAGACACGCGCCAAGATTCCACCGAGAATGTTTTGTAAAACAGACTCGTAAATCCATCCACACCAGGGGCTTTATCCTGCACCAAGCTCTGATAACCCCCTGAACCTCCTCAAGGACAATTTCACCTTCAAGCTCCTCCCCCTCTGCCCCTTCCAGGCGCCTACTCCCCGCCCCGGCATTCTGCAAGTACGCCTGTATAGCCTCCGCATCCCCCCCTGGCTCTGCTGCATATAATTCTCTATAATAGTCACGAAACCTATCTCTAATAGCCTTACCTTTATACAACATCACATCCTGAGGCCCTTTAATATTTACCACCGCTTGACGCCGTCGCTGAGCCTTCAATTTAGTGCTCAACAGGCGTCCCGCTTTATTATCAAATTCGTAATATCTCTGGCGTACCCTCTCCAACTGATATGAGATACGCTCAAGCTGCAGCGCATTCAACTGGCGACAGGTTTCTTCAATTTGACCCTGCAAGCGCCTGCCCCCTCTCTGCTTATGCTCCCGTACTAGCGCTTCCAATTGCCCGGTGAGTCGCTGTATTTCCTCTTCCCTCATCTTCTTCCTCCTCGCTCCCTCTTGCACCAGGTGACCCCGGATCACCGCCTTCAACCCGTCCCAGAGAACCCCCATGGTCACCTCCCCAGTATCATTCAATGCCATATAATCCCCAATCACCCATTTCAATCGCGACACTAGCTCCTTTCCATGAAGGAGATACTCATTCAATCTCCAAAATGAGCGACGGCCCACTTCACCCGGAGAGCCAAACCCTGGCTCCACTGGCGCATGATCAGACCAAGTGGCTGTCCCTATCCGCACCCCTTCCAATGTGTCTCGCCAGTAGGCATCTCCAACAAGATAATCAATACGACTATACGCGCCGTGCACAGAGGAATAATAGGTATAATCCCGTTCCTTGGGGTGTGCCACCGCCACAGGTCCTCTAGGCCTAAGTCTTGGAGGCTATTCTGAAACTCCCGCAGACCCAGGGCCCGTCCCCATCTACGGCCGGGCCTCCCATCCAACGCTAAGTTGCAGTCGCCCCCCATCAGGCATGCCCCTTGAATCCACCCTACCAGCCACCCACCCAAGTCCACCCAAAAGGCCCCGGGAGGCTATTTGGACCATAAACCGAAACTAGGGTCACTTGTTCGCCCCCAATTTCTCCCACCACCCCCACAGCTCTACCATCAGGCTTTCGGAAGACCCTCCCCAGCGTGAAGGGAACATCATGTCGAATCAGAACAGCCACCCCTCCCTTCCTTTGGTTCCCCTCCCCCGCCGCATAGAAACCCCAGAATGCTCCTGACTGCATTAGGCGCTCGTCCCCACGACGCAGATGGGTCTCCTGGAGGAAGATCACCTGTCATTTACGTTCCCTCACCTCCCTCCACAACAGTTTCTGTTTCTGTGGCGTGTTGAGCCCCCGTACATTCAGACACCCCACTTTTAGTGCGGAAGCCATTATAAACCGTTTGTCACCCCCACCCCCACACAGATGAAGTCTTTCCCCTCATCTCCTCCCCCCCATCCCCCCCCCTGCTGCCCGCGGAGCTGATCTCCGCCTGTCATCAAGGAAGAGACCTCCCCGAGGACACTGCTGCAACTTCTTATCCCCTGTCCGCATAGAGCAAAGCTGCACCCTTACAATATACAATATACCGTTTTCCAAACAAAACATGTAACGTTCCCTCATAAACTAAGCCCACACAGCACTCATGTCCAGAGTTCATGTGCCCCCTGCCGCTGTTGACGCAGGGCCCGCTTTCCTCCGCAAACGTTGTCCCGGCACTGGCACCCTCTCCCAGCGCGATCCAGCGCCGGCAGTCACCGAGGGTATCTTAGTCGGCACATTGTTGGGCAGTCGAGGCATCCCCCTCCTGACGCAAGGTCGCCCATGCTTCCTCCAAAGTCCGCACCCGAAGTCCCTGCCCGTTCACATCCATCAATAGGGCAAATGGGAAAAGCCAGCGATATTTCAGTTTCTCAGCCTGGAGGTATGCCGTAATAGGCCGCAACTCCCTCCGCCGTTGCAAAGTAGCCGCTGAGAGGTCGTGATAGATTTCCACAGTCTGACCATCCCACACAAAGCTCCGGCGCTTGCTGGCCTCCCGCATCACCCTCTCCTTAGTTGCATAGGAAGAAAGACAGGCCACAATGTCAAGAGGTTTCCCCGGTCTTGGCGGGCCCAGCGCCCTATGGGCTCTCTCCAGCGGTACTGGCTCCGCTGCTGTAGCTCCCTGCTCAGGGCTCAGTAAAAACTGACACACCTTTTGAACCACCTCCCTGGCATCAGCATATGCTGCCGACTCCGGAAGGCCCCGGATCCGGACATTGCTACGGCGGGAACGATTTTCCAAGTCCTCCAATTTGTCCTTTAGCAAATCTTGTTCACCTTGCATTTTCCGTATTCGAGTCTCGGCAGCCAGGTCGCTCTCGGTCAGGAGGTCCGCCTGCTCCTCCAATTTCTCCACCCGATGCCCCAGGTCGCGCACATCCGCTCTGATCGCTGTGAGGGCCTCCTTTATGTCTCCCCTGGTAGCGACAATCTCCCGCTTGAAGGAGCGCATCCACCCCCAAATGTCGCCGCGCGTGCAGCCCTCATCTGCCCGATCAGGTTCATCATCAGAATCTGCTCCCGACTCCACGTGCTCATGAGACGCGCTATCGGCCCGCTCTCGCTCTCCGCTATAGGAAGACTTAAATCGGGCCAATTTCTTCTTTGCCGACATCGCCATGCCGTGCGCACTCCCAAGCTGACCAGTATACACACCAAAAAGGGGATTAAGAAGGCTAATTTCTCCGCAACTGTAGCGTCCCGACGGGAGCCGAAGAATTAGGCTGCCATCTTATCGGGTGACGTCACTTCCTCCTCGCCCCTTTTTTTTAAACTGCATCTAACTACAGCTTTTTGTCTCCTTCACCTCTGTCCTCTCATTCCCTATCTTTCTTTCTCTTCTTCTTTTATCATCCCCAGCCTCTCACTGATTCCCTAATAAATTCTCTTCATCTCTCCTTCTCTTCTCTTTGTTCCATGTCCGGCATCTCCCCTTTTCCCTTTCCCTCAGCTCTGCATCCAGCATCATTTCCCATCGTCTTCACCCTCCCCCCCTCCCCAGACTAGCATCTGCCGTTCCCTTTCCTATCCTACCCATATGTCTGGCATCTTCCCCGTTTTCCCTTCCTGGACCTGCGTCTGTCCTTCATCTGTGTAGTCACTGCTGCTGCCACCCTATCTCCACTCATCTCAACTTGCAGCTCTGAAAAATGGTGCATCCCATTCCATCCCCTCTGTCACAAATGTCTGTCGGAGGTGGTGGGATGTGGCAGGTCTGGAGTAAATGCTCGTGCTCAAAGTCCTGTCACTATGCTGGCTGTGGTTTTTAAGTGCTGCACTGCTGGTGATCTGCTGTGCTCACCCTGTGCCTCCCCCCCCCCCCCCTAATTCTGCTTTCACTTTGAAAATTGCTGATGGTACAAATTATGGATGGTCTCTTGTACCAGCCTTGTCTTTCCAAATCAAAGTCCTCCAGTCTAGAGACATACATTTCCTCCCCTGGCCTAAACTGTCCCCAGGAACATCTTCAGTCAGCATGGCTAAAATTTTACATGTCAAAACACATATACGTCTTGCTATATTTGGGCTGTGCAGTTTTTCAGACAGCTGATTTACATAGATAGGTGGAGATCACTTTGAAAATTGGCCCCAGAATGAAGTTTAGCCATATTTTTAGTAGGTCATTTTAGGAGGATTAGGCAGCATTTACACAAGTGAAACCTATGGCCCGATATTCAGAAGCAATTATCCAGAAAACTATTGCTGTTATATGGATAATTAGTGTTTCGCAGTGGCACTATGTGGATAGTTTTGCTGACTATCATTACAGACGCTCTGGAGTGAAGTGAGGGTGGATCACGGGCTTTCTATTTAGCTGTTCAGAGAGCAGTGATATTCTGCTTTCTCTGCCCTAAATTTATCTAAATAGTGAGTAGCATTGCCCATTCTATCCATGTATCTAGTGCTGCTCACTCTCTGGAGATTGATGGCGATTATATGCATTTTATTCCAATGCCACAGCTGATATTTAAAAAACATCAACCGTAGTGTTTAAATATGAGCATTCACATGCCAAGTACCAGTGTTAGAAAAATCACTCCTTACATTTTTATTTATTTAGTTAGTTAGTGTACACTTATATCCCGCTACTTCCAGCGATCAGCAGCGGTTTGCTATACATAACAGTATGGTTGTACAGGCCATGGATTAAAATATACATAATGATTCAGTACAGGACACAAACATTCAGATTACAGGTTTACACTTGATTGCAAGACATTGATTACACATGTATGTACATATTTACAGGTTGTCGGAGTCTATAGGTGTGTGACGTGTAGTGCTCTTTCCTATAATGCTACAGATACATATCTGTATCTGTAGCATTATAGATATCAAGGGATTTGTGGTATGGGCAGACTTTTAAAATATACATTTAATTTCCATATGTGTATATTACAAAAACTTCCTCATCTGTATTTTCCACCTCCTCCAAATCATGCAGTGTGAGCAAACTGCTTGTTTGGACCTGAGTTTTTGAAGAACAAGTGAGAGGGAGATTATTCGTATCCCCTTGATCTGTATTTAAAAAAAAAACCCTCAAAAAGCCAGAAGTTTGCAGTTAGAGTTGGGCTCCTTAACTGACTCCTCTTGTACATGTGGTTTTACAAAATCGGGCACTTAAGCTTATAACGTCCTGAGTGAAGTTGGTCTTTTTTGGCACATGGCTGTTCCTGTTGTACGTGCTGGCAAATGCACATGTACTCCTGCATGTCCTTATAGATATATTCATAAAAGGCTCTGTATTCAACAAGCCTTTTGTAAAATACATGGGAGATTCAGAATGTCCTGACTTGGGTGTCCCATTTTAAACCTAGATATCTTATGCAAAATGGGACGTGTAGTTGGTTAAAGTCTTGTTTTTAATTTGTATTTAAAATTAATACAGGAGATTGTATTTAATTTTTCATATATAAGGTAAGGAATAAGGAGAGGAGTCAAACAGCACTTCATATAAAAATGACTTGATTTCTGTTTGAAAAAAAAAAGCACCAAACAGATGTCCATGTTACAAGATCATCCATGTATTAGTGTGGTTCAGTATCAGATTCGGTGTAGTTTATTACAGTGCTGCCTGTAGTGACCTATGGGAAAGGTAAATTGCAGGTTTATAGTACAGAACTGCATACCATGTGGTCAAATGGTAGAAGAAATATGAGCGTTTACAGAAAATGCACTCTCCTTCGGGTCATTCCATGTCAAGTGGTCTAGGGCTCCCCACACGACCATCACGGATTTTTATATTTAGAGCCCCCCCATGTTTCAAATGAACTTTGGTAGAGTTTTAGGTTCTCTGGTGTTAAACCTGTTGAGATATAGCTGTTTGTTTGACCCCATAGCCTAAACATGTACAGTACGATTCAAAATTTCAGCAACTTTGAGACCTAAAAACTCAGATAATTTCAAATACAAAATAGCAGTATTGGAAATTTTGGCTAAAAAACTTATTGTATCATTTGAAACTCTGCTGACACAAACCAAGTTTGAGTCAACTGGTACAAACTGGTGATGCTCTCTAGTGCCAGCTATTGTGCTGCTTTCTTTCCGCCTTTCTTCTTGAAACTTCCTGCTTTTTTCAATTTCATCTATTGCGACATAAACATATTTAATTCCGTGTATATTTTGGTCACAAAAGTTATACAGATCTTTTGGTGTCAATATTTGGTCAGATGAAGGTCTTTGTAGACTTGCTCGGGCTGCCAAACGTTTAGTTGTACCACCAACCCCATCACAAGGTGATTTTCCATGGCTTGTACCGAAAAAGTTCCATTCAGCCTCGATATTGAAATCATTTTTGTGGTTGTATAAATTGACGAAGTTTTTGTAGTTTTTATATTGCGCTGCTGAGCCATCACTGAAGTAGTATATTTTCGTAACATCTGCTTGGGTCAACAAAAATTTGATAAACTTCTGAATAAACACGTGTACTGACACGGTATCATGTTGCATGTGATCGGAAATTATGCAACAATTAGCAATTTGCAAGGTGCCCACTTTGCATAATAAGCAACAAATGGATGTACTGTGGCCTGTGAATTTTCCCAGTGAAAGCCCTAGGCAGCATCTTGGACAACAAATGAGTAATTTTCGGCAAAGCCCATCAAAACAATGAACTCCGTTTCTTTTAAGTCAGCTTTCAGTGACTTCAGATATTCACTTTGGTGTTTTGAAACAAAATGATGGCCTGTCAACTTCCAAATTTTGCTTGAAAGTTTTTCAACAAAGTTGTCCACTGTTAATATGCTTGTTTTGTGATAAGGAAGCTTATCGTAGCTCGGGTAGGAGCTATAGAGAAGATGATGTGACTTTGAACAAGCAGCCTGTCAGTTCTGGTAGAAGCAAGAAAACAGAGTTTTCACATGGAAGACTACCAGTCCCAGAATGCACCAGGTTTCCAGCAGCCATGAGAGGGGCTGAAGTGAGAGAATGTGTGTGCAATCAAGAGAGCTATGAGGTAATCCCTAAGCACTCATCTCAAAGGGCAGGGCCTGATTCAACACAGCTGCGCTGTGTTAGGGAGCAGCACACATTAGAACAGGATAAGAATAGAGCTTATTCTTCAGGAAACAGTTTCAGCAACAGTTTCAAGAACAGCTACAGAGGGAGGAAGAGATACAGAGACAGCAACGGCTACAAGCACCAGTATCACCTGGAGAAACAGAAGCCAAGCCAAGCCAAGCAGATAGAGAGAGAAGGAAACTCTCTGGAAGGAAGAGAAGAAAGGCCATTGGAAGGTCTGGGAGATTCCAAGGCAGTACTCATACTGGGAGGTATTCCAAAAGCCAGCAGAGTCCATTGGACTGGATTCAGCCAGAGGAATGGAGTGGCAGAGATAGGAATCACCAGTGGCTACCTGGAAGAGAGAAGACTGCATGTGGAAGGGACTTTCAGACCAAGGCCAGAAGGTATGTGAGAGAAGATCCAGCGTCCAGGGATCAAGATTGGAAGGCTGGACATCAGAATTGGATTACATATTGGCCAGGCTATACAGAGAGGAATAATGATAGCAGGAGAGGCTCAGGTATGAACACTGATCCAGACCCTATCTATAATAGAGAATGGCAGCAAGGGAATAAGCATTCTCATGATAGTGCCTTAATGAAAGACTCATCTGTGCCAATGTATGATATTGACCCTATGATTGTTGATGCAGGGGGAAATACAGCAGATGAAACTATTTACATGGACTGTTCTTTATCTAAATGCTATTGCTAGTTTTCTATGAGCAAACACATCAGCCATCACAAAGAAACCTAACTTTGTTCTTTATTTCCACTGCAAACAGCTCTTAAAGCAGGATTTGGGCTCACACAGTAGCAGCCAGCCAGCTAAAGGCTTTCAGCTGGTCCATTGATAGTAATTAGGGCTGCACCTGATTGTGTGTGTGAGCAAGGGAGAATCACTGCTGAGATCGGCGTGGAAAATAAGCAGAAGTTAACCTAACCAGCAAAGTTTATTCTTTACTTTGTGCCTTTGTATTTGGTAATTACTTGCTAAGAAAACATTAGCTAATTGCCTGACAAGCTGAAGGTTGTTTTCTGGTTTACTTTGTGACTTTTTGTTATCCATTTTAAACACTGCAAGCAAGTAACCTCATTTATAGTGCTATCAAGCATACATGTGCTGGGTGAATTAAACCCCATCAATAAAAGAAGTATTTTATTGATCTTACCACTTGGTTTCACAACTCAAATTATTGTCATCAGCTGTGTTTGGGAGTGAATGAACTACAATACCCACAATACCTTGCAAGAATCATATGAATATATGCATCGTCAAGATTGTGTAAGTTCTCACCCTAGGCAGCCGTCTGACAAATGGCGTAGTTTTTCGGATTGCTCTTGCACCAAGAGGATTTACTTGTTGTGGATTACAAATAAAAGTCAAGTTTAAAGCTGTAAGAAGATTTCTTTCCCTCATCTGCACTTTGGAAGAAAAGTGGTTGTTCCAGGAAGCTGTCCCAGAGGAAAAGACCCTGTGAAAAGCTGGATTCATCACTGAGACAAGGTAATATGTACCTGGGCAGGTCTAGTGGTGGATGTGTGTAAGCACAGGGGGTAATTGAAAAAAAAAAAAAAAAAAGTTGAAAAAAAAAAAAAACCACACCTGGTTGGAAGGTGCTGCTCTTTGGTTTGTTTTTTTTTTCTCTTTTCTTGCAGGGGTCAAGATGGATCCGAAGGAGATGGCTGAGTGGATGGCAGCCCAATTCAGCAAGCAGCAGGAGCTATCACAGCAAGCCCAGGACACTGCTATGAAGGCCTTAATGGAACAGCAGAAACCAGTGCTTGATCTGGTGCAAGCTCTAGTTCAGCTGCAGAGCCAAAGTGGAACAGATGCAAGACCAGCAGTTGGTACTGGTACACCACATATGGACAATGTGGGACTCAATCAAGGGATTGGGGCATTTAATTTTGGGAAATTAACTCCAGAAGATAATGTTGATGATTTTCTAGAGTCTTTTGAAAGAGTGGCACAGGCTTTAGCATGGCCAGAGACCCAGTGGGCAGTAAGGCTGGCAGCCTCATTAACTGGTGAGGCACTAGCAGCTTACAGAGCAATGCCAGCAGCCCAGGCTTTGATTTATAAGGATGTAAAGGCAGCTATTAGAGATCGCCTAGGGTTGTCTATTTCAGAGTATAGGCGAATGTTTAGAGCTGTTACATTGAAAGTGGGTGAGACACCCAGGGCTCTGAGTCAGAGAATTAGAAGTCTAGCTGTAAAATGGTTAGAGCCTGAGCAAAAGACAGTAGAAATGTTATTAGATAGTATAATGCTGGAACAATTTATGCTTGGGGTACCTAAAGATTTGAATGTTTTTCTTATACAGCAAAATTGCCAAAATCTTGGAGAGGCAACCATGCTAGCAGAGAGATTCTTGGAAGCCACGCGGGCTTGCCATAGAATGGGTGGCCCTCTAAAGATGGATGCTGAGGCTAGATGTGCTGTATCAGAAAAAGGAATAATTAGGAATGTTTCTAAAAATGAATGTACTGTATCAAACCAGATGACACAGTGGAATAGAAAGAAATGTTTCAAGTGTGGAAAAGTGGGACACTTAGAGAAGAGATGCCAGACACACACTAGTTTAATGGGTCTGGATTTAAAACAGCCCAAGGAAGGATTTCTTTTGATGGTTGATGTGCAAGGAATTACCACAAATGCATTATTAGACTCTGGGGCAGACCAGAGTATGATGTCAAAAAGGCTTTGGAAGAGGATAGAGGCCCAAGAAAGATTTGTGCCTAGAACCCCTGAAAGCCAAGTTCACATCAGATGCATTCATGGTGCTGCATCATCATATCCCACCTATAGGCTAAAGGTTAAGTGCCTAGGGAAACAAGAGGAAGTCCTATTAGCAGTGGTGCCTAGGCTACCCTTTGATTTGGTTCTAGGAAGAGACTGGCCAAGATTTAAGCAGGGTCTAGTGGAAGGACTAGGAAAAAAGGAGGGAGAAGGTTTAATGGTAGTAGCTCCCGGGCCTTTATTTGGAAGTCCTCAGACCCCAGCTAAAAAGATGGTTAAGCGTCCAGAAGACCAAGCTACCCCAAAGCAGATATTCGTCCTAAAGTACCATAAGGTCTCTGAGAAGGCCCAAGCTCCTAGGCGGGCAACCCCTCAGTCTGCTGGGTTTGACCTGTGCAGCATAGAAAATGTGATTGTACCTAGCCAAGGGAGAGCCCTGGTTGACACCGGTCTCCAAGTGGAAATACCAATTGGATGTTATGGGAGAGTAGCCCCAAGGTCCGGATTAGCCCTTAAATATTTCATCGATGTGGGTGCGGGAGTAATTGATCCCGATTACAGGGGCAATATTAAAGTTCTGTTGTTTAACTTTGGACAGAATGAGTATCATGTGAAGACAGGAGACAAAATTGCCCAATTGATCTGTGAGAGGCTGGGTTTTCCACCTGTGGAGGAGGTCACATCCCTAGAGAATTCTGAACGTGGAGCCAAAGGTTTTGGTTCTACTGATGTCAAAGGGGTTAAAAGCTTAGCTGCCACCTGTGCCCGAGAGAGGGAGGTGAGTGAAGAGGAAGATTTGGGACCCCAGGTATCTGATTGTAAAGAAAAATCAGAGCCCCAAATAGGTGAGGACCTGACAATGGTACAACAGGAAGAAATTAGGAAGTTGCTTAAGGAATTCCCAGATGTGTTGACACCCATACCTGGGGAGACCCATTTGGTGGCCCATGAAATAATAACTCCACCTGGGAAATTGGTTCGTCAAAGGCCATACCGCTTGCCTGAAGCCAAAAGACAGGAGGTAGTGGCACAAGTCCAGGAGATGTTGGATATGGGGGTAATAGAGGAGTCAAAGAGTCCCTGGAATAGCCCCATAGTCCTGGTGCCGAAGCCTGATGGATCCTTAAGATTTTGTATTGACTTCCGGCAGGTAAACGCCATATCAGTTTTTGATGCATATCCAATGCCAAGAATTGAGGAGCTGCTAGACCAGCTGGGACAGGTTCAATACTTAACCACCCTTGATATGACAAAAGGATATTGGCAAATCCCGCTCACCAGGGAGTCGAAGCCGAAAACTGCGTTCAGCACCCCCGTTGGCCTTTTCCAGTTCAAGAGGATGCCTTTCGGACTGCATGGAGCAGCGGCTACCTGCCAAAGGTTAGTGGATCAGGTACTTCGACCCCACCAAAGTTATGCTTTTGCATACATGGATGATGTCATAATCCATAGTAACACCTGGGCGGAGCATTTGAAGAGGATCAGGGCAGTCTTGTGCTCTATGAAGCAAGCGGGAATCACTTTAAACCCGAAGAAGTGTGCCTTTGCAAATAGGGAGGTAAAATACCTAGGCCACCTAGTGGGAAGAGGAAAAATTAAACCTCTATTAAGCAAAATAGATAGCATCAGGAATTTTCCTCCTCCAACAACCAAGAAACAACTAAGAAGTTTCTTAGGACTTATTGGATACTACCGCCGGTTTATACCGCAATTCGCAGAGAAAAGTGCCATTTTCACGGATATGCTGCGAAAGAATTGTCCAAACCAGATAAAGTGGACACCAGAAGCTGAAAAAGCGTTTTCAGTATTAAAAGAAAAATTGTGTACAGGACCGGTACTGAAAGGAGTAGACTTCAAGAAACCCTTTCTGGTTCAAACCGATGCATCGGATGTAGGGCTAGGAGCAGTCCTATCCCAGTGCCATGATGGGGAGGAGCATCCTGTGATGTACCTGAGCAGGAAGTTGTCACTGGCTGAACAAAAGTATTCCACGATAGAAAAAGAGTGTTTGGCTATCAAGTGGTCAGTGGAGGCGTTAAGGTTTTACCTTACAGGGAGAAAGTTCCAGTTGGTCACGGACCATGCCCCACTTAAGTGGTTGCAGCAAATGAAGAACCACAATGCCAGGTTGACACGCTGGTACATGGCCTTACAGGCGTTTGATTTTCAGGTTGAACATCGTGCCGGGAAGTTACACAAGAATGCGGATGCACTTTCCCGTATTACGGACTGTAGAGAAGAAGTTTCACCAGTAAAACCAGTCCGTAATAACTTAAGCAGGGGGGTATGTGATAAGGAAGCTTATCGTAGCTCGGGTAGGAGCTATAGAGAAGATGATGTGACTCTGAACAAGCAGCCTGTCAGTTCTGGTAGAAGCAAGAAAACAGAGTTTTCACATGGAAGACTACCAGTCCCAGAATGCACCAGGTTTCCAGCAACCATGAGAGGGGCTGAAGTGAGAGAATGTGTGTGCAATCAAGAGAGCTATGAGGTAATCCCTAAGCACTCATCTCAAAGGGCAGGGCCTGATTCAACACAGCTGCGCTGTGTTAGGGAGCAGCACACATTAGAACAGGATAAGAATAGAGCTTATTCTTCAGGAAACAGTTTCAGCAACAGTTTCAAGAACAGCTACAGAGGGAGGAAGAGATACAGAGACAGCAACGGCTACAAGCACCAGTATCACCTGGAGAAACAGAAGCCAAGCCAAGCCAAGCAGATAGAGAGAGAAGGAAACTCTCTGGAAGGAAGAGAAGAAAGGCCATTGGAAGGTCTGGGAGATTCCAAGGCAGTACTCATACTGGGAGGTATTCCAAAAGCCAGCAGAGTCCATTGGACTGGATTCAGCCAGAGGAATGGAGTGGCAGAGATAGGAATCACCAGTGGCTACCTGGAAGAGAGAAGACTGCATGTGGAAGGGACTTTCAGACCAAGGCCAGAAGGTATGTGAGAGAAGATCCAGCGTCCAGGGATCAAGATTGGAAGGCTGGACATCAGAATTGGATTACATATTGGCCAGGCTATACAGAGAGGAATAATGATAGCAGGAGAGGCTCAGGTATGAACACTGATCCAGACCCTATCTATAATAGAGAATGGCAGCAAGGGAATAAGCATTCTCATGATAGTGCCTTAATGAAAGACTCATCTGTGCCAATGTATGATATTGACCCTATGATTGTTGATGCAGGGGGAAATACAGCAGATGAAACTATTTACATGGACTGTTCTTTATCTAAATGCTATTGCTAGTTTTCTATGAGCAAACACATCAGCCATCACAAAGAAACCTAACTTTGTTCTTTATTTCCACTGCAAACAGCTCTTAAAGCAGGATTTGGGCTCACACAGTAGCAGCCAGCCAGCTAAAGGCTTTCAGCTGGTCCATTGATAGTAATTAGGGCTGCACCTGATTGTGTGTGTGAGCAAGGGAGAATCACTGCTGAGATCGGCATGGAAAATAAGCAGAAGTTAACCTAACCAGCAAAGTTTATTCTTTACTTTGTGCCTTTGTATTTGGTAATTACTTGCTAAGAAAACATTAGCTAATTGCCTGACAAGCTGAAGGTTGTTTTCTGGTTTACTTTGTGACTTTTTGTTATCCATTTTAAACACTGCAAGCAAGTAACCTCATTTATAGTGCTATCAAGCATACATGTGCTGGGTGAATTAAACCCCATCAATAAAAGAAGTATTTATTGATCTTACCACTTGGTTTCACAACTCAAATTATTGTCATCAGCTGTGTTTGGGAGTGAATGAACTACAATACCCACAATACCTTGCAAGAATCATATGAATATATGCATCGTCAAGATTGTGTAAGTTCTCACCCTAGGCAGCCGTCTGACAGTTTCCAATGTTTCTCGGTCAGTGTGAATCCATTGTTTGAATTCAGTTTATTCCTCTGCATCATAATCCTGGAATATTTCATCCAAATACGCTACAAGTGATTCTTCGCCAGGGCAGCTTTGGCATCTTTGTAGCATACATTCCTTGGAATTCAGGTCACACACTGTCTTTTCCATTAGCAGCTTGTAGTCCTCTTTAATATTTGCACCTTGCAGCATGAGCTTTACATTCTGATGTATACTGCAGATGCAAACAGGATGCATGCCTGAAGCACCAACAGTCACACACCACTTTGGCCTGAGATCACAGAATTTTGAAAAACCGATTTCTGCTCCAAATTTATTATGATATGCTACATACAACTCTTTAAGATTACACAACAGCAGCTGTTTTTGTTTTTGAACTTTGACACCATCGAGTCGCACTGAAATGCAGTCTTTTTTGCCAGGACACATTCTGCTAAATTCATCATCTTCATAGAAATCCTTGACTCTTTTAGCGACTTCCTCTGATAATGGTTTGCCAATTTTTGCATCAGGTAAAGCACAAATTCCTTTGTCTTTCTTGACTTTTCGGGCCATTTTGACCATACGTTCAGAAACGCCAAATTTCATTGCTGTTTCCTTTATTGACCAACTTTTTGGGGCCAAATTGAACTTTTGTTGACCTATTGGATGTATCAATCTTTGCTTTCATTTCTTTAATAAGCTCAGTGTAATTGCTACATAGACTGCATTCTGCATATAGACTAGATTGTTCAGCGTTGTCAGCCACTCCAGCAGCAGACATTATTTTTTTTGTTACCACGTTCTGTGTGCGCTCAATCTTTTGTTTCAAATAGCCAGCTTTGTCTCTACTGCTTATTCTTCGTATTTTTAATGGAGAAGTGCCTAAAGCAGTCAAGCTTTGATCAAGGGTGTCCAAGGCATCTGGATCAAAATCATCCGAAGATGAAGATGTTGTGGCTTCAACCATAGAAGCATATTTTGCTTTGCACCTGATGCAAATTTTCTGGCCTGGCTTTACATTCATTTTGGTCACTTTTTTCAAGCCCTCAGACATGGCTAAAGTTACTTTTGATAATCCACTTTTAGTGATGTGATTCTGCTTTTCAAACGGATTGCAACACAACTTTTGGTTCATTTCATATTTGCTGAGATACTGTGCTTGGTGATGCAAACAGATACTGTCATTGTCTGTAAGGTCAACTTCTGATCGTCGAGTAATAAGCAATTTCTCGCTTGCTGACAAGCAGCTCACAGAATTGAGCCCAGTTTTATTGGAATAAAATGAGCCATGGTGACATTTTGATGACAAATTGTTCAGGCATAGGAGGATTGTTATCAAGTGATTCGTCGATGTCCATTTTGAAGTAAATTAATTAGTAAATGTGTACCAACTAATGCTAATCTGAAAATCTCTATACGTTAAGCTCACGACATATATGCACTTAAGTTATTGAGCAACTCCTATGGAAATAAATGAGTTTTAAATATAACATTTGGATAACGTTAGAACTGCAGGTTGAATTACATGCCTTTGTCAAGCATGGTAATTTCTCCAGGACCAAGCAGGAAGTCAGTCCTCACATATGGGTGACGTCGGCGCCGACGGAGCCCTCGCGGAGCAATTTTCCCCAGCTTTCAAAGAAAGCCTTTGGGAATTGCAGCGCGCATGCGCGGTCCCCTTCCCGCCCAAAGGTGCCATCTTGGCCAGTCTTCTTTTCTCCGCGGAGCCCTACAGACGCTGTCTACAAGTCACTGCTGAAAAGTTGATTTTCTTTCTTTATTTTAGTATTTTCTTCGGTTCGACGCCGGTCACTTTTCCGTCCGGCCTTGCGACGCCGGTTGCGCGGCCTCCCCTTCTTTTTGGTTTTTCTGTCCTTCGTGACAAATTCGCGCTTTTTTCACTTTTCCCTGGCGGCACGAACGTTTGACCTCGCAGGGGCCCTTTTTCCCCCAATGGCCGCCAGTGGCTTTAAAAAGTGTGTTAAGTGTAAGAAACTTATGTCTCTTACTGACACACATGATTGCTGCCTCCGTTGCCTGGGCCCAGATCATGAAGAAATGATCTGTGGAGCCTGTGGCAAGATGTCCGCGAAATCTTTGTGGAGTCGGCAGCATCAGCGGGAGAGAATCTTCTCTGACCCCAGCCGTACCCGGACCTCGTCAGAAGCTTCGGTGTCCAGGGAATCTGGCTCTGAACACCGTCGGAGCTCCTCTGAGAGGGGGTCTCCTACCCGGGAGCATCATCGGAGGAAGAAACCTGCGAGGACGGCGTCAGTGGACGCTCCTGGCTCCGCGAGGGCCAGGTCGCATAGCCCCGATAGCCGTCCCGGGTCTTTGGAGCTGGAGCGGCCGTCCAAACAGCCTCGTCTGGAGATGGACTCGTCTGCTCACGTAAGTCCTGTTGTCCTCGTGGACTCGCCTCCGAGGGGTCCGACGTCGGGGCCCGAGTCGGGGGCTGCTGGGTCTCCTGAGTTCGGACTCAGGTTGACGGCCTTGGAGAGCAGCCTGGCTGCCTTCATGGACCAGCAGCGGGCATTGATCGCTGGCCTCGCTGGCGCTTCTGCCCTGACCGCCGGGACGTCGACGTCTAAGTCGACCCCGGAGACCGAGCCGATCCTCGAGTCCATGCGGGCTCGAGTCGATCCTCGGTCGAGGTCCCCTTCGGCCTCCCGTTCGGGGCCGAGGTCGTCGACGCCGACTCCCTCAGCGTCGGGGCGGACGGCGTCTGTGCCCACCCGGCCAGAGCCGCTCGACTCCTCCTCCGAGGAGTCCGCCTGGGAATCCGAGGTGGAAGAGTCACCTGATTCTTTTCGGACTCGGTGTATCCCTTCGGACTCCCCCGAGTCCGAACATCGGAGACAGTCCCCCCCGGAGGATGCTCGGTTCTCGGACTTTGTGAGGGATATGGCCAAGGCCTTGGCCTTCCCTGCGGATCCCAAGGAGGAGCCTCGAGCCGAAGAGCTCGATGCCCTCCAGTATGACTCTCCTGCAAAGGAGCATTTTACGGTACCGGTTCCTCCGATGCTGGAGCGACTTCTCTTCCGCATGTGGGAGAGCCCGGCGTCGTCGCCGGTATTAAGCAAGCGGGTCGATGCCATATATCGAGTCCGCAAGAGCCCTGGCTTCCAAAAAGCACAGCTGCCGCACCATTCCATGGTGGTGGAATCGGCCATGCATAGGCTCAAGAGCCAGAAGATGCACTCCTCGGTGCCTCCCGACAGGGAAGCCCGCAGCCTGGATGGCATCGGTAAGAAGTGTTTCCAGGGCTCTATGCTTGCTTGTCGGGTCCAGACTTACCAGCTCTACATGGGCATGTATCTCAGGGACCTGGCTAAGGAAATAGCCGGATTCTCTGCTGGTCTCTCCGAGGAACCTTTGCGGAGGTTCCTGGCCTTGTCCACCGGTATTCGGGAGTGCTCAAAGTTTATCTCTCGAGCAGCCTATGATGGCTTTGAGGCATCGGCTCGGGTAGCCGCAGCCGGCATCGGGGCCCGCCGACAGGCTTGGCTTCAGTCATCCGACCTCGAGCCCTGGGTGCAGGACAAGTTGGTCGATGTCCCCTGCAGAGGTGAAAACCTCTTTGGTAAACCTATGGACGAGAAGGCTGCACAACTCGAGACAGACTCTCACCAGGACTCGGCTCTCCAGGAAATCCTCTGCCCCTTCCCAGAAGAAGAAGGGCTCGGGGAAAAAGCCCTTTTACCCGAGGAAGGTGGCTGCCTATAAACACTACCCTCATTATCAGGCCTCCGCAGCTCCCCAACAGGGTCAGCAGGCCAAGGGACGGGGTAACGGGTCCCGTAGGCAGCAAGCCCCCAAGCCTGCGCCACCGGCCCCTGCTCCGCAGGGTGGGGTTTTTTGACTTTTTCAGCATAGCCTCTCCCCCTCCGCTGGTGTCTCTCAGCACGGGAGGCCGGCTGGTGCACTTTGCCCACAGGTGGTCCAACATCACGTCAGATACCTGGGTGCTCCACATAGTCTGAGAGGGCTATCTTCTACACTTCCACCAGGTACCTCCCCACTACTTTCCAGGGGAGCCTCTGCGACCCCCTCTTCACCGGGACTTACTCCTTCAAGAGTTGGCAAGTCTTCTTCAGGAACAGGCGGTGGAACCGGTGCCCCACCACCTGAGAGGTCAAGGCTTTTATTCCAGGTACATCCTGATACCAAAGCGTACTGGAGGCCTCAGACCCATCCTGGACTTGCGGAACCTCAACAAGTTCCTGGAAAGGGAAAAGTTCAAGATGCTTGCCCTTGGAATCCTGCTGCCCTACCTCCGGCAGGGAGATTGGCTATGCTCCTTGGATCTAAAGGATGCCTACACTCACATCCTCATCCACCCAAGCCACCGACAATACCTAAGGTTTGTGGTGGCAGGCAATCATTACCAGTACAGAGTACTGCCCTTTGGCCTATCCTCCGCACCACGAGTCTTCACAAAATGTCTCGCAGTGGTGGCGGCTTATCTCCGGCTTCAAGGCCTCTTTGTCTTCCCTTACCTAGACGACTGGCTCATCAGAGCACCGTCCTCCACGGAGGCCACTCACGCCACGCAATGTACTGTGACTCTGCTCCAGTACCTGGGCTTTGTCATAAACTTCGAAAAGTCCACTTTGCTCCCCTCTCAGGATCTCGAGTTCATCGGCGCCAGGTTAAACACGCTTCAAGCGCGAGCCTTTCTGCCGCTCGACAGGGCACAACGGCTCATGGCTCTAGCCAGCCGCTTCCGCAGCCATTCCCGGGTCTCGGCCAGGCACTTTCTGAAACTGCTCGGCTATATGGCTTCCACGGTCCATGTGACCCCCAATGCCCGCCTGAATATGCGGCCTGCTCAATGGTGCCTTCGCTCACAATGGCGTCAGGCCTCGGGGAGACTAGCGGACTCAATACGAATCTCCAGCCCGCTGGTCTCTTCTCTACGGTGGTGGCTTCATCTGCCCAACCTAGTGCTCGGAATGCCCTTTCAGTCTCCTCCGCCTGTTCAGGTACTGACGACCGACGCTTCTCTCCTGGGTTGGGGAGCACATTGCCAAGGGACATGTACTCAGGGTCTCTGGACCCCGTGGGAATCTGCCCAGCAGATCAACTTCCTGGAGCTCAGAGCGATCCGCCTGGCTCTCCGGGCCTTCTCCCACCTTACCACTCGCCAGTCCGTCCTCGTCCAGACGGACAATCAAGTGGCCATGTTCTACGTGAACAAACAGGGGGGCACGGGCTCCTTCCTTCTCTGTCGGGAAGCACAAAAGCTCTGCGCTTGGGCCGTCAGCCGAGGAATCCTCCTCAAAGCTGTCTATCTCCCAGGTCAAGAAAACTACCTGGCAGACAAACTGAGCAGAATCCTCCAACCACACGAGTGGAGATTGGACCCGTTGGTGGTTCAAAGGATCTTTCTCCAGTGGGGCCTCCCCACGCTGGATCTCTTTGCCAATCCTCTGAACAGGCAACTTCCTCGGTTCTGCTCTCGGGAACCGCATCCCCTCCGAATAGCAGCGGATGCTTTTCTGCTCTAGTGGTCCACGGGCCTTCTGTATGCCTTTCCTCCCATGCCGCTGGTGTCTCGAACACTTTTCAAGGTTCTCCAGGACAAGGCTTCGATGATCCTGATAGCTCCCCGGTGGCCCAGGCAACCGTGGTTCCCGCTTCTGATGCAACTGGCGGTAGATACTCCGTTGCCTCTAGGGTTTCAACCCGATCTCCTGACCCAGGATCAGGAGTCTCTCCTACACCCCAACCTCAGATCTCTTCATCTGATGGCCTGGCTGCTGAAAGGGTAGTCCTTGCTCCCCTCCTGCTGCCTCCAGAGGTGGAAGAGGTCGTGCTAGCTTCCAGGCGACCCTCTACCCGGAAATCCTACGCCCTTAAATGGCGTCGCTTCTCCACCTGGTGTACTCAACAGTCTCAAGACCCCTTCTCCTGCCCGGTGTCGGTGGTCTTGCAGTACTTGCTTTCACTCTCCAATCTTGGACTAAAGTCCAACTCGGTCAAGGTTCACCTCAGTGCTATTTCTGCACATCATGTGCCGGTGGAAGGCAGGCCTCTTTCCGGCCACCCTCTCGTGGCACGATTCTCCCGAGGTCTCCTTCTCCTTAAACCACCTTTGCGCCCCCCAGCCCCCGACTGGGACCTTAACGTGGTTTTACAGCGGATCACCTGTCCGCCTTTTGAACCCATGGCTACCTGTCCTCTCCGTTTTCTTGGAAAACCTTATTCCTGGTAGCCCTCACTTCCGCTAGACGCGTTAGTGAACTGCAGGCCCTAGTGTCTGATCCCCCTTACACTAGGTTCTACAAGAACAGGGTAGTCCTGCGGACTCACCCTAAGTTTCTTCCAAAAGTGGTCTCCCCTTTTCACATCAATCAGGAGGTGGTGCTTCCGACCTTCTTTCCCAGGCCACACTCCAGCCGAGCTGAGATGGTCTTGCATACCCTGGACTGTAGAAGGGCGCTGAACTTCTACCTTGATCGTACGCGGGAGCACCGTAAGACTGTTCAGCTCTTCCTGTCTTACGACCCTAATAAATTGGGGCTCCCTGTCTCCAAGCGTACTCTGTCCATCTGTATCGCTTGGACTTATGGGGCGGCAGGCCTCTCGTTGGAAAGTCGAGTCACCGCTCATCGGGTTAGGGCGAAGGCTGCGTCAGTGGCTTACCTCCGCTCTGTTCCATTGGCAGACATCTGCCGGGCCGCTACTTGGTCTTCGAGCCAGACTTTTGCAACCCATTACTGCCTGCCTCGAGAGGGAGTCCCGCAGGGACAGTGCTTTCGGACAGGCAGTCCTCCGTAATCTCTTCGAGGTTTAAGCAACTCCTACCCTCCATCCCGGATGTTGGGCTACCGGTTGGAGATTAGTCAGAGACGATTCCTTCCTTCTGTGCTGCTGAGCTAGAGGGAGCTCATTTTTGTGCTTTGGGTCTCCGGTAGCCTTAAGCTTGGGAGTCCCATATGTGAGGACTGACTTCCTGCTTGGTCCTGGAGAAAGCGTAGTTACTCACCTGTAACAGGTGTTCTCCAGGAGCAGCAGGAATCAGTCCTCACAACCCTCCCTCCTCCTCGTGGAGTTGCAGTCATATGATTTAGTTTTTGCAAATTTTTTGCTGTCTTTTCGCTATGTCATCAGACTGGCCAAGATGGCACCTTTGGGCGGGAAGGGGACCGCGCATGCGCGCTGCAATTCCCAAAGGCTTTCTTTGAAAGCTTGGGAAAATTGCTCCGCGAGGGCTCCGTCGGCGCCGACGTCACCCATATGTGAGGACTGATTCCTGCTGCTCCTGGAGAACACCTGTTACAGGTGAGTAACTACGCTGTCCGCTATGTTTAGCCCTCTTTTCAGGGTATTGTATGCCAGGGTTAGTAAATTAAATCTGCTTTTCTAGAAAGCTTACAACATGCTCTTTCTAATGAAATTGGTTTCAAAATGATTTTAGAAGATACATTTGTGTAAAAGGAGGTTAAAAATACCCTATTTTTACGTTTTTGCAAAAAATCATCAACTTTACACTTAATTTGTAAACTAACGGAGAATGCTAAGAGCATGAAATTATAAATTCAAGACCTTCAGTACATAGAGGTATTATGTGCAAAATGTCATACTTTTTACTTGATTATTTAGGAAGCTGCATAATGTCTAATTTTTAATTTTTTTAGAACGTCAATTTTTTTGGCTGACTTTGCTGCAATATATCTACTTCTGACATATTCAAAAAATATTATCATTAGTATCATTAAATCGCAAAACGTTGTATAGGATAGTCAAGTTTCATTATTTATAATAAAATAGCAAAGAAAATATAGGGTCTCAAAGTTGCTGAAATCGCAGACTCGTACTGTACAAAGTCAAGGTATGTGATCAGACAAACGACTATATCTCAGAAAGTATTCCACGAGAGAATCTAAAACTTTACCAAAGTTAGTTTGAGACACATGGTAGTGTACATACAAAATTTCAGCAAAATCTAAGATGGTCGAGCGGGGCACTTTTTATATACTAGACCACTTGACATGGAATGACCCCCTTCCAGTTAATAAAAGTTCATATCTGTGGGTATTTTTATATGGACTTTTTTTTTTTAAACAGAAAAATACACGAGTCTGGACAAGACAAGAAATCTCCGCCAGTTTACTGGAAGGTGGTACCAACTGTGAACATTCTAGAGAGCACCCACCATGATACTTGTATTAAAAGTGACCAAGAGAGAAAAGGTCAGAAAAGAACCAGATCGTTTTCACCAGATACCACTATCAAAGAAACCCCAGATGATGACGGAGAGCCAGACAGCTCATCTAAGGCAGAAGCAGACCTGAGCACTGAAAGGGAATCCAGAAATGATCAAACTGAGCATGGTAAGGGGAGCCAAGAGGAAGATGTGTGTGAGAAAGAGAATGGGAGAGTCGTCCATGAAAGGGGCAAGAAAGAAGAGTATGATGCCTGCTGTTCAAAAACTGAATTAGATGATGGAAAAAGTAGTGAGTCCCTTTGCTCTGATGATGATGATGATTACTGTTGTAATGATAAAGATGCTAAGGACATGGAGTCTGATGATGACTTCAAAGTAAAGAAGGCTCACGAAATAGGCCTAATTAAGAAGTCAACCTATGTCATTGAATGTGACAGGTGTGACGAGCAGTTTGTCTTACGGAAAAACTATGTGGATCACTGCAAGAAGATTCATCAGTGTTTACCAGGCAAAGTCTATGGGTGTGATATCTGCAGCAAATCATTTGCTAGTTACAACAGCTGGAAAGAGCACAGAGCCTGTGTTCGCACTAAAGAAAGGCAGTTTGCCTGCAGCTTCTGCAACTCCACCTTTAAACGGAAGAGAGACGTGAGAACTCATTACATCCGCAAACATGAAGGGCGAGTGAAACGTCCACTGTGTTCTGTTTGTGGTAAGATACTGAGTTCAAGGACTGCACTGGTTTTTCATATGCGAACACATACAGGGGAAAAACCATATGAATGCAGTATCTGTCACTCGAGGTTTGCTCAGCCTTCTCAGCTGAAGATTCATACCAGGGGACGCTTCCCCGCTAGAGGTCAAGGTTTCTGGGGGTTTCAGGGAGCAGGTCGTGGTTTTGGAGCCTCCTCCTTCTCCACGGCCCCTAGAAAACAGCAATGAGATGACGGGGGTCCAGGGGGAAGAGCTGCCAGTGGGAGGTCGCTTAAGGCAGTTTCTCCCCGCCTGGTCCCGGGTCACTTCGGATCAGTGGGTACTAGAGGTCATCAGGGAGGGCTACGCTCTCGAATTCGCAAAGCAAATACCTCCAGCATTTATTCAATCTCCCAGCGGATCTCCGGTAAAGAGGTCGGCAATAGAGTCAACCCTCGCTCGGCTAATCGCATTCGGGGCAGTGGTGCCGGTACCACCAGACCAGTCCGGATCGGGTCGATACTCGATTTACTTCGTAGTGCCAAGGAAGGAAGGGTCCTTCCGACCAATCCTGGATTTAAAACAGGTCAACCGCTGTCTCAGAGTACCACATTTCCGCATGGAGACTCTACGATCAGTCATCGCAGCGGTAAGGGGCGGAGAGTTTGACGTCCCTCGACTTGACAGAAGCCTACCTGCATATTCCAGTCAGGAAGGCCCATCAACAGTTCCTAAGATTCGCGGTAACGGGGGGCCATTTTCAATTCCAGGCCCTCCCCTTCGGCCTAGCTACGGCTCCACGGACATTCACCAAGGTGATGGTGGTGGTGGTGGTGGCGGCCTTCCTCCGGAAGGAAGGAATCCTAGTACACCCGTACCTAGACGATTGGCTGGTCCGGGCAAAATCGGAAGAAGAAAGTCACGTAGCGACGACCAGAGTGGTTCAGGTTCTAGAGGAGTTAGGGTGGGTCATCAACCGAGCAAAGAGCAGGATGGACTCCCTCCCAGGACCTCGAATATCTCGGAGCAAGATTCGACACAGGAAGGGGCAGGGTGTTCCTGTCTCGAGCGCGGTCAAGGGACCTAAGACTACTAGTTGCACAGTTCCTGAGCAGACGAAACCCCTCAGCATGGCATTATCTTCAGGTGCTGGGCACAATGGCGGCGGCGATAGAGGTAGTGCCTTGGGCCAGGGCCCACATGCGTCCGCTACAGCGCGCACTATCGCGTCGATGGTCCCCACAACACCATCGTCTATCAACTCAG
The DNA here is from genome assembly GCA_033557465.1 of Ichthyophis bannanicus. Classification (NCBI taxonomy): domain Eukaryota; kingdom Metazoa; phylum Chordata; class Amphibia; order Gymnophiona; family Ichthyophiidae; genus Ichthyophis; species Ichthyophis bannanicus. The sequence goes on from CM066033.1 coordinate 489,040,812, forward strand.
TTACCCTGTGCTCCGCGGACCAAACAAGCCCTTCGCTGGTGGCAGTGCCCAAGGAATCTAGAGCGGGGGATGCCCCTCGAGCCCCATCTATGGGTACTGTTGACAACGGATGCCAGCCTGACAGGCTGGGGGGCTCACTGCAAGGACCAGTTCGTCCAGGGCCTCTGGTCGCCGTTGGAATCTCAATGGTCCATCAATAGACTGGAGTTGCGGGCCGTCACCCTAGCGCTCAGAGCGCTAGAATTCCTAGTGCTAAGAAGAGCAATTTGCGTTCTCTCCGACAACGTCACCACGGTAGCTTACATCAACCACCAGGGCGGCACCAGCAGCCCCGCCTTAGAGAAGGAGGCGCAGGCCCTCTTCCATTGGGCAGAGACCCGCCTGGAAGTGCTTTCGGCTCAGCACGTGGCAGGCACGGACAACCACACGGCCGATTACCTCAGCAGACACAAGATAGACCACGGAGAGTGGGAGCTGGAAAAGGACTCCTTCGACCAGAGAGTGGCCCGCTGCGGGCTCCCAGTCATGGACCTCATGGCAACTTTCTCGTCAGCCAAGGTGGACCGATTCTTCAGTCGGCGGAGGGAAAGAATGTCCGAAGGCCTGGATGCCCTGTCTCAGAAGTGGCCGACGGAGGGTCTTCTCTACGTGTTCCCTCCGTGGGTCCTGATCGGAAAAGTCCTGCAGCGGGTGGAATCTCACCAAGGTCTGGCGATCCTCATTGCCCCGGATTGGCCACGTCGCCCCTGGTATGCGGATCTGGTGAGGTTGCTGGCCGACCGGCCTTGGCGGCTCCCTTGCAAAAGGGGCCTGCTCAGACAAGGCCCAGTACTGATGCCTCACGTAGATCGATTCTCGCTTATGGCCTGGCTATTGAAAGGGCGCATCTCTTGAAGCGAGGTTATTCAGGAGCGGTAATCTCAACGCTGTTGAGTGCGAAGAAACGCTCGACCTGTCTTTCCTACGTAAGGGTCTGGCGCATCTTTGAAGCGTGGTGTTCGGAACATCGACGGAAACCCCTCTTGGCCTCAGTCCCTGAGGTGCTGGAATTCTTACAAGTGGGTTTTGAGAAAGGCCTGGCGCACAGTTCCTTGCGGGTCCAACTAGCCGCCATCGCTTGCTATAGAGGCAAGGTCCACGGCAAGCCCCTTGGGGCCCACGCGGACGTCTCCAGGTTCCTAAGGGCGGTTAGGCGTCTGCGTCCTCAACGGAGGTCGGTGATCCCTCCTTGGGACCTCAATCTGGTACTAAATGCATTGGTCGGGGAACCCTTCGAGCCGGTAAAGAAGGCTTCCCTGAAGGACTTAACCCTCAAGACAGTCTTCCTGGTCGCTATCTGTTCGGCCAGATGGGTCTCCGAGTTGCAAGCGCTGTCCTCTCAACCGCCTTTCCTATCCTTTCTCAGGGACAAGGTGGTACTACGCACGGTACCTTCCTTCCTGCCCAAGGTCATTTCTCCCTTTCATGTGAATCAGACAGTCACCCTTCCGGCCTGGCCGGCCGAGGGACCTGAAGGTAGAAATAGCAAGCTACGACTGTTAGACATCCAGAGGGCCTTGAAGCGATACCTCTCCCGCACAGCTCCTTTCCGGAAATCCGACAGGCTGTTCGTCCAGTTCGGAGGCCCGCACAAAGGAGAGGCGGCAGCCAAGGCCTCCATCTCCAGGTGGATCAGAGAAGCGATTGCATCCGCCTACATCCTAAAAGGGAAGCAGGTCCCAGGGGGGCTCCAGGCGCACTCCACTCGGGCTCAGGCCGCCTCGTGGGCAGAGTTCAGTCTAGTCCCCCCTTTGGATATTTGTAGAGCGGCGACTTGGTCCTCTCTACATACCTTCACAAAGCACTACAGGCTGGACGTACAGAGTTCAGCGGACGCTCGGTTTGGTCTGGCAGTCCTTCAGTCCGGTTTGCCGGAACCCACCCAGGGTTGAACTGCTCTGGTACATCCCAGAAGTAAAGGGACTGGACTGGAGTGACGATAAGGAAGAAGTAATTAGATCTTACCTGCTAATTAGTGTTCCTGAAGGAACGACAGTCCAGTCCCTGATCCCACCCGGCACGGTCGGACTTGAAGGCCTATCAGACAAGGGCGGAGCGTCTGGCCGAGCGTGGAACCAGGTCTGGGTGAAGGAGGGCAGGAGAAAGTCGCCTAGGGCAGTACCGGGCAAATCCCCCCCCCCCCCCTCCGTGCTATTTCCCCCTTCCTTGCTCCTATCTCTTATTTAGAAAAAATATATATATATATATAATAAAAAGTTGGGTTCTGGTCAAGTAGTCCTTGATGGAGTTAGGTTTTTAGTTTTGTTGATTGTTCATAGAACTTCGGTTAGTCTGCTTTTTCATTCGAATACTGGAGTTAGTGGGTGGTATCAGTGGTATTTATATCGCCCCACCTCCAAAAAGGTTGGGCTCAGCCTCCAAGCTGCTGGAAGGGTTGCGTAACCCAGAAGTAAAGGGACTGGACTGTCGTTCCTTCAGGAACACTAATTAGCAGGTAAGATCTAATTACTTCTTACCCCACCCCAGCACCATACAAACTCGCATGTAGGCATTCCACCTCACACACACAAACACACACGCAGGCACTACATGCACACGTACAGATACCAGGCCTCTGCACCTCCTCCACCCCCCCATTACTCCACCTCCACACCCCTCCCCACACACACACCTATGCAGGCACTACACATACACAGGCACTCCACCTCTGCACCTTCCCCAACACCCCCTCCCCCCATACATATGTACAGGCACTGCACCTCCACACTCGCCACCCCCTCACACACACCATTCTTAAGAAAATAAGAAATGCCATACTGTCAGACTAAGGTCCAACAAGCGCAGTATCCTGTTTCCAATAGTGACCAATCCAGGTTACAAGTACCTAGCAGGTCCCCAAAAGACACAGGTTCCACAATGCTTGTATTGGATCAAGCAATGGATATTCTCTCACACAAATGCAGGCACTACACACACACCAGCACCCCACCTCTGCACCTCCCCTAACCCCCCCCCCCCATACATATACAGGCACTCCACCTCCACATTCTCCCCCCCTCCACACACACACGTGCAGGCACCGCACCTCCCACAACCACAGGTACCCCATCTCTGCACACCAACCCCCCACATACACAAGCACTCCACCTCCACAATCCCCCCCTATCTACACATGCACACAGGTGTAGCTTAAAAGGGTCAGAGGTGGTGGTGGGAGAGGGAATAGACGGAGGAGGAGGAGTGGGGCCACTTCTCAATTTTTGATGACTGAACTGTTAGAAAACATAGAAACATGAGGACAGAAAAAGACCACATGGCCTATCTAGTCTGCCCTTCCATATCACCCACTACAACAGTCCCCTTTTTTCCTATCTCCAGGAACAAGCAGGAATGAGTCCTGTGATAAGGAAGCTTATCATAGCTCAGGTAGGAGCTATAGAAAAGATGATGTGACTCTGAACAAGCAACCTGTCAGTTCTGGTAGAAGTGAGAAAGCAGAATTTTCACATAAAAGACTACCAGTCCCAGAATGCACCAGGTTTCCAGCAGCCATGAGAGGGGCTGAAGTGAGAGAATGTGTGTGCAATCAAGAGAGCTATGAGGTAATCCCTAAGCACTCATCTCAAAGGGCAGGGCCTGATTCAACACAGCTGCGCTGTGTTAGGGAGCAGCACACATTAGAACAGGATAAGAATAGAGCTTATTCTTCAGATAACAGCTACAGAAGGAGGAAGAGATACAGAGACAGCAACGGCTACAAGCACCAGTATCACCTGGAGAAACAGAAGCCAAGCCAAGCAGATAGAGAGAGAAGGAAACTCTCTGGAAGGAAGAGAAGAAAGGCCATTGGAAGGTCTGGGAGATTCCAAGGCAGTACTCATACTGGGAGGTATTCCAAAAGCCAGCAGAGTCCATTGGACTGGATTCAGCCAGAGGAATGGAGTGGCAGAGATAGGAATCACCAGTGGCTACCTGGAAGAGAGAAGACTGCATGTGGAAGGGACTTTCAGACCAAGGCCAGAAGGTATGTGAGAGAAGATCCAGCGTCCAGGGATCAAGATTGGAAGGCTGGACATCAGAATTGGATTACATATTGGCCAGGCTATACAGAGAGGAATAATGATAGCAGGAGAGGCTCAGGTATGAACACTGATCCAGACCCTATCTATAATAGAGAATGGCAGCAAGGGAATAAGCATTCTCATGATAGTGCCTTAATGAAAGACTCATCTGTGCCAATGTATGATATTGACCCTATGATTGTTGATGCAGGGGGAAATACAGCAGATGAAACTATTTACATGGACTGTTCTTTATCTAAATGCTATTGCTAGTTTCGATGAGCAAACACATCAGCCATCACAAAGAAACCTAACTTTGTTCTTTATTTCCACTGCAAACAGCTCTTAAAGCAGGATTTGGGTTCACACAGTAGCAGCCAGCCAGCTAAAGGCTTACAGCTGGTCAATTGATAGTAATTAAAGCTGCACCTGATTGTGTGTGTGAGCAAGGGAGAATCACTGCTGAGATCTGCGTGGAAAATAAGCAGAAGTTAACCTAACCAGCAAAGTTTATTCTTTTCTTTGTGCCTTTGTATTTGGTAATTATTTGCTAAGAACACATTAGCTAATTGCCTGACAAGCTGAAGGTTGTTTTCTGGTTTACTTTGTGACTTTTTGTTATCCATTTAAACACTGCAAGCAAGTAACCTCATTTATAGTGCTATCAAGCATACATGTGCTGGGTGAATTAAACCCCATCAATAAAAGAAGTATTTTATTGATCTTACCACTTGGTTTCACAACTCAAATTATTGTCATCAGCTGTGTTTGGGAGTGAATGAACTACAATACCCACAATACCTTGCAAGAATCATGAATATATGCATCGTCAAGATTGTGTAAGTTCTCACCCTAGGCAGCCGTCTGACAGTCCTCACATATGGGTACGTCGGTACCGACGGAGCCTGCGCGGGAACGCTCCCCAGCTTCCCAAAAAGGAAAGCTTTTAAAAGCATCCCACAGCACATGCGCGCTGCCTTCCCACCTTTCCTAACCAACTCTCCTCAGTTCTTCTTTTCCGCAGAGCCAGCAGGTCGTGTTCCTGTCACCGCTGAAGAAGTTCTTTATTTTAACTTATTTCTTTGGTCGCGTGTCTGCCTTCCCCGACGCCGGACCGGTACCACCGGTCTTTTCTCTTCTTTTCTTTAAAAAAAAACAAACAAAACTATTTATTCCTTATCGGTCCTACAGTTCAGTCCTCCACCACTGCACCTCCTCCTGCAACATGGAGACTGGACAAGTCAAACTTGTGACATCACCGGGTATATCCTGCTGGTCTTCTCCCATGATCCCCCAGTGTGTCCAGTCTCCATGCAGCATGAGGATGCAGTGAGCCTAGGTGCTGGGCTCACTTGAGAAGCAGTTTAGGAGCAGTTAGTCAGGATTTGATTTACCTTGCATTTCTTTTGCCCTTCTTTAGGTGTAATCCTGTAAATTGTATTCATTTTCATTTAATTTCATTTACTTTTACTTTATTTATTTTCACCTAGTCTGCCTTAGTGTAAAGGGGGGTTCTGTCCCTTTTCAAAGTTCACGCTGCCAGCTAGCCTCTCTGCTTGGGATTCTTCGGTCTCTGTGCCCGGTGATGATCTCTCCCCCAGGACTGTACGGGGGAGAGCTCTGTGGAACACCTGCATTTTGGCAGTGTCCATGCGGCAGATTCCCATTGCGGCGGGAGCCTCAGGCCGTTCGAGGTTCTTTAGCCGATGGGCCGGGGTTCGCAGCGTCTGCTACTTCTGGTGGCGCGAGGCAGCAGCGTGTCTGGACAGCTCTTCACCCCGCAGCTACAGCGGGGTAACTGCTGCATCCCGACGCCACGAGGGAGTCTCTCGAGTCCGCATGGAGGGGCTCTGAGCTCTTGCCGCCTCTGTGGTGTCTGGCGCCAAACGGGCCTGCTTCGGATTGGCGCTATTTTCTCGGCAGGGCTGAGGCCTCGTGGCGGAGAGCGGAGCAGCCCCGCGTTTGAGCAGACGACGCTGTTCCACGCAGCTACACCCAGATAAGGACTTCCTTTTGCTGTTACTTTTAATTTTAATTCTAATTTTAATTTCCTTTTAATTTCATGATAGTTTATAGTTCTTTGAATGCAATGTGATTGGTTTGGGTTTTACTTCTTGGGGGGTGCCTTTACCTTTGTCTGCATTCTGGCAGTTAGCGACGTCTGTCAGCAGCAGGTTTCCGTGCTAGGATTTGGCCATTCAGGGTCATCGGCGGCACAACCACCTACAAATTGTCATTTACATAAGGATGCTATTTCCATGTTTATACGCTTGGAAATTGTGCAGACAGCCTCTAAATGTCGTTATGCCATCTGCAAATTTGATCGCCATGCTTGCTGATCTCTTTTCCAGATCATTTCAGTGCAGTAGATGTTACCAGATGCCAGTTCCAGTGCAGATCCCGAGACATTCCACTATTTACGGGTCTCCTGTGAGAAAACTGGCCATTTAGTCCTATTGTGTTCCTGTTTTTGATCCATTTCCCATTCTATAATAGCACATCATCTCCTTCCTCAGGAGAAGTTCATAAGGGGCTTTGTCAAGTACCTTCTAAAACATCCAGATACATATCATTTGGCTTACTCACATGTTTATTAACCCTTTGAAAAGACAGCTTGGTGCTGCTTTTCAGAACAAGTTCTATCATTTAACTGGCACTGAACTCAGATTCATTGGTCTGCAGTTTCCAAGATCGCCTTTGAAGCTCTTTTAAAAGACCAAAAAAAAAAAAAAAACCCAAAAAAAAAACAATTAGTGTTACATTAGTAACTCCTCAATCTTTAGAGATCATTAATACTAATGTTATGATTGAGCCTGGCTGATATTATAAATGATCACTATTAGACAAAAATTAGCTAGGTTAAGACACTTTGATTTGGTTTTCTGCACTATGTTATCAGAGCGCAGCTTGCCCATTTGGCGGGAACACTGCCCTTCTGGGCCATCTGGGGAAAGGCCCCTGCTGGGGATCGTGAGAAGTGTTGCTGGATGGCACAGTCCGGGGCTTAGTGTTCCAGGGTCCTGGAAGGGTTGATAGCGGCAGTCAGGCCTCCCTGTCTTTGCTATGACGGTCACCTAGGTTCAAGCGTCCTGTGTTTTGGTGACAGGAGTGGGACACCTGGACATGTGGTGCTGGATGTTGGATAGGCTCATACTTCTTAGGTGCACTCTCCTTGAGTGCGTCTGCATGTCCGTGTTCCGTTTGTGATCTCATGCTCAGGTGATTGTTGCAGCAATGTCAGAGATCGCTTGGGATATCGTGAGCGGGGTTGTCATGGTGTTGCATGGGGTTGCCAATGCAAGACGGGGCCATCCTGAGGAGTTTGGGCCTCAGTCATCAGCTTTCCCTTCGGTGGCCCGGCTGTCCAGGAGGCACCCCTCCAGATCCGCCGGTCCAGTTCTTCTCTGCCTCTTCTCAATGTGGGCAGGGGGGCTGGCAGATCTGGAAATTCACGTCCACTGCACGTTCTACTGTTTTACCTCTGCCTTGGGGTTCTGAGGTCATATATTCCCAATCATTTGTTTGGTGGGGTGCTGCTGTCTGTTGTGCAAGACAAGGTGGTCCACAGTCGGAGGCTGTCGTCTATTCCCCTTGCCCCTGAAGGTGCTCACAATTTAAGTTTTTTGTACCTGCGGAGGTGTATGTTGTTAAAGGCTAGCAGGCGCACCTGTGGGACCAGAATCCTCAGTTCTTCCGTCCTTCCGTTGAGGTGCGCGTGTGGGGTTTACTCCCTTGGTCGGCTAGCAACTTGCTTCACCCATTGCGCCTTCCCTTTCCTCAAGGCATCGTTGCGTCCCACTTCTTCGTGGGGGCTCGCCGCAGGGCCTGGAGTTATGCTCAGCCAGTTCCAGCCAGGGCTGAGTCCTTGGGGGGAGGCTCCGATCCTAACGATACAGGGAGTGCTGGGATCCGTTCAACCAGGTTCCTTCGGGCCCAGCGTACGTCTTTTGCTGGCCGGTTTAGGTCTTCGGGTCGTGGCGGTGCTCCGAGAAGACCAGTAGGCTGCACAGTGCTTGTCTTGGAGCAAGCGCGGGATATCTGTGTGTTCATATTCAAAGCCGTCCGGTTACATGTCCCTCCATTGTGGAATGCTGTACTAGTAGGCATACTTCATATGCTGGGCTTACAAGTTGGCTTCCGCGCTGCTCGGCATCAGCCAAGGTGACTGCCGGTTTAGGTTGTGGATGTGGAGTCAGCCTGGAGGAGGGGCCTTGCGTTCTCTGGACAATGCCCTGTTCGGTTGTGTGCCTTGTGGTCCTTATGGAGTTGTAAAAAGGAAAAAAAAAAAAAAATCATCAAACAGGAAAGCCTTCCTAATTGTCCCCACTTCTTTTTTATAAGGTTCTGTCCCTTTCTTCCGGGAGCTTGGCCGGAGCATGGTTAGACTCAGCTACATTTTGGGGATCCTTTATGTACAAGGCGTTTTAGTGTACGCAGCACGCCCAGTGTTCCATCGTCTGACTGGAACGGTACGCGGTACGTCAGCCGTGGCAGGCGTTCGCGGACACGGTAGCGGATCGAGCGCTGTAGGTGCTGTCTGAGATCTCCGGGATGGTGGCCTATTTCGATCGGCAGGGTGGAGTCGGTTGGGTGGTCAGGGTGGCCCGAGCGAAGGGACAGCGTGCACGGTTGAAGCCTTGGCGGCCTGCGTTTCGGTGGGGACACTGTGGTGGCGAATGTCCTTAGCGGGGTCCGAGTGTTTGCCGGAGGAGTGAGATTGCATCAGGCGGTGTGCGCGCCGCGTGTGCTCAGATGCGGTCAGCCCATATTGGACCTCATGGCGACCTGTCAGTCTGTGGCGACGGGTCGATGTTTAGCAGAGGACATATGAGGCTACTGGATAGCGTCGACGCATTGGTACGGGGCCGTGGCCCGGTCCATTCTATGCCTTTCAGAGGTCATAGTGAAAATGGCCGACTGGGTCTGGTTGCTAAGATATGTGCTCTTCATTAGTCAGTGGGGACCATTACCAGTGTATTCTGCAACATTTGCATGAGCTTGCATAATCTTTACTTGCAACCAATCGAAATAACTGTCCAAAACCAGTTGATGCAGTCACTACTTAAATTTGCCTCGCTTGACAGTAAAAAAAAAAAAAAAAAAAAAAAAAAGACACATTTATTTTATACCGATAGGTCACTCACAGCATATTTGGCGATTCCTCGTACTGGTGTTAATCATGCAGATAATTTCTGCTCTAGTTGTGGTGATGTGACTTTTACATCACAAAAATGGCATATGACTGTGGCGGTTCAGAAAGCCTACAATTTATATTTTGGCTGCAGAATAAAAGATCAGGATAAAAGCTAGGCGCCACACATATGCTGCAATACATGTGTAGCAGATCTCAGGCTGTGGATGGATGGGAAAAGACCATCAAAGTCTTTTGCGGTTCCAATGATCTGGAGAGGGCCCATGGATCACGTCGGCGATTGCTACTTCTGCATGGTTCCTCCAATTCCGGAGGGCATATCCAGGTGATGTAAGCGGTTGGCCTACTGGCATTGCGTCGTGGGCGCGGCTACCAGAGTCTCCTTTCTTTTTTGTCACACCATGTAAGACTCCACATCTTCTGAAACAACGCTGGACTCTGGGGCACTTGACACCCTCTTATATGCCCTTGGTGGATCACGCTTGGTTTATTGCAACTCATTGCTTAGCTGCATTCCACATTCTCAATTAAAAAGACTCCAACTGGTCCAGGACATAGCTGTAGAGCTACTTTGTGTTGCAAAGAATAAAGCCCTTAAAGAGGTGTGACAAATAGGGTGTTTGACGCTGGTGGTTTTTCCATTTCCCTCATTTTGCTTCCCACCTCTGTCTGGATGGACCTCGGTTCCGTTCTCCCTCGTGGAATCCGGCTGTGCCTGTCTAGTTGTCGGTTTGGGACTTACGCAAGAACACTTTGCTTGTAACCTGCGTTTCTTGGACCTTAGGTGAAGGTTCCGTCGCTTTCTGGGAGGTCTCTCTTCGCTGCCTGTCCCTCCGTGGAGGCGGGTTCTGCGGGAGAGCAGCGGTTGCTAACACTTGACACCCTGGTGGGGTCGAGAGCCAAGGGGGAGCTCAAGCGGATTTTTCAGGCGGAGCTCCGGTAGCCTTCTCAGTAGGTCTGTTTCTAGGGCGTTCAGTGTGTTTGCGATGGCGAGTTTGTCTTTCTGAAGCACTAGCGCTGCTTGGGGCAGAGTTCTGTGCTGTTTTCACCAGTGCAGAGGATCCAAGTGGGCTCTCGGTCGTGTCTTCCTGGTTGGCTTACCACCTGTTGACGTGAGGAGCGGGCTGGGGTCGGTGCCTGCTCTGTTCGTTAAGGGGCCGAGCCGACTGGATAGGTCCCTCCCAATGATTACTGCTCTGGTACATCCCAGTGGTGGAGGACTGAACTGTAGGACCGATAAGGAAATGGAAATTACACTTACCTGGTAATTGATGTTCCTTGAGGGAGTACAGTTCAGTCCTCATTCCCGCCCGGGGATAGATGTTTCAGACGCGAGGCGTCAGTTCCGAGTGTGCTTTCGGATCCTAGCGTCGGCAACGGGCTCTGATTGGCAGGTAATCGCGAGAGCAACCTTTTCTGCCTATACTCTTCCTTAGTTCTCCTTCCTTCTAGCTCTCTGTCTTCCGCTGTTTGGTGCGCAGGGGGACAGGGGCACGGAGGAGGGTGTTTTCGGCCTTTCTTTTTGGGGCCCTGTGATTTTAAAGTTGAAGTTTGAGCATAGCTTTGTATTTAGTACTTTAACTGGTTGTTTGCTCCTTTGAGTCTGCTTTGACAGTAGGTCACTGGGGGATCATGGGAGAAGACCAGCAGGATATACCCGGTGATGTCACAAGTTTGACTTGTCCAGTCTCCATGTTGCAGGAGGAGGTGCACTACCCAGTGGTGGAGGACTGAACTGTACTCCCTCAAGGAACATCAATTACCAGGTAAGTGTAATTTCCATTTTTCCTCACTTGGTGTATTTTTCTTCTTAGGCCTCCAGGCCCATAAGAAAATTTTCCCTCATGGAAAAACCAGCCTCCAGGTTCAAAAAATGCACTAAGTGTAGCGGTACAATTTCTGTCACAGACACCCATGAATGGTGTCTGAAATGTTTGGGGCCTGAACACTCCATCCCGGATTGCCAGTCCTGTTCTCTAATGTCTAAATGAGGGTTACAGAACCGGGCAGCCAAGCTCCATGTGCTGTTTCCCACGGATGCACCGGCATCGACATCTTCCAGGTCTTCCTCTCCTGATGGGTCTCAGGTAACCAAACATTCTATTAGCAGGTCCTCAAAGGGCAAATCTCCCTCTAAGCATTGAGATGCCTCCGGGCTTGACTTTGAGGATCCTGCCGCAGCCAAACAACCCCGGCGAGAAGCTCCGGCTTCCAAAGCTCCTCCTATGGGGTTACAGGTTGACATCGATGGCACGGCCTGGACCGATCACCTGTTAGACTGCTCTGGGGTACCGGCACAATCTTCCGGAACCGACATCCAGGCAGTCGTGGCGTCCATGAATCATTCTGTCCAATCCATGCAGCATTATCTTTTTGTTGGAGTAACCAATCAAAAGGAGACAGGCGAGGGGACAGGTAGAATCCCTGTCTCCTTTTGATTGGTTACTCCAACAAAAAGATAGTGCAATTAATATTTTCAAAAATTTTTTTATAAAGGTATACGGTATTTTGGTGACTGGGGTTATTTTTCTTGTATATGATTATATTTACCCAGTGTAGGGAGTTATTTTCGACAATCCATGCAGCAAGCTATTATGGCTTTTATTAAGGCTGCGACGCCAACGGTACCGCAACAAGTTCCGTTGTCGGTACCGGCGCCGGTACCAGTACCAACATCGATACCGGTACCGACGGCATCGACATCGACCAGGATACCGGCTCCGGTTCCCGGTCCCGGGCTCTTTCTCGGTACCGATCTGGTACCAGGGACGCCAGATGTCGGTACCGATCGATACGCCTATCGATCCTTGGAATCGAACAGACGATACTTCAATTCCTCTGATGATTCTGATTCATCGGAAGAGTCTCCTGAAGTATCCCTCTTCTCCAAAGAGGAGAATGTCTCCTCCAGAGGATTTGTCCTTTCAAGACTTCATATTAGAAGTGGCTAAAGGACTCTCTATTTCAGTAACCTCTGAAAAAGAGCCTAGAGCAAAAAAATTAGATATTTTGGGATACTCTAAGGTTCCCAGAGAGGCAGTCACCTTGCCAATTCATGAAATTCTTCAAGAACACATGATTGACTTATGGGAGACTCCTCTCACCCTCTCTCCACATTCTCGCCGACTGGACACCATGTATCGTGTCCCTCCCTCTCCTGGTTTTCAAAAAACTCAGCTTCCTCACCACTCCATTGTGGTGCAGTCAGCTATGAAAAGGATAAAGAGTACCAAACGACACTCTTCTGCTCCTCCAGGAAGAGAATGCAGGACCTTGGATGCTTTTGGTAGGAAAATCTTCCAAGCCAGCATGCTTATTGCTAGAATCAATTCATATAGTCTTTATATGGGTATGTTTCTGACGGAAGTTGCACAAAAGCTGCGCAACTTTCTCCCTTTTATTCCAGAGGATAAAAGGGATGAGTTCCTCCTTTGGCTTAAGCATACTCAAGACATTTCAAAGTTTTCCAACAGGGCAGCCTTTGACTCCTTTGAAGGTGCCAGCAGAGCCTCAGGCATTGCTATAGCTGTTCGCAGAATTGCTTGGCTCCAGGCTTCTGATCTAGAACCCTGGGTTCAAGATGGTTTGGGGAATCTGCCCTGTACAGGTGAAAATCTATTTGGCAAAGAGTGGCAAATTAAAGCCATTCAAATGGATGCAGAAAATGCTGCTCTGGATAGACTTTCTAAGTCTACCTCCACTCCGGCCAAGAAAAAATCTTTCAAGAAGTCTTTTTACAAGAAGGGCAGATTTCCTTCCACTTCTGGCCAACAATCTTCTACAGGTCGCTTTGCTACTAAGCGTCAGCAACCTAAACAGGCCAGGCCTAAACCTGCAGGGACTGCTACAACCCAGCAGTCCCAACCCCCTCAGGGTTTTTGACTTGATACTAGAGAACTTATCCTTTCTGGCTCTACAACAACCAGAGCCTCTCACCATTCCAGGAAGGTTAGCTCATTTTGCTCCCAGATGGGCACAAATCACATCAGAGCAGTGGACCCTCTCCATCATAAGAGAGGGCTACAAACTTCATTTCTCAGACCTTCCTCCCTACACCATGGTGAGACACTTCAATTCTCCCACATTCCTCAACCTTCTGGATCAGGAGGTGACTTCCCTTCTGGGTAGGAGGGCCATAGAAGAAGTTCCACTTCTTCAACAGGGGTCAGGGTTTTACTCCCCCTATTTTCTCATTCCAAAGAAAACAGGGGGATACAGACCCATTCTAGACCTCAGAGAATTGAACAAATTCCTGTGCAAAGAGAAGTTCAAGATGCTTTCTCTAGGCACTCTCCTTCCATACCTGCAGAGTCAGGATTGGCTTTGTTCTCTAGATCTCAAGGATGCGTACACTCATATACTCATCCATCCTTCTCACAGAAAATTCCTACATTTTCTGTTCCAGAGAAAACACTACCAATACAGAGTGCTTCCTTTCGGTCTAGCCTCTGCTCCAAGAGTGTTCACCAAATGCATAGCAATAGTTGCTGCATTTCTACGCACTCTGGGAATATTTGTCTTCCCATACCTGGACGACTGGCTCATCCGAGCTCCATCTCAGTCAGAAGCCCAGTTTTCCCTAAACTGCACAAGGCGCATTCTGCAGTATCTGGGACTTGTGGTAAACCTTCCAAAGTCTCAGCTCACCCCTACTCAATCCCTAGAATTCATAGGGGCCTGGTTGGATACCACTACTGCAAGGGCCTACCTTCCTCAGGCTCGTTGCCAACGTCTAGTGCAGTTAGCCTCCCAGGTTCAGTCAAAGAGTCACTTAACTGCCCGGAAGATGCTACAACTACTAGGCCACATGGCTTCCACAGTACATGTGGTACCCTATGCTCGCCTACATATGAGAGCAGCTCAATGGACTTTGTCCATTCAGTGGACTCAAGCATCAGGAGCTCTCTCAGACCAAATAGCTACCTCCAAACGTCTCTTTTGGTCTCTCCAATGGTGGATGTCCACCCAAAATCTGTTGCTGGGGTCCCCCTTCCAACCACTGTTGCCCCAAGCAACCCTCAACAGATGCCTCCCAAACAGGTTGGGGAGCCCATCTTCAAGACCTCTCCACTCAGGGCACTTGGTCCCCACAGGAGACCGCTCTTCATATCAACCACTTGGAGCTTCGAGCAGTTTTTCTAGCTCTCAAGGTCTTTCATACCCTCCTCAGCTACAAGACAGTCCTCATTCATACGGACAATCAAGTAGCCATGTTTTACATAAACAAACGAGGAGGAACTGGCCCTCTGTCGCTTTGCAACGAAGCTCTAAGATTATGGGCCTTCGCCAGAGAGCATCAAATCCATCTCCTGGCAGTATACCTCCCAGGAATCCAAAACTCTTGGGCAGACAGACTCAGTCGAGTTCTGCTTCCACACGAATGGTCCCTGCACATAGATCAGGTACTCAGAATCTTCCAGGAATGGGGAACCCCGGACATAGACCTCTTTGCAAGTCCATGGAATGCCAAACTTCCCCGGTTCTGTTCCAGAATTCCGTGTCAGGGAGCTCTGGCCAAGGATGCCTTCCTCCTTCATTGGGGTCAGGACTTCCTGTATGCCTTTCCACCCATTCCTTTGATTCCCAAGACTCTGTTCAAACTTCAGAGGGATCAGGGATCTATGATCCTCATAGCTCCACGCTGGCCACGCCAAGTGTGGTACCCTCTACTTCTGCATCTCTCCCAAGCCCCCTCCCTGGACTTGGGAGCTGCTCCAGACCTTCTATCTCAAGAGGAGGGGACTTTGTGGCACCCAAACCCCAAGTCCCTTCACCTCAGAGCTTGGTTACTGAAGGCCTAGACCTTCAAGACTTCAATCTTTCTCAGCAAGTGAAGGATATCCTTCATGCTTCCAGAAAACCTTCCACTAGACGCTCCTATGCTTTTAAGTGGAAAAGGTTTTCCATCTGGTGTGCAGAAAAGGGTCTTGACCCTTTAGCACTACCTTTAAATTCTCTATTGGAATATCTCCTGCATCTCTCCAATGCAGGCCTTAAAACGAATTCAGTAAGGGTCCATTTGAGTGCTATTGCAGCGTCCCTTAAGCCTCTCAATGGACAACCTATTTCCTCTCATCCTCTTATTGCAAGATTCATGAGAGGCCTAACTTTAACTAAACCTCCCATTCGACCTCCTCCGGTGGCATGGGACTTAAACTTGGTTCTTGGTCAGCTTATGAAGCCACCTTTTGAACCCTTAGCCACTACCTCCTTGAAATTTCTTTCCTGGAAGGTTATTTTCCTTATTGCTATCACTTCTGCTCTCCGCATCAGTGAGCTGCAGGCCTTAGTGGCTAATCCGCCTTATACAAGATTCCATCATGATAAGGTAGTCCTTAGGACAAATCCTCACTTTATGCCTAAAGTGGTCTCACCTTTTCATCTTAATCAAGAGGTATATTTACCTGTCTTTTTTCCAGCTCCTCATGCATCCAGTGCAGAGAGGAACCTTCATACTCTAGATTGTAAAAGAGCTCTTGCCTTTTACTTGCATAGGACACAGCAACATAGAAAGTCTTCCCAGCTTTTTGTTGCTTTTGATCCTTCTCATTTAGGACTTCCAGTCTCTAAAAGAACACTGTCGAATTGGATTGCTCAGTGTATCTCTTTTGCTTACCAGAGTAAGAACCTTTCTCTGGAAGGCCATGTCACAGCTCACAATGTGAGGGCCATGGCCACCTCTATGGCTCATCTTCATTCTGTGTCCATCGATCAGATCTGTCGAGCAGCTACCTGGGCCTCGGCTCATACCTTCACAGCCCTTTACTGTTTGGACAAGGACTCCCGCCAGGATGCCTTGTTTGGTCAGGCTGTCCTCAGACACCTGTTCCATTCTTGAACAACTCCTGCCCTCCTTCCTTGAATGGATGCCTGAGATCCATAGGAAGACAAGGAACCCTTCAGGGTCTCATACCCTTGGGGATCTCCCAGGCATCTTAGCTAGGGAGTCCCCATATGTGAGGACTCATTCCTGCTTGTTCCTGGAGATAGCACAGTTACTTACCTGTAACAGGTGATCTCTGGGAACAGCAGGAATTAGTCCTCACAACCCTCCCACCTCCCCTAGGAGTTGTATCTCTTTTTTCTATCTTTCCTTTCCTCTCTCTATTGTCTCAGCTTTAAACTCGAACTGAGGAGAGTTGGTTAGGAAAGGCGGGAAGGCAGCGCGCATGCGCTGTGGGATGCTCCCAAAAGCTTTCCTTTTTGGGAAGCTGGGGAGCGTTCCCGCGCAGGCTCCGTCGGTACCGACGTACCCATATGTGAGGACTAATTCCTGCTGTTCCCAGAGATCACCTGTTACAGGTAAGTAACTGTGCTTTAGAGATCCTCTGTGTTTATCCCATGCTTCTATTCAGATACTGTCCTTATCTCTGCCACCTCAACTAGGAGACTATTCCACGGATCCACCACTCTTTCCGTAAAGAAATATTTCCACATATTACTCCTGAATCTATCCCCTTTCACCCTCATCCTATGTCCCTTCATAGCAGAGCTTGCTTTCAATCGAAAGAGGCTCTCCTGTGCATTTGTTATGGAGGTATTTCAAAGTCTCTATCATATCACCTCTATCCCGCCTTTCCTCTAAGATGTACATATTGAGATCCTTAAGTCTGTCCTCATATGCTTTATAATGAAGGCCACTAACCATTTTAGTATCATTCTCTGTACCGTCTCCAACCTGTTTATATCTTTTTGAAGGTGCGATCTCCAGAATTGCACACTATACTCCAAATGAGGTTGCACCAATACAGAGGCACTATCACCTCCTTTCTCTGCTAGCCATTCCTCTCCCTATGCACCCAAGCATCCTTCTAGCTTTCGCCGTTGCCTTTTCTACCTGTTTATTTACTTTAAGATCACAGACACGATCGCGCCTAGGTCCTGCTCTTCTTGTGTGGACAGAAGTACTTCACCCCCTATCCCTTGGATTGTTGCACCCCAAATACATGACCTTCATTTTTTAACATTAAATCTCAGCTGCCAAATTCTAGACCATTCTTCAAGCTTAGCTAGATCCCTCCTCATGTTGTCTACACCTTCCTGGGTATCTACTCTATTGCAAATTTTGGTATCATCTTCAAAGAGGCAAACCTTACCTGACAGCCCTTCCGCAGTATCACTAACAAAGATGTTAAAAAGAATTGAACCAAGTACAGATCCCTGTGGCACACAACTGGTAGCATCCTTCTCCTCAGAGGGAACTCCATTTACCTATACTCTTTGTCGTCTCCCACTCAACCAGTTTCTAACCCAAGCAGTAACTTTAGGGTCCGTCCCTAGGGTGTTCTGTTTGTTTATAAGTCGTCTGAGGAATGGGTGTCAAAGGCTTTACTGAAATCTAAGTACTCCACATCTAGGGCTCTCCCTCGGTCTAACTCCCTGGTCACCCAGTCAAAGAAATCAATCAGATTTGTCTGACAAAACCTTCCTCTGGTGAATCCATGCTACCTCTGATCCGGTAATCCATTGGACTCCAGAAACCTCACTATTTTCTCTTTCAGCAACTTTTACAATAATTTACTCACCACCGAGGTTAAACTAACCAGCCTGTAGTTTTCAACAACATCCTTACTTCTGCTTTTGTGTAAAGGGACCACATGTGCCTCTCTCCAGTTCTCTGGCACCACTCTCGACTCCAAAGAGGCACTGAAATGGTCAGTCAGTGGAGCTGCTAGAACGTCCCCAAGTTCCTCAGTATTCTTGGGTGTATCCCATCTGGTTCCATCGCTTTGTCTTATTTTAAGTTTAGCTAGTTTCTCATGAACACAGTCTTCTGAAAATTGTTCGATGCCCCTTCTGTTCCTGTTTGTGGGTGTTTTCTGAGGTCCTGCTCCTGGTTCTTCATCTGTGAACACAGAACAGAAATATTTGCCAAACCATACAAGTTGACACAGGATAATAATCCCTACAAGGCATACACTCACTTAACCAAAATAAACGAACAACCAGATACTAAAAAATTGTCTTAATGTAAATTCAAATTCTATAAAATTAATGTACTTATGTAAAAAGGTTTGATTACATCCAATCAATACCACCAGATGAAATCACAGTTTATATGTATTTAATTATACTGTTAAATGTAAAAAGTTAAATCTGTTAAATTATACTGTTAAATGTAAAAAGTTAAATCTGTTCCCTGTAAAATGACTAGGACATGCTTAAACATGTACCTTGAATTTTCTCTGTTCACTGTAAACCGCACTTGATACTTGGGAAAGAGCGGTATATAAATGTGTGCTAAATAAATAAATAAATAAATAAATTTGTTAAGTAATTCCGCATTCATTCATACATACACACATATTTGTATCCCACCTTATCCTTCAATCAAAGTGGTCACAATACAAGTGGAAGGTTACAAATAACATAGGGTAGATAAGACATTAACAGATAAAACTAAGATGAATTAATGTAAAAAATGGGCCTATTGGTAAAAACTATTAATTATATATCAAAGTTTCAGCAAATAGCAGGGTCTTCAAGGCCTTGTGAAAATCTTTGATATCAGTCATAATTCTGAGGTCCATCGGGAGAGAGTTCCAAAGTTTGGAAGCCAGTAAAGAAGGAGCTCTTTTTGAAGTTGCTTGTTTAGTCCTACAGTATTCAGCAGGGGTACTAATTATGTTGTCATTATTGGTGCTGCTTCTTCTTGGTCTATTGATAATGTCTCTAGTTATAATATTTTGTAAAGTATCTGCTGACAGGTGATTGTAAATCCTAAAGATAATTAAAAGTGTCTTGAATTTTGACCTGACACTTACTGGAAGCCAGTGCAACTGTTGTAGGACAGGGGAGATATGATCTGTTTTTGCTGTACCAGTAATAATACGTGCAGCAGTATTCTGAAACATCTGGAGAAGGTGTAGAGTTAGCTGAGGGAGGCCTTAGGAGGGGGGTGATGAGAACCTGACAAACGGTACGGAAATGGTCTTGCTGGAGTAATGGCTTTAGTTTTCTCACAGTCTTTAGACGATGATAGGCCTTGTTAGCGATTTAGCAATGTGAGATTTAAGGTTCAATGCCTTATCCAAAATTATGCCAAGGTATTTGATTTCGTTTTTAACTATGATGGGCCTACCTAATAAATCAATAGTATTTGGAGGAATTAAATTAGGGTTCCTAGTAACAAACATTACCTCAGTTTTGTCATAATTAAGTGTAAAGTTATTATTTGAAAGCCAGGTATTCATGTCTTGGAGACATCTAGAAATTGCTGAAAAGTCAAGAGATTGTAAAACAATTGGGGTATATACCAGTATGTCATCAGCATAAAGGTGATAATGGAATTTGTGTAGTTCAATATTTATATCCAACCTTTATGCAATATTATTAAACAGAATAGAAGATAAAGCTGAACCCTGAGGCACTCCTTGAATGACTGGGAATTGCAAAGATTTTTTCTGGTCACATTTGACTTGTTGCATACGACCTTCCAAGTAAGAGCTAAACCAGTTTAAAGTATTATTTCGTAAATCTATATGATGCAAACGGTGCAGTAGCTTAGAGTGAGATATTGTGTCAAAAGCAGCTGAAACATCCATGAATACTAACAGGAATCCATTCTTAATCTTTTAAGAGGTATCGATAACATTATCAAAAAGAGAGGTGAGCAAGGTATCAACATTGTGTTGTGGTTTAAAGCCATGCTGGTGAATGTCCAGTGGTGTATGTAAGTCCAAGTGATCCTGAAGTTGGTTTTGTACTGACTTTTCAATGACTTTGGTAAGGAAAGGTAAGCTGGAAATTGGGCGGTAAGATTTCGGATCAGAAGGGCCTAGTGTGTTATTCTTAAGGACTGGCTGAATCATGGCTTGTTTTAATGACTCTGGTCAGTATCCTTGTTGCTTTATCCTCATCAGCTTCTACATATTCCTCCCCTTCACCCTTGAATCTGACAATACCACTTTTGCTCTTCCTCTTCTCACTAACATATCTGAAAAATGTCTTATCCTCCCATTTTATTGCATTGGCTAGTTCCTCCTCTTTTTGTATCTTTGCTTTCCTGACTACTTTGCTAGCTTCTCTAAGTTTTTCCAAATATAGATGTCTGTCTTCCTCTCTCTGTGATCTCTTGTATTTCATAAAGGCCTCCCTCTTTTTCTTCATCTTTTCAGCTACTTCTTTTGAGAACCATAGCGGTCTCCTTTTCCTTTTACCTTTATTTAGCATTCTAACAGAAAGGTTTGTTGCTCTTAAAATATCCCTCTTTCAGTTTTGCCCACTGTTTTTCTACATCTGACAGCTGTTCCCATCCTGCTAACGACTCCCTGAGGTATTGGCCTATCTTGGCAAAGTTAGTCTTCCTAAAGTCTAAGACTCTCACCTTTGAATGGATTTTAGAAGCTCTAGTCCTAATACTGCGCCATACGATCTGATGATCACTGGATGCGAGATGATCTTCCACTATAACATCAGAAGCATTTTCGCCATTGGTAAGCACTAAGTCCAGTATGGCCCCTTCACGTGTGGGTTCTTTAACCAGTTACCAGAACCCACACATCAAGGGGCCATACTAGACTTGGTGCTTACCAATGGTGAAAGCGTTTCTGATGTTACAGTGGGAGATCATTTCGCATCCAGGGGTCACCAGATAGTGTCGCCTCCTCTACTTCTTAGAAGGGAATAATTCAGTTGGATGGTCGAATTGTTCTAGGGATGAATTAACTAGCATCAGATTGCTGCTAGGGGACCAGTTTTTAAAGTAGCTTTCGGATCCGTATTTGCAATTTTTTTTAAATAACTTAATATTTATTTATTTTCACAAAGAAAAACACAGCATACCACTAGTAAGGCTGTATCCACATTGTCCGAAAGCTAATTTTTAAAGAAAACATTACTTGTAGAGTTCCCATTGGAAAGTTATGGTCTGATATTCAGCTGCTGTGGTTGACTATTTTTTGATTTTAATGCCAGCTGCAAAGGTTTAAATAAAATCCAGATATTCAGCGCTGGTATCTGGATTGCAGCTGGTACTGAATATCCAGATAGCATAGCCATTCTCCAGGACCAAGCAGGAAGTCAGTCCTCACTTATGGGTGACATCGGCGCCAATGGAGCCCCCGTGCGGAGCATTTCCCCAGCTTTCTAAGAAAGCCTTTGGGAATACTGCACGCATGCGCGGTTCCCTTCCCGCCCAAAGGTGCCATCTTGCTCAGTCTCTCTTTTTCCGAGGAGCCCATCGGACGTTTGTCCAAGTCACCCGGAAAAGTTGATGTTTTTTTCAGCGATTACTTCGTCTTTTTCTCCGAGTGTGACGCCTGTTCCCCTTCCCACCTGGTTCGGTACACCGGTATCGAGCCCGTCTTTTATTTTTCGGTTTTTGCCCTTCGTGGCTGGCGTTCGCGCCCTTTTTTCCCCGATGGCTTCCAGTGGTTTCAAGAAGTGTGATCGGTGCAAGAAACTGTCTCTCACCGACACACATGACTGCTGCCTTCGGTGCCTCGGCCCAGATCATGATCCAATGATCTGTGGCCCGTGTGGTAAAATGTCCACCAAGGCACTTCGAAGCCGTCAGCACCAGAAGGAAAGGATTTTCTCCGATTCTGCCTCCGGCTGGACCCGGACCTTGTCTGAGGCCTCGACGTCTCGGGAGTCTGATCCCGAGCATCGCCGGGGTTCCTCAGACAGGGGGTCCCCCGACCGGGAACGCAAGAGGAAGAAACGGCTCATGAGGGTGGCGTCGGAAGAGGTCCCTGGTTCCTCGAGGGCCAGGTCTAAGACCCCTGACCGCCGTCCCGGGCCTTTGGAGCAGGCGAAGCCATCCAAAGTACCTCATGTGGAGCCAGAGACCGTCGGGCACGTAAGTCCTGTAGTCCTCTTGGACTCTCCTCCGAGGGAGCCGACGTCGGGCCTGGCGCCACCGGAGCCCAAGTCGGTGGCTGCTGATTCTCCTGAGCTTGGACTCAGGCTGACAGCCTTGGAGAGCAGATTGTCTGCCTTCATGGATCAGCAGCGGGTACTGATGGCCAGCCTCGCTGGTGCATCTGCCCCGACCACCGGGACATCGATGTCGAAGTCGACCCTGGAGACCGAGCCGATACTCGAGAACATGAAGGCTCGAAGTCGCCCTCGGTCACGGTCCCCCTCGACCTCCCGTTTGGAACTGAGGGCGTTGACGCCGGTGCCTTCGGCATCGGGGCGGGTGCCACCTCGACCCGTGCGGTCGGAGCCCCTCGACTCCTCTTCGGATGAGTCAGCGTGAGAGATGGAGGACGAGGAGTCCCCCGACACCTTCCGGACTCGGTGCTTCCCTTCGGACTCACCGCAGTCCGAGCCCCGGAGTAGGTCCCCTCCGGAGGACACCCGGTTCTCGGAGTTCGTGCGGGACATGGCCAAGGCATTGGTGATTTCCGCGGACCCCGATGAGCTCGAGGTCCTCCAGTATGACTCTCCTCCGAAGGAGGCCTTTACTGTGCCGGTTCCTCCGATGCTGGAGCGGCTCCTCTTCCGGATGTGGGAGGCACCGGCCTCGGCGCCGGTCTTAAGCAAGCGGGTCGATTCGATCTATCGACTCCATAAGAGCCCTGGCTTCCAGAAGGCGCAGCTGCCGCGCCATTCCATGATGGTGGAATCGGCCATGCATCGTCTGAAAAGCCAGAAGATGCAGTCTGCGGTGCCCCCCGGCAGGGAGGCACGGAACCTGGATGCTTTCAGCAGAAAGTGCTTCCAGGTCTCGATGCTTGCTTGCCGTGTCCAGTCCTACCCAGCTGTACATGGGCATGTACTTACGAGACCTGGCGAAAGATTGCCGGGTTCTCTGCTGGCTTCTCTGGGGAACCTTTGCAGAGGTTCCAGACTTTGTCCTCAGGAATCCGGGACTGTTCCAAGTTCATGTCCCAGGCATGGCTGCAGTCATCGGACCTCGAGCCCTGGGTGCAGGACAAGTTGGTCGATGTCCCTTGCCGAGGTGAAAACCTTTTTGGCAAGCCCATGGCCGAGAAGGCGGCTGAGCTCGAGACCGAGCACCTGACTAGGACAAGGCTGTCCAGAAAGACTTCTGCCCCTTCTCACAAAAAGAAGGGCTCGGGTAAAAAGTCCTATTCCTTATCGTCTCTCCAGTCCAGTCCCTTGTCTTCTGGGTTGTGCAACCCTTCCAGCAGCTTGGAGGCTGAGCCCATCATCGCTTTGATGATGCTGGGTATAAATACCACTGGCACCACCCACAGGCACCAGTAATCTCAGCCTCCAAGCAGCTGGAGGGTTCCAGTAAGCCAAGGGCTTACTGGAGAGTCTACCCTTTGCAATTATATTTGTTTCAATTCTTATGTTTACTTTATTTTACTTTTAATCTGGGGTTTATTTCTTTATTTCTTATTTTGGGGCTCTGCACCTTTAAAAGGATCTGAAGCCTTTCTTCCCCCCCCCCCCCTTCCGTCCCTGCTCCTCTCTCTCTACTCACGCTCTCGGAGCGGAATGGAGGAGGCCTTACAAAGACCGCAGGGGTAAAGAGAAAAACGGAGCAACTTTAACTTGTTTTTGGGATCTTTACCGCCTCGCGCCGAAGCCTGCAGAAGGGCTGAGCGCTTGAGGCGGTGCCGCGGCCCTCCAGACACCTGTCTGCCTCGCGCTGAAGCCCGCGGAGTGGCTGAGCGCTGGAGGCAGTCCCGGCAGCCGAAAACGTGGGTAAAGGCACAGTTACTGCACAGAGGGCTCTGAATGCAGGCTGCGGGTGCCGGGATAAATTTCTTTGGATGTCGGGCATTTTCCACGTGGCCGCGGCCTACTCACATGTGGGAAACCAGCTGGAGGAGCTGGCTTCTTTACAACGGTGTTCGGAGGGGGAGAGGAGCAGCCAAACAGCAAGTATTTGCCTGTGCTTATTATCCCAACGATCCTTTAATTTTGTTTAAGTTTAAATTTTACCTTCCTTATTGTTCCGCCAGTTCAGTCCTCTACCTCTGGGTTGTCAGTCTCCTCCTGCAGCTAGGAGACTGGTTTGTCAGAATGATGACATCACTGGATATAGCTTGCTTCACTCCCACTTGCTTCCCAGTGTAACCAGTCTCCTTGCAGCAGGAGGACTTGACGAGCCTTAGGAGACGCTCTTTGGAGGAATAGATAAGGAGCCAGGGGTGTTATTGTAGTAGGTGTAGATCTTGGGGTTCCTGTGTTTAAAAATAAAAAAAAAAAATAAAAAAAAAAGAAAACAAAGTCCCACGCACCGGTTCTCTCTGAGCAGGGGCTTTGGTCGGCTGCTCCTCTTCAGTAGGCAGTGACAGGCTTTCCTACACCCTGCCTGTGTCGGTGCTTGTATTCCTGCCTCTGGGGGTTTGACTCAGGCTTTTGCGGGTCCTCTCCCCCTTACCTGTTTGGCCCGGAAGCCTCACCCCCCTGACGCTACGGGGGTGAGTCCTTCTTGTTTGCTGTGCACCGCGGGGCTGATGTTTCTCTGCTCCGCGGCCGACGACCAGATTGCCAGCAAAGGTCTTTGGTGAATGGGCCCAGGTTCCCGCTTCTCTCTCTCGCTCGTGGGGCAGAGCGCAGTGACTGGTACGGTAAGTGTGCGTCTGGTTCCCGGTCGCTGGGTAGGGCCGCTCCGCTCTGCTCTGATGGCTAGGAGCTTTGGCGCTCTTTTTGCTACTCACGCTGCGGCGGCCATCTTGGGAGCTCCGGTGCAGCCGCGTGGCAGCCGCTTCCCTTCTCTTTTCTTCAGCGGTTTTGTTTTTCTTTATTTCTTTATTTCTTTTCTTTCTTTGATTTTTCGACGTTCATTTTGTCTCGGGGGGTGTCTCCGTTGCGCGGAGGGCCCTCGGACTCGCGGGGGGGGGGCGGCTGGAGGGGCATTCCTCTTTCCCCTCTCCTGCACTATTGTGGAGCAGCCCTACGGGGTCAATGACAGCACAGCCCCATACTGTTTGCAGTACCTGGGCAGTGGGGTTGGCTAGCTGGCTTAGCTCGGTACTTGATAGCATAGATAAGTAGCGGTCCTTGGTTTAGCTCTCCCTATGGCTGCCCGTCCTCAGTGCCTCGTGTGTGGCACTCGAAGGGGCACTGTAGCGGACACGGGTGTGTGCAGAGGCTGTGCTGCCCTTTCTTCGGCGGTGGAGCTCACCATGGAAGCCCCTGAGGTCCCGGAGACGCAGGTTCCGCCGGCGGTGCTGGAGCCTGCTCCTACTCGCCTTTTGCTGCCAGAAGTGGACTCGGAGGAACGGCCAGGGCCCTCGGGGCTCTCGCAGTCCGTTCCAGAGTCTGGCCTTAGCGGCTTTAGCCCGGAGTTCGTTCTCCTTATGCATAAGGCGTTCTGCCTGTGACAGCAAGGCAAACGAGGGTGCTCGGAGGCGCTGGCGGTCCAGCCTTCGCCTTTGGTGGCGGAGGGTGCGCTGGACGCTGACTCCCCCGTCCTGAAACGGGCAAAACTGTCTGAGCCGACGGAGGGGGTCTGGCCGGACGCTGACGATCCGGAATGGGACCCGGAAGAGGGCTCACAAGACCTGGAGGAAGGTGAGATACCACAGCCAGAGGACCAGTCCAAAATCATTAGAGTGTTCCGCAGGGAGGAGTTGGCGGCCTTGATCGCGGAAACCTTGCAAATCTTGAACCGCCGGCGGCAGCGGAGGACGAGGTGGAAGATCCGGTCATTCAGGCGGTCCGCCAAACTCAGGTGGTGTTTCCCTTGCACCGTGTGGTGGAGAAGATGATTCAAGATGAATGGGATAAGCCAGAGGCCGGCTTGCGAGGCCTTCGCACGCTTACCCGGTTATATCCCTTAGCGGACTCGGCTAAGGAGCGCTTCCGTGCTCCGCGCATAGACACGGTAGTCTCCGCTGTTACAAAGAAAATCACGATTCCGGTTGAAGGCAGTGCGGCCCTGAAGGATGCCCAGGACCGTAAAGTCGATGGTCTGCTCAAGCAAGCCTTTGAAGCGGACTCTATTTCGCTTCAGGCGTCCGTCTGCGGAGCGTGGGTGGCCCGAGCGTGTTTGCGCTGGGCGCAGAGGCTCCGTCAATCCTTGCACATGGTGCCAGAGGAGATCAAGGAGCTGGACCGCTTAGAGTCTGGAGCGGCCTTCCTCGCCGACGTACATTATGATTTGATTAGAGCTCTGGCCAACAGCACCGGATCAGTGGTGGCTGCCCGACAGTCCCTGTGGCTCCCCAATTGGGCAGCGGACAGTTCCTCTAAGTCCCGTCTCAGCAAGCTTCCCTTTAAGGGGGGGCTGCTGTTTGGTGAGGATTTGGATAAGTTGGTGAAAGATCTTGGGGAATCCAAGGTGGGTCGGCTGCCTGAGGACAAGCCCAAGCAGGCCAAGCCCGGCCAGGGCGGTCGGGGGCAGTTTCGGGATTTTCGGCGCTTTCGTTTGCCGCGTCCCGGTGCCTTCCAGAGAGGGCGCTTCTCTGCGAGAGGCCAGGGCTTTCGTGGCTTCCGGGGAGCGTCCAGGGGCTTCTCGGCTAACTCTGGATCCGCCACGCGTAAATCTCAATGAGGCGAGGCGGGTCCCGGCGGAGGAAACTCCCATCGGCGGGAGGCTCCAGGAGTTTCTTTCCGCCTGGACCCTCATCACCTCCGATCAATGGGTGTTGGAGATTATTCAGCACGGCTACGCGTTGGAATTGGCGTGGCCCGTACGGGACTCCTTTGTCTTGTCCCCTTGCCGGGGTCCCAAGAAAACGGTGGCAGTTCGCGAAACTGTGCAACGGCTCATTCGGTTGGGCGCGGTGGTGGAGGTGCCCAAGACCGATTACGGCACGGGTCGCTACTCCATTTATTTCATGGTGCCCAAAAAGGACGGCAAACTCAGACCCATCCTCGACCTGAAAGGGGTGAATCGGTGCTTGAGGGTGCTGCACTTTCGAATGGAAACGTTGCGATCCGTCATAGTGGCGGTGCGGCAAGGCGAATTCTTGACGTCTCTAGACCTCTCAGAGGCGTATTTGCACATTCCCATTCGGGATGCCCACCAACGCTTCCTGTGCTTCGCCCTTCCTTGGGGTCACTATCAGTTTCGTGCGTTGCCGTTTGGCTTGGCGACTGCGCCGCGAACCTTCACCAAAATCATGGTGGTGGTCACGGCGGCGTTGCGCAAGGAAGGGATCCTGGTTCACCCTTATCTAGACGACTGGTTGATCCGGGCCAAGTCTGCGGAGGAAAGCCTCCGTGTGACGGACCGGGTAGTCCGGTTCTTGCAGGAGCTGGGTTGGGTCATCAACCCGACCAAGAGCCGGTTGGTCCCTTCCCAGGACCTCGAATACTTGGGGGTCCGGTTCGATACGAAGGAGGGGCGAGTGTTTCTACCGCACAAGCGGGCCGCGGGCTTGCGGTCCCTGGTGCGACAGTTCCTGTCGGTACCGGCGCCATTGGCGTGGGATTATCTTCGGGTGCTGGGCACCATGGCGGCGACCCTCGAAGCGGTACCTTGGGCTCGGTTCCATAGGCGTCCTCTCCAGAGGGCACTGCTCAGGCGTTGGTCGCATCAGACAGACTCCTTGGTCAAGCGTCTCCCTTGCCCGGGCAACGTTCGGCAGTCCCTTCGGTGGTGGCTTTACCCGGCGTCCCTGGCGGCCGGCCTGCCGTTGGAGCAGCCGGAATGGCTCCCGTTGATGACGGATGCCAGTCTAGGGGGCTGGGGAGCCCACTGCAGGGATCAGTTTGCGCAGGGGCTTTGGTCCCCCCTGGAGGCCTCGTGGGCGATCAATCGCTTAGAGTTGCGAGCGGTTTTCCGGGGCCTTCAGGCGTTCGAATTACTTGTGCGAGACCGGCCGGTGCGGGTGCTGTCCGACAACTCTGCGACGGTGGCTTACATCAACCGGCAGGGCGGCACCGGGAGTGCCGCCATGGAGGCCGAGGCCGACGAGTTGTTCGCGTGGGTGGAGCCTCGCTTGACCGCGATCTCGGCAGCACACATCGCCGGCAAGGACAATGTCACCGCGGACTTCCTCAGCAGAGTGCACGTAGATGCCGGAGAGTGGGAGCTTCATCCCCAGATCTTCCGTCAAATCGTCTTCCGCTGGGGGACACCGGTCATGGATCTCATGGCGACCTTTCAGTCTGCCAAAGTGGGCCGTTTCTTCAGCAGGCGTCGGGAACGCATGTCGGAGGGGATCGACGCCTTGCTTCGTCCGTGGCCGACGGGCGGTCTTCTGTATGTTTTCCCGCCCTGGGCGCTCATCGGCCGGGTGCTTCAGAAGATAGGAGCACACGCCGGGCGAGTGTTACTGGTGGCGCCCGATTGGCCGCGGCGTCCTTGGTACGCTGATCTCATTCGTCTCCTGGACGGGGAGCCTTGGCGGTTACCACCGCGGGTGGATCTTCTGCTCCAGGGGCCCCTGTTCATGCCGCAAGTGGATCGATTCTCGCTTACGGTTTGGCCGTTGAGAGGGCTCGGCTGCTAAAGAAAGGTTATTCGTCGGCGGTGGTCACGACCTTACTGCGAGCCCGGAAGCATTCCACTTCTCTGGCGTATGTGCGGGTCTGGCGTATATTTGAGGATTGGTGTGCGCCGCGTTTGGTTCGGCCGGGCTCTGCTTCAGTCCCGCTGGTCTTGGAGTTCCTTCAGGCCGGTTTTGAGAAGGGGCTGGCGGCCAGTTCCTTGCGTGTTCAGCTGGCGGCCCTGTCTTGCTATCGGGGCAAGGTCAACGGCGTGTCTTTAGGGACTCATCCTGACGTACGTCGCTTCCTTAGAGCGGCTTCTCGATTGCGCCCGGCGCGGCGAGTGTTCGTTCCACCTTGGGACCTGAATCTTGTTCTCACGGCCCTGGCCGAGGCCCCCTTTGAGCCGTTACGTCGGGCGTCGGTGAAGGATTTGACTTTGAAGGCGGTTTTTCTGGTGGCTATCTGTTCCGCGCGGAGAATTTCTGAGCTACAGGCTTTGTCCTGTCGAGAGCCTTTCTTGTCCTTCTCTTCGGATAAGGTGGTTTTGCGTACGGTCCCGTCCTTTTTGCCCAAGGTGGTGTCTCCCTTTCACGTGAACCAGGCCGTGTATTTGCCCGTCTTGGGATCGGTAAGGGGTGACGTCTCGGGACGAGAGCTTCGGCACCTGGACGTGAAGAGGACTTTGCGGCAGTATTTGCGGGTTACGGAACCGTTTCGTAAGTCTGACCGCTTGTTTGTTCTGTTCGGAGGTGCGCGCAAAGGGGAGGCAGCGGCTAAGGCCTCCATAACTCGCTGGCTTAGGGAAGCGATTGTGTCCGCTTATTTGCTTCGTGGTCGCCCTGCCCCTGTGGGGCTAAGAGCACATTCTACTAGGGCGCAGGCGGCGTCGTGGGCGGAGCATGCCTTGGTCCCGCCGGGGGACATTTGCAGAGCTGCGACTTGGTCGTCGCTGCACACGTTCAGCAAGCATTACCGGCTGGATGTGGCGGCCGCTTCGGATGCTCGTTTCGGGGCGGCGGTTTTATCTGCCGGCTGGAAGGGTCCCTCCCGTTAGTCACTGCTCTGGTACATCCCAGAGGTAGAGGACTGAACTGGCGGAACGATAAGGAAATGATAATTACACTTACCTGGTAATTGTAGTTCCTTGAGTTACGACAGTTCAGTCCTCCTTCCCACCCGGATGTGTCAGAGGTTTTTTTTTCTGATTAGGGGTCCACGGCAGATGTTTACAGGTGAGTCGGTGTTTCTTTTCTTGCTGTGCTTGGTTTCCTTCTCCATGACGGGGCAGAGCGTACGAAAGCCTTGTCGGGGGGGGGGGGGAGTACCTTTATTTGCATAGTGGTTTTAATATTTTTAGCTACTTATTTGTTGCTCCTTTGAGTCTGCTTTGTTATAGTTTACACTGGGAAGCAAGTGGGAGTGAAGCAGGCTATATCCAGTGATGTCATCATTCTGACAAACCAGTCTCCTAGCTGCAGGAGGAGATTGACAACCCAGAGGTAGAGGACTGAACTGTCGTAACTCAAGGAACTACAATTACCAGGTAAGTGTAATTATCATTACTGAGTTTAAGTTTGCTTTCAGTTTGGTTTCAATTGTAATTGGAATTGTAAACATTTTTTACTTTATTTTTACTTTATTTTCTTTATTCATTTCATTCTAAGTGATTATACTAAGTAGGCCCAAGCATGCCCAGCAAGTTACGGTGTCCAGCCTGCGGCACTAGACGGGGCAGTGCATCTGAACCAGGGTTCTGCAGGGGTTGCACTGCAGAGGCTGTGTCCATTGAACAAGAGATCCAGTTGGCTATGTCCCAGGATTCCCAGGGTGCAGTAGACCCTGTGGAGGTAGGGGGGGGAGCCCCTTCCCTCTCCTCTTCCTCCTAAGGATTTACCCGGAACCTCCCTGTCCCTCCCCCCCCCCTGTCTCTGGGAAGGAAAGGGCAGGGGAATTCTTCTCTCCGGAATTTGTTTTCCTGCTTCACAAGGCATATTGTATGCGCCAGCAGGGGGCGGTAGGATCCGGGATAACTCAGGCAACTGCACCCTCCAAAAGGCCGAGGGCCGAGATGCAAGATTCGGAGGTTCTTTCTAAGCGCACCAGACTGGGCGAGGAACGTCCGACGCCTCCGATACTGGACCCCTGAGGAGAGGAGGTCTCTGACAAGGAGGTAGGAGAAGAGGAAGACGAGCTCGAGGAGGGGGAGATCCCGGAAGAGGAACAGGCCCGAATAGTGCGGGTATTTTGTCGGGAGGAACTCCCTGCATTGATTGCTGAGTCGTTGAAGGTGCTCAATATAGCTTCGGACAAGACACCGGAGGAGAATCCCTTGGAGGATCCTTTGATCCAGGCCGTCAGGAACTCGCAAAGGTTCTTCCCAGTTCACAGGGTGGTGCGGCAGATGATCCAGGAGGAATGGGATCATCCGGAATCCAGTCTGAGAGGGTCTATGAGTCGCCTATACCCATTATCGGACCCAGACAAGGAACTGCTGAAGTCTCCTACGGTAGATGACGCGGTCTCGGCAGTCACAAAAAAGACTACTATTCCAGTTGAAGGCAGTGCGGCCTTGAAGGATGCCCAGGACAGGAAGTTAGACACGTTGCTGAAGCAAGCCTTTGATGTTAGTGCCCTCGCTTTGCAGGCTTCTGTGTCAGGAGCCTGGGTATCGAGGGCCTGTCTGAGATGGGCCCAACAACTTCAGCTGGTGGATGGCCTGGCAGGTAGCGCGCAGGAGGATGCGGCTCGAATGGAATCCGGAGTGGCCTTCTTGGCGGACAGTCAGTACGACCTTATCAGGAGCTTAGCAAAGAATATGGCCTCGGTGGTGGCAGCTCGACGCTATTTGTGGTTGCGCAATTGGGCGGCGGATGCCTCCTCTAAAGCGCGCCTGAGCCGACTTCCCTTCAAGGGGAAGCTACTATTTGGCGAAGATTTGGAAATGTTAGTGAAGGATCTAGGCGAGTCTAAGGGAGGCAGGCTTCCGGAGGACAGACCTAAGCAAAGCCGTTCGCCAGCTCCCGCCAGGAGTCATCCAAGGGACGTCTGCAGGTTTCGGCAGTCCAGGTCTAACCCCTTCTCTCGGGGCCGTGTTTCCTCTAGAGGACAAGGCTTCAGAGGGTTTCGTGGAGCCGGTAGGGGATTTGGGGCCCCTTCCTCCTCTGCGGGGTCCAGAAAACCGCAATGAAGCAACGGGGGTCCGGGAGGAATTCCGGCCGGTGGGGGATTGGTTAAGGTTTTTTCTTTCCGCCTGGACCCGAGTCACATCCGATCAATGGGTTCTGGAAGTGATCCGAGACGGCCATGCTCTCAAATTCGCGAAACAGGTGAAACCAGCCTTTGTTCAGTCCCCTTGCGGATCGCAAGAGAAGAAAGCAGCAATAGAAGACACTCTTGCGAGGCTTATAGCGCTCGGGGCAGTGGTCCCCGTTCCCGAAGACCAACGCGGATCGGGTTGATACTCCATTTATTTCATGGTACCGAAGAAAGAAGGAGCCTTTCGGCCGATCCTGGACCTGAAACAGATCAATCGCTGCCTCAGAGTACCGCACTTCCGAATGGAAACCCTGAAGTCGGTGATTGTGGCCGTTCGGCGGGGGGAGTGCCTTACTTCCTTAGATCTGACAGAGGCGTATTTGCATATTCCTGTCCGGAAGGCTCATCAGCAATTTCTGAGATTCGCGGTACCAAGAGGGCACTTTCAGTTCCAAGCACTACCCTTTGGGTTAGCAACAGCTCCTCGGACGTTCACCAAGGTTATGGTGGTGGTGGCGGCAGCGCTGCGAAAAGGGAATTCTAGTACATCCCTACCTGGACGACTGGCTGATTCGGGCGAAAACAGAAGCAGAAAGTCACAAGTCAACGGCCAGAGTAATAGCAGTCCTCGAGGATCTGGGGTGGGTCATCAATCGGTCAAAGAGCAGATTGATACCCACACAGGAGATCGAGTATCTAGGGGCAAGGTTCGACACCAGCAGGGGCAAGGTGTTTCTTCCAAAACAGAGGTCGGACGCTCTAAGAGTCCTCTTGACGCGATTCCTTGCCAGGCAGAACCCTTCGGCCTGGCATTACCTCCAAGTGCTGGGAACCATGGCAGCAACGTTAGAAGTGGTACCGTGGGCCAGAGCGCATATGCGGCCTCTCCAACGGGCATTGTTACGACGCTGGTCCCATCAACATCACCCTTTGTCCAAGCGGCTTCCCTCTTTCCCCCAGACCAGGAAGGCTGTTCAGTGGTGGTTCTGCCCAGAGAACCTAGATCGCAGAATGCCCCTCGAGCCTCCTCTGTGGGTACAGCTGACGACGGATGCAAGTTTAACCGGCTGGGGAGCGCATTGCGAGGGCCAGTTCGCTCAGGGCGGCTGGTCGCCGAGGGAGTCACAGTGGCCCATCAACAGGCTAGAGTTGCGGGCAGTGATCTTGGCTCTCAGAGCACTCGAGCCTTTGGTTCATCAGAGAGCTGTCCGGGTTCTTTCCAACAACGTTGCAACAGTGGCCTACATAAACCGCCAGGGGGGAACAAGCAGCCCGGCCTTAGAGGAAGAGGCAGACAGCCTGTTACAGTGGGCAGAAGTGCATTTGTCAGCGCTATCGGCGCAGCACGTGGCCGGAATAGACAATGGCACGGCCGATTACCTGAGCAGGTACAAGATAGACCACGGAGAGTGGGAACTGGCTCAGGACAGGAGGTGTTCGATCAAGTGGTAGCCCGCTGGGGGCCCCCAGTCATGGACCTCATGGCTCGTTGGCAATCAGCCAAGGCGAGTCGATTTTTCAGTCGCAGGAAAGAAAGGATGTCGGAAGGCCTGGACGCACTGGTCCAGGAGTGGCCTTCGGAGGGTCTTCTATATGTTTTTCCACCCTGGGCTCTATTAGGGAGAGTCATTCAGAGAGCGGAAGCCCACCATGGGCTGGTAATTCTCATAACCCCGGACTGGCCTCGGCGTCCATGGTACGCAGATTTGGTGAGACTAACGGTCGATCGACCGTGGCGGTTACCCTGCAGGAGCGACCTGTTAAGGCAGGGGCCAGTGCGGATGCCTCACGTGGATTGGTTCTCGCTTACGGCCTGGCTATTGAAAGGGCTCGGCTCTCCAAGCGAGGTTATTCGGGGTCAGTGATATCGACCTTGTTGAGTGCGCGTAAGCGTTCAACCTGCCTTTCCTACGTGAGGGTTTGGCGAATATTTGAAGCATGGTGCGAGGAACAACGAAAGAGACCGTTTTCATCTTCTGTTCTGGACATCCTGGAGTTTTTGCAAGGGTGATTCGAGAAGGGTCTAGCGGCAAGTTCCCTTCGGGTACAGCTAGCAGCCATCTCGTGCTACCGGGGTAAGGTCAAGGGGAAGGCCTTAGGAGAGCACCCAGATATTAGCAGGTTCCTACGAGCAGTTAGGCGGCTACGGCCTCAACAGAGGTCAGTAATTCCTCCATGGGATCTTAATCTCGTGTTGAAGGCGCTAACCGGGGAGCCTTTCGAACCAGGGGGAAAGGCTTCCTTAAAAGATTTAACCCTGAAGATAGTATTTCTAGTGGCTATCTGCTCGGCTAGGCGTGTTTCCGAGCTGCAAGCTCTGTCGTCTCGCCCTCCCTTTCTTTCCTTCTTTAAGGACAGGGTAGTTTTGCGGACAGTTCCCTCTTTTTTGCCTAAGGTCATTTCGCCTTTTCACGTGAACCAAGTGGTATCTCACCCATCTTTGTCCGGAAAAGGAAGGAATGGGGGTGAAGAGAATCTAAGGAGCTTGGACGTGCGTAGAACACTGAAACGTTATCTGGCTCGAACGGCTCCCTTTCATAAGTCTGAACGCTTATTCATCCAATTCGGGGGTCCACACAGAGGGGAAGCTGCAGCCAAGTCTTCCATCTCTAGGTGGGTTAGGGAGGTTATTGCTTCTGCCTATATTCTCAAGGGGAAACAGGTCCCTGTGGGCCTTAGGGCGCATTCGACTAGGGCTCAGTCAACCTCTTGGGCAGAACATAGCTTGGTTCCTCCACAGGACATTTGCAGAGCAGCGGCTTGGTCGTCGCTGCATACCTTTGTCAAGCACTACCAGCTGGATGTTCAGGCAGCGGCGGATGCTAGTTTTGGAGAGTCCGTGCTTCGGTTCGGGATGGCGGACCCCTCCCAGATTTGAACTGCTCTGTTACATCCCAGAAGACAAGGGACTGGACTGGAGAGACGATAAGGAAGAAGTAATTAGACCTTACCTGCTAATTAGTGTTCCTGAAGGAACTCCAGTCCAGTCCCTGATCCACCCAGTTTTTTCTCCAGGGGCAGATTCCCTTCATGAAGGGAGGAAAACGGACCGAAGACAGGAAGCAAAGAGGAGTTCAAGGAGCTGGTGCGAGTATTCTGTGGCACTGTGTCCGGTCAGGACAGAAACCTGAGGGGTTGTAGGGGTGGGGGGGAGGCTAGCGCGGGGTCAGGTAAGCCTCCTCCTCTCTGCCTCCTCCTCCCTTCTCCTTTTCTTTCTCCTTGTTCCCGTCTTCCCTGTGAGGGAATTTAAAAAAAAAAAAAAAAAAGTTAGGTTTCGGTTTGTTTGGTTATACGTTTTTTGAATTATAGTTACATTACTTTCATCCGATCAGTCTGCTTTTGCAATAGATTACTGGTGCCTGTGGGTGGTGCCAGTGGTATTTATACCCCAGCATCATCAAAGCGATGATGGACTCAGCCTCCAAGCTGCTGGAAGGGTTGCACAACCCAGAAGACAAGGGACTGGACTGGAGTTTCTTCAGGAACACTAATTAGCAGGTAAGGTCTAATTACTTCTTACCCGAGGAAGGCGACTGCCTACAAACCTTTCCCACAGTACCAGGCCTCCCCAGCTCCCCAACAGGGGCAGCAGGCCAAGGGGCAGGGACATGGGCCCCGTAGGCAGAAGACCCCCAAGCCTCCGGCTCCTGCTCCTACCCAGCAGGGAGGGGTTTTTTGACTCCCACAGCATAGCCTTTCCGCCTCTGCTGCCCAATTCCTGCACAGGAGGTCGCCTAGCCCTGTTTGCCCACAGATGGCCACCCATTACAGGAGATGCGTGGGTATTAAACATAGTCCACAAGGGCTATATGCTTCACTTCCAGCAGTTACCTCCTGTCTACTTCCCAGGAAAACCTCTAAGGCCTCCCCTGCACACATCCCTCCTCCTCCAAGAACTGCAAAGTCTGCTTCTGGACAACGCGGTGGAGCCTGTACCTCCTCACCTACAGGGGCACGGCTTCTACTCCGGGTACTTTCTGGTGCCAAAGAGAACCGGAGGCCTAAGGCCTATCCTAGACCTCAGGAACCTCAACAAGTTCTTAGAGAAGGAGAAGTTCAGGATGCTTACTCTTGGAACACTTCTGCCCAACCTCCAGCAGGGAGATTAGCTATGCTCCTTAGATCTAAAGGATGCGTATACTCGCATCCTCATTCATCCAGACCACAGAAAGTACCTCAGGTTCATGGTGGGAGGAAACCATTACCAGTACAGAGTACTGCCTTTTGGCCTAACCTCCGCCCCCAGAATCTTTACAAAGTGCCTGGCTGTGGTGGCGGCCTACTTGAGGACTCAAGGTGTTTTTGTCTTCCCCTATCTGGACGACTGGCTCATCCGGGGTCAGACTTACCGTTCTGAAGGTGGCCTGCCTGGCCTCCTGGTATCACTCCTTCAAGACCTATGCTTTGTCATAAACATCGTAAAGTCCACTTTGCTCCCCTCCCAGAACCTAGAGTTCATAGGGGCACGGCTGGACTCTCTGCAAGCAAGAGCTTACTTGCCAGAGGACAGAGCCCAAAGGCTCATGGAGTTGGCATCCCGGTTTCTCAGCCTGCCCAGGGTTCCTGCCAGGCTCTGTCTGCAGCTCCTAGGACACATGGCATCGACTGTACATGTGACTCCCAATGCCCGCCTCCAAGTGAGGCCTGCACAGTGGTGCCTCAGAACTCAGTGGACACAAGCCACTGGGAACCTATCAGAAAAAGTCAGGGTGTCAAAACCATTCCTGACTTCCCTTCAGTGGTGGCTACACCCCCCCAACTTGCTTCAGGGGGTACCTTTTCAGGTACCTGTCCCCACAGTGGTATTGACAACAGATGCCTCCTTACAGGGCTGGGGAGCACACTGTCAGGGAAGCTGCACTCAGGGTCTCTGGTCCCCCTGCTAAGCCACGCAACAGATCAACCTACTCGAGTTGCGAGCTATTCGCTTAGCCCTCAAGGCTTTTTCTCACACTTTGGTTCACCAGTCTGTACTAGTTCAGACGGACAATCAAGTTGCCATGTTCTACGTGAACAAACAGGGTGGCACTGGGTCCAGACCCCTATGCCTGGAAGCCCAGGCCCTTTGCTCTTTTGCCCTCCGACACCAGATGTTGCTGAGGGCTGTTTACCTTCCTGGCCCAGAGAACTTTCTGGCGGACAGATTAAGCAGAATTCTGCAGCCCCATGAATGGCAGCTGCACCCTTTGGTGGTTCAACAAATTTTCCTGAAATGGGGACTTCCATCCATGGATCTCTTTGCCAGTCCCCTGAATCACCAACTGCCCAAGTTTTGTTCCAGGCAACCGCATCCCCTAAGGGTGGCGGCGGATGCCTTTCTGATTTCTTGGTCCCAGGGCCTGCTGTATGTGTTTCCTCCCACGCCTCTGGTGGCCCGAACCTTGTTCAAGATTCTCAGGGACAAGGCCTCGGTACTTCTGGTTGCTCCCAGGTGGCCGAGGCAGCCTTGGTTCCCACTTCTGCTTCAATTGGAAGTGGAGACTCCACTGCCTCTGGGGTTTCAACCCAACCTTCTCTCTCAGGATCAGGGTTCCTTTCTGCACCCCAATCTCAAATCTCTCAATCTGATGGCCTGGAGGCTGCAAGGGTAGTAGGCCTGGCTCCGTGGGGCCTACCTCGGGAAGTAGAAGAGGTGGTCTTGGCCTCTAGAAAGCAATCCACCAGGAAAACATATGCCCTGAAGTGGAGGAGGTTCTCCTTGTGGTGTCAGCAACGCAAGGAGGATCCTTTCGGCTGCACTGTGCCAGTAGTGCTCCAGTACCTTCTGCACTTGTCCAATCAGGGCCTTAAGTCCAATTCTGTTCGGGTCCACCTCTCTGCTCTGGCAGCTCACCACTCTATGGTGGAGGGACACTCTTTGTCGGTTCACCCCTTGGTGTCCAGGTTTCTCAGGGGCTTACTATTGCTCAAGCCTCCTCTCCGTCCACCGGCCCCTGAGTGGGAATTGAATGTGGTCTTGCAGTAACTGACTCGCCCACCCTTTGAGCCGATGGCTACATGTCCTCTACACTTCCTTTCCTGGAAGACTCTATTCCTAGTGGCCTTGACCTCAGCCAGGCGAGTGAGTGAACTTCAAGCCCTGGTCTGTGACAGACCCTACACTTGCTTCTATAGGAACAAGGTAGTCCTTCAGACTCATCCTAAGTTCCTCCCCAAGGTTGTCTCCTCTTTCCATCTCAACCAGGAGGTGGTTCTTCCAACATTCTTCCCTAGGCCTCATGCCAGCCGGGCTGAGACAGTCCTGCATACCCTGGACTGTAGGAGGGCCTTATCCTTCTACCTTGAGCGTACGCAGGGGCATAGGAGGGCTACTCAGCTCTTCGTATCTTTTGACCCCAATAACTTGGAGGTACCTGTCTCCAAGCATACCTTGTCCATCTGGGTGGCTGACTGTATCACCTGGGCTTACAGGGCAGCTGACCTTCCTTTGCAGGGTCAGGTCACGGCCCACCGTGTCAGGGCAATGGCTGCCACAGTAGCTCATCTCCGCTCTGTACTGTTGGCAGACATCTGCAGGGCTCCAACTTGGTCCTCAAGCCAGACTTTTGCGGCCCATTACTGCCTGGAGAGGGAGTCCCGTAGGGGCAGTGCTTTCGGTCAGGCAGTACTCCGGAATCTCTTTGAGGTTTAGGCAACTCCTACCCTCCAGCCCTCTGGTTGGGCTACCGGTGGGGGTGTGTTTCAGTGAAATCCTTTCTCTGATGCTGAGGCTAGAGGGAGCTCATTTTTCAGCTCTGGGTCCCCGGTAGCCTGAAGCTGGGGAGTCCCATAAGTGAGGACTGACTTCCTGCTTGGTCCTGGAGAAAGAGTAGTTACTCACCTGTAACATATGTTCTCCAGGAGCAACAGGAATCATTTCTCACAACCCTCCCTCCTCCCCTGGGAATTGCAGTTGTACATAGTTTATTTTTACATTTTTGTGTGCTGTTTTTTAGCTATGTCATTGGACTGAGCAAGATGGCATCTTTTGGGCGGGAAGGGGACCGCGCATGCGTGCAGTATTCCCAAATGCTTTCTTAGAAAGCTGGGGAAATGCTCCGCACGGGGGCTCCATCGGCGCCGATGTCACCCATAACTGAGGACTGATTCCGGCTGCTCCTGGAGAACACCTGTTACAGGTGAGTAACTACTCTCTCACTGCTCTATCTGGACAGCAAACTGAGCATTACTGCTATCTTCGTAATTCTCTGGACCGCCCATGCCCCACCCAAGTACGACACAGATAGTGTCGGGGTGATCAGTATGATTTTCAGTAGCAGTACCTGGATAGACCCAGCTAGCAACACTTACCAGGACAGCAGGTGCTGCTATCTGGATAAGCGTTTTTCAAGATTGGGCCCTTGTATTTACAACAAGTGCAAATAAGATAGCGTGAATGAAATCCCCACACATTTTGTCATCGCGGATCCTTCTGTCCCTACATCTTTTTCCCAGGCACATACTTTTAGCTACGGAGAGAATTATAGCTTTTAACGCTACTGAATAACTGTTTAGTTACCTGAGAAAATTCCTTTGAAGCTTGTCCTACCCATGCTCATTTAAGATCAAGCCTCACTTCAGGATGTGTGAGCTTTGACCAGAAAATAAGTTGGAATATGATCATCTCTTCACTATTAAAAATGTCATTGAAAATGAGACACAAATGGTGACTGTAAGGCAGGCTAGATGCTATGATATATTGGTGCAGGCCTGTCCGGCTATGCCAGCCATCTTCTCTTATGATGATTCTGTGCACTGTTCCCAAACTTGTTCTCGGGTCTCTAATAAGTTAAGTTTCAGGATATCTGCATTTCATATGCATAATATATATTTGTGTGCACTGCCTCGAATGCATGCAGATGTATCTCTTGCATATTCATTGTGGACATCCTGAAAACCCAATTAGCCAGGTGGATACCTGGGAACTGCTGACTTTATATGTAGATTGGTTTGATATTACTCATTAGCTAAATATTCTTTCTTATCTTCCATTAATGGCAGGTCCCATACTGGAGAAAAGCCCTATGTTTGTGAGGAGTGTGGGGCTTGTTTTGCTGATAAAGGCAAATTAAATGGCCACAAGAGGACTCATACAGGTATTAAATAATTGTTTCCATGTTCTTTTTAATCAACTACATAATAATTAATAGACTGTAGTTCCTCTCAGTGTTGTTAAATATTAACTAAAGCAGGGATTCACAGCTACTGTGATGTGGAGGGGAATTTTATAAGGGGGCGCTCGTTAAGCTTTTTTATGAAACCAAATACGCACCCATTTAACTTTATAAAATTCTCCAGGACCAAGCAGGAAGTCAGCCCTCACATATGGGTGACGTTGGCGCCGAATGCAGCGCGCATGTGCGGTCCCCTTCCCACCTAAGGGTGCCATCTTGCTCAGTCTTTCTTTTTCCACGGAGCCCAACGGACGTGAGTTCGTGTCACCCGGGAAAAGTAGATTTTTTTCGGCTATTTTGGCTTTTTCTGATCCGGTTCGACGTCGGTTCCCCTTCCCGCCTGGGCTCGGTACACCGGTATGGAGTCCGGAATTTTGATTTTCGGTTTTTGTCTTTCGTGACTAGCGTTCGCGCCTTTTTTGTGTTTTTACTGGCAGCCCGGTCTTTTGACCTTGCAGGGGCCCTTTTTCCCCCGATGGCTGCCAGCGGATTCAAAAAGTGTGATCGGTGCAAGAAACTTATGTCTCTCACTGACGCACATGACTGCTGCCTCCGCTGCCTCGGACCCGACCATGACCCGCTGGTC
Organism: Ichthyophis bannanicus; assembly: GCA_033557465.1. Classification (NCBI taxonomy): domain Eukaryota; kingdom Metazoa; phylum Chordata; class Amphibia; order Gymnophiona; family Ichthyophiidae; genus Ichthyophis; species Ichthyophis bannanicus. Next base: position 489,081,330 of record CM066033.1, read on the forward strand.
TGTGGCCCGTGCGGCAAAATGTCGTCGAAGGCACTTCGGAGCCATCAGCATCAACGTGAGAATTTTCTCAGAGTCCGCATCCAGCCGGGCCCGGACTTCGTCAAGAGGCCTCGACATCTCGGGAGTCTGACTCCAAGAGTCGGGGTTCCTCTGAGAGGGAGTCTCCCGCCCGGGAGTACAAAAGGAAGAAGAAGCTCGCGAGGACGGCGTTGGTGGAGGCTCCTGGGTCCTCGAGGGCCAGGTCGCGTAGCCCTGACCACCGCCCCGGGCTCTTGGAGTCGGAGAGGCCGTCCAAGTTACCTCGCCTGGAGCTGGAGTCTCCCCGAGTCACGTCCTCGTGGACTCTCCTTCGGGAGAACCGACGTTAGGCCCGAGTTGGGGGCTGCTAAGTCTCCTGAGCTTGGACTCAGGCTGACGGCCTTGGAGAGCAGCTTGGCTGCCTTCATGGAACAGCAGCAGGTGCTGATAGCCAGTCTGACCAGTGCATCTGCCCCAACCACCGGGACCTCGACATCTAAGTCGACCCCGGAGACCAAGCCGATCCTCGAGTCAATGAAGTCTCGAGTCGATCCTCGGCCAAGGTCCCCCTCGACCTCCCATGTGGGGCCGAGGTCATCGACGCCGATACCCTTGGCGTGGGGGCATGTGGCACCAAGGCCCACACGGCTGGAGCCGCTTGATTCCTCCTCGGAAGAGTCAGCATGGGAGACGGAGGACGAGGAGTCCTCGGACATCTTCTGGACCCGGTGCGTCCCTGCGGAGGCCGAGGAGGAACCTCGAGCTGAGGAGCTCGATGCCCTCCAGTATGACTTTCCTTCGAAGGAAACCTTTACTGTACTGGTTCCTCCAATGCTGGAATGGCTGCTCTTCCGTATGTGGGAGGCACTGGCCTTGGCACCGGTTCTTAGAAAACGGGTCAATTCCATTTATCGAGTCTGTAAAAGCCCTGGGTTCCAAAAGGCGCAGCTACCACACAACTCCATGGTTGTGAAATCGGTCATGCACCGCCTGAAGAGTCAGAAGATGCACTCCTTGGTGCCCCCCGGCCAGGAAGCCCGGAACCTGGATGCCCTCGGTAGAAAGTGCTTCCAGGGCTCTATGCTATCTTACCATGTCCAGACCTACCAGCTATACATGAGCATGTACCTATAAGACCTGGCAAAGGAGATTGCTGGGTTCTCAGCTAGCCTCTCTGAGGAACCTTTGCAGAGGTTCAAGGGTTTGTCAACAGGGATTCGAGAGTGCTCGAAGTTTATCTCTCGAGCAGCCTATGATGGCTTTGAGGCTTCGGCCCGGGTAGCAGCGGCCAGCATCGGTGCACGCCGTCAGGCCTGGCTAGAGTCATCAGACCTGGAGCCATGGGTACCAGGACAAGTTGGTCGATGTCCCCTGCCAAGGTGAAAACCTTTTCAGTAAGCCCATGATGGAAAAGGCTGCAGAAATAGAGACAGAAACTCTCACCAGGACAAGGCTGCCCAGAAAGACTTTTGCCCCTTCTCAGAAAAAGAAGGGCTCGGGGAAAAAAGCCCTTTTTCCCCGAGGAAGGGTGCTGCCTACAAATCCTACCCTTAATATCAGGCCTCTCCAGCTCCCCAACAGGGCCAGCAGGCCAAGGGGCAGGGGCATGGGCCCCTTAGGCAGAAGACCACCAAGCCGCCAGCTCCGGCTCCTGCACAGCAGGGAGCGGGGTTTTGACTCCCACAGCATAGCCTCTTCTCCACAGCTGGCTCCATTCAGCACAGGAGGTTGATTGACCCTGTACGCCTACAGTTGGCCAGCCATCACAGGGGATACCTGGGTCCTCAGCATAGTCCAAAAAGACTGTTTGCTCCACTTCCACCAGATACCCCCTCCTGCTTTCCAGGGGAGCCTCCAAGACTCCCTCTGCACAGAAACCTCCTCCTTCAGGAGTTGGCAAGTCTTCTAAAGGAACAGGCGGTGGAACCGGTGCCTCACCACCTGAAAGGGCAAGGCTTCTACTCCAGGTACTTTCTGGTACCAAAAAGGACAGGAGGCCTCCGACCTATCCTAGACTTGTGAAACCTAAACAAGTTTCTGGAGAGGGAAAAGTTCAAGATGCTTACCCTTGGAATACTGCTGCCTTACCTCCAGCAGGGAGATTGGCTATGCTCCTTAGACCTAAAGGATGATTATACTCAAATTCTCATCCATCCAGACCACAGACAATATCTCGGATTCGTGGTGGGAGGAAACCATTTCCAGTACAGAGTACTCCCCTTTGGCCTAACATCTGCCCCCAGGGTTTTCACCAAATGTCTGGCGGTGGTGGCGGCCTATCTCAGAAATCAGGGAATTTTTCCTTCCAAAAGTGGTCTCCTCTTTCCACCTCAATCAGGAGGTGGTTCTTCCGACCTTCTTTCCCAGGCTGCACACTAGCAGGGCTGAAACAGTCTTTATACCCTGGACTGTAAGAGGACCTTGTCTTTTTACATAGAACTTATGCGGGGGCATCGAAGGGCTACTCAGTTCTTCGTCTCCTTTGACCCTAATAAGATGGGGTTACCTGTCTCCAAGCGTACGTTATCCACTTGGGTAGCAGATTGTATCGCCTGGGCGTACAAGGCAGCCGACCTCCCCTTGCAGGGTCGAGTCACGGCCCACCGTGTCAGGGTGAAAGCCGTGTCGGTAGCTCATCTCTGCTCTGTTCCGTTGGCAGACATCTGCCGGGCCGCAACTTTTTCTTCAAGCCAGACTTTTGCAGCCAATTGCTGCCTGGAGAGAGAGTCCCGAAGGGACAGTACATTCGGACAGGCGGTACTCCGTAATCTCTTTGAGGTTTAAGCAACTCCTACCCTACGGCCCTTGTGTTGGGCTACCGTACGGAGGCGTTCACTCAGAGGATATTCTTATCACGAATGATGAGGCTCTTGAGAAGGAGCCATTTTTCAGCTTAGGGTTCCGAGTAGCCTAGAGCTGGGGAGTCCCATATGTGAGGACTGACTTCCTGCTTGGTCCTGGAGAAAGAGTAGTTACTCACCTGTAACAGGTGTTCTCCAGGAGCAGCAGGAACCAGTCCTCGCGATCCTCCCTCCTCCCCTGGAGTTGCAGTCATATACTTTATTTTGATTTTTTGCTGTCTTTTAGCTATGTCATCAGACTGAGCAAGATGGCACCCTTGGGCGGGAAGGGGACTGCGCATGCGCGCTGCATTCCCAAAGGCTTTCCTTGAAAGCTGGGGAAATGCTCCGCACCGGGGCTCCGTCACCCATATGTGAGGACTGATTCCTCCTGCTCCTGGAGAACACCTGTTACAGGTGAGTAACTACTCATCTCCAGGAACAAGCAGGAATGTAGTCTTCACATATGGGTATCGTCGGTACCGACGGAGCCTGCACGGTAACGCTCCCCAGTGTCCAATAGGAAAGCTTTTGGTAGCATCCCACAGCGCCTGCGTGCTGCCTTCCCGCCTTTCCCAACTGTCCCTCTCCAGTTCTTCGTTTTCCGCGGAGCCGACAGGTCGCACATCCTGTCACTGCAGAAAATAATTCCCTTCTATTCTTCTTTTTTGTGGTCTCATCTGCCTTCCTTCGACGCTACACCGTACCACCGGTTCTTCTTTCCTTTTTTCCAACCCCCCCCCCCCCCCTTTCTTCTGGAGTCTTTTCCAGTTATTTTCTCCTCAGGTGCCATGCACCATTTTGGGCACTAAGGCCCAACTTTTTCCTTTAAAATGGAAAAATCCGCTTCGGGTTTAAAAAAAAAAAGTGTTCCAAGTGTGGCGGTACCATCTCCGTCACCGACACCCATGAGTGGTGCCTCAAATGTTTAGGTCCTGACCACTCTATTTTGGAGTGTGTTGCCTGTGGGATGATGTTGAAAAGGGGCCCGCAGAACCGAGCTGCTAAACTTAGCACCCTTTTTCCCTTCGATGCAGCCTCTGTGGCATCGACGTCTTCCAGGGCTTTGTCTTCCTCCCATGGATCTCAGGTAACTAAACATAAATCTAGCCAGTCCTCAAAGGGTAGATCTCCCTCTAAGCATCGAGATGCCTCTGGCATTGCCCTTGAGGGACTTTCACCAGCAAAATTGCCCCGGCAGGAGGCTTCGCCTTCCAAAGCACTAACGGGGCTCCAGGATGTTCTCGAGGCCTCGACCTCGGCAGAACTACTGGTGCCATGCTCTGGGGTGTACCGGCTGCTTCATCCGGTACCGATACCCAAGCATCGGCAGCGTCACTAGACCAGAGATTCTTGGCTATTGAACGCAGTCTGACAGCTCTTCTCATGGCCTCGATGCCCCTGAAACCACTTCAGACAATTCAACCGGTACTTGTACCGACTGCATCGACATCGGCAGGTATTCTACCGGTACCGAGTCATGCTTATTCATCCAGTATCGACAAGTCGGTACCGGACCCCTCCGATGCCGACTTGTATCAGTACCGGTACCGGTACCGTGCCTTGCACGATCACCCGGATCGGAGATACTTTGAATCCTCGGATGAGTCTGAAGCACTGTTCCCTCTAAGCTGTGCGCATGTGCACACGCACACACCTCGCCGAGCGAGCGCACATACTTTACAACAGAGCGCACAAAAATTGCGGTTCTGATTTTGATAGAAAACAACACAGATGTCTTAAAATTTAAAAGTTCTTGTGTATTTACGGTTTTCAGAAGTTCTACAATATTTTCTAGTGCAATCAATGTGGTGTACATACTGTATTCTGACGTGTAGTCAAATTTTAAAGTATTTAACTCCGAGTGTCGTTATGTGGTGCATAAAAATTTAACCTTCCTTCGAAAGCTGCACACAGCTGATATTTTATGCGCACACAGCCTACAGAAAATTAGAGGGAACATTGGTCTGAAGACTCTGAAAGCTCTGCCGATACCAGAGTACTTCTTCCTGAGGATTCTTCATCATCTCAGCGTAGGATGTCTCCACCAGAGGATATATCCTTTCAGGATTTTATCTGAGATGTGGCTCGAGGTCTTTCCATCACAGTGGCTCCTGAAAAAGAACCTAGGGCAAAGGAATTAGAAATCCTACAATACCCTAAAGCTCCCAAGGAGGCAGCTAGCTTACCTATTCATGAGATCTTGTATGATCTCATGTTAAGGATGTGGGAAACACCTCTAACCACATCTCCTCACTCTCGAAGACTCGACACCATGTATCGAGTTCCTCCTTGTCCTGGGTTTCAGAAGACTCAGCTACCACACCATTCCATGGTGGTGGAATCAGCTATGAGAAGGATCAAGAGTGCAAAAAGGCATGCATCTAATCCTCTAGGACGTGAGTGTAGGACTCTTGACACCTTTGGACGTTGAACCTTCCAGGCTTCGATGCTTTCTGCTAGGATCAGTTCCTATATATTATATATGGGAATGTTCCTTAAGGAGGTCACGGGAGATTTAGAGCTTATGAGCCCTCTCCTTCCTGATAAGAGGCAGGATTACCTTGCCCTTGTCAAACATGCTTAGGATGTTTCCAAGTTTGTGAATCGTGCAGCCTTTGACTGCTTTGAATGCATAAGCAGAACCTCTGCTATTGCCATAGGTGCACGTAGGATTGCCTAGCTCCAGGCATCTGACTTGGAACTTTGGGTACAGGATAAACTAGGGAATATTCCTTGCACAGGAGAGAATCTCTTTGGCAAGAATTGTCAGGAAAAAGCTAATGAGATAGATGCTGGCAATATCACTTTGTATAGATTGTCTAAATCTACAGCTGATCCTGCAAGGAAAAAAATCCTACAAGAAACCATTCTTCAGTAAGAAGAAGACGTTTTATCCCTCCTATACCCAGCAGGGGCATCGTTTAGGTCAGTCTGCCCAAAAGGGACAGCAGCAACAACCTAGGCAAAGAAAAACAAAAGCTGCTAAGCCTCAACCTGCTCAGCAGACTCAGCCTCCACAGGGGCTTTGACTCCTATCTAGAGAACTTTGCCTTCCTGGCCCTGAACGGCCCAGAGCCTTCCACCATTCCAGGAAGGTTATGTCATTTTGCCCCCAGATGGGGGCAGATAACAGCAGAAAATTGGATTCTGTCTATTGTAAGAGAGGGGTACAAGCTTCATTTCCTCAGCATGCCCCCTCCTACAATGGCAAGACAGTTCAATTCTCAGACCTCTCTCAACGACCAGTTAGGTCAAGAGGTCACTATGCTTCTTGCCCAAGGGGCAATACAAGAGGTACCCATTCTCCAACAGGGTACAGGGTTCTACTCCCCCTATTTCCTTATTCCAAAGAAAACAGGAGGACACAGACCCATTTTAGACCTCAGAGAATTGAACAAATTCCTGTTCAAAGAGAAGTTCAGAATGATTTCTCTAGGAACTCTGCTGCCATACCTTCAGAGTCAGGATTGGCTTTGTTCTCTAGATCTCAAGGATATGTGCACTCATGTTCTCATCCATCCAACTCATCGAAAGTTCCTTTGCTTTCTATTTCAAGGGAAGCACTACCAATATAGGGTTCTTCCTTTTGGCCTGGCCTCGGCACCAAGGGTGTTCTCAAAATGCATGGCTGTGGTGGCAGCATTTCTTCACACCCTAGGAATATTAGTCTTCTCTTACTTAGACGACTGACTCATTCGAGCCCCTTCAGAGCCAGAGGCTAGGATTTTTCTCTCTCACACAAAGCGCATCCTTCAGTATTTGGGACTTGTCATAAACTTCCCAAAATCCAACCTTGCTCCCACTCAGTCCCTAGAGTTTATAGCAGCTCTGCTGGATACCAGACAGACAAGGGCCTACCTTCCACAGCCCCGCTGCCTTCGCACTGTGCAGTTAGCTTCCCAAGCAATGCTAAAACCTCACCTCACTGCTCGGGAAATGTTACAATTGCTAGGCCACATGGCATCCACCGTGCATGTGGTTCCTTATGCTCGCCTCCATATGAGGGCAGCCCAGTGGACTTTATCCACTCAATGGACTCAGGTGTCAGGTTGCCTGTCAGACAAAGTAGCAAACTCAGATCACCTTATTTTGTCCCTCCAATGGTGGCAATCGCCCCAAAACCTTTTGGTGTGGTCCCCTTTTCAGCAACGTCCACCCCAAGCCACTCTAACAGATGCCTCACAGGTGGGTTGGGGAGCCCACCTGCAAGGCCTCTCTACCTAGGGTACCTGGACTCCACAGGAGACCTATCTACTTATCAATCTCCTGGAACTCAGAGCAATCTTCCTTGCTCTTCGAGTATTCCACACCCAGCTCAGCTACAAGACAGTCGTAGTTCAAACGGACAATCAAGTAGCCATGTTCTATGTGAACAAGCAGGGCGGAACAGGCTCTGTCGCTATGCAACGAAGCTTTGCGACTATGGGCCCTCGCGACCTCGCTTCACGACCTCGCCAAAGAGCTCGACGTGTTCCACGTGGGCCTTGGTGGGAAGCACCTTCTCAGGTTCCAAACCCTCCTGAAGTCTGTTGCAGACTGCTCAAAATACCTTTCCCACGCTGTATGCAACAGGTTTGAGTTTTCCGCCCATGTAGCAGCGGTTGGCATCGGAGCCCGATGCCAGGCGTGACTCCAGTCTTCGGACCTGGAGCAGTGGGTCCAGGAGTAGCTCCTGGATGTCCTCTACCTCAGCGAACAGCTATTCGGCAAGCCCATGGAGGACAAGGCAGCCAAGATCAAGACAGAGTTCGTAACTCACAAAACCACCTCACTTCCACGGAAGAAGCAGCACACCAAAAAGCCTTTCTTCCAAAGGAAAGGGCTTCCCTACCGGGGATACCCACCATACCCGCCTACTCCTGCGCCGACTACCAGCACTCAGTGCAAGGGGGGGGGCCCAGGGTCACCGGAAACCCAAGGGGCCCAAGACCCAGCCACCGGCTCCACACCAGCCAGCCCCAGGGTTTTGATGCTGAAAAAGCATAGCCTCTCGCCCCCCGGGGACGCTTCCACCTGTGGGCGGACACCTGTCCCTTTTCGCCCCCGAATGGACGGCTGTTACGTTGGACACCTGGGTCCTGCAGGTAATCCAGGAGGGGTATCGTCGTCTTCTAGACAGATTCCCTCCTCCCTTCTCCCTGGCAGAACCTACTCGGCTTCCCTCACACCAGGCTTGCTTACAGCAAGAGCTGAACCACCTCCTTGGTCAACAGGCAGTCGAAAGAGTTCTGCCGCACCTCCGGGGTCAGGGAATTTATTCCCAGTACTTCCTCATTCCGAAGAGGACGGGGGGCCTGCACCCCATCCTCGACCTCAAGAATCTGAATACATTTCTGGTGTGGGAGAAGTTCAAAATGCTATCCCTTGGCATCCTGCTGTCCTACCTCTGGCAGTGCGATTGGCTATGCTCCTTGGATCTCAGAGATGCTTATGCCCACATTCCAGTCCAACCCAAGCACAGAAAGTACTTGTGTTTCATGGTACAGGGAGAGCACTTCCAGTACAGAGTGCTCCCCTTCCGGTTTGCGTCTGCCCCGCGAGTTTTCACCAAGTGCCTGCCAGCGGACGTGACCCACCTCCGGCTGCAGGGCATATCAGTCTACCCTTACCTAGATGATTGGCTCGTCTTGGGCACCTCCGGCAGAGGAGGCTCACCTCTCGGCATCACACACGATCCTCCTTCTCGAGCGCCGGTTTCCTGATCAGCTACTCCAAATTCCACCTCACCCAGGTGCGGATCCTGGAGTTCATTGACGCTCTTCTTGACACACAACGTGCGACCGCCTTTCTCCCTCAAGGACATGCTTGCATGCACATGCGAGTGGCCCAGTGGTGCCTCGGAGCACAATGGACCCAAGCCTCAGGATCCCTCATGCAGACCAACAACAGTCACAATGTTCTACATAAACAAGGAGGGGGGTACAGGCTGCAGTTCTCCTCTGCTCCTTCGCATTGCGCCGGAACATGATCCCAAGAGCTGTCTACCTCCCAGGCCAAGACAATGTCCTCGTGGACAGGTTCAGCAGGCTTCTCTGCCCGCATGAGTGGTGCCTCAGTCCAGGGGTGGTTCTCCGCCTGTTCCGCCGCTGGGGGACTCCATCCAAGGACCTGTTCCCCAGCCCGGCGAACGTGCAGCTCCCCCGCTTCTGCAGGGCCAATACCATGCCCGAGTAGGGTGACCCCCGGATGCGTTCCTCCTGAACTAGACCTCCGGGCTTCTGTATGCGTTCCCCCCCCCCCACTCCTCTCATTGCGAAGACCCTCCACAAGATCCGGCGCGACTGAGCCTCTGTGATTCTCATGGCTCTTTCTTGGCCTCGACAACCTTGGTTCCCGCTTCTACTCCGACTCTTGTTGGAATCTCTGGTCTGCTGATGCAGGAGGAGGGACGGGTGCTTCACCTGAACTTGATCTCACTATCCCTGACGGCACCCATGCCAGGCAGCATCGCTGCGCTCCGTGCCTCTGACGGACATCTGCCAGGCTGCGACCTTTGTGAATACCTTTGCTTCGCACTACTGCCAGGAGAGGGAGTCCTGCCGGGACAGTGCCTTTGGCCAGGCTGTACTCCGTAGTCTGTTCAGGGTATAAGCAACTCCTGCCGTCCGACCCTTCTTCTACGGCTACCGAGAGCTTGCCCCGAGGACTCAGGCTTCCTTCGGACATTGGCTTCTGCTCACGGCCTCACAGAGGCATTTTTAGCTTACAGGTTCAGTAGCCTCTAGCTGGGGAGTCCTGTAAGTGAGGACTGACTTCTTGCTTGTTCCTGGAGAAAGCATAGTTACTCACCTGTAAAAGGTGTTCTCCAGGAACAGCAGGAATCAGTCATCATTACCCTTCCACATCCCCTGAAGAGTTGCAAATTTTTTTTATCCTTCCCTTGCCATCTGCTGCTTAGGGCTGTAGCTCTGGGACCTGACTGAGCAAGATGGCACCTTTGGGCAGGAAGAGGACCACGCATGAGTGGCAGCAATCCCAAAGGCTTTCTTTGAAAGCTGGGGAATTGTTCCGCGTGGGCTCCGTCGTTACTGATGTCACACATAAGTGAGGACTGATTCCTGCTGTCCCTGGAGAACACCCGTTACAGGTGAGTAACTATGCTTTTTCCAGATGGAATCATTATATCCGATGGGTTTGAATCAAGATACAGATTTTCTGTTTCTCCAGGAACAAGCAGGAAGTCAGCCCTCACATATGAGTGATGTCAGCACTGACTGAGCCCTTGCGGAAGCATCCCCCCAGCGTGGTCCCCTTCCCGCCCAAGGGTGCCATCTTGCTCAGTCTCCTTTTTTCTGTGGAGCCCTTCAGACATTCGTCTGGCTTGTCCCCGGAAAAAGTTGATTTTTCTCTCAGAGTTTCATACTCGCCTCCAGTATTGCACCGGCACTCTTCCTGCCTACTGACTTCATTGCCTTGGCAACTCTTTTTGTAGTTTTTCATTGTTTTCTTTTCCTGGCTTCTTCACGCCTCTTTTCTTCCACTGGTAGCCCAGAGAGTCTTTGACCTCGCAGGGGTACTTTTTCCTCCCATAGCTACTAGTGAGCTATGGGCTTTCAGTAGCCTGTAACTGGGGAGTCCTATATGTGAGGACTGACTTTCCTGCATGTTCCCAGAGCAAGCGTAGTTACTCATCTTTAATAGGTGTTTTCTGGGGACAGCAGAAATCAGTCCTCACAACTCTCCTTCCTCCCCTTGTAGTTTCTCCTTTACCATCTTTTATTTTTACTGTCTCTTAGCTATGTCATCTGACTGAACAAGGTGGCATCCTTGGGCAGGAAGGGGGCCATGCATGCGTGGTGGTATCTCCCAAAGGCTTTCTTTGAAAGCTGGAGGGATGCTTTTGCGAGGGCTCCGTCGGTGCCGACATCACCCGTATGTGAGGACTGATTCCTGCTGTCCCCGGAGAACACCTGTTACAGGTGAGTAACTATGCTTTTCATTTTTTTCTTGCTTTTATGTGTATTGTTTGTATTGTTGTGTATAATTTATCTGTTTTGTTTTTTAATCTTTCTATTGTAAACTGCCTTGATGTCCGCGAAGGGTGGCATAGCAAATTTTACAGTAAATATAAACAGAAAACATACCTTTAGTGATTGTGATGGAGGCCTGATTTATTTATTTAAAAACATTTATATACCGCCGTTTGCTAAAGCATTCACAGCGGTTTATAATAAAATAAAAATACAATCCCATTGATTCCACCCAGCAGGATCCCTACCCCCTTAAGAAGAGAAGTGCTTAAGACTTAACTAATAACGCTTGGAATAGGAATCGATGGCCATGCGGAATGTGTGCTGCATAACTTCATATAGATAAGTTATTCATTAAGGGGTTAATTTTATAAAGCTTGCTGCGCATATAAAATCTGAAGTCAAATGCATAAATTATCCATTAAATGACTGAACGGATAACTTACAAAGCCACAACTAACTTGCTCCAGACCACACCCCATTTTTAAAATGGACGATTGTGACGTTTTATCCATTTTAAACAGCCAAATTTAAAAACAGTCATAGTTCTCATGTGAATAAAGGCACCACTGCCAGCTACATATATGCTTCTGAATATTGACCTGTCAGTATTTCAGGCCACTGCTAGAGGATTAGTAGAAGCATGGCTTCAGTTAAGTTAATCCCTTTTGGAGATTTTTTTGTGGTGCACAAGCAAGCTCTCTTTTCTCCAAGTTTAGGTGTGCAACCAATTTGACTCTAGAAATATGCATGTGTATTTTAGAACTAAATTGTTTTAGTGCGAATGGCAGGAGAAACTAACTGATTCTTCATCTATATAGGAGAGCGTCTCTTCAAGTGTGATGTATGTGGAAAACATTTTGCAACTAATGAATATTTAAAGTGTCACAAACGATGTCACATGGGAGCAAAGCCTTACAAATGTAATGTGTGCGGGAAAACATTTGGATTGAGAGCTTCTCTGGCTCAGCACTGTAATGTCCATGCAGGTAAGAGAATCAAGCATACACTCAAACCTGCTCTATACCATACTCCTCTTATACACAAACTTAATATGTTTCTGTTTAAGAAGATGTTCTATCTAGTTCCACATGTCTTAAAAGAGGACTCACTTACTGTTTAACAGTATTATTTAAAAAATAGTTGAGATACAGTATTATAGTAGTGTTTTGCCTGGTAGCTTTCTTATTATTTTTGTTTTGTAGAACATAAGATCTTAAAAACATGCATACTAAGGTCTAGTGTTTATTGATATTAATAATGTGGGAGCAACTGGATAACTCAGTTGGAAGCACTGCCAAGCAGAGCACTTGGATTTGATTCCTGGGATAATCCTTCCATTCTCTAAGTGTGGACTGGGGCTGGGGATGCTGCGAGGGCATACCCAGTTATCCAACAGTGACACCTAGGGGCTGGACTTGATTGCAGAGCATTTCCCCAGCTTTCAAAGAAAGCCTTTGGGACATGCTACCATGCATGCGTAGCCACCTTCCCGCCCAAGGGTGCCATCTTGCTCAGTCTCCTTTTTTCCCCAGTTTGCGTACCGGTTCCTTTTTCTGCCTCGGGGCGCTGTCACAGACGTCCTCTGCTCTTCCTTTTTTGATGAGGCTTGCCTCGACCAGCGTTTGTACCCTTTTTTCATCTGGGGGTCGTCAACCCCGGCTGGGTGTCTCTCACCATTTCCCCCGGTGGGTTCAAAAAGTGCAACCGCTGTGGTCAGACCATGTCTATTGCAGACACCCATAATTGTTGCTTGCACTGCCTCGGACCGACCACAACAGTGCCACCTGCGACCTGTGCCAGGCTATGGCTCTGAGAACCAACAAGAAATGGTCTGAGTTGCAGGAAAAGCTGTTTCCGTGGTCCAACTCAGCACCAGCTTCCCCGATGCTGAACCCCAAGCCGATCACATCCCGTGAGGCCTGGGCGTCTTCGGAGTCCTGTGGCGGCAGCTCCTCCGTAAAGACGCCAGACCCTGTAAAGAAAAAGAAAAAATCCTCGAAGCCAGTCAAAGTTCCACTGGTGAAACCCGGTAAGGTTCCGCAGAGAGGCGATGGACCTGTTCGCCTCCCCAGACAACATGCAGTCTGCCCCACTTCTGCTCATGCCAGCAACACCCAGGGAGAGTAGCGGCGGATGCCTTCGTGACCGCCTTCGTGGACCGCCAAGCATTTTGTGAAGACTCTTGGGGCAGAGGCGAGGCCAAAGGATGACCTCTGATGACCAAGATCTTCTTCAAGGTCCAGAGCGAGTGGGCATCGGTGATCCTGATCGCCCCCAGATGGGCCTGGCAACCCTGGTTCCCTCTATTACTCTCCCTGTCGGTGGCACTCCCGGTCCCACTGGGTCGGGACCCGGACCTTCTGTCCCAGGAGAAGGGCCCCCTCCTGCACCCCAATCTGGGGTTGCTAGTGTTGACAGCCTGGCTGCTGAAAGGGTAGCCCTGGCCCCTTTCAGTCTCCCAGGGGAAGTCAAGGAGATCCTGCTGGCCTCCCGTAAACCCTCCACGAGACAGGCATATTCCTTCAAATGGAAAAGATTCTCGGTCTAGCGTGCGGAGAGAAGGGAGAACCTCTTCTCCTGCCGTGTGCAACTAGTGTTACAATACTTATTGCACCTCTCACATACCAGCTTAAAACCTAATTCAGTGAGGGTGCACCTGAGCACCATAACTGCTCACCATCACCTGGTAGAGGGGAAATCCCTCTCAAACCAGCCCCTGGTCTCCCGATTCCTCTGGGGCCTCTTGCTGTCTAAGCCCCCTCTCCACCCTCCAGCGGCGGAATGGGACCTTAATGTAGTGCTCTCCCAACTCGCCAAGCTGCCATTCGAGCCCCTGGCCACATGCCATCTGAGATACCTCTCCTGGAAAGTGGTTTTCCTAGTGGCCATCACGTCTGTTCGGAGAGTGAGTGAACTCCAGGCCTTGGTGGCGGATCCGCCATATAGAAGGTTCTATAAAAACAGGGTAGTGCTCTGCACACACCCTAAATTCCTGCCCAAGGTGGTATCTCCCTTCCACCTCAATCAGGAACCACCTTTTTCCCACGACCCCATGCTGGCAGGAAGGAACTCGTCTTGCATATGCTAGACAGCAAACAGGCTCTGTCCTTCTATTTGCAAAAAAACCAGGCCCATTGCAAAGTTCCTCAGCTCTTTATATCATACGACTCCAGCAGACGGGCTCCTGGTAACAAAGCGGACTCTGTCCACTTTGTTGGCAGACTGCATTGCCCTCGCCTATGAGCGAGCAGATCTCTCCCTTGTGCACCAGATCACTGCACATCGTGCGCGGGCTATGGCTATATCAGTAACCAACCTCCGCTCAGTGCTGCTGACAGAAATCTGCAGGGTCTCCACATGGTCTTCGATCCATATGTTTGTAGCTCATTACTGCCTGGAGAGCGAGTTCCGCAGGGACAATGCCTTCGGGCAGGCAGTACTCCTGTAATATTTTCGGTGTGTAGACAACTTGCTGAATGCTAGGGTCATGCAGAGTCTCTCAGTGGGGACTCGTCTTCTTCAAATCACAGCTACCCAATGGGGCACTGGTGGTACTGTTGTGGTTCGGTCCTCGGCAGCCTGGAGCTAGTGAGTCCCATATGTGAGGACTGACTTCCTGCTTGTTCCTGGAGAAAGCATAGTTACACATCTGTAACAGGTGTTCTTCAGAGACAGTAGGAATCGGTCCTCATAACCCTTCTTCCTCCCCTTGGAGTTGCTTCCTTATATTGTTTAAGTCCTTTTTTGCTATGTCATCTGACTGAGCAAGATGGCACCCTTGGGTGGGAAGGGGACCACACATGCGTGGTAGCATGTCCCAAAGGCTTTCTTTGAAAGCTGGGGAAATGTTCCACGCGGGCTCCATCGACGCCGATATCACTCATAAGTGAGGGCTATTTCCTGCTGTCCCTGGAGAACACCTGTTACAGGTGAGGAACTACGCTTTATGGCAGTATAAATAGAAACTAGTTCTGATTGAGCTGGAAGTCCAAAGGAGCAGGAGGGAACTGCCAGATCAAAAAATGTTATTAATCTAAATGTGTATAGCACCTTCTATCCAGGGAAGAATCCAAATATTCTTTGTAATTCAATTTTTTAGAAAGATTCATAATATTCAAGCTTTGAAAGCTACTGCAAGCATATTTTGGAGAGGTGTAGTTCATAAATTCTTTAGATTTTTTTTTAAACGAATCCCAGCCGATTTCAAACAAATGTAAGAACATAAGATGTGTCAAGCTGGGTAAGAAAGATAGCCCACTGAGCTCACTACCCTATCTTCCTATCTCCAGTAATGGCCATTCTGGCTCATTTGGAATTACCTGTTGGAAGTCCATTCCATGATTCTTACTTCATGAAGTGAGAGGTGGAGACACCCGAAGTTCTGGTTATGTCATAGTTAATGGAACTGAAATGTACAAAAAATGTTTTAACATCAGCCAAATCCCTTGTCTTGATCACTCCTTTGTAGTTATATGTTGACTGAAAAAAATAATTTCTAGAGTTAATTTTAAATCTACACTACTTAGCTTTCTGGTATAGTTTCCTAGTCCTAACACTATTGGAAAGAGTGAATATTTCCTCCCTATTTATTCCACCTCGCTCATGATTTTATAAACCTCTATCAGGTAGTCTCTAAGCTCAAGAGCCCTAACATATGAAATTGTTTGCTTACTTTGTTAAAAATTCTCTTAGCTAGATATAGCTGATTGAGGAAGCCTAATTTCCAGATCATACTGCTAGGCCAGTCCAGACAAGCGGGTTATGCACCCCTGCCAGCAGATAGGGAGACAGTGAAAAAACTCCAGAGCTGTGATTGGTCAGGCTCTGGGTGACATAGGCATACTCCTAGAGGTCCTATTCAGTAACTGTGTAACAAGCCAAAAAGGCAACATCTCAGGGAAAAAACGCAACTATGAATCCCTGGAGGTCCTATTCAGTATTTTCTCTGTCTCAGCAGATGAGGGTGTTCTTCAAGCTTGTTCTACAATTTCTTTTTTTTTACTTTATCTTGAGGCTCCTGGATGCACCCAGAGTACACAAGAGGTATTACTCTGGGTTTCCAAGCAACTTGATTCCCCAGATAAGCTTGTGGAGCTCCTGAGCCTGGCTTCAGTAGAGCTCCCGAATTTCTTAAAGCAGCGCTGAGTCTTTGCCACGAGGGCTTAGACTTTAGCAGGAGGATCAGGTATCAATTTCAGAGCAAAACTGTAAGTAAGCTGTTTTGTTACTTGCCTCAGCTGCCCCGGGTTTATTTCAACTGCTCTACATCAGGACCGGCTGTCTCTGACCTGATTCCTTCACTTCCGGTTTTGTTGGGGTCTGTTAAACTGGGTTTTGAAGTTCCTATAGCTGCTGACAGCACTTTCCTCCATACTGCAACCGAAATCGCCGTGTTTTCTGCAGTTTTTAGTGATGGAGAAGCCATTTACTGTCCTTTAGTTTTGCCGGCGGCCATTTTGAAAAACGGGGCATTGCTTTTTCTTCATTAGTTTTGGCGGGAGCAGCTGCTGACTGAGTTTGTTTCTCTCCTTAGCATTCCAGGCACAACAGGTTTTCATTGTCACTTTCTGGGGGTTTATTTTCTCTGTTTTATTTTGATTCTCTTTTACTATTTAAAAAAAAAAAAGTTAGTTTCAGTAATGCCTTCTTCTCTTTTCAGATGCATAGTCTGTAATAGAAAGCAGAAAGAATTAACTAATCGCCTGTGCTCTGCCTGTTTGTCAGACCCTGGGGAATCGTCGGCTTCTGTTCTCCCCACACTGCCTGCAGTTGAGGTCAGCTCCCAGCTTCCCTCCCTAGATGCTCTACAAGGTGTCTCACCTTCTGAGAGTTCTCAGCCAGCCCCCACCTTGTTTCCTCAGCCGTCGGGGACTCCCAAAGATTCGACAGATACGCAGTTTCTGGCACTGTTTCGCTAGGCTTGGACTCTTTGGCGTATGGAGTCTGCAGAGCTTCCCACGGCGTCTGCTCCAACTCCTGATAAGCAGATTTCTGGCAGCCGTAAGCGATCTCATAAGACCACATTTCTCAAACAAGTACCACCTTCGGGAGAAGAAGCATGGTTAGCAGAGGCTACTGATTTGCTTGAGGACCGCAAATCTTCAGAAGGAAGTTTGCCTGCTTCAGAGCGTGAAGACGGAGAATATTCTCTCTCGGATTCTTCCTTGACAGCACCTGAGGATTCTCAGGACATCCGGCTCTTTCGCAAAGAGGAGTTGCCTGCTCTTATAGCGCAGGTGGTGGAGGCGCTGCACCTCTCTGACCATCCCGTCTCTCAAACCTTGCAGCCTCATTCTCAGCCGGATCCTATATTACAGGGAATACGCAAGCCTTCCAGAGCCTTTCCCTTTCCAGCTGAATTGCAACAGATAGTATTTCGGGAATGAGACTCCCCAGATGCCTCCTTACGCATCGCTCGCCATATTGGGCAATTATATCAATGGACTCCCTCGGACCTCAACCGTTGGCTGGCCTACCCGAAGGTGGATGCTTTGGTGACTGGGGTAACAAAGCATACAACCATCCCGGTGGAAAGCGGAGCGGCGCTCCGGGATCAACAGGACCGTAAGGTCGAAGGTCTTCTTAAGACAGCCTTCTCGTCTTCGGCTCTGTCGCTTCAGGCAACCGTTTGTGGAGGCCTGGCGGCTCGAGCTTCCCTTCGATGGATTCAACAGCTTCCTGACACTTATCCGGAACTTGATCGTCTGGAATCGGTGGCCGCGTTCTTAGCGGAAGCGTTTTTATGACCTCCTGCGTCTTTCAGCTCGCTCGCTAGCAGCGGTGACGGTGGTTAGACGCTGGCTCTCGCTGCGTCAGTGGGCAGCGGATGTGGCCTCTAAAACGCGATTGTTGAAGCTTCCATTTAAGAGCAGACTCCTGTTTGGGGAAGATCTGGATAAGTTGGTGAAAGATCTAGGAGAGGTTAAAACTCAACACCTACCTGAAGACAGACCTAAAGCTTCTCGCCATGGATCTCGTACACAATCCTTTCGGCACTTCGCCTCCTTCCATGACTCTAGGAGGAATCGCATTCTGGCCGAATTCCTCCTCTGCTTCATCCAGCGGGCACAGTCCTTTCTGGGAGCCCGTAAGGGATCTGAGTCCTATTCGGGTAGAGGTAGATTCTCTGGTGCCTCCCGCCCGTCCCGCTGACGGGATGCTTCACCCACTTAAGCTGCTTCCACCAGTAGGGGGTCGTTTAGCCCTCTTTGCTCGTCAGTGGGCCTTAACTACGGATCAGTGGGTCCTCGACATTGTTTCTCTGGGATATGCCCTTGAATGTTGGCGCCCCATTCGAGACGCGTTTTTGGTTTCTCCCGGACGTTCCCCCGGGAAAAGGCTAGCCATCCAATCCACCGTTCAAAGACTCCAGCGTTTAGATGCCATTCGTCCAGTTCCACCGTTGGAAAGAGGACTAGGCCGTTACTCTATCTATTTCGTGGTGCCAAAAAAGGACGGCTCCTTTCGTCCTATCTTGGACCTCAAAGGCGTCAATCGCAGTCTGCGGGTACCACACTTTCGAATGGAGTCTCTGAGATCCGTTATTCAAGCGGTGCGCAAGGGGGAATTTTTAGCTTCCTTCGATCTTGCGGAAGCATACTTTCACATTCACATTCGAGAGGGGCATCAGCGACTCTTTCAATTCGCGGTACTCTGTCAATATTTCCAATTTCATTCGATGCTCTTCGGTCTAGCTTCGGCGCCTCGAACCTTCTCCAAGTTAATGGTGGTAGTAGCTGCGGCCTTACGCAGCCGCGGCATCAGAGTTCATCCTTATCTGTATGACTGGCTCATTCACGCAGACTCTCTCCCCAAGGCTTGCAGCACAGTCTCGGTGGTTGCTACCTTTCTCGAGAGCCTCGGCTGGGTAATCAACCGCGACAAGAGTTGTCTTCAGCTGTCCGAAGAGATCGAATTTTTGGGGGCTCGATTTGAAACAGCCTTAGGTCGGGTCTTTTTGTCAGTGCCTCGATTCCTCAAGTTAACTTCTCAAGTTCGCAGTCTCCTAGCACAGGTCATAAGATATGCCATACTGGGTCAGACCAAGGTCCATCAAGCCCAGTATTCTGTTTCCAACAGTGGCCAATCTAGGTCATACGTACCTAGCAGTTTCCCCAAGGGACACAGGTTCCACAATGCTTGTATTGGTTCAAGCATTGATATCCTGGGTCCCTTCTTAATAATGGTTTATGGACCTTTCCTCCAGGAACTTGTCCAAACCTTTTTTAAACCCAGCTACACTAACAGCCTTTACTACATCCTCCGGTAACAAATTCCAGAGTTTGATTACACGTTGAGTGAAAAAATATTTTCTTTTATTAGTCTTAAATAGTTTACCCTGTAGCTTCATTGCATGTCCCCTAGTCTTTCTATATTCTGATAAGGTAAACAATCGATCTACGTTTACCCGTTCCACTCCGTTCATTAATTTATAGACTTCTATCATATCTCCCCTCAGCCGTCTCTTTTCCAGGTTAAAGAGCCCCAACCTTTTTAGCCTTTCTTCATAGGAGTAGCCTTCCATCCCCTTTACCATTTTGGTGGCTCTTCTCTGAACCTTTTCTAAAATTGCTATATCCTTTTTAAGATATGGCGACCAGAATTGCACACAATATTCAAGGTGCGATCTCTCACCATGGAACGATATAGAGGCATTATAATATCTTTTGTTTTATTTTCCATTCCTTTCCTTATCATACCTAGCATTCTATTTGCTCTCTTGGCCGCCGCTGCACACTGGGCCGAGGGTTTTAACATGGTATCCACAAGGACGCCTAAATCTTTTTCTTGGGTGGTGGTTCCTAATGTGGAACCTTGCATCGTGTAACCATAGTTTGGGTTGTTCTTCCCTAGGTGCATAACCTTGCACTTCTCCACATTAAATTTCATCTGCCATTTTGATGCCCAGTCTTCCAATTTATCAAGATCCTCTTGCAATTTTCCACAATCCTCCTGGGTTTTAACAACTTTAAATAGTTTTGTGTCATCAGCAAATTTGATAACCTCACTCGTTATTCCACTTTCCAGGTCATTTATGAATATGTCAAAAAGCAGCGGACCCAGCACAGATCCCTGGGGTACACCACTATTCACCTTTCTCCATTGGGAAAATTGGCCATTTAGCCCTACCCTCTGCTTTCTATCTTTTAACCAGTTCCTGATCCACAGTAGTACACTGCCTCCTATCCCATGACTCTTTAGTTTTGCCAAAAGTCTCTCATGAGGGACCTTGTCAAAGGCTTTCTGAAAGTCCAGATACACAATATCAACCGACTCACCTTTGTCCACCTGTTTATTCACTCCTTCAAAAAAACATAACAGATTAGTAAGACAAGATCTTCCTTGTCTAAAGCCATGTTGGCTGTCTCCCATTAGGTCATGACTATCTATATGCTGAGTAATTTTATTCTTTATGATGGTTTCTACCATTTTTCCCGGTACTGATGTCAGGCTCACCGGTCTGTAGTTTCCCGGATCACCCCTCGAACCCTTTTTAAAAATTGGTGTTACATTGGCGATCCTCCAATCCTCAGGTATTAGAGATGATTTTAATGATAGTTCACAGATTACTGATAGCAGGTCTGCAATCTCAAATTTCAGTTCTTTCAACACCCTTGGATGTATACCATCCGGCCCAGGTGATTTGCTACTCTTCAGTTTATCTAATAGTTGTAGGACATCTTCCCGATGTATCGATATTTCCTTCAATTCTTCCACACCTTTAAATACCACTTCAGTCGTGGGTAACATCCCTACATCTTCCTCAGTAAAGACCGAAGCAAAGAATTCATTCAGTCTCTCCGCTATCGCCTTGTCGCCTCTTAGTGCTCCTTTAACCCCTTTATCATCTAATGGACCAACTGACTCTCTCACGGGTTTTTTGCTACGAATGTACTTGAAAAGGTCTTTATTTCGCGTTTTTGCTTCCGCAGCAAGCTTCTTCTCATATTCTCTCTTTGCCTGCCTCGAGCATGGGATTACCTTCAAGTCCTGGGTTCCATGGCGGCGACCATAGATCTCGTGCCTTCGGTCAGAGCGCACATGCGCTGTCTACAGAAAGCTCTCCTGACACGATGGTCACCAGTTTCGGAAGACTACCAAATTCGCCTTCCGCTTCACTCCAGGGTCAGACTAAGCCTACGGTGGTGGCGCTCCTCCAGCCACCTCCTTAGAGACTTTGTGTTGGATCGTTCTAACAACGGATGCCAGTCTGTCCGGTTGGGGCGCGCACTGTCGATCTCACACTGCGCAAGGCGCTTGGACAATACGCGAATCCCGCTGGACGATCAATCGACTAGAGGCACGAGCAGTACGTCTGGCTCTACTGAGATTTCACACTCTTCTGCACGGGAAAGCGGTTCGGATACTATCCGACAACGCGACCACAGTTTCCTACATCAACCGTCAAGGAGGGACCAAGTGCAGTGGAGTGTCCAATGAGATGGCTCTTCTTCCTTGGGCAGAGAGAAATCTCCAAGTCCTCTCCGCCCAACACATTGCAGGAACCAGCAATGTGAAGGCGGACTTTCTGAGTCGCAATACCCTCGACCCCGGCGAGTGGGAACTGGCCCCGCTAGCCTTCCAGAGGATAGTTCAAAAATGGGGGTCGCCGGCGATAGATCTCATGGCGTCAGCAGCGAATGCCAAAGTTCCGAGTTTCTTCAGCCGTTGGAGAGAACGCGGGACTCTTGGCATCGATGCGTTGACTCAGACTTGGCCGGAAAACCAGCTTCTTTATGTTTTTCCACCCTGGTCCATGATCGACAGGATCCTGCAGCGACTTCTGTCGCACAGAGGGCCGGTAGTCTTCGTTGCCCCGGATTGGCCAAGAAGACCATGGTATGCCGATCTCATAAGGCTGTCACGGGGGTTGCCATTACGGCTGGCAGCTCCCTCCAGACTCCTCAGACAGGGACCGATCTTCATGGAAAATCCAGCTCCCTACTCGTTTATGGCTTGGCTCTTGAACGCCACCGTTTGACCCATAAGGGGTATTCGCCGAAGGTGGTAGCTACCCTCCTTAGCGCGCGACGGTCTTCAACATCCGCTGTGTGGCGCGTCTTCGAGGCTTGGTGTTCACGTCATCACTTGTCCCCGTGGCGTACCTCAATTCCTGATATTCTTGCCTTTTTACAGGACGGTCTTGATAAAGGTTTGGCACTCAGTTCGCTTCGAGTGCACATTTCTGCCTTGACATGTTATCGGGGTCCGGTGCACGGTAGATCCCTTGCTTCCCACGCTGATGTGTCTCGATTTCTGAAAGGGGTCAAGCTGCTTCGTCCTCCGGCCTGTCCAGTAGTTCCTCCTTGGGATCTAGCACTAGTTCTCAGGGCACTCAGAAATCTGCCCTTTGAGCCTTTGAAAGAAGTGTCTCTTCTAGATTTGACGCTCAAATGGTGTTTTTGGTAGCAATCACGTCTGCTTGAAGAATCTCGGAGCTTCATGCTCTCTCGTGCAGGGATCCATATCTTTCTTTTTCTCCTGAGGGGGTAACTCTTCACATGGTTCCTTCCTTCCTGCCCAAAGTGGTTGCTCCTTTTCATGTCAATCAGCCCCTGCTATTGCCTGCCTTCTCTAAAGAACAGTGTGCGGTAGGCGCACAAGTCTTCCTTCCTCGACCTCAAGCGAGTTCTCCTTCGCTATTTGAAAATTACCAATTCCTTTCGCAAGACTGACCAGCTTTTTGTTCTCCTTTCGGGGCCGCGCAAGGGTTTGGTTGCTTCCAAACCTTCTATCGCTAGTTGGCTGCGTTGTGCCATTGAATCGGCTTACATTCTCCTAGGCCAGCCGGTTCCAGAAGGGCTTCGAGCTCATTCCACTCGAGCTCAATCCACGTCATGGGCCGAGAGGTCCCACGTCCTTCCTCTCGATATTTGTCGAGCGGCCACCTGGTCGTCCTTGTCCTCTTTTGTTCAGCACTATTGGTTGGATATACAGGCCCGAGAGGACAGTTGTTTCGGAGTTGGGGTGCTGTCGGCGGCTCTAACTGCCCACCCTGAGGGTAATTAGCCTGGGTACTTCCCGCTTGTCTGGACTGGTCTAGCAGTATGATCTGGAAGGAGAAATTTCACTTACCGTTAATTTCCTTTCCTGGAATACTGCTAGACCAGTCCAGAACCCACCCAGCTTGTCAGAGGCACTGGTACTTGTGCAGAGCAGCCAACAGTCATACGCTCCGCGAGCACTTCCGGAGTTTGTTTCCTGGGAATGTGTCAAAGCAGTCATTTCAGACTTCTTCCCTTGGGAATGATATTTGATCCTCCTCTTCCATTTTTTGTTCGGGTTGAGGGGTTGAGTTGGTTCCTTTTTTAAGGATTCATAGTTGCGTTTTTTTCCCTGGGATGTTGCCTTTTTGGCTTGTTACATAGTTACTGAATAGGACCTCTAGGGGTATGCCTATGTCACCCAGAGCCTGACCACTCACAGCTCTGGAGTTTTTTTTCTGTCTCCCTATCTGCTGGCAGGGGTGCATAACCTGCTTGTCTGAACTGGTCTAGCAGTATTCCAGGAAAGGAAATTAACGGTAAGTGAAATTTCTCCTTTTTTACTCCTGGGAAAAACTTAAGGGTAATTTTATGAAGGGTGTCTAAAAGTTTCCAAAAAAGTGTCCGTTGATAAAGGTAGCATAGACATCTATGTTCTTTTGAAAAATAGGCTCCTGCAGTAACCCCAATAGCGCACAAATTTTCTTACAAAACTGTAAACCTCTCTCAAGGCAGATGCAAATATGTGCATGAACAGTAGGTGATACTTTTACAAAGCCTTTTCTGAGTGTAAAGCCTGTATCACATGCAGAAAAAGGCTCTTATACAGTAAAATTGCGTGACAGCATTCATGTTTAAAAAATATGTGCCGTTGGAACAGCAGGGGCTGTCATCTAGCGTTGCTGCCATGAAGGAGTTCGGCTCCGCAGCAGGGAAAGAATCAGCACTTCCAGCTCCAGCAGTACTATTGAAACCTGCGGTCGTAACGATGGATTCGTTATGGGAGGCGGTGGCTACGGTCAGCTCATCACTCCTGGCAATGTCAGGTACTTTTCTCAAGATTTGGTTAAATTGAAGGATTTGGTTCATGTGCTGTCTCAAGAGCAGGCAAAGAGTGCTGCTAGACTGGATCTCCTGGAAGCCTGTCATGGTGAGAATCTTCCATCATGGCACGTAAGATGGAGTATCTGGAAAATGTGTCCAGATGAAATAACCTTTGGTTTGTTAACTTTCCCAAGTCTCCTCTTCCTGCTCCAGCTGAGATGGTTAAAAAGTATATTCAGGAAGTACTGGGTATGACTGGAGAAAATTTACCACCTATCACTAGAGCACCGTATTTGTCTATGTGGTCCCCTTCCTGCCCCAGGGTGCCATCTTGCTCAGTCTCCTTTTTTTTCCGCAGTGCTCAATGGATGTGAGTCCCGTTTTCCCCAGAAAAATTCCTCTTATTCTCCTAAAAATTAAGGGTTGTTTTCCTGGTTAGCAACCGGTTCCTCTTCCCGCTTCGAGCCAGTGCTGTCTCCGGCACTGTTCTTGGCTCCCTTTTTATTGAGGTCTTCCTCAACCAGTATTCGTGCCTTTTTTCCATCCAGGGGTCCTAGACCCCTTCCAGGTGCTCCCCACCATGTCTCCTGATGAGTTCAAAAAATATGATCGCTGCAGTCAAACCATGTCAGAAACTGACACCCATGACTGCTGCTTGTCGCCTGGGCCCGGACCATGATGGCACCTTCTATGACCTGTGCCAGGCCATGACACTCAAAACCAACAGAAAAAGGTTGGAGTTGCAGGAGAAATTGTTCCCCAGGTCCGACTTGGCCCCGGCTTCCCCAACGCCGAGCTCCAAGCCCAGCACATCCCATGGGGCCTGATCATCTTTGAAGCTCCGTGGCGGTGGCTCCACCAAGAAGACCTTGGATCCAGAGAAAAAGATGTAGTCTTCGAAGTCTGCTGAGGTTGCACCAGAGAAACCCAGTAAAACTTCCCGGAGGGACTCGGGCGACTCTGAGAAGCGCCCCACCAAGGTCCTGAAGGATTCCTCAGCTGGCAGAGACCGTGTGAGGTTTCGCGAGGCCGTAGTCCTTATTGATGAGGCACTTGCAAGAGTGCCGGCTCTGGGCCTGAGATCCTCCGTGCCTGCACCGAAGGCTGCAGAGCCTTCTGGCCTAGAAACCAGAATGGTGGCCCTGGAGAAGAACATCACTGCTATCCTGGCCCTGCAGCAGACGATGATGGCCAGTTTATCTGCCTCGACAACTGGACCCTCGACTGCGAGGGAGTCCTCGGTGGTCGAGCTGAGGGTCATCAGCCTTGGATAAGCCCTCAGCGCCGGTCGAGATCCCAGTCCCGTTTCTTTGGGCATCTGGTCCTTGCCGGCCAGTATCTCTGATTCGGACCCCAGGTTCTCGGCATGCTCTTTGATGCCGGCCTCGAGGCAAGGAGTCGCAGGGCTTCGGACTCATCATCATCGCTCGACTCTTGAGT
This sequence comes from Ichthyophis bannanicus, assembly GCA_033557465.1. NCBI lineage: Eukaryota > Metazoa > Chordata > Amphibia > Gymnophiona > Ichthyophiidae > Ichthyophis > Ichthyophis bannanicus. The sequence continues at coordinate 489,106,632 of CM066033.1, forward strand.
GGGAGATGGACAACAAGGCCTCACCAGACACCAAGTGGCAAGAGCCAGAAGACCTACTCCTCGGTTCCCCCCAGGAGGGAGGTCAGACTCCTCGACGCCCTCAGGCACAAGTGCTACCATGGCTCGATGCTCGTGTGCTGGTTCCAGGCCTATGAACTCTACATAGGCATGTACCTAAAAGCAGGCCTCGTCGGGGAACCCCTTCAATGGTTCCAGTCCCTGACTTCAGGGATCAAGGTCTGTTCCAAGTTCCTCTTCCGGGCAGCCTATGGATAGCTTTGAGTCATGACTCGGGTTGCCATGGCCGGCATTGGGGCCCAATGCCAAACCTGGCTGCAATCCTCCGACCTCGAGCAATGGGTCCAAGACTAGCTGCTGGATGTCCCCTGCACCGTGGCAAACCTGTTTTGCAAACCTATGGCTGACAAAGCATCTGAGATTGAGGCTGACGTTGTAACCCGCCAGAGGCTCTCTAGGAAGACCTCACCTCATCCCCGCAAAATACCACTGGGGAAGAGACCCCTTTTCCTGAGGGGGGGAAAAAGGGGTCTTTTTGACAGGGTCACCAATATCAGTCCTTCTCAGGCCAGCAGCAGGTCTCTCTCCCCAAGAGGCAAGGGCATGAGTCTCTGAAGACAAAAGAACCTAAGCTCCAGATCCCAGCCTCCCACCCAGCCTGGGGGGAACTTTTGACTCCCAGGGCACGGCCTTCCCCCTCCCCCAGGAGACCTTCACCAGCCCACAGAGGGGCACCTGACACTCTTTGCTCACAGATGAGGGGGCTACAATAACCTCTGACCAATGGGTACTGCAGATGGTCAGGAAAGGATACCTCCTTTACATACAGCAGATTCCACCCAGGTTCTTCCCCGGAGAGCCGGTAGACCCACCCTTCACCAGACCCTGCTGCTCACAGTTTTTTCTCAGGGACAACGCAGTAGAGTCCATACCCAAACACCTATGGGGCAAAGACTTCAATTCCAGGTGCTTCCTTGTTCCAAAGAGGACTGGGGGCCTCAGGCCCATCCTAGACCTAAGATCATAAGATATGCCATACTGGGTCAGACCAAGGTCTATCCAAGCCCAGTATCCTGTTTCCAACAGTGGCTAATCTAGGTCATACGTACCTAGCAGTTTCCCCAAATGACACAGGTTCCACAATGCTTGTATTGGGTCAAGCATTGATATCCTGGGTCCCTTTTTAATAATGGTTTATGGACCTTTCCTCCAGGAACTTGTCCAAACCTTTTTTAAACCCAGCTACACTAGCAGCCTTTACTACATCCTCCGGTAACAAATTCCAGAGTTTGATTACACGTTGAGTGAAAAAATATTTTCTTTTATCAGTCTTAAATAGTTTACCCTGTAGCGTCATTGAAAGCCCACTAAAATTTTAGATGGGCAACATACACATTTTAAAATAACATAAAATAAATTTATGCAAATTAGGTCCAGTGGATATGCAAATGAGGCCCCGTAATGAGTCTCCACACATGGCCATGCATTACCCTTGGGCCATCCCTGCTCCCCCCCCCCCCCCCCCCGATTTTTCATATTATGAAGTTTCTCTTGGCATTGGGAAACTGTTCAAGGTCAGTAAATTTCACCTTAAAGGCCGATCTGCTTCTCAGCTGGTCATACACTCTCAAACTTAAGGTCCAGAGCGCACATCACTGTTTCAGACACCTCCATGAGGAGAGATTTTACGGTAACCAGATTACAAAGACCTAGCCTGTGCCTCTGTTATCTTTTAATTTATAATTTTCATACAACTTACAAAGCAAGCATAAAGAAAATTAAGAGCATTTACATCCAAATCTCACAACACTAAAGTTGTTACATAAGTAACTCTTACAAAATAACTAAACAGCAAACACACTATCTCTTAGCCCACAATAATGGGGAGATATTACAAACATAATTAGAAAAGGAAAAAATAAGAGCAAAGCTCTAGGTACAAGACAGCATTTAAACATAGTTCCCTAACCCTCGCCTAACGAATTACCGTGCCCTTCTTTACCATCCAGAAAACCTCCTAACTGAGCTGGATCTAAGAAAACAAACTTAGAACCCTGAAACATAACCAGACATTTACAGGGATATCTAAGAAAAAATGCAGCTGGTAGGGCTACCACCCTAGGTTTCAGAGCCAAAAAAGCCTTCCGCCTAGTTTGTGTAGCCCTACAGATATCGGGGAAACATTTGAACCCTAGCACCACAAAATAGGGTCGACATATTTTTAAAGTAACTTCGAAAAACAAGCATCTTGTCCTGGTCGGAGACAAAACTTACAACCAAGGTAGCACGAGAAACAATATTATCTTGGGAATCCTCCAGGAATTGAGTAAGATCAAGTCCATCAAGGGCCTGAACTACATCAAACTCCCCTGGTGGACTCATAGAGAGCCCACGACCAGACAAATAATATAATTTAGAAATAGCTATGGAGTCGGCCGAAGCCAAACACAAAACTTCCCTAGTGTTTGAAGCAAAATCTCAGCAGAAAGAAGACGACAAAAAGGAAAATTTAACAGTCAAATATTCTTAGCACGAAACATATTATCATACATCTCCATCTTGTGGTGGATAATTAGACTATCTTTAATACTAGAGGAACTAACTGCTTTAAGAGTAGAGCACTGGTTTTCACAACTAGATATTTGAGTAGACATATTCCCCAACCGCCCTTCCACCTCGAACAGCTTAGTAGTAACCTCCGCAGAGAAACTACACAACTGCTTAACTGTGGGTACTAAAGTTTGTTCAATTCGAGTCACAACTTTCCAGATATCAGCCAGAGTCACCTGGTCAGGTACCTCATTGGCCACACCTGGAAGAGATGTCCAAGCAACTGGTTTCAACTTTCGGCCGGTATTAGCCGGAGTACTCTGCTGAAACTGCACTCCCACAGAACCGGATGGAGGCGGCGAGATATAAGTTGGTGGAGAGGGAGGAGAACAGTCCGGGGAGCTCAGGGACGCAACAGACAAGCGCACAGCTAAAAAGTCAGGGTCTAAGGAGACATCAGCTCCCGCCATTACCTTAACATGTCTGTCCATAGGACCCACTGTTGTTTCTGCAGGAACCGGTTTTCTTTTTTCTCTTTCCCATCTAGACTACCATACCAATTCACTGATGCCTCCTACTTCTGGTCTCCTGCGGTACTCCAAGGGGCTCCGAAGGGGCCTAACACGCCCCTTGTATCTAGCCCCTTAGATCGCTGCCCCCGACTATCGCCTCCGGCTGCGCCTACCTTGCGGAGCTTTTGAAGAGGCCCCCGCTGATGTCGGGGCCGCCGGAGCAGGAGCCTGTCACTTCCGGACTGGAAGGCTGTCCTCTCTGGCTCTCCCGAAGCTCCGTCCACACTGCTGCACCTTTGAAGAGGCCCCCGCTGACGTAGGGGCCGCCGGAGCAGGAGCCTGTCACTTCCGGACTGGAAGGCTGTCTTCTCTGGCTCTCCCCGCCTCTGTTATATTAACTTCCATGAGCTTCTTTTTGCCTTTTTTAAAGGATTTTACTGTCATCAGTGCATCAGAGGATTATCGTCCCGCACCTTGACTGTCCAGCAAGGATCACAGACCAGATTTTGGGTAAATGGACTTTGTGAAGACACTGTTTAAACAAGTTTCTGGTGAGGGAGAAGTTCAAGATGCTGTCCCTTGGAACACTGCTGCCTTCCCCCACCAGGGAGACACAGCGCTCCTTAGACCTAAAATATGCACACATACATATCCTGATCTACCCCTTCACAAGCAGTACCTAAGGTTCATGGTAGGAGGAGAACACTGCCAGTACAATGTGCTACTCTTTGGCCTTGCATCCTCACCAAGGGTCTTCACGAAATGCCTAGCAGTGGTAGTTGCCCACCTGGGTCTGCAAGGGGCCTTTATCTTCCCCTACCTAGACGACTGGCTCATCAGAGGCAGCACAGCTGCAGGATGTGCAACCCTCCTGCTGAAGCACCTGGGATTCATCATCAACTACCCCAAATCCCACCTGTCTCCAGCCCAGAGTCTGGAGTATCTCCAGGAACAAGCAGGAATGAGTCTTCACATATGGGTACGTCGGTACCGACGGAGTCTGCGCAGAAACGCTTCCCAGTGTCCAAGAGCTTTTGGAAGCATCCCAGCACGCCTGCGTGCTGCCTTCCCGCCTTTCCCAACTGCCTCTCCTCAGTTTTCGTTTTTCCGCGGAGCCGGCAGGATGTCCTCCTGTCACCGCAGAAAATTCTTGTTTTATTTCTTTAGTTTTCTTGTGGTCGCGGCTGTCTTCCCGACGCCACCGGTACCGCTGGTGTTTTCTTTTCTTTTCTTGTAAAATCTTCTTTTTCAACGGGATATTTTTTCTTCATAGTGTCCCACGGTCTCTTAGGCCTTTTAGGCCTCTTCTTTTTCCTTCATGGAACCGCCAGACACTTTCTCCAAGAAATGTTCAGACTGTGGCGGTACAACTTTATATTTAGACCCTTGAAGTCGGTGTCTAACCTGCTTGGGTCCTGACAACAGTTTGGTGAGAAGAGGTCTTCAACATCGAGCTTCCCTCGATACACGGTTGCCCTCCAACTTCGGGGCACCATTCCCTTCTTCTTCCACACAGGATCAGGTAACCCACAAACAGTCTGTTAAGACTAGCCAGTCCTCGAGTGGTAGGTCTCATGCACAGCATGTAGACGGCTCCGGCCTTGCCCTCGAGGGCCCACTGGCTTCAAAACCCCAGTCTCCAAAACCTATAAGGGGTTTCAGGTTGTTCCTGGGGTTCACCCCCCACAGAACATACCTAAGCCGTGTACGGTGGTGGCATCTGCTTTGAGCGGTACCGATACCCCGGCATTGGCACTGGTGTTGGATGAAACACTCCTCACCAGGGATAGTAGTCTGGCGTCCTCGGTGCCTTCGGGACCGTTGGATATTCTCCAGATTCACTTTCCATTATCGGTTCCAATACCGATACTACCACCGACGTCTGTACCCTCCAGACATGCATCGATAGCATCGCTTCCTTCGATGCTGAGTCTGGAATCGATCTCCAGTCTGGAGGACTGGGTACCGACTCGCCTTGGTACCGGCTCTCGGCGGTACCGAAGGCTCGGTTCCGATGATTCGGATCCGCAACTCTCGGTTCCCCCGAGGACGATGGAGTTGCCACTGGTTGACCTTCCTTCACTGGTATCAGACATAGTACCGAAGTTGGTACCACTGTCCTCATTACCCTTACGGTCGGTGCCTTCCATGCTTCGCTTATCAGGCTCTTTGCCCTCGATGCCGAGTTTGGAATCGATCTCTAGTCTAGAAGACTGGGTACCAATAGGTTTTGGTACTGACACCGTTCGATACCGGTGCTTCGGTACCGAGGATAGTGGCTGGAGGTTTTCAGTTACCTCGGTACCGATTGAGCTGTCACCGATGACTGCTCCGATGTCTTTGTCAGGCTCGACTCCGACATCGGTACCGGTATCGGCATCGGTACCGGTATCCACATTAGCATCGTGGCCAACTCCTGCCATGCTTTTTTCAACAGGATCGCTCGATTCTATACCAAGCTTGGAGTCGATACCTGGCATGGACAATGTGGTAAGGACGGTTGCCGCTCCTGACAGCCAGTACCAGCAACCATCCCTTAAGCGTTCCACACTGCACTCTGCAGGATCTTCTATTCCTATATATTTGGATAACTCTGTGGGTGCTCAGGCTAGTTCTTTAGATCTAACCTGCCCAAGGGAGATTCCTGTTTGGGATCCCTCTTTTCAGAGTTTCCTCCTGGATATAGCAAGATCTCTTGCCATTCCTATTCCAGGACATGATCCTGCACAAGGCTCTGTTTCTGCCAAAGCAAAGAACAACATAATGCTTCCTTTGCATCATTCCTTGCAGGATCTCCTTCTAGGAATGTGGGAAACACCTCCCAGGGCAACTGATCTCTTATATCAGGTGCCCTCCTCTCCAGGGTTTCAAAAGACTCAACTTCCTCATCATTCCATAGTAGTGGAATCAGTAATGAGGTGGGTAAAGAGTAAGAAAAAGCACTCTTCTTATCCGCCAGGTCGTGAGTCTAAGACACTAGATGCCTTTGGACGTCAAACCTTCCAGACATCTATGCTTTCTGCAAGAATTCTCTCATATATTTTTTATGAGTCTTTCTCTTGAGGAGGTCACAAAGCAATTACATCTTTTGACTCCTTTCCTTCCAGATTCCATGAGTACAGACTATTCCTCACTGCTTAAGCATATCCAGAATATCTCTTGGTTTCTTTCTCGTGCTTCTCTAGACTCTTTTGAGTCTGTTAGCAGGACTTCTGCTATAGCTATAAGGGCACGATGTAGAGCCTGGCTCCAAGCTTCAGACTTGGGCAGATGGGCACAACAACGGCTGGGACATACTCCTTGCACTGGAGAAAATCTTTTCAACAAGGAGTCTTTATGTCAGGTTACTCAGTTGTCCACTGATTTACCTGTTCCTAAGGGTTGTTCTACACCTTCTTCTGTCCCAGTAGGTAGGAAATATCCTACCAAACTTTCTTCCCACAGGAGAAGAAGGTTTTATTCCTCACTTGCCCATCATACAGATGTTCCCCAACAGGGGAGGCATCGTCCTGGTCTGAAGAATCCAACCTCTCACCAGGCTCAGCAAACCTAGCACCTGCAGGGTTTCTGATCAATCACCATTAGATGCTTGTGACTCTTGGGGTTAGAATCTACATTTGCTTCTTCTCAATAGAGGCAATCCACTGCTTCATTCTAACCCCTACACATGGATCTCTTTCCAAAAGACATCCATTTTTTCTATATTTCTATGAGCTGTCAGGATGTTCATGCCTATAGGTCACAGGTTGCTCCTCTTTTTCCTGCTAGGGAAAGAGGTCTACCCACTATCAAATGATAGTTTCTTTGCCAGCATGTATTTTTTCCTTTCTATAGACTTCCTACTTCGTAAGTCGTCTTCAGCTCCATTCTCTTCACCCTCTTACCAAGTTTTTCCTCTGTACTTACTGGGAGGCTTTTTCTTCAGCCTCTCTAGTTTTCTCACTGTCCAGTGCGGAGTTTTCCTCTCTGAGTTACCTCCTCTATTTCAATCTTGCTTTGAGGCAGCTTATCAGACATGTCCAGAGTTTCCTACTCCTGTTCTGTATGTTCTTTCTGTTTTGAACAGTAAGATTCTTTCTGCTGTCTTACTAGCAGCTGCCTATGCAGGAACCTTAATGTTTGGACCACTGGTTCTTGTCCACAAACAACCAGATTTGTCCTCCACTAACATTCTGTCTAGCCTTAGTAGTGGCTCCAAGTCAGTGCTTCATCTCTCTTGGAGATTATCTCACTACAAGCTTTCTGGATTGTCTTCTATTTCTGCCATCTCCATTCTCCTGGGTTTGGCAGCATAGTTGGCAGAGATACTGGCTCTCTAACAGCCAGTTCTATCTCCTCATTCTCCTGCATCATGCTCTCTGCAGTTTACAGAGAAGCTTTCCACTATGGGCCCTTGCTAGAGAGCATGGGGGGGGGGGGGGGGTTTCTCCAACAGCTATCCTAGCTGGTTAGAAAAGGCTTTTCAGTCATGTCTCCCATGACTAGAAGGTTCTCCCTTTTTTTACTATCTCCTTTTTGATATAAAGGACATAGGCCTTCTCTTACGTGAAAGCTCAAGGAGTTGCCAGTTCCCTGCTTTGGTCCATAGCATTCCCAATCGGGGATATGCTTGTCCTCATGGTAAGAACGCATGATACTTTTGCCCTTAAGCAGGTCAACATGGTATCTCATCTCTAGGCGTCTTCTGTCTACTTACCATGCTAGAGTCCTGGAAGACTCGGGACTTGCTGGCTGCACATTGATATTATCCTCTGTTTTTCATGTAACAGTCGTGGTTATTTTTCACTAGCTAGCATTCTTGCAGGTCATAACCAGGAGGAATAGATTCTCTATATGTCTTCTCAAGTAGGTTCCACCTCCTTGTTATTAGATGAATCTTTCCTTTCCACATATCTTATGTGAATACCGTGCTGTAGGCATATCTCTGTCTGTTTAATTGCAGACACCCATATGTAGGCCTACATATCCATATTTATTTTTTGTGTGTATTTTGTGCCCTTCCATATCTCACTATAGATATATTCTTATATGTCTATCTATATATCTATATATATATTATCTATCTATATATATATTATCTATCTATCTATCTATCTATCTATATATATATATATATATATATGTCGAGATATTTTATTATAGATAGATATGTATCCACATACTTATCTATCTCACTGTCTATCCTCATATAGTTATATGATTCTGACAGAGGGGCTTTACCCATACCTATGCTATCTAGCAGGTTTGGGGTTCTACACACACAACCACTCCTGTGGTAGTCAACAATTTTTATACCATAACCTACGGGTTTAGGTACCTCTGAAGCTCTCCCTGCTCCAATATCTTTCCTAGCTTACCCCAGTTAGGAGAGACATTGTGGATCTTCAGTTAATCACAGGCTTAACGCCTCAGGCATTTGTCCTCTCTTTTTGGGATACAAGGGGTTCCCATACCCTTTCTCCCCCTAAGGACTCTGCCTGTTTGTCCAAATTGGTTAGCTTTTCTCTTTTTGCTCCTAAGAGTGAACCACTCTGCCGCCAAAAGAGTTAAGTTTTTGTCTTAAAGCCTTCCGCTGAAGGCCCACCGTTTTTGTACTACCCCAGTTTTACTGGGTTTCCCAGTAGATCCATGAACCTCTATACTTTTGTGAAATCCTGTCAGGGGAGGTCCATATTGCAATCTTCTTTGCAATATCATTGATTACAATCATCATCCACACATGGACTCCTCCTCTGCAGTCCTTTGCTAGGTTAGATGTTCCACAGCATCCTTCTTTTCTCAACTCCTACCCTCCATCCTCAGGATGCCTGGTGTTCTGGGAGATAGCATATTCCAACCTATGACATGCTGGGACTCCCAGGCATCTCAGCTTGGGAGTCCCCATATATGAAGACTCATTCCTGCTTGTTCCTGGAGATAGCACAGTTACTTACCTGTAACAGGTGATCTCTGGGAACAGCAGGAATAAGTCTTCACAACCCACCCACCTCCCCAGGAGTTGTATCTCTATCTATCTTTCCTTTCCTCTCTCTCTCTTTGTCTCAGCTTTAAAACTTAACTGAGGAGAGGCAGTTGGGAAAGGCGGGAAGGCAGCACGCAGGCGTGCTGGGATGCTTCCAAAAGCTCTTGATTGGACGCTGGGAAGCGTTCCCGCGCAGACTCCGTCGGTACCGACGTACCCATATGTGAAGACTTATTCCTGCTGTTCCCAGAGATCACCTGTTACAGGTAAGTAACTGTGCTTCATAGGTGCTCAACTTTACACATTACAGGCCAAGGCCGTCCTCCCAGAGAAAGGGCAGAATGCCTCAGGCAGCTAGCGGTAGAAGTTCAACACCGCTGCTCAGTACCAGCTCGTCTCTTCCTCCGCCTGCTGGGTCTCATGGCCTCCACGGTCCACGTGACCCCGCTTACACATGCAGGCAGCTCAGTGGTGCCTCCACTCGCAGTGGATACAAGCCACGGGCAAACTGCGGTACAGGATCAGGGTATCCTGCCAGCTGGCAGACTCTTTGGTGGCAACTTCCCAGCCACCCTCCTGGCAGGGATGCCCTTCCAGGTACCCGCGCCCCAGAGGATTCTGACCACAGATATCTCTCTCATAGGTTGGGAGGCGTATTGCAGAGGCAGCCGCACACAAGGCAGCTGGTCCCAGGCAGAATCTTGGCTACAGATCAATCTCCTTGAGCTCAAGGTGATCTTCCTGGCTCTATGGGCGTTTCACCACCACCTGCAACATCAGTCCGTACTGATTCAGACTGATAACCAAGTCACCATGTTTTACATCAACAAGCAGGAGGGCATGGAGTCGTCCTTCTGCCAGGAGGCGGTGGCCCTCCTTTCCTTTGTAGTTTGCAACAATATGCTCCTGCAGGCGGTTCACCTCCCAGGCCAGGACAGCCTCCTGGCAGACAGACTGAGCAGGGTCCTCCAGCCACACGCGTGGCACCTGGACCCCAGAGTAGCTGCCTGGCTCTTCCGACTCTGGGGTCAGGCCAGTGGTGGACCTATTTGTCACCCCAGACAACACCCAGCTGCCCCGTTTCTGCTCGTGACAACCACACCCAGAGAGGGTGGTGGTGGATGCGTTCCTGATCCCTGTGGATGGAAGGCTGCCTCTATGCCTTTCTGCCGATCCCTCTGATAGCCAAGGTCCAGAGCGAGGGGGCATCACTAATACTAATCGGTGGCCCAGACAGCCCTGGTTCCCAATGCTGCTCTCCTTGTCGGCAACACTCCTGGTCCCGCTGGGACATGCCCCGGATCTCCTGTCCCAGGAAGAGGGCTCCCTCTTGCACTCCAATCTGGGGTCTGTGGCGCTAACAGCGTGGCTGATGAAAGGATAGCATAGACCCCTTTTAACCTTCCAAAGGAGGTCCTGCTGGCCTCTCGAAAGTCCCCACCAGGCGAGCTTACGCCTTTTTAAATGGTGAAGATTCTCAATGTGGTGTTTGGAGAGATGGGAAAACCCATTCTCCTGCCAGGTGCAATTAGTGCTCCAGTACCTGCTGCATCTGTTGCACACAGGGCTAAAGTACAACTCGGTGAGAGTGCACTAGCCGAACACCACTACCCTGTTGAGAGAAAATCCCTCTCGGGTCAGCCCCAGGTCTCTCGGTTCCTCCGGGGTCTCCTTGTCTAAGCCCCCTGTCTGCCCTCCATTGGTGGAGTGGGACCTCAACATGGTGCTTTCACAGCTCACAAGATGGCAAGTGGCTAGAGGCTCGAATGGCAATCTGCGGTATCTTTCATGGAAGGTTGCCTTCCTGGTGGCCCTCACGTACGCCCGAAGAGTAAGCAAACTTAAGGCCCTGGTGGCGGAACCACCATATACAAAATCCCACAAAAACAGGGTGGTGCTCCGCACTCACCCTAAATTCCTCCCAAAGGTGGTATCTCCTTTCCACCTCAACCAGGAGGTGGTTCTTCCCACCGCCTCATGCCGGTCGGGAGGAAATTATTCTCCATACACTGGATTGCAAACGGGCTCTGTCCTTCTATCTACAATGGACTCGGGTCCATCACAAAGCTCCTTGGCTTTTTTGTTTCTTATGACCCCAAAAGACTGAGGCTTCCCGTGACTAAGCGAACTCTGTCCACTTGGGTGGCGGACTGTATTGCCCTCGCCTATGAGTGAGCTGGGCTCTTCCTGGAACACTGAATCACAGTGCATAGTGTGAGAGTGATGGTCACATCGGTGGCAACCCTGCGCTCAGTGTTGGTGACAGAGATCTGCAAGACTACCACATGGTCTTCAGTTCACATGTTTACAGCTCACTACTGCCTGGAGAGCGAGTCCTGTTGGGATAGTGCCTTCAGCCAGACAGTACTCCATAATCTTTTTTGGGTGTAGGCAACTCCTACCCTCAGACCCTTCTGTGTTCAGGCTACCGGAATGATGGTGCCGCTGGACGCTAGGGTCTTGCAGAGTCTCTCAGTTGGGGACTTATCTTCTGCAACTCGGCTACCTGACTTGGCCGCCTTTGGTGCTGTCATGGTTCAGTCCTCGGCAGCCTGGAGCTAAGGAGCCCCATATGTGAGGACTGACTTCCTGCTTGTTTCCTGGAGAAAGCGGCGTTACTCACCTGTAACAGATGTTCTCCAGCGGCAGCAGGAATTAGTCCTCACAACGCTCCCTCCCCCCCTGGGAGTTGCCTCCCTACCTTGTTTTAGTTTTTACTACCTTCCTAGCTATGTCATCTGACTGAGCAAGATGGCACCCTTGGGCAAGAAAGGGACCACGCATGCGTGATAGCATCTCCCAAAGGCTTTCTTTGAAAGCTGGGGAAATGTTTCTGCGTGGGCTCCATCGGTGCCAATGTCACCCATATGTGAGGACTGATTCCTGCTGTCTCTGGAGAATACCTATTACAAATGAGTAACTACGCTACCTCCACAGGGGTTGGCAGATTTAATGGCAGAGAGCTCCCTGGACATGGTCACGGATAGGGCCCCTCTGGTGGTGAATTTTGCCCTTGAGATGGACTGCATTTACATTTTCAAAATATGCATGCATTGTGTTTGGGGTCTAAGATACAAATTTTTCCTGACTTTTCAAAGACCACCCAAAGGAGACACAAGGACTTTTCAGAATTGAAATCCAGGGTCTTTGCTCTGGGTGGGTCTTTTCTGTTAAAATTTCCTTGTAGGTATATAATTTTCTTAGATGGTAAACAATTTATTTTCTTTGACCCAAAACAATTGGTATCCTTTTTGCTAGGTCGTGAGGGGATAGCCGTGGGATAACTGCGACCAAAGCTGGCCATTTCATATAAGGGGCTGTGAATTTTTCTCTCCTAGATTTATTTTTCCTATTTCTTGTTTCTCCAATAATGTGGTCTAATATTGATATGAGGCTATGAATGTTTTTTTCCTTAATGATTATTGTGAGGAATTCTTTTTTGAATTGTATTTAATATCCTTGTGGATTTTCTTATTTTTCTTTGGGAAATATTTGTTTGTAAAAATTGATAGAGTAAATTAAAAAAAAAGTATGTGCACAGAAAAGAATACTTTGCATAGTTTTGGCAAAGTAGAGGCAGAATTGTGATTTTCTGAAATATGTAGGTACACATGTAGGTGATAATTTTATGAGGGGGTGTCTAAAGATATATGCCATTTATGTGCATAAGTCACTATTTTCAAGGACTTAACGCGTGTGAATGGGCACATAGATGTGTACTCTAGGCAGCTTCCATTCTTCAAGCTTGTGCCTAAAGCTGAATGCACCTACCTTTGGTGTGGGCGTGCAGAGGGTTGGAGCGTAGGCAGAGTGCAAATTTACATGCGTTTGTTATAAAATACTATAACTTACATGTTCCTTAAAAATTTAGCTATGGGCATTTATAACTGCGCACCTAGTTTGCGCACGTACTTCACTTTATAAAATAAACTTCAAATACATATGTCCTGATGCGTTTACTTCATAGGGGTTTATAAAATTACCCTCGTAGAGTACGTGTATACATTTACACCTTCAGAGCGGGTATAAATTTGTGCATAGGCATTTGCATACTATTGGGCTTGTTCTGAGAGCCTATTATGTAATGATACATAAGTGCCTGTGTTGCCTTTATAAAATATGCTTAAAATAGGCATTTTCTTGAACTTCTTGCATAAGTGTCCTTTTATAAAATTATCCTCGTGGGTGTACAATGCATGCATCATAGGTTTGTCCCTGCTTTGTTCAAACTATGTCCCCAGGGAATGCCTATGGTTATGTTGCATAAAAATAGTAACATAGTAAATGATGGCAGATAAAGACCAGCATGGTCCATCAAAACTGCACCAAAAGTTGGCTAGAGTTGTACCTGCCACTCCGTGCAGGTTACCTCACTATGCCTTCATTTAGGGTTGTAGCTGCTGCTCCATGCAGGTTACTCTGTGGAACGCCCTTCTTCCCTACTGTAGACAAGAACCATCCCTCAATAAATTTAGGAAAGATTTAAAAGCCTATTGCTTATTGTTCCTCTAGTCAAATCCCTCACCAATGGGTAGTGTCACCTCACCAGCAGCTTGGAGACTGAACATGTCATGTTTAATGACATCAGGATATACATACTGGTGGCACCTCCCACCAGATCCAGTATCTCAGTCTCCAAGCAGCTAGAGTAAGGTGATTCCAATAAGAACTTGCTGAAGGAACAAATAAGGAACTACTTAGGTGTTGGACAATTCAGCGGGAGCATCATGAGTAAGAAAAGATTTGGATATACTATTCCATATAAAGCAGCTGAACTTTAAAGCCGCCATTCCAATGGCGATCAGGACCACGGAGGACGCTGAAGCCGGCATCGGGGCTGTGAGCAGGAGCTCTGCCTCATCTCCTTCACCTGCCAATCACATCAAGGCAGCAACGGATTCAAAAGCCGCCATTCCAACGGCACGCCCGCGCCTAAGGACCACACCAAAGGGTCCTTTGGCGTGGCCCTTAGGCGTAGGACCGTGGGGTACCAAAGAAACAGCTGATCTATGTTGGTTCTGTTTGTTGTTATGCTTTGTGTAGTTAATTGTATGTAAGGTATGTACTGTATTTCCCTATGTATGTGTTTATGTTCTGACAATCTGATGCATGTTTCCCTTACCTCTTTGTGTAACTTGTGCTGTATTGACCGTTTTGATTTAAGGAAAAGGAGGGATACAAAACTTGTTAAATAAATAAATAAATAACTTTGGTCTAGGTTACCAAAAGGTCTGAAGGAAAGCGAATTGGTTTTAGTGTTCCGAAAGAAACTCAAAACTTGGTTATTCTCTGACTGAATAATTTTATTTTGTTTGATTTATGAATCTTATCTTATCTGTAAACCACACTGATCCAAAGAGTAATTGGGAGAGTGATGTTATAAAAAGTTTTAAATAAATATTTATTGTTTTTTTTGATATAGCATAGCCTGTTAATTGCAGGACTTATTTGGAATAAAGTTTAAAAAAAAAGAGGGGTAAGGGTGTTTTACCTAGGAGTGAGCCTCCAAAGGAAGAACCGGTGGATTTCTTGGGGCTCCAAGGCTGAGACTGGGCAGAAGGCACTCCGTAAATAAGAGCAGGGTTGCTTCTGCAGCCCCTCCCGCTCAGGTACAAAGACAGCAGGGAGAAGTGTTTCAGCCAGCAGGTCTTTCCCCTCGGAGCACTCTCGATGGCGCCAAGGCTCTGTTGGCAGCTGAGCATCATCTTAGGAGTGCAGAAACCAATGAAGCAGCTTAAAATTGCATGGCAGGTTAGTCGTAGAGCTGCAGGGGAAAATCAGTGGTAAGAACGGCAGAGGGTTTCGGTGGCTGCTTCCCACTCAGTGTAGGAAACGGTGCCATTTTGTGAACCGCGTTTGTTTTTTCAGTTTAATTTTCTTTCTTTGCTTTTGGGTTTTTACCAGACCCGGGTGAACTTATTCCATGTTTTGTTATTCTGGTTCAAAAAAACAAACTAACTTAAACCCTACACAAAATTAATCAACCAAAAATAGAGTAAGTATGTGAAAAATTCTGAGCTAGCATGTATGTAATATTGTCGGAAGAATCGCCATGAGGTTTAAATCGCCTCCTGAAGCTTAACTTCCATTTTGCTCAATTTTTATTAATAAGCCCACTGTGGAGCCATATAAATAAGGTGAAACACCATAAAAAGTGCTCCCTATATAAACGAATATATTTGTGAAGCCACCAATTTAAGTGTGGCAAATTGTTATTGTTATTTTGGTTGGCACTGAAAACCACAGGAAAGGATGAAAAAAAATTTGTGTTATACCAACGGATTGAATAGAAGTAAAGCATAAAGAACTGGAGACAGGTGATGCTCTCTAAGAGCACGTGTCTGGCATGTGGCTCATGCAGGGGCTCACCGGGTTCTGCCACATCTGTGAGGCAGAGGCTTGGTCAGAGGAGGAGGGACTTCTCAAGGAAATGCTTAAAGGGATGGCGGATCCCTCTAAGGAGAACCAGGACTCCTCAACCGCGGCAGCTCGCATAGCTTCAGTTTCCACAACACAGGCCAGGCTGGGAGAGGGGGCACTGAAACCCCGGTACCCATGCCACAGGAACCTAAAAAGAAGACTAGTAAATCTGCTAAGCCCTCGAAGCACTCTTTGGCCAAAGAGCAGGCAGGGGAGTTGCCTGCCACTTTTATGCC
Source organism: Ichthyophis bannanicus (assembly GCA_033557465.1). Taxonomy (NCBI): domain Eukaryota; kingdom Metazoa; phylum Chordata; class Amphibia; order Gymnophiona; family Ichthyophiidae; genus Ichthyophis; species Ichthyophis bannanicus. The sequence goes on from CM066033.1 coordinate 489,122,330, forward strand.
TGAATTTGTCATCCTCATGCATAGGGCCTTTTGTTTAAGGCAGTGAGGAGAGGAGTCACCGGGGAGTTCACAGATGAAGGCACTCAAAAGGGATTTGCCAGACTGTCTGATTGGGGTCAGAACACAGGGTGAGCTGAGGCCAAGCAGGAAAAGGTTGGATGAGGACCTTTGGGGAGAGTTGGGGTCCATCCATTCTGACAAAGAATAGGAGTTAGAAGTACATCAGGAGATGGGGCGGAGGAGTTGTAGCTGGAGGAAGGAGAGATCCCTCAAGGAGAGGAGGTGTATATCATCCATGTCTTCAGGAGAGAGGAGCTGGCTGCCTCGATTGCTCACTCCTTGAAGGCCCTCAATATGGGCATGGAAGAGGAGCGTCTGGAGGACCCTCTGTCCGAGGCCAACAGAAAGACACAGACTGTTTTCCCAAAGCATCGTGTGATCCATCAGATGATCCAGGATGAGTGGAGCACGCCAAAGGCTGCATTAAAGGGAACGCAGACTATGGCACGCTTGTACCTGCTTCCGGAAAAGGCAGGGAGCTTCTGTGATCCCCTAAGGTAGGTGCAAGAATTTCGGCGATAATGAAGAAGACTACCATTCTGGTGGAAGGTAGTTCGACTCTTAAGGATGTGCAAGATAGGCAGATGGAAACCCTGCTGAAGCAGGCATTTGATATTAATGCCTTGTCTCTACGGGCATCGGTCTGTGGCATCTTTGCAGCACGGATGTGTTTAAGATGGGTGCAAGGGATTATAGAGAGCTCCCACCAACTATCACTCGAAGCGGCCAAGCTGGAGTCCAGCACAATGTATTTGGCGGATTCCTTTTATGTTTTGATCAGAGGTTTGTCCAAGAGGTTTGGCGGTGATGGTGGCACATCGCCGGTGTCTCTGGCTTAGGAATTGATCATCTGCTGTCTCATCCAAGTCATGTTTGAGTAAGCTACCTTCTGGAGTAAGCTCTTATTTGGTGAAGACCTGGATAAATTGGTGAAAAACTTGGGAGACTCAAAAGGAGGCAGGCTCCCAGAGGACAAACAGAACACAGTCCGTTCCATGGTTCCTCTGCAGGGTCAATCCACAAACTTCCAACGTTTGAGTGGTACATTTTGCTCCTTACCAGAGGGAAAGATTCCTTTCCAGGGGACAGTCCTTTTGGGGTTTTTGAGGAACCAGGGAGAGGGCTCTTCTCTTCCTCCCCCTTGGTCCCAATGAAGCGAGGAAAGCCCAGAAAGGGGTGGTACCCGTAGGAGGTTGGCTGTGGGACTTTTATCCCATCTGGGCTCATATTACATCCAATCAGTGGGTGTTGGAGATACTCGAGGAAGGTTATGCGTTGGAGTTCAGGAGCCCCCTCACAGATGCGTTTATCCTCTCTCCGTGCAAAGCCACTTGAAAGCGACTTTAAAAAGACTCCTAGCAATGTTCCCTCTAATTTTCTGTAGGCTGTGTACGCATAAAATATCAGCTGTGTGCAGCTTTTAAAGGAAGGTTACATTTTTGTGCGCCACATAACGACACTCGGAGTTATATACTTTAAAATTTGACTACATGTCAGCATACAGTATGTACACCAAAATGATTTTAATAAAATTAAATGAAAATAGACGACTACTAAATGAAGTGGGAAATTTCTAGTAATTACAATCATAACTTTTAAATTTTAAGACGTCTGCTGTTTTCTATCAGAATCAGAGCCGTCATTTTTGTGCGCTCTGTTGTAAAGTATGTGTGCTTGCTCAGCGAGGTGTGTGCGCACGCACACGCGCACTGCTTAGAGGGAACAGTGACTCCTAGATCTTCAAGCAGTCAAAAGGGTGCTGAACAACCAGTGCGGCTATGGTCGATACTCTTATCTATTTTGTCGTTACCAAGAAAAAAAGATTTCTGGCCCACTTTGGATCTCAAGCACGTCAATCTTTGTCTCAGGATGCCTCGATTCCATATGGAGATGCTCCAGTCTGTCATTGTAGCAGTCAGGGAGGGGGAGTTCTTGACTTCTCTTGATCTGATGGAAGCCTAATTGCACATACCAATTCAGACTGAACATCAGCAGTTCCTAAGGTTCATGGTACCCATGGGGCACTTCCAGTTTCAAGTGCTTCCATTCAGTTTGGCAACCACTTCACAAAGGTTATGATGGTGGTGGTGGTGGCGGCGACGGCAGCCAGGCTGTGCCAGGAGGGGATTCTGGTACATCCTTAGCTGGACAATTGGCTCATTAATGCAAAATAAAAGGAAGAAAGCGAGGGTGTCAGAGCAAGAGTAATTGGGTGATAAACTTCAAAAGGAGTCAACCGGCTCGAGCTGAGAGCGGTATTCTTGGCGTTACAACAGTTCCGCTCACTGCTCCTAGGCAGGGTCTTCAGAGTATTCTCGGACAATGCCATGATAGTGCCTTACATTAATCAGCAGGGCAGTACGAGCAGTGTGAACCTGGAGAAAGAAGCAGTTCCGTTATTGGCCTGGGTGGAGGCCAATCTGCAGACATTGTTGGTGGCACATGTGGCAGGAAAGGACAATGTAGCGGCTGATTATCTCAGCTGGGTACGCATTGATCCAGGGGAGTGAATGCTCAATGATGCAGTGTTTGCTTAGGTAGTGAGCCAGTGGGGTCAACCGATTATGAATCTCTTGGCGACATTCGAATCTGCAAAGGCAACACAAGTTTTTCAGCAGAAGAAAAGAGTGAATGTTGGAGGCCTCAATGCACTGGTGCAGAGTTGGCCAATGGAAAGGCTGCTCTTTGTGTTTCCTCCATGGGCTCTCATGGGCTGAGCGGTACAGAAGATAGAGGCACATCTGATAGCTCCCGATTGGCCTTGGCGGCCATAATATGCCAACTTGGTGCAATTGGTGGACGACTGTCCATGGCAGTACCTATTGTTGCAGGATCGATTCTCGCTTACAGCTTGCTCTTGAGTGGCGAGATTGAAGAGGCAGGGCTATTAGGCCTCAGTGATTACAATATTACTGAAGTCCAGGTGACGCTCTACTTTGCTAGCGTATATCTGGGTGCGGAGTGTGAGAATGGGCTCTGTCAGTCCCCCTCAGCTTTGGTGCTGGAGGTTCTCTCCTTTTTTGCAGGCGGACTTCAAGAAGGGGTTGGCATGCAGTACATTACAGGTACAGCTGGCAGCCATTTCTTGCTACAGAGAAGAGTCCAAGGAGTTCCCTTAGTGGCGCATCCGGATGTGGTTAGGTTCCTGTGGGCAGCACAGCAGGAGCAGCTGCCGGTGCGGTCCATTGTGCTGCCATGGGACCCAATTTGGTGTTGTCGGTGCTGACGGAAGCGCCCTTTGAGTCACTGGGGCCTTATTTCTTGAAGGATCTTACCTTAAAAGCAGTGCTCCTAGTGGCTATTGTTTGGCTGGACGGATATCGGAGTTGCAGGCACTATCGTGTAGGCCGCCTTTTCTCCTAATAAAGGAGAAGGTGGTTCTCAGACCAGTGTAGTACTTTCTTCCCAAGGTGCTGTCTGTTTTTCATCTTAATAAGGCAGTGATCTGGTGTTTTCAGGAGCAAGAGGAAAGGAGAAGGATCCCTTTCTTCATTGTTTGGATGTCCGTAGGGTGTTACGACACTACTTAAAAAGAACAGAGCCTTTTAGGCAGTTGGATTGTCTTTTCGTTCTGTTTGTTGGAAGATGCAAGGGGGAAGCAGCTTCGAAAGCCTCCCTCACCCATCGGGAAATAGAGGCTATCTCTTTGGCCTACTTGCTACGTCACAAGTGACTTCCTGAGGGGTTGAGGGCGCATTCAACCTGAGTACAGGCCATGTCATGGGCTGAGACGTAGACGTCAGCAGAGATTTGTAGGGCAGCCATCTGGTCGTCCCTGCATACCTTTTGTCAAACATTATAAACTTGATGTGCAGTCAACGTTGGACGTGAGGTTTGAATTGGTGATTCTTCAGGCTGGTTTAATGGGTCCCTCCCAAGTGTAGTACTGCTATGATACATCCCAAAGGTACGGGACTGGACTGGAAGAACGATAAGGAAGGTGAAATTAGGCCTTACCTGCTAATTGACATTCCTTGAGTGACTCCAGTCCAGTCCCAAACTCATCCAGGGGTTTGAATCATTCTCAAGTAGAGTTCTCTGGTCCTGAAGAAAATTATCCTGTAGTATCGGGCCAGGGGATGGTTGGTGGTGACTAAGTCCGGACGTCACTCACAACAAAGGAACCATTAGGAGTCGGTCGACTGGGCCCAAGAGTGCCTAGACAGACTCGACTGGAGAGCAAAGATCCATTATGAACTTAACATGTGGTAAGCGATCTTATTCTTAGGCAGGGGGGGGTGTTTTCTCCCTATTGTTTTTTTTATAGAAGTTGATTAAACATAGATTCTTAATTGTTGCTCTCGTGAGTCTGCTTTGTCAGTATGATACTGGATCTAGTGGGAGGTGCTACCAGTATGTATATCCTGATGTCATTAAACATGACATGTTCAGTCTCCAAGCTGCTGGTGAAGTGACACTACCCACAGGTGCGGGACTGGACTGGAGTCACTCAAAGAACATCAATTAGCAGGTAAGGCCTAATTTCACCGTATTTTGAACTCGCCTTTGGCTATGCTGTGGGTGATGGACAATCCTTGGGATCTCTTAAGCTTTCTGTGTTCTCGTCTCCTTAACTGAAACCGCACACACACAAGCTCTCCAATAATGCAGCACACACACACACACCGTAGTCCTGCATCCCACCCACACAAGGCACCCACTACCACAGCCCACACACTGACTGGCACACCACCATTGCACCACACACTCACTTGCCATCTAAAGCTATAGCTGTTGTTATCTAAAGATGACGCACAGTGTAGGAACTCTGGCACTGGTCTCACAAGACTTGAGAACATGGAGCCAGTGAGAGAGAACCTGGGGGGGGGGGGCCCCACAAGGAGATCACAAACACTGGTTCCTAAGAGTTTGACCTGGCTCCTAAATCCGCACAAAATTTGTCAGTGCCTGACTTAATATTCATTATGGGACACTATATGTACTTTTAGCCATAATGAGAGGGGACAATTTTCAGATAGCTAATTTATGCATGTACAGCCCAGTATTCAGTGGCATTTGTCCAGATAGCAAAATATGCTAAATAGATATGTGCCACTGATGGCGACATTCAGCAGTACTGTGCAGATAGTGCCACTGAATACCACCTTAGACCGCCTAGGCAGTATCCAGATAGTGCTGGGGAAGTCCAGGAATAGAATAGAAAATTATCCAGATAGCAGTGATTTTCAGCACTGCTGTCTGGATAATTATATGCACAGTTTTTTTCTGTCTTAAGCTGTCTGGATAGTGGGCTGAAAATCACCACTATCCCGATAGTGCCAGCAGCCAGACATTTGAAACCATTGAGGAGAACATACAGAGATATCTCATGGTATTCTTTCCAACTCGTGTGTGTGTTTGAGCACCCTTGCATGTATGCACATGCACGTCCGTTTGTGTATATCATTGCTTGCGTGTGCGTGTCTTGTGTCTGGTCTGTGAGTTTATATCTGTTTGCATATCTGTTTTGTGTGAATTTGTGTATCTTTGTGGTCTGGTTATGTCTGTGCATGTTTGTATGTATGTGCACATGCATGTGTATCTGCACATTGCCTAGGCATGTTAGTATGTGTGTGTATATGCATTTCCTTTTCGTCCCTCTAGTCCAGTCCCGGAACCATAGAGTTTAGAATCTCCTCCAGCAGCCTTGGAGACTGAATGACATCACAGCTCTTCTCCCTCTGGTATAAATAGGCAAGGACCGCCCCCTTCCACCAGTACTTCAGTCTCCAAGCAGCTGAGGAGATTCTGGGCCTAGGGATAGGCCCAGCACAAATAGGCAGAGCTAGGAATTTTTTCTTTGTTTTCCTTTTCTAATTCTTGATGTTTTTTGTTTGGTTGCCTTTCTAAAATAAATAGCCACTTTTTTTCTTCCCTCTGGCTCCAGTCCTGCTTCCTCCTTTCTCCCTCAATTTTCCCTCTCGGGGGGGGGGGGGGGGCTGCCCCTTGGTGAGAAGGAACAGCTTTACAGAGCAGAAGAAGTAGCCTCCCTGCTCCCGAACCCGCAAGCAAGGGTGAGGAGCAGGTGGAAGGCTTAGCCCCAGCCATCTCTAAGGGACAGTGAGATTGGTGATGGCAGCACCGTCGGAGCCGAAGCCACAAGCAGGCTGAGCTCCGGCGGGTGTCTGCCTCATTGCAGCACCTCAGGTTGAAGCAGGGAACTGTAAGTAGGTCTCACCGACTTTAACGGCGTTTTTTTCTTTCTTTTTGAATTTTCTTTTACTTGTTTCTTGGAGGGGAGATGAGAGAGAAGTCCCTGCCTCAGCGGGGGATCTCATAAAGGAGTTCTTTGCCCTCCGGACACTTTTTTGCTGCGTGGGAAAAGTCCCGGCGGCCATTTAGAAAGCCGCGGTTTTTTATAGTGGCTTTTTGGAACCGTTTTAAGCCTCGTTTGCTGCAGACCTGCTATAGGCTCATCAGGCGCTTACAGAGTGTTGACCTGTTGGAACAAAAAAAAAAAAGAGAAGTTCAAAGGGAAACGAGCTGTGCTGTACTTTTCCCTTATTGAAATATTGAGCAGGTGTATCTAGGCTGTTTTTTGCAGGGCTCCAACCCGGAGAGAGCCCTTCCTTCCGGGGCTGGCGGTCAGGGCCAGCAGGGGGGAGGGGGAGTTCCCGGGGTGGTTTAGAGCAGTTCTTTGAGGCGGCTGCTATGCCTGCAATTCCATGCTGTCTAGTGTGCGGCAGGAGGAAAAGTTCAGTGCTGGAATCAGGAGTCTGTGTCCCTTGCTCCCTAGAGGCGCAGCATATGGACGGAGAGCTGGGACAGCCCCTAGCAGGCCGGAAGGCTATTCGTACAGGCGCTGAGGCACTTTTATCTCCGTCTCTAGATCCTGAGGAGCCAGTGCCGGGGCCCTCCTCGGGCGGCGGCTCCGCCGGGTCACAGGAGCAGGGACAGGCGGGGGAGGTGACCGGGATTCCGCCGAACTTCGTTGCCTTGAGGCAGCAGGCTTTTGCCTTCCTTCAGCCCGCGATGTCGGCTCTTCCTCATGGACCCCAGAGTCAGAAGCGCTCGGCCTCTCTGGTCGGTTCGGGGAACGGTGCTCCGGTGGCTAAAAGATGTAGGGCCACTTCAGAGGGTCCCACGCCTTACCTCGCTGATGACCTGAGCGAGGGGAACGCCAAAGAGGGAAGAGTTCTCGGAAGATGAGCTGGAAGACGGAGAGTTGCCTGACTCGGAGCAGCAGTGCTGGGTAGTCAGAGTCTTTCGGTGTGAAGGGCTTCCAGCCCTGGTTTCGGAGACGCTATAGACACTAAACCTGCCTTCCAGCGAGGAAGCAGCGGAAGAGACATTAGAAGATCCGCTGTTGCAGGCTGTGCGGACATCCCAGAGAGTGTTTCCCCTCCATAGGGTATTTTGGAATATGATACAGGAAGAATGGGATTTGCCAGAGGCGGCCCTGAAGGGGGCTAGAGTGTTGGCTCGCCTTTATCCGCTCGCGAACCGCGATAGGGAGCTGTTTCATTCTCCAAAGGTAGTTGCAGCGGTATCGGCGGTCATTCAGAAAACCACAATTCCCGTGGAGGGGGACCGCAGCGCTGAAGGATGTTCAGGACAGGAGGTTAGACACTCTGTTGAAGCAGGTGTTCGATGTTTGCGCGCTGTCCATGCAGACCGGCTTCAGTGGCACGTGGCTGTTTGAGGTGGTCCCAGAGGTTTCAGGAGACCATCTGGAAGGGCAGCTTGAAGATGCCACGCGACTGGAGTCGGGAACTGCGTTCTTGGCGGATTTTCATTCTGATCTCCTCCGCGGCTTGGCTAAGGGGATGGTCTCCGTAGTAGCAGCTTGGAGGTATCTCTGGTTGAGAACCTGGTCGGCGGACAGTTCGTCTAAGGCTCGGCTTAGCAAGTTACCCTTTGGAGGTACGCTTTTATTTGGGGAGGATTTAGATAAGTTGGTCCAGGACCTCGGGGAGTCCCAGGGAGGACATCTCCCAGAGGAAAAGCCAAAGCAGGGCCGCAGTTCTGCGGGATTCAGGGAGGTCCCCAGAGACTTTCGTAGTTTTCGTTCTCCCCGTTATGGACAGTCCCAGCGGGGGAAGTTCCCGCTTAGGGGTCAGGGGTTTCGAGGAATCGGGAGCAGGCCGGGGGTTCGCTCCTTTCCAGTCCTCGGCCACAAAACAGACACAGTGAGATAAGGCGGGCTCAGGAGAGGGTAGTTCCCAGGGAAGGTCAGTTGCGGGAGTTTTACCCTGCCTGGGTCCGAATTAAGTCAGATTAGTAGGTCCTGGAGGTCATGCAAGAGGGGTACGTCTTCGAACTCCATCGACCCGTCGTAGGTTCTTTTGTCCGTTCTCCCTGCTCAGCCCTGGGCACAGGCAGGCGGTCCAGGACATGCTACAGCAGCTGCTGCAGCTTGAGGCGGTGCTGCCGGTGCCTGCGGAGCAGTGCGGTTCCGGTCGCTACTCCATCTATTTCGTAGTGCCAAAGAAGGAGGGTACATTTCGCCCGATCCTGACTCTGACAAGGGTGACCCGTTGTCTCCGGATTACCCATTTTCGGATGGAGACCTTGCGTTCCGTGCTGGCAGCAGTCCGGACCGGGGAGTTCCTGACGTCATTAGATCTCACGGATGCTTACCTGCACATCCCGATTCGGCAAGAGCATCAGAAGTGGCTGAGATTTGCGGTACCCATGGGACATTTCCAATTTCAGGCGCTGTCCTTTGGGCTGGCAACGGCGCCACGGATGTTTCCCAAGGTCATGGTGGCGGTGGCGGCGGCGCTCCGCAAAGAGGGAGTACTGGTGCACCCATATTTGGACGATTGGTTGATCCGAGCGAAGTCGAGAGAGGACAGCTCGGCAGCGACGGCCCGGGTGGTCCAGATGTTCGAAGGCCTGGGCTGGGTAGTCAACTTTGCAAAGAGCAGGTTGGTACCATCGCAATCCCTGCAGTACCTTGCGGTGTGCTTCGAAACAGAGCAGGGGAAGGTGTTCCTGCCCAGGGCCCGGGCTCTAGGTCTGCGACAACTCGTCAGGCGTTTCTTTTCAAGTCCCGCTCCAACAGCATGGCAGCACCTGCAGTTGTTGGGAACAGTGGCAGCCACGATAGAAGTTGTTCCGTGGGCCCGAGCGCACGTGCGGCCGTTACAGGCGGCGCTTCTCCGTCGTTGGTCGCATCAGTCGGATGTCCTTTCGCAGAGGTTAGTTTGCCCTCAGAATGTGCTTCACGAGCTGCGATGGTGGTTGAGAATGGAGAATATGGAAGCCGGCATGCCACTGGACCGCCGTCCTGGGGACTGCTCACGACAGACGCGAGCCTCCTGGGTTGGGGGGGGGGGCTCATTGCGAAGGCAGGTTTGCCCAGGGTTCGTTGGTCTCAGGAGGAGACATCTTGGTTCATCAACAGGTTGGAGATGAGAGCGGTGTTTCTGGCGCTACCAGAGTTTCAGGACACTCTCGGTCGGGAGGCGGTCCGAGTCTTGTCGGACAATGCGACAACGGTGGCCTACATCAATTGGCAGGGGGGCACAGGAAGTGCTACAATGGAAGCCGAAGCGGGTCAGCTGTGGGTGTGGGCCGAACACAATCTCCAGGCTTTCGCGGCTCAACATGTGGCCAGCGTAGACAGTCTAGAAGTGGATTTCCTCAGTTGTCGCAGAGTAGACCCCGAGGAGTGGGTGCTACATCCGGGGGTGTTTGATCTTCTGGTGAGGCGCTGGGGAGTTCCGGTAATGGCTCTCATGGCGAGCTTCGAGTCAGCGCAGGTAGCAAGGTTTTTCAGCAGGCGCTGGAAACGGATGTCAGAGGGGCTAGATGCATTAGTGAAAAGGTGGCCAGAGGGCCTTCTCCTTTATGTTTTTTCCACCTTGGGCCCTCATGGGCAGGGTGGTGCAGCGCGTTGGGAGACATCGCGGTCGGGTGATTCTGTTCGTCGCGCCGGATTGGCCCTGAAGGCCGTGGTATGCAGATTTGGTACAGCTGTTAGTGGACGATCCGTGGTAGTTACCACAGCAGGAGGAGCTCCTACGGCAACGCATGCCCTAGGTGAGTCGGTTCTCGCTTACGGCTTGGCTCTTGCACGGGCTAGGATGACAGCTAAGGGTTATTCGGCGGCGGTCATTTCTACCTTGCTAAAGGCACGCAGGCGTTCCACCTCGCTGGCGTATGTCCAGTTCTGGAGGATCTTTGCAGCTTGGTGTGTGGAGCGTAATATTCAGCCATTGTGGGCTTCGATTTCGCAGGTCCTTTCCTTTTTGCAGGATGGAGTGCGGAAGGGATTGGTGGCCAGTTCCTTGCGAGTGCAGTGGGCGGCGATTTCCTGTTATAGGGGGAAAGTGCTCGGTCAGCCGGTAGGATCTCACAGTGACATTAGGTTTTTTCTGAGAGCTGTCTTGCTTCTTCATCCGTTGGTACGCTGTTCGGTGCCGACATGGAAGCTGAATCTGGTATTGGAGGCTTTGCTTGAGCTACCGTTTGAGCCGCTAAGCATCGCCACCCTGAAGGATCTCGCGTTAAAGAAGGTATTTCTGGTAGCTATTTGTTCCGCAAGGAGGATTTCGGAGTTGCAGGCTTTATCCTATAGGGCACCTTTATTTGTCTGTCTTCCATTATAAGGTCGTGCTATGCTCAGTGCCGGACTTTCAGCCGAAGGTGGTCTCGGCCTTTCATGTCAATCACGTGATGTTGCTTCCAGTATTCTATAAGCAGCAAAAGGAGAAATCGGAAGGCAGGTTACATCCCCTAGATGTTCGTCGGGTTCTTCGGAAGTATCTTCGGCGGACGCAGCCATTTCGGAAGACTGACAGATTGTTTGTGGCTTTCGAGGGGCCACCGAAGGGTGAAGCAGCTGCGAAAGCATCCATTTCTAGATGGTTAAACGCGGCTATTGTGTCTGCTTACCTTTTTGAAAGGTAGGGTAGTTCCAGAAGGTCTCAGAGCGCACTCGACCAGGGCGCAAGCGGCGTCGTGGGCGGAGTACAGTTCGGTTTCTGTCGCGGACATTTGTAGAGCGGCGACTTCATCGTTGCATTCATTCTCGAAGCACTATCGGTTAGATGTGCAGGCGGCGGAGGACGTTCGTTTTGGCTCAGCGGTGCTTCAGGCTGGGTTTTCTGGTCCCTCCCGTTGATGTGCACTGCTCTGTTACATCCTCTATGGTTCCGGGACTGGACTAGAGGGACGAAAAGGAAGAATTAATTAGACTTACCTGCTAATTGTTGTTCCTTAAGGAACTCTAGTCCAGTCCTGGACCCCTCCCAGGGTATGCAGCTTGAAGCTGTTGTCCGTTGTATCTTAGTAAAAGGGGTCAAATTGGAGAGGATGTCTCCGGAAGAGGAGTGGGGTTCTGGAGGACGCGGAGTGAAGCCACAATGGAAACCCCGCAGAAGCGCGGTTTTGTTTCTATGTTTTTGGCATTTCTACAAGGTCCTTCGTCGATGAGAAGGTTAGAATATGCACAGGATTTTAGATTCTAACCAAAGTTTATTTAGTTTATCTTGTTGTTCTTTATCTACTTATTTGTTGCTCTGCTGAGTTGCTTTGTCAATAGGTACTGGTGGAAGGGGGCGGTCCTTGCCTATTTATACCAGAGGGAGAAGAGCTGTGATGTCATTCAGTCTCCAAGGCTGCTGGAGGAGATTCTCAACTCTATGGTTCCAGGACTGGACTAGAGTTCCTTAAGGAACAACAATTAGCAGGTAAGTCTAATTAATTCTTATATATGTGTTGGTTCTCTGTGCCTGTATCGGGAGGTGAGATGAGATGGGAGGGTTGTTTGAAAGGTGCAATTGTGTAATCACTGTGTTACTGTGAATTTAGTGTTGGTATGCTACAGCTGTTTGAATTTCTTTTGTCATCGAAATGCATTGAGAATTTGTTTGTTATTTTGAGGGGGGGGCTTTCATTTCTTTTGCATCTCTTACCATATTCGTAACTTCACTTGTACAATACTAAAAATCACTGTGCTAAGGCTAGTGCAGTCAGCATGGAAGTGCATACAAATGAGTCGCGTATACATCCATTCATTTCCATTATATTAAACTATGCTAAATTTTAGCGCAGATTTTTCATCCTACTTGGTGACAAATCTTTACTACAGGCCTGGAGCTATAGAAGTTGAAGGATTATCTAAGGTAAAATGCAGAACTTCAGCTATAATGAGTGGATGGGTCACTGGCCGGATTGTAGCCTTGTATGCTTGCATCTCTTCAGGCTGTGCTCCAGGTGCCTGCATCTCACCTGGAACTAATTTATCTCCAGGAACAAGCAGGAATGTAGTCTTCACATATGGGTACCTTCGACACCGACGGAGCCTGCGCAGGAACGCTCCCCAGCGTCCCAAAAAGAAAGCTATTGGGAGCATCCACCACGCATGCTTGCTGCCTTCCCGCCCAACTACATCTCTCACTTCAGTTCTTCGTTTCCGCGGAGCCGACAGGACGTGTCCCCTGTCACCGCAGAAAATCTTTTTATTTTATATTTTTTGTGGTCGTGTCTGCCTTCCATCGACGCCTACCGGTACCACTGGTGCTTTCTTTCTTTTTAAAGTAATTCTTTTTAGTGCTTTTCTCAGGGTTTTTTTCCCCTGCTCTGGTGCTTGGCGCCATTTTGGGCATTAGGCCCTCTTTTTCTTTACCATGGAAAAACCAGCCACTGGATTTAAAAAATGTTCAAAATGTGGCGGTACAATTTCTATTACCGACATCCATGACTGGTGTCTTAAATGTTTAGGTCCTGACCATTGCCTGGCAGAGTGTCTCTCCTGCAGGAAGTTGACTAAAAGAAGTCTTCAAAATCGAGCAAATCAACTCGGTGCCCTATTTGCTTCAGACATAGCGTCTGTAGCGTCGATGTCTGTCTTCCAGGGCTTCGAATTCTTCACAGGGATCTCAGGTAACTAAACACAAGTCTTCTAAGACTAGCCGGTCCTCAAAGGGTAGATCTCCCTCTAAACATCGAGATGCCATTGGCGTTGCCCTCGAGGACAATTTACCGGCAAAACAACCCTGGCGGGAGTCTTCGGGCTCCAAAGCTTTAGCAGGGCTCCAGGATGTTCCAGAGGCCTCGACCTTGATGGAACTACTGGTGCCATGCTCGGGGGTTGTGGCTGCTCCCACCGGTACAGGCACCGCGGCAGTAGCAGTGGACAAGACTCCTCGCTATCAAACGCAGTCTAACGACTCTTTTAGCTACTTCGGTACTGCTAAGGTCACTGCAGACGGTTTTGCAGGCACTGGTACCGATGCCGGTACCAGTGCCAGTACCTTCATTACCTGTTTCAACAGGCATGCTTCCCCCGATGCCGAGCTTGGAATCTCTCTCTAGCATGAGGGATCAGGTACCGACTCGTGTCGGTACCGACATCGAGTGGTACCGACGCCATCTGCTTCGGGAGAACCCGGTGCTTCCTCCTTTTGAGTCTTCCGATTCCGATGACTCGGATGATTCCACCGGTACCAGAACTGAACTTTTGCAAGATTCAACTCTTTCTCCTCAGTGCAGAATGTCCCCTCCTGAGGACATGTCTTTTCATGATTTTGTACGTGATATGGCAAAGGGTCTTGCCATTACAGTATTTATTTATTTAACTTTTCTTATATACCGCGCTCTTTACACCAGTGCGGTTTAGATGGAACATAATTGTGCAGTGCAGGGGGCCTGCACTGAACTTACAATATAACAGGGGGTTTTGTACAGGATTCAAACAGGGTAACTATATGCAGGTAAATACAAATAAATTATTAACATATGTACAGTAGTAACTGAAAAGGAGCCTAGGGCAGAAGAATTGAGAATTCTTCAATATCTTTTAGCTCCAAAGGAGGCAGCTATGCTTCCTATACATCAGATCTTACATGATCTAATGTTAAGGATGTGGGAAGCTCCTTTAACAGTATCTCCACATTCTAGACGTCTTGACACTATGTATCGAGTACCACCTTGTCCAGGGTTTCAAAAGACTCAGTTACCACATCATTCTGTGGTGATAATCCGCCATGAGATGGATTAATAGTGCTAAGAGACATTCTTCCAATCCTCCAGGGCGTGAGTCTAGAACACTCAATGCCTTTGGTCGTCATTGCTTTCAGTCCTCTATGCTGTCAGCAAGAATCAGTTCCTATATATTGTACATGGGAATGTTTCTTGAAGAGGTTACAAAAGACTTAGAACTTTTGAACCCTTTTCTTCAAGAGGAAAAATGGACAGATCATTTGACTTTGATCAAACATGCTTAGAATGTCTCTAAATTTATGAATCGTGCTACCTTTGACTGTTTTGAATGTATTAGCAGAACTTCTGCTATATCCATAGGAGCATGTCGTATTGCCTGGCTTCAGACTTTGAGGAATGGATGCAAGATAAGCTGGGTAACATTCCTTGCACAGGAGAAAATCTCTTTGGCAAGGATTGGCAACTCAAGGCTAACGAAATTGACACTGATAATACAACTTTAGACAGATTGTCAAAATCTACAGCTAACCCAGCCAAGAAAAAGTTTTTCAAAAAACTTTTTTTCTCTAAGAAGAAGAAATTCTAACCATCTTCCACCCAGCAAACACATGTTCCCCAGAAGGGGCAACAACAAACTAGACAAAGAAAGACACAACCTCAGAAGGCCCAGCAAGCTCAGCCTCCTCAGGGTCTTTGACTGTTGTCTAGAGAACTTAGCCATTCTTCCTGTTCTAAGCCCAGAACCTTTAAATATTCCAGGCCTTATCTGCCATTTTGCCAAAAGATGGCAACAAATCACATCAGAAAATTGGACTCTATCGTGAGTCTGGGATAGAAGCTTCATTTCCTCAGCTTGCCCCCATCCATGTTAATAAAGCAGTTCAGATCTCAGCCACTGGTCTCAGACCTGTTGTGGCAAGAGGTCATCACTCTTCTGGCTCAAGGAGCTATAGAAGAGGTTCCAATGTCCCAGCAGGGCACAGGATTCTATTCCCCCTATTTTCTCATTCCAAAGAAATCAGGGGGACTAAGACCAATCCTGGACCTCAGAGAACTGAACAAATATCTAGTCCGAGAAAGGTTCAAGATGATCTCCCTCGGCACACTTCTTCCATACCTCCACGAGCAAGATTGGCTATGTTCTCTAGATTTAAGGGACGCTTACATGCATATCCTTATTCATGCAGATCACAGAAAATACCTTCGATTCCTAGTCAAGGGAAGACATTTTCAATACAGAGTCCTTCCTTTCGGTCTGGCCTCTGCTCCAAGGGTCTTCACAAAATGCATGGCAGTAGTAGCAGCATTTATGAGGACTCTATGAAATTTTTGTCTTCCCTTACTTGGACAATTGGCTCATTCGAGCACTGTCAGCTCTAGAGGCAAGTCATGCTCTTTTCCGAGCAATGCAAATTTTGCAGTACTTGGGATGGGTCATAAACCTTCCAGAGTCCCAGCTCACCCCATCTCAATCCCTCGAGTTTATAGGGGCTCACTTGGATACGCAGCAGTCAAAGGCTTTCCTGCCTCAGTCTCAATGTCTCCGCATCATCGAACTGGCATCTCAAGCAGTGCTACAAACCTTCCTCACTGCTCGACAGATGCTTCGGCTTCTAGGACACATGGCATCTACAGTCCATGTGATTCCTTATGCACGCCTTCACATGCGAGCGGCCCAGTGGACCTTAGCATCCCAATGGTCCCAGGCCTCAGAATGCATGTCAGACAAGATCAGGGTTACCACACGCCTGATTGCGTCTCTGCATTGGTGGCAATCTCTGGAAAACCTCACAGTAGGCTCTCCTTTTCAGCAACGCCTACCTCAGACTATCCTAACGACAGATGCACCCAAGTTGGGTTGGGGGGCCCACTTGGGCGATCTGTCTACCCAGGGTCTCTGGACCCCACAGGAGGTTTCTCTACAAATAAACCTCCTAGAACTAAGGGCCATCTCCATTGCTATTCAAGTATTTTGCTTTCATCTCATAAACAAAACAGTTCTGGTGCAAACCGACAATCAAGTGGCCATGTTTTACCTAAACAAGACGGAACAGGCTCTCTGCTCATCCTGCTAAGCCCCTCATCTCAGCTAGCCCACCCTTCTCCGCCCCTCAACCCCCACTCGATCATTCCTCAAGTGAGACCCAACACACCATCACATCCTTCTCTACCCCAGCCAACAGAGTCATTCAAGATACTATATTAAATATAAACACTACTACAGCACCCTCTGATCCGTGTCCAGCTCCCTGGATAAAATCCCTACATGCTGAACTCAGCCCATTCTTATCCAAGCTTATGGATGTATCATTCTCTACTGGAACATTCCCTCGAAGCCTGAAACAGACTGCTATCAGACCTCTCCTAAAAAAAAGTAAGTTGGACCCCTCAATGATGGAATCCTACAGGCCTATCTCCAGCATACCTCTTCTATCGAAAATCATTGAAAAGATTACTCAACGTCAACTACAAGATCACATAGATACCAGCGCACCCCTGCATCCTTGTCAGCATGGATTTCGTGAAGCTCATGGTGTCGAAACGCTACTTACAACCCTATTCAACACTCTATCCATAGGTCTGGATAACATCAGACAAGGCTTTGTTCTAATCTTCATGGACATTGCTGCTGCCTTTGACACAGTAGACCATGAAGTTCTCCTTCAACGCCTCAGAGAGAAGGGAGTTCACGGTTCAGCTCTATCATGGTGCGCATCATATCTCACTGACCGTTGGCAACATGTCCGTTCTGGCCCTTCCACCTCCGACCCCTTCCTCCAAACAAAAGGTGTTCCACAAGGCTCCTCCTTATCTGCCTTGCTGTTTAACATTTACATGCAACCCATCTGTGACCTTATCCACTCATTTAACATCAACTGCCTGGTCTATGCCGACGACGTCTTGATGTACATGCCAATCTCGACAGAACATCTTGACCTCTCCCCTCTAATCAAATGCTTTGACGCAGTCACAGATTGGATAAACGCACAAAGGCTTAAGTTAAACTTCAAAAAGACAGAAGCCCTCTTCGTCACCAGGAATCCGGCATTTATTCCACCCCTGTCCATCAAAGTTCGTGATGCAGAGCTCATATGCAAGCCTACAGTAAGATACCTGGGAGTTACACTTGATCAGCAGCTTAATATGAAGGCTCATATCAATAACATAACAAAATTGGTCTATCATAAAATCCGGACCCTCCGCCATCTTCGTCAGCTGTTAGAACCTGAAGACTTTTGAACTGTTTTTCAGGCCCTAATAATGCCTCACCTTGACTACGCCAATGCGATACTACATGGCCTACCAAAGAGCACGACCAACCCCTTACAACTTGCAATGAATTCAGCTGCAAGAATCCTTCATGGAGCCTCCAGAAGATCCCACATTACCCCAATACTAAAACAGTTGCATTGGCTGCCCATACAAGCCAGGATCTCTTTCAAGATTCTAACTATGACTCACAAGGCCATCAAGAAATACCCGGCTACTTCCATTACTGACCTAGTATCAATCATACCTCCTAACCGGGTAAGGAGATTGAATGCTTCAAATACCCTTATTCTACCTAAGGCAAGCACTAAGTGCTACCAAGTTACCAGATCTAGAGCCTTTGCCTTCTTTGCACCATCCTGCTGGAACGCTCTACTGTCAGACTATCAGAACCATCAGTGATCTCTCCCAATTCAAGAAGGCACTGAAACATCACCTTTTTCTCCTTCACTACGATGTCTCAGTCTCCCCATCATACTCACCTACTTTCACACTTCAAGGCAGCACCTCAAGCTCATGCATCTCACATTCTTAGACTGAATATTCGCAATCACACTTTAACCCCCTCCCACCATGAGAAGCTTGTGCAGTTCATATAACCCGTTATATAGCTGCATAAAGTGGCTTGTATATATTTATCATGTTTTCCCTGTTAAGAAACTTGTTTAATGTTTACCCAAGTTATTATGCCTGTTTATTGTAAGCACAAATCACTAAACCGAGATGTGTAGTTCAATGTTCATTGTAAACCGCACTGATGTCAAATAGCGCGGTATAAAAGAGACTGTGAATAAATAAATAAAATAAATAAAATTATACCACATGAGTGGTCTCTCCACTCATATCAACTTGCTCGGGCTTTTCAAGTCTGGGGAACTCCGGACATAGACCTCTTTGCAAGTCCACAGAATGCCAAACTTCCCCGGTTCTGTTCCAGACTTCCAGCTCGAAATTGTCAGGCGAGAGATGCATTCCTGCTCCATTGGGGCCAGGATTTTCTCTATGCCTTCCCTCCAATTCCCCTAATCCCCAAAACCCTATTCAAATGCCAGAGAGACAGAGGTCGCATGATACTCATGGTAACAAGGCAAACATGGTATCCTCTTCTCTTAGGTCTCTCTGGAGCCACTCCTCTGGAGTTGGGGAGTGCTCCGGATCTTCTGTTCCAGGACAATGGATCTCTTCTGCACCCCAATCCTCAGTCCCTTCATCTCAAGGCCTGGCTCCTCAAGGCATAGAGTTTCAAGATCTAGGCCTTTCGCAGCAGGTGAAGGATATTCTTCTAGCTTCCAGAAAACCTTCCACAAGGCGTTTTTACGCTTTTAAGTGGAAGAGGTTCTCAGTCTGGTGTTCCCAGAGGGGACTTAATCTGCTCTTGGTACCAGTAGAGTCCCTTCTGGACTATCTCCTTCACTTATCAGATTCTGGTCTCAAGACCAATTCTGTTAGAGTCCATCTTAGTACTATTGCTGTGTCTCATAAACCCTTCGATGGACAACCAAATTCCTCTCATCCTCTTGTTTCAAGATTTATGAGGGGTCTCCTTTTAACAAAACCTCCCATCAAACCACCTCCGGTGGCATGGGATCTTAATCTTGTTCTGGGTCAACTCATGAAGCCGTCTTTTGAACCTTTAGCTACTTGGAGCTAAAGTTTCTTTCATGGAAAGTCATTTTCCTGATTGCTATCACGTCTGCAAGACGTATCTGTGAACTGCAGGCTTTAGTGGCTGACCCACCTTATACGGGTTTTCTTCATGACAAAGTAGTCTTGAGGACTCATCCTCATTTTATGCCAAAGGTGATATCACCTTTCCATTTAAACCAATCGGTTTATCTCCCAGTCTACTTTCCTAGGCCTCATGCCTCCAGCGCAGAAAGAAATCTGCATACCTTAGATTGTAAACGAGCTCTGGCTTTTTATCTTCACAGAACTCGGCCATTTAGGAAGTTTTCTCAGCTCTTCTTGGTTTTTGACTCTAGTCATTTAGGACTTCCAGTCACTAAGAGGACTCTCTCTAAGTGGATTGCAGACTGTATTTCCTTTACCTATCAGAGTAAAGGAATCCCTCTTGAAGGCCATGTCACGGCTCACAATGTTAGAGCCATGGCAGCCTCAACAGCTAATCTTCGGTCAGTTGCTATTGATGAGATCTGTAAAGCAGCAACTTGGGCTTCTGTGCATACTTTCACTGCCCACTATTGTTTAGACAAGGACTCCCGTCGGGATGCCTTTGTTCGGTCAGGCTGTTCTACAGCATCTCTTCCATTCCTAGATCAACTCCTTCCCACCATCCACTCTTGGATGCCTGAGGTCCCTGGGAGGAAGCATGGCCCATCTTACTTAGATCCGCAACATGCTGGGGTCATCCCTAGGCATTTTTAGCTGGGAAGTCCCCATATGTGAAGACTACATTCCTACTTGTTCCTGGAGATAGCGTAGTTACTCACCTGTAACAGGTGATCTCCGGGAACAGCAGGAATAAGTCTTCACAACCCCCCCCCCCCCCCCCAGGAGTTGTCTTTCTCTATCCTCTATTTTTCTTCTACTTCTCTCCTTTGGTCTCAACTTTCAACTCAACTGAAGTGAGAGAGGTAGTTGGGCGGGAAGGCAGCACGCATGCGTGGTGGATACTCCCAAAAGCTTTCTTTTTGGGACGCTGGGGAGCGTTCCCGCGCAGGCTCCGTCAGTGTCCGGTACCCATATGTGAAGACTTATTCCTGCTGTTCCCGGAGATCACCTGTTACAGGTGAGTAACTACGCTTTATATGCAAAAGCATAAATACTGATTCATAGCAGTATTTAATTAGATTATTAATAAAAATGCCAGTAGTTTAGTTGTCCTAAGTGTAATGGAGTTCTTTTTCAATTCTATTATAAACTACTTTGACTATTAATAGAAAAGCAGTATATCAAGAAACTAATAAACTGTAAACGCTAGTGTCTTTGCTAAAGCAAAACAAATTACTTTGTTCTGAGGTTCCTTTAATTAAATTAAACAATCACCATCCATTAGACATTTTATCCATGCTCCTTCTCAAGGAAATTATTTTTTATTTTTTTTTATATGCAAGAACAAAATGTTTAAAAAAAATGTATAAACATGGGCTTACAGACATGTTTGTCCTCTACACTGAGATGCCCAGTAGGCAGCTAGCACTTTGTTTTGCGGTTACTTCAGTTAAATTCTATTTTTTTTATTTTTTTTGCCATAGCAAAGACACTAGTGTTTGTTTGTTTTTTGGATTGCTTGATCCCTGGTGAGGGAAAGTATTTTATTGTTCTTGAACCATTCTGGCTATAGCCAAAATGTTAATCAGGTTAAGTGCCACAACAAATTTAAAACATTTATACCCACAATTTCTAGAGAAAGCACACTCAGAACTCTGAAGGTGAAACTTCATTGAGTTTTGCATATACAGTCGGTACTGTGAAAACCATTAAATAGACCAGAAAGAAACAAACTGATAGACGAGCCTGGGCCTGTCGCATCATGCTCTAATGGTAGCTCAGTCTATTAGGAGTAAGAATTCTGTATCGTGTTCTGTTGTTATATTAGATGTTATATAAAACACCTTGTTTAGCCTCAGCTTGAACATGCAGTATGGTAGGTCATCTAATAATAAATATCAGGTGCCCTAGGATCTGTTGATTTATCTTTCAGAAAACCTCTCATTTATCTTTATTTCTGCTCAGCTCTCTTGGATGGTGACCATGCCAAGTGACTGTGTGCATCAATGTGTGAATTATCCTGATGATCGATCTTAGTAGAAACAAATGACTTTGATTTGGGAATGTAAATAAATACATCTACTTTTTTGAATCCACCGAGATGTTGCAGTTTTTGTGTATTTTTTTTATTGAGTTACAGGTTACACACCCACGTTTCCTTTGAAGGGTATACTTGTGATCAGTATAGATTTTCTTTTTTTGCCTTATGAAATATATTGGATAGTGATAGTGTTTATTTTAAACATTTCTAAATAAAGTGCGGACACACAGCCGAGTTTGGAAAACTATCTTATTTTTGGAAAGAGAATATACTTTGTTATTATAATCAGGAAAGTATTCATTTTGTGTATTTTAAGGGTTGGTGTAACCTTACTTGGAGTATTGTGTTCATTTTTGGAAACCGTATCTTGCTAAGGATATAAAAAGACTTGAAGGAATTCAGAGGAAAGTGAGTAAGATAGTATGAGGTCTTTGCCAGAAACGATATGAAAAGAGACTTGAAGCTCTGAATATGTATACCCTAGAGGAGAGGGGGGACTGGAGAGATATGATGCAGCTGTTTAAATACTTGAACAATATTAATGAACAAACAAACCACCTTCAAAGATGGGAAGCTACAGAACTAAGCCTAAAAGCAAAATCAGGGATACCTTTTCACAGATGCTTGGGAATGCCTTCCTACTGGAGGCGGTGGGGACCAAACAATTCCAAAAGGGATGAGATTAGCACAGAAGATCCCCTTATAGAAAGAGAACAGAATCAAAGAAACTTAAATGGCTTTTACACTAAAAAAAAAAAAAGGGGGGGGGAGGGGGATTAACCTGCAAAGAGTAGCAGGTACAACCTTAAATAAAGTTGGAGATAGGGCTAACCAGCACGAACAAAGTCATAGAGGAGGGTAGCCCACACAGGAATAGCAGGTACAACCCTAAATAAAAGCATAGGGAGAATATCCTGAATGGAGTGGCAGATACGCTCTTCTATGCCATTTTTTAAGATTGTAACTTCCCAGGGGGCAACAAGCACAAATCTATAACCCTAAACAAACTCATGGAGGTAACCTATGCGTAGCAGCAGATACAACTCTAAACAAAGGCATGGAGGGGTAGCCTGTATGGAGTGGCTGGTTCAACCTTAAATAAAGGCATAGGTGGGCCACCAAAACTTTTCTGTGCAGTTGCAGCAAAGACCCTTCCTGTCTGCCTGAGGAAAATCAGATTTCTGCAGGCAGAACAGGAAGGGTCTTTGCCTTGATTGTGGCTGGCAGGCAGCAGGCTGCCCGTGGGGCAGAGGTTGGGACAGAGTAAGGATAGAGCTTGGGGTGGTGTTTGGCCCCCCTCCCGAAGAAAAAGGCATTCCGCCACCCCTATATAAAGGCATAGAGAGGGTAGCCAGTATGGAGCAGCAGGTACAACCCTAAACAGAGGCATAGAAGGGGGTAACCAGCACAGGGCAGTAGCTATAACTCTAGCCATTTTTATGGAGTAAACTAGAAGGATCATGCTGGTCTATCTCCACGAACAAGCAGGAATACGGTCTTTGCATATGGGTGATGTCCCCGAAGAAGCCCTTGCGGGAACAAGAGCACTCCTCTGCGCCTGCGTGCCTGCCTTCCCAACTTTTCTCCTCAGTTCTTTGTTTTCCACGGAGCCAGTAGGACGCACCACTGGAAAACTCTCTTTTTTGGTGCCCTTCAGGGTACGTCATGCTTTTTGCCTTCACATCGTCACCAGTACCGTCAAGTCAGACACTGGTCCCCATACCGCTTTCATATTTTTCTTTTCTATTGATTTTCACTGTGGTTCTCACCACTGGCCTAGGCCTCTAGGCTACTATAGCCTTGTCTTCACCCTTCAAAGACAATTTTTTCAAGCATGGAAAAGCCAGTCAGTGATTTAAAAAAAAATGTACCAAGTGTGCCAGTACCATTTCGGCCACTGATAAACATGACTGGTGTTTAAAATTTTGGGTCCTGATCATGAACCCAGTTCTTGTCCTTTGTGCCAGCAAATGACAAAGAGGTCTCAAGAACCGAGCCAGGCATTTTGGATCATTGTTTGCCTTGGACTCTGTTTCAGTGGCTTCTATTTCATCGAGGGCATAGACTTCTTCTCATGGGTCTCGGGCTTCTTCAGAGTCCAAACACAGAAGTAAGACAAAATCTGAGGCTGTTTCCAAATCTTCGGCATCGAATACCAATTCCAATGCCAAGGAAAAGTCCCAACATAAGCATCGAGGCTCCCCTAAAAGTGCTTCTAATGCAGATCGGCCAGCCAAACAGCCCCAGCGGGAGGCTGTTTCCTCCAAAGCACAAGTGGGACTCCAGGACGTTCCTGAGGCATCTACCTCCAGAGAGCTACCGGCTCCTTTTTCTGGGACAGTGACTCAGAGCCCTGTAAGTGATTCTACCTAGACATCTGCCATCTCCCTAACCAACACATGCTGGCTCTCGAGAGGAGTTTGGCAGCCTCGGTACCTGTAACATCGAGAGCTTCAAGAGTTCAGGCTTTGGTACCGAGCCTACAGCCGAGCACCATATTGGCTCCGATACTGGCCTTCGAGCCGACATTGCTGAAGTACCTGAGGCCAAATCCTCAGTTGGAACTGGTCAGTGCCCCTTGGTATCCAATAGACTCAGGTCCCCATTCCTCTTGGTTCTGATACCTCAGAGTATCAGTATCGGCATCGACCATAGACTTCCACGAAGCATCGAGGTCGAAGCCATGATCACCGATACTTTGATTTTTTGCTGGACTCTGATACAAGCTCTTCAGAATCTGACGGGGGGTCACTTGAATAGTGGGAACTTCCGGATATTCCTTCGCTGCCTCGGGAATGGCGTAGGTCCCCACTAGAGGCTATATTCTTTCAGGACTTCATCTGTGACATGGCAGTGGAGCTCTCCATCATGGTAACCTCTGAAAAGGAACAGAGGGCTGATAAATTTGAGATACTCTAGTACCCTCCATACACCCAAAGAGGCTGCTACCTTACTGGTGCATCGTATCCTTCAGGACCTTATGCTCCACATGTGGGAAGCCCCGCTCATGGTTCCTCCTGTTAGCAAGAGACTTGATACCATGTACAGAGTGCCAGTGTGTTCCAGTTTCCAAAAACCTCAGCTTCCCCACCACTCAGTGGTGGTGGAATCGGCAAAGTGCTGAATAAAGAGCTCCAAAAACCATTTATCCATGCCTCCTGGCAGAGAATCAAGGCATGTATGTTAGTCTCCAGAATCAGTTCTTACATGCTGTACATGGGCATGTTTCTGAAGGATGTCACCAGGGATCTGGAGACTTTCTCCCCCCTGCTTCCAGAAGATAAGCAGGGTGCATTCCTGACCCTCATTAAGCAAAGTCAGAATGCTTCTCTTACCAGAACTGCATTTGATGCATTTGAGTCCACCAGCAGTGCTTCAGCAGTCTGCTTTGGGGCTCGCAGAATGGCCTGGTTACAGGCCTCCGACCTCGAACAGTCAGTCCAGGATAAACTGGCCAACATCCATGTACTGGCAAAAACCTTTTTGGCAAGGATTGGAGGGAAAAGCAGGGGAGATTGAAACAGATGATCTCATCTCACCCTCAAATGCCTTTCCAGGAAGACAGCTGATCCATCCAAAAGAAAGGCTCTTGCCAAGAAATCTTTCTATTCGAAAAAGAAGAGATACTATCCTTCTTACCCACCTTAAGCTGCCTATTAACATCAGCAACCTCAGCAGAGGCAGCAGGATCCTCACCAACCTAAAAAAATTCTAAAACTCCTAAACCTCAGCCAGCTGCACAGGCACAGCCTGCACCTGTTTTTTGACTCCTTGGAGGGCCCCCCAGCCTCTCCACATTGCAGGCAGACGACTTCACTATGCCCACAGGTGTCACCTCATAACATCAGAGCAGTGGACACTTCAGATTATTCAAGGGGGTTATCAACTTAACTTCGAAACCTTACCCCCCCCCCCCCACCTGCTTCACGAGATTATTCCATGCAACCCCTTCACAGCAACCTCTTACAACAAGAGGTGGCTACCCTGTTGTCCCAGGGTGCCATAGAAAGAGTTCTTCCTCCTCAAGAAAAGTTGGGCTTCTTCTCCCCATCCTTTTTTCATTCCAAAAAAGAAAACAAGAGGCTTCAGGCCCATCTTAGATCTCAGAGACCTAAACATGTTCTTGGTCCCAGAAAAATTCAAAATGATCTCCTAGGAACTTTTCTGCCATACCTCCAGAGACACGATTGGCTAAAAGAGGCGTACATGCATTTACTAATACATCCCTTGCACAGACTGTATCTGCACTTCATGTTCAGGAAAACCATTATCAATACAGAGTTCTTCCACAAGGGTCTTCACAAAATGCGTTACAGTCGTCGCTGCCTACCTATGTATCCTGGGAGTATTTGTCTTTCCTTACTTGGATGATTGGATGATCAGAGGAGATACCCCTTCCCCCCCCCCCCCCCCGAGGTAAAACTCTGCCTTCATTGCACCATCATGGTGCTCCAACCCATGGACTTCGTCATAAACTTCCCAAAGTCCCGAGGGGCAGAGATGAGACAAGGGTAAGAGATAGTACAGTGTGGAGGGGGAAAGGGCATGGTGTGATTAGTGTGCCTTGGGAGCAACGATGGGATTTGTGATTGCGATTGTGGGGGGGAGGGTTTAAAATATTATAATGTTATAACACACCTGTACAGGTTGTATGCCTTTGGATGGAGATATGAGTACACCTCGCTCAGAGGCCTGTTGTTTGGTTTTGCTGTTATGTTCTGGTGGTTATTAAATAAAGTTAAAAAAAAAGTAAATTCCCAAAGTCCCATCTCGCTCCAATGCAATGACTGGAGTTCATCGGAGTGCTCCTAGACACTCGTCGGGCCCAAGCTTTCCTCCCAGAGGATTGCTGTGCCCACCTCATTGAGCTGGCCAAAAAAGTACAACATCAGGACTGTGTAACAGTTTGGGAGATGCTATGGCTATTGGGTTACATGGCCTCCAAGGTCCATGTCGTTCCCTACGCTCGATTACACATGCTCAAGCGCAGTATCTTCTCAATGGTCACAAGCGAAGGGTCACCTCAGGGACAAGATCCACATCACACCTCAACTTATCACATCCCTTCAGTGGTGGTGTCTCCCACAAAACCTACTCGTCGGGTCACCTTTTCAGATGCCTTCACCTCAATGCATCCTGACGATGGATGCTTTCAAACTGGGTTGGGGGGCTCATTTGAAAGACCTGACCACACAGAGACTATGGAGACCACAGAATCTGCCCTGCAAATCAACCTGCTAGAGCTATGGGCACTGACAAATGTTCTTTGGATTTTTCAACTGCATCTATCAAGGCAACTGGGTCATCTGAACAGACAATCAGGTTGCCATGTTTTATATAAATGGGGGAACGGGATCCCGCTCCCTCTGTGAAGATGTGGTTTGCCATGTCTCACCGCATCCACCTAAGTGCGATGTACCTTCCGAGCGAACTCGATGTCCTGGCGGACAAATTAAGCCATATTCTTTGTTCGAATGAATGGACCTTGCATCAAGAGACAGCTGCTCGGATCTTTCAAATGTGAGGAACCCCTCTCATAGATCTATTTTGCCACTCCACAAAACATGCAGCGTCCTTGTATCTCTTGGAACAAGCAGGAATGAGTCTTCACATATGGGTACGTCGGTACCGACGGAGCCTGCACGGGAATGCTCCCCAGCATCCTATCAGAAAGCTTTGGGGAGCATCCCTCGCCCCTGCGCGCTGACTTCCCGCCTTTCCCACTGCCTCTCCTCAGTTTTCGTTTTTCCGCGGAGCCGGCAGGACGTCGTCCTGTCACCGCAGAAACTTTTTTTCTTTAAAAATCCTTTATTTCTTGTTTTCTTGTGGTCGCGGCTGTTCTTCCCGCCGATACCGGTACCGCCGGTGCTTTTATTCTTTTCTTTTCTAAAATTTGAAGATTTTTTCTCTTCAGTTTTTTTGTCTTAATTTTTGGGCCTACTAGGCCTCTCCAACATGGAGCCTTCTTCCCCTAAGAAGTGCCTTCATTGTGGAAACATGGTTTTCCCTTTAGACTTCAAAGCTTGGTGTCTAACCTGTTTGGGTCCTGACCCTTTTTTCCCTGAATCTTCAGGTTGTTTTGTTGGGAGAAGACCTTCCCTTTTTCGAGTTTCCCTCGATACCGTTTTTCCTCCTGAGATGAGGACACCGGTTCTTTCTTCTCTTCAGCATCAGGTAACCCACAAACAGTCTGTTAAGACTTGCCAATTCTTGATGGGTAGTTCTCATGCTCA
Source organism: Ichthyophis bannanicus (assembly GCA_033557465.1). Lineage (NCBI taxonomy): Eukaryota > Metazoa > Chordata > Amphibia > Gymnophiona > Ichthyophiidae > Ichthyophis > Ichthyophis bannanicus. Next base: position 489,149,558 of record CM066033.1, read on the forward strand.
GCATGATAACGGCTCCGGCCTTGCCCTCAAGACCTCTTTGGCAATAAAACCCCGGCGGGAGTCTTCGGGCTCCAAAGCATTTACGGGGTTTCAGGTTGTTCCTGGGGCTCACCCCTCACAGAACATACCTGAGCCATGCTCGGGGGTGGCATCCGCTTCGAGCGGTACCGATACCCCGGCATCGGCACCGGTGTTGAGTGATTCACTCTTCACCAAGGATCGTCATCTGGTGTCCTCGGTACCTTCGGGACTGATCGATACACCCCAGAATGACTTTCCAGTATCGGCAGTATCGTCGATACCACCACCGACGTCGGTACTCTCCAGACATGCATCGATAGACTCGCTTCCTTCGATGTCGAGTCTAGAATCGATTTCTAGTCTAGAGGACTGAGTACCGATGCGTATCGGAAGATTCCGCATACACGATACCGAGTATACTTACCAAGGGGTAGTTCCCTCGGTACCGCTTGAGCAGATTTCGATGTCTGCTTCGGTATCGGTTTCGCCTTTGATTCCGGCGCAACCACCGGTATCGGTACCGATATCGGTACCTGCAGTATCATCGGTACCAGCTCCTTCCATGCTTTTTTCATCTGGATCGCTCCTTTCTATACCTAGTTTGGAGTCGATACCTGACATGGATAGTGTACTACTGACTGTCTCTAATCATAACTGCCAGTTCCAGTATCCACCCTTTAAAGGTCCTGTAATGCACCGGACGGGTACATCCTCCGGTGCCCAGGCTACCTTTTCAGCTTTAGCCTGTGCAGGGATGGTTCCCATTGGAGATCCTTCTTTTCAGAAATTTCTCCTTGACATGGCAACCTTTCTTGCCATCCCTATTCCTGGCTCTACTCTTAACCAAGATCCTGCAGAAAAGGAAAATATAATGCTTCCTTTACATCATTCTTTGCAGGCTCTTCTTCTGAGGATATGGGAATCACCTTTGAAGGTTTCTTCTCCTTCTACAGCCATGAATGTTCTGTATCAGGTGCCTCCCTCACCAGGTTTTCAAAAGAAACAACTTCCACACCGTTCCATGGTGGTGGAATCAGCATTGAGGAAGGTAGGAAACAAGAAGAAGCACTCTTCTTATCCGCCAGGTCGTGCATCTAAAGCACTTGATGCCTTTGGTTGTCAAACCTTCCAGACTTCTATGCTGGCTTCAAGGATTATTTCATATATTTTTTATATGAGCCTGACACTTCAACAGGTCACAGAGAAATTATCTCTGTTCTCTCCTTTTTTGCCAGAACCTCAGGCCACTGACTATTCCTTGCTTCTTAATCATAGCAGGAATATCTCTTGGTTTCTTTCTCATGCTTCTCTAGACTCTTTTTAGTCTGTTAGCAGATCCTCTGCTATTGCCATTGGAACACGTCGTACAGCCTGGCTGCAAGCTTCAGACTTGAGCAGAGGGGCACAACATACCCTGGGTAATTCTCCTTGTACTGGAGAAAATCTCTTCAATAAAGAGGCTTTACGTCAGGTTGCTCATTGCTCCACTGACTTCCCTGGTTCTGCAAACCATCCTAAGCCTTCTTTTTCCCCAGGACGTAGGAAAGGTCCTACTAAATCTTTTGTACCTAGGAAAAGAAGGTTTCACCCTTCTCCTACCCATCTGCCGGATGTCCCCAAACAAGGGACATCTCATCCTAGTCTGAAGTCTCCAGACACTAGCCAGTCTAATCATACCCAGCAACCATAGGTTCCTGTGTTTTGCAATCTGCAATTAACTTCTTCTTAGCAGAAGTTTATTCTTCAAACTCTACATTGGTTTTTCTTTTCAGTATGTTATGCTGTTAGGATACTTTGTCCATGGGTTACAGGATTCTCCCCTTCTTACTACCATGAAGGGGGGATACAACTATCCCAGGATAGTTCTGTCCCCACATGGACATCCTTTCCTTCAGCTGACTTACCCTTTGGTAAGTCACTTCCAACCCCCTCTCTTCCAGGGTTTCCCCTGCTGGAGTTGGTACCATACTAAAAGACTTCTCTTCTTTCCAGTGTAGACTTTTTTCTTATCCTTCAATGCCCTGAACAACTCATCAGATAGGGACGGGAACACTCCCGCTCCCTTCTCTTTTTCTCTCTGTTTTTATACAGGAGAATCCCCTGCTGTTTTGTTCAGTTTCTGTGCATGCAGGAGATCCAAAGATTACCCCCATACTCCTTGCAAGCTACTTTCAACTATCTTGCATAATACCATTCACTGCAGGGTATCTCTTCTAGCCATATCCTTTCTTGGGATGTGGCAATACTCCTGACTACTGTCAGTTTTCTCTTACAATCCTCCTGCACAGTGCTCTCTGCAATCTTCAGAGAAGCTTTCTACTATGGGCCCTTGCTACAGAGCATTGCACTTGTCTCTAAGGGTTTTTCTCATATAGTAGAAAAAGTTTATATACTCATTCCATGGCGTGAATGTCCAAGGAGTTCCCAATCTTGCAGGAATCTAACCCCTTTTCTTCCACACAGCTGGGCATTTTACTTTTTGCTCCACTGGACAACGCATACGCTTTCAGTATACATAATTCCCCTGTGTCCCTCACCTGGGTCCCTCTGGGGTCTTGCTCTATGCGTTTTTTCTGTCCTTTGGACATGTCAGAGTCTTAAACTACTTCTGACCTGCCCTTACCAGTCTGCTATTGCCTTCTGGTTTTTCACGCAACCATACTGGTTATTCCACTGAACTACATTCCTGCACCATACTAATAGATTCTCTATCTATCTTCAGGTGGTTTCACCCCCTCATTATTAGATGAATCTTTTCCCATCACATTCCCCATGTGAATGTTTTTTAGTGGGACTCAGTTGCAGGCATGTATCTTCAGACTTATTTTACAGTATGTATATGTCCTATACATACATTTTTTCTGTAGTCTATGAGGACATCATTCATGTCCATCTCTCTCTCTATATATATATATATATCCATATATCTATATATATCACACATATCTACACATCGCTACACATATATATGATATATTAAACATATTAGGTACAGTTTTATTAGTATAAATACCCATAGCAACCCCTAGTTAGTAAGAACTTAAAGATCTAGACACAAACTTAAAACTAAGATGCAGGCAGCAGTCCAGCAGCAGGATGGGGGCTTTCCAGTCCTTTGCATTGAGTGTCACATGTATGATTTTCTCCCAGTTGGTGAGAGGTCTTAGGTGTGCACTAGGTGCAAGGAGCTCTTTTCTCTCAGGGAACGAGTCCGTTCTCTAGAGGCTAAAGTAGCAGACTTGGAAAACATAAGACAGACAGAGAGGTACATAGACGAGACCTACAGGGATATAGTCCTGAAGTCCCACCTCCAGTCTGGCAGCACCCCTGTTGCCATGGAGGAGAGAGGTCACGTGACAGGAGAGCATCACCCTGGTGTGGCAGGAAGTGATCCTGTAACTAGGACCTGTCCTCCAGGTGATGTAAAACCCTCTCGCACTGAGGACGTTTCTCCAGGGCCATGTGCCCATGAGGGAAGGGTTAGGACAGCCGTTATAGTTGGTGATTCGATCATTAGGCATGTAGATAGCTGGGTGGCTGGTGGACGTGAGGATCGCCTGGTAACATGCCTGCCTGGTGCGAAGGTAGCGGACCTCACGCGCCACCTAGATAAGGTCTTAAATAGTGCTGGGGAGGAGTCTGCTGTCTTGGTACATGTCGGTACCAATGACATAGGAAAATGTGGTAGGGAGGTTCTGGAGGCAAAATTTAGGCTTTTAGGTAGGAAGTTGAAATCCAGAACTTCCAGGGTAGCATTCTCCGAAATGCTTCCTGTTCCACGCGCAGGACCCAAAAGGCAGGCAGAGCTCTGGAGTCTCAATGCGTGGATGAGACAATGGTGCAGAGATGAGGGTTTTGGATTTGTTAGGAACTGGGGAACATTCTGGGGAAAGGAGGGGCTCTTCCGAAGGGATGGGCTTCACCTTAACCGGGATGGAATCAGGCTGCTGGCATTAACCTTTAAAAAGGAGATAGAGCAGCTTTTAAACTAGATATTAGGGAAAGCCGACAGTCGCCCAAGAGCGGATGGTTCGGAAGAATGTATCCTTGAAGGATACTACCAAAAGCAGAGAGGTTCCACAAAAGAGTAAAGTAGCCCAAATGCCCTCAAGTATGGAGCAGACAGAGCTTAAAGATCCCAATTTACCCATGTCTAACAATAGCCAAAATTAACATGAATAAAATACATTCTCTAAAATGCTTGTATGCAAATGCTAGAAGTCTAAAGAATAAGATGGGAGAGTTAGAATATATAGCACTAAATGAAAGGTTAGATATGATTGGAATATCAGAGACATGGTGGAAGGAGGACAACCAGTGGGACACTGTGATACCTGGGTACAAACTATATCGTAATGATAGAGCTGATCAAATTGGTGGAGGGGTTGCGCTCTATGTTAGAGAGGGCATTGACTCAGAAAGGATTAAAGTTTTGCAGGAAACAAAATCTGCTGTAGAATCTATATGGATTGAAATTCCATATAAAAGGGGGAAGGCAATGGCAGTGGGGGTGTACTATCGAGCACCTGGCCAGAATGACCAAATGGATGATGAAATGCTCAAAGAAATCAAGGAAACTAACAAACGTTACAGCGCAGTAATATAATGGGTGATTTCAATTACCCCGGTATCGACTGGGTCAGTGTCACGTCAGGACATGCTAGGGAGATAAAGTTCCTAGATGAAATAAATGACTGCTTCTTGGAGCAGCTGGTTCATGAACCGACCAGAGGGGAAGCCATATTAGACCTAGTCCTTAGTGGAACATCAGATCTAGTGCAAGAGATAAGGGTGTTGGGGCCACTTGGCCATAGTGATCATAGCATGATCGCCTTTGATTTAATTAGTGGAGGAGGGATAGTAAGGAAATCCACAGTACTACCTTTTAACTTTCGAAAGGGAGACTATGATAAAATGAGGAAAACAGTTAAGAAAAAACTAAAAGGAGCAGTTGCGAAGGTTAAAGACGTACATCAAGCTTGGGTGTTGTTGAAAAATACTATCTTGGAAGCCCAGACCAGCTGTATTCCACGCTTTAAGAAAAGTGGAAAGAAGTCCAAAAAACTGTCAGCATGGTTTAAAGGTGAGGTCAGAGAGGCTGTTGTTGCCAAAAAAGCATCTTTCAGGAAATGGAAAAAAGAGCCAAACGACGAAACCTGGAAACAGCACAAGCACTGGCAAGTCAAATGCAAGGCATTGATAAGGCAGGCAAAGAGAGAATTTGAGAAGAAGCTTGCTGCGGAAGCGAAAACGCGAAATAAAGACCTTTTCAGGTACATTCGTAGCAAAAAACCTGTGAGAGAGTCAGTTGGTCCATTAGATGATAAAGGGGTTAAAGGAGCACTAAGAGACGACAAGGCGATAGCGGAGAGACTGAATGAATTCTTTGCTTCGGTCTTTACTGAGGAAGATGTAGGGATGTTACCCATGACTGAAGTGGTATTTAAAGGTGCGGAAGAATTGAAGGAAATTTCGATACATCAGGAAGATGTCTTACAACTATTAGATAAACTGAAGAGTGGCAAATCACCTGGGCCGGATGGTATACATCCAAGGGTGTTGAAAGAACTGAAATAGATTGCAGAACTGCTATCAGTAATCTGTGAACTATCATTAAAATCATCTCTAATACCTGAAGATTGGAGGATCGCCATTGTAACACCAATTTTTAAAAAGGGTTCCAGGGGTGATCCGGGAAACTACAGACCGGTGAGCCTGACGTCAGTACCGGGAAAAATGGTAGAAACCATCATAAAGAATAAAATTACTCAGCATGTAGATAGTCACAACGTAATGGGAGACAGCCAACATGGCTTTAGACAAGGAAGATCTTGTCTTACTAATCTGTTATATTTTTTGAAGGAGTGAATAAACAGGTGGACAAAGGTGAGTCGGTTGATATTGTGTATCTGGACTTTCAGAAAGCCTTTGACAAGGTCCCTCATCAGAGACTTTTGGCAAAACTAAAGAGTCATGGGATAGGAGGCAGTGTACTTTTGTGGATCAGGAACTGGTTAAAAGATAGAAAGCAGAGGGTAGGGCTAAATGGCCAATTTTCCCAATGGAGAAAGGTGAATAGTGGTGTACCCCAGGGATCTGTGCTGGGTCCGCTGCTTTTGACATATTCATAAATGACCTGGAAAGTGGAATAACGAGTGAGGTTATCAAATTTGCAGATGACACAAAACTATTTAAAGTTGTTAAAACCCAAGAGGATTGTGAAAAATTGCAAGAGGATCTTGATAAATTGGAAGACTGGGCATCAAAATGGCAGATGAAATTTAATGTGGACAAGTGCAAGGTTATGCACCTAGGGAAGAACAACCCAAACTATGGTTACACGATGCAAGGTTCCACATTAGGAACCACCACCCAGGAAAAAGATTTATGCGTCATTGTGGATAACATGTTAAAACCCTCGGCCCAGTGTGCAGCGGCGGCCAAGAGAGCAAATAGAATGCTAGGTATGATAAGGAAAGGAATGGAAAATAAAACAAAAGAGATCATAATGCCTCTATATCGTTCCATGGTACGACCCCACCTTGAATATTGTGTGCAATTCTGGTCGCCGTATCTTAAAAAGGATATAGCGATTTTAGAAAAGGTACAGAGAAGAGCCACCAAAATGGTAAAGGGGATGGAAGGATACTCCTATAAAGAAAGGCTAAAAAGGTTAGGGCTCTTTAACCTGGAAAAGAGACGGGTGAGGGGAGATATGATAGAGGTCTATAAATTAATGAACGGAGTGGAACGGGTAAACGTAGATCGATTGTTTACCTTATCAGAATATAGAAAGACTAGGGGACATGCAATGAAGCTACAGGGTAAACTATTTAAGACTAATAAAAGAAAATATTTTTTCACTCAATGTGTAATCAAACTCTGGGATTTGTTACCGGAGGATGTAGTAAAGGCTGTTAGTGTAGCTGGGTTTAGAAAAGGTTTGGACAAGTTCCTGGAGGAAAGGTCCATAAACCATTATTAAGAAGTGACCGAAGATATCAATGCTTGACCCAGTACAAGCATTGTGGAAATTGTGTCTCTTGGGGAAACTGCTAGGTACATATGACCCAGATTGGCCACTGTTGGAAACAGAATACTGGGCTTGATGGACCTTGGTCTGACCCAGTATGGCATATCTTATGTTCTTATGTTCTTATGTGTATCTCTCCATATGCACATATCTATATACCCATATATATATGTGTGCCCATTGGGAGTTGTTCATAGGACACTAAGTATTACCTACTATTTCCCTACCTGTCTGTGTTATAAGGCTTTCCCTTCTTAAGGGGTCCAGACAGTCCACTTGCCTATTCCCTTACGGCTCAGTAAGTGGAAGGGTTATTCACAATATTATTGCTGTGATGTTAACAGCTTCTATTTTTGTTATAGATCTCCCTATCTCAGAAGTATCAAACTTCAATGTCTTCCTATCTCTCACCAGCTAGGAAAGACAGTGTACATCTTCAATTTTCAGAGTACACTTCTCTTCTCCTTGGGAATAGGGGCTTTTTTCCATACCCCCTCTTCCTTTTAGGACTGGGCTAATTCTCCAGATCGGTCAGCCTTCTTCTTTTAGTTTTCAATGTTAATAACTCTATATCTAAAAGAGTTTCAGCTTTTTTCCATAAAGCTTCCATTGAAGACCTGCCGTTCTTCTCCTGCCCCAGTTGACACCTGGGTCACCTGCCCATTCCTGGCTTGGAACTTCCTCCTCACTGTGATGAAGTTACCTTGAGGATTCCGCTACTGCATCTTCAGTACACTCCATCACAGTTTCTACTTCCTACAACTCAGTAGGTAAGCTTTATATTGTGCTGGTTTCATTAATTTTTTTTAATGACACTTGACATACATTCTAAAGACTTATTCTTCTATAGTCTTTAGATTCGCTGTTCCTCCACAGCTTTCCTCTCTTCAACTCCTACCCCCCATCCCCAATGGATGCCGGGGATCCACGTTGGGAAATGCCGTCCTGTCCCAGGGATACGCATTTTATGGGATCTCCCCTGGCACCCTCAGCTAGGGAGTCCCCATATGTGAAGACTCATTCCTGCTTGTTCCTGGAGATAGCACAGTTACTTACCTGTAACGGATGATCTCTGGGAACAGCAGGAATAAGTCTTCACAACCCACCCACCTCCCCTAGGAGTTGTTTCTATTTATTTCCTTTCCTCTTTCTCTCCTTCTGTCTCAGCTATGAAACTCAACTGAGGAGAGGCAGTGGGAAAGGCGGGAAGTCAGCGCGCAGGCGCGAGGGATGCTCCCAAAAGCTTTCTGATAGGATGCTGGGGAGCATTCCCGTGCAGGCTCCGTCGGTACCGACGTGAAGACTTATTCCTGCTGTTCCTAGAGATCACCTGTTACAGGTAAGTAACTGTGCTTTTTCTCCAAGGTTCCGTCTCTACACCAACAGGCCTCAGACTCCTTCCTTCTCCATTGGAGACAAGGGCTGCTCTATGCATACCCACTCATCCCCTTGATACCCAAGACACTATTCAAGCTACAGGCCGACAAGGGCTCGATGATTCTCATAGCTCCCTTTTGGCCCTGTCAACCGTGATTTCCTCTGGTTCTTCGCCTTGCGCAGACTCAGCCTCTCAGTTTGGGATGTGCTCCCGACCACCTCATGGGACGCTCCTCCATCTTAATCTTCACTCCCTATGCCTAACAGCTTGGCTGCTGGAAGGTTAGTGCTCACCGTCGTCCTTACATCATACAAAGATTCCACCAGGCGATTTTTTGCTTTCAAATGGCATAGGTTTGCCCTTTTGTGCTTCCAAAGGGACCTTGACCCCTTTTCTTGCCTGGTGGAGTTGCTTCTACAGTATCTCCTCCACTTATCCTTGACAGGTCTTAAGACTAACTCGGTGAGAGTTCACCGTAGTGCTATTGCAGCCTCTCACAGACCAGTGGATGGGACAGCCTTTCTCTTCACACTTGCTTGTAGCACTCTTCATGCGGGGTCTTCTTCTATCCAAACCACCCATTAAGACCCCTCCGGTGGCCTGAGATCTGAATGTGGTTGTGGTTTTGGCTCAACTTCTAAAGCCACCTTTTGAACCTTTAGCCACCACTTCTATGAAGTTTCTATCTTGGAAGGTCATCTTCCTCACTTCAGCTCGCCGCATCTGCAAGCTCTGGTGGCGGATCCACCCTATTCTTTGCTCCACCATATCAAGGTGATTCTGTAAACCCATCTGCATTTTCTCCTGAAGGTGGTTTCCTCCTTCTGTCTAAATCAGTTGATAATCCTCCCAAACTTCTTCCCTAAACCATATGCATTTTCGGGCTGAAGCAGTGCTACACACCTTAAACTGCAAGCGAGCATTGGCCTACTATTTGGATAGAACTAAAGATCACAGATCTCTCAATTATTCATCTCCTTTGATCCTAGTCACCTGGGTCTACCAGTGACGAAGCATACTCTATCTAAATGGACAGCAGATTGCATCTCTTTGGCTTATGTACAAGCAGGACTCTCAATGGAGGGTCATGTCACTGCCATTAATGTGTGGGCCATGGCAACATCTGTAGCTAACCTCCATTCAGTTGCCATTGAGGGCATCTGCAGAGCAGCTACTTGGTCCTCTAGTCATACTTCTGCTGCCCACTATTGTCTGGACAGAGACTCCTGTCGGGAAGCTATCTTTGGCCAGGCCGTACTCCAGCACCTCTTTGGCCAGGCCGTACTCCAGCACCTCTTTGGGACTTGCTCAACTCCTACCCTCCATTCCATTCTTCTGCAAGATACCAGACTATCATCGGGGGAGTATCGGCTTCAGGAATTGAGTCCAATGGCTCACAACTCTTCCATACTCATCAACTACAAGTTTTTGCCTCGGGGATCGCACTACTCTTCCCTCCATACCAGTTTGGTATCTGGGAGCTAGTGAGTCTCATATATGAAGACTACATTCCTGCTTGTCCCTGGTGATAGCGTAGTTACTCACCTGTAACAGGGCATCTCTGGGAACAGCAGGAATCGGTCTTCACAACCCACCCTCCTCCCAAGGAGCTGTAGGGTTCTTTTTGTCCTTCTGCTCGGTTACAAACCCAACTGAAGAGAGAGGCTGAAGGCAGGTATGCAGGCAAAGAGGAATACTCCCAAAGCTTTCCTATTGGACTATAGGCTTTCCTATTGGAGCCATGTGGGCTCCGTCATGGACGTTGCCCATATGTGAAGACTGATTCCTGCTGTTCCTGGAGATCACCTGTTACAGGTGAGTAACTACGCTTTATCTGCCATCATTAACTCTGTGGTACCAAAAATAAAAAGGAAACCCCCCCAAACCCAATAACTTTTTAATTTCAACTCTTTTCACATAAAAATACTTTTTAGTCATTAGAAACTTAGAAATATGATGACAGAAAAGACTACATGGCCTAACCAATCTACCTTTCCATATCAACTACAATTTTCCTTTAGGGATCTTTTGTGTTTGTCCCATGCTTTCTTGAATTCAGATACTGTCCTTGTCTCTACTACCTTCACTGGGAGACTATTCCACGCATCTACCACTCTTTCTGTAAAGAAATATTTCTGCATATTACTCCTGAATCTATCCTTTTTCACTCTTATCCTATGTTCCCTCGTAGCAGAGCTTGCTTTCAATTGAAAGAGGCTCTCCTCTTGTGCATTTTTGCCACAGAGGTATTTAAACGTCTCTATCAAATCTCCTCTAATCCCACCTTTCCTCTACCATATACATATTAAGATCTTTAAGTATGTCCTCATGTGATTTATAATGAAGACCACTAATCTTCAAAAGAATATAAACAGGATGGAGTCGGTGCAGAGGGTGGCTACTAAAATAGTTGGTATAAGAACATAAAATTATGCCATACTGGGTCAGACCAAGGTCCATCAAGCCCAGTATCCTGTTTCCAACAGTGGCCAATCTAGGTCATATGTATTGCTTGGTCTGACCCAGTATGACCTAGATTGGCCACTGTTGGAAACAGGATACTGGGCTTGATGGTCTGACCCAATATGGCATATCTTATTATCTCCAGGAACAAGCAGGAATGAATCTTCAAATATGGGTATCGTTGGTACCGACGGAGCCTGCGCAGGAACACTCCCCAGCGTCCAAAAGGAAAGCTTTTGGGAGCATCCCAAAGCGCCTGCGCGCTGCCTTCCCCCCTTTCCTAACTGCCTCTCTCCAGTTCTTTTCCGCGGAGCCAGCAGGTCGTGTTTCCTGTCACCGCTGAAGAATTTCTTATTTTTTCTTTAGTCGCGTGTCTGCCTTCTCGTCTCCGTCCGGTACCGCCGGTTTTTTCTTTCTTTTAAAAAAAAAAAAAAAAAACTACTATTTTTTCTCACTTCAGTGCTTTTTCTTCTGTGGCCTTAGGCCTACACAAATTTTTCCTCATGGAAAAGCCCGCCTCCGGGTTTAAAAAGTGCACGAAGTGCAGCGGCACTGTTTCTGTCACCGACACCCATGACTGGTGTCTCAAATGTTTAGGTCCTGATCATTCCATGACGGACTGTGAGTCCTGTTCTATGATGTCTAAAAGAGGTCTACAGAATCGAGCAGCCAAGCTCAGTACCCTGTTTCCCTCTGATGCAGCTTTGGTGGCATTGACGTCTTCCAGGGCTTCCTCTTCCTCCCATGGATCTCGGGTAACCAAACTTAAGTCCAGCTGGTCCTCGAAGAGTAGATCTCCCTCTAAGTATCGAGATGCCTCCGGGCTTGCTCTCGAGGAATCCGCACCGGCAAAAGTACCCCGGCGGGAGGCTCCGGCTTCCAAAGCTTTATCTATGGGGTCACAGGTTGACATCGATGGCTCGGCCTCGACCGATCACCTGTTACAATGTTCTGGGGTATTTATTTTATTTATTTATTTATTTTATTTAACATTTGCTTCTATACCGCGCTATTAAAATCAGCGCGGTGTACATCAAACAAGCATACTACAATGTATACAAACAACATTGAGTTTACAAAGAACAGGAAATTGAACATGGGAAGGAAACCAGGGGAACTAAATACATATTAACTAAATACATATTAACTCAAACTATGTACAATACTTTAATGTAAATGGGTGTTGCATTAGTTTTGTGAAGCTAACCATTATCTGAGGAGATGACGTGCAGGGGCGGCAGGTATATGGGGGAAGTTTGCAGGTTGTTGGATGTGCTTCTATCACTGGAGGTTTCTGGGTAATATTTTGTGAATAGGTGGAGTTTAAAGCTTTTCTGAATAGAATGATGCTTTTTATTCCACGGATTTCATGGGGGAGTGCATGGTGGTTTCCACTGGTACCGACATCCAGACATTGGTGGCGTCGATGGATCAGAATATTCTGACCATGCAGCGTGCCATCACGGCATTCATGCAAGCTGCGACGCCTTCGGTACCGCAACAAACTTCGTTGTCGGTACCGATTCCGGTACCGGCCCCGATATCGGTTCCGGTGCCGGTACCGATTGCATCGACATCCACGTCGACGGCAGCGGTACACTGTTCTGTGATGCCCATCGGTACCGATTACTCCCGATGTCGATACCCCCCGGTACGCGTATCGGGCTCTGCAAGAGCATCCAGACAGGCGATACTTCGATTCCTCTGAAGACTCTGATGAATCAGAGGCCTCTATCGAAGCATCGGGGATCTTTCTTCAGGAACCCTCTTCTCCAAAAAGGAGAATGTCTCCTCCAGAAGACTTGTCTTTTCAAGACTTCATCAGGGAGGTGGCCAGGGGCCTTTCCATCTCAGTGGCCTCTGAGACTGAGCCTAGAGCCAAAAAATTAGATATTTTGCAATATCCTAAGGCTCCTAAAGAGGCAGCCACTTTACCAATACATGAGATTCTTTATGATCACATGTTGGGCATATGGGAGACTCCTCTTACCACCTCCCCATATTCTCGTAGGTTGGACATCATGTATCGTGTTCCTCCTTGTCCTGGTTTTCATAAGACTCGGCTCCCTCATCACTCCATTGTGGTGGAGTCTGCTATGAAAAAGATCAAGAGTGCAAAAAGGCACTCTTCTACTCCTCCAGGAAGAGAATGCAGAGCCTTAGATGCCTTTGGCAGGAGAATCTTCCAGGCCAGTATGCTTGTGGCCAGAATCAACTCCTATAGTCTCTATATGGGGATGTTTCTAAAGGAAGTTACAGATCATCTGCAAACCTTATCTCCTTTTATTTCAGAAGATAAAAGGGAAGAGTTTCTCACCTGGCTTAAACATGCCCAGGATATTTCCAAGTTTTCCAACCGTGCAGCCTTTGACTCTTTTGAAGGTGCCAGCAGAGCCTCGGCTATTGCCATAGGTGCACGCAGAGTTGCTTGGTTACAAGCTTCTGATTTGGAACATTGGGTTCAGGATGGACTAGGTAACCTTCCTTGTACAGGTGAAAGCCTTTTTGGCAAAGATTGGCAAGCAAAGGCCAACCAGACGGATGCTGAAAACTCTGCTTTAGATAGACTTTCCAAGTCTACTTCTGCTCCTTTTAAAAAGAGGTTGTTCAAAAAAGGATTTTTCCCCAAAAAAGGGAAATATTCTTCTGCTTATGGTCAGGCCTCTTCCGCAGGTCGTTTTGCCACAAAGAGACAGCAACAACCAAAACAGGCCAAGCCTAAGGCTGCCAGGACTGCTACGGCCCAACAGCCTCAGCCTCCTCAGGGCCTTTGACTTACAACTAGAGAACTTAGCCTTTCTGGCTGTAGAACATCCAGAGCCTCTCACCATTCCAGGAAGGTTAGCTCATTTTGCTCCCAGATGGGAACAAATCACAGCACATCATAAGAGAAGGGTACAAGCTTCATTTCTTAAACCTTCCCCCTCACACCATGGTGAAACGGTTCAATTCTCCAACATCTCTCCTCGAACTTCTGGGTCAGGAGATTGCTACCCTTCTTGCCCAAGGGGCAATAGAAGAAGTACCCCTTCTTCAACAGGGCTCAGGGTTCTACTCCCCCTATTTTCTCATTCCAAAGAAAACGGGGGGCTACAGACCCATCTTAGATCTCAGAGAATTGAACAAGTTTCTATGCAAGGAGAAATTCAAGATGACTTCTCTCGGAACTCTCCTTCCATACCTCCAGAGTCAGGACTGGCTTTGTTCTCTAGATCTCAAGGATGCGTACACCCATGTCCTCATCTATCCAACACACAGAAGGTTCCTTCGGTTCCTTTATCAAGGAAAGCACTACCAATACAAAGTGCTTCCTTTCGGTCTGGCCTCTGCACCAAGAGTGTTCACAAAATGCATGGCAGTAGTAGCTGCATTTCTACGCACTCTAGGGATATTCGTATTCCCATATCTGGATGACTGGCTCATCCGAGCTCCGTCCCAGTCAGAGGCCCAGACTTCCCTGGCCTGCACAAGGCGTGTTCTTCAGTATCTGGGACTTGTTATAAACATTCCAAAATCCCATCTCACCCCTACTCAATCTCTAGAATTCATAGGGGCCTTGCTGGATATCACAACTGCAAGGGCCTATCTTCCTCAGGCCCGTTGCCTACGCTTGGTGCGGGTTAGCCTCACAGATTCAGTTAAAATCCCATTTAACTGCTCGAGAGATGTTACAACTGTTAGGCCACATGGCATCCACCGTGCATGTGGTTCCTTATGCTCGCCTTCACATGAGAGCAGCTCAATGGACTTTGTCCACCCAATGGACCCAGGCATCAGGGTGCCTGTCAGACAAAAGAGCGACCTCCAGTCGCCTCTCTTGCTCTCTCCATTGGTGGAAGTCCACTCAAAATCTGTTGCTGGGGTTCCCCTTTCAACAGGTGTTACCCCAAGCAACCCTTACCACAGATGCTTCTCCAAGGGGTTGGGGAGCTCATCTACAAAATCTCTCCACCCAAGGCATCTGGTCTCCACAGGAGACATCTCTACATATCAACCTCTTAGAGCTCAGAGCAATCTTTCTGGCTCTCAGAGTCTTCCACACCTTGCTCAGCTACAAGACGGTCCTCATCCACACGGACAGCCAAGTAGCCATGTTCTACGTGAACAAGCAGGGGGGAACTGGCTCTCTGTCGCTTTGCAACGAAGCTCTGAGATTGTGGGCCTTCGCCAGAGAGCATCAAATCCATCTCATGGCAGTGTATCTTCCAGGGGTTCAAAACTCTTGGGCAGACAGACTCAGTCGAGTTCTGCTTCCACACGAATGGTCCCTCCATGGGGACCAGATAGCCAGGATCTTTTGAATTTGGGGAACCCCAGACATAGACCTGTTTGCAAGTCCGTGGAATGCCAAACTTCCCCGGTTCTGTTCCAGGATTCCGTGTCAGGGAGTTCAGGACAGGGATGCCTTCCTCCTTCATTGGGGGCAAGATTTCCTCTATGCCTTTCCACCTATTCCCCTCATTCCCAAGACACTGTTCAAGCTTCAGAGAGACAAGGGGTCTATGATCCTCATAGCACCACGTTGGCCACGCCAAGTGAGGTACCCTCTACTTCTGCATCTCTCTCAAGCTCCCTCCCTGGACTTGGGGTCTGCTCCAGATCTCCTCTCCCAGGAGGAGGGAACGTTGTGGCACCCAAATCCCCAGTCTCTTCATCTCAGGGCCTGGTTGCTGAAGGCCTAGACCTTCAAGATTTACCTCTTTCTCAGCAGGTGAAGGATATCCTTCATGCTTCCAGAAAGTCTTCCACCAGACGTTCCTATGCTTTTAAATGGAAGAGGTTTTCCATTTGGTGTGCAGAGAAGAGTCTTAACCCTCTTGCAATACCTCTGAATTCTTTACTAGAGTATTTGCTGCATTTATCACATGCAGGCCTTAAAACAAATTCAATCAGAGTCCATTTGAGTGCTATTGCAGCATCCCTTAAACCCCTCAATGGACAGCCTATTTCCTCTCATCCTCTTATAGCAAGATTCATGAGAGGCCTTCTTTTGACTAAACCTCCCATTAGACCACCTCCATCTGGTTCTTGGCCAGCTCATGAAGCCACCCTTCGAACCCTTAGCCACTACCTCCTTGAAATTCCTTTCCTGGAAGGTTATTTTTCTCATTGCAGTCACCTCAGCTCGCCGTATCAGTGAGTTGCAAGCCTTAGTGGCTAATTCTCCTTATACAAGGTTCCATCATGACAAGGTAGTCCTCAGAATTAATCCACACTTTATGCCTAAAGTGGTCTCACCTTTTCATCTGAACCAGGAGGTGTATTTTACCTGTCTTTTTTCCAGGACCTCATGCATCAAGTGCAGAGAGGAATCTTCATACCCTGGATTGTAAAAGAGCTCTTGCTTTCTACCTACAAAGGACACAGCAACATAGAAAGTCCTCTCATCTTTTTGTTGCTTTTGATCCCTCTCATTTAGGACTTCCAGTCTCTAAAAGAACTCTGTCAAATTGGATTGCTCGGTGTATTTCCTTCACCTACCAGAGTAAGAACCTTTCTCTGGAGAGCCATGTCACAGCTCACAATGTGAGGGCCATGGCAGCTTCTATGGCTCATCTAAACTCTGTATCCATCGACCAAATCTGTCAAGCGGCCACCTGGGCCTCGGTTCATACCTTTACAACCCATTACTGCTTGGACAAGGACTCCTGCCGGGATGCCTTGTTTGGTCAGGCTGTTCTCAAACACCTGTTCCATACCTAATCAACTCCTACCCTCCATCCCTGACTGGATGCCTGAGATTCATGGGTGGATGTAGAGCCTTTTCCAGGGACTCACAACCTGGGTGATCTCCCAGGCATCTCTAGCTGGGGAGTCCCCATATGTGAAGACTCATTCCTGTTTGTTCCTGGAGATAGCACAGTTACTTACCTGTAACAGGTGATCTCTGGGAACAGCAGGAATAAGTCTTCACAACCCACCCACCTCCCCTAGGAGTTGTATCTCTCTATCTTTCCTTTCCTCTCTCTCTCTTTTTCTCAGCTTTAAAACTCAAACTGGAGAGAGGCAGTTAGGAAAGGCGGGAAGGCAGTGCGCAGGCGCTGTGGGATGCTCCCAAAAGCTTTCCTTTTGGACGCTGGGGAGCGTTCCCGCACAGGCTCCGTTGGTACCGACGATACCCATATGTGAAGACTTATTCCTGCTGTTCCCAGAGATCACCTGTTACAGGTAAGTAACTGTGCTTTCTTATACCAACTGCATTTTTAAGCATTAAATCTCAGCTGCCAAATTCTTGACCATTCTTCAAGCTTAGCTAGATCCCTCCTCATGTTATCTACTCCTTTCTGGGTGTATATTTTATTGCAGATTTTGGTATTATCCGCAAAGATGCAAACCTTATCAGATAGCCCTTCTGCAAAATCACTGTTAAAAAGAATTGGACCAAGGACAGATCCCTGCAGCACATCTCTGGTAACATTCTTCTTTTCAGAGTGAACTCCATATACCTGTACCCTTTGTTGTCTGCCACTCAATCAATTTCTACCCTAGTCAGTCAATTTAGGGTTCATCCCTAAGGTGCTCAGTTTGTTTATAAGTCACCCATGCGGAACAGTATTTACTGAAATCTAAGTACACCATATCTAGGGCTCTCTCTCGGTCCAACTCCCTGGTCACCCAGTCAAAGAAATCAATCACATTTGTCAGATCCTAAGTAGCCTTTGATAAACCCAGGCTGCCTCGGATCCTGCAAGCCATTGGACTCCAGAAATTTCGCTATTCTCTCTTTTAGCAGTGTTTCCAATAATTTACTCACCACAGAGGTTAGACTAACCGGCCTGTAGTTTTCAACCTCATCCTTCTGCTTTTATGTAAAGGGACCACGTGTGCCTTTTTCCAGTCCTCTGACACCACTCCGGACTTTAAAGAAGCATTGAAAAGTTCAGTCAGTAGAGCTGCTAAAACGTCCCTAAGTTCCTTCAATAGTCTTGGATATATCCCATCCGGTCCCATCACTTTGTCTACTTTTAGTTTAGCTAATTCCTCATGAACACAGTCTTCTAAAAATCGTTCAAGATCCCTGTCACTTCTGTTCCTATTTGTGAGTGTTTTCTGAGTTCCTGCTCCTGGTTCTTCATCTGTGAACACAGAATAGAAATATTTGTTGATCAATTCCGTTTTATCCTCATCAGCTTCTACATATTCCCCCTCTTCACCCTCGAGTCTGACAATACCACTTTTTGCCCTTCCTCCTCTCACTAACATATCTGAAAAAATCTCTCTCCCCTCCCCCCATTTTATTGCATTGGCTATTTATTCTTCTTTTTGTATCTTTGCTTTCCTGACTACTTTGCTAGCTTCTCTAAGTTTTTCCAAATATAGATGCTTGTCTTCCTCTCTCTGTGATCTCTTGTATTTTGTGAAGGTCACCCTCTTTTTCCTCACCTTTTCAGCTACTTCTTTTGAGAATCATGTTGTTAAGTGCCGTCGAGTCGGAGTCGACTCATGGCGACCCTCTGGATAGCTATCCTAAATTGTGTTCGGTCTTCAGTCTGGCGGCTCATTGTTGACAGACTGGTACCCGTAGCTGCTGTTATTGTATCGATCCATCTCATTGCTGGCCTTCCTCTTTTGCGTTGACCTTCTATCTTGCCAAGCATGATGTCTTTCTCTAATGATCTCTCTCTTCGCATGATGTGTCCAAAGTATGAAAGTCGAAGTCTTGTCATCTGAGCTTCTAAAGAAAGCTTAGGTTTGATCTCCTCTAGTACCGACCGGTTTGTTCTTCGGGCAGTCCATGGTATACACAGTATTCCTTTTATATTTACCTTTCTAACAAAAATGTTTGTTGCCCTTAACATATCCCCTTTCAGTTTTGCCCATTACTTTTCTGCATCCCCCAGCTGTTCCCATCCTGCTAACAGCTTCTTGAGGTACTGGCCCATCTTGGCAAAGTTAGTTTTCCTAAAGTCTTAGACCCTCGCTTTTGAATGGATCATATTCAGCCCTAGTCCTAATACTGAACCACACTATCTGGTGATCACTGGATGCAAGATTATCTCCCACTATAACATCAAAAACGCTTTCCCCCTTGGTAAGCACCAAGTCCAGTATAATCCCTTCCCATGTGGGTTCTGTTATCAGTTGCTAGAATAGTTCTCCCTGTAGAGAATTTAGGAGCTTCTTGTTTCTAGATGACTCCTTACTACCTGTTCTTCTGATCCCTATCCCCACTCGTCTCCTTAATTCCATTTCCTCCTCTGTCATCCCTTCCATTTCACATATTCTCAACCTCTTGCTTTCCACTGCAAATGTCCCTGCAGCCTTCAAGCAAGCTGTGATCACACCTCTCCTCAATAAACCTTCACTTGACCCTACTTGTTCTTCTAATCAACCCATCTCCCTTCTTCCCTTTATTTCCAAACTTCTTGAACATACAGTTCTCTGCCACTGCCTTGAATTTCTCTTCTCTCAAGCCCTGCTAGACCCTTTATAATCTGACTTTGTCCCTTACACGCTATTGAGATTTGCTCTTGCCAAAGTCTCTAGTGACTTATTCCTAGCTAAATCCAAAGGCCTTTACTCAATCCTCATTCTTCTTGACCTTTCTGCTGCTTTTGACACTGTTTACCACCACCTTCTCCTCAACACATTGTCCTCACTTGATTTTAGGGGCTCTTTCCTGTCCTGGTTCTCTTTTTATCTCTCCCACTGCTCTTTCAGTGTTTGTTCTGGTAATTTCTCCTCTACTGCTATCCCACTCTCAGTTGGTGTACCCCAAGGATCTGTTCTGGGCTCTCTTCTTTTCTCTCTACACCCATTCCCTTTGTGCTCTGATCTCCTCCCATGGCTTTCAGTATCATTTTTATGCTGGTGACTCTCGGATCTATCTTTCTACACCTGATATTTCCCTGGCACTCCAGGTCCGCATCTCTGCCTGCCTATCTGACATTGCTGCCTGGATGTCTTTCCGCTGTTTGAATTGAACATGACCAAAACCGAACTTCTTGTTTCCCCCCCTAAATCCTCCTCCCCCTTCTTCCTTTCTCTATCACTGTAGATAACATTCTTCTTCCCGTTTCCTCAGCCTGCAACCATGGGATCATCTTTGACTCCTCCCTCTCCTTCTCCACACATATCCAACAGATAACTAAAACCTGTTTCTTTCTCTGTAACATTAACAAAATTTGCCCCTTCCTTTCTGAGCACACTATTAAACATTTATCCACTCTTTTTAGTCATCTCCCTTCTTGATTATTGTAATCTTCTTGCAGGTTTCCATCTGAGTCACCTCTTCCCTTCAATCTGTTCAGAACTTTGCTGCACAGCTAATCTTCCACCAGCCCCGATATACCCATTTAACCCCTCTTCTTAAGTCACTTCATTGGCTCCCCTTCCATTATCATATCCAATTCAAACTTCTCCTTCTGTCCTATAAATGCATTTGCTCTAAAGCTCCTCACTACCTTTTCTCTCTCCTTTCCCCCTACACCCCTCCTCATGAACTCTGCTGCTCCACTGGCCTGCTTCTCTCTATGCCCTTTTCTTCCACTGCCAACTCAGATTTCGATCCTTTCACCTTGCTGCTCCTTATGCCTGGAATAAACTACCTACATCTGTACGTCAGGCTTCATCTCTCCCTCTTTTCAAATCCATGCTAAAGGCTCACCTCTTTGAAACTGCTTTTGGATCCTGATTCCTTGTTTTCCTTGTGTCTCCTTACCCTTCCCTATTTGTACCCTTATTCGCATCTATTGTATTGTCTGTCTTGATTAGATTGTAAGCTCTGACTAGCAGGGACTGTCTTTTATATTTATCTATACAGCGCTGCATATTCCTTGTAGTGCTATATACGTGATTAATAGTAGTAGTAATAGTAGCAGACACTGCAGTAGGGAGCATATTGAAATCACCTATTAGTAGCACTTCTCCTTTCATGGCAATACTGCGTATTTTATTTATTTATTTATTTATTTTTGGTTTTTCTATACCGCACTATTCGGCATCAGCGCGGTTTACAATGAACAGGTTTGTACAATGTGGAACAATCAGACATTGAACTTACATATAACAGGGAATTCCAACTTGGGTAACAGGTGAACTTTATACACTATGTACATAAAGAGGGTTGCATTCTGGTTGAAAATTAAATTGGAGATTTCCTATTAAATCCCCATCCGCTTCTTCTCCGGGGCAGTTTCTCCAAATGGATTAGTTTTGCACATTCCGTGATGGTCATGAATCTCGCTTCTAAGCCAAGGTATGTGCTCAGTCTCTCAAGTTTACTGCTAATGCTTGGTGTAGTACTTGCATTGAGCCAAAGAGCGCCTCTTGCTGGAGTTCTAAGATGTAACATGTATGGGTAGTTGCTCAATATGTACTTGGAAATTCTTCTTTATCAAGCCTTTGGCACCCAACACGATGGGAAATATTTCTGTATCTTTCTGCCACATTTTCTTGGTCTCAGACTTCATTTCTTGGTATATCAGGATCTTCTGCCTCTCCACATGATTCACAGAGGGAGTCTCTTGGAACTGACACCTCTATTATCAATGCCATTCTGGTGTTTTTTTCCATAACCATTTTATCTGGCTTCCTTGCATCCAGCTTTTTATTTGTCATAATGAGAGTATCCCAGGTGATCATAACCTCCTCATTCTCTTTAATTCTTTTAGGGTCATGATCCCAGTCCTTTTTGGGCACAGTGATGTTGTAATGCTTACAGAGTTTCCAATGAATGAGGTGCGCTACTTTATTATGTCTTTCTGTATAGAAATTTTCTGTCATCAGAACCTCACCAGCCAGCTATGAGATAAGTCACCGTTTCCAGGTCTTTCATACAGAATCAACATATGTCTGTATTGCCAGTTTTTTTCAACGCTAGCTGTAAACCATCTTGTCTGTAATCCGCTGTCCTGGACTGCAGCTATCAACCTCCCATCCTTCGGTTTCAATCACCTCTCCTCAGCCATTCATGTATCTGTTCTTGATCAACAAAGGGTTCCTGGAGTAACACTCTGTATTTTCCACTTGTTTTTCCTTGTCTGCTGATCTAATTCTTTAAATGTTTTTTTTCTCTTGTTTTGCAAATTCTGTATGCCTATGAATTCTCACTCCTCCTAATAGTCAGAACGCTTGTCCAGGTGTGATGATGGAGATAGATTCTGGATATTTTTACTTTCATATTTCAGCAATTTTTGCACATTTTGGATCTGATGATGCAGTTAAGTAGACTCGGAGGCCTATGATAGTAGCTCTGCATGTGTAATCAATCTCTGAGGCCTAGGAATGTACAGTCTTGGCATACACTGATTTTTGTAAATTAATTCATGGGCATGGAGGAGTTTTCTCGTTTGCACATCCAGTTTTTCAAGCTCTTTGAGAGGCCTGTTCATAATCCCAAAGCTATATGAGAGTACAGGAATTGCCAGCTAATTAATGGCCTGTATCTTATGCCGTGATGTTATTAAAATTGTTAAAGCACTTTTCAATCTCCTGTAGTACTCTTTATTGATCTTTTCTCTCAGTAATTTCTGCTTGAGTGCTGTTCCTTCCTCTATTCCGAAATAATATATACACCTTCCTGTTCAAGATCCTTGGTGTCAGTCCTCAGCCAGGGAGATGTTTTCCATTTTTTCTCAATTTTCCTCTTAAAAAAAAAAAAGTTGCCATAGCACATTTGTTAAGGCCAAAGGTCATTCTGATGACATCAGAAAAGCTTTTCACCACACACAGTTACTCTGCCAATTGTTGGTTGCTGGAACCGTAGAGCTTCAGATTGTTTACAAATAATAAATGAGATGTTGTTTCTGGGTTATTACCTTCTGTAGGATTCAGGCTTAATCTTTATCCCAAAGAGTTGATGAGAGTATTCATTGGATTAAGTGCCACACAAAACAGAAGGGGCTATGGGGAATCTCCCTGAAATATTCCTTACTGGATCTTAATGTTTAGGAATGATGTACTGACCATCTTCATTTCTCAAAAAGAGTGTGGTTTGCCACATTGTCATAGTGAACTTAATGTACTCTATCAAATCAGGTTTTATTTTATACATTTCAAGGGAATTTGTTATCCAAGAGTGTGGGACGCTGTCAGAAGCTTTCTTATAATCAATCCATGCTATACTAAGATTTCTGCTTTTCATAGCACTGGCTGTAATGGCCTTATTCAACATTAACTGGTCTTTGGTTCCATATGCTCCTTTCTTATTGCTCTTTTGCTCTATTCCCATGATGTTATTGGACTCAATATGATCATATTTTCTGTCTTCATCTATTGCAGTGAACAGCTTATAGGTTGTAAGTAGACAAGTTAATGGTCTGTAATTATTGGGAATATTACTCAGGTCCCCCTTTGGAAGGAGAAATGTTCTTCCTGTAGTAAGCCATTGTGGGGTTAAGTCTGACTGCTTGAACAATTGATTTTTGCAGTTCGCTAGGTCTTGGTGGAGTGATGTGAACCGTTTGAGCCAAAAGTTGGTTATTCCATCTAGGTCAGGGCTCTTCCAGTTTGGGGCTCATTTTAACCTGCTTTCCAGCTCTTTCAGTGTTACTGCAGACCATTCCATAGGTTTGATGCTTGATTTCTAAATGCTCCTGTATGCAGGGTAACCGTTCTGTTTCTTGATTGTGCTCTGTAGGGTCCTCATATAGGTTTCTCCAGAAAGTTTTTTTCATCTTTGGTTTGGTTTTTACTATAGTAATGCTATTTCCCATTTCCTGTAGAATTGTTTTGGGTTCTCTCTAGTTTATTTTGATATCTTTCTTTTCTATTTTCTTCATATCATCGCAGTTTTTGCGCTTCTGCTGCTGCTTTCAATTTATTGTTGGAACATATCAATTTCAGGTCCTCTGTCAATGCAGCATGCTTTAGCTTGATGTCTTGGATCTTCCTCAAAATCCTTGATGATCTTAATCCTTTTGAAAACCTATTAGGGATAGCGCTGCACGCAATGAGTGTATTTTAACTTCGATGTGCTTTTTCCGAGGAGGAACTGTTACTGTTCTGTTTTTCTTCTGGCCCTGCAATATTTTTGCAGTAATAATTTTAGTCTATTGTATTTGATGTATTATATTATTATTATATATTATATTATTATTATTATATTGATTTATTTCAGTGATGTCAATAAATGGTCCCTTTATACTTTATATGGCTTTATTCATCTTAATTGTCATACCTCTAACCATAGATGTTAAATTTAGCTGGGTAATATTTCACTTGCCTAGAGCCTGGAACCCAACATATTCATCTCTTTCCATGAGGACTAGGAGTTTGATCTTGAATTCCTCCACCTCTGGGTCCTCCTCCTCCCTTTCTTTCTCCTCTTTAGTTGATTTGCTGGCCTGTCCTGTAGTCATCTCATTCACCTGCAGTTCTATATCTCTGTGCTCCATCTCCCCCTCAGCTGCTCTTTCTTTTTCTGTGTATTCATGTCTGCTGGTACTCTCATCTAGATCTCCTCCTCCTCCCTGTAGTTCTTTTTCAACGGAAGCCCTTAGTTATTTATATTTTAATTATTTATTTATATTTTTTATATACCGCGCTTTTAATCAGTGCGGTTTACAAATGAACAAATTTAAACACAATGATACAGTCAGCATTGGTTTTTTACAATGAACAGGGTACAAAAAACTTGGCGGTAAACAGGGTTAACTATATACAAAAACGTGGTGGAAAGTAGGGTTAACTATGAACATGGCATTTTTGGTTAACTACATGGTAGTGGTAAATAGATATAATTATAGTACAGTATAAATACGGAATGGGTAAAGTGTGCAAGTATGAACCATCATGATTAGCCATTTTCCACCGGGGTCAAGTGGGCAAGATCAACATGCGGGCTATGTTCAATCGGAGTTGCTTCAGGGTAGTATATTAGGAACAAGTGATGTTTTAAGACCTTTCTGAATGTCGTGAGACTAGTGATGGCTCTAATTTCGGGTGGAAGGGCATTCCAGGCTCTGGGCGCAAACAGTGAGAGGGCTCTAGAGGCTGTTGATTTAGAGCATTTCGTAAGGAGTTTCGGAAGGTCAATGGAGTTCAATGCAGCAGATCTCCTGGATCTGTTTGTTGGAGTGACATGTATCATATTGCTGATAGGTGATAGGGATGGGCTCTTTGCAGCTTTAAAAGTCATGACCAGGGTTTTATATAGGGTTCTGGCCTGGAGGGGGTAGCCAGTGTAAACTCTTCAGTATTGGAGTTATGTGCTCTGAGCGTGGAGCACCTACGAGAATTCTCGCGGCTGCATTCATGGCCAGACGGAGGGGATTTAGAATAGATTGTGGGAGACCGTGTAGTATGATATTGGCAAAATCCAGGTGTGGTAGTACCAGGGCTTGGAAGATAGTGCGGAAATCGGAGTAGTCAAGAAGAGGTCAGAGATTACGTAGGGATCAAATCTTTTGGTAAATTGAGTTTGTTGCTTTCTTGATGTGTGCTGACATATCAAGCCGCTGATCTAATGTAATCCCTAAGTATCGGATTGTGGGTTGTGCCTTCAGCTCAATGTTGTTTACTTGTAATGAGGCAGGGGGTATGAATGTTGGATTCCGTGTTACGAATAGGACGTCTGTTTTGTTGTGATTTATACGTAGATTCTGTTTGAGGAGCCAGTTTGATACAGCTTCGAAGCAAATGAACTATTGATGTAAAATCTGGTTGTTTTACGTTGAATGGAGCATACATCAGGATGTCATCCGCATATGCTAGACATTGAATGTTGAAGGTACGTATCACATCACAGATTGGCTGCATATAGATATTGAACATTAGTGCGGACAAGGAGGATCCCTGAGGGACACCTTGTTTAAGTGGGAATGAATCAGATGTTGGTTCTCCTGTTCTGACTTGCTGCTGTCTATCAGATAAGTAAGATTTGCACCAATTCAGGGCTAGATCTTGAATACCCTTCTCTTTGAGGCGCTGTAGGAGAGTATTGTGGTTTACTGAATCAAATGCGGCAGCTATGTCGAGAAAGATGAGAATGAACCCTTGATGGATATTGTCGATGCTTATAATTAGGTAATTGAAGAGGGTTGTGAGGAGGGTGTCAACACCATGTTCCTGTTCGGTAATCCAGTTTAGTCCTCCAACATCGGGTAGTGCCCCTCCTCCTGCAGCCTGGAGACTGGACCAATCAAGTCTTCTGTAGTATATATGCAGACGGAGCTCCCAGAAGCCCCCAGTGTGTCCAGTCTCCTTGCAGCTTGCAGACTTCTGTGCCCTTTCTGGGCACACTAAGTGACACTTGAAGGAGCAACACTAGTTAGTTAGTTCTTTTGGGGTTTTATTTTGGGTCCTTTATTTACCATTTCTTTGCTAGGTAGCTGTATCTTTAAAATAAAAAAAAAAAAAAAAAAAAAAAGGAGCATTGCCACAGGGGACATCCTGGGGGAAGCCAGACCTGCATTGGGCTCCTGCCTTCCTGCCTGGGAATATCTGAAACCTGGGTTGAGCTCTCCCCAAGACTGTTCGGGGAAGAGCCATACCTGCTACAGCATTGCCTGTCACTTGGAGAAGTTGACTGAGTTCCTTGCTGTTCCCTGAGCTGGTAGGAATTTTCCTTGCTTTAACTTTTCAGCTCTGTTGTTTTTTGCATTGTCAGAGGCTCTGTCGGCTCCCCTGGCTTCCGAATTGCACTTTTTCCTGATTTTTTTCGCTTGCCCTGTATTAGAGGGTCGTTTTCCTTCTTTTCCATATTATTTGGTTACCTTTGTATTTTCGCGCCTTTTTTTATTGTGGGTGAAAAAGTGCGGCGGCCATTTTGGATTTCTAAAGTGTGCTTTTTAAGGGCACTTTTTAACACTTGTGCACGGGTTCCCCTGGCATTTTTGGGGTTTCTTTTGCTGGCGATTTTGCTCAGGGCACACCCCTAGGATTCTGGGGAGTATTTTGTTTTCTGTAAAAAAAAAAAACGTTTTAAATTTAAAGCTGTACTGATTTGAATACGGTTAGTCCCTTTGCTGTGGGCTTCCCTGTTCCTGTTTCCTTCTTTCCCCCTGGAAGCAGGTTGCCTTAGCATGGCTGCCAAACCTCAATGTGTGATTTGTGGGTCCCGCAGAGGTACAATGACTGACTCTGGCATCTGCAAGAGCTGTGCTGCAGTTTCTTCAGACCTGTTTGCAGCTCTGTGGTAACTCGATTGATTTTTCTTGATTTTTCAGCGATTTTAGGCATTTCTCTCATGCCTGCAACCCTCCCACCTTCTTCTTTGACTTTTTAAGTTAATTCCTTAGCTTTTGGGGGTTTTAATTCACTCTTTTGGTGTTTTATTTTTGCTGGTGGCCATTTTGAATAGCTAATGAGCCTCGGTTTTTGGCGGGAAGCCAGATTACTTCTCTGCTGGCTTCTAAAAGCTATATTGTTGTTTCAGTTTTTTTTTTTTCTTTCCACAACACTTGCTAGATGTCAGTTGTGCAGAGGTTACATTTTTCTGTGCCTATGTATGAACATAATGGATGAAAAGTACAGAAGGCATGGATAGAGAACAGTATGCAATTCAGAGCCACAGTACAATGCTGAGTCACTGACGAAGGGTGCAGGGCTCATGGGTTCCATTCCCCACTGTGCCCAACAAAGAAGGCTGGCTGAGGCATTACCTATTATGGGGAATATTGTTAAATGCCTGTTCCTGCAGGACGCAGTTATTTCTTTTTAGTTCTCCCTGTGCCTTATTCAGGTTTACGCTGCATAGGCTGTCAGAAGAAACACAGGGACCTCAGGCATCAGCTCTGCTCTTCCCCCAGCATCTTGCTTCCCCTGAGGAACTTGGGAACTCCGGAGCTTGGCTTCGGGGGAGCTCTCCATTGGCTTTATGCTGCACTGAGTCTTTACCACGAGAGTTTGGATACCTCCAGGAAGTTCAGGTATCATTTTCTGTGAGAAAACTGTGAGTACTCTGTTTTTGTTTTTTCTTCCTTGCCTCAGCTGCTCTGGGATGCTTTCAGCTGTATCCGGACCGGCTGCCCCTGAGTTTGGAAGTGCCTACTTTGACTTTTTAGTCCACAAACTGCAGCCGGGTTACTTTGTACGTCCTACTGATTATTGTACCTGTCTTATTCAATATACCATTTGGTTGAGGTTTTAAGTCAGTGTTTTGGATCCTGACTGTTTTGGGCTCGGTCTAATTAAGCATGCTCACTATAATTTTCCTATGGCTGGATTGAGCTTCTACATCCCTCCCCAGAAACACCTTTCAGCCCCTACCATGGAGGTCTGAATGGCTGCGGAGGGATCCCACTCTAATTTCCCTACTTTCAGTCACTGTAATTGCCTTACCCTGACCTTGAAAGTTTCTCTATGCCAGCACAGTGAATGACTGACAGTTCCCTTCTCAGTTCTGCGAATACCTGACAGTTTTTCGGTGCCAGCGGCTGTTTTGTTTTTCTCTTCAGTGTTTCTTTTTAGAGGAAACAGCTCTAAACAGCAGTTTCCACACACTTAATCATGCTGTGGAGGCACGTGGAGTTTCAAAATCCTTTTCTTAAACAGTCTTGGGTTTCCCTGAGCCTTCCTTGCTTTTTGTTTTAAATGCAAAAAAAAATAAATAAAATAAAATAAATAAATAAATAAATAAATGAAACCCCACACAAGAAGAGGAAAGGTGGTTTAAGTCTCTACAATGCTTTTTTCTCTGACTGTATTATATGTGAAATGTAATCAGCCGAAGGGTACATTAATAGCTTGCTTGTGTTACACCTGCACGCTGCATCCCGGAGGCTTTCCCCATACCCACTGCGTTGCTAGCTGGGTCCCTCAGCACCTTATCTCCCCCCTCCTCAGAGCCCCTGCTGCAGGATCTTCCACAGCCGCTGCAGACCACATTACACATTCCCATCCGGCCGTCTCATCAACGGTTTCTCCACTTCGCTCTTCCGTGGGGCCACTTCCAATTTCCGGCCATGCCGTTTGGTCTCGCCACGGCCCCCCGCACCTTCACAAACGTGATGGTAGTGGTCGCGGCGGCCTTGTGCAAAGAGGGCATCCTGGTCCATCCGTATCTCGATGACTGGTGGATTCGGGTAAAGTCCTGTCGGGAGTGTGTGCATGTCACGAGCAGGGTGGTGGCTCTGCTGCGGTCCCTCGGCTGGGTGGTGAAAGAATGCAAGAGTTGTCTGTGCCCGACTCAGGATCTCGAGTATCTGGGAGTGAGCCTCGACACAGCACGGGGCTTGGTGTGCCTACCGGAGCGCCGCATTCGGTCTCTTGTCCGACTCTTCAGGGGGATGCCCGCTCCGTCTGCATGGTGATAGCTACAGCTCCTCGGTACGATGGCAGCAACCTTGGAGGTGGTGCCCTGGGCGCGCTTCCACATGCGCCCGCTGCAGAGTGCTCTGCTGCGCCGTTGGTCCAACCAATTCGACTCGTTGAACAGGAGATTGACTTGCCCAAGGGCGGTTCGCCGATCACTCCGGTGGTGGCTCTCCTCCGAGAACCTGGCGCGGGGGATTCCCTGGAGCCTCCACTTTGGGTTCCGTTCACAATGGATGCCAGCTTAACCGGCTGGGGGGCTCACTGCGAGACCCGCTTCGCTCAAGGGGAATGGTCTCCCCTGGAGACTTCTTGGTCGATCAACCGCCTCGAATTGCGGGCGGTGCGGCTAGCCCTCTTGGCCTCAAAGCCCTAGTTCTCGACCGGCCGGTGCGAGTCCTCTCAGACATTGCGACCACCGTAGCTTGCATCAATCACCAAGGGGGCACCGTCAGCATGGCCCTGGAATCAGAAGCGATGGCCTTGGTCAATTGGGTGCAGTCTCGTCTTCCGGCCATCTGATAATCAACTGATCGCTCAGAAGGATAATCAACTGATCGCTCAGAAGGATAATCAACTGATCGCTCAGAAGATACCCACTGAAATGGAATCAGGACCCCCAGTGTAAATAAGATGTAGATATGTTATACAATGTACATAGTTCCCCCCAGTTACTTCCAAGTTGATCTCCTGTTTATTGTAAATACAACTCAGGGTTCCTGTGTTGTATGGTTGATGTTGAATGTAAACCGCTCTGATCTAAAATAGAGCGGTATAGAAGAACTGTTAAATAAATAAATAAATAAATAAAATCTCGGCAGCGCCTATTGCAGGCGCAGACAATGTTCAGGCCGATTTTCTCTGCAGAGTGCAGGTGGACCCCGGAGAGTGGGAGCTAAACCCACAAGTTTACGCGCAAATAGTTCGTCGGGGGGGGGCCGCCCTTCATGGATCTCATGGCGACATTTCAATCGGCCGAGACAGGACGCTTCTTCAGCAGGCAAAGGGAGCGCATGTCCGAGGGGCTCGACGCTCTCATTCAGCCGTGGCCAACGTCCGGCCTTCTTTACGTCTTTCCTCCGTGGGTTCTGATTGGCCGGGTCGTTCGGCGAATCGAGGGCCATCGGGGTCGAGTGTTACTGGTGGCCCCGGACTGGCCTGGGTGGCCCTGGTATGCCGATCTGGTCCGGCTGAGCGACGGCATTCCTTGGCTCCTATCCACGCTGCCGAATCTTCTTTTTCAGGGACCCTTGCGGATGCCCCAAGTGGGTCGGCTCGGCTGAAAAAGAAGGGTTACTCCCCCCGCGGTGATTTCTACCCTACTGCGGGCGGGGAAAACGTCCACTTCTCTTACTTACGTTCGGATTTGGGGGATCTTTGAAGACTGGTGCTCCCGGCGTGGAGTCCGGGCGGCGACGGTTTCCGTTTCCGTCGTTTTAAGTTTCTTCAGGTTGCTTTTGATAAGGGCCTTGCGGCTAGTTCCCTGAAAGTCCAGTTGGCGGCTATCTCTTGTTATCGAGGCAAAGTTTTAGGCCGTCTCCGCGGTTCTTATCCGGACGTACGTCGTTTTCTTACGACTGTTTTTCATTTGCGGCCCTCACGCAGGATTTTCGTTCCTCCGGGGGACTTGAATCTAGTGATGCGGGCCCTGGTTCGTGAACCTTTTGAACCCCTGTGTAGGGCGTTTCTGAAAGATTTTATGCTGAAGACGGTTTTTCTTGTAGCCATCTGTTCGGCACGGCGTATTTCAGATCTACATGCGTTGTCCTGCCGAGAACCTTTTTTGTCTTTTTCCCCGGTCCCTTCCTTTTTGCCGAAGGTGGTTTCCCCTATTCATGTGAATCAGGCAGTGTTTCTTCCAGTTCTTTCTTCCCACTCTGTCGGGTCGGCGGACAGAAGTCTTCACCGTCTCGATGTGGGTCGTGCACTTCGTCGTTATTTGAAGGCTACCGAATCTTTTCGGAAGACTGACCGGCTATTCGCGCTTCGGTGGTGCACGTAAAGGGGAAGCGGCGGCTAAGGCCTCCGTTGCAAGATGGCTCAAGGAAGCGTTCGCGTCTGCGTATCTGTTGCAGCAGCGGTCTGTTCCGGAGGGGCTACTGGATCATTCCACTAGGGCTCAGGCGACTGCTTGGGCGGAGTATAGCCTAGTTCCGCCAGCAGATATCTGTAAGGCGGCCACCTGGTCGTCTCTGCATGCTTTCAGTACACACTATCGTTTAGATGTGTCAGCGGCTCGGGATTCCTCTTTTGTTCGGCGGTTCTGCGCGCCGGATGGCAAGGTCCCGCCCGGTCTTAACTGCTCTGTTACATCCCGATGTTGGAGGACTAAACTGGATTACCGAACAGGAAATGGAAATTACACTAACCTGGTAATTGTAGTTCCTGGAGGGTCCAGTTTAGTCCTCCTTCCCTCCCGACTATCTGTTATAAAAATGCGGCGCGCTTTCCTAACGGTGGATCATAAGACGGTTCCTCTTGCCTTTCGAACCTTTTTTGCAGCCGCGTTTTTGGCTATGGTTCTTCCTTTCTCAGGTGTTCAGTCAGCTCCTGAGATTTCTGATACGGAGCTGTATTTTGATTTCTGGGGCGTTGGTTCCAGCGCAATACAGTGTTCTGACTTCCTCGTTTGGGGAGAAAGTTGGATATTTTTGTGGGGGGGAAACAAATTGTTCTTTAATTATGTCATTTTCATTATGTCATTTTGTATATTAATCTAATGTGTTGCTTCGTTAAGTATGCTTTGTTACTAGTACACTGGGGGCTTCTGGGAGCTCCGTCTGCATATATACTACAGAAGACTTGATTGGTCCAGTCTCCAGGCTGCAGGAGGAGGGGCACTACCCGATGTTGGAGGACTAAACTGGACCCTCCAGGAACTACAATTACCAGGTTAGTGTAATTTCCATTTCTTCTCTAAAACCATGTTGTGAGGGGTCCAGGGGAGCTTCTGAGTCAACATGTTGTTGTATTTGTCGCTGGACTACTTTTTCCATGATTTTTGCTAGACGAGGGATGCTAGAGATAGGTCTAAAAGATTCAACTTTTGTTGGGTCTAGCTTGCTGTTCTTCAGGAGGGGGCGGATGGATGAATGCTTGAGGCTCTGGGGGAAGGATCCAGTTGAGAAGGAATGGTTGACAATCTTACTTATAGTTGGGCTGAGTTCATGTCGTAGTTCTTTGATCCACCTGGCTGGGCAGGGGTCGTTAGGTGCAGTAGTTAAGTTAATAGCTGCTATTATTTCTTCGATCTCTTTGTTGGATACCTGAGAGAAATTGTCAAGTGTGGCTAGTTGAGTCACAATCTGTGGGGTGGAAGGTGTTGATGCTGTGAGGATCGAACTGGTCTGTATCATTTTTGATTGTAGGTATTCAGCATAATCTTGAGGGTGTGGCATAGGTGGTTGGGTTGTGATTGGATCACCTGTTAAGGATTTAACAATATTGAAGAGGTCATGTGGCTTATTTAAGGACCGCATTAGTGTATCCGAGTGGTATTTCAAGATGTTATTTCTCACATACTTCTGTGAAATTAACTATTTAAAATTGCTTCTGTTGCTTTTTGAAGTTTTTCTTGTGGCAGTTTTCCTCTTTCTTTCATTTTTTGGCGGATCCTCTTTGTATACCCTCTCGATTTTAAATATAGGGTTTGTAACATAAAAATAGCAGTACATTATCTCCTCATTATCTGCAGAAGTCCACCTAGCCATAGCTAATCCTCTTAAACTTTTCATTATTTTCTGTGGTTTATCTCCTGGCACAGTTGGTCCAGGTACATGCTCACCAAAGCTTTAATCTGTGGCAGGGATCAGCATTGCTTGCACTATCGCAACGACCATCATTAACCCTAGTGCATAAGCTATGGGTAGACACCTTTTTATCTTAGGCGACGTGTGGCCAATATGTATTTTTCTTTTTCGTTCCTAGCATACTTCAACTGTAGATTTGCTGAGATTTTGTAAAACTGGTTTACAATGGGATCACCACATGAAGATACTCAGCAAGACTTAAGGAGGGAACTTTATTCTCTTTCCCAAAGAGATGTACATCAAGTCACAATTCATGAACTTTTATGGTGCACACTTCTATGACCCCCTGCGAGGGAGATCTGTATATCATACCAATGTAAATGGATTTCCCTTTCCCTCTTTCTAGCTTAACCCACAGTGCCTCCTCGCTTCCTTTTAAGCCCTGTAATGCTATAATTTTAATATTATTTTTTACATAGTGCCACTCCTCCTCCCCTTCTTCCTACCCTTGTCCTTCCTGAATAAAATATAGCCCGGTATAATTATATCCCAGTCATAGTTGTTTGTGTACCATGTCTCCGTAACCGCCATTCATGTTCTAGAATTGTAAGTGTAAATGATCTACTTCAGAAATGAAAGGGACCTACTTTTACATATTCTACACACTTAGCAGGACAAAAACATTTGGGAGTGAGTTAGTCGTGGCAGCAGAAACCAGGTTAAATAGCTAATAAAAATCCCCAAAGGCAGCTTCATGGAAGAATGTATGATGTAGGATTCCAGATAATGGCTTGGACATTTCCCAGCCTTTTCAACTATCTTTATTGACTCATTGGTTATTGCTGATTAAATATTTAGTACAATAATCTGGGATTTTCTTTGTTAACTGAACTGCTCCACACTGTCGGAGCCACTGGGGTTAGAAAGAAACTAAAGCATTACTAAGTTGATAATAGCTTAGGGGATGATGACTGTTTTTGGAAAAAGCTTTAGAAACCACTTAATGTTATGTGTTCTTTTTATGCAGCTACTGGATCTTGGGTCAAAGTTGAGCAGATTGTTATTCCACTCTGTTTCTTTTATTTATAGAGACAAAGCCTTATTTCTGTGAACAATGTGGAAAAACGTTTACCCAGCAGGGAGCTGTCAGGCGCCACCAACGAATTCATAGAGGAGAAAAACCATACAAATGCAGAGCCTGTGAGAGAACCTTTACAGACATGTCAACATTACGAAGACACATATCAGTATGTACCATTTGAAAATGGCTAGATTTTAGGTTAATATATTTTACTGCAGATATTGTTATATGTGGACAAATCTATTAGCCTTCCCTACACTTGGCCTACTTACTAATTTGAAATAAGGTTTTTCAGTTATTCTTTGGGAACCACCAGAATTCAACGTACAGTAGCAACATAGTCTCTGTATTAACTCTTGAGGGTGTTCCCAACAGTTTCCCATTCAGTAGGAATGGAGAAGTATCTCAATGGTTAGAGCAGTGGGTTGAGAACCAGGAAGCCAGGGTTTGAATACAACAGCTGCTTCTTGTGATCTTGGGCAAGTCACTTAACCCTCGATTGCTTCAGGTAAAACCTAGATTGTAAGCCCTCTGGGGACAGGAAAAATATCTACTGTACATGAATGTAATTAGCCTTGAGCTAGTCTTGAAAAGGCATGAGGCATATCAAAAATCCCATCTGTTCTCTTAAAACAGAACATTCTTTTTACATAGAAGCTGATGACAGATAGACTATGGGCCTGATTTTTGAAAGGCATTTACACAGTTTACAGCCCCTTCTCCGGCGCGATGCCGGACATTTTACAGTATCTTCTGCATCTGTTGGGGGCTGACCTTAAGTCCAACACAGTCAACTACACCTCTGTGCATTCTTGGCTCACCACCACACAGTGGATGGCTAGGCAGTCTCGGTGCACTCTCTGGTGGGCTGGTTTATGCGAGGCTTCCTCCTCCCAAACCCCAATCCGTCTACCACCAGTGCCGTGGGATCTCAATGTAGCACATTGCTCCACCTTTTGAACCTCTGGCTACCTGCCATCTGAAGTACCTTTCTTGAAAGGTTGTGTTCCTGGTGGCGCTCACCTCAACCAGGCATGTGAGCAAGCTGCAGAAGCTGGTGGCATACGCGCCAAGAACAGGGTCATCCTTAGGATTCGCCTGAAGTTCTTGCCAAAGGTTGTCTCTGCCTTCCATTTGAATCAAGAGGTGGTATTGTCCACCTTCTTTCTTAGGCCTCATTCTTCTAAGGGGAGGCCTCCCTGTACATGCTGGACTGCAAGCGTGCGTTGCCTTCTGCATCTAAAGGATGCACCCCCATCGCCACTCATCGCAGCTCTTTTGTCTTTTTTGACCCCAGTCATCCGGGGGTTGCAGTCTTCAAGTGCACCCTCTCATGGTGGGTGGCGGACTGTGTTTCTTTCACCTATCAACAGGCGGGGTTTTCTCTGAAGCATCATGTGATGGCTCACAATGTGCATGCCGTGGCGACCTCGGTGGCAAGCCTACGCTCGGTGCCCTTACTGGACATCTGCCGGGCTGCCACCTGGTCCTCTGTGCACATCTTTGCTGCACACTACTGTTTGGAAGAGACTTCACGGAGGGATAGCATCTTCGGCCAGGCCAAACTCAGTCACTTCAGGGAATAATGCAACTCCTTCCTCCGACCCATAATGTCCAGGCTACCGGAGTGGGGATTTCATCTTCAATGCTGTAGCAGGAGTATCAGTCTTCCAGCCAATCAGTGCCCTCTGATACCTTTTACGGTCCACTTTTTGGGTCTCCCATGGCTTTTATAGGTTTTTTTTTGGTAGCCTGTTACTTGGGAGTCCCATATGTGAAGACTGACTTCCTGCTTGTTCCTGGAGAAAGCGTAGTTACTTACCTGGAACCAAGTGTTCTCCAGGGACAGCAGGAATCGGTCCTCACAACCCTAACTTCTCCCCATGGAGTTGTTTGTTTTTTTCTGCTTTTGAACTATGTCGTCATACTGAGTTAAGATGGTACCTTTGAGTGGGAAGGTGAGCATGTATATGCACTGTAGGTCCCAAAGGCTTTCTTTGAAAGCTGGGGATTGGATCTGCACGGACTCTGTCGGTGCTGACATCACCCTTATGTAAGGACTGATTCCTGCTGTCCCCGGAGAACACCTGGGTGGAAGGTGATGAACTTATTGAGGAGGTAGTTTGCCATTGCCTGTGGATGGATACCTGTGTTTGCTTGCAGTTCTTGTTTGAGGTCCCTTTTAGTGCATTTGTGATAGCAAAGGGTTCCCTGGTGCGGTTGAGGGATTTCAGGATGATGTTCGTGTGATATTCTCATTTACATTTGTGTATTCCTGCTGTTTAGTCATGTAGAGCAATTTATTTGAGTATTCCTGGTATTCCTCCATCTCCTTTCCAGTTGCCTGAGCTTCCGTTTAAGTCTTTTGTATTTTTAGAATACCAGGGGGTGTGTTGGCGGGTGGAAGTTGGACAACGGTTTTTGATTTGGGTGATTGTAGCTGCTGTGGCGGCAGTGGACATTGTGGTGTTCCAGTCGTGAATTAGCATGTCCAGATCTGAGTTATCCATGTGTAATTGTGGTTATACCTGGTTAATAAAAGTTTATTGATCAAAAGGTTTGAATCTTCATTTATTGTGTGATTGCTCATTTGAATCTTCATTTATTGTGTGATTGCTCTCCAGAGTGGTAGAAAACTCTTGGGACAGGGTGAAGATGATCATGGCATGGTCGGACCATGGGATGGGAGAAACGTTATGAGTAAGAAGGACGTGGTCGTTGATTAGGTAGTGAGGCATAAAAATAAGACGTAGGATCCCTCTTCTATCATGCGTGGGGTTTGTTATGATTTGCTTGAGTTGGAGGGCTTCCATTACGCTCATGAATGCGGGTGCTTGTTTAGGAGGGGTGGAAGCAAGATTTAGGTCTCGTAGTAAAAAGGATGGCTTGTGAGATGCTACATGAGTGCATGATTCTTCCAATAGTGTAGATAGTTCATCAGCTTTGGCATACGACGATCTGAATGTTAGGCTTAGTATCAGATTCCTGTTGGCTGTTGTGAGACTCTCGAGGGTGTCTGAGCTAGCGGTGGAGGTGAAGAAGGTTAACTATTGTTTAATTGATATGAGGAGACCTCTTCCTTTTTTAGTTGTTCTAGGGCAGTTGAAAGATTTATAGTTGGGATTTGATTCAAGAGCACATTGTCAGTTGTTAACCATGATTCAGAGATGAGCACTAGGTCTAGGTTATTGTTTTGGATGTAGTACAGGATAGTATAAATCTTGTTGCGTACTGAGCAGGCGTTGATGAGTGCACATTTGAGAGGTTGTAGAGGGAGTTGTCACTTGCAAGCTTTTGGATGCATCATTGTGGTTTTGATTTGTATGAGCCTGCATGGACAGATGTTTTGGTGTGTGTTAAAATGTATCCATGATGGGGTTTGCCTGGTATTGTGGACTATTGGTATAAGTCTGGGCCTGCTATAAATAACTGAAGTCCGGTGATTGCACCGCAACTTGCCTGCACACACACCCATGCGATCTGCCAGTTATCGGGGAAGAGGTCTGCTTGCACACAGGCATATGTGCTCCAACAGACATCGGGGGAGTGGCCAGTACGTGTCAGATTGTCAGTGCTTCAAGACGTCACAGCGTAATAGCCCCATTTATCATAGCGTCACTGCAGGTGCCTTTTTTGATGACGGGCTCCTTTGAATATCGCAGCTGACTGGAGCAGGGCAATTTGAGGTCCTCTGTGGCTCTTCACGGATTATTAACGGCTCTACTCAGGACTTGATCTGTTTGAGTTCATGATCACCAAACTAATCTCTGAGTCCCTAGCAAGCTATATATACAACATGACAAGCAAATCACACTATTTATCTGGACTATACCAGTGACTGTGTGCTATCAGTTAAAAAACTCAGCCAGTCCAATACATGGACCTAATTACTGTGGATATTTGCATTAAGTTAATTGAGAGGACAGTCTCTTGTATTTGTCCATGCAGCACTGTATCTGCCTTTGCGCTGTATGATTGATCATTCTTTCCACTTAGTTTTTATGTTAATTTTTCCGTTTCCCCCTCCATCTCTTCTCTTCTCATGGCTCCATATTATTTTTTCTTTTTTCTCTTTCTCTTTGTCACTCCCTAACCACCTTATCTCATACCCACGTCCTCATACCCACCTCCTTATTACCCTCTCTTTTCTGTTCTTATTTCTTCCCCAATCTTGTCTTCCTCTCTTTCCTCAGCTCTTTATCTTTGACTTCCTTTCATTCATCCCTCCCCCTTCTCTCTTAAAATAACTCATCCTTGTTTCTGCTGTTCCGTCGCCTCTCTGCCTCGCACTCTTCTCCTCCTTCTCCTTCTGGTGACATTAATCCTAACCCTGGGCCCACGAAGACTATTCTCTCATCCCATTCCTCTCTCAACCATTCTAATCTTATCTATATTCATCTCCTCTCCGCCTTTCTCGTGTTCATTATGGAATGCTCATTCCATTTCTAATAAACTCCCCTTTATTCATGACCTTTTCATTTCTAACTCCTTCAGTCTTCTAGCTCTTACTGAAACCTGGCCTCTCCCCAATGACACTGCTTCAGTTGCTGCCCTCTGTCATGGTGGATACCAATTTTCCCACACTCCTCATGCCATTGGCCTTGGTCATGGTGGTGGGGTTGGGTTTCTGCATTTTCCTTCCTGCCAACTCCAACCCCTCCTTCTACCTCTGTCTCACTCCTTTTCCTCCTCTGAAGTCCATTCCATCTGCCTTTTTAATCCATTACCTCTCTGGATAGCTGCTATTTATATATACCCCCTGATAAGTCCATCTCTATCTTTCTCACTGACTTTGACTCCTGACTTTCCCTCTTTCTAGATTTTTCTTCCCCCTCGCTTATTCTTGGTGACTTTAATATTCATATTGATAACCCTTCCCCGGAGATGCGTAAACACCGCAATCTCCCATCGGACCCGTCTCCCCTGACATCGCTGTGCCAATCCCCACCTGAGGACACGGCAAAAGTTTTGTGTCTCACCACAGAGTCGGAGATGGGACCCTCACACAGAGGAGCTTGAAATCTTCCAGTATGAAGCTCCATCTAAGGAGGCCCTGACGGTCCCTGCCCCCGTTCCCGCTATCCTCTGGCGGCAACTCGTTTGGATGTGGGAGACACTGACATTAGTGCCAATACTTAGCCGATGCCTCGACACCATGTACTGGGTCCATTGGGGCCCCGGTTTTCGGAAAGTGCAACTCTCACACACCTCTGTGGTGGTAGTGTCGACCTTGCACTGGCAGAAAAGCCCCAAGACTCACTCCTCCATGCTACCATGGCTCAATGCTGGGTTTCTGAATCCAAGCCTACCAGCTGTATATTGGCATATATCTTTGAGACCTAGCAAAAGCAGGTTTCTCAGCGGGTTTCAGTGGAGATCACCTCCTGCGATTCCATACCCTCACGAAGTGCGTTGGGGAGTGCTTGAAGTACATGTCTCGAGCTGCCTACAACTACTTTGAGTCTAAGTGAGTGTAGCTGTTGCAGGTATCTGTGCCCTATGCCAGGCTTGGCTCCAGGCATCAGACTTCGAGCAGTGGGTCCAGGAGAAACTCCCCTGTCTCTGTAAAAACCTCTTCAGTAAACCGATGGAGGAAAAGGCAGCGGAGATTGAGACAGAGTTCATCACAAGGACTCTGCTCTCCAGGAAGACCTCCGCCCTTCCCAAGAAGAAATCATTGGGGAAGAGGTCCCCTTTTCACAGAAAAGGCCAGCCTTACCGAGGTTGTCCCCAATACCAGGCCCCCCAGACCCACAGCTGGGTCCCTAAGGCAAAGGAGTGGGCCAAGGTCAATGAAAGCCTAAGGACTCTAAGCCTTAAACACTGGCTCCTGCCCAGGCTGGGTTGGGGTTTTGACTCCCTGAGCATAGCCTCTCCTCCCGGGGGGAGCAGCTGCCAACAGAGGGGCATCTGATCCACTTTTCCCATCGGTGGCCAGCCATAACCACCCTCCAGGTGGTCAGAAAAGGTACTTCTTCACTTGGATCGGACACCTCCCCCTTTCTTTCCAGAAGAGCCCCCTCGGACTCCCGTGCACCAGGCCCTGCTACTGAAGAAACTTGCAGGCCTCATCAGGGATGGAGTCATGGAACTAGTACCTCTCCATTTCAGGGGTGAGAGATTCTACTCCCGTTACTTTCAGGTCACAAAAAGAACAGGGGGGCCTAAGGCCCATTTTGGACTTGCGAAACCTGAACAAGTTCTTGGTGCGGGAGAAGTTCAAGATGCTCTCCCTTGGAACATTGCTGCCCTACCTCCAGCAGGGAGATTGGCTATTCTCCTTGGACCCAAAGGTTGCTTACACCCACATCCATATTCATCCCAGTCACAGGTACCTGTGGGAGC
Organism: Ichthyophis bannanicus; assembly: GCA_033557465.1. Lineage (NCBI taxonomy): Eukaryota > Metazoa > Chordata > Amphibia > Gymnophiona > Ichthyophiidae > Ichthyophis > Ichthyophis bannanicus. The sequence goes on from CM066033.1 coordinate 489,189,823, forward strand.
AACCACTACCAGTACAGGGTACTACACTTCGGCCTAGCCTCCACACCAAGAGTCTTCACCAAATGCCTGTCAGTGGTGGCCACCTACCTCTGTCCCCAAGAGGCCCTTTGTCTTCCCATACCTGGACGACTGGTTCGTAAAGGGGGACATGGCCACCAAAGTGTAACAGGCCATGGTCCGCACCTTCAAGGTCCTGTAGCATTTGGGGTTCATGATAAACCACCTCAAGCTGACCTCACTCCAACACAGGACTTGTTCCTAGAAGCTTGACTGGACATTCTCCAGGCCAGGGCCTTTCTTCCCCTGGACAGGGCAGATTGCCTCAGGGCCTTGGCCGCCGAAGTGAAACGCCATCATGCAGTGTCTGCATGGTTCATACTCCATGTACTGGGCCATATGGCATCCACAGTCCATGTGGTTCCTAATACCCACCTCCACATGTGGGCAGCTCAATGATGTCTCGCTCACAGTGGACACAAGCCACGGGCAGGCTTTGGGACAAGGTCTTAGTTTCCTGTCAGCTAGCAGAGTCACTCGGCTGGTGGCAGGGCAGACAGCACCTGCAGAAGGACATGCCCTTCCGGTCTCCAAATCCCCAGAGGGTCCTCACCACGGATGCGTCTCTACAGGGCTGGGGTGCCCACTGTGAGGAACTGTGCATGCAGGGCAACTGGTTCCTAACAGAGGTCCAGCAACAGATCAACCTGCTGGAGCTCAAGGCCATTTTTCTGTCAATCAAGGCCTTCCTCCACTGCCTGCAGAACCATTCATTGCTAGTCCAAATGGACAACCAGGTCGCGATGTTCTACCTGAACAAGCAAGGGGGCACAGGGTTTCAGCTCCTCTGCTAGGAGGCAGGAACCCTCTGCTCATACGCGATTGGTCAAGGAATGCTCCACAGGGTGCTATACCTTCCGAGCCAAGACAGTGTTCTAGTGGACAGGCTGAGCAGGGTCCTCCAGCTGCATGAATGGCGACTAGACCCCAGGGTGGCACAGCAGCTCTTCCGACTCTGGGGAACCCCAAGTCTGTACGTCTTCGCCAGCCAGACCAATGCTCAGCTGCCCCACTTCTGCTGTCCCCAACTGCATCCATATACCATCCTCATCTTGTGGTCGGAGGGCCTTCAGTATGCCTTCCCTCCCACGCCACTAATTGCCGGATTCCTCTTCAGGGTCCTGCGAGACAAGGCCTCCATGATCCTGGTGGCTCCGCAGTGGCCCAGGCAGCCTTGGTTTCTCCTATTTCTCCGCCTCTTAATGGAGCTCCCTGGGCTCAGGCAGAGGGCTCCCTTCTTCACCCTAACCTGGTGTCCCTGTTAATAGCATGGCTGCTGAACAGGTAGCCTTAGCACTCTTCAGCCTCCCAAGGGAGGTGGAGGAAATCCTCCTGCCCTCTTGTAAGAACTCCATGAGAAGGGCCTATGCCTTCAAGTGGTGCAGATTCTCAGTATGGTTGTAGAGCAATAGGTTGACCAGTCCTCTTGCCAGGTGCACTACAGTACTTGCTTCACCTTTCACAAACCAGACTCGTCCAACTCTGTCAAAGTGAAGCTGAGTGTGCTCTTGGCGCACCATCATTCCATAGGGGGCAAACTTCTTTCTGTGCAGCCCCTTATTGCCCGATTTATGCTGGCCTTCTGCTGTCTAACTGTCCCATCTGCCTCAGCATGGTTCTGATGCAGCTCACCAAGCCGCCTTTTGAACCTCCGGCTACCTGCCATTTGCATTATGTTTCCTGGAAGGTCGTCTTTCTGGTAGTGCTCACCTCTGCCTGCAGTGTCAGTGAGTTTCAGGCCTTGGTGGCCATATAGCTGGGTTTCAAACTCAGGATTATGGTCCTCTTAGGAAAGTCTGCATCAGATCAATTTCCTCAAACTGTGAGCAATTGCAAAGGTGGTGTTGCGCTTCCATCTTAATAAGTCAGTCGTCCTGCCAACCTTTTTCCCAAAACCCTGTGCTCACAAGGGTGATAGAGCGCTGCACATGTTGGACTGTAAGTGAGCTTTTGGCCTTCTATTTGGAGCAAACTAAAGCCCATAGAAAGCCTGCCCAACGTTTTGTTTCATTTGACCCAAATAAGTTAGGGGATACCGTTACCAAAATTACTCTTGTAATTTGGCTTTCAGATTGCATCTCTTTTGCTTATGCCCAGTTGAGCTTGAGTCTTGGAGATCATGTCGTGGCTCACAGTGTCTGAGCCACGACTGCTTCAGTGGCGCACTTGCGCTCAGTCTCCATGGAAGAGATTTGCAAAGCTGCAGTCTGGACTTTAGTCTATACCTTCACCTTTCAGTACTCTTTGGATGGGAATTCCAGAAACAACAGCAGGTTCGTTCAATGAATACTTCAGAATCTGTTTGGGGACTAGAATCCCAACTCCATCCAGGCCCTTTTCTATTCTGTGCTGCCTCACGTTCATATGTTAGGAAAACTATCATTTTTTGTTTGTTTTTTTATCGTCCTGTTAGACCATTCCAGACAAGTTGGTTGTGTCCCCCCCTACCAGTAGAGGTGAAGACAGAAAAAAATTCCAGAGGTTTCTTATGACCTCACCTAGCTATACCAGTCAATGAAACTAGGGGCACACCTCAGTATTTCTCTGTCTCCAGCAGATGGTGGATGCATCGATGCAGCTGTAGTGAAAATATTGGGAAAGATTTGATCAAGCTCATGAGTAGCCACCCTTAGAGGTGACTTCTTTACTGGAGCTTGACAATGGAGGCTCCACTAGAGTCACTGTTGAAACAGGTGCTCTTTTGGGTATTGCCATATGGAGGAAGGGAATTGGTTCAGCTCCTCGTCCTTATTTTAATAAGGGCCAGTTGAACAGGCAAAAGTTTGGAAAGGGATTCTAATCCTTGTGCAACCTCAGTACCCCCTCCCTCCTCCTCCTTTCCCCAGCCGTCCTCCGAAAATTAGAAGAAGTCTTCTCAGAGGTATGTGCCTGCAGGTCCTGCAGGGGAGTAGCGCTGAGCTTGGCACAGTCTTTTTGCCTTGGGCTCCCCAGTACTGAGTACCAAAACTAAATGTCTGTATCGTCTGACTTCTTTTTATTTATTTAACAATTTTTCTATATCGCTTTATCCACTGATCAAAGCGGTTTACATTATAACAGAACATATTACATAGAACAAGGAAAACAAACTTGGAAATAACAATATAATCTATTAAAAAATGGGAGAAAAGTCTTTGGATTGGATTAGCTAATTAGTAATTAGTCAGGGCATATTGTCCAAGAATTAGTAGTCTTTAAATATGTATATCTTTAAGGCCTTTTTGAATGTTAATGAGTCTCTAGTGCTCCTTAAACAGTTAGGGATAGAATTCCATAATTTTAGGGGGCTATCTGACCTAGTCTGCTGGACGGTGCATCTATCAGATTCTGGGCTAATCGAGGTGACCGTTGGTGAGGCATGTTTTTTTTTCCTCCCACGGGTTCCTGCCTCATTGTGCTGTCTGTGTGCATTAGCTGTGCTATACGTTAGTTTTGCATGTCTTGGATCTGCATCCGGTAGTGGTGCCTGCGCAGCCGGATCATGCATTGCAATGTGCCTTATTTGTATGCACTGAACTTATAAAGCCAGGCTGTTAGCGATGCATAAAGTGCATATTTTTGGTGTGGACACATGCATTCTAAGAAATGCTGTCTGCTCTGCGGAAAACAGAGTTTTGTCAATCTTCACAGTTTTCCGGGTCATGCTGCATCTTTGAAACTGGAAGCGATATTTCAACCACCATACTGTGGCTTTCTTCAGAGTGAAGTGGTTAAGCAGTGGATGTCTGTCCTTTTATATACTCAAACCAGATTGTGGGATTGAGGTGATCATTTGAATTTTGGCGGAAAAGTCCATTGGAGAAAGGCTGGAGATCTCTCTTTTCCCATGGATTGGAAGGTTCTCTGGTGAGTGAAGACACAGCATAATCTGGAAAACTCTAAAGATCACCATACTAGCTGTGGAATCCAAGAGAACATGTAAAGAAACTCTATGGGGAGAGCATTTTTAAACTCGCCAGAGAGCTTTCTACTCTCAAGATTTCGATGCCAGGCCTCCCATTTCTCCTTCAGTGGTGTCGAGCCTGCATTGGTGGGTGCAGCCCAAGCATCTGAGGAAGGGTATGCCACTGGACGATTCTTTGCGGTGACTCCTGTCGATGGATGCCAGCTGTTTTGACTGGGGAGCCCATCGTGAGGGCCAAATGTCTGAGGGCCCTTGGAATAGCTGGGAGGTGGCTTGAGGCAAGGACCATTTGTTGCTGCACTTCTAGTCCTTGGTCCGGGGCAGAACAGTCCGGGTGTTCTCAGATAGTGCCACGGCAATGGCATATGGCAAACCAACAAAGAGGCACAAAAAGTGCTGGAATGGCCCTGGAGATGACCTTCCTGTTCTCCTGGGTGGAAAGGGACCGCCTAGCTTTCTCAGCATAACACATTGTGGATGTCGAGGATCTCTAAAGGTAAAAAGTGGACTGTTGTAGTTGTTGTTATGGAAGGACAGACTAGATAGGCCATGTGGTCTTTTTCTGTCATCATGTTTCTATGTTTCTATGTGGAGGCAGACTTTCTCAATCACTTCTCCCTCGATCCCAGGGAGTGGGAATTGTGCTAGTTTGGTGTTTCAATAAATTCTTCGGGAACTAGCAGGAAGTCAGCCTTTACATATAGGTGATGTCGACGCCGATGGAGCCCTCGCAGAAGCATCCTCCCAGCTTTCAAAGAAAGCATTTGGGAGATGCCATCACTCATGCATGGTCCTCTTCCTGCCCAAGGGTGCCATCTTGCTCAGTCTCCTTTTTTCCGGGGAGCCCTTTGGACATCTGTCTGGCTTGTCCCTGGAAAAAGTTGATTTTTCAGCCTGAGTTTCATACTCGCTTCCAGTACTGCACCAGTACTCTTCCCGCCACCCGACCTTACTGTTTCGACATCGAGTTCAGGTCCTTTTTGTAGTTTTTCCCCCTTTGGCGTCTTCGTGCCTTTTTTCCAACTGGCAGCTCGGTGGGTCTTCGACCTTGCTGGGTACTTTTTTTTCCCCTCCATGGCCACCAGTGGTTTTAAAAAGTGTGATCGGTGTGCCAAAATTATGTCTTTGACCGATACATACGACTGCTGCCTTCGCTGTCTGGGGCTGGAGCACAACCCCACAGCATGCGGTCTCTGCAAAAAGTGTCCAACAAGGTCCTCAAGAGCCACCAGCAGCAGTACGGTACGTTTTTCCCCGATTCCCCAGTCTCCGAAGACCAGGGTCTCATCTGAAGCCACGGCATCTTGGGGCAGCTCTGCAGAACCCGAGCAGCGCCATGGTTCTTCGGAGAGGGGGTTTTCCTCGAGGGAGCCCAAGAAGAAGACCTCGAAGGCGGTATTCCTGGATGGATCAGACAGGCTGGGTATGTCCCAAGCCAGGTCCCGCAGTCCGAGATGCTTGTCCGAGGGATCGGAGAGGGAGCGGCCTGCAAAGGTCCCCGGAAAGGACTCGACCTCGGACTGGCCTCTGTCGCCAGACACCATCCTTCAGAGGAACCGGCATCGGGCACGCTTCCTTCAGTACCTGCGCCGATGGCTGCGGAGCCTTCTGGCCTGGAGTCCAGAATGGCGGCCCTGGAGCGCAGTTTGTTTGCCTTCATGGACCAGCATTGGGCGCTGTTGTCCAGTATGACCGGTTCCTCTGCCCCGACCACTGGACCCTTGACATTGAAGATATCCTCGGAGGCCGAGCCAATCCTCGAGACCCTTCAGCCTCGAGTTGATCCTCGACCGAGATCTCGATCTGGTTCCGCTCGACGGGGCCACATTTGTCCCCAGCCAGTGCACTCGGCATCAGCCACAGGGCCTCTGAGGGCTGCGGGCTGGGTTCAGCCCCGGGGCCCTCAGACCATCCTTCCATCGAGTCCTCAATGGGCTACTCTGAGTGGGAGATGGAGGACAATGAGTTGCCCGACACCCGTTGCCATTGTGACGTCCCCTCTGACTCTCCCACTTCAAAGTCCCAGCGGCAGTCCCCACCAGAGGACATGGCGTTCCCTGACTTTGTCAGGAACATATCTAAGGCCCTAGCAATCCCAATGGAATTGGAGGGGGACCCTCAGGCGGAGGAGCTAGAAATCCTCCAGTATGAGGCCCCTCCAAGGGAATCGCTTATGGTGCCCATCCCTCCCATCCTGAACAGCTAATGCTCCATATGTAGGAGACATCAATATTGGTGCCGGTGTACCGAGTCCGCCGGAGCTCTGGCTTCCAGAAATCACAGCTGCTGCGCAGCTCCATGGTGGTGGTGAAGTCTGCCACGTGTCGACTGAAGAGTCAGAAGACGCAAGGTGGTAAATTGAAAGGCAATGTCAGGAAATACTTTTTGACAGAAAGGGTGGTGGATGCTTGGAATGCCCTCCCGATGGAAGTGGTGGGGGCAAACAAAGTGACAGAATTCAAAATGGTATGGGACAGACACAGTGGATCCCTTTACAGCAATAGGATAAAATCAAAGTAAACTGAACCATCTAATTTCTCAACAAATAGGGGTGTCCTGCATGGAATGGTTGGTTCACCCCTAAACAGGGACGTGGGGAGGGGTGGCCTGCACGAAGCGGTAGGTGCACCTACGCTTGCCATCGTGCTGGGCAGACTAGATGTGGACCATGCTGGTCTTTATCTGCCGTCATTTACTATGTTACTATGTCACTCCTTGGTGCCTCCCAGTAGGGAGGCGCACACCTTGGATACCCTCTGCATACAGTGTTACCAGGGCTTAATGCTCATCGGCATCATCCAGGCCTGCCATCTGTACATAAGCATGTACCTGAGAGACCTGGTGAAGGAAATTGCTGGGTTCTCGGCTGGTCTGTCTGAGGAACCCCTGCAGCTCTTCAAGAACCTGGCCAACGCCATCCGTGAGTGCTCCAAGTTTGTCTCGGGCAGCCTATGACGACTTCGAGTTGGCGGCTTGAGTGGCGGCGGGCATCGGTACCTGAGGCCAGGCTTGGCTACAGTCGTTCGACCTCAAGCATTGGGTTCAGGACAAATTGGTCAATGTCCCATGCCAAGGAGAGAACCTCTTTGGCAAACCCATGACCGACAAGGCTGCCGAGCTGGAGATATTCATGACGAGGACCGGGCTCTCGGAAAAGACCACTGCCCCTCCCCAACAGAAGGGCTCGGGTAAAAAGCCCTTCTACCCGAGGAAAGGGGCTGCTTACAGAAACTGCCACCTTTTCAGGCCTCCCCGGCTCCCCAGCAGGGTCAGCAGGCCAAGGGACATGGCCTGGCCCTCGTAAGCAGAAGGCTCCCAAACCCCAGGCATAGGCCCCGGCCCAGCCAGGCGAGAGCTTTTGACTCCTGGGGCATAGCCTCTCCACCCCAAGGAGGTCAGCAGCCTACAGAGGGATATCTGATCCACTATGTCCAAAGGTGGCTAATTATCACCACCAACTCCTGGGCACTTCGGGTGGTCAGGGAGGGATACCTCCTCCATCTGACTCAGACACTTTCCTCCTACTTTCTGGGAGAGCCCCTCAGGTCTCCTCTTCAGTGGGATCTTCTACTGAAGCAGCTCACAGGTCTTCTCAAAGACAAAGTGGTAGAACCAGTACCCCATCATCTCGAGGGCAAGGGGTTCTACTCCAGGTACTTTCACATGCCAAAGGCCTAAGGCCCATCCTCGACCTGCGCAACCTGAACAAGTTCCTGGTGAGGGAGAAGTTTGAGATGCGCTCTCCCTTGGAACATTGCTGCCTTATCTCCAGCAGGGAGATTGGCTTTGCTCCTTGGATCTGAAGGATGCTTATACCCACATCCTCATTCACCCCAACCACAGGGAGTACCTGTGGTTCATGGTGGGGGGGGGGGGGGCACTATCAATACAGGGTGCTTCTTTTTGGCTTGGCCTCCGCCCCAGGGGTCTTCACAAAATGCTGGGCAATCGTAGCCACCTTCCTCCGCCTCCAAGGGGGTCTTTGTCTTCCCCTACCTGGATGACTGGCTCATAAAAGGAGGTACAGCCTTAGAGGTGCAGCAGGCAACTGCACACACCATCCAGGTCCTGCAACATTTGGGTTTTGTGATAAACTACCCCAGGTCCCCGCCTTTTCCCAACACAGTATCTGGTGTTCATAGGGGCAAGACTGGACACCCTGCAGGCAAAGACCTTCCTGCCCGGAGACCGAACAGACCATCTCAGCACCATTCCTTAGTACCCGCTCGGCTCCTCCTGTGCCTACTCAGGTACATGGCCTCCACGGTCCATGTTACTCCAGACACCTGCCTCCTCATGAGGGCCACGCAGTGGTGCCTTCGGGACCAGTGGATACCGGCCCATGGGATGCCTCCAGGACAAAATCTCAGTGACTCGCCAGTTGGTGGACTCCCTGATCTGATGGCAGACTCCCCAATACCTTGAGGCAGGGATGCCCTTTCAAGTCCCGAGCTCCTTAAGGATCCTCACCATGGACGCCTCCCTGCTCGGCTGGGGAGCCCTCTGCGAGGAACTCCACACCCATGGCAGCTGGTGGCAGGACGAGAGCAACCAGCAGATCAACCTCCTGGAGCGATGGGTGATATACTTAGTCCTCCGAGCCTTTTGCCACCACCTATGTCACCTCTCCTTAAGAAACCCTCACTTGATCCCACCTGTCCTAACTATCGACCCAACTCTCTTCTTCCCTTTATTTCTAAACTACTTGAACGTGTGGTTCACCGCCGCTACCTCGACTTCCTCTCCACTCATGCCCTCCTGGATCCCTTACAGTCTGGCTTTCGTCCTCTACACGCTACTGAAATGGCTTTTGCCAAAGTCTCCAGTGACTTGTTCCTGGCAAAATCCAAGGGCCTCTACTCTGTCCTCATCCTTCTTGACCTCTCTGCTGCTTTTGACACTGTTGACCACAACCTTCTCCTCGATACCCTGTCATCGCTTGGTTTTAGTGGCTCTGTAATATCCTGGTTCTCCTCCTATCTCTCCCATCGCTCCTTCATTGTGTGTTCTGGTGGCTCCTTCTCCTCTGCTACCCCGCTCCCAGTTGGTGTACCCCAAGGATCTCTCTTGGGTCCGTTTCTTTTCTCTCTGTATACCCAGTCCCTCGGTGCGCTTATCTCTTCACATGGCTTTCAGTACCATCTGTATGCCGACGACTCCCAGATCTACCTCTCTACGCTTGAACTCTCTCCGGCAATCCAGACCCGGATCTCTGCCTGCCTTTCTGACATTGCTGCCTGGATGTCCCGCCGCCGCTTGAAATTGAACATGGCCAAGACTGAACGTCTCATCTTTCCCACTAAAACCTCCCCTCCTCCTCCTCCTTTCTAAGTCTCTGTGGATAACTGTCCTCCTCGCTGTTTCCTCAGCCTGCAATCTGGGGGTTGTCTTTGATTCCTCTCTCTTTCTCCACACATATCCAGCTTGTAGCTAAGACCTGACGTTTCTTTCCCACTTGGTCATTGGAAGGCAAACCGGGGACTTTGATAAGAGCAGACTCCTTAGGAAGCAGGTCACCAGCAGCTGGACCAAGAGGAGGTTTGCCATCCACTGGATAGTGGTGCGCCGCAATGGCACTGAGGTGCACCCTAACGGAGTTCGATTTAAGCCCAGATTGCAAGAGATGGAGAAGGTACTGTAGCACCAGTCCCACTGGGCAGGAGAATGGGTCAGTCCCGTGCTCTGCACTCCAAAGTTGGCCGAGTCGGAGATTGTCATCTTTCTCGTGGAAGTAAGATGCAAGTTGATCAGAAGATGGTGAGCTGCTTGAGGACATTGAGAGTGGAGGATGTGATAACTGGGAGAGAATGGAGTAAAGTTTCTTGGGCTGATTAAAGGAAGAACTGATAAGCTTGGAAGCATAAACTTTCTTGGTAATTGTGATTATGTGTCTGTAGTGACAGTGGCAATGCTTGAAGGTGTTCAGGAAGTCGGGGGTATGTAACTTCTGCCACCGTCATTTGGCACGACCTACAATGCATTAGTTGAAGATATAATCCTGAACAGTACCAGGCCTAGCAAAGTTTTTTCTGACGTGGCCTAAGGCGATAAGGGGCAATACAATTAAGTGCCAAGTCTGCAACTGGTCATCTACGGAAAGGAAGTCAAAATCAGGGGGGAGAACAGTGTCAGAGTAAGGAAAATTAGCTATTGTATGTGTGGGGAGGGGGAGGGATAATGGCTCGGGTCCAGACCTGAGAGGAAGTGGTGGGGAAGTGGACATGTTGCATGAGTGAGAAATCAGTAAGGGAGGAGATAAAGTGTGTCTTGGGATTTGGAGGTGGTATGTGGTCAGGAATTCTTTACCATGTGCTTGGGTATCAATACTGAGGTGTGCCCCTAGCTGCATCTACTGATACAGAAGGATAAGGTCATAAACCTCTGGAATTTTTGTTCTGTCCCCACTTCTGCTGGTAGCGGGACACAACACAGTTGGCTGGACTGGTCTACCAAGGCTCAAGGAAAGGATATCATCAGATAAATAAAATGTCACCTTTCTTCGTTATCACTACCTTGTTTGTTCTCATGTTATTGTTTCATGGTGTCTGCTGGTTGTGATACCTCTCTCCCTTTTTGGTTGAAAGGCAGCCAGGACCTAGGGAATCCTATATTTGAGCACTTATCCTGTTTGTCCATAGAGAAAACAAAGTTACTTACCTGTATCAGGTGTTCTCCATGGACAGCAGGATAAGTCCTTACAACCCTCCCTTCTTAGCTAGTTACCAAAGTGAAAAGAATAGTGTGGTGATGGCAGGTGGGAAAATGTGCACATGCGCAATAGAACCCCTCTAAAAGCTTCTGGAAGGAACCGAGACAGGTTCCTGAATGTCACCCATATGTGTAGACCTATCCTGCTGGCTACGGAGAACACTTGCTACAGGTGAGAAACCTTTGTCTTATGTGTTGTTCTATTTTATAAAGGCACATAGGTGCCTATGTTGTCTTTATACAATAGATACCTTTTTGGACTTCTCACATGTGCACCTGTTTTAAAATTACCCCCCACCTGTGTACAGTTTACAGTCAGCTTGTAGTTGATTAGATCCTGTAGTGGTTAGAGCTCTGTCTGTCATGAGTGGAGGAGTTGTGTAGTGGTTAGAGCGATGGGCTGAGGAAATCAGGGTTCAAATGCCATTTATGCTCGTTGTAAGCTCAGACAAATCATTTCATCCTTCATTGCCTCAGATTCCAACTGAGGCCTCTATTTACTAACCTGTGGTAAAATTGCTGGTTAGTGAAGGGGGTGACAGTTTTTTTTTTTTTTTTTATCATCGTCAGTTCTTTAAAACAATCCTATGGAAGCACAGGTTCACATATTAGCCAGCCAATGCTCCCAGGGGAAAGTTGACAACAACTCTTGGTGAGGTTTTATCTTTCAATGAATAATGCATCTTGTGAAGTTTACTGGAAGCTGCATAATAATGTATTTGCATAAGTCACAACTTAACACTTTAAGGGACATTTTTGTGTTATTAGCAGTTAACACACACATTGCTATAATGCAGCTTAGTAGATCACTTAAATTGTAAGCTCTACTGAGAGAGGCAAATACCTTCTGTTCTTGATTGTAATTTGCCTTTTAGCTACCAATTGAAAAGGCATGAGCTAAATACAAATAAATAACTAATATGTGTGAAATGTCAACTATTCCTTAGCAGAGCAAATTAAGAACCCCATACCTGCTTAATGGATGATGTACATTTTCATTAAAATAGTTTGTCACTTTTATCTCCAGGAACAAGCAGGAATGAGTCTTTACATATGGGTATCGTCGGTACCGACGGAGCCTGCGCGGGAACGCTCCCCAGCGTCCAAAAGGAAAGCTTTTGGGAGCATTCCACAGCGCCTGCGCGCTGCCTTCCCGCCTTTCCCAACCGTCTCTCCCCAGTTCTTCTTTTCCGCGGAGCCAGCAGGTCGTGTTTCCTGTCACCGCTGAAGAATTTCTATTTTCTTGTTTTCTTATTCTTATTTTCTTTAGTCGCATGTCTGCCTTCTCGAAGACCGGTACCGCCGGTCTTTTTTCTTTCTTTAAAAAAAAATAAAAACAAACTTATTTTTGCCTCAGTGCATTTTCTTCTGTGGCCCTAGGCCTACAGTCTATTTCCTCATGGAAAAGCCCGCCTCCGGGTTTAAAAAGTGCACAAAGTGCAGTGGCACTATTTCTGTCACAGACACCCATGATTGGTGTCTAAAATGTTTAGGTCCTGACCATTCCATCGCGGATTGTGAGTCCTGCTCCATGATGTCTAAAAGAGGGTTACAGAATCGGGCAGCCAAGCTCAGTACCCTGTTTCCCTCCGATGCAGCGTCGGTGGCATCGACGTCTTCCAGGGCTGCTTCTTCATCCCATGGATCTCAGGTGACAAAACTTAAGTCCGGTCGGTCCTCAAAGGGTACATCTCCCTCTAAGTATCGAGATGTTCCCGACATTACCATTGAGGAATCCACACCGGCAAAATTACCCCGGCGGGAGGCTCCGGCTTCCAAAGCATTATCTATGGGATCACAGGTTGACATCGATGGCACGGCCTCGACCGATCACCTGTTACAATGTTCTGGGGTACCGGCGGTTCCTGGTATCGACATCCAGACATTGGTGGCATCGATGGATCAGAACATTCTGACCATGCAGCGTGCCATTACGGCCTTCATACAAGCTGCGACGCCCTCGGTGCAACAACAAACCCCGTTGTCGATACCGATTCCGGTTCCGGATCCAGCTCCGGTTCTGATACCAGTACCGCTTGCATCGGCATCAGCACCGAAAGCAGCGATACGGTATCCAGTGATGCCTATTAGTACCGATCCGGTACCAATGACTCCCGATGTCGATACCCCTCGGTACTCGTATTGGGCTCTACGAGAGCATCCAGACAGTCGATACTTCGATTCCTCTGATGAATATGATGCATCAGAGGTTTCCATCGAAGCATCGGAGATCCGTCCCCAGGAACCCTCTTCTCCAAAAAGGAGAATGTCTCCTCCTGAGGACTTGTCTTTCCAGGACTTCATCAGGGAGGTGGCCAGAAGCCTGTCCATAGCAGTAGCCTCTGAAACTGAACCCAGAGCCAAAAAATTGGATATTCTTCAGTATCCTAAGGCTCCTAAAGAGGCAGCCATTTTACCTATACATGAGATTCTTTATGACCACATGTTAGGTATCTGGGAAACTCCTCTTACCACCTCTCCCTTTTCTCATAGGTTGGACACCATGTATCGTGTTCCTCCTTGTCCTGGATTTCATAAGACTCAGCTTCCTCACCACTCTATTGTGGTAGAGTCTGCTATGAAAAAAATCAAGAGCACAAAAAAACATTCCTCTGCTCCTCCAGGAAGCGAATGCAGAACCTTAGATGCTTTTGGCAGGAAAATCTTCCAGGCCAGTATGCTTGTAGCCAGAATCAACTCCTATAGTCTCTATATGGGGATGTTTCTAAAAGTGGTTACAGACCATCTACACACCTTATCTCCTTTTATGTCAGAAGATAAGAGAGAAGAATATATTACCTGGCTTAAATATGCACAGGATGTATCCAAGTTTTCCAATCGTACAGCCTTTGACTCCTTTGAGGGTGCCAGTAGAGCTTCGGCTATTGCCATAGGCGCACGCAGAGTAGCTTGGTTACAAGCCTCTGATTTGGAATCCTGGGTACAGGATGGTCTGGGCAACCTTCCCTGTACAGGGGAGAACCTGTTTGGCAAAGATTGGCAAGCAAAAGCCACCCAGATGGATGCTGAAAATTCTGCTTTAGATAGACTTTCAAAGTCTACTACTACTCCTTTCAAGAAGAGGTTATTCAAGAAAGGATCTTTCCCAAAGAAAGGGAAATTTTCTTCTGGTTATACTCTCACTTGGTTTGCAGCTTGTCGTGCTGTGAGGGCTTGCGTGCATCAGTGATGCTGAGAGCTAAACTATCCGTAGTTTAACTACTGGCAGGGTCTCCCAAGATGGACAGGTCTCAGCTGAGGTGCCAGACGAAGACAAACCACCCATCTGGGCAGCAGCAGAATGGGATAGTGTTGACGGCGGAGGATCACATTTCTGTGACAACGGCAACAACACCAAACTTAAACTGCGCGGAAGGAAGGCCCGGCAATCTACTTCTGTATCTTGCCATGAAAACCCAATGGATAGTTACAACAAAACAAATTGTGCTATGGTGCTGGAAGATGAGACTCCCAGGTTGGAAGGCACTCAACTAGCTACTGGGGAAGAGCTGAAGACTTTTCAGAGTAAAGCCAGCATTTATGATGTGGTTGGATCAAAGCCCTCGGGAAGTCTGACTGCTGATGTAGCTGCGCATGAAATGAGAGTCAGAAGCTGTAAAGATGTCTTACACATTGGAACATGGAACGTACGAAGCATGAACCAAGGGAAGTTGGAGGTGGTCAAGAATGAAATGGAACGTGTACAACTTGATCTGTTGGGTGTCAGCGAACTGAAATGGACTGGCATCGGGCACTTTGCATCAGATGATCACATGGTCTACTATGCTGGAAATGAAAGACAAAGAAGAAATGGTGTTGCGTTTATAATAAAGAAGAAACTTGCAAGAACTGTAATGAAATACAATGCAGTCAGCGAACGCTTAATCTCTATTCGTCTACGAGGATTGCTTATCAACACAACTATAATTCAAGTATATGCCCCAACAACAGCTGCAGAAGAGAATGAAATTGAAGAGTTCTATGAACAAGTACAAGCTGAAATTGACAGAACATGCAAACAGGATATCCTGATAGTCATGGGTGACTGGAACGCAAAAGTTGGCAACAAAGAAGAAGGCAAAGTAGTTGGAAAATATGGACTTGGCAACAGAAATGAAGCTGGAGAAAGATTGATAGAATTCTGCAAGACCAATGATCTATTCATCTCAAACACCTTCTTCCAGCAACACAAGCGGCGACTGTACACATGGACTTCACCCAATGGATTGTATAAAAATCAAATTGACTACATCTGTGGAAGTCAACGATGGAAAAGCTCTGTAACATCAACCAAGACAAAACCTGGAGCTGACTGTGGTACAGATCATCAACTACTAGTATGCAAACTCAAGCTAAAGTTGAAAAAGAGCAAACCACTCATGAATGCAGCAAAATATGACCTTGAGAATATACCACTGGAATTTAAAGACTGCCTGCAAAATCGATTTGCTGCTTTAGATACAAATGACAGAGCTCCGGAAGAGTTATGGAATGACATCAAGAAGGTTGTGCTAGAAGAAAGCGAGAAGTCTCTACAAAAGGTGAAAAAGCAAAAACGGCCAAAATGGATGACGGAAGAAACTCTGAAAATTGCCCAGAAACGCAGAGAAGCTAAAGCCAAAGGAGAAAGAAAGACAATCGTAGAACTCAACAGAGATTTCCAACGTGCAGCAAGACAGGACAAGGAAAAGTACTACAATGACACTTGCAAGGAAATAGAAGCAGAAACTATTAGAGGAAGAACAAGATCGGCTTTCCTAAAGCTGCGAGAGTTAAAGAAAAAGTTCCAGCCTCGAATTGGAATGTTACAAGATGCTCAAGGTTCTATGTTGAATGATGCTGAGAAGATCAAGAAAAGGTGGAAGGAGTATACAGAGTTTTTATATGATAAAGATCAAGTGGACCAACAGCCGTTTCAACCTATACCTTATGATCAGGAACCATTGGTGATGAAAGAAGAAGTTGAAGCAGCATTGAAAGCCTTATCAAAGAACAAAGCACCAGGCATTGATAGCATTCCCATAGAAGTATTGCAGCAATCTGATGCAGCTGTTACCGTACTTACACGGCTCTGCCAAGAAATATGGAAGACAACATCATGGCCAACTGACTGGAAAAGATCTGTGTTTATACCAATACTAAAGAAAGGTGATCCAACTGACTGTGGAAATTATCGCACAATCGCTCTGATCCCACATGCCAGCAAGATTCTACTGAAGATTATTCAAAAGAGACTACAGCCATACCTAGAACAAGAACTACCTGAAGTGCAAGCAGGGTTCAGGAAAGGGCGAGGAACGAGAGACATCATTGCGGATGTGAGATGGATCCTTGAAAAGACTAAAGAATACCAAAAGGATATCTATTTGTGCTTTATCGACTATAGCAAGGCTTTTGACTGTGTAAAGCATGAGAAACTCTGGACCACATTAAGAAGAATGGGTATACCAGAACACCTGATCGTTCTCTTGCGCAATCTGTACATTGATCAAGAAGCAACAGTTCGAACGGAACAAGGAGAAACAGAATGGTTTAAAATAAGCAAGGGTGTAAGACAAGGCTGCATACTTTCCCCCTGCCTGTTTAATTTATATGCAGAACAAATCATCAGAGAAGCAGGACTATATGAAGAAAACAGAGGTGTGAAGATTGGTGGAAGACTCATCAACAACCTTCGCTATGCTGATGATACCACATTACTGGCTGAAAGTGAAGATGATCTGAAACATTTGCTTCTCACAATCAAAGAACATAGTCTCAAAATGGGCCTGCACCTTAATGTAAAGAAGACAAAGATCATGACAACTGGCAAAATCAACAGGTTCATCGTTGAAGGAGAAGAAATTGAAATCGTGAACAACTTTAACCTACTTGGATCAACTATCAATAAAGAAGCAACAAGCAGTCAAGAAATCATACGACGCATTGCTCTTGGGAGAATGGCTATGAAAGACCTAGATAAGATTCTCAAGAGCAGAGATGTCTCTCTCCATACAAAGATTCGACTTGTTCAAGCCATGGTATTTTCAATAACATCATATGGATGTGAAAGCTGGACAGTGAAAAAGACAGACAGGAAGAAAATTGATGCCTTTGAATTATGGTGCTGGCGGCGAATACTGTGTATACCATGGACTGCCCGAAGAACAAACCAGTCGGTACTAGAGGAGATCAAACCTAAGCTTTCTTTAGAAGCTCAGATGACAAGACTTCGACTTTCATACTTTGGACACATCATGCGAAGAGAGAGATCATTAGAGAAAGACATCATGCTTGGCAAGATAGAAGGTCAAAGCAAAAGAGGAAGGCCAGCAATGAGATGGATCGCTACAATAACAGCAGCTACGGGTACCAGCCTGTCAACAATGAGCCGCCTGACTGAAGACCGAACACAATTTAGGATAGCTATCCAGAGGGTCGCCATGAGTCGACTCCGACTCGACGGCACTTAACAACAACAACATACCCAGGCCTCTTCTCAGGGTCGTTTTGCTACAAAGAGACAGCAACAACCAAAACAGGCCAAGCCTCAGGCTGTGAGGACTGCTACGGCCCAACAGCCTCAGCCTCTTCAGGGCCTTTGACTTTCCACTAGAGAACTTAGCATTTCTGGCTCTAGAACATCCAGAGCCTCTCACCATCCCAGGAAGGTTAGCTCACTTTGCTCCCAGATGGGAACAAATCACAGCAGAGAAATGGACCCTCTCCATTATAAGGGAGGGATACAAGCTACATTTCTTAAACCTTCCTCCACACACCATGGTGAAACAGTTCAACTCTCCAACTTCTCTTCTCGACCTTCTAGGTCAAGAGATTGCTACCCTTCTTGCCCAAGGGGCAATAGAAGAAGTTCCCCTGCTTCAACAGGGCTCAGGGTTCTACTCCCCCTATTTTCTCATCCCAAAGAAAACAGGGGGCTACAGACCCATCCTAGATCTCAGAGAGTTGAACAAGTTTCTATGCAAGGAGAAATTCAAGATGATTTCTCTTGGTACTCTCCTTCCATACCTCCAGAGTCAGGACTGGCTTTGTTCTCTAGACCTCAAGGATGCGTACACCCATGTCCTCATCCATCCAACACACAGAAGGTTCCTTCGGTTCCTTTACCAAGGAAAGCACTACCAATACAAAGTGCTTCCTTTCGGTCTGGCCTCTGCTCCAAGAGTGTTCACCAAATGCATGGCAGTAGTAGCTGCATTTCTACTCACTCTGGGGATATTCGTATTCCCATATCTGGATGACTGGCTCATCCGAGCTCCATCCCAATCAGAGGCCCAGACTTCCCTGGCCTGCACAAGGCGTGTTCTTCAGTATCTGGGACTGGTAATCAACATTCCAAAATCCCATCTCACCCCTACTCAGTCTCTAGAGTTCATAGGGGCCTTACTGGATACCACAACTGCAAGGGCCTATCTTCCCCAGGCCCGTTGCCTACGCCTGGTGCAGTTTATTTATTTATTTATTTATTTAACAATGATTTATATACCGCATCTTCCATAGTTCAGTTGCGGTTCACAATAAACAACAGTTAACAAATCGGAGTTTGTTTTACATAAAACATCATATGACCAAATAACAATAAGATAAACAACTAGTGTTAATACAGAACAGTATAGAACAGTGTAAACTATATACATTATGTACAGTTAGCCTCCCAGATTCAGTTAAAATCCCATTTAACTGCTCGAGAGATGTTGCAACTCTTAGGCCACATGGCATCCACAGTGCATGTGGTTCCTTATGCTCGCCTTCACATGAGGGCAGCTCAGTGGACTCTATCCTCCCAATGGACCCAGGCATCAGGTTGCCTGTCAGACAAAATAGCAACCTCCAGTCGCCTCTTTTGGTCCCTCCACTGGTGGAAGTCCACTCAAAATCTGTTGTTGGGGTCCCCCTTGCAACAGGTGTTACCCCAAGCAACCCTTACAACAGATGCCTCTCCAAGGGGTTGCGGAGCTCATCTTCAAGATCTCTCCACTCAAGGCATCTGGTCTCCACAGGAGACATCTCTTCATATCAACCTCTTAGAGCTCAGAGCAATCTTATTGGCTCTCAGAGTATTTCACACCCTGCTCAGCTACAAGACAGTCCTCATCCATACGGACAATCAGGTAGCTATGTTCTATGTGAACCAGCAGGGGGGGACGGGCTCTCTGTCGCTTTGCAAAGAAGCTCTGAGATTGTGGGCCTTCGCCAGAGAGCATCAAATCCATCTCATGGCAGTATATCTTCCAGGGTTTCAAAACTCTTGGGCAGACAGACTCAGTCGAGTTCTGCTTCCACACGAATGGTCCCTCCATGGGGACCAGATAGCCAGGATATTCCAGATTTGGGGTACCCCAGACATAGACCTATTTGCAAGTCCGTGGAATGCCAAACTTCCCCGGTTTTGTTCCAGGATTCCATGTCAGGGAGTTCAGGCCAGCGATGCCTTCCTCCTTCACTGGGGGCAAGACTTCCTCTGCCTTTCCACCTATTCCCCTAATCCCCAAGACACTGTTCAAGCTTCAGAGAGACAAGGGGTCTATGATCCTCATAGCACCACATTGGCCACGCCAAGTGTGGTACCCTCTACATCTGCATCTCTCTCAAGCTCCCTCCCTGGACCTGGGGTCTGCTCCAGATCTCCTCTCCCAAGAGGAGGGAACCCTGTGGCATCCAAATCCTCAGTCTCTTCATCTCAAAGCCTGGTTGCTGAAGGCCTAGACCTTCAAGATTTACACCTTTCTCAGCAAGTGAAGGATATCCTTCATGCTTCCAGAAAGCCTTCCACCAGACGCTCTTATGCTTTTAAATGGAAAAAATTTTCGATTTGGTGTGCAGAAAATGGTCTTAACCCTTCTGCAATACCTTTGAATTCGTTACTGGACTATTTGCTGCATTTATCCCAGGCAGGCCTTAAAACAAATTCAATCAGGGTCCATTTGAGTGCTATTGGCAGCATCCCTGAAGCCTCTTAATGGACAACCCATCTCCTCTCATCCTCTTATAGCAAGATTCATGAGGCCTTCTTTTAACTAAACCTCCCATTAGACCACCTCCAGTGGCATGGGACTTAAATCTGGTTCTTGGCCAGCTTATGAAGCCACCCTTTGAACCCTTAGCCACTACCTCCTTGAAATTCCTTTCCTGGAAGATTATTTTTCTCATTGCACTCACCTCAGCTCGCCGTATCAGTGAGTTACAAGCTCTAGTGGCTAATCCTCCTTATACAAGGTTCCATCATGACAAGGTAGTTCTCAGAACTAATCCACACTTTATGCCTAAAGTGGTCTCACCTTTTCATCTGAACCAGGAGGTATATTTACCTGTCTTCTTTCCAGGACCTCATGCATCAAATGCAGAGGAGTCTTCATACCCTGGATTGCAAAAGAGCACTTGCTTTCTATTTACAAAGAACACAGCAACATAGAAAGTCCTCTCAACTTTTTGTTGCTTTTGATCCTTCCCATTTAGGACTTCCAGTCTCTAAGAGAACTCTGTCCAATTGGATTGCTCAGTGTGTTTCCTTCGCCTACCAGAGTAGGAATCTTTCTCTGGAAGGCCATGTCACAGCTCACAATGTGAGGGCCATTGCAGCCTCTATGGCTCATCTAAATTCTGTGTCCATCGACCAAATCTGTCGAGCAGCCACCTGGGCCTCGGTTCATACCTTCACAGCCCATTACTGCTTGGACAAGGATTCCCGCCGGGATGCCTTGTTTGGTCAGGCTGTTCCCAAACACCTGTTCCATACCTAATCAACTCCTGCCCTCCATCCCTCTCTGGATGCCTGAGATTCATAGGTGGAGATGGAGCCCTCCAGGGACTCACAATCTGGGTGATCTCCAAGGCATCTCTAGCTGGGGAGTCCCCATATGTGAAGACTCATTCCTGCTTGTTCCTGGAGATAGCACAGTTACTTACCTGTAACAGGTGATCTCTGGGAACAGCAGGAATTAGTCTTCACAACCCTCCCACCTCCCCTAGGAGTTGTATCTCTCTATCTATCTTTCCTTTCCTCTCTCTCTCTTTGTCTCAGCTTTAAAACTCGAACTGGAGAGAGACGGTTGGGAAAGGCGGGAAGGCAGCGCGCAGGCGCTGTGGAATGCTCCCAAAAGCTTTCCTTTTGGACGCTGGGGAGCATTCCCGCGCAGGCTCCGTCGGTACCGACGATACCCATATGTGAAGACTAATTCCTGCTGTTCCCAGAGATCACCTGTTACAGGTAAGTAACTGTGCTTTTATCTCTTATTGCTTCTAGATACACGACCGAAATGTTCATTGGAGGAGTTTCCTAATAGATCTGACTACCAAAAAGGACCATAACTGGTCCAAGATTGAGACTTTATCAGATGCCTACATTGGTGGGGATTCAGCACAAGAAATTTGGTCAGATGACCAAGGTAAACTTGAAAATATAAGTATTGCAAACAGAGAGCACACACCTTAAATGTTAATCCTATAGACAAATGTATGCTATTATACTAAAAGTATGAAAGAAAGCTATTTCTATAGCAAGGAGAGTGCTGAAATTTATTTTCAATTAAACCATGCTTTGTAAATACGTTTTTTGTTTTTCATATAATGGATAGGGATCAATGTGATCAGTGTTCACTAAGTTACGTTTGTATTATTGGGAAATGTTTTACATTGTCTGTCCTTGAAAATAAAAGAAGTGATGTTAAGTCTGGTCCCAGATCTGTGATTCATTCAATCAACTTCATTTCTCCCCATACTCCTGTTTGTTTCTGAAGTTTGTAACCTCCCAGCAGGAATTCTGAATGTCCTCTGCTTCCTAACTCAGGGTTGTAAGACGTCAGTGTCATAGTCTTTACTTTTAGTGTCCTCTCTCCATCCTGCCTTTCTGTATCCTCAGGCAGCCTAGTGTTTAAAAGGATTAATCCAATTAGCATTTATGAAATAGCACAACCATATATAAGTGTATAAGTAAGGGATAGGTTCAGGCACTCCCACATGTAAAGTACCCACATCAGCAAGAATGCATGTAATTATATTTGTGCAGTTCAGACGGAGCAGAGCTGCATATGCACACCGTTACACCTGCTTCAGCACAGGTGTAAATATTTGCCTGTAACTTTGCAGGTTGGTTCTGGGTGTTTATTTTATAAAATTGCTATAAAATAAGTGCCTTTTTCACACTTTTAGGCATCCTCTTATTAGTTCCTGTATATATTAAGGGAAAATGCATGAAAATGCATAATAGGAGGTAATTTTTTAAAGTTTTATCCATATATAAATCATGTTTTATGCATAGAAATAAGTTATTAAATTGCATACACATATACATGCATACAAATACTTCAAGATAGCACTTAACAGTACTTTTTGCCCAGCATAAATGTTGAACAACATGTGATAAGACTCCTTATCTTTCCCTAAGATGAGAGAGTAAAGCAAATAATGAGCTATTTCCAGTGCTGTAGTCACTTCTCCATTTAACATTAGCAAAGGATAGGTTCAGGCATTTCCATGAACACAATGGCTCTTTTCTTAGAAAACAAACTCATTAACAAATATTTCTGGTGTTATCTTAGCACCCAAGTGTTATGTTCTTACCTTTGGAAATCGACCATATCTAAAGTACATTAAGGACTTCATTTTATAACAGGCAAAAAGTCCAAAAGGGCACTACTTTAAGCCTGTTTTATAAAGGCAACCTGGTTGTGCAACCAAACCCATGCAGGAGATAATTCTATAATGAGTCACAGACATTTGTACGCCATCAGCATGCGTAAATCACCTATTTAAATGACTTACACATAGGGATGGCACGCATGGAGTGTAGGTAGTCGCTGTTCTGTAAGTATGTGCATCAAGGTGATAGCGCGTAGTTTGATGTGGGCGTGTACAGAGGCAAAGTGCAAATTTATGTGTTTCCTATTAATCTAGATTTGGGCATTTATATCATCTAGAGTTGGTGTAAGTGGTTGTGCCTAGATTTGGTACATGTATTTCACTACTTATACCCCTATTCTAGAAAATAAAGTACATGTATACTTTACTTTATAGAATAGGCGTCAAATATGTGCATGATGTGTGCTGAATTAAGTGCCCTTATAGAATTACCTTCTATGTGCACAGATGGCGACACTCTGAAAGAAAGCATAAATTTGTGCTTGTAAACACATTTTATAACAAATGTATGCACATTGCAG
The DNA here is from genome assembly GCA_033557465.1 of Ichthyophis bannanicus. Classification (NCBI taxonomy): domain Eukaryota; kingdom Metazoa; phylum Chordata; class Amphibia; order Gymnophiona; family Ichthyophiidae; genus Ichthyophis; species Ichthyophis bannanicus. The sequence goes on from CM066033.1 coordinate 489,212,650, forward strand.
TTCTGCATCTGCTCCTCCCAAAATACCCCCCCTCCCTACACCTACCTGAAGGTCACGTAAAAATAGGCACACACTTTCAATGCATGTACATTTTACACAGTTACATGTTCACACAATTTTAATAAGCCCTCTCCCATGTGTAAAACAGGGAGAGGGCTTATATAAAAGAGTCTCTATAAAATTACTCCCCATGGGGTTGTGCAGTTTCTGGAATCCATTGGGTTACTGGATCCAAGGTAGCATGGTTTTACCAGAAATTATTCTTGTCAGACGAATCTGATCAATTTCTTTGACTGGTTGACCTGAGAATTCGAATGGGGAGACCTCTAGATGTGGTGTACATATTTATTTTGTTCATTTATATTTCACAACAATCCTAAAATCTTGGCAGATTACAAAGATACGTTCATAATATTCATAAATAACTAAGACATACTTAAAGGATGCAACATAAAACAGAGTCTGCACAGTTAAATTAAATAGTTGCTAGATGATCACAATCCCTCAAAAGCTTGCTAGAACAAGTATGTTTTTAAGTTCTTTTGAAAAGACAAATAACCGGCCTGAACTCTTAAGACTTAGGGGCTTGTTTACAAAGCCGCGGTAGTGGTTTCTGATCGTTATCGGAGCAGCGGCCCCATTGATTTTAATGGGGCCGCAGCTCCGATAACGATCGGAAACCGCTACGGCGGCTTTGTAAACAAGCCCCTTAGTGTTAAGGCATTCTAAAGTACTGGCACAGCTACGAAAAAGGCTTGCTCACATATACATGTTTCTCCAGGACCAAGCAGGAAGTCGGTCCTCACATATGGGTGACGTCGGCGTCGACGGAGCCCCCGTGCGGAGCATTTTCCTAGCTTTCAAAGAAAGCCTTTGGGAATGCAGCATGCCTGCGCGGTACCCTTCCTGCCCAAGGGTGCCATCTTGCTCAGTCTTTCTTTTTCCGCGGAGCCCGACGGACGTGAGTTCGTATCACCCTGAAAAAGTTGATTTTTTTTTCTGCAATTTTTATCATCGTCTTATCCGGTTCGATGCCGGTTCCCCTTCCCGCCTGTGCTCGTTACACCGGTATCGAGTCCGGAGTTGTGTTTTCGGTTTTTGTCCTTTGTGACTAGCGTTTGCGCTCTTTTTGTGTTTTCACTGGCAGCCCGGTCTTTTGACCTTGCAGGGGCCCTTTTTTTCCCCCGATGGCTGCCAGCGGGTTTAAAAAGTGTGATCGGTGCAAGAAATTTATGTCTCTCACTGACACACATGACTGCTGCCTCCGATGCCTCGGGCCCGACCATGACCCGCTGGCCTGTGGCCCATGCGACAAAATGTCGTCGAAGGCGCTTCAGAGCCGTCAGCATCAACGTGAGAGAATTTTCTCTGACTCTGCATCCGGCCGGGCCCGGACTTCGTCAGAGTCCTTGACATCTCTTGAGTCCGCCCCCGAGCACCATCGGGGTTCCTCTGAGAGGGAGTCTCCCTCCCAGGAGCACAGAAGGAAGAAAAAGCTCATGAGGGCGGTGTCGGTGGAAGCTCCTGGTTCCTCGAGGGCCAGATCACGTAGCCCTGACCGCCGCCCCGGGCTCTCGGAGTCGGAGAGGCCATCCAAAGTACCTCGTGTGAAGCCGGAGTCCCTGAGTCATGTAAGTGCAGTTGTCCTCGTGGACTCTCCTCTGGGGAGCCGACATCGGGCCTAACGCCATCGGGGCCCGAGTCGGGGGCTGCTGAGTCTCCTGAGCTTGGACTCAGGTTGACGGCCTTGGAGAGTAGCTTGGCTGCCTTCATGGAACAGCAGCGGGTGCTGATCGCTGGTCTGACCGGTGCATCTGCCCCAACCACCGGGACCTCGACATCTAAGTCGACCCCGGATACCGAGCCGATCCTCGAGTCGATCCTCGGTCAAGGTCCCCCTCGACCTCCCGTGCAGGGCCGAGGTCGTCGACGCCGATACCCTCAGTGTCGGGGCGGGTGGCACCGAGGCCGGTACGGCCGGAGCCACTCGAGTCCTCCTCGGAGGAGTCGGAGTGGGAGACGGAGGACGAGGAGTCCCTGGACACCTTCTGGACCCGGTGCGTCCCTTCGGACTCACTGAAGTCCGAGCCTCGGAGACGGTCCCTCCCCCCCCGGAGGATATCCGGTTCTCGGATTCCGTGAGGGATATGGCCAAGGCCTTGGCCTTCCCTGTGGATGCCGAGGAGGAGCCTCGAGCCAAGGAACTTGATGCCCTCCAGTATGATTTTCCTTAGAAGGAAGCCTTTACTGTACCGGTTCCTCCGATGCTGGAACGGCTGGTGTTCCGTATGTGGGAGGCACCGGCCTCGACGCTGGTTCTCAGCAAACAGGTCGATTCCATTTATCATGTCCGTAAGAGCCCTGGGTTCCAAAAGGCGCAGCTACCGCACCACTCCATGGTTGTGGAATCGGCCATGCACCGTCTGAAGAGTCAGAAGATGCACTCCTCGGTGCCCCCCGGCCGGGAGACCCAGAACCTGGATGCCCTTGTTAGAAAGTGCTTCCAGGGCTCTATGCTATCTTGCCATGTCCAGACCTACCAGCTGTACATGGGCATGTACCTCCGAGACCTGACAAAGGAGATTGCCGGGTTCTCAGCTGGCCTCTTCGAGGAATCTTTGCAGAGGTTCAAGGGTTTGTCAACAGGGATTCGAGAGTGCTTGAAGTTTATCTCTCGAGCAGCCTATGATGGCTTTGAGGCTTCGGCACGGGTAGCAACGGCCGGCATCGGTGCACGCCGTCAGGCCTGGCTAGAGTCATCAGACCTGGAGCCATGGGTACCAGGACAAATTGGTCGATGTCCCCTGCCAAGGTGAAAACCTTTTCAGTAAGCCCATGATGGAAAAGGCTGCAGAAATAGAGACAGAAACTCTCACCAGGACAAGGCTGCCCAGAAAGACTTTTGCCCCTTCTCAGAAAAAGAAGGACTCGGGGGAAAAAAGCCCTTTTTCCCGAGGAAGGGTGCTGCCTACAAATCCTACCCTTAATATCAGGCCTCTCCAGCTCCCCAACAGGGCCAGCAGGCCAAGGGGCAGGGGCAGGGGCATGGGCCCCTTAGGCAGAAGACCACCAAGCCGCCAGCTCCAGCTCCACAGCAGGGAGCGGGGTTTTAACTCCCACAGCATAGCCTCTTCTCCACAGCTGGCTCCACTCAGCACAGGAGGTTGGTTGACCCTGTACGCCTACAGGTGGCCAGCCATCACAGGGGATACCTGGGTCCTCAGCATAGTCCAAAAAGGCTGTTTGCTCCACTTCCACCAGATACCCCCTCTTGCTTTCCAGGGGAGCCTCCAAGACTCCCTCTGCACAGAAACCTCCTCCTTCAGGAGTTGGCAAGTCTTCTAAAGGAACAGGCGGTGGAACCGGTGCCTCGCCACCTGAAAGGGCAAGGCTTCTACTCCAGGTACTTTCTGGTACCAAAAAGGACAGGAGGCCTCCGACCTATCCTAGACTTGTGAAACCTAAATAAGTTTCTGGAGAGGGAAAAGTTCAAGATGCTTACCCTTGGAATACTGCTGCCTTACCTCCAGCAGGGAGATTGGCTGTGCTCCTTAGACCTAAAGGATGATTATACTCAAATTCTCATCCATCCAGACCACAGACAATATCTCGGATTTGTGGTGGGAGGAAACCATTTCCAGTACAGAGTACTCCCCTTTGGCCTAACATCTGCCCCCAGGGTTTTCACCAAATGCCTGGCGGTGGTGGCGGCCTATCTCAGAAATCAGGGAATTTTTGTCTTCCCATACCTGGACAACTGGCTCATCAGGGGCCAGTCTTTTCAGGAGCCCAGACAAGCCACTCTTCGCACTGTCTCTCTTCTTCAGCATCTGGGCTTTGTCATAAACTACGCAAAGTCCACTTTGCTCCCCTCACAGAACCTGGAGTTTATGGGGGCAAGATTAGACACTCTGCAGGCAAGAGCTTACTTGCCCAAGGACAGGTTCCACAGATAGATGGACTTGGCCAATCAGTTCCAAAGCAATTCTCAGGTTTCCGCCAGGCAATTCCTGCGGCTCCTGGGCCACATGGCATCCATGTTGCATGTGACTCTGAATGCCCGTCTGCACATACGGGCTGCTCAGTGGTGCCTCAGAGCTCATTGGCGCAGGCCACAGGCGACCTCCGAGATAGAGTAAAGGTGTCCAAACCACTTGTGGACTCATTACAGTGGTGGCTACATCTCCCAAACCTTCTCAGGGGGTACCTATTCAGGCCCCAGCACACACAAGGGTGCTAACGACCGATGCTTCCTTAAAGGGCTGGGGTGCACATTGCCAGGGCACATGCACTCAAGGCCTCTGGTCTCCTCAGGAGGCCACCCAGCAGATCAATCTTTTGGAGCTGCAAGCAATCCGCTTAGCTCTAAAGACTTTTTTCTCATGCCCTCTCTCACTAGTCTGTCTTAATTCAGACAGACAATCAGGTGGCGATGTTCTATGTGAACAAGCAAGGGGGCACAGGGTCCAGACTCCTATGTCAGGAGGCGCAGGCCCTTTGCTCCTTTGCAGTCAAACAAGGCATATTTCTCAAAGCAGTGTATCTCCCTGGTCATGAGAACTTCTTGGCAGACAAACTAAGCAGGATTCTCCAGCCTCACGAATGGCAGTTGCATCCACTGGTGGTCCAGCAGATCTTTCTACGATGGGGACTTCCATCTATTGATCTCTTTGCAAATCCGCTGAACTGTCAGCTGCCCAGGTTTTGCTCCAGACAGCCGCATCCCCTGAGAATGGCAGCAGATGCGTTTCTGATCTCTTGATCTACGGGCCTCCTGTATGTGTTTGCTCCCACGCCCCTGGTGGCCCAAACTCTGTTCAAGATTCTACGGGACAAGGCCTCGGTTATTCTGGTAGCCCCCAAATGGACGAGGCAGCCGTGGTTTCCACTTCTTCTGCAGTTGGCAGTGGAAACTCCATTCCCCCTGGGGTTGCAACCCGATCTCCTGTCTCAGGATCATGGTTCCCTTCTGCACCCCAATCTCAGATCCCTTAATCTGATGGCCTGGCTGCTGAAAGGATAGTGCTAGCTCCCTTGCTTCTACCTAGGGAAGTTGAAGTGGTCTTGGCCTCTAGGAGGCAATCCACCAGAAAGTCCTATGCCCTCAAGTGGCGTAGGTTTTCATTATAGTGTGCTCAGCACAATGAAGATCCTTTCTCCTGCCTTGTGCCAGTAGTACTACAATACTTACTTCACCTGTCAGACCTGGGCCTTAAGTCCAACTCTGTTCAGGTCCACCTCAGTGCTCTCTCAGCACACCACTCACTGGTGGAGGGTCAGTCTCTCTCGGTTCACCCCTTGGTGTCCCGCTTCCTCAGAGGCCTGCTTTTGCTCAAGCCTCCGATTCGTCCACCTGCCACTGAGTGGGATTTGAATGTGGTCTTGCAACAACTTACTCGCCCACCGTTTGAGCCGATGGCTACTTGCCATTTACGCTTCCTTTCTTGGAAGGCGCTCTTCCTGGTAGCTCTTACCTCGGCCAGACGTGTGAGTGAACTACAAGCTCTGGTTTCTGATAGACCGTACACACAGTTCTATAGGAACAGAGTTGTCCTACGGACCCATCCCAAGTTCCTTCCAAAAGTGGTCTCCTCTTTCCACCTAAACCAGGAGGTGGTTCTTCCGACATTCTTTCCCAGGCCGCATACCAGCCGGGCTGAAACAGTCTTGCATACTGTGGATTGTAAGAGGGCGTTGTCCTTTTACATAGAACGTACGAGGGGGCATCAGAGGGATACTCAGCTCTTCGTCTCCTTTGACCCTAATAAATTGGGGTTACCTGTCTCCAAGTGTACGTTGTCCACTTGGGTAGCAGATTGTTTCACCTGGCCGTACAAGGCAGCCAACCTCCCCTTGCAAGGTCGAGTCACGGCCCACCGTGTCAGGGTGAAAGTCGCGTCAGTAGCTCATCTCCACTCTGTTCCGTTGGCAGACATCTGCTGGGTCGCTACTTGGTCTTCAAGCCAGACTTTTGCAGCCCACTACTGCCTTGAGAGAGAGTCCCAAAGGGACAGTGCTTTCGGACGGGCGGTATTCCGTAGTCTCTTTGAGGTTTAGGCAACTCCTACCCTCCGGCCCTTGTGTTGGGAGTGGTCTAGGGTTAGGCAGCTGAGATGTAACACTAAAAAATGCAGTGTCATTCATTTGGGCTGTAAAAACCAAAGGGAGCAAAACAGTGTAAGGCGTGAAATTCTCTGCATAAAAGAAGAGTGGGACTTGTAGGTAATCATATCTGATGATCAGGGCTGGCCTGAGGATTTTTTTCCACCCTAGGCAGACCCTCCATGCTGCCCCATGAAGATTGTGGCACCGCTCGGCCCTCCATGTGGAGTATTGGCTTGATCTTTCTGATGGTCCTCAAACGTTGATAGGCTTTGTTTGCGGTTTTGGTGATGTGGGATTTCAGGTTCAGAGCTCTGTCCATTGTGATGCCCAGGTACTTAACTTCATCTTTGACTACTATGAGTTTGTCTAGAATGCTGATAGTTTGTGGTGGAATGAAGGTGGGGTTCCTGGTGACGAACATTGCCTCAGTTTTATCGTAGGTTATTGGCTTTGAGCCAGGCAGTCATGTAAAAACCCCCAACCCTTTATTAAGTCTTGATGCTGCAAAATACAGGAAACAAAGAAAAAAGGACTTGCCTACTGCCAGTACTCTTACGGGTGAAATCTGGTGTGTTTGAATGATTTCACCAGGCACACAACTGGGGGATGGTAATCTCGAACCATCAAACCCGGAACTGCCTGCTGCAAGACTCTCCTTCACTCTAGGAAGCTACAGTTGTGGTCAACATTGGCATCCTTGCAGTTTGACACCTTAATGTTTAATATCTCCTAAAAAAAAAAGTGGTCAGTGAAATGGTTTTGGACTATATATGCACGCATATTTGACACACAAAAGAATCAAATTAAAAAAGACAAAAAAGAAATAGTTTAAAAACTAGGACATTGCCAGGACATGATTATTGGCAACCTTATAAACAATTTGAATCAGTTTGAACAGAAGAACCACATTCCCATTGCAGTAAAATTAGATTCACTTGTGATCAATTGTCACTACTCACATGACTTGAATCAACCAATCAATAATGTCTCTAATGTTTAATATGGCCATATTCGCTCCCTGTTTCACTTTTACAATGGTGAATACAAGAGAGCTGCCTGAGACTGTCAGAAAAGCCATTATCACCAAACTTCAAAGGGGTACAAGGCCATCTCCAAAGAACTTGGGATTCCTGTGTCTAGAGTTTGCAATGTTGTTAAAATGTTTCTGCTCGGGAAACTGTCAAGTACCTTCCAGAATGTGATGGGAGAGGAAAACTAAGAAGTGTTCAAAGATTAGTGCGAACTGTTGGAAAAACACCTCGTACAACATCCGGAGTGCTTAAGGCTGACCTGGAGCAATCTGGAGTGGTGGTTTCAACCCGCATGATATGCCATGCACTAAACAAAAAAGGATTTCCTTATCATCCCTCTAGTCCAGTCCCGAACCTCTGGGTTTTGCTCCTTCTCCAGTAGCTTGGAGACTGAGAAACATCACTCTTGTGATGACACTGGTATATAACCATCTTTGCCAGGGGGGCTGGCGGCGATTTTTTCTCTGGATTTTGTTGCTCTTATACAACATGCGTTCGGAGGCTGTCATGGAAAACTTCCTATTCCTTCCTCAGCGGTGGAACTGGGAGAGAAGAGGCCCAGCACACCTTTTGAGCGCTGCAACGACAGGTATTCTTGCAAAGAGGCTCAGGGTCATTAAAGCTCATTTGGAACCTTCCGTGGCCTCGGAGGGCCCCAACTCCGAAGGGGTAGATCCTGACTTGGAATTAGATGACGAGTTGGAGGAAGGAGAAATAGCGGAACAGGAGGATCAAGCAAGAGTGGTGCGCGTGTTTTTCGCAGAGAAGAGTTACCGGTGCTCATATCAGAAACCCTCAAAGCACTTAATATGCTGGCTTTGGGAATGGTGGAGGATTCAACCCTGGAAGATCCATTATTGCAGGCCTTTAAGAAGACTAAAAGAGCCTTTCCTGTACAGAGTTGTGCGAGAAATGATTCAGGAAGAGTGAGATATTCCAGAGGCAGCTCTTAAAGGATCCAGAGTTATGACCCGTCTTTACCCACTAGGAGACCAAGATCGGGAGTTGTTTAAGTCTCCAAGGGTAGATGCAGCCGTCTCGGCAGTTACCAAAAAGACCACCATTCCAGTAGAGGGAGTGCGGCCCTCAAGGATACCCAGGACCGGAAGCTTGACACCTTGTTGAAGCAGGTGTTTGAAGTGAATGAGCTGTTCTTACGGTTGTCTCAGAAGCTACCCTGTCCACTGGAGACGCATCAGGCATTGCAGTGGTGGTTGCGTCCAGGATGTCTGGAAAAAGGAATGCCCTTGGAAGCTCCCGTGTGGATCCCCCTGACGACAGACGCAAGTCTCCTCGGCTGGGGAGCTCACTGTCGAGGTCGGTTCGCTCAGGGGCAGTGGACAGCAAGAAAAAGGTTGGTCGGTCAATCAGGTTGGAACTACGCGCAGTAACTTTGGCACTTCAAATGTTTCAACCTCATCTCCAAGGAAAAGCCATTCGAGTGTTTTCTGACAATGCGACCGCGGTAGCTTACATCAACCGTCAAGGGGAGTACCAGCAGTGCCGCGTTGGAGGAAGAGGCTGAGGGGCTGCTTGACTAGGCCGAGGTACATCTGGTGGCTCTGTCGGCAGCGCATATCGCAGGAGTGGACAATGTGGAAGCCGACTTCTTGAGTCGAATAAAGGTGGATCCAGGGGAATGGATCCTTCATCCGATAGTATTCGAGATGCTGGTGCAGCGCTGGGGGACACCATTGATGGATCTCATGGCAACTTTTCAGTCGGCGAAGGTCGATCGCTTCTTCAACAGAAGACGGGAAAGAATGTCGGAAGGCCTGGCCCAAAGATCAACTCCTGTACGTGTTTCCACCTTGGGTGTTGATAGTTCGGGTGTTCTAGCGAATAGAATGTCACAGAGGCCTAGTGATGATGATTGTGCTGGATTGGCCAAGGAGGCCTTGGTACGCGAATCTGATGAGACTCTTGGTAGAGAAGCCATGGCAGCTTCCCGGTCGAAGGGACCTGTTAGCTCAGGGCCCGCTGCTCATGCCTCAGGTGGAGTGATTCTCGCTTACGGCTTGGCTCTTGAAAGGGCAAGGCTGAAAGCGAAGGGCTATTCTGCTGCGGTAATTGTCACCTTGTTGAGGGCTAGGCGGCGGTCTACCTTGTTGGCGTATGTCCGAGTATGGCGTATATTTGAGACTTGGTGTGTAGACAGGGACTTGGTGGCGTTAAATGCTTCAGTGCCACAAGTTTTAGAATTCTTGCAGGATGGTTTTCAGAAAGGCCTAGCGGCCACATTCTTACAATTGCAGCTAGCAGCGCTGTTCTGTTATAGGGGAAAAGTAAGAGGAGAGGCGCTGGGAAGCCATGCAGATATAAAGCGTTTTTTGAGGGCAGTGACTCTGTTGAGACCCCCTTGTAGGCAGGTGGTTCCACCGTGGGATCTCCAGGTGGTCTTGAATGCATTGGGGCGCAAGCCTTTTGAGCCGATGTCTCGGACATCGCTGAAAGACCTCTCTCTAAAAGTGGTGGTCCTGGTGGCTATCTGTTCGGCTCGGAGAATCTCGGAATTGCAGGCATTATCCTGTAGAGAACCTTTTCTGTTCTTTTATGACTCAAAGTTGGTATTGCGGACAGTGCCATCCTTTTTACCCAAAGTAGTATCGGCATTTCATATGAATCAAGTAGTTTCCTTGCCAGTTTTCAGTGGAGATAAGAATGAGGCTTCTGCAGGGAAGTTACGTCGCTTGGATGTCCGTTGGGCATTAAAGTATTTTAAGGAAAAAAACATCCTTCCTACAGTTAAATATGGTAGAGGTTCCATAACATTGTGGGGCTATTTTGCTTCCTCAGGACCTGGAGGGCTTGAATGTATTAAAGGAATCATGACGTCAGGGGACTACCAAGGTATTTTGGAATGAACTGTGCTACCTAGTGTCAGAAAGTTAGGTCTTATTCGAAAGTCATGGGTCCTCCAGCAGAATAGTGGCCCAAAACATACATACAAAAGTACAAAGGAATGGTTAAAAAAAGAGAAAATGGACTGTTTTAACTGGCCAGCAATGAGTCCTGATCTCAGTCCAATTGAGAACCTTTGGAAAGAGCTGAAATCTATCATTGGTAAAAGGAATCCTGGAAACATTCATGAGCTGGAACAAATAACAGTTGAAGAGTGGGAGAAACTACGAACAGGCAGATGTACGAAACTTTTAGGTGTCTACAAGAAACTGCCAAGAGTTGTACATTCAAATATTAATGAAGGGGTGCCATTGATCCTGTCCAGTTGCAAAGAAAAGATCATCTGAAACGCAGTAATACACCGGTGCTACCAAAATTACATGTTTGTCGGGTCAAACAAACAGGAGGAGAGCTGAGAAACACTCCGCTCGAATGTTTGTAAAACCCTTTCAATAAAGTTCATATGAATGTGAAAAACGTATCTTATAGACAGCGGTGTCAGAACATCCCTTCAATCACTAGTGAGTTGCCGATACACATCTTGCATGTTTCGGGCCAATGCAAGGCCCCGCTTCAAGAGTAAAAACAGCTGTAGGCTGGGATCCGTGAATGTCCGGAAGAACACTGGGAATCATGGAAAGATTATGTAGTGCCTGCGGGCCTAATAGGCTGAACAAATGATCTCATCTGCATGGGAGGAGACCATTGCAAAATAAGGAGTCCCTGATCGGGGATCACATTCATATGAACTTTATTAAAAGGGTTTTACAAACATTTGAGTGGAGCGTTTCTCAGCTCTCCTGTTTGTTTGACCCGACAAACATGTAATTTTGGTAGCACCGGTGCACTACTGCGTTTCAGATAATCTTTTCTTTGCAACTATATTGTGGTGATCATTCTGACTATTGGGGTTTATATCTAGGTTATACTGATCCTGTCCAGGCAATATTTTTTGGGATTTTTTTCTCTCAGAAATTGCTATGTCTACGTTGCACAGACATTTTTGTTTTTGTTGTATACCTTTGAACATACTATTAACATGTTATGATGACATACAATTGGAATATTTTCAATTATTTCTCAAGATATTATACACAACATACCTAAAATACAAGGGTGCCAATAATGTTAGCTACAACTGTATCTCCAAGATCACAGTACCATGCATAGAAACATAGAAATATGACGACAGAAAAAGACCACATGGCCTATCTAGTCTGTCCTTCCATAACAACTACAAGAGTCCCCTTTTTACCTTTAGAGATCCTCTGTGTTTGTCCCATGCTTTTTTGAATTCAGTTACTGTCCTCATCTCTACCACCTCCACTGGGAGACTATTCCACGGATCCACTACTCTTTCCGTAAAGAAATATTTCCGCATATCACTCCGAAATCTATCTCCCTTCACCCTCATCCCATGTCCCCTCGTAGCAGAACTTGCTTTCAATTGAAAGGCTCTCTCCCTGAACATTTATGCCACAGAGGTATTTAAACATCTCAATCATATCACCTCTATCCCGCCTTTCCTCTAAGGTGTACATATTAAGATCTTTCAGTCTGTCCTCATATGCTTTATAATGAAGACCACTAATCATTTTAGTAGCCACCCTCTGCACCGACTCCATCCTGTTCGCATCCTTTTGAAGGTGCGGTCTCCAGAATTGCACACTATACTCCAAATGAGGTCGCACCAAAGACTTATACAGAGGCATTATCACCTCCTTTTTTCTGCTAGCCATTCCTCTCCGTATGCACCCAAGCATCCTTCTAGCTTTTGCCGTCGCCTTTTCTACCTGTTTAGCTACTTTAAGATCATCAGACACAACCACACCTAGGTCCCGCTCTTCTTTAGTGGACAAAAGTACTTCACCCCCTATACTGTATTGCCCCCTTGGATTGCTGCAACCCAAATGCATGACCTTAAAATTTTTAACATTAAATCCCAGCTGCCAAATTCTAGACCATTCTTCAAGCTTAGCTAGATCCCTCCTCATGTTATCTACCCCTTCCTGGGTGTCTACTCTATTGCAGATTTTGGTATCATCCGCAAAGAGGCAAACCTTACCCAACAGCCCTTCCGCTATATCACTAACAAAGATGTTAAAAAGAATCGGACCAAGGACAGATCCCTGGGGCACACCACTAATAACATCCTTCTCCTCAGAGTGAGCTCCATTTACTTGTACTCTTTGTCGCCTCCCACCCAGCCAATTTCTAACCCAAGCAGTAACTTTAGGGTCCATCCCTAGGGTGCTCAGTTTGTTTATAAGTCGCCTGTGAGGAACAGTGTCAAAGGCTTTACTGAAATCTAAATACACCACATCTAGGGCTCTCCCTCGGTCCAACTCCCTGGTCACCCAGTCAAAAAAAACAATCAGATTTGTCTGACAAGACCTGCCTGTGGTGAATCCATGCTGCCTCGGATCCTGTAATCCGCTGGACTCCAGAAACCTCACTATTTTCTCTTTCAGCAGCGTTTCCAATAATTTACTCACCACCAAAGTTAAACTAACCGGCCTGTAGTTTTCAACCACATCCTTACTTCCGCTTTTGTGTAAAGGCACCACATGAGCCTCTCTCCAGTTCTTTGGCACCACTCCTGACTCCAACGAGGCATTGAAAAGGTCAGTCAGTGGAGCTGCTAGAATGTCCCCAAGTTCCCTCAGTATTCTCGGGTGTATCCCATTCGGTCCCATTGCTTTGTCTACTTTAAGTTGAGATAGTTTCTCACGAACACAGTCTTTTGAAAATTGTTCAAGATGTCCTTTGCTTCTGTCCCTATTTGTGGGTGTTTTCTGAGGTCCTGCTCCTGGTTCTTCATCTGTGAACACAGAACAAAAATATTTGTTAAGCAATTCCGCTTTATCCTTATCAGCTTCTACATATTCCTCCCCTGCACCCTTGAGTCTGACAATACCACTCTTGCCCTTCCTCTTCTCACTAATATATCTGAAAAATGTCTTATCCCCCCCCCATTTTATTGCATTGGCTATTTCCTCCTCCTTTTGAATCTTTGCCTTCTTGACTACTTTGCTAGCTTCTCTAAGTTTTTCCAAATACAGATGCCTGTCTTCCTCTCTGTGATCTCTTGTATTTCATGAAGGCCTCCCTCTTTTTCTTCATTTTTTCAGCTACTTCTTTCGAAAACCATAGCGGTCTCCTTTTCCTTTTACCTTTATTTACCATTTTAACAAAAAGGTTGATTGCCCTTAAAATATCCCCTTTCAGTCTTTCCCACTGTTTTTCTACATCCCTCAGCTGTTACCATCCAACTAATGACTCCCTGAGGTATTGGCCCATCTTCGCGAAGTTAGTCTTCCTAAAGTCTAAGATCCTCGCCTTTGAATGGATTCTAACAGCCCTAGTCCTAATACTGAACCACGCCATCTGGTGATCACTGGATACAAAATGATCTCCCACTACAACATCAGAAACACTTTCACCATTGGTAAGCACCAAGTCCAGTATGGCCCCTTCACGTGTGGGGTCTGTTACCAATTGCCTGAATAGTTCTCCCTGTAGAGAATCCAGGATCTCCTTACTTCTAGATGATACTGCAGCAGGAATGTGCCAATCAACATCTGGCATATTGAAATCTCCTATCAGTAGCACTTCCCCTTTCCTAGCAATGCTGCGCATGTCTTCAATTAACTCTCTGTCCACCTCTTCCTCTTGTGAGGGAGGTCTGTATATCACACCAATGTAAATAGATTTCTCTTTCCCTCTTTCTAATTTAACCCACAATGCCTCCCCTCTCCCTTTTAAGCTCTGTAATTCCAAAGCTTTAATAGTAGTTTTTACATATAGTGCCACTCCTCCTCCCCTACTTCCTACCTTGTCCTTTCTGAATAAAGTATAACCAGGTATAGTTACATCCCAATCATGGTTTTCTGTGAACCATGTTTCTGTAACTGCCACTAAATCCAAGTCAGCCACTCCCATCAAAGCTTCAACATCAGGGATCTTATTTCCCATGCTACGGGCATTTATACACACTGCTTTCCATATGTTACCCTTGTTACCCATTTCCATAAAGTTATTTAATGTATCACCTACCTGGGGGCTTTCTTCACCCATCCCCAACGAATCTAGTTTAAAGCCCTCTTCAGTAGATTAGCCAGTCTACTACTGAAGACGCGTTGACCTTTCTTGGACAGATGGATGCCATCTCTGCTCTGCAACCCTTGGAACAGCATCCCATGGTCTAGGAAACCAAAATGCTCTTGATGACACCATCCACGCAGCCATGCATTCATCTCCAGGATGCGAGCCTCTCTGCCTTGACCTTTACCCTCAACAGGGAGGATTGAAGAGAACACCACCTGTGCACCTAACTGCTTCACCCTCTGTCCCAGAGCCATGAAGTCACTTTTGATACGTTCCGAGGTATACCTGGCAGTATCATTTGTTCCAACATGGATTAGCAACATTGGGTAATAGTGGGCTTGATGAGTCTCGGCAAACTCTCTATAACATCTTGGATTTTGGCACCAGGCAGACAGCATACCTCTCTGAACATCAAGTCTGGTCGGCAGATGGACGCCTCAGTACCCCTCAGAAGAGAGTCTCCAACCACCACTACCCTTCGTTTCCTTGTGGTCACTGATTCTGCAACTTTGGGGTACTTGAGCTCTGGTTCTTCCCTTTTCAGGGATGCTTTCACCTCCTCCACTTCCAGGGCTGCATAATGGTTCTTCAATTCAAGGGCTGGAGAAGTTGGATTGGTGATTTTGCAGGCCCTGGTGACTTGTGTCCAACCATCAACATTCTGTTGGCACCCATCTTCTCCTCTGCTGGAGAGCTTGGTTGCTGCAAGAAGCATCTCATCAATGTACTTCTCACTGTCTTGAATGCTCCTCAGCCTCGCCACCTCCTCTCTGAGTTCCTCCACTTGTTTCCTCAGAGCTTCAGCATGCAGGCACCCTGCACATGGAACCGGTCCTTCAACTGGCATTAGGACCTCTGTCTGGACCGAGGCAGAAGCTGTAACGGGGGCAATAGCTTTAGCGATACAATTTTTTCCAACCATTGTTCTGTTCGTGGAGCTTAGGTATCTGTTAAAGCAAAAGAGAGAGATCTACCAAGTACCAGCTGGTTTCCCAGCTGTCCTTTCAGAGAAAAAGCAGTTAAATCTCTGTTGGTTGATCTGGAGAGCTCCTGTAGGAAAGCCTGCAGATAGAGTACCTCCTCTCCCTGAACAGCACCTCTTACCTCCTCCTCCTTCCTCTGCTGATTTTCCTCTACCATCAGAATCGGGTAGAGCACCTTTTGTTGCAGTTTAAAATGTATTTATATTATGATGGAGGGCCCAAAGCAACTGGTTTGCCTGGAGCTCAGTATAGGGTTAATCCTGCCCTTCCTGGAAGGTCTCCTCATGATATCTTCTCGCATTATATTCTTTCATTGTTCCACCCACCTGAAAGCTTTTCATACTTCTTCAGGAACATGCAGGAAGTCAATCCTCACTTATGGGTGACGTCGGCACCGACTGAGCCCGCGCGGAGCAATTCCCCAGCTTTCAAAGAAAGCCTTTGGGATTGCTACCACACATGTGTGGTCCTCTTCCCAACCAAGGGTGCCATCTTGCTCAGTCTCCCTTTTTCCACGGAGCCCTTCGGATGCATGTCCTTGTCCTTCGGAAAAAGTTTTGATTTTTCGCCTTAACAGGCTCTCTTTTTTCCGGTTGCATCGGTCCTCTACCTGTCCTTCCCCCGCTCTATTTTTTAGAGCTATTGGGGATATTCTTTTCTTATTTTTTCGTTATGGGCTTCGTGCCCTTATTTCCTCTCTAACCGCTGGCCGCGTGGGTCTTCGACCTCGCAGGGGCCATTTTTGCCCCCATGGCCACCGGATTCAAAAAATGCGATAGATGCTGTCTGTGGTGCCTGGGAGCTGACCATGATCCAGAGCTCTGTTCGCTCTGCAAGAAAATGTCCTCTAAGGCCCTGCTCAGTTGTAAGCAGAAGTCCGTCGACATTTTACGAAAGGCCGCCTCGGAGTTCCCAGTGGCGCCCTCGGTCGTCTCTCCTTCGGTGGGTTCACTCCCTGCAGCCCCACGCTCCCGACAGCACTCCGACCAGGGATCCCCCAAGGTGGAGTGGCGCAAAAGAAGGTGGCCTTGAAGTCGCTGTCCGGGGCTCCCGATAAGCGCGAGTGCTTCCGCGGCCGGTCGCTTAGCCCCCTTCGGTGTTCCTGAGAGTTGGACAAGGAGCGGCCCCACAAGGTACCCCGCATGGAAGCGGAGGCCTCCGGCAAAAGTGCCCAGTCTCCTAAGAGTCGTCCCAGTGAGCACCCCCTCTCCTCCTTGACGCCCGATCCGATGATCCCGGTATCAGCGTCACAGGGCCCCATGCCCATGTGGGAGTCCCACATGCTGGCGTTGGAACGCAGCATTCCTGCATTCATTGCTTCCCAGCAGGCGCTCACGGCCAGCTTTGCTGAATCGCACCCAGAGACTGTGGGTCCCTCGCGTGGGACACCCATATCCGTCCAGGAAACAACCGAGAGCTGCGGGCCTCGTGAGGGTCCTTGACGTTGGTTTCGCTTGCCCTCCCGTTCCTCGGAGGCGAGATCGTCCAGGGCCTCCGGCACCAGGCCATCGGACAGGATGACCCACCCGGCTTGGACTCCTCGACCAACTTCTCGGACTGGGAGTCCGATGGGGACATCTCCCCGGAAATCTGTCCTCACCGGAATCTTCCGTCTGTCCCCTCGCCGCCCACATTCCAGCTGCGCTCGCCACTCGAAGATACCTCCTTCCTGGTGTTCATTCAGGATATGGCACGGGCCCTTAACCTGGTCACCCAGGCTGAGGAGGACCCTCGTGCTGAAGAACTTGACATTCTTCAGTACAAGTCCCCCGTCCAGGGAATCCCTCAGTGTGCCTATACCACTGATTCTATCTCGGCTGCTGCTCCGCATGTGGGAGGCCCCAGCCTCGGTCCCCATTGTGAGCAAGCACCTTGACATGATGTACAAGGTGCAGCGTGGGCCAGGCTTCCAAAAGACCCAACTCCCACACACCTCGATGGTGGTGGAATCGGCCATGAGGAAGCAAAAGATCCTGAAATCACACTCGTTGGTACCACCCGGCCGAAAGCACTTGATGCCCTGGCCCGCAAGGCCTACCAAGGTTCCATGCTCTCTTGTCACATCCAGGCATATCAACTGTACATTGGTATGTTCCTGCACGATTTGGCCAAGGAAATCGGGGGGCTTCTCCGCGGGCC
Source organism: Ichthyophis bannanicus (assembly GCA_033557465.1). NCBI lineage: Eukaryota > Metazoa > Chordata > Amphibia > Gymnophiona > Ichthyophiidae > Ichthyophis > Ichthyophis bannanicus. Next base: position 489,229,916 of record CM066033.1, read on the forward strand.
TCGAAGGAGAGCCCTTCGACAGATTCCACGCCCTGCTAAAGTCTGTCGCCAACTGCTCCAAGTACTTCTCTCGAGCCTCCTATAATGGCTTTGAGACATCGGCTCGGGTGGCAGCCGCGGGCATTGGGGCCTGCCGCCAGGCATGGCTGCAATCCTCGGATTTGGAGCAATGGGTGCAGGAGAAGCTCCTGGATGTGCCCTGCCTTTGGCAAACAGTTCTTTGGCAAGTCGATTGAAGAGAAGGCTGCGGAAATCGAGATGGCGTTCATCACCAGGACCCATCTCTCCCGCAAAACTTATACCCTGCCTAGGAAGAAGAAGCCAATCAAGAAGCTCTTCTTCCCTAGAAAGGGTCTCCAGTATCAAGGCTATCCACCATATCCAACTACTCCCACACCGACCAGTCCGACGCAGGAAAATTTGGCCAGGGGCATCGTAAGCCAAAGGGACCAAAGGCCCAAACGCCGGCTCCCTCGCAGCCCACTCAGGGGTTTTGACACCATCAGCATAGCCCCTCGCTTTCCGGCAATGTAGCAGCCAGTGGGGGAGGGACGCCTGTCCCGCTTCGCCCATCGTGGGCTCCCATCACCTTGGACACTTGGGTTTTCCCAGTCCGGGACAGCTATCGCCTTCATTTTGACAGGCTTCCACCTCCATTTTCCCCGGCGGAGCCTCCTCGACGCCACGCACACCAGCTTCTGCTGCAGTGGGAACTGCATTCTCTCCTCACCCAACAGGCAGTCAAGAAGGTCCCTCCCCACCTTCGAGGTTGGAGCTTCTATTCCCAGTACTTTCTCATCCCGAAAAAGACGGGGGTGTCTGCAGCCCATCCTTGACCTCCGCAGGCTAAACAAGTTCCTGGTGCGGGAGAAATTCAATATTTTATTTCTTGGTGTGCTCCTGCCCTTCCTCCGGCAGGGCGACTGGCTGTGCTCCTTGGATCTAAAGGACGCTTACGCCCACATCTTAATCCACCCCAACACAGGCAATATCTGTGTTTCAGGGTGCAAGGAGAGCACTTCCAGTACAGGGTGCTCCCCTCCGGCCTTGGGTCCACCCCACGGGTCTTCACAAAGTGCCTCATCGTGGTCGCCGCTTACCTTCGGTGCCAAGGTGTGCCGGTCTTTCCCTACCTCGACGACTGTCTTGTTACAGGCTCCTCGGCCGAGGAGGCTCGGCGAGCGATGTTGTGCACTGTCCTCCTCTTGGAGAGTTTGGGGTTCTTGGTCAACTACCCGAAGTCTCACCTCAAGCCGGTGCAGACTCTCGAGTTCATTGGGGCGCGCCTTGATACTCAGCAAGCGATTGCCTTCTTGCCAGTGGATCGCTCCATCCGCCTCCGAGCCCTGGTGGCTTGCATCCAAAGCGCCCACCAGGTCACCGCTCGATCCATGCTATGTCTCCTGGGCCACATGGCCTCAACCGTATATGTGGTTCCTCATGCCCACCTGCACATGCCGACGGCTCGGTGTCTCAGTGCCTAATGGAGCCAGTCCCTCGGACACCTCAGGGACCCCATCAGGATTCTTCCCGACCTCTGCTTGTCCCTGAGCTGGTGGCAAAACCCCCGCAACCTTCTGCGGGGATTGCCCTTTCAGGCCCCATGGCACAATGTGCTGCTGACGACAGATGCTTCCCTGCAGGGGCAGTGGTCACCCGAGGAGTCTCAGCAGCAGATAAACCTGCTCGAACTCTGGGCCATTCGGTGGGCTCTGAGGGCCTTCGAGGAACACCTCAGCGGGAAGTCTGTTCTAGTACAGACTGACAACCGTGTAGCGATGTTCTACATCAACAAGGAGGGGGGGTACGGGATCGTGCTCACTCTGCCGGGAAGCGGTCCTTATATGTTCATTTGCTACCCGACGAAGGATATCCCTCAGGGCGATGTACCTCCTCGGTCAGGAGAATGGCCTGGCGGACAGACTCAGCAGAATCCTTCACCACACGAATGGCAGCTGGATCCCAGAGTAGGCTGTTTCTCCGCTGGAGGACTCCAGCGATAGACCTCTTCACCAGCCCCCAGAACACGCAGCTCCCCCGCTTTTGTGGCCCGGTGCCGCACCCGAGCAGGGAGGGCCCCGATGCATTTCTCCTGGACTGGTCCTCCAGTCTCCTCTATGCATTCCTTCCTTTCCCCCTCATTGCGAGGACTCTGTTCAAGGCTCAATGTGACGGGGCATCATTGATTCTCGTGGCCTTTGCAACCTTGGTTCCTGCCCCTGCTGTCGACGGAGCCTCCGGTTCCCCTGGGCTCTGCCAGGGGTTTGCTGATGCAGGAGGAGGGTTGGGTGCTGCACCCGAACCTGACCTCCCTATCCCTCATGGCCTGGCGGCTTAACGGGTCTCCCTAGCTCTGTGGCCTTCCCGGAGGAGGTCGAGGAAATCCTCGTCGCTCAAAGAAGGACTCCACTAGGCAGGCTTACGCCTTTAAGTGGAAACGTTTCTCTGTCTAGTGTTCGGAACACCAGATCGACCCCTTCTCATGTCCGGTTCAGTAGGTTCTCCAGTACCTTCTCCACCTCTCAAGGGAACGTCTGAAGTCGAACTCTGTCAGAGTTCATTTGAGCGCCATCTCGGCTAATCATCTCCCTATCGAGGGGAAAACCCCACTTGGGGCAGCCTGTAGTCTCACGCTTCATGCGGGGTCTTCTGCTTTCCAAACTGCCCATCCGTCGTCCTCCAACGGAATGGGACTTAAATGTGATACTCACACAGCTCATCTGTCCACCCTTCGAGCTGATGGCGATGTGTTCGCTCCGGCACTAGTCCTGGAAGGTGGCCTTTCTGGTGGCGCTGACTTAGCCTGCTGAGTCAGTGAACTCCAGGTGCTCATGGCTGGCGCCCCTTACACCAGGTTTTATCAGAACAGGGTGGCCCTCCGTACCCACCCTAAATCTTACCTAAGGTAGTTTCGGACTTCCATCTCATAAGAACATAAGATATGCCATACTGGGTCAGACCAAGGTCCATCAAGCCCAGTATCCTGTTTCCAGCAGTGGCCAATCTAGGTCATATGTACCTAGCAGTTTCCCCAAAAGAGACAGGTTCCACAATGCTTGTACTGGGTCAAGCATTGATATCCTGGGTCCCTTCTTAATAATGGTTTATGGACCTTTCCTCCAAGAACTTGTCCAAACCTTTTTTAAACCCAGCTACACTAACAGCCTTTACTACATCCTCCGGTAACAAATTCCAGAGTTTGATTACACGTTGAGTGAAAAATATTTTCTTTTCTTAGTCTAAAATAGTCTTAAATAGTTTACCTTGTAGCTTCATTGCATGTCCCCTAGTCTTTCTATATTCTAATAACGTAAACAATCGATCTACATTTACCTGTTCCACTCCATTCATTAATTTATAGACTTCTATCATATCTCCCCTCAGCCGTCTCTTTTCCAGGTTAAAGAGCCCTAACCTTTTTAGCCTTTCTTCATAGGGGTATCCTTCCATCCCCTTTACCATTTTGGAGGCTCTTCTCTGAACCTTTTCTAATATCGCTATATCCTTTTTAAGATATGGTGACCAGAATTGCACACACTATTCAAGGTGCGGTCTCACCATGGAACGATATAGAGGCATTATAATATCTTTTGTTTTATTTCCTGAGCGGTCCTCCAGTTTAGTCCTCCACATCCGGGTAGTGCACCTCCTCCTGCAGCACGGAGACTGGACCAATCAGAATCTTGCTCTCATGATGTATTCTGCTGGAGCTCCCATCAGACCCCCCAGTGTGTCCAGTCTCCGTGCAGCAGGAGGACTTGTGAGCCTAGTACTGGGCTCACTTGGTGACTTTGAGGCAACACTAGCTAGCTTTCTTTGTGGTTTCTATTTTATTTTCACTGCTGTATTTCTTTTATTTTGTTAGTGTCCCTTTAAATTTGCACTTTCAGTGCCGAAGGGGGGCCGCTTGAGGAGCCGAGCCTGCACGCTCCTTCTCCCAGCCGTCTGTACGGGGGCTGAAGGCAGCGAGTTAATCTAGCTCTCCCTCCTAGACAGTACGGAGGTGAGATCTTGTCTTGGCAGCCCCGTTTCTGGTTTGTCACGCTGGCTGTAGACTGTTCCCAGCTCTAGCGTGCTGCCGCTTCGGGTTGGCTTCCCTCACGCTAATCGGGGCTGTCCCGCAGTGCTCCATTCACTCAGCGGTTTTTCGGCATTCGGCCCTCCGGCATCAAGGGGTGAGTCTCTTAGAGCACCGACAGTGCTTTTCAGCATATTTCTTTTTTTCTTCGTTATTTTTCGACGGGCTGCTGATCGCGAGGTAATCTTTCCCGCCGTTTTCTTTCTTCACCCGTCGGTGCCAGCGGCCATTTTTTTTTTCGCGCCGGCGTTTTTTTCTTTTTCCTGCTTTTTTTCTCGTGGTTCTGGGATGCTGCGGTTAGGGGTTTAAGTAGGTACCGACTGGGTTATTTTTTTCTGACCTGCGGTCCTTGTCCCCATAGGTTTTGTTTATAAGGCTACTGATACAAAAAAAAAAAAAACCCCTTTACACAGGTCTTGGCCCCATTTTTTCGTGGTTGGCTCTTTTTTCCTGTTTGGCCTTGTGACTCCTTGCCTCCATGTCTACAAGGCCGCAGTGTTTAGTCTGCGTGTCCCGCAGAGGGGCTCTATCGGACTCAGGGGTTTGTAAAGACTGCGCGTCAGTCTCCCCTGACCTTGAACTCCAAATGGAAGGCAAGGCTCTCTTGGAACCTGTTAGTCCTGCGCGGCAGACTGACTGGGAGTCGTCCCCAGGCCCTCATGCTCCCCTTTCCCCTGTGGCGTCCAAGGGGCAGGGGGTTCCCTTGTCCGAGGGTATGTCAGCTCCTTCCTCGCTGGATTTTTCACCAGATTTTGTTCTTTTGATGCATCAGGCGTTCCGCTTGGGCTGTCTGGGCAAGCTGCCAGAGGCCGGGTCTTCTCCGTTGTCCCTCCCCTCCCGTTTAGGTGAGGAGGGTCAGCTGACTGTCCTGAAGCCAACTAAACGCTCTCGCCTCTCCTTTGAGAGTGAGGACGTCGACTGGCAAGAGCCTGAGCTGGCGGTGGAGGCCGAGGACATCGGTGAGGAATTGGAGGAGGGGGAAATCCCCGATCCCGAAGATCAGGCCCGGATCATTCGCGTTTTCCGGAGAGAGGAGTTAGTTCCGTTGATTACAGAGTCTCTTCAGACGCTCAATCTTGCCTCAGTTCCTTCGGCGGAGGAGGAAGGCCTAGAAGATCCCCTCATACAAGCCGTCCGAGATTCTCAGGTAGTTTTTCCTGTGCATCGTGTGGTGGCTCAGATGATTCAGACTGAATGGGATCAGCCCGAATCCGGGCTGAAGGGCATTCGAACGATGAACCGGTTGTATCCTCTAGCGGACAAGGATAGGGACCGGTTTAAATCGCCGCGCGTTGACGCCCTAGTATCAGCGGTCACCAAGAAGACTACGATTCCAGTCGAAGGCAGTGCGACTTTAAAGGATACGCAGGATAGGAAAGTAGATGGTTTGTTAAAGCAGGCCTTTGAGACTAATGCCTTGTCTCTGCAGGCCTCTATTTGTGGAGCCTGGGTGGCTAGAGCATGTTTAAGATGGGCTCAGCATTTAGGTCATGAATCCGGCTTAGACCAGCAAACGTTGTTAGAAGTGACTCGCTTGGAATCTGGGTCGGCTTACTTGGCAGATGTTCATTATGATTTGATTAGGACATTGGCTAATAGTATGGCTTCCTTGGTTGCGGCACGCAGGTCTATTTGGTTGAGAAATTGGGCTGCTGACGCTTCCTCTAAGTCCCGCCTCAGTAAATTACCCTTTAAAGGGACGTTGTTGTTTGGCGAGGATCTTGATAAGTTGGTGAAAGATCTAGGGGACTCGAAAGGTGGTCGTCTTCAGGAAGATAAGCCTAAGCTTGGTAGAACTTCGTCGGTCCCGCGAGTTCCGTCTCGGGACTTTCGGAGGTTTCGGTCGTCCCGTTTGTGGAGTTCCCAGCGTGGTAGGTTTGGGTACCGCTCTCAGGGGTTTCGTGGCTTCCGGGGAGCGGGCAGGGGGTTTGCCTCTGCAGCCTCTTCGTCTTCATCCTCTTTTTCCCGCAAGCCGCAATGACGCCAGGCGGATTCCGGAGGACTGTCCAGTTATCAGGGGTCGACTTCGGCATTTCCTACCTGCCTGGGCTCGGATAACTTCAGATCAGTGGGTGTTGGAGGTCGTCCGGGAAGGCTATGCCCTGGAGTTTGCCTGCCCCCTTCGAGATTCCTTCGTTCTGTCTCCCAGCAAAGGCCAGCTCAAGGAGCAGGCGATTCGGTTAACTTTAGATCGTCTTATCGCCTTGGGGGCGGTAGTTCCCGTTCCGGCAGCCGAGCGCGGGCAGGGGCGCTACTCCAGTTATTTCGTGGTGCCAAAGAAAGACGGGTCCCTCCGTCCTATTCTCGATCTCAAGGGCGTCAATCGTTGTCTCCGCATTCCTCATTTCCGCATGGAAACCCTGCGGTCCGTCATCGTGGCGGTACGTCAAGGGGAGTTCCTAACTTCTCTGGATCTGTCCGAGGCTTATTTGCACATTCCTATCCGATCGGTGCATCAGCATTTCCTACGGTTCGCGTTCCCATGGGGGCACTTTCAATTTCAAGCTCTACCCTTCGGTTTAGCGACGGCTCCGCATACTTTCACCAAGATCATGGTAGTAGTGGCTGCTGCTTTGCGGCAGGACGGCGTCCTGGTCCACCCTTACCTAGACGATTGGTTGATTCGAGCGGTCCAAAGAGGAGAGCTTGCAGGCTACAAGGAAAGTGGTGTCTCTTCTGCAATCTCTCGGCTGGGTGGTCAATGCGAAGATAAGTCAGTTAGTGCCGACGCAGTGTCTCGAATTTCTCGGGGTTCAGTTCGACACGGCGAGAGGGTTGGTTTGCTTACCGCCCCGATGTGTTCAGGCCTTGCTAAGTCTCGTGCAAACTTTCCTCAGGATGCCCGCTCCTTCTGCTTGGTGGTACCTGCGCTTGTTGGGGACGATGGCGGCTACTCTAGAGGTAGTTCCCTGGGCCAGGTTTCACATGCGTCCGCTCCAGAGAGCCCTATTGCGTCGTTGGCTGAACCAGACGGAGTCGCTCAACAAGCGGTTGTCTTGTCCGACCCGTGTTTGTCGGGCGCTGCGGTGGTGGAGATGCTCCTGAACATTGCAAGCGGGTCTGCCCCTGGAACAGTCTCGGTGGGTTCCGGTGATAACGGATGCCAGTCTGCTCGGCTGGGGTGCCCACTGCGAGGGTTGTTTCGCGCAGGGGACATGGTCAGCCCAGGAAGCCTCCTGGTCGATCAATCGACTCGAGCTTCGGGCAGTGCGGAGAGCGCTGGAGGCCTTCAATTCGGCTCTGCAGGGACGAGCGGTCTGAGTGCTCTCGGACAATTCAGCGACGGTGGCGTACATCAACCGGCAGGGCGGCACAGGAAGCGTGGCCTTGGAGGACGAGGCGGAAGCGTTGTTCCAGTGGGTCAAGCTTCGTCTGTCGGCGATTTCGGCGGCGCATATCGCGGGAAAAGACAATATCATGGCAGATTTTCTCAGCAGGGTGCATGTGGATCCCGGAGAGTGGGAGCTGCACCCACAGATCTACGCGCAGATAGTTCGCCGGTGGGGTCCTCCGCTGATGGACCTCATGGCAACGTTTCAGACGGCCAAGACAGGACGGTTCTACAGCAGGCGGAGAGAACACATGTCCGAGGGGATAGACGCCCTCATTCAGCCGTGGCCGGCGGACGGGCTCCTCTATATCTTCCCGCCATGGGCGTTGATCGGCAGGGTGATCCAGCGCATCGAGGCGCATCGCGGTCAGATGCTCCTTGTGGCTCCGGATTGGCCCAGGCGTCCCTGGTATGCGGATCTGGTTCACTTGGTCGACGGGCTTCCCTGGAGGCTTCCAGTTCTGCCCGATCTGCTGATTCAGGGACCTCTGCGGATGCCTCACGTGGCTCGGTTCTCGCTTACAGTTTGGCCATTGAGAGGGCTCGTTTGAGGAAGAAGGGCTATTCTTCAGCGGTTATCTCTACTCTGCTGCGGGCTCGCAAATCGTCCACTTCCTTCGCGTACGTGCGCGTGTGGCACATTTTTGAGGACTGGTGTTCGCGCCGTAGGATTCGGGTGGCGATGGCTTCTATTTCCATGATTCTCAGTTTCTTGCAGGACGGCTTTGATAAAGGGCTGGCCGCCAGTTCCTTAAAGGTTCAGCTGGCGGCTCTCGCGTGCTACAGAGACAAGGTACTAGGGGTTTCTCTGGGGATGCACGCGGACGTCCGACGGTATCTGAAGGCAGTTTTCCGACTGCGGCCTTCGCGCAGGGTTGTTATTCCGCCTTGGGATTTGAATCTAGTCCTGCAGGCTTTAGCTCGTTCGCACTTTGAACCGCTGCGGCAAGCGTCGGTTAAAGATCTGACCCTAAAGACTGTTTTTCTAGTGGCCATTTGTTCGGCACGGCGCATTTTGGAGCTGCCGGCGCTTTCCTGTAGGGAACCGTTCTTATCTTTTTCTAGAGATCGTGTAGTGTTGAGGCCAGTTCCGTCCTTTCTTCCGAAGGTGGTATCTCCTTTTCATCTGAATCAGTCCGTCTTTCTTCCTGTGTTTCACTCTGTCTCAGCAGGTGATTCGGAGGCGGGATTGCATCGCTTAGATGTTCGGGTACTGCATCGTTATTTAAAGGTTTCGGAATCCTTCCGCAAGTCGGATCGCTTGTTTGTCCTCTTTGGCGGTGTCCGGAAAGGCGAAGCAGCGGCAAAGTCATCTATTTCTCGGTGGATTAAGGAGGCGATTTCCTCCGCTTATGTTGTGCAAGGGCGTGCGGTTCCATTGGGTTTACGGGCTCACTCTACCAGAGTGCAGGCGGCGACATGGGCAGAACATAGTCTGGTTCTGCCGGTGGAGATTTGCAAGGCTGCTACTTGGTCATCTCTCCATGCTTTCAGCAAGCACTACCGCTTGGACGTGTTGGCCGCTCGGGATTCTTGTTTTGGGTCGGCGGTTTTGCGCGCCGGTTTGCAAGGTCCCGCCCGTTCCTAACTGCTCTGTTACATCCCGGATGGGGAGGACTAAACTGGAGGACCGCTCAGGAAATGGAAATTACACTTACCTGGTAATTGTAGTTCCTGGAGGGTCCAGTTTAGTCCTCCTTCCCTCCCTTTTCTCTTTATTACTTCCTTTTCATCCGGCGCGCTCACTTCAGGGCGACGGTGAGTCCTATGAGACATTTTTGAGGAAACCCTTCTGTTGGGGGTTTCTAGGGCTTCTCCGTATTCCTATGGAACGTCAGTCCCTTCTTTTTGGTCGGTTGTTTCCTGCTCTGTCAGGTGGCCGGCAGAAGCGCTCTGCAGAGTCTTGGCTTCCTCACTTGGGGAGGGGGTCATTGTAACTGTAAGGGGGTTTAGTTATGATAAGGTTTGCTATTTTACTTCTTTCATGTGTTGCTTCTTTAAGTCTGCTTTGTTACTAGTTCACTGGGGGTCTGATGGGAGCTCCAGCAGGATACATCATGAGAGCAAGATTCTGATTGGTCCAGTCTCCGTGCTGCAGGAGGAGGTGCACTACCCGGATGTGGAGGACTAAACTGGACCCTCCAGGAACTACAATTACCAGGTAAGTGTAATTTCCATTTTCCATTCCTTTCCTTATGATACCTAGCATTCTATTTGCTCTCTTGACCGCCGCTGCACACTGGGCGGAGGGTTTTAACATGTTATCCACAATGACGCCTAAATCTTTTTCCTGGGTGGTGGTTCCTAATGTGGATCCTTGCATCGTGTAACCATAGTTTGGGTTGTTCTTCCCTAGGTGCATAACTTTGCACTTGTCCACATTAAAATTCATCTGCCATTTTGATGCCCAGTCTTCCAATTTATCAAGATCCTTTTGCAATTTTCCACAATCCTCTTGGGTTTTAACAACTTTAAATAGTTTTGTCATCTGCAAATTTGATAACTTCACTCATTATTCCACTTTCCAGGTCATTTATGAATATGTCAACATAAGAACATAAGATATGCCATACTGGGTCAGACCAAGGTCCATCAAGCCCAGTATCCTGTTTCCAACAGTGGCCAATCTAGGTCATACGTACCTAGCAGTTTCCCCAAAAGACACAGGTTCCGCAATGCTTGTACTGGGTCAAGCATTGATATCCTGGGTCCCTTCTTAATAATGGATTATGGACCTTTCCTCCAGGAACTTGTCCAAACCTTTTTTAAACCCAGCTACACTAACAGCCTTTACTACATCCTCCGGTAGCAAATTCCAGAGTTTGATTACACGTTGAGTGAAAAAATATTTTCTTTTATTAGTCTTAAATAGTTTACCCTGTAGCTTCATTGTATGTCCCCTAGTCTTTCTATATTCTGATAACGTAAACAATCGATCTATGTTTACCCGTTCCACTCCGTTCATTAATTTATAGACTTCTATCATATCTCCCCTCAGCCGTCTCTTTTCCAGGTTAAAGAGCCCTAACCTTTTTAGCCTTTCTTCATAGGAGTATCCTTCCATCCCCTTTACCATTTTGGTGGCTCTTCTCTGAACCTTTTCTAATAATGCTATATCCTTTTTAAGATACGGTGACCAGAATTGCACACAATATTCAAGGTGCGGTCTCACCATGGAACGGTATAGAGGCATTATAATATCTTTTGTTTTATTTTCCATTCCTTTCCTTATGATACCTAGAATTCTATTTGCTCTCTTGGCTGCCGCTGCACACTGGGCCGAGGGTTTTAACATGTTATCCACAATGACGCCTAAATCTTTTTCCTGGGTGGTGATTCCTAATGTGGAACCTTGCATTGTGTAACCATAGTTTGGGTTGTTCTTCCCTAGGTGCATAACTTTGCATTTGCCAAATTAAATTTCATCTGCCATTTTGATGCCCAGTCTTCCAATTTATAAAGATCCTCTTGCAATTTTCCACAATCCTCTTGGGTTTTAACAACTTTAAATAGTTTTGTATCATCTGCAAATTTGATAACCTCACTCGTTATTCCTCTTTCCAGGTCATTTATGAATATGTCAAAAAGCAGCGGACCCAGCACAGATCCCTGGGGTACACCACTATTCACCTTTCTCCATTGGGAAAATTGGCCATTTAGCCCAACCCTCTGCTTTCTATCTTTTAACCAGTTCCTGATCCACAGTAGTACACTGCCTCCTATCCCATGACTCTTTAGTTTTGCCAAAAGTCTCTGAGGGACCTTGTCAAAGGCTTTCCGAAAGTCCAGATACACTATATCAACTGACTCACCTTTGTCCACCTGTTTATTCACACCTTCAAAAAAACATAACAGATTAGTAAGACAAGATCTTCCCTGTCTAAAGCCATGTTGGCTGTCTCCCATTAGGCCATGACTATCTACATGCTGAGTAATTTTATTCTTTATGATGGTTTCTACCATTTTTCCCAGTACTGACGTCAGGCTCACCGGTCTGTAGTTTCCCAGATCACCCCTGGAACCCTTTTTAAAAATTGGTGTTACATTGGCGATCCTCCAATCTTCAGGTATTAGAGACGATTTTAATGATAGTTCACAGATTACTAATAGCAGGTCTGCAATCTCATATTTCAGTTCTTTCAACACCCTTGGATGTATACCATCTGGTCCAGGTGATTTGCTACTCTTCAGTTTATCTAATAGTTGTAATACATCTTCCCGATGTATCGATATTTCCTTCAATTCTTCCACACCTTTAAATACCACTTCAGTCATGGGTAACATCCCTACATCTTCCTCAGTAAAGACCGAAGCAAAGAATTCATTCAGTCTCTCCGCTATCGGCTTGTCGCCTCTTAGTGCTCCTTTAACCCCCCTATCATCTAATGGACCAACTGACTTTCTCACATGTTTTTTGCTACGAATGTACTTGAAAAAGTCTTTATTTCGCGTTTTTGCTTCCACAGTAAGCTTCTTCTCAAATTCTCCCTTTGCCTGCCTTATCAATGCCTTGTATTTGATTTGCCAGTGCTTGTGCTGTTTCCAGGTTTCGTCATTTGGCTCTTTTTTCCATTTCCTGAAAGATACTTTTTTGGAAACAACAGCCTCTCTGACCTCACCTTTAAACCATGCTGGCAGTTTTTTTGACTTCCTTCCACTTTTCTTAAAGCGTGGAATACAGCTGGTCTGGGCTTCCAAGATAGTATTTTTCAACAACACCCAAGCTTGATGTAAGTCTTTAAGCTTTGCAACTGCTCCTTTTATTTTTTCTTAACTATTTTCCTCATTTTATCATAGTCTCCCTTTCGAAAGTTAAAAGGTAGTACTGTGGATTTCCTTACTATTCCTCCTCCACCAATTAAAACAAAGGCGATCGTCTTATGATCACTGTTGCCAAGTGGCCCCAACACCCTTATCTCTTGCACTAGATCTGGTGTTCCACTAAGGACTAGGTCTAATATGGCTTCCCCTCTGGTCAGTTCATGAACCAGCTGCTCCAAGTAGCAGTCATTTATTTCATTTAGAAACTTCCCTAGCATGTCCTGCAGTGACACTGACCCAGCCAAGATATAATGCTGCTGACGTTCTTTCCGAGGCCCCATGCTAACCAGGCATCGACGGCTCTCCACACCCTCAACTGCAAACAGACTCTTGCCTTTTATTTGCAGCGTACCTAGACTCATCGCGAGTCTGACAGGCTTTTCGTGATCTACGATCCCAATAGACAGGGACAAGCAGTCACCAAGCGCACCCTCTCAGTTTGGGTGGCAGACTGCATCACTTTCGCTCATGTGAAGGCGGGCGACCCCCTGGACCGTCGAGCACCACACACGGGGTCCGAGCCAAAGCGGTCTCGGTGGCTTTGCTGCGCTCCGTGCCTCTGACGGACATCTGCCGGGTGGCGACCTGTTCTTCCACAAACACCTTCGCTGCCCACTACTGCCTGGAGAGGAGTACCGCCGGGAGAGCGCCTTCGACCAAGCTGTACTCCGTAATCTGTTCGGGTTAAAGCAACTCCTGCCCTCTGACTCTTCTTCACAGCTACCGAGGGCTTCGCCCAGAGGACCCGAGGACTCAGGTTCCTTCGGGATTCGGCTTCTGCTTACGGCCTCGTGGTTACAGGTTTGATAGCCTGTAGCTAGGGAGTCCCATAAGTGAGGACTGACTTCCTGCTTGTTCCTGGAGAAAGCGTAGTTACTCACCTGTAACAGGTGTTCTCCAGGGACAGTAGGAATCAGTTCTCACTACCCTCCCATCTCCCCTGATGAGTTGCTGAATTTTTGTTCTTCCCTTGACATCTGTTTGTAAGGGCTCGAGCTAAGGAACCAGACTGAGCAAAATGGCACCCTTGGGTGGGAAGAGGACCACGCATGCTTGGTTGCAATCCCAAAGGCTTTCTTTGAAAGCTGGGGAATTGCTCCATGTGGGCTCCATCAGTGCCAACGTCACCCATAAGTGAGGACTGATTCCTGCTGTCTCTGGAGAATACCTGTTACAGGTGAGTAACTACGCTATCTCTGATCCCTGGGATTCTCTGGACTGACTTCCTTTCTCTCTCCTTTCTCCCCAGTCTGCACAGCCTGCATTCCTCATTCAATTTTGTTCCACCCCCTGCCTTGTTTGCCCTGTCTTCATGCAACTCCCCCACGCAATTGCCTTTCCCTTCTTGCATGATTCCCACTGCCTTTAACTGTCTGCAGTATTTTTGTTCCAGTCTTTGAGGACTGCCAATGGGCTAGGTTTTCAGACTATAACTAATGAGTATGCATGAGAGATTTACATGCAAAGTGGGCATGCAAATGTGTTCATGCATATTCATCAGCAGAGATGCCAAGTTGGAGGGAGATGTTTTGGCCAATCTTAGTTTTGAATTTAGAACCCAAAGCAGTTTGTAGAAGTCTGTCCATTGAAATCAGTGCTGCAAGTTCCATTATGCATCAAGATGAGGTTGTCAGAAATCAAGGACTGGCTCAAAATCTCCTTCCTGGAACTGGGTAACAGGTGGGCTCTGCATTAGGGATATCCTAAAAATCTAGCCTGTTGGCTGCCCTCGAGGGTTGGGAGTGAAGATTAAGTATATGACTGCAATATCTATTGCGATATGCACAGCTTGTACCACAGGAATGGCCCAGTGCATATGAGGAAGGTAATACAGTATGAAGTGCTGCTCATCCTGCTGGCTGCAGAGGTGGACTGGAAACAGAGGCTACAAGAGACTGAAGGCAAAGAGAAAACTCCTGAGATAAAAGGTGAGGAGTGTGATAGTAAAGCAAATGTGCAACAGAACTGCAGGTTAAAGAGGACAAGACAGAGCGTGGGCCTAACATCTTACTTTGTTACAGGCACCATGATTGCTCCTCCATGCCCTTTTTTCATCAGTCTGTCAACTAGATTGTAAGAACATAAGATATACCATACTGGGTAAGACCAAGGTTCATCAAACCCAGTATCCTGTTTCCAACAATGGCCAGTCTAGGTCACAGGTACCTAGCAGTTTCCCCAAAAGACACACAGATTCTACAATGCTTGTATTGGGGCAAGCAGTGTATTTCTGGATCCCCTTTAATAATGATTTATGGACCTTTCCTCCAGGAACTCGTTCAGACCTTTTTTTAAACCCATCTATACTAACAGCTTTTACTACATCCTCCGGTAATGAATTGCAGAGGTTTTTCACACGTTGAGTGAAAAAATATCTCCAGGAACAAGCAGGAATGAGTCTTCACATATGGGTATCGTCGGTACCGACGGAGCCCGCACGGGAACGCTCCCCAGCGTCCAATAGGAACACTTTTGGGAGCGTGCATCCACCCCGCCTATCTACCTTCCTCTCTTCGGTTCTTCGTTTTCCGCGGAGCTGACAGGACGTGAACCCTGTCACCGCAGAAAATTCTACTTTTATTTCTTATTTTTTGTGGTCGCGCCTGCCTTCGTTCGACGCCCTCCGGTACCACCGGTGCTTTTTCTTTCTTTCTTTCTAAAAAAACCCCCAAAACACAGAACTTGTGCTTTTTCAGTCAGGGGTCTGCCCCTGCTTACTGCTTGGCGCCATTTTGGCCACTAGGCCTCTTCTTTCAGCATGGAGAAACCAACTACTGGTTTCAAAAAATGTTCGAAGTGTGCCAGCACAATTTCTGTCACAGACACCCATGACTGGTTTCTTAAATATTTAAGTCCTGACCATTGCCCAGCGGAGTGTCTCTCCTGCAGGAAGATGACTAAAAGAAGTCTTCAGAATCGAGCAAATCAACTCGGTGCCCTGTTTGCATCGGATACAATGTCAGTAGCATCAGTGTCCTCCAGGGCCCCTCTACTTCTTCCCAAGGATCTCAGGTAACTAAACATAAGTCTAAATCAAGCCGGTCCTCGAGAGGTCAATCTCCCTCTAAGTATCGAGATGCCTCTGGCATTGCCCTCGAGGATCCTGCACCGGCAAAACAGCCCCGGCGGGAGTCTTCGTGCTCCAAAGCACTATCGGGGCTCCAGGATGTTCTCGAGATTTCGGCCTCGATGGACGTTCCTGTTCCATGCTCGGGGGTTGTGGCCGCTTCCATCAGTACCGACACCCTGGCATCGGAAATGGTAATGGATAAAAGACTCCTTGCCATTGAACATAGTCTAGAGAATCTTTTGGCTACTTCGGTACCGCTAAAGTCGCTGCAGACCGTTCCACAGGCACCGGTATCGCTCTCAGTACCGCTGCCGGTACCCTCGGTACCTGCTTCGGCAGGCTTACTTCCCCCGATGCCGAGTTTGGAATCACTCTCAAGCATGGGGGATCAGGTACCAACTCGCTTCTGTACCGACCTCGAGCGGTACCGAAGACAACTTTTGAAGGAGAACCCGGTGCTTCCTCCCTTTGAGTCTTCCGATTCCGATGACTCAGATGACTCCACCAGTACCAGAGTTCATGAATGTCTCTTAAGTTCATGAATCGTGCTACCTTTGACTGTTTTGAATGCATTAGCAGGACTTCTGCTATAGCTATAGGAGCACGACGAATTGCCTGGCTCCAAGCTTCTGACTTGGAGGAATGGGTGCAGGAAAAGCTGGGAAATATTCCTTGCACTGGAGAAAATCTTTTTGGCAAGGATTGGCAATCTAAGGCTAATCAGTTGGACACTGATAATGCCACTTTGAATAGATTGTCAAAGATTTCTGCTAACCAAGCTAAGAAAAAGACCTTTAAGAAAACTTTTTTCTCTAAGAAGAAAAAGTTCTATCCTTTTTGCACCCAACAGGCATATGTTCCCCAAAAAGGGCAACAACAGACAAGACAAAGAAAACCCAAACCCCAACCTGCTCAGCAGACTCAGCCTCCTCAGGGTTTTTGACTTTTGTCCAGAGAACTTACTCATTCTTCCTGTGTTAGGCCCAGAACCTCTAAACATTCCGGGCCGTATCTGCCACTTTGCTAACAGATGGCAACAAATCACATCAGAGGCCTGGATCTTCCTTGTCTGAAGCCATGTTGGCTGTCTCCATTAAACCATGACTATCTACATGTTGATTAATTTTTTTCTTTATGATGGTTTCTACCATTTTTCCCGGTACTAACTAAGGGCTCACTGGTCTGTAGTTTCCCGGATCACCCCTGGGAACCCTTTTTAAAAATTGGTGTTACATTGGTGATCCTCCAATCTTCAGGTATTACAGATGATTTTAATGATAGTTCACAGATTACTGATAGCAGATCTGCAATCTCATATTTCAGTTCTTTCATCACCCTGGGATGTATACCATCCGGTCCAGGTGATTTGCTACTCTTCAGTTTATCAAATAGTTGCAATACATCTTCCCAGTGTATCGATATTTCTTTCAATTCTTCTGCGGCATCATCTTTAAATACTATTCTCCAGGAAGTCATTCCTCACTTATGGGTGATGTCGGCACTGACGGAGCCCGCGTGGAACAATCCCCCAGCTCCAAAAGAAAGCCTTTGGGATTGCTGCCATGCATGCATGGTCCTCTTCCCATCCAAAGGTGCCATCTTGCTTTGTCTCCCTTTTTCCGCAGAGCCCTTCGGATGCACGTCCTCGTCCCTAGGAAAAAGTTTTTGTCTTCGGCCTCTTGGCCTCTCTTTCCGATTGCACTGGTCTTCTCCGATCCTCCCCTATGCCTCTGACTCAGCGGTGGGCTAGGGGACTCAAGTTTTTCCCTTTTAATTTTTTTTGCTTTGGGCCCTTTTCGTGCCTTTTTGTCCTACTGCTGGCCTCGAGGGTCTTCAACCTTGCAGGGGCTCTTTTTGCCCCCATGGCCACCGGTTTCAAGAAATGTGACAGATGTTCCAAGAATATGTTGCTCGCAGACACCCATGACTGTCGTCTGTGGTGTCTGGTGGCTGACCACAACCCGGAGATCTGTTCTCCCTGTAAGAAAATGTCTGCTAAGGCCCTGCTAAGCCGTAAGCAGAAGTCAGATGACATTTTCCGTAAGGCAGCCCTGGGGTCCCCGGTGGCTTCCCACTCAGCCAATCCTCCGCTTGCGGGGTCTCCCACCGCAACTCCACTCCCCAGGCGTCACTCCGATCAGGGTTCGCCTGAGGTGGAGCGGCGAAAGAAGAAGACCTTGAAGTCGCTGTTGGGGGCTCCGGACAAGCGTGACTGGTCTCGTGCTCGTTCCTTCAGCCCTCCCTGGCATTCCCGAGAGTCGGACAAGGAGTGGCCTCAAAAGGTACCTCGTACGGATATGGAGGCCTCCGGCGATGGCACCCGGTCTCTCGAGGGTCATTGTGGCAGGGACCCCCTCTCCTCCTCCATGCCAGACGACCCGGTCACCCCTGTGTCGGTATCGCAGGGCCCCACTACTGAGTGGGAGACCCGCATGCTGGCACTGGAGCGCAGTGTTTCTACCTTCCTAGCTGCCCAGTAGGTGCTATTGCCCAGCACGGCTGGCCCGCGCCTTGAGACCGCGGGTCCCCCAACAGGGGTACCGAAGACCACCTTGGAAGCCCCCGAGAGCCGTGGGCCTCGTGAGGGTCTCTGCACCAGTCTCGCTCACTATCCCGTTCCTCGGGGGCAAGGTCTTCCAGAATCAGTGCCTCTAGCTCCAAACGGGCCTCGGCCACTGGATATGGGGATCAGCCCCACTCAGAGTCCTTCTCTGACATCTCAGGCTGGGAGTTGGATGGGGACACCTCCCCAGAGACCCGCACCCATAGGGACCTTCCCTCTGACCCATACCCGCCCTCCACGTGATGGCGGTCGCCTCCCGAGGACACCTCTTTTTTGGTGTTGCCGTCAATCTGCCCACACAGACAGAGGAAGAACCGAGGGCAGAGAAGCTTGACATTTTGCAGTGTGAGTCTCCACCTAGGGAGTCTCTTATAGTCCCTGTGCCACCCATCTTATCACGGCTGCTCCTCCGCATGTGGGAAGCACCCGCCTCGGTTCCCATCATCAGCAAAAGGTTCAATGCCATGTGCAGGATCCAGCGGTGCCTGGGGTTTCAGAAGACTCAACTTCCTCACACCTCCATGGTGGTTGAATCAGCCATGTAGAAGCAGAAGAGCCCAAAGTCACACTCTTCGTTCCCACCGGGCAGGGAATCCCATGCGCTCGATGCCCTCATGCACATGGCTTACCAGGGATCCATGCTGGCATGCCGCATTCAGCATGGATCCCTGGTAAGCCAGCATGTTTATGGGTATGTTTCTTCATGACATTGCCAAAAAGCTCAGCGGTTTCTCCAGGAACAAGCAGGAAGTCAGTCCTCATTTATGGGTGATGTCAACACCAACAGAGTCCACATGGAGCAATTACCCAGCTTTCAAAGAAAGCCTTTGGGATTGCTACCACGCATGCGTGGTCCTCTTCTCCCGTCCAAGGGTGCCATCTTGCTCAGTTTCCCTTTTTCCGCAGAGCCCTTTGGACACACGTCCTCGTCCCTTGGAAAAAGTGTTTCGTTTTTCAGCCTTAGGCTTATTATTTTTCCAGTTGCACCCGTCCTTCCCCTGCTCTATCCTTTTTGAGCAATTAAGGGATGTTTTTTCCTAGCATTTTATGCCTTCACAGGCTTCGCATCCTTTTTTCTCCAAACCACTGGCCATGTGGGTCTTCAACCTTGTGGGGACCATTTTTGCCCCTATGGCCACTGGATTCAAAAAATGCGATAGATGCTCCAAGAACATGTCACTTATGGACACCCATGACTGCTGCCTGCAGTGTCTCGGGGCAGACCATAATCCGTAGCCCTGCTCGCTTTGTAAGAAAGTGTCCTCCAAAGCCCTGCTCAGTCGTAAGCAGAAATCTGAAGACATTTTCAGGAAGGCCGCCTCGGAATCCCCAGTGGCACCCTCGGTCGTCTCTCCTCTGGTGGGATCCCCCACCTCAGCCCCACGCTCAAGGCGGCACTGCGACCAGGGGTCCCCTAAAATGGAGCGACGTAAAAAGAAGGCCTCGAAGTCGCTGTCGTGCTTGGTCGCTCAGCCCCCGTCGTCGTTCCTGAGAGTCGGAGAAGGAACGGCCCCGCAAAGTACCTCATACAGATATGGAGGCTTCCGGTGATGGCGCCCGGCCTCCTGCGGGTCATCCCGGCGAGGACCTCCTCGACGTCCAACCCGGTAACCCCAGTGTTGGCTTCGCAGGGCCCCACGCCCGCATGGGAGTCCCGCATACTAGCGCTAGAATGCAGCGTTTCTGTGTTTATCACTTCCCAGGAGGCGCTCACAGCCAGCTTTGCTGGCCCGCGCCTAGAGACTGAGGTTCCCTCGTGTGGGACACCGAAATCTGCCCTGGAAACCCCCGAGAGCCATGGGCCTCGTGAGGGTCCTCGATGCCGGTCTCGCTTGCCTTCCCGTTCCTCGGGGGTGAGATCCTCCGGCTCCAAGCGGGCCTCGGCAGCAGGACGGGGTGCCCAGTCGGGATCGGATTCCTCATCTGACTCTCGGACTGGGAGTCCGATGGGGACACCTCTCCAGAAGCCCTTGCCCATCGGGACCTTTCGTCAGACCCCTCCCCACCCGCTTTTCAGCAGCGCTCGCCACCCGAGGACACCTCCTTCCTGGTGTTTGTCCGGGATATGGCACGGGCTCTCAACCTGGCTACTCAGGCTGAGGAGGACCCTCGAGCTGAAGAGCTCAACATTCTTCAGTACGAGTCCCCATCTCGGAAATTGCTTACTGTCCTGGTTCCTCTCATCCTGTCTGGGCTGCTACTTTGCATGTGGGAGGCTCCTGCCTCGGTTCCCATCGTGAATAAGCGCCTCGACTCCATGTACAAGGTCCAAAACGGCTCCGGGTTTAGAAAAACCCAGCTTCCTCACACATCCATAGTGGTGGAATCAGACATGAGGAAACAAAAGAGCCCAAAGTCGCATTCTTCGGTTCCTCCGGGCAGGGAGTCGAGAGTCCTTGACGCCCTAGGCCGCAAAGCCTACCAGGGGTCCATGCTCTCCTACCATATTCGGGCATACCAGCTATATATGGGCATGTTCTTGCATGACCTGGCCAAGGAACTCTGGGTTTTCTCCGCAGTCCTCAAGGGCGAACACCTCAATAGGTTCCAGACCCTGTTAAAGTCCGTCACAGAGTGCTCAAAGTACATCTCCCGTGCCGCCTACGATGGCTTTGAGTCCTCAGCTCGAGTGGCGGCCGGTGGCATCGGGGCCTGTCGCCAGGCATGGCTCCAGTCTTTGGATTTGGAGCAGTGGTACAGGAGAAGCTCCTGGATGTACCCTGCCTCGGTGAGCAGCTCTTCGGCAAACCGACGGAGGACAAAGCCGTTGAGATAGAGACTGAGTTAATCACCCGAACCCATTTCTCAAGCAAGACCTCCATCCTCCCTCGAAAGAAACAGCAAACTAAAAAGCCTTTCTTTCCAAGGAAGGGCCTGCCCTACCGGGGCTACCCACCGTACCCGCCTACTCCCATGCTGACAACTGCGGCACAAGGGAAGCCCGGGCCCCAGGGTCACCACGAGCTGAAAGGGCCCAAGGCCCAAACCCTGGCACCTCCTCAACCCTCACAAGGGTTTTGACGCCACCTGCATAGCCTTTCACCCCCCCCCCCCCCCCGGCAACACAGCAGACGGTGGGGGACGCCTGTCCTCCTTTGTTCCTCAGTGGGCTCCCATCACCTTGGACACCTGGGTCCTCCGGGTAATCCGAGACGGCTATCGCTTCCGCTTGGACAGGCTTCCCCCTCCCTTCTCCCCGGCGGAGCCTCCTCGACTCCCCGTGCATCAGGTCTTCCTGCATTGGGAACTAGTCCTCCTCGCCCAGTGGGCGGTCAAGAGGGTGCCAGCGCACCTCCGAGGTCAGGGCTTTTATTCCTGGTACTTCCTCGTCCTGAAAAAAGACGGGGGGGGGGGGGTCTGCGGCCCATCCTTGACCTCCAAAAACTAACAAGTTCTTGGTGTGGGAAAAGTTCAAGATGTTATCCCTTGGTGTTCTGATGCCCTTCCTCCAGCAGGGCGACTGGCTATACTCCTTAGATTTAAAAGACGCTTACGTCCACATTCTGATTCACCCCCAGCACAGGCAGTACCTGCGCTTCAGGTTGCAAGGGGAGCCCTTCCAGTACAGGGTGCTCCCCTTTGGCCTCGCGTCCACCCCGCGGGTTTTCATGAAGTGCATCTCTGTAGTCGTCGCCGCCTCCCTCAGGCGACAGGGCGTACCAGTCTTCCCTTACCTCAATGACTAGCTCGTCATGGGATCCTCGGTTGAGGAAACCCGCCTGGCAATATCATGCACGATCCTCCTGCTCAAGCACCTGGGATTCTTGATCAACTATCCCAAGTCCCACCTTGAAATAGCGCAGGCCCTAGAATTCATTGGCACACGCCTAGACACTCAGCAGGCGACAGCTTTTCTGCCAGCGGATTGCGCCGACTGCCTAGGTCCAGAGCACCCCTCAGGTGATGGCCCAGACTATGCTGCGCCTCCTGGGGCACATGGCCTCTACCATCCATGTGGTTTCCCACATCTGCCTGCACATGCGGACGGCCCAGTGGGGCCTTAGCGCCCAGTGGAGTCCGTCCATCGGCCACCTCAGAGACCCCATACGGGTCTCTCTCAGCCTTCGTCTGTCCCTGGACTGGTGGCAGGACCCCCGCAACCTTTTCCGGGAGTTGCCCTTCCAGGCACTGCAGCATGAGCTAGAGCTGACAACAGATGCCTCCCTGCAGTGCATTGGGCACGCAGGGACAAAGGTCGCCTGAGGAGTCTCAACAGCAAATAAATTTGCTTGAGCTCCGGGCGGTTCAGTGGGCCCTAAGACGAAGCTATAGTAACGTCACCCACAGTCTAATATTGATATCATGACAAAGCACATATATAAGACACTCATAAGTCTAGCTTGTACATCTTGTAATCTGATGTAAATAGTTACCCCAAGTTATCCAAGTTATATTTCCTGTTACCTGTAAACACTGTTTCATTATATGCAACGTGTGTTTGATGTTCTATGTAAACTGCACTGATGTTGAATAGCGCGGTATAAAAGAAATGTAAATAAATAAATAAAAATAAATAAGGGCCTTCGAGGATCACCTCAAGTGGAAGTCGGTGCTCGTGCAGACCAACAACCAAGTGGCGATGTTCTACATCAGCAAGGAAGGAGGGGCACAGGTTTATGCCCCCTTTGCCGGGAAGCAGTCCTCCTCTGCTCCTTTGCCTTCCGTAGGGGTTTGACCCTCAGAGTGGTCTACCAACCAGGTCAGGAGAATATCCTCACGGACAAATTCAGCAGGATCCTCTGCCTCATGAATGGCGGCTGGATCCGGGGGTAGCGGGTTGGCTGTTCCATTGGTGGGGAACTCAGACCATGGACCTATTTTCCAGCCCATCAGAAGCACAGCTTCCCTGCTTCTGTGGCCCAGTACCGCACCCGAGCAGGGAAGGCCTGGATGTGTTCCTTCTGAACTGGTCTTCTGGCATGCTCTATGTGTTCCCTCCCACCCTCTTATCGCGAGGACCCCCCACAACGCTCAGCGGGAATGGGTGTCATTGATCCTTGTGGCCTCAACAGCCGTGGTTCCTGCTCCTGCTGTCATCATAGCTTCCAGTCCCCCTGGGCTGTGCCCCAGGCCTGCTAACGCAGGAGGAGGTGTGGGCACTACACCCAAACCTGACCTCGTTATCACTCACAGCCTGGCGGCTGAACGGGTCTCCCTAGCCCTGCTGGACCTCCCAGAGGAGGTCCTCATGTCGAGGAAAACCTCAACTAGACGAGCTTACACCTTCAAGTGTCGATGCTTCTCGATCTGGTGCTCCGAGTTCCAGATCAACCCATTCTCATGCCCAACTCGGTGGGTCCTTCAGTACCTCCTCCATCTCTCGAAGGAAGGCCTGAAGTCAAACTCTGTCAGGGCGCACCTGAGTGCCATCTTGGCGAATCACCTCTTGGCGCAGCCCTTGTTCTCCCACTTTCTGTG
The DNA here is from genome assembly GCA_033557465.1 of Ichthyophis bannanicus. Lineage (NCBI taxonomy): Eukaryota > Metazoa > Chordata > Amphibia > Gymnophiona > Ichthyophiidae > Ichthyophis > Ichthyophis bannanicus. The sequence continues at coordinate 489,253,197 of CM066033.1, forward strand.
GGGTCTCTTGCTCTCCAAGCCTCCCATCTGGCCACCTGCGGCAGATTGGGACCTGAACGTAGTACTCATGCAGCTTACGTGTTCGCCCCTTGAGCCGATGGCGACATTTCGCTTTGGCACCTATCCTGGAAGGTGGTCTTCCTGGTGGCTCTGACCTTGGCCCGCCGAGTCAGTGAGCTCCAGACTCTCATGGCTGAAGCCCCTTATTTTAGATTCTATAGGAATAGGGTGGTCCTCCGTACCCACCCCAAATTCGTGCTGAAAGTTTGTCTCGGATATCCATCTCAATCAGGAGATAGTCTTACCGACCTTCTTCCTGAGACCCCATGCCTTCTATCTGCAGCACACCAAGGCTCATCGCAAATCTGGCCGACTCTTTGTGACTTACGATCCCAATCAACTGGGGCAGGCAGTCACTAAACGCACCATTTCTATTTGGGTGGCGGACTGCATCGCCTTCGCCCATATGAAAGCAAGTGCCCCTTTGGATCGATGAGTTGCCACACACAGTATCCGAGCCAAGGTGGCTTTGGTGGCCTTGTTGCGTTCAGTGCGCCTGCGGGACATCTGCCGGGCGGTAACCTGATCTTCAGCGAACACCTTCGCACTACTTCCTGGAGAGGGAGTCCCGTTGGGACAGCGCCTTCGGCCGGGCTGTACTCCGTAATCTGTTTGGGGTAGAAGCAACTCCTGCCTTCCAATACTTCTTCACGGCTACCGAGGGCTTTGCCCTGAGGAATCGGGCTCATGCGGGCATCGGCTTCTGCTCATGACCTCGCGGAGGCATTTTTGGGTTACAGGTTCGGTAACTTGTAGCTTGGGAGTCCTATACGTGAGGAGTGATTTCCTGCTGCTTCCTGGAGAAAGCGTAGTTACTCACCTGTAACGGGTGTTCTCCAGGGATAGCAGGAATCGGTCCTCACTACGCTCCCACCTACCCTGATGAGTTGCTGGATTTTTATCCTTCCCTTGCCATCTGCTTGGTAGGGCTCGAGCTAAGGGACTTGACTGAGCAAGACGGCACCCTTGGGTGAGGAGAGGACCACGCATGCATGGTAGCAATCCCAAAGGCTTTCTTTGAAAGCTGGGGAATTGCTCCGCGTGGGCTCCGTTGGCGCTGACATCACCCATAAGTGAGGACTAAAAAATAAGATGGGAGAGTTAGAATATATAGCACTAAATGAAAGGTTCGATATGATTGGAATATCAGAGACATGGTGGAAGGAGGACAACCAGTGGGACACTGTGATACCTGGGTACAAACTATATCGTAATGATAGAGCTGATCAAATTGGTGGAGGGGTTGCTCTCTATGTTAGAGAGGGCATTGAGTCAGAAAGGATTAAAGTTTTGCAGGAAACAAAATCTGCTGTAGAATCTATATGGATTGAAATTCCATGTAAAAGGGGGAAGGCAATGGCAGTGGGGGTGTACTATCGACCGCCTGGCCAGAATGACCAAATGGATGATGAAATTTTCAAAGAAATCAAGGATACAGCGCAGTAATAATAATGGGTGATTTCAACTACCCCAGTATCGACTGGGTCAGTGTCACGTCAGGACATGCTAGGGAGATGAAGTTCCTAGATGAAATAAATGACTGCTTCTTGGAGCAGCTGGTTCATGAACCGACCAGAGGGGAAGCCATATTAGACCTAGTCCTTAGTGGAACACCAGATCTAGTGCAAGAGATAAGGTTGTTGGGGCCACTTGGCAATAGTGATCATAGCCTTTGATTTAATTAGTGGAGGAGGGATAGTAAGGAAATCCACAGTACTACCTTTTAACTTTCGAAAGGGAGACTATGATAAATTGAGGAAAACAATTAAGAAAAAACTAAAAGGAGCAGTTGCAAAGGTTAAAGACGTACATCAGGCTTGGCTGTTGTTGAAAAATACTATCTTGGAAACCCAGACCAGCTGTATTCCACGCTTTAAGAAAAGTGGAAGGAAGTCCAAAAAACTGCCAGCATGGTTTAAAGGTGAGGTCAGAGAGGCGGCTGTTGCCAAAAAAAGCATCTTTCAGGAAATGGAAAAAAGAGCCAAACGACGAAACCTGGAAACAGCACAAGCACTGGCAAGTCAAATGCAAGGCATTGATAAGGAAGGCAAAGGGAGAATTTGAGAAGAAGCTTGCTGCGGAAGCAAAAACACGAAGTAAAGACCTTTTCAAGTACATTCGTAGCAAAAAACCTGTGAGAGAGTCAGTTGGTCCATTAGATGATAAAGGGGTTAAAGGAGCACTAAGAGGCGACAAGGCGATAGCGGAGAGACTGAATGAATTCTTTGCTTCGGTCTTTACTGAGGAAGATGTAGGGATGTTATCCATGACTGAAGTGGTATTTAAAGGTGCGGAAGAATTGAAGGAAATATCGATACATCGGGATGATGTATTACAACTATTAGATAAACTGAAGAGTAGCAAATCACCTGGGCCGGATGGTATACATCCAAGGGTGTTGAAAGAACTGAAATATGAGATTGCAGACCTGCTATTAGTAATCTGTGAACTATCATTAAAATCATCTCTAATACCTGAAGATTGGAGGATCGCAAATATAACACCAATTTTTAAAAAGGGTTCCAGGGGTGATCCGGGAAACTACAGACCGGTGAGCCTGACGTCAGTACCGGGAAAAATGGTAGAAACCATCATAAAGAATAAAATTACTCAGCATGTAGATAGTCATGACCTAATGGGAGACAGCCAACATGGCTTTAGACAATGAAGATCTTGTCTTACTAATCTGTTATGTTTTTTTGAAGGAGTGAATAATCAGGTGGACAATTGTGAGTCGGTTGACATTGTGTATCTGGACTTTCAGAAAGCCTTTGACAAGGTCCCTCATGAGAGACTTTTGGCAAAACTACTATTGTGGATCAGGAACTGGTTAAAAGATAGAAAGCAGAGGGTAGGGCTAAATGGCCAATTTTCCCAATGGAGAAAGGTGAATAGTGGTGTACCCCAGGGATCTGTGCTGGGTCCGCTGCTTTTTGACATATTCATAAATGACCTGGAAAGTGGAATAACAAGTGAGGTTATCAAATTTGCAGATGACACAAAACTATTTAAAGTTGTTAAAACCCAAGGATTGTGGAAAATTGCAAGAGGATCTTGATAAATTGGAAGACTGGGCATCAAAATGGCAGATGAAATTTAATGTGGACAAGTGCAAGGTTATGCACCTAGGGAAGAACAACCCAAACTATGGTTACACGATGCAAGGTTCCACATTAAGAACCACCACCCAAGAAAAAGATTTAGGCGTCATTGTGGATACTATGTTAAAACCCTCGGCCCAGTGTGCAGCAGCGGCCAAGAGAGCAAATAGAATGCTAGGTATCATAAGGAAAGGAATGGAAAATAAAACAAAAGATATTATAATGCCTCTATATCGTTCCATGGTGAGACCGCTCCTTGAATATTGTGTGCAATTCTGGTCGCTGTATCTTAAAAAGGTTATAGCGATTTTAGAAAAGGTTCAGAGAAGAGCCACCAAAATGGTAAAGGGGATGGAAGGATACTCCTAGGAAGAAAGGCTAAAAAGGTTAGGACTCTTTAACCTGGAAAAGAGACGGCTGAGGGGAGATATGATAGAAGTCTTTAAATTAATGAACGGAGTGGAACGGGTAAACATAGATCGATTGTTTACCTTATCAGAATATAGAAAGACTAGGGGACATGCAGTGAAGCTACAGGGTAAACTATTTAAGATTAATAAAAGAAAATATTTTTTCACTCAACGTGTAATCAAACTCTGGAATTTGTTACTGGAGGATGTAGTAAAAGCTATTAGTGTAGCTGGGTTTAAAAAAGGTTTGGACAAGTTACTGGAGGAAAAATCCATAAACCATTATTAAGAAGGGACCCAGGATATCAATGCTTGAACCAATACAAGCATTGTGGAACCTGTGTCCCTTTGGGAAACTGCTAGGTACATATGACCTAGATTGGCCACTGTTGGAAACAGAATACTGGGCTTGATGAACCTTGGTCTGACCCAGTATGGCATATCTTATGTTCTTATGACTGATTCCTGCTGTCCCTGGAGAACACCTGTTATAGGTGAGTAACTATGCTTTCTCTGCAGGCTTTGGGGGTGAACACCTCCTCAGGTTCCAGACCCTTCTGAGGTCGGTTGCAGACTGCTCGAAATACCTTTACTGTGCCACATACGATGGCTTCGGCACCTCCGTCCACATGGCAGTGGCTGGCATTGGGGCTCAACGTCAAGCTGGCTCCAGTTCTTGGACCTGGAACAATGTGTCCAGGAGAAGCCCCTGGATGTCCCCTGCCTCGGTGAGCAGCTATTTGGCAAGCTCATGGAGGACAAAGCAGCCGAGATTGAGACAGAGTTTGTGACTCACACCTGTCTCGTGCTCGTTAAACCTCTTCTCTTCCGCAGAAGAAGCAGCACAGCAAAAAGCCTTTCTTCCCGAGGAAGGGTGTTCCCTGTTGGGGATACCCACCGTACCCGCCTACCCTGGCACCGACGACCAGTGCTCAGGGAAAAGGTGGAGCTCAGGGAAAAGGTGGAGCTCAGGGTCATCGGAAACCAAAACAGCCCAAGACCCAACCGCTGGCGCCACTTCAGCTGGCTCTGGGGTTTTGATGCCAAATGCATAGCCTCTTGCCCCCTGGCGACAATTCCATCCGTGGGAGGATGCCTGTCCCCTTTTCACCCCCGAGTGGGCAGCCATTACATCAGACACCTGTGTCTTCCAGGTGATCCAGGTCGGTTATCGTCTTTGTCTAGACAGACTTCCTCCCCTCTTCTCCCCAGCAGAGCCTACTCGGCTTCCCTCGCACAAAGCTTGCTTGCAACAAGAGGTCAACAACCTCCTCGGCCAGCAGGCAGTCAAAAGGGTCCCACCGCACCTCCAAGGTTGGGGGTTTTATTTCCGGTATTCCCTCATCCCGAAGAGGACGGGGGGCTGCACCCTATCCTTGATCTCAGGAACCTGAACAAGTTTCTCGTGCAGGAGAAGTTCAGAATGCTATCGCTTGGTGTCCTGCTGCCCTTCCTACAGCAGGGCAATTGACTATGCTCCTTGGATTTCAGAGATGCTTACGCCCATATCCCAGTCCACCCCAAGCACAGGCAATATCTGTGTTTCAGAGTGTGAGGTGAGCATTATCAGTACAGGGTGCTCCCCTTCGGGCTTGCGTCTGCTCCATGAGTCTTCACGAAGTGTCTGCCGGCAGCCACAGCTCACCTCCGGCTGCAGGGCATACCCGTTTACCCGTACTTAGATGACTGGCTCATCACGGGCACATCGGCGGAGGAGGCTCGCCTTTCGGCATCGTGCGTAGCCCTCTTCCTCGAGCACCTTGGCTTCCTGATCAACGATTCCAAGTCCCACCTCAAGCCAGTGCAGACCCTGGAGTTCATCGGTGCCCTTCTCGACATAGACCGGGCGACTGCCTTTCTCCCTCGAGCCTGCGCGGATCAACTCCGCGCCCTGGTGGCCAAAGGCCAAGGCTGGACAAGGGTCTCGCTGCGCCTCCTGGGGCACATGGCCTCAACCATCCACGTTGTCCCCCATACGCACATGCACATGCGGGTGGCACAATGATGTCTCAGGGCGCAATGGGCCCAAGTCTCGGGACGCCTCCGGGACCTCGTCCGGGTCTCAAGCAGCCTATTCAGTGCCTGGCTTGGTGGCAAAATTCCCAAAGCCTCCTTCGGCGCATGCTATTCCAGACTCAGTAGCACGAGCTTATCTTGACGACTCATGCCTCCTTGTTAGGCCAGGGGGCCCACTGTGGCAGCCTAAGCACACAGGGGCAGTGGTCACCCAAGGAGTCCCCTGCAGCAGATCAACCTGCTCGAGCTCCGAGCAGTCAGGTTGGCCCTGAAGGGCAAGTCGATGCTTGTGCAGACCGATAACAAAGTTGTGATGTTCTACATAAGGAAGGGACAAGGGCTCCCGCCTCCTTTGTTGGGAGGCAGTCCTCCTCTTCTCCTTCGCAGTGCACTGAGGCATGACCTTAAGGGCTGGCTACCTCCTGGGCCAGGACAGCTTCCTCACGGACAGTCTCAGCAGGCTCCTTCGCCCGCACGAGCGGCGCCTAAGTCCAGAGGTGGCTCTCCACCTATTCTGCCGCTGGGGAATCCGTCCATAGACCTTTTTTTCCAGCCTGGTGAACACGCAGCTTCCCTGTTTTGGTGTACAATGGCGCACCCCAGCATGGTGGTCTCAGATGTGTTCCTTCTGGACTGGACCTCCGGGCTTCTGTATGCGTTCCCACCCACTCCTCTCATTGCGAGGACCCTCCACAAGATTCAGCGGAACCGAGCTTCGGTGATCCTTGTGGACCTGACAATCCTGGTTCCCGCTTCTGCTCTGGCTCTCGGCGGAGCCTCCGGTTCCCCTGGGCAGTGCCCCAGGCCTGCTGACGCAGGAGGAGGGACAGGTGCTCCACCCGAACTTGGCGTCGCTATCCCTGATGGCCTGGCAGCTGAATGGGTCTCTTTAGCCTCACTGCATCTCCCAGTAGAGAATGAAGAAGTCCTCCTCGTGTCGAGGAAGTACTCGATGAGGCAGGCCTATGCCCTGAAGTGGCAGCGCTTCTCGGCCTGGTGCTCTGGGCTTTAGATCAACCCGTTCTCCTGCCCCATCCGGTGGGTTTTCCAGCACCTCCTCCACCTCTCACAGGTGGGGCTGAAATCCAACTTGGTCAGGGTTCACCTGAGTGCCATTCCAGCCAACCATTTCCCCGTTGGGGGTATACCCCTCTCGGGCCAACCTCTGGTCTCCAGCTTCATGCGGGGCCTCTTGCTTTCCAAGCCCCCTGCGGCGGAGTGGGACCTGAACATCGTGCTCATGCAGTTACGCGGCCACCTTTTGAGCCGATGGCGAAGTGCTCACTCCGGCATCTCTCCTGGAAGGTGGTCTTCCTGGTGGCACTGATCTTGGCGTGGCGAGTCAGCGAACGTCAAGCACTCATGGCAGAGGCCCCCTACACCAGGTTCTACGAGAATAGGGTGGTCCTTCGTTGCCACCCCAAGTTCCTTCTGAAAGTGGTCTCTGATTTCCATCTTAATCAGGAGATAGTCTTGCCGACTTTCTTTCCGAGACCTCATGCTGACCGAGCATTGGTGGTCCTGCATACTGTTGACTGCAAGAGGGCTCTCACCTTCTATCTGCAGTGCACCAGGGACCATCACAAGTCCAAATGGATCTTCGTTGCCTATGATCCCAACCGCCTGGGGCTGGCAGTTACCAAGTGCATCCTCTCCATCTGGCCCAGGCAAAGGTGGGAGCCCCACTGGATCGACAGGTCACCGCACATGGTGTCTATTCCAAGGCAGCATCGGTGGCTTTGCTGCGCTCAGTGCCGCTGGTGGACATTGCCGGGCTGCGTCCTGGTCTTCAGCGAATACTTTCACTTTGCACTACTGCCTGGAGAGGGAGTCCCGCTGGGACAGCACCTTCGGCCAGGCTGTACGCCGTAATCTGTTTGGGGTATAAGCAACTCCTGCCCTCCAACCCTTCTTCTGTGGCTACCAAGAGCTTATCCCCGGGGACTCGAGGATTCGGGCTCCTGCGGGCATTGACTTCTGCTCACGGCCTCGCGGAGGCGTTTTTGGGTTACAGGTTCAGTAGCCTGTAGCTGGGGAGTCCCATAAGTGAGGACTGATTTCCTGCTTGTTCCTGGAGAAAGCGTAGTTACTCACCTATAACAGGTGTTCTCCAGGGACAGCAAGAATCAGTCCTCACTACCCTCCTGCCTCCCCTGAAGAGCTGCAATTTTTTTATCCTTCCCTTGCCATCTGCTTAATAGGGCTCTAGCTTAGGGACCTGATTGAGCAAGATGGCACCTTTGGGTGGAAAGAGGACCAAGCATGCATGGCAGCAATTCCAAAGGCTTTCTTTGAAAGCTGGGGAATGGCTCTGCGCAGGCTCCGTTGGTGCTGACGTCACCCATAAGTGAGGACTGATTCCTGCTGTCCCTGGATAACACCTGTTACAGGTGAGTAACTATGCTTTTCAGTCATAGGTAACATCCCTACATCTTCTTCAGTAAAGAATTCATTCAGTCTCTCCAACATGACCTTGTCTGCTCTTAGTGCCCCTTTTATCCCTCTATCATCTTATGATTCAACTGACTCTCTCACAGGTTTTCTTTGCTATGAATGCACTTGAAAAAGTTTTCATTATGAGTTTTTGCTTCCACAGCAAATGTTTTTTCAAATTCTCTTTGCCTGCCTTTTCAATGCCTTGCATCTAACTTGCCAGTGCTTATGTTTCCAGTTTTCATCATTTGACTCCTTTTTCCATTTTCTGGAAGATGCTTTTTTGGCAACAGCCACCTCTCTGATTTCACCTTTAAACCATGCTAGCAGTTTTCTGGACTTCCTTCCACTTTTCTTAAAGCATGGAATACATCTAGTCTGGGCTTCCAAGATAGCACCCATGCTTGATGTAAATCTTTAACCTTTGCAACTGCTCCTTTTTATTTTTTTCTTAACTATTTTCCTCATTTTATCATAGTCTCTCTTTTGAAAGTTAATTTGTGAATTTCCTTGCCATCCTTCCTCCATTTATTATATCAAATGCAATCATGCTATGAATCACTCTTGCCAAGTGGCCCCAACACCCTTATCTCTTGCACCAGATTTTGTGTTCCACTAAGGATTAGGTCCAAAATGGCTTCCCCTCATGTTGATTCATTAACCAGCTGCTCCAAGAAGCAGTCATTTATTTCATCTAGAAACTTTATCTCCCTAGCATGTTCAGCCGTGACACTGAAACAGTCAATACTGGGGTACTTTAAATCACCCATTATTATTACTGTGTTGTAACTTTTGTTAGCTTCCCTGATTTCTTTGAGCATTTCGGCATTGATTTGTTCATTCTGGCCAGTACACCCCCACTGCCATCCCCTTCCCCTTTTTACATGGAATTTCAATCTATAGAGGTTTTACAGTGAATTTTCCTGCAAAACTTTAATCCTTTGTGACTCACTGCCCTCTCTAACATAGAGTGCAACCCCTACACCAATTTGATCTACTCTTTCATTGCGATTTATTTTGTACCCAGGTATCAGTCCCACTGGTTGTCCTCCTTCTCTGAGATACCAGTCATATCTAACCTCTCATTTAGTGTTATATATTGTATTTTATTCATATTAATCTGGTTATCAGTAGTCAGGGGTAATTTGCAATCTTTAAGATCTCCCTGTTCTGTACTTAAGAGCATTTGGGTTAATTGTGTCTTTATATTGTCCCTGTTGATATGCCCTAACTTCAGTCTTTTGCTAGTATCCTTCAAGGATATATTGTTCCGACCCATGGAGCATTGACTGTCTCTTTTATGTGTCTGTATATTGCTGAGTACTCCTTGAATGCTATATGGATTTGGATGGCAGATTTAACAGTAAGGGCTCCTTTTTTATTGCCTGCTAAAATTGACCTAGGGGGCTCATGTATTAATGAAAAACCCCTGTAGTAGTAGCACCTTTTTTATTTTTTGCTAGGAAAAATGCACCGAGTAATTGCATAAAGTTTTTGATATTTTGTAAATATTTTTTTCAATTCAACCTCTTATGCTGTGATTTGCTTTCATGTTACTTTTCGTAATTAAAAAAAAGTTTTCCTATAATAAGTAACCTTCTCCACCTAGGATGGTTTTGTTAGTGTACGTTTTTAAGGCAAGGTCGGTTTGCTCAGCTGTAATGAAGGGAAAGGTAAGCTGCAGAGTCACCACGTGTGGACAGGCGCAAGTGTCAGATGACTCGTCACTTCCTCCTTCCAGGAACTCCATCGGCAAACCATAGAGAAAGCGAGACACCCCACAAACCTCGATGGTAATGACGACTTCCTGTGCGGCGAGGCCAGCATCTTCCTGTTGCAGGTAGTGACACACTGGCTGTCCTGTCATCGTGAGGGAAAGCAGAGTGCCGGCGAGTTGGTAGTGCTCGCCGCTGACTGTTCCTAACGCGCTTTCTGCAGTCTGAGCACTGGATATACTCTCTTTAAATGCACAGACACATGGGGAGGTGTCTGACAGACCTGCAGCCCGAGAGGACCAGCAACTCGTACTCCCTCTATCCGGGTTCTTGCTCCCAGTGGTAAGCAGATCTTCCAAAACAGAGACAGGGTTTTGTTTGCCGGTCGATTTTTGTGCAAAGGAGACGCTAAACCTGTGCAGTAAACAAACCAAAGAACTTTATTGCAACTCTACACGTTAGAAATATTCCAAAAATTATTAAATATATAGATGTATGCCTTTAAATGTACTGAAGTCGTCCCCCCCCCCCAAAAAAAAAGCAGGGAGTTAGCAAGTGATTCTAAAATCGAAAAAAATAAGGAACCTGCGAAATACTTTTAAACAGTTAAAGAGCTCCATAGAACAAGAAGCATAAGACACCATTTGAGACTTGATGATCTACCATTAATGTGTGGGTTTGCAGCACTTTAATGTATATTTATTTAATATTTTTACACTGACTAGGTAGGTTTTCACTAAGGCATACTACCATTTGCAGTGGAGTTTGTGTAAGATTCCTGACGCTGGTCTCACCAGAACATGAGACCAGCGGGAGAGAACCAGGGGAGGGAGGGTACAAGGAGGTCACAAGCACTGGCTCCTAAGATTTTGACCTGGCTCCTACAGCCACACAAAACTTGTCAAGGCTTGTCCTAAGATAAGTTATTACTTTTCTTCAGATAAGTACTTGAATTGCCTGCCTTCCTTCCCCTTCTTCCAAATGGATTACTTCACTTGCTTATGTCCTTTCTCCTGCAGACATTTTTGTTAATGAGCAAGTATAGTGCTAGTTCACAAAGTTGGTCATCTTTCCCATACCCAATTTCATATTGGGACTCCTATGCAGTCAGACAGCTTTTAGCGGAGTCTTTGTTCTCTAAGGGGATCTTTTATTAAAGGGTTCTAGCAGGCAGGACTTGTTCTTTTGCATGCTGAATGCGCGTTAGGACACTTGTTGCCAGCTAGTGCAGAGCCATGACAGTTCGCGTGGGAATCATCCCGTGCGAACTGTGTAACCTGCAGTATGATCACTACTGGATGGATTAGGGGCAGAGAGTGGGTGTGGTGAGCTTTCAGTGCAGTTAGCACTGTGTTCATACCACACACCGAACTTCATTAACGCAGGATCACTTGATGTCACCTCAGAAGGTAGAGTTAAGTGCACCTGCATTAATTTGATATATGCTAAGTAACAGGGCTCCACATTAACTGCCAGGGAAATTACTTTCCATGTCCCCAACAGTTAGTGCAGTGGTGTTGCACATAACATGACAAAAGCTTTAAAACTATGGCGCATTAGGTGCAACACCTTAGAGGCCTTTTACTAAAGGACGCTAAGTATTTTTCCCCATAGACACAAAATGAAAGAATACATTTAATAAATGGGTCCCTTAATTTGTCTCTCACTTTAGGTTACATAAACAAGTTTTTTCTTCTTGCTTTTATTAAGGAAAAATGTCATTCTGTCCTGACAGGTGTTGTAAAACAGATTTTCCTTTTTTTTTCTAAAGATTTGGTCATTGGCTTATTTCATTGATTACTGTGCAAACTGTATCATAGTCAGTGTTTGCAAAATCCCGTGGATAATATTTCATGATTTAAAAGTACTTTCCAGATCATACTGTTAGACCAGTCCAGACAAGCGGGTTATGCACCCCTGCCAGCAGATAGGGAGACAGAGAAAAAAACTCCATAGCTGTGATTAGTCAGACTCTGGGTGACATAGGCATACCCATAGAGGTCCTATTCAGTATTTTCTCTGTCTCAGCAGATGAGGGTGTTCTTCAAGCTTGTTCTACAATTTATTTATTTCACTTTATCTTGAGGCTTCTGGATGCACCCAGAGTACACAAGAGGTGTTACTCTGGGTTTCCCAGCCACTTGATTCCCCAAATAAGCTTGTGGAGCTCCTGAGCCTGGCTTCGGTAGAGCTGCCGATTTTCTTAAAGCAGCGCTGAGTCTTTGCCACGAGGGCTTAAACCTTAGCAGGAGGATCAGGTATCCATTTCAGAGCAAAACTGTAAGTAAGCTGTTTGTTACTTGCCTCAACTGCCCCGGGTTTATTTCAACTGCTCTGCATCGGGACCGGCTGTCTCTGACCTGATTCCTTCACTTCCGGTTTCGTCGGGTTCTGTTAAACTGGGTTTTGAAGTTCCTTTAGCTGCTGACAGCACTTCCTCCATACTGCAACCGAAGTCGCCGTGTTTTCTGCAGTTTTTAGTGATGGAGAAGCCATTTACTGTCCTTTAGTTGTGCCGGTGGCCATTTTGAAAAATGAGGCATTGCTTTTTCTTCATTAGTTTTGGCGGGAGTAGCTGCTGACTGATTTTGTTTCTCTCCTTAGCATTCCAGGCGCAACAGGTTTTCATTGTCACTTTCTGGGGGTTTATTTTCTCTGTTTTATTTTGATTCTCTTTTACTGTTAAAAAAAAAAAAAAAAAAAAGTTTTTCAGTCATGCCGCCTTCTCTTTTCAGATGTATAGTCTGTAGTAGAAAGCAGAAAGAATTAACTAATCGCCTGTGCTCTGCCTGTTTGTCAGACCCTGGAGAATCGTCTGCTTCTGTTCTCCCCACACTGCCTGCAGTTGAGGTCAGCTCCCAGCATCCCTCCCTAGATACTCCACAAGGTGTCTCACCTTCTGAGAGTTCTCAGCCAGCCCCCACCTTGTTTCCTCAGCCGTCGGGGACTCCCAAAGATTCGACAGATACGCAGTTTCTGGCACTGTTTCGCCAGGCTTGGACTCTTTGGCGTACGGAGTCTGCAGAGCTTCCCACAGCGGATGCTCCAACTCCTGATAAGCAGATTTCTGGCAGCTGTAAGAGATCTCATAAGACCACATTTCTCAAATAAGTACCACCTTCGGGAGAAGGAGCATGGTTAGCAGAGGCTACCGATTTGCTTGAGGACCGCAAATCTTCAGAAGGAAGTTTGCCTGCTTCAGAGCGTGAAGACGGAGAATATTCTCTCTCGGATTCTTCATTGACAGCACCTGAGGACTCTCAGGACATCCGGCTCTTTCGCAAAGAGGAGTTGCCTGCTCTTATAGCGCAGATGGTGGAGGCGATTCTGACCATCTCTCAAACCTTGCAGCCTCAATCTCAGCCGGATCCTATATTGAACCATCATGAATGTCCCACCATTTCATCACATAACACCTATACTGGCAAATCTTCATTGGCTACCAATACAAAGCAGAATCCTATACAAAACACTAACAACAACCTTCAAGGCTCTAAACAATATGGTCCCACCGACCCTAAAAAATCTCATATCTAAAGAATCAACCAATAATCTACATAGAAGAGACCAAACAAACAAATTAAGGACACCAAAAGAATACATAAAAGCTAAAAAGACAACTAACAAAAAAGCATTTTCCCATGTGGCCCCCATTATCTGGAATGACCTCCCAGAGGAAATCAGATCAATAAATGAGATCAAAGAGATCCGTAAGAGTCTAAAAACACATCTGTTTAAGTCACACTACGGGCTATCAACAAACTCCCTCTCCCAACATGAAGACGGATAACAACACTGTTTGACTGAGTGACACAAAATTGACATGATCCAACACCTTCCACCCCTAAGATTTTACACTAGTTTAGAAATTTATAATATATTTTTACGTCTTATGTAATGCACTCATACCCCAATTGTATATAGTTACCAAAATGTTATTTGTTTTTGCACAATTTTCCTTTGTTTTAAGATGTTCCTTGTAAATAATTACTGTTTTGTTGTATAATAGTTACATTGTTTCAGACGTTCATTGTAAAGCAGACATCAGCCTGTTATATTGTTGTTAAATGTAAACCGCACCTGATCTCTGGAAGGTGCGGTATATAAGCGACTGTTAATTAATTAAATTAAAATATTACAGGGAATACGCAAGCCTGAAACATTTGCTTCTCACAATCAAAGAACATAGTCTCAAAATGGGCCTGCACCTTAATGTAAAGAAGACAAAGATCATGACAACTGGCATAATCAACAGGTTCATCGTTGAAGGAGAAGAAATTGAAATTGTGAACAACTTTAACCTACTTGGATCAACTATCAATAAAGAAGCAACAAGCAGTCAAGAAATCAGACGGCGCATTGCTCTTGGCAGAATGGCTATGAAAGACCTAGATAAAATTCTCAAGAGCAGAGATGTCTCTCTCCATACAAAGATTCGACTTGTTCAAGCCATGGTATTTTCAATAACATCATATGGATGTGAAAGCTGGACAGTGAAAAAGACAGATAGGAAGAAAATTGATGCCTTTGAATTATGGTGTTGGCGGCGAATACTGTGTATACCATGGACTGCCCGAAGAACAAACCAGTCGGTACTAGAGGAGATCAAACCTAAGTTTTCTTTAGAAGCTCAGATGACAAGACTTCGACTTTCATACGTTGGACACATCATGCGAAGAGAGAAATCATTAGAGAAAGACATTATGCTTGGCAAGATAGAAGGTCAACGCAAAAGAGGAAGGCCAGCAATGAGATGGATCGATACAATAACAGCAGCTACGGGTACCAGTCTGTCAACAATGAGCCGCCTGACTGAAGACCGAACACAATTTAGGATAGCTATCCAGAGGGTCACCATGAGTCGACTCCGACTCGATGGCACTTAATAACATAACACAACAACACGCAAGCCTTCCAGAACCTTTCCCTTTCCAGCTGAATTGCAACAGATGGTATCTCGGGAATGGGACTCCCCGGATGCCTCCTTATGCACCGCTCGCCGTATTGGGCAATTATATCAATGGACTCCCTCGGACCTCAACTGCTGGTTGGCCTACCCGAAGTTGGATGCTTTGGTGACGGGGGTAACAAAAAAAAAATCCCGGTGGAAGGCGGAGCGGCGCTCCGGGATCAACAGGACCGTAAGGTCGAGGGTCTTAAGACAGCCTTCTCGTCTTCGGCTCTGTCGCTTCAGGCGACCGTTTGTGTAGGCCTGGCGGCTTGAGCTTCCCTTCGATGGATTCAACAGCTTCCTGACACTTATCCGGAACTTGATCGTCTGGAATCGGTGGCCGCGTTCTTAGCAGATGCGTTTTCTCCAGGACCAAGCAGGAAGTCAGTCCTCACATATGGGTGACGTCGGCGCCGACGGAGCCCTCGCGGAGCAAATTTCCCCAGCTTTCAAAGAAAGCCTTTGGGAATTGCAGCGCGCATGCGCGGTCCTCTTCCCGCCCAAGGGTGCCATCTTGCTCAGTCTTCTTTTTTTCCGCGGAGCCCTACAGACGTTGCCTGTGAATCCCCCACAGAAAAGTTGATTTTTCATTATTTTCTTTATTTTTCTTCGGTTCGACGCCGGTTCTTTTCCCGCCCGGACTCGCGACGCTGGTTACGAGTCCGTCCGTTATTTTTTTTCGGTTTTTTTCTTGTCCTTAGTGACAGACTTCGAGCTTTTTTCTTTTCCCTGGCTGCCCGGTCATTCGACCTCGCAGGGGCCCTTTTCCCCCCTATGGCGGCCAGTGGCTTCAAAAGTGTGACCTCTGTAAGAAACTTATGTCTCTTACAGACACTCACGACTTCTGCCTCCGCTGCCTAGGCCCGGATCATAACTCCATGATCTGCGGGCCATGCGGCAAGATGTCCTCAAAAGCATTGAGGAGTCTGCAGCACCAGCGGGAGCGTATCTTCTCTGACTCCGGCCGGGCTCGGACCTCGTCAGAGGCTTCGACGTCTCGGGACTCTGGTCCTGAGCATCGTCGAAGTTCCTCTGAAAGGGGGTCTCCTACCCGGGATCATCATCGGAAGAAGAAACCCACGAGGGCGGGTTCGGTGGACGCTCCTGGTCCCTCGAGGGCCAGGTCGCATAGCCCCGATTCCCGTCCCGAGTCCTTGGAGTCGGAGAGGCCGTCGAAACATCCTCGACTCGAGGAGGACTTGCCCGCTCACGTGAGTACTGTTGTCCTCGTGGACTCGCCTCCGAAGGAGCCGACGTCGGGCCCGATGCCGTCGGGGCCCGAGTCGGGGGCTGCTGGGTCTCCTAAGCTCGGACTCAGGTTGATGGCCTTGGCGGTCAGCTTGCCTGCCTTCATGGACCAGCAGCGGGCATTGATCGCTGGCCTCGCTGGCCCTTCTGCCCTGACCGCCGGGACGTCGACTTCCAAGTCGACCCCGGAGACCGAGCCGATTCTCGAGTCCATGAGGGCTCGAGTCGATCCTCGGTCGAGGTCTCCTTCGGCTTCCCGTTTGGGACCGAGGTTGTCGACGCCGACTCCCTCGGCGTCGGGGCGGATGGCTTCAGTACCCGCCCGACTGGAGCCGATCGACTCCTCCTCCGAGGAGTCAGCCTGGGAATCTGAGGACGAAGAGTCACCTGGTTCCTTTCGGACTCGGTGTGTCCCATCGGACTCCCCTGAGTCCGAACCTCGGAGACGGTCCCCCCGGAGGATACCCGGTTCTCGGACTTCGTAAGGGATATGGCCAAGGCCTTGGCCTTCCCTGCGGATCCCGAGGAGGAGTAACTACGCTTTATGACCTGCGTCTTTCAGCTCGCTCGCTAGCAGTGGTGACGGTGGCTAGACTCTGGCTCTCACTGCGTCAGTGGGCAGCGGATGTGGCCTCTAAAACACGATTGTCGAAGCTTCCATTTAAGGGCAGACTCCTGTTTGGGGAAGATCTGGATTAGTTGGTGAAAGATCTAGGAGAGGTTAAACCTCAACGCCTACCTGAAGATAGACCTAAAGCTTCTCACCGTGGATCTCGTACACAATCCTTTCGGCGCTTCGCCTCCTATTCGGGTACAGGTAGATTCTCTGGTGCCTCCCACCCGTCCCGCTGACGGGATGCTTCGCCCACTCGAGCCGCTTCCACCAGTAGGTGGTCGTTTAGCCCTCTTTGCTCGTCAGTGGACCTTAATAATTATGGATCAGTGGGTCCTTGACATTGTTTCTCTGGGATACGCCCTCGAATGTTGGCGCCCCATTCGAGACGTGTTTTTGGTTTCTCCTGGACGTTCCCCCGGGAAAAGGCTAGCCATCCAATCCACCGTTCAAAGACTCCAGCGTTTAGATGCCATTCGTCCAGTTCCACCGTTGGAAAGAGGACTAGGCCGTTACTCTATCTATTTCATGGTGCCAAAAAAGGACGGCTCCTTTCGTCCTATCTTGGACCTCAAAGGCGTCAATCACAGTCTGCGGGTACCACACTTTCGAATGGAGACTCTGTGAGCCGTTACGCAAGGGGGAATTTCTAGCTTCCCTTGATCTTGCGGAAGCATACTTTCACATTCCCATTCGAGAGGGGCATCAGCGATTCCTTCGATTCGCGGTACTCAATCAACATTTCCAATTTCATGCGATGCCCTTCGGTTTAGCTTCGGCGCCTCATAGCTTCTCCAAGGTAATGGTGGTAGTAGCTGCGGCCTTACACAGCCGCGGCATCAGAGTTCATCCTTGTCTGGACGACTGGCTCATTCTCGCAGACTCTCTCCCCAAGGCTTGCAGCACAGTCTCAGTGGTTGCTGCCTTTCTTGAGAGCCTCGGCTGGGTAATCAACTGCAACGAGTTGTCTTGAGATCGAATTTTTGGGGGCTCAATTCGAAACAGCCTTAGGTCGGGTCTTTTTGTCAATGCCTCGATTCCTCAAGTTAACTTCTCAAGTTCGCAGTCTCCTAGCACAGGTCTCACCTCGAGCATGGGATTACCTTCAAGTCCTGGGATCCATGGCAGCAACCATAGATCTTGTGCCTTGGGCCAGAGCGCACATGCGCTGTCTACAGAAAGCTCTCCTGACACGATGGTCGCCAGTTTTGGAAGACTACCAAATTTGCCTTCCGCTTCATTCCAGGGTCAGACTAAGCCTACAGTGGTAGCTCTCCTCCAGCAACCTCCTGAAGGGGGTTCCCTTAGAGACTCTGTGTTGGATCGTTCTAACAACGGATGCCTGTCTGTCTGGTTGGGGCATGCAGGGCGCTTGGACAACACGCGAATCCCGCTGGACGATCATTCGACTAGAGGCACGAGCAGTACGTCTGGCTCTACTGAGATTTCACACTCTTCTGCATGGGAAAGCGGTTCGGATACTATCCGACAACGCGACCACAGTTTCCTACATCAACCGTCAAGGAGGGACCAGGTGCACTTGAGTGTCGAACGAGATGGCTCTTCTTCTTCCTTTGGCAGAGAGAAATCTCCAAGCCCTCTTCGCCCAACACATTGCAGGAACCAGCAGTGTGAAGGCGGACTTTGAGTCGCAATACCCTCGATCCCGGCGAGTGGGGAACTGGCCCCGCTAGCCTTCCAGAGGATAGTTTAAAAATGGGGGTCGCCGGCGATAGATCTCATGGCGTCGGCAGCGAATGCCAAAGTTCAGAGTTTCTTCAGCCGTTGGAGAGTACACAGGACTCTCGGCATCGATGGGTTGACTCAGACTTGGCCGGAAAACCGGCTTCTTTATGTTTTTCCACTCTGGTCCATGATCAGCAGGATCCTGCAGCGAATTTGGTCGCACAGGGGGCCCGTAGTCCTCGTCGCCCCGGATTGGCCAAGAAGACCATGGTATGCCGATCTCATAAGGCTGTCACAGGGGTCGCCATTACGGCTGGCAGCTCCCTCCGGACTCCTCAGACAGGGACCGATCTTCATGGAAAATCCAGCTCCCTACTCACTTACAGCTTGGCTCTTGAACACCGCCGTTTGACCCGTAAGGGGTATTCGCCGAAGGTGGTAGCTACCCTCCTTAGCGCGCGACGGTCTTCAACATCCTCTGCTTATGCGAGAGTGGCGCGTCTTCGAGGCTTGGTGTTCACGTCGTCACTTGTCCCCGTGGTGTACTTCAATTCCTGATATTCTTGCCTTTTTACAGGATGGTCTTGATAAAGGTTTGGCACTTGGTTTGCTTCGAGTGCACATTTCTGCCTTGACATGTTATCGGGGTCCGGTGCACAGTAGATCCCTTGCTACCCACGCTGATGTGTCTCGGTTTCTGAAAGGGGTCAAGCTGCTTCGTCCTCTGGCCCATCCGATATTTCCTCCTTGGGATCTAGCACTAGTTCTCAGGGCACTCGGAAATCCGCCCTTTGAGCCTTTGAAGGAAGTGTCTCTTCTAGATTTGACGCTCAAAACGGTGTTTTTGGTAGCAATCACGTCGGCTCGAAGAATCTCGGAGTTTCAAGCTCTCTCATGTAGGTATCCGTAACTTTCTTTCTCCAGGACCAAGCAGGAAGTCAGTCCTCACATTTGGGTGACATCGACTTCGATGGAGCCCTTGCGGAGCATTTCCCCAGCTTTCTGTGAAAGCCTTTGGGAATACTGCACGCATGCGCAGTCCCCTTCCTGCCTGAAGGTGGAATCTTGCTCAGTCTCTCTTTTTCCGAGGAGCCCGTTGGACGTTTGTCCTAGTTCACCCGGAAAATAGTTAGATTTTTTTCTTCATATCCCTGCGATTTCTTCGCATTTTTTTCTCCGGTTCGACGCCGGATCCCCTTCGCAGCGGGTTCGGTACACTGGTATCGAGCCCGATCTTATTTTTTCGGTTTTTGCCCTTCGTGGCTGGCGTTCGCGCCCTTTTTTTTCTTTTTCCCTGGAAGGCCGGTCCTCGCGGGGGCTCTTTTTTTTCCCCGATGGCTTCCAGTGGTTTTAAGAAGTGTGATTGGTGCAAGAAACTGATGTCTCTCACCGACACACACGACTGCTGCCTTCAGTGCCTCGGTCCTGATCATGATCCTAAGATCTGTGGACCTTGTGGAAAAATGTCCACTAAGGCACTGCGAAGTCGTCAGCACCAAAAGGATAGGCTTTTCTTCGATTCGGCCTCTGGCCGGGCCCAGACCTCGTCTGACCCCGAGCATCATCGGGGTTCCTCGGAGAGGGGGGTCCCCCGAGCGGGAGCGAAAGAGGAAGAAGCGGCTCGCGAGGGCGGCGTCGGAGGAGGTTCCTGGTTCCTCGAGGGCTAGGTCTCGGACCCCCGACCGCCGTCCCGGGCCTGTGCAACAGGAGAAGCCGTCAAAAGTACCTCGAGTGGAGCCGGAGTCTGCTGGACACGTAAGTCCTGTTGTCCTCGAGGACTCTCCTCCCAGGGAGCAGACGTCGGGCCCGGCGCCGCCGGGGCCTGAGTCGGTGGCTGCTGAGTCTCCTGAGCTGGGTCTCAGGCTGACAGCCTTGGAATGCAGACTGTCTGCCTTCATGGATCAGCAGCGGGTGCTGATGGCCAGCCTCCCTGGCGCATCTGCCCCAACCACCAGGACATCGACGTCGAAGTCGACCCC
Organism: Ichthyophis bannanicus; assembly: GCA_033557465.1. Taxonomy (NCBI): domain Eukaryota; kingdom Metazoa; phylum Chordata; class Amphibia; order Gymnophiona; family Ichthyophiidae; genus Ichthyophis; species Ichthyophis bannanicus. The sequence goes on from CM066033.1 coordinate 489,273,409, forward strand.
AGAGACCGAGCCGATACTCGAGACCATGAAGGCTTGAGGTCGTCCTCGGTCGCGGTCACCCTCGACCTCCCGGTCGGGACCGAGGGCGTTGACACCAGTGCCTTCGGTATCGGGGCGGGTGCTGCCGGGCCCCGCGTGGTCAGAGCCCGACTCCTCTTCGGACGAGTCCACCTGGGATTTGGAGGACGAGGAGTCCCCCGATACCTTCAAGACTCGGTGCGTCCCGTCGGACTCACCGCAGTCTGAGCCCTGGAGTAGGTCCCCTCCGGACGATACCTGGTTCTCCGAGTTCGTTAGGGATATGGCCACTGCTTTGGCGATCCCAGCGGACCCCGAGGAGGAGCCTCGAGCCGAAGAGCTCGAGGCACTCCAGTATGACTCTCTCCTCCGAAGGAGGCCTTTACTGTACCGGTTCCTCCGATGCTGGAACGGCTCCTCTTCCGGATGTGGGAGGCACCGGCCTCGGCGCAGGTTCTGAGCAAGCGGGTCGATTCCATTTATCGACTCTGTAAGAGCCCTGGATTTCAGAAAGCGCAGCTACCGCACCATTCCATGGTGGTGGAATCGGCCATGCATCTTCTGAAAAGCCAGAAGATGCACTCCGTGGTGCCCCCCGGTCGGGAGGCCCGGAACCTGGATGCGTTTGGTAGAAAGTGCTTTCAGGGCTCGATGCTTGCTTGCTGTGTCCAGTCTTATCAGCTGTATATAGGCATGTACTTGCGGGACCTGGCAAAGGAGCTTGCCGGGTTCTCTGCTGGACTCTCCGGGGAACCTTTGCAGAGGTTCAAGTCCTTGTCTTCGGGGATCCGGGAATGCTCTAAGTTCATGTCCCGAGCGGCCTACGATGGCTTCGAGGCCTCGGCCCGTGTTGCGGCACCTGGCATCGCGGCTCAACGCCAGGCATGGCTGCAGTCATCGGACCTCGAGCCATGGGTGCAGGACAAGTTGGTTGATGTCCCTTGCCGAGGTGAGAACCTTTTTCGCAAGCCCATGGCCGAGAAGGCTGCTGAGCTCGAGACCAAGCATCTCACGAGGACAACGCTGTCTCGAAAGACTTCTGCCCCTTCACATCAGAAGAAGGGCTCGGGTAAGAAGTCCTTTTACCCGAGGAAGGTGGCTGCCTACAAACAGTTCCCACCTTACCAGGCCTCCCCCGCTCCCCCACAGGGTCAGCAGTCCAAGGGGCAGGGACATGGGCCCCGTAGGCAGAAGGCCCCCAAGCCTCCGGCTCCTGCTCCCACTCAGCAGGGTGGGGGATTTTGACTCCCAAAGCATAGCCTCTCCGTCTCTGCTGTCCCATCCCTGCACAGGAGGTCGACTAGCCCTGTTTGCCCACCGGTAGCCACCCATTACAGGGGACAACTGGGTCTTAAGCATAGTCCACAAGGGCTACTTGCTTCATTTTCATCAGTTGCCTCCCTATTTTCCAGGAGAGCCTCCAAGGCCTCCTCTCCATACAGTCCTCCTCCTGCAGGAGCTTCAGGGTCTGTTGCGAGACAAGGCGGTGGAGCCTGTGCCTCCCCACCTACAAGGTCACGATTTCTACTCCAGGTACTTCCTAGTACCAAAGAGAACAGGGGACCTCAGGCCTATTCTCGACCTCAGAAATCTCAACAAGTTCTTACAGAAGGACACTTGGAACACTTCTGCCCTACCTCCAGCAGGGAGATTGGCTATGCTCTTTAGATCTAAAGGATGCGTACACTCACATCCTCATTCATCCAGACCACAGAAAGTACCTCAGGTTCATTGTGGGAGGAAACCATTATCAGTACAGAGTGCTGCCATTTGGCCTCACCTCCGCCCCCAGGGTCTTTACCAAATGCCTGGCAATGGTGGCGGCCTACTTAAGGAATCAGGGTATCTTTGTCTTCCCCTATCTGGACGACTGGCTCATCAGGGGTGAGACGTGCCAGGAGGCCAGGCAAGCCACCCTCCGAACGATTTCTCTACTCTAACATCTGGGGTTTGTCATAAATTTCGCAAAGTCCACTTTGCTCCCCTCCCAAAACTTGGAGTTCTTAGGGGCAAGGCTAGACTCTCTGCAGGCAAAGGCTTTTTTGCCAGAGGACAGAGCCCAAAGACTGATAACCTTGGCAAACCAGTTTCTCAGCAGGTCACTGGTCTCCGCCAGGCTCTGCCTGAGGCTTCTTGGCCACATGGCTTCGACAGTACATGTGACTCCCAATGCCAGGCTTCAGATGAGACCTGCGCAGTGGTGTCTCAGGAATCAGTGGTCGCAGGCCACAGGGAGCCTCAGCGACAGAGTAAGGGTGTCCAGACCATTTCTGCACTCCCTATGTTGGTGGCTGCATCCCCTGAACTTACTGAAAGGGATGCCTTTTCAGCCTCCTGGGTTCACAGTGGTGTTGACCACCGATGCCTCCCTGCAGGGATTGGGGGCACCCTGTCTGGGTAAGTGCACCCAGGGCCTGTGGTCTCCCTCGGAGGCCAAGCAGTAGATCAATCTACTGGAACTACAGGCTATTCGCTTAGCCCTCAAGACTTTCTCTCAAACCCTGGCCCACCAGTCTGTCTTAGTACAAACAGACAATCAGGTAGCCATGTTTTATGTGAACAAACAGGGCGGCACTGGGTCCAGGCACCTTTTGTCAGGAGGCGCCGGACCTTTGCTTGTTTGCGCTCAGGCGCAACATGTTGCTCAGGGCGGTTTACCTCCCTGGCCAGGAAAATTACCTGGCAGACAGGTTGAGCAGGATTCTGCAGCCTCACGAATGGCAGCTCCATGCCTTGGTGGTTCAGAAGATCTTCCTGAGATGGGGACTTCCATCCATAGATCTATTTGCCATCCCCTTGAACAGACAGCTGCCCAGATGCTGCTCCAGACAACCGCATCCTCTGAGGCTAGCAGCAGATGCTTTTCAGATTTCCTGGTCCCAGAGCCCTCCTGTATGCGTTTCCTCTCACGCCTCTGGTGGCCCGAACCCTGTTCAAGATTCTACAGGACCAGGCCTCGGTCCTTCTGGTAGCCCCCAGGTGGCCGAGGCAACCTTGGTTCCCACTTCTGCTTCAACTAGCAATGGACACTCCACTACCGCTGGGGTTGCAGCCCGACCTTCTTTCTCAGGACCAGGGGTCTCTTCTGCACCCCAATCTCAAATCTCTCAATTTGATGGCCTGGAAGCTGCAAGGGTAGTTTTGGCTCCTTGGGGCCTACCTCCTGAAGTTGAAGAGGTCGTTCTGGCCTCTAGGAAGCAGTCCACTAGAAAAACCTATGCCCTGAAATGGAAGAGGTTTTCTGTGTGGTGTCAGCTGCGTACAGAGGATCCTTTCTCCTGTGCTGTACCAATGGTGCTTCAGTACCTGCTGCACTTATCCAATCAAGGCCTTAAGTCCAATTCTGTTCGGGTCCACCTCTCAGCTCTAGCAGCTCACCACTCACTGGTGGAAGGACACTCTCTGTCGGTTCACCCCTTGGTGTCCCGGTTTCTCAGAGGTTTGCTCTTTCTCAAGCCTCCTGTCTGTCCTCCAGCTCCTGAGTGGGAGTTGAATGTGGTCTTGCAGCAACTGACTCGCCAACCTTTTGAGCCGATGGCTACTTGTCCTCTCCGCTTCCTTTCCTGGAAGACACTCTTCCTGGTAGCCTTAACCTCGGCCAGACGAGTGAGTGAGCTTCAGGCCCTGGTCTGTGACAGGCCTTACACCCGCTTTTATAGGAACAGGGTAGTCCTTAGGACTCATCCAAAGTTCCTCCCTTAAGTTGTCTCCTCTTTCCACCTCAACCAGGAGGTGGGTTCTTCCAACATTCTTCCCTAGGCCTCATGCAAGCCAGGCTGAAGCGGTCCTGCATACCCTGGACTGTAGGAGGGCCTTACCCTTCTACCTTGACCGTACGCAGTGACATAGAAGGGCTACTCAGCTCTTCATCTCTTTTTACCCTAATAATTTGGGGTTAGCTGTGTCCAAGCTTACCTTGTCCATCTGGGTGGCTGACTGTATCACCTGGGCTTACAGGGCGGCTGACCGTCCCTTGCAGGGTCGGATCACGGCCCACCGTGTAAGGGCTATGGTTGCCTCAGTAGCTCATCTCCGCTCTGTACCGTTGGCAGACATCTGCAGGGCTGCAACTTGGTCCTCAAGCCAGACTTTTGCGGCCCATTTCTACCTGGAGAGGGAGTCCCGTAGGGACAGTGCTTTTGGCCAGGCAGTACTCCGGAATCTCTTTGAGGTTTAGGCAATTCCTGCCCTCCAGCCCTCCGTTGGGCTACCGGTGGAGGTTCTTTCAGTGAAAAGCCTTTCTTTGATGCTGGGACTAGAGGGAGTTCTCTTGTTCAGCCTGGGTTCCTGGTAGCCCAGAGCTAGGGAGTCGCCCATATGTGAGGACTGACTTCCTGCTTGGTCCTGGAGAAAGAGTAGTTACTCACCTGTAACAGGTGTTCTCCAGGAGCAGCAGGAATCAGTCCTCACAACCCTCCCTCCTCCCCTGGGAGTTGCAGTTGTACATAGTTTATCTTTCATTTTTGTGTGCCGTTTTTTAGCTATGTCATTTGACTGAGCAAGGTGGCACCTTTAGGCGGGAAGGGGACCGCGCATGCGTGCAGTATTCCCAAAGGCTTTCATAGAAAGCTGGGGAAATGCTTCGCAAGGGCTCCATCGACGTCGATGTCACCCATATGTGAGGACTGATTCCAGCTGCTCCTGGAGAACACCTGTAACAGGTGAGTAACTACTCTTTCTCTCCTGAGGGGGTAACCCTTCGCACGGTTCCTTCCTTCCTGCCCAAAGTGGTTACTCCTTTTCATGTCATTCAGCCCCTACTACTGCCTGCCTTCTCTAAAGAACAGCGTGCGAGTAGGTGCAAAAGTCTTCACTTCCTCAACCTCAAGCATGTTCTCTTTCGCTATTTGAAAGTTACCAATACCTTTCGCAAGACTGACCATCTTTTTGTTCTCCTTTCGGGGCCGCGCAAGGGTGTGGCTGCTTCCAAACCTTCTATCGCTAGGTGGCTGCGTCGTGCCATTGAATCGGCTTACATTCTCCAAGGCTAGCCGGTTCCAGAAGGGCTTCAAGCTCATTCCACTCGAGCCCAATCCACGTCATGGGCTGAGAGGTCCCACGTCCTTCCTCTCGATATTTGTTGAGTGGCCACCTGGTCATCCTTGTCCTCTTTTGTTCAGCACTATCGGTTGGATATACAGGCCCGAGAGGACAGTCGTTTCGGAGTTGGGGTGCTGTTGGCGGCTCTAACTGCCCACCCTGAGGGTGATTAGCTTGGGTACTTCCCGCTTGTCTGGACTGGTCTAGCAGTATGATCTGGAAGGAGAAATTTCACTTACTGTTAATTTCCTTTCCTGGAATGCTGCTAGACCAGTCCAGAACCCACCCAGCTTGTCAGAGGCACTGGTTCTTGTGCAGAGCAGCCGACAGTCATACGCTCCGCGAGCACTTCCAGAGTTTGTTTCCTGGGAATGTGTCAAAGCAGTCCTTTCAGACTTCTTCCTTTGGGAATGATATTTGATTCTCCTCTTCCGTTTTGAGTTTGGGTTGAGGGGTTGAGTTGCTTCCTTTTTAAGGGTTCATATTTGCGTTTTTTCACTGAGATGTTGCCCTTTTGGCTTGTTACATAGTTACTGAATAGGACCTCTAGGGGTATGCCTGTGTCACCCAGAGCCTGACCAATCACAGCTCTGGAGTTATTTTTCTCTGTCTCCCTATCTGCTGGCAGGGGTGCATAACCAGCTTGTCTGGACAGGTCTAGCAGTATTCCAGGAAAGGAAATTAACGGTATGTGAAATTTCTCCATCTTCTAATCTCTTCTTGACTAGGTAATTTCTCCTTTCTCCTCATTCTTACAGTTCAGTCAGAACCATTCCTGGGATCCTGGTGTAATTCATTTATAGCTAAAAGTAAGCAGCAAAAGCAGTCATACATTTAATCCAGTAAAGCAAAACGTGGATTGGCATATAGCACATCACATACTTTTTTTTTAAACATGAGGCTTGAGATGTATTACAACTATTAGATAAACTGAAGAGTAGCAAATCACCTGGGCTGGATGGTATACATCCAAGGGTGTTGAAAGAACTGAAATATGAGATTGCAGACCTGCTATTAGTAATCTGTGAACTATCATTAAAATCATCTCTAATACCTGAAAATTGGAGGATCGCCAATGTAACACCAATTTTTAAAAAGGGTTCCAGGAGTGATCCGGGAAACTACAGACCGGTGAGCCTGACGTCAGTACCCAGAAAAATGGTAGAAACCATCATAAAGAATAAAATTACTCAGCATGTAGATAGTCATGGCCTAATGGAAGACAGCCAACATGGCTTTAGACAAGGAAGATCTTGTCTTACTAATCTGTTATGTTTTTTTGAAGTTGTGAATAAACAGGTGGACAAAGGTGAGTCAGTTGATATAGTGTATCTGGACTTTCAGAAAGCCTTTGACAAGGTCCCTCATAAGAGACTTTTGGCAAAACTAAAGAGTCATGGGATAGGAGGCAGTGTACTACTGTGGATCAGGAACTGGTTAAAAGATAGAAAGCAGAGGATAGGGCTAAATGGCCAATTTTCCCAATGGAGAAAGGTGAATAGTGGTATACCCCAGGGATCTGTGCTGGGTCCGCTGCTTTTTGACATATTCATAAATGACCTGGAAAGTGAGGTTATCAAATTTGCAGATGACACAAAACTATTTAAAGTTGTTAAAACCCAAGAGGATTGTGGAAAATTGCAAGAGGATCTTGATAAATTGGAAGACTGGGCATCAAAATGGCAGATGAAATTTAATGTGGACAAGTGCAAAGTTATGCACCTAGGGAAGAACAACCCAAACTATGGTTGCACGATGCAAGGTTCCACATTAAGAACCACCACCCAAGAAAAAGATTTAGGCGTCATTGTGGATACTATGTTAAAACCCTTGGCCCAGTGTGCAGCAGCGGCCAAGAGAGCAAATAGAATGCTAGGTATCATAAGGAAAGGAATGGAAAATAAAACAAAAGATATTATAATGCCTCTATATCGTTCCATGGTGAGACCGCACCTTGAATATTGTGTGCAATTCTGGTTGCCGTATCTTAAAAAGGATATAGCAATTTTAGAAAAGGTTCAGAGAAGAGCCACAAAATGGTAAAGGAGATGGAAGGATACTCCTATGAAGAAAGGCTAAAAAGGTTAGGGCTCTTTAACCTGGAAAAGAGACGGCTGAGGGGAGATATGATAGAAGTCTATAAATTAATGAACGGAGTGGAACGGGTAAACGTAGATCGATTGTTTACGCTATCAGAATATAGAAAGACTAGGGGACATGCAATGAAGCTACAGGGTAAACTATTTAAGACTAATAAAAGAAAATATTTTTTCACTCAACATGTAATCAAACTCTGGAATTTGTTACCGGAGGACGTAGTAAAGGCTGTTAGTGTAGCTGGGTTTAAAAAAGGTTTGGACAAGTTCCTGGAGTTAAGGTCCATAAACCATTATTAAGAAGGGACCCAGGATATCAATGTTTGGCCCAGTACAAGCATTGTGGAACCTGTGTCTTTTGGGGAAACTGCTAGGTATGTATGACCTAGATTGGCCACTGTTGGAAACAGGATGCTGGACTTGATGGACCTTGGTCTGACTCAGTATGGCATATCTTATGCTCTTATGATTAAGACAACAACATACAAGACATTCCATTGAGTCAAAAGGACAAGAAGCATACAGTAGAACCCAGAATACCCTGTGTATTACAGCCCCATTTTTAAAACAGCTATATCAAGACAGGAACCGCCCCCCCCCCCCCCAAACCAACAACAGCAAATATACAAACCATCCCCCTTTTGCCCACCCCCTTCACCTGACTGGAGGTCACACACCCAATCATGCAATCAGCATTCAGTTGACTTACTAAGGCTATACACTCACACAAAAGTTCCCAGATGATATCAAAATGCAGCTGCTTCAACTTATGTGTACATGTCACCTGTTCCATATTATTAAGGTCCCATGTGCATACCAGCCACCGAGTCAAAAAGGGGTCCGCAGCCTGCTTCCAGGCTGAGGCCAGATTCAACTTCATTGCAGTCATACAGTGTTTCACCAGTGCTATCTGCAGGGTCCTAGCCCAAGGCACTGTCCCATTAAGCAAAAAGATGCTTGGATCCCATGGAATGGCCAAACCCAGACATCACAGCCAGTACTGAACAATAGCCCTGGATTATGGGGTATCTCCACCAGATATGTGCAAGGGTCCCATGGCCACCGCAGCAGCATCAGCACAACCCAGACAAGGCAGGGTATGCTTGGGCCAGCCATGCTGGGATCATGTACCACCCATACAAGATTTTAGACTTTTTCTTCCGGGCAATAACTGCTATAGAACTCCGCCACAGGCTTCCCTCTATCTGTTCTCACTGCTGATCAGTATATTGAATTTGCAAAGTCTGAGACCAGTAAACTCAATGTTTTCCCACTTTAAAGCAAAGTTCTGCAGACAAGCATAATAGGGCAGAAATTAACCCCTTTGTGGAATTCTGTTCCTCGCATAAGGATTCCAACTCCATAAGCGACTGAGCCACTTAGCTCCTGGTCTCCTTGTGACCCATACAGTGCACCTCCTGGGTATAGTAGTAAGTGTGGTGACTGGGCAGGTCAGACTCGCCTTGCAGTTCCTGAAAGAGCTGTCGGCCATCCTCAAACAGTTGTCCATCACTGCATAGCCCAGCTTCCCTCCAAAGCTGGACGATACCAGAGCGTATCCCCTTCCCAAAAGCCTTATCAGCAGTGGGAGATAATGGCGTAAGGGAAGCACCCCTCTGCCAAAATATTTATCCTAGCATCTAATGGTATGCTTCATGTAGGGATTTCCTCTGCATCCACTCACCCAGAGGCCCACCCACAATCACAACTGCCCAACTAGGTCAGGTGCCCCCATCGTTCAATACGCACCCAACACTTATTTGCAGGATCCATCCATTCCACACATGGATAGACCTGCAGCGCGCATAGTACCATTTCAGATTCAGAACACCCATGCCTCCCCGTCGAGAATGTGCATATAAAACATGCTGTGCTATTCTCGGCTGCCACACAGATTTAATTAAAAGGCTCTGCCAAGACTCCAACACATCCCAAGGCAAGGCAATTGGGAGAACCTGGAACAAATAAAGAAAGCACAGAAGGACCATCATATTCAGCACTGCTATTTGGCCAAACCAGGATAGAAGCAGGTCAGACCATAGCTGCAAATCTCCTTGTATCTGCCGCAAGAGCGGAACTTAATTGAAACGATAAAGCACCCCAGGGTTTGCCATTAGGTACACCTCCAAATAGCACATAGAAGACACCACCCACCGAAATGGGAAACTAGCACGGAGGTGCTCATGTAGACTCGTGGGCAGATTATATCTAAAATCTTCGACTTAGCATAATTGATCTGAAAGCTGGACACATGAGCATACTCCTCAAACAAATGCATCCGATTAGGTAGCAATATTAAGGGTTACATCAGAGTAAGCAGGAAATCATCCGCGAACAAAGCAATATTATACCCTGCGTCCTCCATGCAAATCCCATGAACATCTCTAAAAGCTGGAAACTGTTGCGCCAGGGGCTCCATCAACAGAGCAAACAAAAAAGGAGAAAGCTGGCACCCCTGTCTTGTCCCATGCTCCAGCTGAGAAAACTCCAAACTACCACCATTCACTCAGATACACACCCAAGGGTCCCATACAAGCTTTTTAACCATCCCATGTAATGGGACCCAAAGTCCATCTTCCCCAGCACACCCCACAAGAACTCCCAGTTCATCCTATCAAATGCCTTCTCTGCATCAGCTCCCAAGAGTAGGACCTGCCGATGATCCTGTCGAGCCACATGCACCAACTGCAGTGCCTGGCAGATGCCATCAGCTGCCTGATGGTTGGCCACAAATTCCAGCTGGTCACCATGCACGAAGCGGGTAAGAATCGCATATCAGCCGGTATGATGAGGCCTCTGTTTTAGGCTTCCCTGGCTTGGGAATCAAAGAGACGACAGTATCCACCTGTGATGGGTGGCAAACCACACCCTCTCAGTACTTCATTAAAAATCTCTGTCAATACTCGGACCAAATGTGGGGGGGGGGCAAAACATTTATAGTAATCCAGAAGTAACCCATCAGACCCCAGTGACTTCCCAGCCGGTAAAGCCCTGGTCGCTAACTGCACCTCTTGAGCAGTTATATCGGCTTCCAAGCAATCCCTTTGGGACTCTGTTAAATCCTTCAGAATTACATCTCTGAGGTAGTCCTCAATTTGAGATGGGTTCATCGGTTCTGCATGATAAAGCCTCTCAAAAAAAATCCACAAAAAACACTTGAATTTCACTAGGTTTAATGCATAAGCGAACCCTGCAATCATATAGCTTCCAAACCACCTGACTGGACTGCTGCATATGTAGCTGTAAGGCCAAGAACCGCCCCACCTTATTCCCCTTCTCATAAAATATTTGGCTGAGGCGACGTCGCTAAATCTCTGGATCCCATTCCATAAACTCATCAGGTTTCGCCCTCACAGCCATCCATTTCCATACTTGTTTAGACCCTGTTTGCGCATCGTGCGCCTCCACATACAAGGTACGGATATCACACTACGCCGTCTCCGATAGTATGCTGTATTGGCAATCAACTGCCCCCGCGCCATGCCTTAAAAGGCATCCCACACAATGGGCACAGCAACTTCAGAGGCACAGTACAGTTCATAAAACTCTTGTATAAAAGATTCATGCTTCTGAACTGCATTGGGATGCATCAAAAAAGCTTTTATGCAAACCACCTGACGGGTGCAGGGTCCCAGTCCATGCACTTCAAAGTCCACTGAACTGGATGCATGGTCTGACCACGTGATCAGCCCCAGTTCTGCCCCCCTCCACTGATCAGCCAAACGGTGATCCAGCAGAAGATAGTCAATTCGTGTGTGGACTCGATGTACCAGTAAAAAATACTGTACATATATCTCTGTTGGTCACGATTAGATCTCGCCACACATCCCTCAAACTTAACTCCTTCAAGACCCTCATCAGGGCCCTACTAGCCCCATCCACCCTCTAGGCCCCCCGTCCCATAGAATCCAGTCATGGCTGCAAAGTCCCCCATCAGGATGAGCTTACTCACTGCAAAAGCTGCGAAATTAGCGCTAAGGTTGTCAAAAAAGCAGGCCTGACCCACATTAGCAGTGGTGTAAAGTTCCTCCCCATACAGCCGTACACTCAAAAAAACTCCACTGCCCTTCTCTATTGCGCTAAACCCCTTCAACCGCATATTGCAAGAATTTATGAAATATAATCGCCACCCCATATTTTTTCTTCCCCTTACCATCAGTCGCCGCCCACATCTCTCGATAAGGCCATCTCCGCAACCAGGCCGTGCAGCTCTGCGGTAGATGGGTCTCCTGAAAGAGGACTATATCCCCTCTCAAGAGCTTCAACTCCCTTAAACAGTAAAGAACGTTTGCAAGGGGAGTTCAAGCCCTTAACATTAAAGGAAGCGACCCTCAACATCAGTTGGCTGTATAAGCTGCTGGGAAATTCCATCTCATTTCCAAAGCCCCCCATGCAGACACCATTCCAGATAACATAATTCACCCTAAAACAACCACACTACCACACACACACACCTCTGCCAGTCCATCCACACCCACACCCTCTATCCTCATTCTCCCCCAGTTCCCCCTGCCTCCCCCAACCCCCCCCCCCCATAAATAGCTGCCTGCACTATAGTCAGGCGCCGGGAAGCAACCCATCACACCCACATTAGGCTTCTTCGAACACAGCAACCCCCTCCTACATGTGTAACCATTCCTCCCAAATATCATGCAACAATTCAACTCCTACCATCCAAATTAACCAACTCTCTAACCTGTAGCACCCAAAGCAACACTTATAGATCCCTACCAATTTGGAAACTCCCCTATAACCGCTGAACAGGTCCAGGCACTGTAATCACCCCCACAAGTCCAGTACCCACACATCAGCTACCAGTACAGTCCACAAGAGTCCTCCGGTAGCCAAAAATGTTTATCAACAGTCTGCTGACTCCAACCACTCATGTGCATGTGCCACCTACTTTAGTCCACTTTGGCTGTGCAGGTCGCTGAGCTGGGGAGGACAGGTTGGGAGTCATTCGCCGCCAAGCCTCAGCAAGATCTTTGACGGCAGATCACTTCCCCGCCCAGCGTAAAATACATCCGAAATGGGAATGACCAGGAATAGTGAACATTCTCTTTAAGGAGTACTTCAATAGCCGGTTTCATTTCACGCCACCACACCAACGTGAAGGCTAACAGATTTTGATAAAAAGAAACTACAGCTCTTTCTTATTAAAATTGCTTGGTTTCCTGCCCACAGCGCAGCACCAGGTCCACATCCTGGAACTGAAGAAAGTGCAAAACAATATCTCCTGGTTCTCCAGGACCAAGCAGGAAGTGAGTCCTCACATATGGGTGACATCGACGTCGATGGAGCCCCTGCGGAGCATTTCCCCAGCTTTCCATGAAAGCCTTTGGGAATACTGCACGCATGCGCGGTCCCCTTCCCGCCTAAAGGTGCCATCTTGCTCAGTCTCTCTTTTTCCGTGGAGCCCGTCGGATGTGTGTCCTAGTTCACCCGGAAAATAGTTCGATTTTTTTTCGTCTCTTCCTTGCGATTTCTTCGCGGTTTTTGTCTCCGGTTCGACGCCGGTTCCCCTTCTCGACGGGTTCGGTACACCACTATCGAGCCCAATCTTATTTTTTTGGTTTTTGCCCTTCGTGTCTGGCGTTCGCGCCCTTTTTTTCTTTTTCCATGGAAGGCCGGTCCTTTGACCTCGCGGGGACTCTTTTTTTCCCTGATGGCTTCCAGTGGTTTTAAGAAGTGTGATCGGTGCAAGAAACTAATGTCTCTCACCGACACACACGACTGCTGCCTTCGGTGCCTCGGTCCTGATCATGATCCTAAGATCTGTGGACCGTATGGAAAAATGTCCACTAAGGCACTGCGAAGTCATCAGCACCAGAAGGAAAGGCTTTTCTCCGATTCGGCCTCCGGCCAAGCCCGAACCTCGTCTGAGGCCTCGACGTCTCGGGAGTCTGACCCCGAGCATCGTCGGGGTGCCTCGGAGAGGGGGTCCCCCGAGCGGGAGTGAAAGAGGAAGAAGCGGCTCGCGAGGGCGGCGTCGGAGGAGGTCCCTGGCTCCTCGAGGGCTAGGTCTCGGACCCCTGACCGCCGTCCCGGGCCCGTGGAACAGGAGAAGCCGTCAAAAGTACCTCGGGTGGAGCCGGAGTCTGCTGGACACGTAAGTCCTGTTGTCCTCGAGGACTCTCCTCCTAGGGAGCTGACGTCGGGCCCAGCGCTGCCGGGGCCCGAGTCGGCAGCTGCTGAGTCTCCTGAGCTGGGTCTTAGGCTGACAGCCTTGGAGTGCAAACTGTCTGCCTTCATGGATCAGCAGCGGGTGCTGATGGCCAGCCTCGCTGTCGCATCTGCCCCGACCACAGGGACATCGACGTCGAAGTCGACCCCTGAGACCGAGCCGATACTCGAGACCATGAAGGCTCGAGGTCGTCCTCGGTTGAGGTCACCCTCGACCTCCCGGTCGGGACCGAGGGTGTGGACGCCAGTGCCTTCGGCGTCGGGGGGGTGCTGCCGGGCCCCACGTGGTCGGAGCCTGACTCCTCTTCGGACGAGTCTGCCTGGGAGACGGAGGACGAGGAGTCCCCCGATACTTTCAAGACTCGGTGCTTCCCGTCGGACTCACTGCAGTCTGAGCCCCGGAGTAGGTCCCCTCCGGAGGATACCCGGTTCTCTGAGTTCGTGCGGGATATGGCCACTGCTTTGGCAATCCCGGCGGATCCCGAGGAGGAGCCGAAGAGCTCGAGGCCCTCCAGTATGACTCTCCTCCGAAGGAGGCCTTTACTGTGCGGGTTCCTCCGATGCTGGCCTGCCACTGCGCCGGTTTTGAGCAAGCGGGTCGATTCCATTTATCGACTCCGTAAGGGCCCTGGGTTTCAAAAGGCGCAGCTACCGCACCATTCCATGGTGGTGGAATCGGCCATGCATCGTCTGAAAAGTCAGAAGATGCACTCCGCTGTGCCCCCTGGCAGGGAGGCCCGGAACCTGGATGCGTTCAATAGAAAGTGCTTCCAGGGCTCGATGCTTGTTTGCCGTGTCCAGTCTTACCAGCTGTACATGGGCATGTACTTGCGGGACCTGGCAAAGGAGCTTGCCGGGTTCTCTGCTGATCTCTCCGGGGAACCTTTGCAGAGGTTCAAGTCCTTGTCTTCGGGGATCCGGGAATGCTCTAAGTTCATGTCCCGAGCGGCCTACGATGGCTTTGAGGCCTCGGCCCGTGTTGCGGCTGCCGGCATTGCGGCTCGACGCCAGGCATGGCTGCAGTCATCCAACCTCGAGCCATGGGTTCAGGACAAGTTGGTCGATGTCCCTTGCCGAGGTGAAAACCTTTTTGGCAAGCCCATGGCCGAGAAGGCTGCTGAGCTCGAGACTGAGCATCTCACGAGGACAAGGCTGTCTCGAAAGACTTCTGCCCCTTCACACAAGAAGAAGGGCTCGGGTAAAAAGTTCTTTTACCCGAGGAAGGCGACTGCCTACAAACAGTTCCCACCTTACCAGGCCTCCCCTGCTCCCCCACAGGGTCAGCAGGCCAAGGGGCAGGGCCATGGGCCCCGTAGGCAGAAAGCTCCCACTCAGCAGGGTGGGGGTTTTTGACTCCCAAGGCATAGCTTCTCCATCTCTGCTGTCCCATCCCTGCACAGGAGGTCGCCTAGCCCTGTTTGCCCATCAGTGGCCTCCCATTACAGGGGACAACTGGATCTTAAGCATAGTCCACAAGGGCTACTTGCTTCATTTTCATCAGTTGCCTCCTCCCTATTTTCCAGGAGAGCCTCCAAGGCCTCCTCTCCATACAGCCCTCCTCCTGCAGGAGCTCCAGGGTCTGTTACGAGCCCAGGCGGTGGAGCCTGTGCCTCCCCACCTACAAGGTCACGGTTTCTACTCCAGGTACTTCCTAGTACCAAAGAGAACAGGGGATCTCAGGCCTATTCTCGACCTCAGAAATCTCAACAAGTTCTTAGAACATAAGAACATAAGATATGCCATACTGGGTCAGACCAAGATCCATCAAGCCCAGCATTCTGTTTCCAACAGTGGCCAATCTAGGTCATACGTACCTAGCAGTTTCACCAAGGGACACAGGTTCCACAATGCTTGTACTGGTTCAAGCATTGATATCCTGGGTCCCTTCTTAATAATGGTTTATGGACCTTTCCTCCAGGAACTTGTCCAAACCTTTTTTAAACCCAGCTACACTAACAGCCTTTACTACATCCTCCGGTAACAAATTCCAGAGTTTGATTACACGTTGAGTGAAAAAATATTTTCTTTTATTAGTCTTAAATAGTTTACCCTGTAGCTTCATTGCATGTCCCCTAGTCTTTCCATATTCTGATAAGGTAAACAATCGATCTACGTTTACCCGTTCCACTCCGTTCATTAATTTATAGACTTCTATCATATCTCCCCTCAGCCGTCTCTTTTCCAGGTTAAAGAGCCCTAACCTTTTTAGCCTTTCTTCATAGGAGTAGCCTTCCATCCCCTTTACCATTTTGGTGGCTCTTCTCTGAACCTTTTCTAAAATCGCTATATCCTTTTTAAGATACGGCGACCAGAATTGCACACAATATTCAAGGTGCGGTCTCACCATGGAACGATATAGAGGCATTATAATATCATTTGTTTTATTTTCCATTCCTTTCCTTATCATACCTAGCATTCTATTTGCTCTCTTGGCCGCCGCTGCACACTGGGCCGAGGGTTTTAACAAGGTATCCACAATGACGCCTAAATCTTTTTCCTTGGTGGTAGTTCCTAATGTGGAACCTTGCATCGTGTAACCATAGTTTGGGTTGTTCTTCCCTAGCTGCATAACCTTGCACTTCTCCACATTAAATTTCATCTGCCATTTTGATGCCCAGTCTTCCAATTTATCAAGATCCTCTTGCAATTTTCCACAATCCTCCTGGGTTTTAACAACTTTAAATAGTTTTGTGTCATCTGCAAATTTGATAACCTCACTTGTTGTTCCACTTTCCAGGTCATTTATGAATATGTCAAAAAGCAGCGGACCCAGCACAGATCCCTGGGGTACACCACTATTCACCTTTCTCCATTGGGAAAATTGGCCATTTAGCCCTACCCTCTGCTTCCTATCTTTTAACCAGTTCCTGATCCACAGTAGTACACTGCCTCCTATCCCATGACTCTTTAGTTTTGCCAAAAGTCTCTCATGAGGGACTTTGTCAAAGGCTTTCTGAAAGTCCAGATACACAATATCAACCGACTCACCTTTGTCCACCTGTTTATTCACTCCTTCAAAAAAACATAACAGATTAGTAAGACAAGATCTTCCTTGTCTAAAGCCATGTTGGCTGTCTCCCATTAGGTCATGACTATCTACATGCTGAGTAATTTTATTCTTTATGATGGTTTCTACCATTTTTCCAGGCTCACTGGTCTGTAGTTTCCCGGATCACCCCTCGAACCCTTTTTAAAAATTGGTGTTACATTGGCGATCCTCCAATCCTCAGGTATTAGAGATGATTTTAATGATAGTTCACAGATTACTGATAGCAGGTCTGCAATCTCAAATTTCAGTTCTTTCAACACCCTTGGATGTATACCATCCGGCCCAGGTGATTTGCTACTCTTCAGTTTATCTAATAGTTGTAAGACATCTTCCCGATATATCGATATTTCCTTCAATTCTTCCACACCTTTAAATACCACTTCAGTCATGGGTAACATCCCTACATCTTCCTCAGTAAAGACCGAAGCAAAGAATTCATTCAGTCTCTCCGCTATCGCCTTGTCGCCTCTTAGTGCTCCTTTAACCCCTTTATCATCTAATGGACCAACTGACTCTCTCACAGGTTTTTTGCTACGAATGTACTTGAAAAGGTCTTTATTTCGCGTTTTTGCTTCCGCAGCAAGCTTCTTCTCAAATTCTCTCTTTGCCTGCCTTATCAATGCCTTGCATTTGACTTGCCAGTGCTTGTGCTGTTTCCAGGTTTCATCGTTTGGCTCTTTTTTCCATTTCCTGAAAGATGCTTTTTTGGCAACAACAGCCTCTCTGACCTCACCTTTAAACCATGCTGGCAGTTTTTTGGACTTCCTTCCACTTTTCTTAAAGCGTGGAATACAGCTGGTCTGGGCTTCCAAGATAGTATTTTTCAACAACACCCAAGCTTGATGTACGTCTTTAACCTTTGCAACTGCTCCTTTTAGTTTTTTCTTAACTGTTTTCCTCATTTTATCATAGTCTCCCTTTCGAAAGTTAAAGGGTAGTACTGTGGATTTCCTTACTATCCCTCCTCCACTAATTAAATCAAAGGTGATCATGCTATGATCACTATTGCCAAGTGGCCCCAACACCCTTATCTCTTGCACTACATCTGGTGTTCCACTAAAGACTAGGTCTAATATTGCTTCCCCTCTGGTTGGTTCATGAACCAGCTGCTCCAAGAAGCAGTCATTTATTTCATCTAGGAACTTTATCTCCCTAGCATGTCCTGTTGTGACACTGACCCAGTCGATGCCGGGGTAATTGAAATCACCCATTATTATTACTGCACTGTAACTTTTGCTAGCTTCCTTGATTTCTTTGAGCATTTCATCATCCATTTGTTCATTCTGGCCAGGCGGACGATAGTACACCCCCACTGCCATCGCCTTCCCCTTTTTACATGGAATTTCAATCCATAGAGATTCTACAGCAAATTTTGTTTCTTGCAAAACTTTAATCCTTTCTGACTCAATGTCCTCTCTAACATAGAGCGCAACCCCTCCACCAATTTGGTCAGCTCTATCATTACGATATAGTTTGTACCCAGGTATCACAGTGTCCCACTGGTTGTCCTCCTTCCACCATGTCTCTGATAGAAGGAAAAGTTCAAGATGCTTACTCTTGGAACACTTCTGCTCTACCTCCAGCAGGGAGATTGGCTATGCTCTTTAGATCTAAAGGATGCGTACACTCACATCCTCATTCATCCAGACCACAGAAAGCACCTCAGGTTCATTGTGGGAGGAAACCATTATCAGTACAGGGTGCTGCCATTTGGCCTCACCTCCGCCCCCAGAGTCTTTACCAAATGCCTGGCAGTGGTGGCGGCCTACTTGAGAAATCAGGTTATCTTTGTCTTCCCCTATCTGGAAGACTGGCTCATCAGGGGTCAGACGTGCCAGGAGGCCAGGCAAGCCACCCTCTGAACGATTTCTCTACTACAACATCTGGGGTTTGTCATAAACTTTGCAAAGTCCACTTTGCTCCCCTCCCAAAACTTAGAGTTCATAGGGGCCAGACTAGACTCTCTGCAGGCAAAAGCTTTCTTGCCAGAAGACAGAGCCCAAAGACTGATGACCTTGGCAAACCAGTTTCTCAGCAGGTCACTGGTCTCAGCCAGGCTCTGCCTGAGGCTTCTTGGCCACATGGCTTCGACAGTGCATGTCACACCCCATGCAAGGCTTCATATGAGGCCTGCGCAATGGTGCCTCAGAACTCAGTGGTCGCAGGCCACAGGGATCCTCAGAGACAGAGTAAGGGTGTCCAGACCATTCCTGCACTCCCTCCGTTGGTGGCTGCATCCCCCCAACTTACTGAAAGGGATGCCTTTTCAGCCACCTGGGTTCACAGTGGTATTGACCACCGATGCCTCTCTACAGGGCTGGGGAGCACACTGTCTGGGCTAGTGCACCCAGGGCCTGTGGTCTCCCTGGGAGGCCAAGCAGCAGATCAGTCTACTGGAGCTTCGGGCTATTCGCTTAGCCCTCAAGACTTTCTCTCAAACCCTGGCTCACCAGTCTGTTTTAGTTCAAAGAGACAATCAGGTAGCCATGTTTTATGTGAACAAACAGGGAGGCACTGTGTCCAGGCTCCTTTGTCAGGAGGCGCAGGACCTTTGCTTGTTTGCGCTCAGGCACAACATGTTGCTCAAAACGTTTTATCTTCCTGGCCAGGAATATTACCTAGCAGACAGGTTGAGCAGAATTCTGCAGCCACACGAGTGGCAGCTCCATCCCTTGGTAGTTCAGAAGATCTTCCTGAGATGGGGACTTCCATCCATAGATCTCTTTGCCAGTCCCCAGAACAGGCAGCTGCCCAAGTTCTGCTCCAGGCAACCGCATCCTCTGAGACTAGCAGCAGATGCTTTTCTGATTTCCTGGTCCCAAGGCCTCCTATATGCGTTTCCTCCCACGCCTCTGGTGGCCCGAACCCTGTTCAAGGTACTACAGGACCAGGCCTCGGTCCTTCTGGTAGCCCCCAGGTGGCCGAGACAGCCTTGGTTCCCACTTCTGCTTCAGCTGGCAGTGGACACTCCACTACCTCTAGGGTTGCAGCCCGACCTTCTTTCTTAAGACCAGGGGTCTCTTCTGCACCCCAATCTCAAATCTCTCAATTTGATGGCCTGGAAGCTGCAAGGGTAGTTTTGGCTCCTTGGGGCCTATCTCCTGAAGTTGAGGAGGTCGTCATGGCCTCTAGGAAGCAGTCCACTAGAAAAACCTATGCCCTGAAGTGGAAGAGGTTTTCTGTGTGGTGTCAACTGTGTACAGAGGATCCTTTCTCCTGTGCTGTACCAGTGGTGCTTCAGTACCTGCTGCACTTATCCAATCAGGGCCTTAAGTCCAATTCTGTTCGGTTCCACCTCTCAGCTCTAGCAGCTCACCACTCACTGGTGGAAGGACACTCTCTGTCGGTTCACCCCTTGGTGTCCCGGTTTCTCAGAGTTTTGCTCTTGCTCAAACCTCCTGTCCGTCCTCCAGCTCCTGAGTGGGAGTTGAATGTGGTCTTGCAGCAACTGACTCGCCCACCTTTTGAGCCGATGGCTACTTGTCCTCTCTGCTTCCTTTCCTGGAAGACTCTCTTCCTAGTAGCCTTAACCTCGGCCAGACGGGTGAGTGAGCTTCAGGCCCTAGTCTGTGACAGGCCTTACACCCGCTTCTATAGGAACAGGTTAGTCCTTAGGACTCATCCAAAGTTCCTCCCTAAAGTTGTCTCCTCTTTCCACCTCAACCAGGAGGTGGTTCTTCCAACATTCTTCCCTAGGCCTCATGCAAGCCAGGCTGAAGCGGTCCTGCATACCGTGGACTGTAGGAGGGCCTTATCCTTCTACCTTGACCGTACGCAAGGACATAGAAGGGCTACTCAGCTCTTCATCTGTTTTGACCCTAATAATTTGGGGTTAGCTGTGTCCAAGCATTACTTGTCCATATGGGTGGCTGACTGTATCACCTGGGCTTACAGGGCGGCTGACCTTCCCTTGCAGGGTCGGGTCACGGCCCATCGTGTCAGGGCAATGGCTGCCTCAGTAGCTCATCTCCGCTCTGTACCATTGGCAGACATCTGCAGGGCTGCAACTTGGTCCTCAAGCCAGACTTTTGCAGCTCATTACTGCCTGGAGAGGGAGTCCTGTAGGGACAGTGCTTTTGGTCAGGCAGTGCTCTGGAATCTCTTTGAGGTTTAGGCAACTCCTGCCCTCCAGCCCTCCGTTGGGCTACCGGTGGAGGTTCTTCAGTGTAAAGCCTTTCTTTGATGCTGGGACTAGAGGGAGTTCTCTTGTTCAGCCTGGGTTCCTGGTAGCCCAGAGCTAGGGAGTCATCCATATGTGAGGACTGACTTCCTGCTTGGTCCTGGAGAAAGAGAGGTTACTCACCTCTAACAGGTGTTCTCCAGGAGCAGCAGGAATCAGTCCTCACAACCCTCCCTCCTCCCCTGGGAGTTGCAGTTGTACATAGTTTATTTTACATTTTTGTGTGCTGTTTTTTAGCTATGTCATTTGACTGAGCAAGATGGCACCTTTAGGCGGCAAGGGGACTGCGCATGCATGCAGTATTCCCAAAGGCTTTCATGGAAAGCTGGGGAAATGCTCCGCAGGGGCTCCATCGACATCGATGTCACCCATATGTGAGGACTGATTCCTGCTGCTCCTGGAGAACACCTGTTACAGGTGAGTAACTACTCTTTTATTACCCAGGGGCTTACCGAGAGCACGGTGCGCATGTTCAGTGTCCATTTTCGCCACCCAAGGCTCCACATTGTCATCAGTCAAATGTCCCCCACCAAAGCCTCCACATTTTCTGTTCTTGAGCCCTTGGGACCCCTCCCCCCCGAATTCATACTTTGTTGTGCCTGTTTCTGTTTTCTAAATCGTCCAACTTGTAGGTAATCTCCATCACCTGCACCTTGTGCCAGTCCATTGCACACTGCAATTCCGTGAGTAATTCTGCATGCTCCTCCACTTTTGTTTCAACTTCCTCCACTTGGCCTCCCCGCTCTCTAATATCAGCATGGATATCCTCAATTTTAGCTAACACATTTCTTGCATACACGGAACATAGCAGCCATAGCTTTGAATCCCTGTCAAAATTTGTGTTTTGGGAAGTCCTGCTCACCCTCGCCTCCCTCTTTGGTCTCCAATTCCATCGACATCACACTTACTGGGGATGTAGCATGTGCACTTTCCTGGCTCTGCAGCCTTTGAGATGCCCGCGGTTTTTCACAGATCTGCACTCTTCATTTTTGCAGCCATCGCAGCCCCAATGTGGTTTTTAAGCTGTGTCCACGCTGTTTCTCGAGTCCAGCTCCACCGATCACAATCAGGCAGAGGGCAAATAATTGCTAAGGGTGCAGGAACTGATTCCTTAAGCCACCATTCGCTGGGGTGATGTCACTTCCTCTCGTCATGCCCCTTTTAAGGTCAAAAGAAGGTATCATAAAAGAATATATCATGAGTAATGTCAAAAGGTTGCATCCTAGAGTCTTCCAGAAGTATCTAGAGCCTAGATGTTCAGACTGAAATCAAATTATTTCAAATCATATACCTCAATTACAATAAAAAATATTTTTAATGTCATGCTTCCTTATTTAATCAAAAAGTCAGTGTCCAAAGATGTCCTATTTAAACTTTCAAAAATTATATCATATAGCCTTCAAAAACAATTATTTCAAGTACTTTTCTTGTACAAACAGCAAGTCCTCAGCATAAACATAAGTTCAAATGAAGCATAGCCTCAGCAGCTAATTCAGGGCAAGAGGCTTCCAAAAACACTGTATGTCCATTTTATGGAGAAAACCATTTCAAATGAACATGTGACCTAACTCCATTTTTAGCACCCATGGCTGACCCACCTATGGTGGCAGCCCTTGGTTGGTAGCACAGTGGCTTTGTGCCGCCACTTTGGCGCCCACAGCAGGCCATGTGCTTCGGCACACTTGGTCTGCCTCAGTTAGCAAAGTTCCTGCTTTTAAAGTGCTGTTGTCACTGCCGCTCCCCCAGAAGATGGAATTGGTAGCAGGGGACAGCAGCATGGCTCAGCACAGTAGGGGGAGCGGCACTGCCAGGGCTCCTGCCTGGGGCAGCAGAAAACCTTGCGCTGGCTCTCTTAGTACCATATGGTATTTTACCAGAGACCTGCCTCCATCAGGGGCAGATTTCACTAGACAATTAGAAAGTAAAAGAACTAACAGGTAAAATATTGTTCAGAATAGTAAGTGGTGATGTAAACTACAGACACATTCAGTTCTAAATGGATTCCATGTCTGACAACAACTTATGTGAGGTTTATTGCACTGGTGGCCTTCTATTTGTACAAGATGCAAATGCAATGCAATGTGTGCCTTCGAGTCAGTCCTGGTGACCCAGAAGCTCCTGGGTTTTCTTGGCAGTGTCACCGGAAGTAGATAATTTATTTAGCTGTCTATCTACTTACTTGGTTGCGGGTGGGTAGGTAGTTTAACTACAGATCTAAAATCCTAGGAGGTTACAACAAAACGGGCATTAAAAAATTATCAAGATGTACACTCAAAATCCTTCCATGCTTCCTTAAATTATCCCATAGCAGTATACCATCTAACATTGCAACCAGAAAGGTTCTACATCTCCCAGCAAAAGCCATAGTAAAATAAATAGGCTTTTAGCTTCTTCCTAACCCTAAGTACGTGAGTAAGACTTCTTAATTCGAAAGGGAGAAAATTTCACAATTGAGGGGCAGCAATAGAAAATGCCCAAGAATACATGTTAAAGAAACCTCACATAAGAATGGAGTGATCAGAAGAGACCGACCAGCTGACCGCAGCCTGTCTCCAGGAGCATAATACTGCAAAGCTGCAGAAATGTAATGTGGGATCTCTCCAGTCAAAGCTTGGAAAACCACTTCTAAACTTTCCACAAAACCGGAAGCTAGTGTAGAGATGACAAAATAGAGTTATATGCTTGTACCGATTTACCCCTACCAGCAACAAAGTTGTTGAATTTTGAACAATCTATAGAGCTCAAATAGAACGTGCATGTAGGCCTAAGTAAAGGCCATTATTCTTTTAAGGGTTTTTTTAGTAGTATTTATGCTTTACAAACTTAAAGCAGTAAATCAGGAAACTACAGAAAAAAACTTTCAAAGTATACAATACGATAATGGTAACAACCCACAGTTTCATGCTTCTTAGTCCCCCTTTATGAGGAGGAGAAGTTATCCCATGCCTGGAACAAAATATATATTCACAAAAAGAAAAAGGAAAGAAAATAGTCAAACCCTTTATTTACTAATAAGGAAATTTTTCACTTGCGAGAGTTCTGCAAAAACATATATGCCTTGATAACACAGGTACACTACCAAAAAACTGCCTCCAGTTTTGCAACTGATTCCTATAGATTTTGGGGTGCTGAATCCAGGAAAAATAGCCAAAATGTTCCATCACGTCACGTTTTCTTGCAAAATTAGATTTCTTACCCATATAAGGAATGTTCACATAATTTCTTTTTAGCCGACTGCAGTTTATTTTCTTGGCCAAAAATAGAGGTTGTAATGGTTAACTAACTAGAAACACTCCCTCATGATATTTTAGAGTGTTTTGTATTCATTTTATACATTAACAGGACAATTGGGAGGCGGGGGGCTAAATCCAGTACTCGCGCTGGCGCATGTTCTTTCCTGTTCGCCTCGCCTCGTTCGCTTGCTCAAACACGGTGGTTGCGACATGAACGTTCCTGTCAAATTTCAGTTTCTTGCAAGTTCATTATTACCTTTTGTTTGCTCAGTCGTAATCCAGCTTTATTCCGAAGTGGTTCACTACAGTTGTAGTTTGCAGTGCTGTGTATTTGTGATGGCTCACAGAGCCAGAGGTTGCGTCAACTCTCCGGACAGTTTTTGTTTTATTTGTGGGGAATATACCGTGAAAAAGCGGCAGAGGAACATTTCTGCATTTATTAAAAAAGTATATTTCGCCTATTTCGGTTTGAAGTTAGGCGATCAAGACAAACCGTGGGCTCCTCACAAAGTGTGCAAGACATGTGAGAAAGATCTACGCTTATGGATGAAAGGTAAAAAACAAGCATTTCGTTTCGGAATACCTATGATGTGGCGTGAACAAAGAGACCACAGCAGTGACTGCTATTTTTGCTCTTGCATTGTGAAGGGATACAATTTAAAAAATAAGAACGTAATAAGTTACCCCAACCTTCCCTCAGCAATTAGGCCTATGCCTCATAGCAACGAAGTACCTGTGCCTGAACCACCAAAATCTTTGGATCATATTTGTGTGGACGGTTCTGATCATGATGAGACTCATCAGATGGCTTTTCCCGATGAGTTCAGTACTTCCGAGTTTGAAACTGAACCAGATCCAAAACCTGAACTTTTCTCTCAAGCTAAATTGAATGATTTAGTCCGGGATTTAGGACTCCCAAAAGATGCTGCCCAACTGCTAGGTTCTCGGCTTAAACAGAAAAATCTATTGTCACCAGGAACAACTTTTTATTGGTACCGCAACCGCGAGACACAATTTTTGAAGTATTTCAGCAAAGAGGAAGATTTGGTATTTTGCAACGATATATACGGAGTGATGGAAAAGTTTAAACTCAAGTATGATCCTGCTGAATGGCGGCTGTTCATTGATTCGTCAAAAGACAGCATAAAAGGTGTTCTTCATAATGGCAACACATTCGCTTCAGTTCCTATTGCTCACTCTGTTATTCTCCAAGAAAAATACGAGAATTTGGCCCTGATTCTTCAGAAGATTCGTTATGATGAGCATAAGTGGATGATTTGTGGAGACTTTAAAATTTTATCCATGCTATTAGGGCAGCAATCCGGTTTCACCAAATATCCCTGCTTCCTTTGCTTGTGGGATAGCCGGGCCCGCGACCTACACTGGGGGAAAAAAGACTGGCCAATTCGGGAGTATTTGAGACCCGGTGAGAAAAATGTTCTTCATGAGAGCTTGGTACCTCGTGATAAAATTCTATTACCACCTCTCCACATTAAGTTGGGTCTCATTAAGCAATTCATCAAGTCCCTTCCAAAAGATGGTGAGTGCTTTCGGTACCTTTGCTCAAAGTTCCCCCGACTTTCTGAAGCAAAGCTAAAGGAAGGAGTGTTTGTTGGCCCTGATATAAGGAAACTCATTTCAGATGGAGCATTCGCTGAAACGATGTCTGAGAAGGAAAAAGAAGCCTGGGATTCCTTCAAGGATGTTGTTCTCAAATTCTTGGGGAACAGGCGGGATGAGAACTATAAGGATATTGTTGCCAGGATGCTCAATGCCTTCAAAGAACAAGGCTGTAACATGAGCCTGAAAGTCCATTTCTTGCACTCCCATGTGAACTACTTTCCCGAAAACGTGGGGGCGTACAGTGAAGAACAAGGTGAAAGGTTTCACCAGGACATCAAGGACGCAGAGAGAAGGTACCAAGGAAGATGGAACACCACTATGATGGCTGATTTCTGCTGGTTGCTGCTGCGGGAAACCCCAGATGAAAAATACGCCAAGCAGCGCACCAAGAGAAGCATTCGGGGAAGAAGAAACGGGCCCACCAGGAGATTGATTGACCCAAGAATGACTTTAAAATCTAAACTGTGTTGACAAATATCGTGTTTTTACTAAACTTTGAAATAAAAATTTGCTAGTTATTACCACAGTGTCGGATCTCATTTATTAGAATTTTATTTTCACACCATCGGGTGTTTGTCTTCATGTATTGCAATGGTGCGGTTTGCATTTTCTATTCTTACATACATACCTGTACAACATTTTTTGCACATTGCTTTGCTTTGTGTCTAACCTCGCTCTTATATGCTCATTGTTTGTGCACATGTATGTGGCTGTTTTAAGTGCAGACAATTTTGCTACCATCACAGTGTGTTTTGTTGACATTACTCTATTCTTATGTGCTGCCTTGTTACAATTTTCTTTATTCTTATTTGAATAACTACTAAACAATTAGTATAAAGAATTCATCCAAGAAACTTTTATCTCGATCGCACTCAATCTGAAACGTTCACCTCAAACTGCTAACCCAATGTAGCAAAAAATCTGTACGTGATGGAGCAAATCGGTTACCAGATTTGGATTCAGCGCACCAAAAAACGTAAAAATCAATCGAAACATTAGAGGCAGTTTAAAAAAAAATTTTTTTAGTGTACCTGTGTAATCAGACATTTGCAAGGAAAACGGAGAAAATAAGTACTTGAGTAGCCAACACCCGTGGTTTAAGCTGAAGGAAAGCTCTCCTCCAAGCTTGTGTAAATCTAGAGACATCTGGAAAAAGTGTAACCTTTTGACCACAAAACAAATTATCTTTCTTACAAAAATATGCTTTCAAGCCATTAATTTTATCCACCTCAGTCGAGAATAAAACAATCAAGGTAGCTCTGGAGGGAATTTCATCAGTTGGCAATTCAAGGAAATTAGTCAAATCAAACTCTGAGTATTTTTCCACCTGAGCTACCTCATTCCCATCCTGGGATAGAAATCCTAATAGGTGCATAATACAAATTACAGGAGATACCACAAAACTGTCAGCTTCCTCCAGACTCAAAACTTCCTTGCAATATTTCCTCAACAGAAACAAAGGAGTCAGTAGTTGAGTTTTTGAAAAGTTCAAAAATCTATGATTCTTAGAACAAAATGAATTCTGCAAAGACTCAAGCTGCCTGTGCAACATTAAACTATCTTTAATTCCCAAAGATCCAGCAGATTGAAACAATCCCAATTAACTATCAGTTTTATCCGCTGCTGCTTTTGGATCCTGACTCACCTGATCTCCTTTTTCTTTCCCCTTGTTTTACCCCTGCTTACACCTTCTGTGTTTTGTCTTAACTAGATTGTAAGCTCTGATGAGCAGGGATTGTCTCTTACATGTCTGTGCAGCGCTGCGTACGACTGGTAGTGCTATACATATGCTCAGTAGTAGTAGTAGTAGTAGTAATGAGTGATATCCTAACATTATGAGACTGAAACATTTTGACTGACTGCACTGAAAACTGAACTGTCTGATCCATAACATTCTGCAGTAAAATATTCCTTATCCCTCCAGTCCAGTCCCGCACCTCTGGGTAGTGCACCTCTTCCAGCAGCTTGGAGATTGAGCATGTCATCTTGATGACTCCCGGTACATATATAGCTGGCACCGCCCACCAGCCCCAGTATGCTCAGTCTCAAAGCAGCTGGAGGAGGTAGGAGCCAGAGTGCTGGACTCGCCGAAGGCACAAATAAGGAGCTTTAGGTTAGAGTGAGGTTTCTAGGTTTGATTTGGGGTTTTTGGTTCCCTGTCTTTTCAGGTGCAACTTTTTGGTTGGAGTTTATTTTAAAAAAAAAAGAGGAAATTCAGGAGAAGACCGGCATGGACGGACCCCTCCCTCCAGGAACCCGGGGGGGTCCAGGAAGGCTCCTTATGGCTGGGTCCTTTGGCGGCTCCCGATCCCATTGGCAGGTGAGGATCTGCCGCGTTTAGACCGGTGTGACTGGCAGTCCAGGACTCCTACCCCCACACCCCAGCGCCGAAGCCCTAAATGTGTGGCTGAGTGCGGGGGGAACAGAGCGCTAAAAGAGGTAAGAAGGGCATTAGCAGGGGAGACCGAGGAACGATGCGGTAAGCCAAGGGATCGCCTGCAGGCGGAGGCAGGGTGCAGTCTGGGTTGGAGGCAGCAGCTGCGGGGTGGAGGGGGGACATGCGGTACACTGCGGCAGGGTAGGGAGGCCTGGACCACATGACGGCTGGTTCCCACCAGCGCACAGAGCAGCCCGTGGCCTGTCTTCCCACCAAGGCAGTGTGTGTGGGTTAGGTTCCGGCCTGTTCTAACCTGCTTACTTTGGGCACAGCTGAGGTTTGCTGCGAGTCTGCAGCAGGCTTAGTTCCTTTTTTGGCCTTTGCGTTCTTTTTGCTTTCCCTTTTGCTTTATTTTGTTTTGCCTTCTTCCCTTTGTTTCCTACTTGGCTTACTTTGTTAATTTTGCCCTTAGGGACTGGAGGTTCTCGGTATTTGTTAGTCTCTTCATTAAAAAAACAGAGAGAGAAAAGGAGGGGAAAGTGAAGATGGAAAGCAGGGACCGGTGAAGGACAGCTGGGGTTGAGGCCTCTGCTCCTCTGGTTCAGCAGAGCTTAGCATGCCAGCAAGGCCTCAATGCCTGGTTTGCAGGATCCGCTGGGGAGTGGTCTCGGAGACCAGGTATGTGTTGGTTGCACGCAGGATGCTAACTCCTGGGAACACAACCTGCAGGACAAAGTGAGTCAGGGGACCCCCCCGCCCTGGCACAGGAGGGCCAGGAGGCAGTGAGGCCTACTCTGTCGCTGCCTGGGGTGGGACCGCAGTCCGTCAGCTACTCTGGGACCCTCCATGTTTCTCCCCCGAGAGGTAACAGGTCTCCTGGGGGATTTTTCACTGGAGTTTGTCTTGCTGTTACATTGGACACTTTGCTTGTGCCAGCAGGGCTTGACTGGCGGCCCTTCTTCGTCGGCACCGACAATAAAGAGGGTGGTGAGCGCGATGGATGGTGAGATGGGCGTTCCATCTAAGAGGGTCAGGGGCCCTGAGGAGTGGCATCCCTCACCAGAGTCGGAAGGGTCGGAAGGGGTCGACTTTCAGGAGCAGCTGGAAGAAGGCGAGATTCCAGAGATGGAAGATCAGGCCAGGCTGGTGAGTGTTCCATTGGGAGGAGCTCCCGGTGCTCATCTTGGAGTCCTTAAAGACACTAAACATGCCCACAAGCCTCCCTGCGGAGGATGAAACATTGGAGGATCCTCTGCTTCAGGCAGTTTGGAAGTCGTAGGCAATGTTTCTGGTGCACAGAGTGGTCGGGCTGATCCAGGAGGAGTGGAATCTGCCAGAAGCTGGCCTTAGGGGTGGCCGGGCCTTGTTGCGCCTTTTCCCCCTGCCGGAGCAGGAACATGAGCTCCTGCGGTCACCTAAGGTGGACGTGGCAGTGTCTGTGGTTACCAAGAAGACTACGATCCCCGTAGAGGGGAGTGCTGCTCTCAAGGATGCCCAGGATAGGAAGCTGGACACACTGTTGAAGCAGGCGTTTGATATTTCTGCCTTGTCCCTGCAGACCTCTATCTGCGGGGCATGGGTGGCTAGTGCTTGCTTCTGCTGATCTCAAAGGCTTCAGAGCCCAGGGGACTCTGAGCCGGCCATATCAGGGGAAACTGCAGAGTTGGAGTTGGGGCCGGCCTACCTGGCAGACACCCATTACGATCTCATCCGGGTCCTTTCCAAGAACATCGATGGTGGCAGCCTGCCATTACTTGTGACTTCGGAACTGGGCAGCGGACAGTTCCTCCAAGTGCTGGCTTAGTAAGCTGCCCTTTTAAGGGAAAGCTCCTCTTCGGAGAGGACTTGGAGAAGTAAGTTAAGCACTTGGGGGAGTCCAAGGGGGGTCGGTTACCTGAGGACAAGCAAAAGCAGGGTCTTAGTACTTCCTCGGCTCGGAGTCAGCTGAGGGAGTTCAAGCGTTTTCGTACCCCTCACTTCAGCCAGACCCAGAGGGGTAGGTTCCCTGCCAGAGGGCAGGGCTTTCATG
Source organism: Ichthyophis bannanicus (assembly GCA_033557465.1). Classification (NCBI taxonomy): domain Eukaryota; kingdom Metazoa; phylum Chordata; class Amphibia; order Gymnophiona; family Ichthyophiidae; genus Ichthyophis; species Ichthyophis bannanicus. Next base: position 489,303,237 of record CM066033.1, read on the forward strand.
GTTTCCGAGGAGCAGGCAGGGGATTTGGCACCCTCTCTACCTCGGGACACAAAAAAGGGCAATGAAGCAAGGGGGGCTCAGGCAGGGGTGTTGCCCGTGGGAGGTCTGCTGCGGGAGTTTTACCCTGCCTGGGCCCAGATCACATCCGACCAATGGGTCTTGGAGGTGGTCAGAGAGGACTACGCTCTGGAGTGGATCCGCCCAATAAGGCAATTTTTCATCCAGTCTCCCTGCAAGGCTCAGGGCAAGGTGGCGGTGGTAAGGGAAATCTTGTCATGTCTTCTGCAACTGCGAGCCGTCGAACCGGTGCCTCAAGATCAGTACGGATGCAGTCGATACTCCACTTATTTCGTGGTGCCCAAAAAGGAAGGCTCCTTTCGCCCGATTCTCAACCTCGGGGGTCAACTGCTGTCTGCGGGTCCCGCATTTCCACATGGAGATGCTGCGGTCAGTAATAGTGGCAGTAAGGAGCAGGAAATTTTTGACGTCGCTCGATCTCACGGAAGCGTATGTGCACATTCCTATAAGGCCGGATCATCAGCTGTTTCTCCGCTTTGCAGTGCCTATGGGTCACTTCCAGTTCCAGGTGTTGCCCTTTGGACTGGCAATAGCACTGTGCACCTTCACCAAGGTCATGGTGGTGGTGGCAGCAGCACTTCACAAGGAAGGGATTCTCGTGTACCCGTACCTCGACGATTGGCTGATTCGGGCCCAGTCCAGGGAGGAAAGCGAAAAAGCAACGAGGAGAGTGGTGGAGTTCCTCCAAAGGCTCGGATGGATGGTCAATCTGGCCAAGAGTCACCTGAGTCTGACACAGGACCTGGAGTACCTTGGTGCATGCTTCGACACCCGGGCTGGCAGAGTTTTTCTGTCAGGGGCATGAGCGCACAGACGACGAGGCTTGATTCACCGCTTCCTAGGCTTGACAGACCTGTCTGCCAGGCATTACTTGCAAGTTCTGGGGACTATGGCGGCCACGATCGAGTTGGCACCATGGGCAAGGGCACATATGTGCCCATTGCAGAGGGCCTTGCTCCGTTAGTGGTCCCACCAGAGCCAGCCTCTGTCCCAGGTACTCCCCTGTCTGCTGGACACTATAAGATCTCTCAGGTGGTGGCTGCGCCCGGGGGACCTGGAGAGGGGCATGCCCCTCGAGGCCCCAGGATGGATCCCGGTGGTTACGGATGCCAGTTTGTCTGGCTGGGGGCCCAGAGTGCTACAACAGAGGTGCACCGGGGGTTAGTAGTGCTGGTCGCCACAGAGTGGCCTTGGCACCCTTGGTATGCCGACCTGGTGGCCCAGCCATGGCGACTCCCAATGCGCAAGGACCTGCTAATGCAGGGCCTAATATGCATGCCCCAGGTGGATCAATTCTCGCTTACAGCCTGGCTCTTGAGTGGGCAAGGTTGAGAAAAAAACGGTACTCGGGGGCGGTGGTATCGACCCTGCTGCAAGCCTGGAAGAGGTCTACTTGTCTCGCATATATTTGCATATGGTGTATCTTTGAGTCTTGGTGCGAGGACAGGCAGGCACGTCCGTCCGCTTCTTCAGTTCCGAACGTCCTAGCATTTCTGCAGGCAGGCTTTGACAAGGGTCTGGCTGCTAGCTCCTTGCGCGTGCAACTAGCAGCGATTGCCTGTTATCTGGGGAAGATCCACGGGGTGTCTTTAGGTTCGCACCCAGATGTGCTTAGATTTTTGAGGGCAGTGACACACCTGCAGCCACCAGGGAGAGTGGTGGTACCATCTTGGGATCTAAATCTCATGCTTAAGGCCCTGGCAGGGGAGCCTTTTGAGCCTCTGGGTCAAGCTTCCCTGAAGGACCTGACGCTGAAGACTGTTTTCCTGGTGGCGATTTGTTCGGCACGTAGGATTTCGGTTCTTCATGCCTTATCCTGCTTGGGAGCCTTTCCTTTCCTTTTCTAAGGAAAAGGTAGTTTTGCTTCCAGTACCTTCCTTTTTGCCTAAGGTAGTGTCAGTTTTTCATGTAAACCAAGCAGTCTCCTTGCCGGCACTAACTACGGAGAAGGATAGGCCGGCCTCATGGCAGTTGCGCTGTCTGGATGTGAAAAGGGTCCTCAAAGTATTTGAGGAGGACAGAGCCTTTTTGGAAGACGTAACGGCTATTTGTTCTGTTTGGAGGGCCATGCAGAGGCGAAGCTGCAGCCAAGGCCTCCAGTTCGAGGTGGATCTGGGAGGCGATTGCATTGGCGCACATCCTGAAGGGCAAGCTGGTGCTGTCGGGATTGAGGGCGCATTCCACAAGAGCGCAAGTGGTTTCATGGGTGGAGTATAGTTTAGTTCCGCCAGTGGATATCTGCAGGGTGGCGACTTGCTCGTCGCTTCATACCTTCACTAAGCATTACCACCTGGATCTCCAGGCGGTGGGGATGCTCACTTTGGATTGGCAGTGCAGGTCCCTCCCATTAATGAACTGCTCTGATACATCCCAGAGGTGTGGGACTGGACTGGAGGGGCCGATAAGGAAAGAGAAATTAGACTTACCTGCTAATTATGGTTCCTTGAGGAACTCCAGTCCAGTCCCGAATCCATCCCTATTGCCATGTTGGTTGGGTGTGGTGCTCCCCGGGCCTGAAGCTGATTTCCTTGGGGGAAGGAATTAGCCAGCTGAAGTGGTGTTCTGGAGTGTAGTCTGTTCAGTTGGGGATGGTCTGTGGAAGCTGTCAGTTGCTAGCCCCTGGGTGGGGGGCAGTTGTTGAGATGAATAACAGTTGTGTGTCTCTTCCTGGTGGGGAGAGATCGGGATGCCCTTCCTGGGGGAGAGGGGACGGTCGTGTAAGCATAGTTCTGTTTTTTTCTTTGCATTTATGTCTACTTAATTATTACTCCTGTGAGTCTGCTTTGTCAGTAGGTTACTGGGGCTGGTAGGCGGTGTCAGCTATATATGTACCGGGTGTCATCAAAAGATGACATGCTCAGTCTCCAAGCTTCTGGAAGAGGTGCACCACCCAGAGGTGCGGGACTAGACTGGAGTTCCTCAAGGAACCATAATTAGCAGGTAAATCTAATTTCTCTTTCTGCAGTTACAATTTTCCAGATGTTCAATAGGAAAACATCAGAAGCAACAGGCCCCAAGGTATTTAAGAAACCCCTAACACCAGAATAGGCTTCAGCAGATCAGTCACCACCAGGGTTTGCAGTGGGACCTGGACAGGGGTACCTTTCTTGTCCTCACCAGATCCCATTAGGGGGGCAGAAATACCCCTTCCATTGTGTCCTGATACCCCTAAGAGGAGGGGTTCGAGTCCTAACAGCTGGGCTAAGAGATGTCCCAGACAGTGAAGATATATAGAAAACACAACGGAGCCACTTTTCTTCTCCACTGATTCAACCTGCACGTGCTAGTTCATAGGTTCCACAGTTACCTTAGGCATTGATGTAGTAGATGATACCTTCTTAACTTTGATCTTCCTTTTCTCGGCACCATTGGGGGTTTGTCAGAGATGCCCAATCAGCCCCAAAGGGGCATACCCCTTGGTAATGCAGCAGTAGTTGTTTTAAACTGTTCTAGGGTGCACATCGCTGATGTCACAGGGAGGGACAGAGCTTCCTTCCGGTCAGGCCCCACTCAGCGCTGGCAAGGTAGAAAAAAAGATGCCTTCCACAAAACACCTCCAGTTCCAACCACAGGGTCATCTTCTCCCTGTAAAGGCCATTGATAATATCAAGATGCATCAGCATCAAGGCCCACAAAAATGGACGAAAATCTTCAAGTTCTAAAAAAGACTTAAGGCAACAAGCTTTAAAAGCCAACTTAACAAAATCTATCTTTGATTTAAGAGTAAATCTATAATCTAACAAAACTCCCAAATCACAAATGATCAGTTACTGGAATTGCCAAACATCAGTGCTTTCTGACCTTGGCTGTGCCAAGGAACGAGTTAATAACAAGACCTCTATTTGATTTTAACAACATTTAATGTCAATCTAGCATTAAACATCCACTCCCTCACTGCTGCAATGGTGGACCGAGCCAGTTGAACATTTATTTTATTTATTTATTCACATTCTCTTATATACCGCGCTATTCTGCATCAGTGCGGTTTACATTGAACAAACTGAAATTACATTGAACAGGACATTATAACTTGGAGATAACTATTTTACAGGGAACATGGGCTGTGGAGGGTTAAGTGGCTTGCCCAAGACCACAAGGAGCACCTGTGGGACTAGAAACCCCAGTCCTTCCGGCCCAAGGTTGCTGTCCTCTAGTGGGATTTGAACCCCCGACCTTCCGGCCTGAAGTACCTTGCCCCAACCACTAGGCCACTCCTCCACTTGCTTGTTGTCTGTTCCACAAAAAAAGATTGGAATCCAATGATAGCCACCTGCTGTAATAACATATGATCTAATGTATCAAAAACCACTGTCACGTCAAGCAAGATTAAAAAGAAACTAGTTCCACAGTCAAAGCCCCTCAAAATGATACCTAAACAAGATGTCAACAATGACTACTGTGTCTAGATCGAAACCCAAACTGATAAGCATCCAAAACTTGCTTTGTGATCAGTTGAACTAACACTAACTTTTCTAACTTTTGCCATAAAGTAAAGTGATGAAATTAGACAAAAACTTAACAGATCACTCTAATCAAGTTGAGAATTTTCAACAAAGGTCGAACATTAGCTCTCTTTAATAGGTCAGAAACTAGACCCTCTTTCATATCAATCATTGAATCCATAAAACATTGCTCATAGATTTCAAAAACTGCTGCAGAGCAGAAATTAAGTAGACTAGAAGAATAGTTCAGACCATCAATGGCCCAGAGAACATTATCTTTTGAAACCTCTGCAAAAGCAGACCAGCGCCCGATACCATCTAAATCAAAACTACCTCTATTAAAAGTTGGTACTTAAGGAAACTGAGCGCACAAATTACTAATATTAGTCTGAAAAAGTCCCCCAAACTCGCTGATACAGATGAACATTCAACAAACAACCCTCTCTTCTAAAGGTCATTGACTACTTCAAAAAGGGCTTTTGAATGATTACCGAACAAATAGATTTTCTTAGAAAAATATCATTTCTTTGCTCCTTGAATATTCTCCTGATAATTTCTTAAACCCATATAATCTGAAAGGGTGACAACTTTGGAACTGGTGCCATTGACTTTCAGTGCTTCAAACTACTCTTTAAGTCCAGGAACTCTTTTGTGAACCATGGTGCCAGATTTTCTTCAAATGATAACTTGGATACAATTACCCCCTATTGTGAGGTTATCTTTCAATAAAGAATACCAGTAATCAACTACAGAAGAAACATCTGAGTGATTACACATGTCCAAATTAGGTAGCCACAAATGTCTTAGTTTTTCAATAACATAAATTCTTCGTCTGATCACGGTCCTCTGAAAGGCATCCATCTGAGAAGAAGTGAATAATATTGCCAACTTACGTAGACTGTGGTTAGACCAAGGAACTTTCTCCTGCTTTAAAACATAATCACCGGAAGACCACAATGATGTTCTGAGAAAAAGCATATCCAAAATGTTCCCAGCAGAATGAGTTGCTACAGAAACAATTTGTTTTCAGCTTAAGTAACTCATAAGATGAATAAACTCATTATATATTTGAGTTGAAGATGCATTAGAGCCATAGATATTAAAATTCCCAATAAAATAACTTTGTGCAGGCTGTTCTAGACAGAGCCAAGGCTTCAATAAGTGATGAAAAATCATATAGTAAAAAACCTGGAGGTCCATAGACCCCAAGAAAAATAGTAGGCAAAAATAAGAATTCACAAGAAAAAGGGCAGTAGAGATCTTTAACCAATAAACACACTTCTTCCCTAAAAACTACCATAACCCCCCACCCCCTTTTCCCTCCCACACCTTGGGAAAAAAGACTGAAGCCAGGGAGTACAAGTTGTGATAATAAAACATTCAGACTCAGAAAACCAAGTTTCCGTGATGCAAAATGCATCAAAAGCATGTGGGAATAGCATATCATAAAAAATTGCAAGTCTTATGATGAACAGAATGTGCTTTATTTAACCAAATATTCAGCATAGTAAACTTTGAAAGTTTTAGCACAGCTTTCCACCAGAGGAAGAAATCAACCTTATTTGCGAAAGCTGGAGGGGATGAATTTATTTTCTAGGGTAAGATAGCATACTAGAACGTCAATGTTCAGTTTTTACTGGAATAACTTTTATAAGATCTAATAAAATGAACTAAGAAAAGTGCACCTTTTTTTGTGCTCTTTTGTCAGTGCCACATAGTTGGCATGTGGTGCATCTGGATTTGTCTGCTGCCTGATGATGTCAACTGGGAGGAGAGCAGTCGCTGTGGAGGCATCCCTCTGATACCAAATCCCAACACACTCTTCACAGACAGGCAGTCACAGAGGCAAGGATAGAGGTAGACTTGAGCAGATGGCACTCTGACCTCCCTGCACAGATGGTGGCGGTGAAGTGCTGTTGAGTTGATGTCGACTCATGGCGACCCTCTGGATAGTTGTCCTAAACTGTGTTTGATCTTCAGTAAGGCAGCTCATTGTTGATAGAGTGTCACCCATAGCTGCTGTTATTGTATCAATCCATCTCATGGCTGGCCTTCCTTTTTTGTAATGACCTACCTTCCCAAGCATTATGTCTTTCTCTAACGATCTCTCTCTTCGCATGATGCGTCCAAAGTATGTAAGTCGAAGTCTTGTCATCTGAGCTTCTAATGAAAGCTGATTTGTTCTTTGGGCAGTCCATGTTATGCGCAGTATTCTACACCAGCACCAGATTTCATAGACATCAATATTCTTCCTGTCTAACTTTTCACTGTCCAACTTTCACAGCCATATTATGTTATTCAAAATAGCATGGCTTGAACAAGTTGAATCTTTGTATGAAGACATCTCTGCTCTTGAGAATTTTGCCTATGTCCTTCGTAGCCATTCTGCCAAGAGCAATGCATTGTCTGATTTCTTCACTGCTTCTTGTTTCTTTTATTGATTGTTTATCCAAGTAGGTTAAAATTGTCAACTATTTCAATTTCTTCTTCATCAGTGATGAACTTATTGATTTGCCAGTTGTCAGGATCTTTGTCTTCTCTGCATTAAGGTGCAGACCCATTTTAAGACTGTTTCTTGATCTTGAGAAGCAAATGTTTCAGATCGTCATCACTTTCAGCCAGTAATGCGGTATCATCAGCTTAGCGAAGGTTGTTGAGTTTTCTACCATTCTTCACACCTCTGTTGTCTTTATACCATCCTGCTTCTCTGATGATTTGTTCTGCATATAAATTAAACAAGTAGGGGAAAAGTATGCAGCCTTGTATGCCTTTGCTGATTTTAAACCATTCTGTTTCTCCTTGTTCCGTTCAAACTGTTGCTTCTTGATCAATGTAAAGGTTTTGCAAAAGAAATATCAGGTGTTCTGGTATACCCATGATTCTTAATGTGGCCCCGAGTTTCTCATGTTTTACCCAGTCAAAAGCTTTGCTGTAGTCGATGAAACACTTATAGATATCCTTTTGGTATTCTTTAGTCTTTTCAAGGATCCACCTCACATCTGTGATGTCTGTTGTTCCTCACCCTTTCCCTGAACCCTGCTTGCACTTCAGGAAGTTCTCATTCCAGGTATAATTGTAGTCTCTGCTGAATGATCTTGAGTAGAGTCTTGCTGGCATGTGGGATGAGAGCAATTGTGCGATAATTTCCACAGTCAGATCACTTCTCTTTAGTATTGGTATAAACACAGATCTTTTCCAGTCAGTTGGCCATGATATCTTTCAAATTTCCTTGCAGAGCTTTGTAAGTATGGTAACAGTTGCATCCGATTGCTGTAATACTTCATTGGGAATGCCATCAATACATGGTGTGTTTTGTTCTTTGATAAGGCTTTCAATGCTGCTTCGACTTCTTCTTTCATCACCAACGGCTCCTGATCATAAGGTACAGGTTGAAATGGCTGTTGGTCCACTTGATCCTTATGGTATAATGAACCTTTTATTGATCTTCTCAGCCTCATTCAGTATGCATCTTTTGTAGCATTCCAATTCGAGGCTGGAATTTTTTCTTTAACTCTTCTAGCTTTAGGAAAGCTGATCTTGTTCTTCCTCTAATAGTTTCTGCTTCTATTTCCTTGCATGCATTATTGTAGTACTTCTTGTCTTGTCTTGCTGCATGTTGGAAGTCTCTGCGAGTTCTGTGATTGCCTCTCTCTCCCCTCTGGCTTTAGCTTATCTGCATTTTCTGGACAATTTTCAGAGTTTCTTCAGTCATCCATTTTGGCTGTTTTTGCTTTTTCACCTTTTGTAGAGACTTCTCACTTTCTTCCAACACATCCTCCTTGATGTCTTCCCATAGCTTTTCTGGAGCTCTGTCATTTATATCTAAAGCAGAAAATCGATTTTGTAGACAGTAGTTAAATTTCGGTGGTATATTTTGCTACTTTCATGAGCGGCTTGCTCTTTTTAAACTTTAGCTTGTTTGCATACTAGAAGTTGATGATTTGTACCATAGTCAGCTCTAGGTTTTGTCTTTATTGATGTTATTGAGCTTTTCCATCATTGACTTCCACAGATGTAGTCGATTTTTCTACAGTGCAATCCATTGGGTAAAGTCCATGTGTAGAGTCACCATTTGTGTCACTGGAAGAAGATGTTTGAGATGAACAGATCGTTGGTCTTGAAGAATTCTATCAATCTTTTTCCATCTTTATTGCTGTTGTCAAGTCTACATTTTCCAACCACTTTGCCGCCACCTTTGTTGCAAGTTTTGCATTCTAGTCACCCATGACTATCAGGATATCCTGTTTGCATGCCCTGTCATTTTCAACTTGTAGTTCGTAGAACTCATCAACTTCCTCTTCTGCAGCTGTTGTTGGGGCATATACCTGAATTATAGTTGTGCTGATGGGCATTCCTCGTAGACTAATAGAAATTAAGCATTTACTGATTGCATTGTATTTCATTACAGTTCTTGCAAGTTTCTTCTTGATGATAATTGCAACACCATTTCTTCTTTGTCTTTCATTTTCAGCATAGTATACCATGTGATCATCAGATGCAAAGTGCCCTATGCCTGTCCATTTCAGTTTGCTAACATCCAACAGATTGTGTTGTACACATTCTATTTCCTTCTTGACCACCTTCATCTTCCCTTGGTTCATGCTTCATTCATTCTGTGTCCCAATATGTAACACATCTTTGCAGCTTCTGACTCTCATTTTATGTGCAGCTATATCCACTGTCAGATGTCCTGAGCACTTTGATCCAACCACATCATAAGTTCTGGCTTTACTCTGAAATGTCTTCAGCTCAACCCTAGTAGCCAGATGAGTGCCTTCCAACTTGGGGGTCTCATCTTCCAGCACTATAGTGCAATTTGTTTTGTTGTGACTATCCATTGGGTTTTCATGGCATGATACAGAAGTAGATTGCCAGGCCTTTCTGGGATCCACTCATATCTGAATTGGGCAGATCAGGAAAACACTTGGCTTGTTACACTAGATGTCTCTTCGCTATATACTAGTATACCACAAGAAGCTGCAGTTAGTATTATTAGGCAAACGTTAATTTCCCGGGGGGATTTATCAGCCACGCATATTGAATTTTTGCTGGAAATAGCAAAACTGGCTATTTATCAGAACCATTTTATATTTGAGGGAGTAATATATCAGCAGACAGCGGGGGTAGCTATGGGGGCGACTTGCGCCCCCTCAGTAGCGAATTTTTATATGGAGAACTTTGAAATAAGCCACTTATATCAGTCCCCCTTTATGTCTAATGTTATAACGTGGCGAAGATATATAGATGACGTTATTTTACTATGGAAAGGGACGTTGGATTCCCTTGAACAGTTTGTATCATGGCTGAACAATCGGGACGATAATATAACTTTTACATCTACATTTCACCAACATCGAATAACTTATCTTGATGTTCAAATAACCAGAGGGGCTCACAGTTGGAATACATCGGTGTTTAAGAAAAGTACAGACAGGAACACGTTTTTGGAGTTTTCTAGTAAACATCCCCATAAGTTGAAACAATCGTTACCTTTTTCGCAGTTCTTGCGATACCGACGAAACTGTTCAGATACATATGAATATAAAAGACAGGCTAGCAAATTAAAAAAAGACTTTTTAAGTAGAGGATATCCGACGATGGTAATACAGAAGGCATACCGTAGAGCCCTCTACAACCATAGAGCCGTTTTGCTAAAACAGATTCACAGTGCACGACAAAAGAAAGAAGATAGTGATAATGTTAATTTCATAACACCATACACTCCACTAAGCTCTAGTATAAAAAAAACTCATCAATAAACATAAAAACGTCTTAACAGCAGTCCCTGGTTTAGAAAAGAAATCCATAAGATGTGTTTGGCAACGAGGACGCAACCTCAAGGAATACTTGAGCCCTGCAGTACTTCCCCCAAAAAATAAACAGATAATAACAGGAGGACACAAAAGCTGTGGTGTATGTGACATGTGCATAATTATGGTAGAACAGACATACTTTAGCTATCAGGGACAGACATTTTACCTGAGAACACAAACGACATGTGACTCAGAGGCAGTAATCTATATCCTTATATGCCCATGTGGATTGTATTATGTGGGCAAAACAATTCGTTCACTGCGAGTTAGGTTACGAGAGCATAGAAGTAGACTTAAATGTCATCGGCTTGAGGCCCCAATAGTCACTCATTGCCTTTCACAAGGCCATACTTTTGATCAGCTCCGTAGCTTTGCGATAGAACAAATTCAGGTCCCAAAGGGAGGAAAAACACTAGATGAAACTTTGTTACAGCGAGAACAATGGTGGATATATAAGTTGCAGACTGTCGTTCCAAAGGGCTTAAATGTATCCCTAGAATGGATATCCTGTTTGTAGGTTAGTTTGAAAATTCTAAAACCATTGCGGCTACTAGAAAAGAGCATGTCATCTTGACAAACAGATCCAGCACTACATATGGAAGAGAAGTGCTGTGTTCTGATAGGATAAGAAGTAGATCTATATTATTAATGGGAAGGTAAAGTTATGTTTTAATTGGTTAAGAAAAGGCAGAGTATGAGTGGAAGACAAGTATTATGTCTAAGTGGATAGGAAATAGATTCAATATTATGAGTGCTAAGTACATGAATGAGAGATGGCGGTATATAATATAGATCTACTATCCAATTGTGAACAAGTTTGAAGTAACCATTTGAAATAGCGTGAATGAGAAACGTGTGACGCAATCTAGAGGGGTTTAAATAGAGAATAGATTTACCATCACGCATGCGCGGCGTTTTTTCGTATCAGAAAGAAAGAGAGAGAACGTGGGCAGCATGAATACCTGTAAGTAGCTTGCGATTTTTAGAGAAACATAATATTAGATTGATTGTTTTTAGATACATTAGATAGTAGGGTAATAGTATATTGTAATTTTGTTTATTTATAGGATAAAGGTCTCCTGAAGAAAATTTCTGAAACGCCATTAAGGCGCCGAAGCTGAGCGTCGAGACCCTTGTTTTAAAAATATTTTGTACTGAAGTAGTTCACTCGGGGATTCTTCCTTTAAATAAATTTTTCTTGAGATAAGACACTAGAGAAGAAAACCTGGGCTGTTTATATATTTTTTGAAAGCAGTGGAAAAAAAACAAATAAAAAAGAAGCTTTTTACAAACTTTGATTCTTTGAACGTATGGACTTTTATATATGTTGATATTTTACGTTCACTAAAATAGACCACAATTAGAACTATTTGTGAGGCCTTTCTGGGTGGCATGAAAGAGCAGTTGGATGGGCTGCACTATAAACTGGCTGGCAGCAATCAGCGTAACTAGTCATCTTTCAGGAAGTTCCATATACAGTGCATTTATTTGTCACTTTCTAGTGCAAGTGTCTAGTTCATTCATATAATATTTACATATGCTGTTAGATTTTAAAGTATGAATTACAAATCACTTTAAATCATCTTTCCATTCCTACTCATTATTTTGCCATGATAATTCATTAGATAAGTTAACTTAGTGGTCAGTAAAGTCAGCTGTATGGCATGCCCATTAAAAAGGTCTGGGGGAGAACACTGTTCACCACCTACATTTTTGCCTAGCACTGTCGAAACTGCATCAGCAGTGCTCCACCACACTTTTATCACATCTGTTTCAAAGTGTGATGCCGTGCTGAACTGGTATCACTAATCCAGAGGTTTTCTCTTATTCCTTCATACTTCCACCTCAGGTCAGTTCCAGGCCGGGATCTGGCACCATGAGCCTTCATTCACAAGTGACTGGAGATTTTTTCCCCCATTTTAATTTCCTTCTTCCCTCACACCTACAGTACAGGCTGATGCAAAACCCTGCATTAGAGCCCTGTGCTAAAGGTCAGCACAGGAATTTATAATACAAATCTAAGAAAGCAGTTTTGCTCTCCGATGCCGTAAGCAAGTAGCATGCAAATAAGGTGTATGCAAAAAGTCTGCACTAAACACACAAAGAAAGCTCAAACGCATGTGCACACAGGTCTGTGCTAACAACATCTATATCTTGGGCACAAAAAAAACCTGTTTTGGCACTTGTGTGCATGTGCTGGAATGCTATCTGGTGCATTAACAGCAATATAATTCTGTGCAAAGTAATGATGTGAAAGGTACAAACATTTTTTACTGTAAGTCAGTGATGCGTGTGAACTAATGACTGCATGCCCCTGCTCTAGAAACATCAATAACTAAAAACATGTCATCAAACTTAGATCTGTCAAACATATAGTAAGTTTAATCAAGTTACACTGTGGAGCAGATCAGCCTCCAGGCAGTTTGCCAAGGCTTTCAAGGAGATTTTAGAGCATCGACAGAAAAACAAAGCAATCTTGAACTGCTAATGATGATAATTTCTCTGTTCTCTGCATCTTCTTGCCTTCTGCATTCCCTTTAGGATTGTGGTCTACAGCCTTGCCAACCGGATACCCATCTTCACCAGTAGAAATAGGAATTGCTTTTAATTTTTATATATGGTGGCTTTAGTATAGTTTGGGATGTTTGTGTAGAGGTGATGTTAGTCCTTGACAGATTTTCTTGTAATCTAGGAGCCAGCATAAAAATTTAGGAACCGGCTGCCAAAGCCTTGGTACCAGTGTTTCTCTCTCCCCTCCCCCCACCACAAGTTGTAACACCTTTAGGACCTGATTTACTGTTTTCCATTTTCTACAGGAAAAGACAGCTTAATAAATCTGCCCCTTAAAGTGCCATTGCACAATACCAACAGAGTGTGATCCTTCTCCTCATCCCCTTCCCACCACCCTCAATGAGCATGCTGTCAGCAGCTTTATTGCTGCACCTAAGGCAGTTTCTTTTTTTGCTTCATGTACCACCAAATGTAGTGCAGTGCAATGTGTGGCACTGAGTCAACGATGTTTTCCTGGCAACCCAGCAACACCTGGATTTTCTTGTACCACCATCGCCTAGTAATATATTAGGCAAAAAAAAGTCTCATAGTACTTACACCCTGCCTTCACCTAGTCTCTTTCTCTAGCCCTTGCATTCTGCCTTCACACAATCTGTGTCTCTCATAGCCCTCCCCAGCCTTCAGTCAGCCTCTCTCTCCTTTTCTTATAGCTTCCTCAGCCGTCACCCAGTCTTTCTCTCAGTAAATGCATCTGCATTTTGGGCAGTTAGCGTGGTAAGTGCAGGTAGACTTCATCGTCCCTTCGGTCCAGTCCAGTACGTTTGGGTTATCAGCCTCTACCAGCAGCTGGAAAATTTCTGATGTCACAGTACAAGAGCTCCCTCCATCGGCTCCAGAGATCAGTATTTCAGTTCCCAGCAGCTAGGGAGAGCTTCTCTGTAGCAGAGTTCCACTGGGAGCTTTTTTTCTTTGGGCCAGCTTCTAAAAGGGCTGGCAGCTGCAGGGTCTACTTGGTAAACATTGGAACCCTTGGATAGGTCAGGTGCAGCCCTGGGGGTTAAATACCTAGTGGTCCAGGTCCCTTTCCACACCCAGTCTCCAGTAGATGATGATTATCCATTCAGGACATTCTGGACTGGAATGGAAAGGTTGATATGGATTGGGGGGGGGGGGGCAGATCAGTGGTCACCGGCAAAAAATCACCAAGGTGTAAACCTGGTGGTACCAGGTCCCTCCCCCTCCACACTTACACGCTCCTCTTTGGGCTTTTCAGATAGAGGCACTACTAAGAGGTATGCAAGCAGTGATTAATAAAAAAACAAAACAAAACACAAAAAGAATACTGAAGAAGACATATCTTGCTAAATCAACATAGCTCCCTCTATTTCCCCAGCTACATTCTCTTTAGGTAAAGAAGCCAGGAGATGAGCTTCCGGAGGCCACTGTCTCATGTGAGGAAAACAGGCCAGTGAGGATGTGAAATGTTTAAGAGCTGCCGCTACCATCGGTGAGCGGGCAGTGGAACTTCATTTCCCGAGGTGACTTGACCTATGGTGAGGCCGGTAGGTTTCTGTGGAATGCCTAGAAGTATTTTATTGTTGTGAAAGTTTGAGCGGTTCTCTTATTTTTCTACTTTGTTGTCAGCTCACCTCTTGGTGCTAATGGCTCTGATTGTTGAAATGTGTTATTTCAGCATTTTTATTTGGATTACCTAGCTAGATAAGGTTCATTGTCCCTTCCGTGGAGCAGGGCTTTCTTCGCATTAACACTGTATTTTTTTTCTTTTCGTCAAGATGTTTTTGGCATGCAGAGTGGCCATCTTTGGTTCTCTTTTCCCCTAGATAACTTCTTATGAATAATTTTTCTGTGTTTGTCCAGCTGTTTAACGAAACCTTTCAGCAGTAGCAAACGATAGAGGGCAGGTTGCGTTGCCTCTTTCTCAGAGCGGATGGTCATCTAATTGGCCTTTTTCTTTTCCCGTCGGGGATTGGAGATTTCCAGGGAGTTTCTCTGTCCCCTTGAGTCATGTTTGTTTTCCTGGCACTATAGATTCTAAGGAGGTGATGGAGTAATTACTTTAAAAAAAGAGACTCTTACATCAAAGCTGGTAGAGTTTGAAAATATTGGATTTTCCAAAATTTGTCAATATGACACTGTTGGATAATTTTAAGAAGTATCTGAGAATTTACTTGTTCCTATGAAGTTATTCCCCACTGAACAACATGTGCTTTTACCAGTTGCAAACAGACAGCTGCTTCTGTGGAATTGTAAGCTCTGATGAGCAGAGACCGGCTTTTACATGTCTGCAGTGCAGCTTATGCCTTGTAGTGCTATACGAATGGTTAGTATTAGCAGTAGTTAGACTCCGTAGACTTAACTCATTTTTGGAGACAGTGCTGTCGAGCAGCTTTCTAAGTGTTTTTTATTTTGGCACATAAGGCCATGTTCACCGATAGTGGCTCTATTCAAATAAGGATCGCTCAAATTATTAAAAGGAAAAAAAAAAGTGCCTAGGTCTGGGGGTCGCAGTACCTGCATAGCATGCCCGATCCTTCATTTGAGCGCTGGTATATTGCAATACACTAGGGCATTAGTGTGCAGTCCTCTGTACTCCTTGCGGCACAGCTCTGTAGAGGGGTAACTGTGCATGGTTAGATCAACAAAATAACAAAAAAATATATATATGGGTGAGACTAAGGGCATCCACTGACTGGAAGACCTTCCCAAAGTGCTAAGGTAAGGGACAGTCCCCAGAGGTCAGCCCCGGGGGATTATAGGCAGTTTTGTTTGACTCGTTTTGCCCCTTTTCAGTGTGGTCGCCATGCTTCGAGTCGGCAGCCTTTTTGATCCTATAGGGGGGCCACCCCTTCAGTTCCTCCAAAAGAGTCCCAATGTAATGAGACAAAACCAGGTGGGCATTGTTCCAGTAGGAGCTCAGCTTCAACAGTTTTATTCCACCTGGTGCCATCATCCTGCAAACCCACTCGAACCAGCAGGCAACCCAAGACAATGGTTGCTGGATCTCCAGGCTGTAGTACTAGTTTCAAAGGACGAATGCAGAGCCGGTCAATATTTCATGTACTTCATGGTCCCCAAATAAGAGTATCTTCTTTCCCATCTTGGACCTCAAACATGTGAACCGTGCCATCAGAATTGTCTCATTTCCATATGGAAACATTGCCTTCTGTTTTAGGGGCGGTCAGGAAAGGGAAGTTCCTGATGGCAGGATCTCACAGACGAGTATCTTTGCTTCCCGATCTGTCCAGAACATCAGCAGTAGCTGTGGCTTGCCATGCTGAGGGGACACCATGAGTTCCGAGCATTGCCATTTGGCCTAATCACAGCCCCTTGGAGCTTTATCAAAGTCATGATGGTGGTGACGGCCACTCTGAGACTGGAGGGCATATTTGTTCACCCGTATCTTGATGAGTGGTTGATCAGAGCAACATAGAACAGTGAAAGCACCCTGGCTACCCAGCAAGTGGTAGAGTTTCTCCAAAGTCTTGTCTGGGGGGTTACTTTATCAAAGAACAAGCTCGAGCCAGGGCAAGATCTGGTTTATCTGGGAGCCCACTTTGATACCCAAGTGGGTCTCATCTTTCTCCTAGACATCTGGGCGTGGAAGATTCCATCTTGAATTTGATCCTTCCTTAACATGGGGGCACTTTCGGCTTGGTATTACCTTCAGATCCTGGGCTTCATGGCAATGGCCTTGCTGTTAGTCCCCGGGCTTGGACTCACATGGGATTTCTACAACAGGCTCGTCCACTCTATCCTTTTTCCAGAAAGCTGGTCTATCCACTAGACATGGGACTGCACCTTTTTTCTGGTGACTACAGCAGGAATGCCGCTAGAGTCATCAGTTAAATATTGGTGACAACGGATGCCAGCCTCATGGGTGGCGGGGGGGGGGGGTGCATTGTGAGTCACAAGTGACACATGGGCCCTAGTCTCAGGAGGAGAGTATATGGTCCATCAGTCATTGAAAATGAGAGCGGTTTTCCTTCCTCTGCTTCATTGGAGAACCGTTAGGGTTAGTTCCGACAATAGCATTCACCAATCATCAGGGGGATACAGGCAGTATGATGTTGGCAGAGGAGATGCATCTTTTACGGCTGTGGAGGAGAACCTTTCAGCCCTTTTGGCAGCTTACATGCAAGCAAAGAGAATGTTCAAGTGGCTTTTCTCAGTCAGGTGAATATTAACTGAACCTGGCAGTCTTTCATATTATCACCAGTTGGGGTGGGTGTGCTGGTCATGGACCTCATGGCTTCTGCTTCCAGCACCAAAGCAAACAGGTTCTTCAGCAGATGCTAGGAGCCAATGCTGGAGAGATGGCTGAAGGAGGTGCTCCTGTACGTGTGTCCTCCATGGCTTCTCATAGGGCGTCTTCTACAATGCATAGAATTCCACCCCGGTCGGGTGAGTCTCATTGCTCCACACTGCCCTCCCCAGCTGTGATATGACGATCTCTGCAGATAATGAGCTCATGGAGGCTGCTGAACACGATCAACCTGCTCTCGCAGGGGCCAATCCTGTTGCCACGAGTGGATCAATCTCACTTATGGCCTGGCTCTTGAAAGTGTGAAGCTAAGGCAAAAGTTCTATCCTGCTTCAGTGATGGCTACTGTCTTGAGAGCCCGTAAACATTCTACATCCTTGGCTTATGTCAAGCTATGGAGGGTGTTTGAATGCTGGTGTGCAGGCAATGGTTTCCGAGTTTTGTCATCCTCTATGCCAAATGGTTTGGTCTGTTTGAACAAAGGGTGGACCAATTTGAGCTCCCTTTGAGTGAAGGTGACGGCTATCTCGTGTTATCACGTATGCATGTGGGGCTTCTCACTGGCAGTTCACTCAGATGTGGTCTGTGTTTTGGGGGGGGCAGTGAAGCAAATACCTTCACCTTGGCAGGCTGTTTCCCCCGTGGGACCTCAACCTGGTGCTATCTGCTCTTACTGGTTCATCTTATGAGCCCCTCTTTAGGGCTTCCATGTAAGATCTTACCGCAAAGGCATTTTTGTTCTGGTGGCTACTTGTCTGCCACCCTGGACTCGCTGGTCCCTCCCATGCCTAGTTACTGCTCTGGTACATCCCACATGTACTGGACTGGAAGGATGATAAGGAAGGCAAAATTAGACCTTACCTGCTAATTGTCTTTCCTTGAGTCAGTCCAGTCCCTTCGGTAATGACTTTTTGTTTTGAAATTTAGGAGTACAGGGCGAGTCTGGTGATCTACCCTGGAAGGCTACTTCCAAAGTACACTACTATATATTTGGGAGTTCTTGTGGATGATTCTTTGCAGTGTGTCAAGTATGACCCTGACTTCTTGCTTTCCTTTCATTTTGTAAATAGTTCTACAAGTTGCATTCTGTAGCAGAGTTGGTTGGGGTGTTGTTTTTGTCCTCTGGCTTTGTTTGAATGGGATCTTGCCCGGAATTTTAGATTTAATATGCTTTCTGGGGTCTTCTTTATCAATAGGATGCTGATCTCTGGAGTCAATTTTTTATTTTTATTTATTTTATTTATTTATTACAATTTCTTATATACCGCACTATTCGACATCAGCGCGGTTTACATTAAAACAAAAAGACCGGAACAACAGGCTGTTTGGTATTACAGAGAACAGGTGAAAAAACTTGGACAACATGGGTGAACTATTTACATAAAGTATCTACAGGTAAGTGTAATGACAAAGCTCTAGAAGCAGCATGTATTTACATTCTTTGGTGGGGTTATTTAGGCTTCATTTCTGACTGGGTAGTACTTGAGGAACAGGTGATATTTGAGTGCCTTCCTGAACTGGGCTAAGTCAACGATAGCACGAATTTCAGATGGTAGAGCATTCCAGCATCTTGGGGCGCAAAATATGAAACCTGTTTGCCATTGTCAGGTTGCATTTTGTTAAGGCCTTTGGAGTTATTAGCGAGTTTAACGCTGTTGGTCTTCTAGATCTGTTAGGTGGCACGGTGTAGATGAGCTCTGTAAAAGAGGAGGATGAGAGACCATAGATGGCCTTGAAGGTCAGTAGTAAGGTCTTGAAAACGAGCCTTCCATGTATGGGGAGCCAGTGAAGCTGCTTCAGGATAGGTGTCACATGGTCACTCCTAGAGGCTCTGTGGAGAACCCTTGCTGCAGCATTCATGGCAAGCTGTAGCGAGATTAAGGTAGATTGAGGGAGGCCTTGTAAAATGGCGTTGGCATAGTCGAAGTGGGGTAAGATTAGTGCTTGGTATATAGTCCGGAAGTTCTCTGGATCCAATAAGGAACGCAGATGCCTGAGTGTTCGGATCTTGAAGTATACTGCTTTTACTATATTTCCTATGTGTGACTTCATATCAAGACGGTGGTCCAATGTGACTCCAAGGTATCTTATTGTGTCTTTTGTATGCAAGTCCGCTTCCTTAACTCTTAAATGGGGCGGTGGAGTGAAATTGGGGTCTCTTGTGATGAAGAGAACCTCAGTTTTCTTGTGTTGAATACGAAGGTTTTGAGATTGGAGCCATTCTGAAACTGCGTCGAAACACTCTATCTGGGGGACAGGTCCATTTGATTCGTAGAGAACGGCATGTAAAGGAGGATGTCATCTGCATATATCAAACAGTTCACATTGAAGGTTTGATAATGTTGCAGATAGGCTGCATGTATATGTTGAACATGAGCGATGATAGAGAGGAACCTTGCGGTACACCTTGCCTTTGGTGGAAGGGTTTTGATTCTTCTGCTCCATATTTTACATGTTGCCATTTAACATGTGGATCATGTCAATTCTGTGCATTATCTATGCTTGGGCTACAATGGACACATCCAAAAACAAAACAACTGTTTACACGACGCTGGGATACGAACTGTCTCTCTAGCTATGTAGTTTACTTGCTGATGTGCCCGTGTTTGTTGCTCTACATTGGTAGGACTAGCCGTACTGTGAAGATACGTTTAATGGAACACGCTTCCCGATTGCGAAATAGAGTCCTGACAGCACCGATGGTATCCCATTGTCTACAATTCAATCATTCATTTACTGATTTACGATGGACAGTTATTGACCACATTCCAGCTGATCCCAGAGGAGGAGATCGCCTCTATCAACTTCAACTATCAGAACAAAGATGGATTTTTTCTTTGAATACAGTAGAACCGGCAGGTTTAAATCGGGAGGTTGAATGGTATTCGATAGTTTGATGTCATCTTAAGAGAACCAATCAGAATTGGGATTCCCCTTCACGTGGGGTGTTTCCTTTCTGATAGGTTGTGCTCCTGTTTAAAAATCGTATAGTCTGATGGTGTAGCCATAGAGGAGAGACGTATGCCTCAGCCGCGACGACGGCGTTTTGTTGGGATTCCGTTTTTTGAATTGAAGAAGAGTTTAACATTTGATACAGAGCCTTAGGGCTCGAAACGCGCGCGTCATGCTCCAACTTCCTCTTCAGGATTAACGGAAGGATGAGTGAAAATTAAGAGGCTTCAGCTAAGTTTATTTTGATTTAAATGATTTTAAAATAAATGCTATTTGTAGATCATACAAATGAATGAATGCTGAATAAGTCCCAATCAAATTGTTGAACTTCAAAAACATGTTATGAGTAGGGAAAAATACAAGACAGTAAGTTAGACTCCGGAGCTTTCCATGTAGATTGTGAAAAAACAAACAAACACCCCCCCCCCCCTTTATTCAATACTTTGCATGCTGATAAGCCTCACAACTACAATCCATATGATAATCTCTATGTAAAAACCAATGCATAAGTATACATGACAGAGATTTGAATTCTTGATCAGTAATCTACTAAGATGAATAAACTGAGGAAAGCTTCTTTTCAAATACAAAGAATGAGTACTATGAAAAAGGAGCAAAGTATTAAGATTGCTACACTTGCAAAAAAAATTGAAAATTCAAAACTAGATTTCTTACAAGGAAATAAAATATCCAAAGAGGCAGTTTTTAGCTAAGTGGACATTGAAGGTGAATTGTAAATTAAGATTCAAAGAATTTAGCCATGTGAAAAATTCTTCTAATTCATGATCCTATACCAAATAGGCAAAAACATCAATAAAACACCGCCAGATTAAATCCATGTATCAAAAGGAGAACAACTTATCCAAAATCTTTCAAAAGAGGCAACAATAAAGGTTAGCCAGATCAGGGGCAAGAGTAACCCCCATAACTGAACCCTTAATCTGCAAAATTTACCTTTATTGGAACTAAAATAAATTTTTGTAGAACATATACATGCTCACATTAGAAAAAACTTCTGAATGATCTAGTTTTTATCTTTTAAATATCATTAATTTAGGGGTATGTTTACTAAACTGCGATAACATCACAGTGGCTATGTTATCGCGTGATAAGTAAAGTTATCGTGCGCTAACGTCCCCGGCGGTGTTAAGTCCCGCAGAGGGTGGAGAGGGCGGGGAGAGGCTCCTGCTACACTAATGCTGTGAAATGAAGGGACGAAAATTACCGCAAGTGAAAACCTGGCGTTAGAGGCACAATTGCAGGAGAGAGAAACCATTTCAGTCGGCAATGTACAGCAGAGGCAGGGAGACCAAGAAATGTGATAGTAGTGCTACATGTGCAGCAACAGCATAGTGCCCAAGTATGAAAGGGGCAGCTTGGGCACAGGGTGAACTAGGCAGATGCCTAGGTGACACATAGGAACGCAGAAACGGAAAATAAGCAAGACAGCAACTGACCAATGTCAAACATGCCCATGAGTGTGTGTGCCACACTGTCCCATCCAGGGGACAATACTCAGCAGGTACCCCAAAGGACAGATAACATTGTCAGGCGATGCCACGGGGAAGCATGGATGTCTTATGTAGGCACCCCTACCCCACACCATAGGCAGCCGCCTACCGGCACACTGGATGGCCTGGGACTGCGCACCACCAGCATAAGGGCATGTCAGCATGGTGGGGGAGGGCTGCTGGTGGTGGAGGGGGCAGTGGCATCTGCTCACAGCAGACCAAGGCAAAGCCTTGTTTAGGTGGGTGGCATGCAGTGCAACAAACAAGGTCTGTCTGAAGAACAGTCATGGTATCCCCAGGGAATGACCTGCCTCTGTGGCAACAGTTTGGTGCAGTACACACAGCCAGTGTGTTCAGGGGCAGAAGGTCACAGGTTCAAGTTCCAGCTGTGGTTCCTGCAGACCATGTCCCTATATTTTATCCTACAGAACACAAACAACATAAACATGTGCACTCCCTAGAGCAGGGGTGGGCAATTCCGGCCCTCATGCACCACAATCCAGCCTGGTTTTCAGGATGTCCCTAATGAATATTCATGGATCTATTTCCATACAATGGAAGGCAATGGATGCAAATAGATCTCATGAATATTCATTAGGGGCATCATGAAACCAGGCTGGATTGTGGTGCACAAGGGCCGGAATTGCCCACCCCTGCCCTAGAGCATCGGCCAACAGAGGCACAAACACCCACACCCACAGGCTCCACTATCCAAAGCCTCATGGAGAGTCAGGCTGTTGGGCCCGGTGCCGAGCAGCAGTTACCACTACTAGCACCTGCATACCTTAGCACCGTCATAAACATGGAAACACGCTCCACATTTATCAAACAGTTGCTATGATTAATATCAGATAAAAAATCCTAAATTAAACACAATTTTTTTAACAGAGATTCACCATAGCAACCTTTTTGATATATGTGGAGTGTGTTTCCTTTTTTTTCTGACAGTGTTACCACCCCATAGAGTGACCCTAACAGTATTGAATACCTGCATTATGCTCAGGACTGGTGTGGCGGGCAGGGCTGCCAACCACCTCTATCTTTGCACAATGCTGAAATAGGTGTGGGAGTGTGTGTATGTCTATCCAGTGTTTTGTTGCTGCCTACACCTTACTGTTTGTTTATTAAAACGTTTGATATACCGCCCCCTGTTACAATACAAATAAAAAATAAATCAGAAAGGAAAGGGAAATTACAATCAATATAAAGAAAAGTAAGAGAGGAAAAAATAAAAAATAAAATTCAGTAGAGATAGGGAGTGGGGAATCGGGAAATCAGGGGGGAAGATTAAAGGCAGAGGAGAAGAGGTGGGTATTCAGGAGGGAGCGAAACTTGGGGTAAGACTCTTCTAGTCGAAGGGCGGTGGGCAAAGAGTTCCACAGGGAGGGATCGAGGTAAAAGAAAGCTGACTGTCTGACTGAAGGTGAGCCTCTGAGGGGGAGGGAAGATAGAGACGGTTAATGTGGACAGAGCGGAGACTACTAAGCCCACAATGCTTACACTGTTTCAAGCTTTAGCCTGCCAATGTGCATAATGAGGAGCAAGGTAATGTGGGTATTTATTTATTTATTTATTTATTTAAACAGATTTGTATTCCGCCTTTTCCTTCAATCAAAGCGGTCACAAAACAATACAATACAAGTATAAACATAGGAGACTATAACATATACAAAATATACCACTTTTCATACAATCAAAGCAGTAGTAAAACACAGGGAGTACATTACATTACATGCATAGGATAAATACATAGAACAAACACAGGATAGGTTACATTCCATTACATACGATCTATAAGGGGTGGAAACTGTCCATGCCACCACACCTCGCCCAAAGGCCATACCCGTTGGAAACTACAACAAATATATCACAGCGTTGGCACGAAATTAAGGTTACCGCGTGATAACAAGCCAAGGCGCCCTCTATCGTGCGATAAAAAGCCATTGCTACCTTGACGCCGGAACGCCCACTTCCTTATATGACATTCCTCACGTTAACGCTGCACCTAGCGCCGGTAACATTAGCAGGGTTTAGTAAACATACCCCTTAGTGTTGTCAATATTTTGTTGGCGGAAGAAGGCATTTTAAAAATGGCAATGACAGCTGCAGCTTTTCACTGAATAGCTCTCTGTATGCTGGAGATGTTTTGAAGATTTATTGGTGCTGTAGACTTGTAAGTAAGCACCTTAGCATAATGATTTAGGGAGCATACTTTTTATTGATTCAATGATCATTTGCTGAAGGCATTAGTTAATGAATATTCAAACTGTTTTACAGTTGAATGATTTAATTTAGCTTGCATTCTAAACATGAATTTGCTGAAGCATGGGACATTTTTAATGAATGTCAGCAGTTACTGAAGGATTGAATACAGAGGGGGGGGGTGTGTATATATGTGTATCTATCTGTATGTATATATATGTCCAGATACAAGCAGGAATGCAGATTTCGCATACGGGTATCCTCAGTACCGATGGAGCACGCACGGGAATGCTCCCCAGTGTCCAATAGAAAGGCCTTTGGGAGCATGCCACTGTGTCTGCGCATATGCCTTCCCACGTTTCCAATTCCTCTCCTCAGTTCTTTGTTTTCCACGGAGCCAGCAGGAAGCCCTTTCTTGTTACCACCAAAAAACGTCTTAATTTTTGGTTTAATTCTGTGCTTTGCCTTTCCGTCAACACTGGTACCTTCCTGATACCAGCACCAATATTCTTTTTCTTTCAGTTTTTTCTTTTTGGCGGTTCAATGCCACCTTAGGCTTCGGCCTAAACTTTCACTTCATCACCATGGACAAACACGTCAGTGATTTTAAAAAATGTTCCAAGTGCTCCAGCACAATGTCAATCACTGATTCCCATGACTGGTGTCTGAAATGTTTGGGCCCAGGCCATAGACCAGACAATTATTCTTTGTGCAAACAAATGACTAAGCAAGGCCTAAAGAACAGGGCCAAGCAGTAAACTCAGTGGGTTATTCTGAGGCATGAATAGCGGGGATGGATGTCCATCCCTGCTATTAGTGGCGGCTGCTACCCCCCGACTAACTTCCCCACCAGTTGTGTGGGGAAGTTAGTTGGGGGCGGGGAAGAGGCAGCCCGGGGACGGAGAGTGGACGGTCACCGGCCCTGGACACACAGGGCCGATTCTTATGTTGGCCCTGTACGTCCAGGGCCAGCAAAATGTCTGGGGAAGTTATTCCACACCTTGGATGGAATAACTTTCCTGGACATGTTTTTCAGTAGCTCTGGGGCACAGAAAGGGCTGGGGGGGGTCAAAAGTTAATTGCCCACAGCCCGACCCTGGCCTTAGGAGGTTGGATCGGGGGTCGGGCTGTGGGGAATTAACTTTTTGTGCGGCAGCCGGCATCGTGGCATTTAAATGGAGCCATGGCGCCGCAGCTCTGTTTAAATGCCCTGACTGAGTTAGTCGGGCTTTGCTTTACGTGCAGGCTGGGACTAAATTGCAGTCGCGGTCTGCAAGTACAGTGCTGTTCGTGATTCTGATCCCACAGGGCTAGACGTACCCTGCAGGACCAGTATTGCAATCTCCTTTGTACGTCCGGCCCGGACATACAAAGGAGATCTAAGTCCGGGACAGAATCAGGCCCTCGCCGTTCGCCCCCGACTTGATTTCAGTGGTCTCTGCATCGTCAAGGACATCGTCCTTTTCAGCTGGTTCCCAGGTCTCCAAAAAGTCCAAACATAAATTAAAGGCCAAGTCCTCTGTATTGAAATCTGATACAGAGTATCAAGATAAGTCCCATTCTCCACGAGATGCACCAAGAGGGGACATTTGATGCTGACCGGCCTGCCATACAGCCCCAGCGGGAGGACCAGCCTTCCAAAGCCACACAGGAGCTCCAGGACGCTCCCGAGGCATTGATCTTCAGAGTTACTGGTACCGTGCTCTGGGATGGTGGCATGTAGCCCTGTACTTGCATCCATCCAGAAATCGGCATCCTCGATCAATCAGCGTTTCTTAGTTATCGAGAGGACCTTGGCAGCACTTCTGGCTGCTGCAGTACCAAAGATATTGACAGCCCCGACAAGTCCAGCACTACCATCCAGCCCTTGAACCGGTATCGGCGGGACCCCTCCCTCAGATGGAACTGGTAACCATAGTCGGTACCCAACAGGTTCCTGGATCGAGTACTGCACAGACTCAACATTGGCATTGACATCAGCTCGAGACAGTCAATACTTTGATTTTTCTTACTGAATTGGTTTCTTCTTCTTTTTCTGACTCTGGAGAGACGTCAAAGGATTCCAGGGCCACCCAGGATATCCCCTCCGATCCCTCTCCTCCTCACATGAGGCATCAGTCCCCGCCAGCGGACATGTCCTTTCAAGACTTCATTCAGGACATGGCAGCAGGCCTCCAAATCACAGTAACACTAGAAACTGAACCGAGGGCTGAGGAATTGGAAATTCTCCAATACCCCTTGACGCAACGTTACCGGTGCATTGGATCCTACAGGATATAATGCTACGTATGTGGTAGGCACTGCTAACGGTTTCACCTATCAGTTGTTGTTGTTAAGTGCCATCGAGTCGGAGTCGACTTATGGCGACCCTCTGGATAGCTATCCTAAATTGTGTTCGGTCTTCAGTCAGGCGGCTCATTGTTGACAGACTGGTACCCGTGGCTGCTGTTATTGTATCGATCCATCTCATTGCTGGCCTTCCTCTTTTGCGTTGACCTTCTATCTTGCCAAGCATAATGTCTTTCTCTAATGATCTCTCTCTTCGCATGATGTGTCCAAAGTATGAAAGTCGAAGTCTTGTCATCTGAACTTCTAAAGAAAGCTTAGGTTTGATCTCCTCTAGTACCGACTGGTTTGTTCTTCGGGCAGTCCATGGTATACACAGTATTTGCCGCCAGCACCATAATTCAAAGGCATCAATTTTCTTCCTGTCTATCTTTTTTACTGTCCAGCTTTCACATCCATATGATGTTATTGAAAATACCATGGCTTGAACAAGTCGAATCTTTGTATGGAGAGAGACATCTCTGCTCTTGAGAATCTTATCTAGGTCTTTCATAGCCATTCTGCCAAGAGCAATGCGTCGTCTGATTTCTTGACTGCTTGTTGCTTCTTTATTGATAGTTGATCCAAGAAGGTTAAAGTTGTTAACAATTTCAATTTCTTCTCCTTCAACGATGAACCTGTTGATTATGCCAGTTGTCATGATCTTTGTAAATGCCTTGATATCATGTACAGAGTTCCACCAGGCCTGGGGTTTCAAAAGCCTCAACTACCACACCATTCTATGGTGGTGGAATCGGCCATGCGACGCATCAAGAGTTCTAAGACTTGTTCATCGATGCCACCTGGCAAAGATGCCAGGGCTCTTGATGCTTTTGGGCATCGCTACTTCCAGGCGTGTATGCTTGCTTCTAGGATTACCTCCTACATCCTCTGCATGGGCATGTACCTCAAGGACGTCTCAAGGGATCTAGGAAATTTTGCTCCTATTCGCCCAGATGACAAACGTGATGCATACCTGTCTATGGTCACACAGGCTCAGAACACTTCTAAGTTCCTGACCAGGGCAGCCTTCAATATTTTTGAGTCTACCAGCAGAGCTGCTGCAGTTTGTATAGGAGCTCATAGGATGGCCTGGCTTCAGACATTGGATCTCGAACAGTGGGTTCAAAATAAATTGGCCAGTATTCCTTGCTCTGGAGAAAAACTATTTGGTAAAGGTTGGAGAGAGAAGGCAGGCGAGCTTGAGACGGATGATCTCACCCTCAAGCGCCTCTCAAGAAAGACTTCAGACTCCTCTAGGAGGAAGGCTGCTTCAAAGAAATCATTCTACACCAAAAAGAAGAGAGCTTTTTCTTCTTACCAACCCTCTGCTGGTTTTCAATCTCAGCAGCAACAGCAAGGCCACAGGGTCCCTGTCAGCCTAAGAAGGCCAAGACTCCTAAACTGCAATCAGCTGCTCCACCACAGCCAGCACCTGGTTTTTGACTTCTTCCTAGAGAGCATAGCTACTCTGCCACTGCAGGGTCCGAGCCCCTTCGCATAGCAGGCAGACTTTGTGCTTATGCCCACAGGTGGCATCTCATCACATCAGAGTGGTGGACACTCAACATCGTCCAAAGGGGCTATCTGCTTCACTTTCAAAGCTTACCCCCACCCACCTCCACAAGAGATTATCCTGCAAACCATTTGCAGGTCAATCTCCTATCCTCCAAGGTGGCTACCCTGTTAGCTCAGAGGGCTGTCGAAAGAGTCCCTCTCACCCAAGAAGGCAAGGACTTCTATTCTCCTTACTTTCTTATTCAAGAGAAAACAGGATGTTTCAGACCCATTCTGAGGGGTTCTCAACAGATTTCTCGTTCAAGAAAAGTTCAAGATGATTTCCCTCAGCAGAGTCGCTTTCTCACACCATTTCAGTGCTCCAAAGTCTAGTCTTTGTAAAACCTTCCAAAATCCAGTCTGCTTCCCTCGCAACAACTCGAGTTCATCGGGCCGAGCTTTCCTTCCTCAGGATTGCTCTGCTCATCTCATCGAACTGACCCTCACCACACAAGGACAAAGTACCGTGCAGCTCGAGATATGCTACGTTTTCTGGGACACATGGCCTCCACAGTCCACATCGTCCCATATGCTCGTGTACACATGAGACAGGCCCAATGAACACACTCATCCCAATGGAGTAAGGCAACCAGACAACTCTCCGACAAGATTTGTATCACTTCTCCTCTTGTCAACTCCCTTCAGTGGTGGTGCTTCCCCCAACATCATCTTAGAGGGTCACCTTTCCGGATACCTCTACCCCAGTACACCCTAACAACGGATGTTTCCAAACTCAGGTGAGGAGCACATCACTGCAGCATTCGACACAGTACATCATCTAACACTCTTACAAAGACTTGCGTCCATAGGTATAGCAGGAACACCGTTAAAATGGTTCGAGTCATACCTCACAAATAGAATGCAACAGGTGCGCTTCAATAACGAGCAGGCAGAGCCTTTCCCCCAAACCCAAGGAATACCTCAGGGCTCAGCTATTTCCTCCCTGCTATTCAACGTTTACATCCAGCCAGTCTGTACGATTTTCCAAAAGCATAACATCAGATACCACTTATATGCAGATGATATCATGTTGTACACTCAACTTGATATAGACAATCCTAATTTCAATCAAATAGAAAAATGCCTAGGCGAAATGCAAAATTGGCTCCAAGATAACATGTCGATAAACCACAAAAAAACTGATGTGATGTTCGTATCAAGTAAACAAGACTTCAAACCTCCTGCTTCAATCACCCTTAACATCAACACCTATCAATCTAAAAATGAGATCAAATATCTAGGAGTTCTCATCGATGCTAACCTAAAAATGGACAAACATCTCCGGTTAACCAACAGAGCAATATTTCACAAGCTGAGAGTCCTTCAACCCCTACGCAACATAATCGAACAAACAGACTTCAGAACAGTAGCTCAAGCGCTCATCATTCCTCACTTTGACTACTGTAATGCCATCTTGCAAGGTCTACCAAAAAAAAACGTAAACATCTTACAATTGGCGCAAAATGTATCAGCCAGGATCATCTTGAATAAGAAACTGAGAGATCACATTACACCAGTACTGATTGAGCTTCACTGGCTCCCAATCTCTGCACGAGCAGTATACAAAATACTGGTAACAACTTTCAAAATCATTCACAAGATATCCCCATCATTCCTCGATAACCTCATAACCACACAGCCCCCCAACAGATGCCGAAGGACTACTAACCTGAACACACTCTGCGTTCCCAACAGTATAAGAGATGTCAAAGAGGGAACGAGCAACCGGGCATACACCTACACCGCACCCATGCTTTGGAACAAACTACCTCATGAGATACGACTGATCAACAATCTACAGGACTTCAGAAAAAAGCTTAAAACCCACCTGTTCCAAACACATTACGGTATCACCTAGGCAGATTCAACATCCCCTCATTACCCAAGTTACCTAACGCCCCGAAGCACAAGAGGCGGAAAAATAGATCAAATGTCAATGTTAATAAGATTGCATATCTGGCAATGTATTATACAACTGTAATCTATGTTCTTGATAAACCTGTAACTTATCTGGTTGCTCAAACTGGGTGATAAAACTGTAACTTATCTGGTCAATCAAATGTATATTTATAATTCAGATCAATCAAATGTATATTTATTATTTCAAATTGTTGCTCAAACTTGGGTGATCAAAATGTAATGTATATTTGTAATTTCTATGTGATTGTGGTGTACCCCTCCCTCAAATCATACTGTATTTTCAACTGTTTTTATATATTACTCCCTTGTATTTTACACCATTGGTCCGCTGCTGATCGCTGGAAGTGGCGGCATACAAATGTATACTAAATAAATAAATAAAAATCTGAACAATCTCAGTACACATGGGACGTGGACAGAACGGGAATGCCGAATGCAGATCATTTTCCTCGAGCTATGTGCTCTCAGAATGCCCTTTGGGTTTTTCAACCCAAACTATTGGACAAACACTTCTTAGTCCAGATGAACAACCAAGTAGCCATGTTCTATGTGAACAAGCAGGGAGGAACTGGTTCCTATCCCCTCTGCCAGGAGGCCCTTCAAATCTGGTTCTTTGCCATTGCACACCGCATCCATCTCCGGGCAATGTATCTTCCAGGTGAGTTAAATGTCCTAGCAGACAGACTCAGCCACATCCTTCGTCCACATGAGTGGACTCTAAAACAAGAGCCGGCATCTTGGATCTTCCACATGTGGGGAACCCACAGAATAGATCTGTTCACTACTCAGTAGAATACACGACTGCCACTCTTTTGCTCCAGACTTCCTTCCCGACACAGTCGGGCAGCAGATGCCTTTCTCCTGCATTGAAGCTCGAGCCTACTTTATGCATTTCCACTGACTCCCCCCCTCCCACCCCCAATATCCAAAACTCTGTTCAAGCTGCAAGTTGACAAGGAATCGTGATTCTAATAACCCCTTACTGGCTCCATCAACCGTGGTTTCCTCTGCTGCTTTGTCTAGCGCAGACTCCACACCTCAGTTTGGGTCATGTCCCTGACCACCTCTCTCAAGATCAGGGGCTACTGCTCCATCCCAATCTACAAACCCTCCGTCTCATGGCATGGCTGCTAAAAGAATGAGCTTTGACCTGGATCTCCCTCAATCAGTCAAGGACGTCTTGCTTGCATCAAGCAAACTGTCTACCAGATATTCTTATGCCTTCAGATGGCGACAGTTCACCCTTTAGGAAGCAGATTGATCCATCTGACTGCCCAGTGGAACTTCTTCTGCAACATCTTTTACACTTGTCCTCCACAGGGCTTAAGAATAACTGTCAAAGGTTCACCTCAGTGCTATTGTAGCCTATCACTGGCCACTGGATAGGCATCCCATTTCCTTGCACCCTTTGGTGCAACAATTCATGCAGGATCTTCTGCTTTCCAAGCTACCGATCAAATCACCACCGGTGGCTTGGGACCTCAACGTGGTCCTAGCACAGCTTATAAAACCCCATTTGAGCCCTTTGCTACCACATCTCCAAAATTCCTGACTTGGAAGATCATCTTCCTAATTGCTCTTACCTCAGCCCATTGCATCAGCAAACTACAAGCTCTAGTAGCGGATACTCCCTACACTCGATTCCACTGTGACAAGGTAGCTTTCCGTACCCATCCACATTTCCTTTGAAAAGTGGTGTCTCCTTTTCATATCAACCAGTCTGTCATGCTGCCTGTCTTTTCTCCGACTGCATGCCTCTAGGGCTGAGGCAGCATTGCATACTTTGGATTGCAAGTGTGCCCTTGCCTTCTACTTGGACAGGACCAAGGATTTTAGGAAATCCTCACAATTATCTCCTTTGATCCAAGCCACTTGGGTCTTCCGGTGTCAAAATGTACCCTATCCAACTGGATTGCTGGCTGCATTTCTTTTGCCTATGCTCAGGCGGGACTCTCTCGAGGGTCATGTCACCACTCCCATCGTGAGGTCTATGGCATCCTCAGTTGCCAACCTCTGTTCTGTCTCCATAGAGGAGATCTGCGAGGCAGCTATCTGGTCCTCTGTTCACGCCTTCACTGCTCACTACTGCCTTGACAGGGACTCCCGTCAGGACACTGTCTTTGGCCAGGCTGTTCTTCAGCATCACTTTGGGGCTTAATCACAACTCCTACCAATTATACTTCTCTGGCACCCAACTCCTGGTTCCATGCTCAGGCCTTCTGCACTCAAATCTGCTGGGGCCACTTTTTGTCCATGCCGCCTTGGCTCCATTTTTTAGCCTCAGGGATGTCTTTTCAGTCTGGTGCCTGGGAGCTCATGAGTTCCATATGTGAAGACTGCATTCCTGCTTGTTTTGGAGCTAGCATAATTACTCACTTGTAACAGGTGATCTCCAGGAACAGCAGGAATTGGTCGTCACAACCAACCCTCCTCACTAGGAGTTGTTGGGTATACTTTTTTCTCTACCTCTCAGCTACAAACTCAACTGAGGAGAGGAGTTGGGAAGGCTGATGCGCAGATGCAGTAGAGTGCTCCCAAAGGATTTCCTATTGGACGCTGGGGAACATTCCCGCAAGGGCTCCATTGGTACCAACGATACCCATATGTGAAGACTGATTCCTGCTGTTCCTGGATATCACCTGTCACAGGTGAGTAACTACGCTATATACACATATATACATACACACATACACTTTGCGTTTTTTTTATATAGAAAGTATAGTATCAAGTTTTATTTTAATGGAGTTGAATTAGTTTTTTTAAAATTCATCGAGATATTTTTAGTATGGGCCTGTAGAATACAAGATCCAAGTGGCATACAAGAACATTGGAATATAACTCTAACACAGTGACAGAATACAACACTCAGTTCATCGTAATTTATTTATTTATTTTATTTATTTATTTATTTCTTCTATACCGCCCCTTCCAGTGATCAAGGGCGGTTTACATGGAACAAGTTAACAAATTAAGTATACTTCCGTATACATTACATTGAACAGAAAGAAACATTCTAATTTTTTACATATAATAACAGATGTTGAAATAATAACTGTCCAAACTATTTACATAAGTTATTTACAAATGGTTCTATACAAATGTGTTACAGAGTAATCGTACAATGTGTTACAGAATAATGGTGTGTCATGTGTAGGTGGTGGATTTTATTTCCATTATAT
This sequence comes from Ichthyophis bannanicus, assembly GCA_033557465.1. Lineage (NCBI taxonomy): Eukaryota > Metazoa > Chordata > Amphibia > Gymnophiona > Ichthyophiidae > Ichthyophis > Ichthyophis bannanicus. Next base: position 489,336,009 of record CM066033.1, read on the forward strand.
TTCTGTCTAATAAAAACCTAAATAAATTTGTCTTAAGCGAATGACAAACTTCCTATAATAATTAATATGACTTTTGAAATAGCATTTTGATTTTTGTTTCTGTTTTGAATTCTTGTTAACAATTTATAGATTTAAAGCGTATCGATTTGGAGTACATTTATAGAAAATACCCTCCTTCCAATTGGTATGTAATTGGATTTTAAGATCATATAACTCTAATAACAAATGCAATATTTATTTGTATTTCATTTTATAGAAAAGGAGGAAGCATAGAGCCCTGTTTACTAAAGGTCTTTGTGTCTATGGAAAAAATGCTTAGTGAACAGATCTCATTGCTTTATGAAATCCTTTACCAGTCTGACTTTCTTTTAAATGGCATGCTTTTTATAATATGATAGAGTTGTTAAATACATATCAATACAGAACAAAATTATTATTTACTTGTATTATATTTTAGAATCTTGACCCCCTGATGAAGACAAAGCTGAAACATCACTGTCTCTGATGAGGTTTTCTGAAAACCCAGATACACTATATCAACTGACTCACTTTTGTCTACCTGTTTATTCACACCTTCAAAAAAACATAACAGATTAGTAAGACAAGATCTTCCTTATCTAAAGCCATGTTGGCTGTCTCCCATTAAGCCATGACTATCTACATGTTGAGTAATTTTGTTCTTTATAATAGTTTCTACCATTTTTTCCGATACTAACGCCAGGCTCACCGGTCTGTAGTTACCCAGATCACCCCTGGAACCCTTTTTAAAAATTGGCGTTAATTGGCGATCCTCCAGTCTTCAGGTATTACAGATTATTTTATTGATAGTTCACAGATTACTAATAGCAAGTCTGCAATCTCATATTTTAATTCTTTCAACACCCTTGGATGTATACCATCCAGTCCAGGTGATTTGCTACTCTTCAGTTTATCAAATAGTTGTAATACATCTTCCCAGTGTATCGATATTTCTTTCAATTCTTTCGCAGTATCACCTTTAAATACCACTTCAGTCATGGGTAACATCTCTACATTTTCCTCAGTAAAAATCGAAGCAAAGAATTCATTCAGTCTCTCCGCTAAAGCCTTGTCCCCTCTTACTGCCCCTTTTACCCCTATATCATCTAATGGTCCAACTGACTCCCTCACAGGTTTTTTGCTACGAATGTATTTGAAAAAGTCTTTATTACGTGTTTTTGCTTCCACAGCAAGTTTCTTCTCAAATTCTCCCTTTGCCTACCTTATCAATGCCTTGCATTTGACTTGCCAGTGCTTGTGCTGTTTCCAGGTTTCATCGTTTGGCTCATTTTTCCATTTCCTGAAAGATGCTTTTTTGGCAACAACAGCCTCTCTGACCTTGCCTTTAAACCATGCTGGCAGTTTTTTGTGTTCCTTCCACTTTTCTTAAAGCGTGGAATACACGCTGGTCTGGGCTTCCAAGATAGTATTTTTAAACACCACCCAAGCTTGATGTAAGTCATTAACCTTTGCAACTGCTCCTTTTAGTTCCTTATCGTTCCTACAGTTCAGTCCTCCACCTCTGGGTTGTGCACCTCCTCCTGCAGCCTGGAGACTGGACTTGCCAAAGCGTTGACATCACTGGATAAGGTCTGGTGCACACTCCCCTCCTCTCCAGTGTGTCCAGTCTCCATGCAGCAGGAGGATCTAGTGAGCCTAGGTGCTGGGCTCACTTGAGGAACTCATAAGGAGCCTTAGGGGCTTGTTTACAAAGCCGCGGTAGTGGTTCGCGATCGCGATCGCAGCCGCGGCCCCATTGAAATCAATGGGGCCGCGGCTCCGATTACGATCGCAAACCGCTACCGCGGCTTTGTAAACAAGCCCCTTAGTGTAGTTAGTTCAGGTGTAGTTTAGTTGGGATTTTGGATTTTCTTTCCCACTACCTTTATTTTATTTTTGGGGAGTTACTGTTCCTTTAAAAAAAAAAAACCAACCGCGAAAGACCCGTGAACAAGCAGTGCCTCAGGTGCCAGTTCCTGCCTGCCCCTGATCTCCGGGGCGGTGGGCTCATCTTCAGGTCTCTCTCCCTGGACTGCACGGGGGAGAGCCCTTGAGCAGGACCGGAACAGCTTCCTTGTCGGGGCCAGGGAGCCACTCTGCACTTGAAGGCAGGAGCGTTTGCATGGGAGGCTCGCTGGCGGGAGACTGCTCAGCTGACAAGCAGTCCCGCTGGCTGGAGCCCCGTTGAAGCCACGTAAGTTTTCTGTAAAGGGCATACTTCCTTTCGGTGGGGTTTGGGGGATCGTTGCCCTGGCCCGTGGCAATGCGGGACGCCTTGTTGGATCCCTCTGCTCACGTGGCGAATTTTGGCGCCCTTTTCGGCCGCGCTCAGGTGCCGGCGGCCATTTTAGCTTCGGGCGCGTCTTTTCAGAGCGGCTCCAGTCAGCTGTTTGCTGTTGGAACACGACGGCGCGGAGGCTCTGCGCTTCAACTTATTTCAGCTTATTTCATGTTGTTTCCTGTTTATTTCATTTTTCTTCAATTTAACCCGGTCTGCATCGGAGAGGAGTTTCTTTTTGCAGTCCTTGTCCCGGGGTGTTTTTCTTTCGTTTTAAAACGCAAACAAAAAAAAGGAAAAAAAAACAGGGGTTAAAGGACGAGACCCTTAGCAGTCTTGCGTTTGGGAGAAGCTGCAGAGCCCTAGCATTCCTTTCAAGAGAGGGGTCGCTGAGATGGCGTCCCGACCCCAGTGCGTCCTCTGTGGTTCACGCAGAGGTACGGTGGCGGAATCCGGGGTTTGCAAGGCTTGCGCCTCGGGGTCTGCCAGCATGGAACGGCAGATAGAGGCCAAGCCGTGCCAGGATCTCCAGCTGGCGGCGGCAGCCCTGGAGGAAGACTTGGCAATGGCTTCCTCGTCGGGGGCTCCCCAGGAGGCTGCGGCTGGGCTTCCAGCCACGTTTCCAGACCTGGAGTCCCCTTCTCCGTTTGGAGATTTCTCCCCCGACTTTGTCTTGCTCATGCATCAAGGGTTCTGCAGGCAACGCCAGGGGCTCTTGCTGGAGACAGTGATGTATTCAACTGCCACCGTGACACAAAAAGAGGAGGTGGTGCACTCATCCTCACTAAAAAAAACCTACAATACACCCTAACAAACTCAAACAATGTCGAAGGAATGGACATAATAAACATTGAAAACAGAACACTAGCATTCTCCTTAATCTATAGACCCCCATCAGCTGATCACAAAAATCTCTCCCCCATCCTTGAACTCGCATGCACAACATCTCAGAGAAAACCCCTCATAATCTTAGGTGACCTTAACCTCCCATCTCTGAACCAATCCCAAAAAGACAACTTCATTGACTCAATGTCCCACATGGGATTTAACCAGATAGTCCATACCCCCACACATAATAAAGGAAACTCACTTGACCTTGTTTTCCTCCCTACCCCCTTTAACCTACATAAACTCCATTCTTCCCCGATAGCTACGGAAGTACCATGGTCTGACCACCATTTGATAAAATTCCACCTATTAGCACAAACAACATCACAGTCCACAAACACAATATCACATATCTCACGCTTTCCCCACTTTGATAATGACACATTCCTTGACAAGGTACTACCCAAACTCACCACAAGTCTAAATGACATAGAACAAACTATAGAGAACTGGAACCAAACTATCCAAAAAGCAGCAACCCCCACTCAAACAATGCAGAAGATAAAGAAGGAATCACAAAAATGGTTCACTAAAGAAATTGCCATGATAAAAAAGCAACTACGGAAACAAGAAAAAATCTGGAGAAAAACAAAATCACAAGATAACAAAACTAAATATATAAACATACTTAATAGATGCAAGGAAACAATCAATAAGTCAAAAAGGGAATACTACTCCAAACTAATAAATCATGCTATCAATCGGCCAAGAGAACTCTTCTCAATTGTGAATACACTAACAAAAACACAAAACCCCGTACTGAACCAAGACTCAATCAGTGTACAAACCTTAGCATTACATTTTGCTGAGAAACTAAAGGTAAAACCTTACTCTCCAACTACCACAATATCTAAACATGTCAGTAATTATGAATGGACAACCTTTCACAAGATTGAAAGAAAGCACATCCTTAATATTATAACAATGATTAACACCACAACCTCACCGCTTGACCCTTGCCCTGTATCATGGATCAAACATACTAAGGAATTTCTTGCAGAAAATATCCAACATATAGTAAACCAATCACTCTCTCAAGGAACCATGCCCAATGCCCTAAAGCTCTCTTCGATCCGTCCCATAATAAAAAACAATAAACTAGACCCAAAAGACCCCAACTCCTACAGGCCAATAGCTAGCATACCACTAATTGCCAAAATAATAGAAAAGACCATACAACTCCAATTACAAGACTACATTGATGAACAAAAACTCCTTGATGAGCATCAATTTGGCTTCCGACCCTTCCACGGAGTTGAAACCCTCCTAATCGCCCTAACAGATTTACTCATCAGAGGCACCAATGACAACAACAAAGGCTTCCTTCTCCTCTTCATAGATCTGTCTGCTGCATTCGATAGCATCAATCATAATACCCTCATTAACAGACTAGAATACCTAAAAATAGGAGGGACAGTCCTTGAATGGTTCAAATCATACATCTCAAACAGGTTAATACGGATACAATTAGGTAAAGACACATCCGAAACTTTCCCACAAGGTCAAGGCATCCCCCAAGGATCAGCCCTCTCAGCCCTCCTCTTCAATTTATACCTCCAGCCCATTACAAACATATTTAAGAAGCACAAAATTAACCATTTCATATACGCAGATGATATCATGCTTGCCACCCCCATAAACCCTAACAATCCCAAATATGATAGCCTACTCCAATGTATGAACGAGACTACTAAATGGCTTGAAGACAACCACCTAAGCATTAACCTCAAAAAAACAGAGGCAATGTTCATAACGAGGAAATCAGACACTGACTACATATACCCCAATACAATCACAATAAATAACACACCTATACCTGTTAAAAAGGAGGTAAAATACCTTGGAATAATCTTAGACCACTCACTCTCCATGATTCCACACATAAAACACACAGTAAAAACCATATTTTATAAACTTAAGACAATACAACATCTGAGACCCCTACTCAACACCGATGACTTTAGATCTGTAGTCAATACACTCATAACCCCCCACTTCGACTATTGTAATAGTCTCCTAAATGGACTTCCAGTAAAAAGCATATACCATCTCCAAAGAGCCCAAAACATATGCGCCAAGATGGTCACTAAAGCTAATCTAACAGACCATGTCACCCCAATTCTCCTAGACTTACACTGGCTCCCTATAAACAGCCGAATAAAATACAAAATCCTCCTAACTACATTCAAAATCGTCAACAACATCTCCCCATCACAACTATCCACCCTAATACACCCCCCATCAGATACTAGATCACGCAGACAGAACGCAACCCACTCCCTCAACATAAAAACAAATTTTAGAAAAACTAAAGCGACAACAAGTGACAGGGCTTTCTCCTTCGCTGCCCCCACCCTCTGGAATGAAATACCATTAACACTACGCATGATAAAAGACCTTCACCAATTCAAAAAAGAATTAAAAACCTACCTCTTTACAAAACACTTTGAAATCCCCTACCAACAAAGAACCTCACCAATACAATCACAGAAACACATACACTGTACCCAAGACAGAACAAATGACTAACACAGAAAATTTCTCTAACCCCTCACAACACGCTAATGAACCACTCAAACAGTTGACTATTTCACCACTGTAACTAACTAAGATGCGCTCCATGTATATAACTTGTAAATAGTTTGAAAAGCTCTGTTATAGTTAATGTTCAAAATATGTTCAAAATGTTGTTCAAAATATGTTCAAAATATGTTCCCTGTAAGCACACCTGTATATAGTTAAAGCATAATGTTCCTTGTAAATGTATACAGAAGTATACAATTGTTCTGTTTAAAGTTCAATGTAAACCGCCCCTGATCTCTGGAAGGGGCGGTATAGAAAAGACCGTTAAATAAATAAATAAATAAATAAAATAGGTCTTCGGCCACCCCTCTGGCCAGAGTAGCTGGTGGCCACACAGTTTCCCCCAGGCCATCGAAGAGATCTCGGACACGCGAACTCTCCCCTTCCTTCAGGGAGGCGATCGATTCGGATGGGGAGGACCACGGTTTGGAGGCGGATATGGAAGATCTAGAAGAGGGGGAGATTCCAGAGCCGGAGGATCAGGCCAAGATTGTCCGGATATTCCGCAGGGAGGAACTCACTGCTCTTATCACTGAGTCCCTCCAGATGTTGAACTTGGCAGCTGTTTCTCCCACGGAGGAAGTGGGGGTGGAGGACGCCCATCATCCAGGCGGAGAGGCAGACCCAGGTGGTTTTTCCGGTCCACAGGGTGGTGGATAAGATGATACAGGATGAGTGGGATCAGCCCGAGGCTGCGCTCAGAGGTATCCGGACGATGAACAGGCTCTATCCTCTGGCGGATAAGGACAAAGAACGTTTTAAATCCCCCAGAATTGATGCGGCGGTCTCAGCGGTTACCAAAAAGACCACTATCCCTGTGGAGGGTAGTGCCGCATTAAAAGATGCGCAGGATAGAAAGGTGGATGGACTTTTGAGACAGTCCTTTGAGGCTGACGCCTTGTCATTGCAGGCTTCTATTTGTGGAGCTTGGGTGGCCAGAGCGTGCCTCCGATGGTCTCAGCGGCTTCGGCAGTCCTCTGGATTGGACCAGGAGGGGACTGCGGAGCTGGATCGCTTGGAATCCCGTGCTGTATATCTGGCAGATGTTCATTATGATTTGATCAGGGCCCTCGCTAACAGCATGGCTTCCTTGGTGGCGGCGCACCGCTCCCTGTGGTTGCGGAGCTGGGCAGCGGATGGCTCCTCTAAATCCCGGCTGAGTAAGCTGCCTTTTAAGGGCCAGTTATTCTTTGGAGAGGACCTGGATAAGCTGGTGAAGGATTTGGGAGAGTCCAAGGGTGGCAGGCTCCCGGAGGACAAACCCAAGCCAGGTAGGGCTGCTCCGTCCTTTCGGGGCCAGTCCAGGGATTTTCGGCGTTTTCGGACATCTCGGCTGGGCGGCACCCAGAGAGGTAGATTTCCATACAAGGGCCAGAGTTTTCGGGGCTTTAGGGGGGCAAGTAGGGGATTCGCAGGATCCTCCTCCTCCTCGGCTGGCAGAAAGCCCCAATGAAGGTTTGCGGGTCCCGGTGGAAAGCGCTCCGGTGGGGGGAAGGCTGCAGGAGTTTCTTTCTGCTTGGACCCAGATCACCACGGACCAGTGGGTGTTAGAAATCATCCTTGACGGGTATGCTCTGGAGTTCGCCTATCCAGCCCGAGATTCCTTTGTGATGTCTCCCTGCAGAAATCAAATCAAGGCCCTGGCGATCCGCCAGACTCTCGATCGCCTGTTAACGTTTGTGGGCCGTCCGGCCAGTACCGTTGGAAGATTACGGATTGGGTCGGTACTCAATCTATTTCGTGGTGCCCAAAAAGGATGGGTCCCTGCGCCCCATTCTGGATTTAAAGGGCGTAAATCGTTGTCTGCGGGTGCCACACTTCAGGATGGAAACTTTGCGTTCCGTTATTGTAGCGGTGCGAAAAGGGGAGTACTTGACCTCCCTAGACCTCACAGAAGTGTATCTTTATATTCCGATCAGAGAGGGTCACCAAAGGTTTCTACGGTTTGCTCTCCCCTGGGGGCACTTTCAATTTCAGGCGTTACCCTTCGGCCTAGCTACTGCTCCGCGTACCTTCACCAAGATTATGGTGGTGGTGGCGGCGGCGTTGCGGAAAGAGGGCATTTTGGTTCACCCCTAGCTCGATGACTGGTTGATTCGGGCGAAGTCCGAGGCCGAGAGTGTGCGAGTGACTACCAGAGTGGTGCAGTTCTTGCAGCATCTCGGATGGGTAGTCAACCCGGCCAAGAGTCATCTTGTGCCGACCCAGGAGCTCGAGTATCTGGGGGTGAGGTTCGACACCCGGTCGGGGACGGTATTTCTGCCTCATCACTGGGTCCTGGGCCTGCGGCGTCTTGTCAGCAGATTCCGCGCAGCCACGGCTCCCTCGGCGTGTGAGTACCTGCGTGTGCTTGGGACAATGGTGGCGACCCTGGAGCTGGTGCCATGGGCTCAGGGTCACATGCGGACATTGCAGCGGGCGCTTCTCCGCCGCTGGTCCCACCAGTCCGACTCCTTGAGCAAGCGTCTTCCCTGTCTTCCGCGGGTCAGGCAGGCGTTGCGGTGGTGGCTCCTGCCCGCTATGCTTCGGGCGGGCATGCCCCTGGAACAGCCTGCCTGGATTCCGCTGATGACGGATACGAGTCTCGCGGGCTGGGGAGCCCACTGCTGCGATCAGTATGCGCAGGGCCTGTGGTCTGCCCAGCAGTGCACTTGGTCCATCAATCGGCTGGAGCTGAGGGCGGTTTTGCTGGCGCTCCAGGCCTTCAAGTCAACGGTGGTCGGTCGGGCGGTCAGAGTGCTGTCGGACAACTCCGCGACGGTAGCCTACATCAACCATCAGGGAGGGACCGGCAGCGTGGCCATGGAAGAGGAGGCGGAGTTGCTGTTCGCTTGGGTGGAGCAGCGTCTTCCAGCGCTGTCCGCGGTGCACATTGCGGGGAAGGACAATGTGATGGCGGATTTTCTCAGCAGGGTCCAGGTGGACGCGGGGGAATGGGAGCTCAATCCCCAGGTGTTCGCTCAGATAGTCCGTTGGTGGGGACCCCCGATTATGGATCTCATGGCAACCTTCCAGTCCGCAAAGGTGAGCCGATTCTTCAGCAGGCGGCGGGAAAGGATGTCGGAAGGGATCGACACCTTGCTGCAGCGGTGGCCGAGGCATGGCCTCCTCTACGTTTTTCCGCCTTGGGCCTTGATAGGTCGCGTGGTGCAACGGATCGAGGCTTATCCTGGAAGGGTGTTGTTGGTGGCTCCGGACTGGCCGCGGCATCCGTGGTATGCGGACCTGGTCCGTCTGCTAGATGGAGAGCCGTGGAGGATGCCGGATTCGGAAGATCTTTTACTCCAAGGTCCGCTTCGAATGACTCAAGTGAATCAATTCTCGCTTACGGTTTGGCCATTGTAAGGGCGAGGCTGAAGAGGAAAGGATACTCAGGATCGGTGGTGGCGACGCTGCTGCGCGCCAGGAAGAGGTCAACGTCCTTGGCTTATGTTAGGGTATGGCGCGTTTTTGAGGATTGGTGTTCAAGGCGACAGATTCACGCGGCTACGGCCTCCGTGCCAGTGGTCTTGAGCTTCCTACAGGACGGTTTCGACAAGGGCTTGGCGGCTAGTTCGTTGAGGGTACAATTGGCGGCTTTGGCCTGCTATAGGGGCAAGGTGCAGGATATCTCGTTGGGAGCGCACCCGGATGTGTTGCGTTTTCTAAAGGCGGTATCGCATCTGTGGCCCTGTCGCAGGGTTCTTGTGCCTCCATGGGACCTCAATCTGGTCTTGGGGGCGTTGGTTAAGGAACCCTTTGAGCCTTTGAGTTCGGCGACGGTGAAGGATTTAACATTGAAGACGGTGTTCTTGGTTGCTATCTGTTCCGCGCGGCGCATTTTGGAGTTGCAGGCGCTTTCTTGCAGAGAGCCATTTCTGTTTTTTTCAAAGGAGAAGGTGGTCCTGCGTCCGGTACCTTCTTTTTTGCCTAAAGTCATCTTTCCGTTTCACCTTAATCAGTCGGTCTCCCTCCCGTGCTTTCCTCGGGGGGGGGGGGACTCTTCTTCGGCGGAGCCTTTACATCGGTTGGATCTTAAGAGGGTGTTATGAAGTTATTTGCAGGTCTCTGCGTCGTTTCGCAAATCGGATCGTCTGTTCGTGCTGTTCGGCGGGCCTCGCAAAGGTGAGGCGGCAGCGAAAGCTTCCATTTCTAGATGGATTAGAGAAACCATTGCATCCGCGTATCTCCTTCAGGGGCGCGTAGTGCTGTCGGGCTTGCGGGCGCACTCTACTAGAGTGCAAGCGGCCTCTCGGGCGGAGCTTGGCTTAGTTCCCCCGGCGGACATTTGCAAAGCAGCGACGTGGTCTTCTTTTCACACGTTCAGTAAGCACTATCGTCTGGACGTGCTGGCGGCGGGGGACGCCTCCTTCGGTTCCGCGTGCCGCGATGGAAGTCCCCTCCTGTTGAACACTGCTCTGTTACATCCCAGAGGTGGAGGACTGAACTGTAGGAACGATAAGGAAATGATAATTACACTTACCTGGTAATTGTAGTTCCTTGAGTGAGGACAGTTCAGTCCTCATTCCCGCCCAGGACTTATAGGGAAGATGTGGTTCCTCTTGGATCGCCTGATTCAGTCGCAGGTAGGTCCTTCTCCTTACTGTCCTATTTCTGTCTGTCTCTGTTCTTTCTATGAAGGGGTTTGCAGGGACTGGTACTGAGCAACGTTTGTTCCATGTTAGGTTACGTTTTTAGATCGTTATGTTGCTTAGGTTGATGATATTCCTTATTGGCTACTTATTTGTTGCTCCTTTGAGTGTGCTTTGTCAATAGTTCACTGGAGAGGAGGGGAGTGTGCACCAGACCTTATCCAGTGATGTCAACGCTTTGGCAAATCCAGGCTGCAGGAGGAGGTGCACAACCCAGAGGTGGAGGACTGAACTGTCCTCACTCAAGGAACTACAATTACCAGGTAAGTGTAATTATCATTTTTTTCTTAACTATTTTCCTCATTTTATCATAGTCTCCCTTTCGAAAGTTAAAAGGTAGTACTGTGGATTTCCTTACCATTCCTCTTCCATTAATTAAATCAAATGTGATCATACTATGATCACTATTGCCAAGTGGCCCCAACACCCTTATCTCTTGCATCATATCTGGTGTTCCACTAAGGACTAAGTACAAAATAGCTTCCCCTCTGGTCTGTTCATGAACCAGCTACTCCAAGAAGCAGTCATTTATTTCATCTAGAAACTTTTTCTCCCTAGCACATCCTGCCGTGACACTGACCCAGTCAACACAGGGGTAATTGAAATCACCCATTATTATTACTGTTCTGTAACTTTTGTTAGCTTCCCTGATTTCTTTGAGCATTTCATCATCCTTCCCCTTATGAAGCCTTGTTGTCTATCAGCAGACTAGAAATCAAGGCAATCCACTTGGCTCTGATGAGGTTTCGGTCCCTTCTGGAGTGCAGAGCAGTCAGTATTCTTGGCCAATGCAAAGACAGTGATGTGTGTAGTCAAGCAAAGTGACACTTGCAGCCCCACTGAGGCTACAGAGCTCTGTCATTGGGCAGAGGCTCAACTGATGTCTTTGTCAGCAGCACACATAGTGGCCATTGACAACTTTCTCATTTTCTCCAGGAACAAGCAGGAAGTCAGTCCTCACTTATGGGTGACGTCGATACCAACGGAGCCCACGCGGAGCAATTCCCCAGCTTTCAAAGAAAGCCTTTATAATTGCTGCCACACATGCATGGTCCTCTTCCCGCCCAAAGGTGCCATCTCGCTCAGTCTCCCTTTTTCCGTGGAGCCCTTCGGACGTACGTCCTCATCCCTCGGAAAAAGTGTTTCGTTTTCGGCTTCTGGCCTGTGTTTTTTCCAGTAGCACTGGTCCTCTACTGTCTTCCCCTGCTCTTCTTCTTTTTTCCTTGAGCGAGGGGACATCCTTTTCTGTATAAGTTTTCCTTTTGCGGGCTTCATGCCCTTTCTTCCCTCAACCGCTCGCCGCAAAGGTCTTCAACCTAGCGGTGGCCCTTTTTGCCCCATTGGCAACCAGTTTTAAGAAATGTGACAGATGCTCCAAAAACATGTCGCTCATGGACACCCATGACTGCTGTCTTCGGTGTCTTGGGGCCAACCATGACCTGGAGCTCTGCTCTCTTTGCAAGAAAATGTCATCCAAAGCCCTGCTAAGTCTTAAGCAGAAGTCCGATGACATTTTCTAGAAGGTGGCCACGGAATCGCCGGCGGCACCCTTGGTTGTCCTTCCGCTGGTGGGATTCCCCCACTTCAGCCCCACGCTCTTGGCGGCACTCTGACCAGGGGTCCCCTGAAGTGGAGAGACATAAGAAGAAGAAGAAGAGCTCGAAATTGCTGTTGGGGGATCCAGACAAAACTCAGTGCCCCCCCCCCCCCCGGCATTCCCGAGAGTAGGACAAGGAGTGGCCTCGAAAGGTACCTCGTACAGATACGGAGGCCTCTGGCGATCGCGCCCGATCTCTTGAGGGTCGTCCCTGTGAGGACCTCCTCTCCTCCTCCATGCCAAACCTGGTAACTCCGGTGTCTGTGTCGCAGGGACCCACGTCCGCGTGGGAGTCCTGTATGCTGGCACTAGAGCGCAGTGTTTCTGCCTTCTTAGCTGCCCAGCACGGCTGGCCCGCACCTCGATACCGAGGTTCCCTCAAGAGGGACACCGAAACCTGCCCTGTAAACCCCCGAGAGCTGTGTGCCTCATGAGGGTCCTCGGCATCGGTCTCGCTCTCCTTCCCAGTCCTCGGGAGCGAGATCCTCCAAGGCTTCTGGCTCCAAGCGGGCCTTGGCCTCTGGACGGGGTGACCAACCCGAGTCGGTCTCCTTCTAGGACCTCTAGGGCTGGGAGTTGGACGGGGATACTTCCCTGGAGACCCGTGCCCACAGGGACCTCCCTTTGGACTCGTCCCCGCCTGCCTCTCAGCGGCATTCACCACCCAAGGACACTTCATTCTTGGTGTTCATGTGGGACATGGCACGGGCCCTCAGCCTGGCTATGCAGGCTGAAGAGGAGCCGCGAGCTGAAGAGCTCGATATTCTACAGTATGAGTCCCCGCCTCTGGAGTCTTTTACTGTTCCAGTTCCTCCCATTTTGTCAAGGTTGCTCCTCCGCATGTGGGAGACACCTGCTTCAGTCCCCATTGTGAGCAAGCACCTCAACGCCATATACAGGGTCCATCACGGCCTGGGGTTCCAGAAGACCCAGCTTCCACACACCTCCATGGTAGTGGAGTCAGTGATGCGGAAGCAAAAGAGCCCGAAGTCACACTTTCGGTCCCCCCGGGCAGGGAGTCAATAGCCCTCGATGCCCTTGGGTGCAGAGCCTATCAGGGGTCCATTCTCACAAGCCGCATCCAGGCATGCCAGTTGTATATGGGCATGTTCCTGCATGACCTCGCCAAGGAGCTTGGTGGGTTCTCCGCAGGCCTCGGGGGGTGAACCCCTTCTCAGGTTCCAAACCCTCCTGAGATCCGTCGTGGAATGTTCGAAGTACCTCTCCCGCGCCGCGTATGATGGGTTTGAGTCCTCCGCCCGAGTGGCAGCAGCCGACATCTGGGCCTGACGCCAGGCGTGGCTCCAGACCTCTGACCTGGAGCAGTGGGTCCAGGAAAAGCTCCTGGACATCCCCTGCCTTGGCGAAAAACTGTTTGATAAACCTATGGAGGATAAGGCCGCTAAGATAGAAACGGAGTTTGTGACTCAAACTCGTCTCTCGTGTAAATCCTCCCTCCCTCGGGAAGAAGCAGCAAACAAAGAAGCCGTTATCCCAAAGAAAGAGGCTCCCCTACTGGAGTTACCCACCCTTCCTGCCCACTTCTGTGCCAGCTCCTGGCACGCAGGGGAAGGGAGGCGCACATGGCCACTGCAAACCTAAAGGGCCTAAGGTCCAGCCACTGGTGCCACCCTAGCCTGTGCAGGGATTTTGACGCTGATGGCATAGCCTCTCGCTCCCCGGCAGCACTTCTGCCGGTGGTGGGACCCCTGTCCCTGTTCACCCTGCAGTGGGCGTTGATCACATTGGACACCTGGGTCCTCCGGGTGGTTCAAGACAGATACCATCTCCGCCTGGACAGGCGCCCTCCTCTCCAGCAGTGCCTACTGTGCTCCTTTCACACCAGACCTTCTTGCATCGGGAGCTGTCCAACCTCCTCGCCCAAAGGGCAGTCGAGAAGGTACTACTCCGCTACTTTCTCGTTCTGAAAAAGACAGGGGGCCTACACCCCATTTTCGATCTCCGGAACCTAAACAAGTTCCTGGTGTGGGAGAAGTTCAAAATGTTATCGCTTGCCATCCTGCTGCCCTTCCTTCAGCAGGGCGATTGACTATGCTCCTTGGATCTCAAGGGCGCTTACGCCCACATCTTAGTCCACCCCAGCACAGGCAATACCTGTGCTTCAGGGTGCAGGGGGAACACTGCCAATACTCCCCTTCAGGCTCTCGTCTGTACCGTGGGTTTTCACAAAGTGTCTCTCCACAACTGCCGCCTCCCTCAGGCTGTAAGGCATACCTGTCTTCCCCTACCTCGACGGCTGGTTCGTCACGGGGCTCGATCGGTGAAGCCTACCTGGCGGCATCGTACATGATCCTTCTCCTTGAACGCCTTGGCTTCTTGGTCAGCTGTTCCATGTCCCACCTTGAGCCGGTGCAGACCCTGGAGTTCATTGGCGCACACCTCGTTACTGTGCAAGCGACCGCCTTCCTGCCCGTGGACCAGACAGACTGCCTCTGGGCTGTGGCAACCCAGGTCCAAAACAGGGCTTGGGTTACGGCACAGGCCATGCTGCGCCTCCTAGGACACATGGCCTCCACTGTCCATATGGTCCCGTATGCACACACAGACAGCCCAGTGGTGCCTCAGGGCACAATGGAGCCAGGCCTTCAGCCACCTCAGAGACCCTCTCTGGGTCTCCCGCAGTCTCCACAACTCCCTGAGTTGGTGGCGGGACCCCCGAAATCTCCTTTGGGGAATGCCCTTCCAGACCCCACAGCACAAGCTCGTCCTGATGACGGATGCTTCCCTGTTGGGGTGAGGAGTCCATTGTGGCACATTTGTGCACAAAGGGACATTGGTCGCCTGAGGAGTCTCAGCAGCAGATCAACCTCCTCGATCTTCAGGCGGTCCGATGGGCCCTGAGGGCCTTCGAGGGCTATTTGTGGGGAAAGTCAGTGCTCGTTCAGACCGACAACAGAGTAGCCATGTTTTACATAAACAAAGAGTGGGGAACAGCATCCCGCCCCCTCTGCCAAGGGGCGATCCTCCTTTGCGTTTCGCCGGGGGATGACACTACAAGCGGTCTATCTCCCAGGCCAGGAGGATGTCCTCGCGGACAAACTCAGCAGGATCCTCTGCCCACACGAGTGGCGCCTGTATCCGGAGGTTGCCAACCTCTTGTTCCATCAGTGGGGGACCCCATCCATGGACCTGTTCGCCAGCCCAGTGAATGCGCAGCTTTCCCGCTTCTGCGGTCCGGTTCCGCACCCAAGCAGGGTGACCCCGGATGCGTTCCTCTTGAGCTGGAACTCAGACCTTCTTTACACATTCCCTCCCACTCCTCTCATTGCGAGGACCCTCTACAAGGTTCAGCGGGACAGAACTTCGGTGATCCTCGTGGCTTCAACAGCCTTGGTTCCCTCTTCTGCTCCGGCTCTTGTCCGAGCCTCCAGTCCCCCTGGGCTATGCCCTGGGCCTGCTAATGCAGGAGGAGGGTCAGGTGCTCCACCCAAACCTGAATTCACTGTCCCTTACAGCCTGGCGGCTGAGCGGGTTGCCTTAGCTCCACTGCACATCCCGGAGGAGGTCGAGGAGGTTCTCCTCACGTTGAGGAAAGACTCGACGAGACGGGCGTACGCCTCTAAGTGGCAACGCTTCTTGGTCTGGTGCTCTGAGCTCCAGATCGACCCGTTATCCTGCTCTACCCGGTGGGTTCTTCAGTATCTCCTCAAAATGGCAGATGAAATTTAATGTGGACAAGTGCAAAGTTATGCACTTAGGGAAGAACAACCCAAACTATGGTTACACGATGCAAGGTTCCACATTAGGAACTACCACCCAGGAAAAAGATTTAGGCATCATTGTAGATAACATGTTAAAACCCTCTGCCCAGTGTGCAGCGGCAGCCAAGAGAGCAAATAGAATGCTAGGTATCATAAGGAAAGGAATGGAAAATAAAACAAAAGATATTATAATGCCTCTGTATCGTTCCATGGTGCGATCACACCTTGAATATTGTATGCAATTCTGGTCGCCGTATCTTAAAAAGGATATAGCGTTATTAGAAAAGGTTCAGAGAAGAGCCACCAAAATGGTAAAGGAGATGGAAGGATACCCCTATGAAGAAAGGCTAAAAAGGTTAGGGCTCTTTAAGCTGGAAAAGAGACGGCTGAGGGGAGATATGATAGAAGTCTACAAATTAATGAGCAGAGTGGAACGGGTAAACGTAGATCGATTGTTTACGTTATCAGAAAATAGGAAGACTAGGGGACATGCAATGAAGCTACAGGGTAACCTATTTAAGACTAATAAGAGAAAATATGTTTTCACTTAACGTGTAATCAAATTCTGGAATTTGTTACCGGAGGATGTAATAAAAGCTGTTAGTGTAGCTGGGTTTAAAAAAGGTTCCTTAGCGTCTCTCCAGTCCAGTCCCTGTCTTCTGCGTTGTGCCCCCCTTCCAGCAGCTCGGAGACTGAGCACACACTCTTTTTTTTCTGATGACGTCAGGGTACATATAGTCCTGGCACCTCGCACCAGAACCTGTTTTGCTCAGTCTCCAAGCAGCTTAGGGGACTCTAAGCCAGTAGGTGGACTTCCTGGAGAGACCTAGTGCTAGCGTAGTTTAATTGGGTGGATTTTGGTTTTATTTTGGGGTTTTTTTTTTATTACCTTCTTAAACAAAATATAGAAAAGTAGTTTGAGTGTGTCCCCTTCTCTCCCCCCCCCCCCTCCGTCTTGTTCTTCGATGCTCGGAGGGTTGTAGGAGAAGACTTGGCTGAGCCGCTGCACAGAGGTAGAGCGGCGTGCTTACCGAGATTCACCGAAGTTAACAGGAGCCAGTGATTTTCTTCCCGTCTCGCCGCCGAAGCCCTCCAGGAGGCTGAGCGCGCGGGCGGGAAGAGGAGCAACCGCCGCCGACAAGGAGACGGCATACGGAGGGCTGCTGCTATTTCTTTTCGGGAACGTGGCATTGGGGGACACAGTCGCTGCAGCATGCCATGTGTAGCTCCGAGGCAGCCACGCGGTTTGTTAGCGACGTGCGCAGAGGCCTCCTTCACGCCGAGACAGCTGCGAGCAAGGTAGGGCCACTCTGGTTGGGCTTCGCGCCAATTTTTTGCTGCGCGGTTTAACCGCATTCACTCCCTCTCGGTGGGAGTCGCAGTTGGCTGGTAGGAGCAGGGGCTTTTGCTGCTCTATCCAGTAAAGAAGAAGAAAGAGAGGAAGAGATATATGTAGATATATGTGTGTATATATATATATATTTTTTTAATATTTATATTTTATTTATTTATTTTATTTATTTATTTAAAGTTTCTTTTATACCGCACTATTCGGCATCAGCGCGGTTTACATAGAACAAAACATCTCAGTACATTTAACAAGTATGAGTTTACAGATAACAGTTTAAGAACTTGGATAACTGGTATTATTAAGGGAAAGGTTGCAAGAAGAAATTTCAGTTATTTTTTGTTTGCCTTTTTGTTATTTCTTCCCTTTCCTTTCAGCATGCCGGCTAGACCACAGTGTGCGGTCTGCGGGACGCGCCGGGGCACCGTGGCCGAGTCTGAAGTGTGTAGGGGTTGCACAAAAGAAACAATCTCGGTGGAGCTAGAGGTCTGGGCTGGTGCTCCACAAGACACGCTCCTGTCCGCAGCTCAAGGTTCAGCGGAATCACCAGAGATCGGGCTGGCTGTACCCCTGGAGCAGCCCGTTCTTCTGGTTTCTCAGCCCATCCCCTCTACTTCTGGGAATGGCCGGGAGACAGAGGGGGGTGACGGTTTTTCCCCGGAGTTTGTCCTTTTAATGCATAAGGCCTTCTGCCTGCGCAAACTAGGCACGTAGGGGCGTGGATTGGGGCAAGGGGATCCCATGGTGCTCCCATCGGATTCCAGCAGCCAAGAGGAGGCAGGGATTCCTGCAAAGCGTGCTAAGCTCTCCCACGAGGAAGCCCTCTGTCCCCCTGTTTCGGAGAGTTTAAAAGGGGAAGTCTCAGACAGGGAGATGGGGGATGAGAAGGAGGAGGTCGAGGAGGGAGCGCTCCCTGAAAAAGATCGCGCCAGAATTGTAAGAGTTTCCGCCAGGAGGAATTACCAGCGCTCATTGGAGAAACTCTTAAGGTTTTGAATATGTCAGGAGAGGCTCCTACTTCAGAGGAGGCGCTGGAAGATCCACTGATCCAGGCCATCCAGAAATCCCAGAAGGTCTTCCTGGTACACCAAGTGGTAAAGCAGATGATCCAGGAGGAGTGGGATCAACCAGTGTCCTCCTTGAGGGGAGTTTGCTCTATGTCAAGGCTTTTCCCGTTGCCCGAGGGGGAGAAGGAATTGCTTCACTCTCCTAGGGTAGACGCGGCCGTTGAGGCGGTGACGAAGAACACCACGATTCCCGTGGAGGGCAGTACGGCCCTCAAGGATTCTCAAGATAGGAAGCTAGAGTCATTGTTAAAGCAGGCTTTTGACATGAGTGCCTTGGCTCTCCAGGCTTCAGTGTGTGGTGCCTGGGTGGCCCGGGCTTGCCTGAGGTGGTCTCAGCAACTGCAGGGAGCCAGAGACTCCTTGGGGGAGTCATCTGACCAGGCAGCGAAGATTGAATTGGGGGTGGTCTTTTTAGCGGATAGCCAATATGATCTCATCAGGAGCTTGGCGAAGAATATGGCTTTGGTGGTGGTGCTCATCGGTATCTTTGGCTCCGTAATTGTGCGGCAGATGGTTCCTCTAAGGCATGTCTCAGCAGGCTCCCCTTTAAGGGCAGGCTGCTCTTTGGGGAGTACCTGGAAAAGCTGGTAAAGGATCTAGGGGAGTCTAAGGGGGGTAGATTGCCCGAGGATAGACCGAAGCAGGGCTGTTCTCCAGCTCCTGCATGTTCACAACCTAGGGATTCAAGAAGGTTTCGGTTCTCCAGGTCAGCATCCTTTCAGAGAGGATGTTTCCCTTCCCGAGCTCAGGGCTTCCGGGGGTTTCGGGAGACAGGCAGGGGTTTTGGAGCCTCTTCTCCTCAGGCCCCAGGAAGTCACATTGAAACAACGGGGGTCCCGCTGGGAGTTCTGCCGGTGGGGGGTCGTCTTCGGCAGTTCTTTTCAGTGTGGGCCCGGGTCACAACCGATCAATGGGTTTTAAAAGTGGTAAAAGAGGGCTACGCTCTCGAGTTTGCAAGACCCGTGCTTCCTTCCTTCATGCTGTCTCCCTGCAAGTCACCGATCAAGGCATTGGCAGTGCAAGAGACCCTGGCGCGACTGCGGATGTTAGAGATGGTTGTCCCCGCTCCCGTAGACCAACGCGGTTGCGGTCGATACTCAATTTACTTTGTGGTACCAAAAAAAGAGGGCTCTTTCCGGCCGATCCTGGACTTAAAGGGGGTCAATCGCTGTCTCAGGGTGCCTCATTTTCGCATGGAGACTTTCAAGTCAGTAATAGTGGCAGTGAGGCAGGGAGAGTTTCTGACGTCTCTGGATCTCACGGAGGCGTACTTGCATATTCCCATCCGCGAGAGTCACCAGCAGTGTCTGAGGTTTGCGGTCCCAGGGTGGGCACTTTCAGTTCCAGGCCCCTCCTTTCGGCTTAGCCTCGGACCCGTGCACCTTTACCAAGATAATGGCGGTGGTGGCGGCATCTCTGCGCAAGGAAGGGGTGTTAGTTCACCCATACCTGGACGATTGGCTGATTCGGGCCAAGTCCGAAGAGGAGAGTCGAGAGATAACAGCCAAGGTGGTAGGTTTTTAAAGAAGCCTAGGTTGGGTAACCAACCTATCAAAGAGCAGGTTGCGGCCTTCTCAAGAGATCGAGTACCTGGGGGCGAAGTTCGACACGTCCAAAGGCAGGGTGTGTTTACCGGAGCGCAGGGCAAAAGAATTGAGACAACTAGTGCAGCAGTTCCTTTCCATGAAAGCGCCCTCAGCCTACTTGCAGGTCCTGGGTACCATGGTGGCGACAATAGAACTGGTGCCCTTCAGAGGACATTACTCCAGTGCTGGTCTCATCAGTGCCAGCTCATGTCGGTGACACTTCCCTGTCCATCGGGGACCAAGAGGGCCTTGCAGTGGTGGCTTCGACCAGCGAATCTAGAACGGGGTATGCCTCTTGAGTTCCCTTGATTGGTGCAGCTGACGACAGATGCCTCATTAGCCGGCTGGGGGGCTCATTGCGAGGGTCAGCTTGCCCAGGGTCCATGGTCGGCTCAAGAAGCTCTGTGATAGATCAACCGGCTGGAGCTCTGGGCCAGTGGCATTAGCCCTCAAGGAGTTCGAGCCGATCCTTCATGGAAAGGCGGTCCGGGTACTGTCCGACAATATGACCACAATGGCATACATCAATCGGCAGGGCGGCACGAGCAGCCCTCTGCTGGAGGAGGAGACAGAGGGGCTGTTGAATTGGGCCCAGGCACACCTTTCGGCCTTGTCAGCGCAACACATGGCAGGCGTGGAAAACATAGCGGCAGATTTTTTAAGCAAAAACAGAGTTGATACCGGAGAGTGGGTACTTTGTCAGGAGGTATACGAGCAGGTAGTCTGCCATTGGGGGACTCCCATAATGGATCTCATGGCACGATAGGACTCAGCCAAGGTGTCTCGATTCTTCAGCCGAAGAAGGGAAAGGATGTCAGAAGGCTTGGATGCCCTGGTCCAGAGGTGGCCGACCTCCAGTCTGCTGTATGTTTTTCCTCCTTGGGCTCTCTTAGGCAGGGTTCTGCAACGGATAGAGGCTCACCCGGGTTGGGTGATTCTCATAGCACCGGATTGGCCACGGCGTCCGTGGTATGCCGACCTCATGCGCCTTCTGGCCAATCATCCATGGCGGCTGCCAGTCAGGGACAATCTCTTGACTCGAGGTCCGTTATGCATTCCGCAGGTGGATCGGTTCTCGCTTACGGCCTGGCTATTGAAAGGGCGCGACTTCGAAAGCGAGGTTACTCGGAAGCAGTGATTTCTACCTTGCTCAGTTCCCGGAAGCGCTCTTCCTGTCTGTCCTACGTAAGAGTATGGCAGGTGTTTGAGGGCTGGTGCTCGGAACACCAAAAGCGGCCTCTTTTGGCGTCGGTTTCAGAGGCCTTGGATTTCTTGCAGGCTGGTTTCGATAAGGGTCTGGCAGCTAGCTCTCTGCAGGTTCAGGTGGCAGCTATCTCCTGTTACGGGGCAAGGTTCAGGGAAGGGCCCTGGGAGAGCATGTGGTTGTAAGTCTGTTTCTAAGGGCGGTCAACCGTTTACGGCCCCAACAGAGGTCGCCTGTTCCCCCCTCGGATTTTAGCCTAGTTTTGAATGCTTTGACTAGGGAACCGTTCGAGCCAATGCAAGGGAGGTCCTTGAAAGACATGACTTTGAAGACCGTGGGCCGCGTTGCATACCTTTGCCAAGCATTACGTTCAGGCTGTGGGGGATGCAGCTTTTGGGGGCTCGGTGCTTCGGTCCGGCCTCAGGGGTCCCACCCAGGTTTGAACTGCTCTTACGCTAAGGAATGAGTAATTAGACCTTACCTGCTAATTAATGTTCCTGAAGGATCTCCAGTCCAGTCCCTGATCCCACCCAGGTTACTGTTTCTTTTTAGCAGAATAGGCTGGTCCGAAGCTTGATGCCGGCTGTAAGAGGAAAGAACAGCTGTCGGTGGCGAGACGGGATGAAGGACTGGGAAACCTGGCTATCGGCAGTGGCGGTCTCAGGTAAGCCCTCTCCTCTGGCGGAGCCCCCCTCCGCCAGAGGAGAGGGCTTACCTGAGACCGCCACTGCCGATAGCCAGGTTTCCCAGTCCTTCATCCCGTCTCGCCACCGACAGCTGTTCTTTCCTCTTACAGCCGGCATCAAGCTTCGGACCAGCCTATTCTGCTAAAAAGAAACAGTAACCTGGGTGGGATCAGGGACTGGACTGGAGGTTGGGGGTTGGGCATGGCTGCAGTTATAGTTGTTATGCGTTGGAGTTTAGTAGTTTCACAGTTATATTAAAGTTGATTGTCTCTCCGCTAAGTCTGCTTTGTCAATAGGATACTGGTTCTGGTGCCAGGAGGTGCCAGGACTATATGTACCCTGACGTCATCAGAAAAAAGAGTGTGTGCTCAGTCTCCAAGCTGCTGGAAGGGGGGCACAACCCAGAAGACAGGGATTGGACTAGAGATCCTTCAGGAACATTAATTAGCAGGTAAGGTCTAATTACTCATTTGCACAAGTTCCTGGAGGGTCTACAATAAAGTTCCTCTGTTTTTATCTAAGTGCTTGGCCGTGGTTTTTGCCCTCCACTGGTTTTCCTTCTTTAAAGAAGGTTTGGACGAGTTCCTGGAGGAAAGGTCCATAAACCATTATTAAAAAGGGACCCAGGATATCACTGCTTGACTCAATACAAGCATCCTGGAACTTGTGTCTTTTGGGGAAACTGCTAGGTATGTATGACCTAGAATGTCCACTGTTGGAAACAGGATACTGGGCTTGATGGACCTTGGTCTGACCCAGTATGGCATATCTTATGTTCCTCCACCTTTCGAAGGCAGGGTTGAAATCCAATTTGGTCATGGTACACCTGAGCACCATTTTGGCGAACCACCTCCCCGTCGAAGGGAAACCCCTCTCGGGGCAGCCCTTGGTCTCCTGCTTCATGCGAGGTCTCTTGCTTTCCAAGCCTCCCATCTGGCCTCCTCCGGCGGAGTGGGACCTCAGCATGGTGCATATGCAGCCTACATGATCACCCTTCGAGCCGATTGTGATGTGCTCACTTCGGCATCTCTCCTGGAAGGTGTTCTTCCTTGACTTTGGCTCGCCGAGTCAGCGTACTTCATGCCCTCATGACTGAGGGCTCCATACACCAGGGTCTACGGGAACAGGGTGGTCCTCTGCACCCATCCCAAGTTCCTACTGAAGGTGGTCTAGGACTTTCATCTTAATCAGGAGATAGTCCTACCAACCTTCTTCCCGAGACTGCATGCTGACCTGGCATCGGTGATTTTACATACAC
Source organism: Ichthyophis bannanicus (assembly GCA_033557465.1). NCBI lineage: Eukaryota > Metazoa > Chordata > Amphibia > Gymnophiona > Ichthyophiidae > Ichthyophis > Ichthyophis bannanicus. The sequence goes on from CM066033.1 coordinate 489,358,875, forward strand.
TTGACTGCAAGAGGGCTCTTGCCTTCTACCTGCAGCATACCCAAGTTCATCGTAAGTCCGACCTGCTGTTTGTCGCCTATGATCCCAATTGCCTGGGACAGGCAGTCACCAAACGCACCATCTCTGTCTGTGTGGCAGACTGCATTGCCTTCACCCAAACAAAGGCGGGTGCCCCACTAGATCGACAGGTCACCGCGCACGGCGCCTGGGCGGCTTTGGTGGCTTCGCTGCGCTCAGTGCCCCTAACGAACATCTGCCAGGCTGCGACCTGGTCTTCAGTGAACACTTTCGCTTCGCATTACTGCCTGGAAAGGGAGTCCCGCCCGGACAGCACCTGCTGTTCAGGGTATAAGCAACTCCTGCCCTCCGACCCTTCTTCGACAGCTACCGAGAGCTTCGCCCCGCGAACCAGAAGACTCTGGCTCCTTCGGGCATCAACTTCTGCTCACAGCCTCGCAGAGGCATTTTTGAGTTACAGGCTCGGTAGCCTGTAGCTGGGGAGTCTCATAAGTGAGTACTGACTTCCTGCTTGTTCCTGGAGAAAGCATAGTTACTCACTACCCTCCCATCTCCCCTGAAGAATTGCTATTTTTGTCCTTCCCTTGCCATCTGCTTAATAGGTCTCTAGCTAGGGGACCTGACTGAGCAAGATGGCACCTTTGGGAGGGAAGAGGACCACGCATGCGAGGCAGCAATCCCAAAGCTTTGAAAGCTAGGGAATTGCTCCACGTGGGCTCTGTCGGTGTCGACGTTACTCATAAGTGAGGACTGATTCCTGCCGTCCCTGGAGAACACCTGTTACAGGTGAGTAACTACGCTAGCTCTCCAGTCCAGATATTTTAAAAGAGAAAAAAAAAAAAAAAAGAAAAAGGAGAGAAAAAAACTTACAGTGACAGATTTGGTTCCCATGTGGACCCCAAAGGCTTCTCTCCTTGCCTTTCGCTGCAGCCATCAACTGTCACAACTCAACATGAGAGAGGGCAGGTGCAGAGGCAGGTTTCCTGCCTCTCCTATCCTGGCGTCTGATCACTGCTGTTTCACTGTGCAGTGCGCGGGACAGTGCAGGCCCAACCAGGACTGTCCTCCTCCAGGGACCCGGCTGTTCTCTGGCAATCATGGGGTGAATCATGCCTGACTGCTACCACCCTTACCTCCCTCCTCCTGCTGGAGCACCCTAATTGTGAGGGCAGCTTGTGCCCCTGCAACAGCCCTTGATGGATTGGGCAGCTTGCCCCCTGGAGAAAAATGAAAATGGCACTCCGGCCACAGGCACATCACCGCTCAGTCAGCCAACACCAAAAAATCAAAGAAAAGCATCAATCCCAGAGGTCACCCATGGACTCCTCACCGCTGCTTCTGCCAACCAGTGGACCTATGTCACAGTCCAAACGGGTGTCCTCAACTAGACTGCTCCTGAGAGACTTCCAGAAGTTCATGCATGACTTCGCATGTTTTTGGGAGCTATGTTCCCTCATAGCTTGACTGTCATGTCTCTAGAGACAGTCACTGCCCAGATGCTTGCTCCAGCCATAGAGGGGAAGGTTTCCACCTCTTTCCACCCTTATTAACCTCTGGAGGCTCTCATCATAGGCACCACAGACTCTGGGAATGGTTGCAGCGCAGAGGTCTCCTCTCAACCACAAAGGGCCCCCCTCTTCTTTCCCCTGCGTTCAAACCATCGGACATCTGAGGTGACTACCCCACACAGCTCATCCATGCAGCGGTTGGTAATGTTGGTGCCAAGGACCCAAACCCAAGAAGCTTTGCATGGTACAATTTAAAAAAGAAAAAAATAAAGCAGACCATGAGAACGATGGGCGATCCCTCTCCAACTGGAAAACCCACATATAGATAGATGTAAAAACTGGGATACTTGAACCCAGCCCCGTGCTTCCACCACAGTTCCGTTCTATTTTGGAGGCATCACCCCTACATCCCCATCCACAACGCTGGGAGGGTAACTTAAAAAAACAAAACAAAACCGAAAGCCAAACAGCCGAGTAGACTACGGGGCCACTGATGCGACTGCAAGTTCCCCCATCTGATACTCTCTCCAACCCACTGCCTGCCAACACAGCTCTAGCAAAGTAATCACAGCGGAAACCACCCTCCCTCGTTTCTGAGGGAACCAGTTCACAGAAGGACTTGGAAACAACTGTGCTCCAACACACCTGCCTCTTCATGAGATGCCGCCTTCACGTTCTCAAATTGGAGTCTGCACTCTACTCCTATCCACCTTGCCTCCTAAGCAGCAGGAACCAATACTGGAAAGATTAACCCATTCATAATGGCAAGTACAGAAAGAACCAAATCCGTATTGCTGGCACCAGTTTCAGAACCAGGCTCAGACCGAGTTCACGCTGTGGGTGGGAAAATTCTCCCAGCAGTTAGAGCAGCAGCCTGACAATAAGAGACCAGGGCTTGAATCCCGGGGCACTCCTTGGACAAGTCACTTAACCCTCTATTCCACAAGCAGAGAGAGGCAAAAAAAAGGCAGCCATGCTGGCCTCTCTGCATCTAGGTTCCCACCCCTGCTTCCCTGTCATCAGGACCGGCCCCAGAGTTGGCCAGAGGTGTTGCCACCTTGGGCAAACCTTCAGCTTTAAACCCCCCCCCCCCCCGATTTGTCAAAGTCTATTATTTTAGCTTTGAATGCCCGGCACGTTTCTGCCCCTCAGAAACTGTTGCCCTAGGCGACTGCCTAGTTTGTCTCGGAGTTGTTCCAGCCCTGCCTAGCGTTCCTCATGACAGCAGCCTGGCAAGCATCAAGTAAGTCCCTCCGCAACCGCTGGGATGGAATGGTGCAGGATAGATTGTCATGGAGGGGTAAGGTAGTGTGCAGTATTGCCAAGGGTAGGCCTTCTTGACAGTAAAGGCCTGCACAGTATGCCGCTCTGACTTCTTTGACCAGTTCTTCTTTCTTCCAGTGAAGACTACCAAGTTCATCAGATCAATACCCATAGCTTTCTGCAGGATCAGCTTTAACAGATGACTCGCCACAGACCTATTTTCCCACAAATAAGATGACCGACGGTGAACTGCTTGTTCTATCTGCCCAGGCAGGGGCACTAGGAGGTACCATCTTCCCTTGATGCTTCTCTTCTGCAGCAGTGGCTCAGGGTCCGCTGTCCATGGAGAACCATAGTTACAGGTAAACAATCTTAGTTTAAGAGCCTGATTTATTAAGCACTTTCCCATAGAAAATGGGAGAAAGGTCTTTGTAAATCAGGCCCTAAAAAGGTAACTGTGCACCTTTTTGGAGGGCAGGGGTGTGCACTGCGACCTAGGTTTCAGTAGCCAGCTCCTAGATTTTTAGGCCAGCTCCTAGATTCCAAGAACATTTGTCAAGCCCTGATTTATATTACTGCTTAACAAGCAGTCCGTGATTAAAGCATCCAGTGTGCCTTTGTAACATTGGCAGCTCTTGCATTTTTATTTGACAGGGCTATTCCTGGACAATGAACAATCTATGGATAAATGAGCAACCCAGAGCTTGGGAGTCCACCCACATGTGCTTGATTCAGTCCTGCTTGTCGGTAGAAAAAGCAGTGTTGCTCACTTCTGACAGATGTTTCCTTAAACAGCAGGATTGGTCAGGCACACAATCACTCCCATCTTCCTGTGAGTTGCATACTTTCTTGAGCTATGGAACTAACTGAGGGGCTGAGGAGACCACTGCATATGCAAGGTCAGAACCTTAAAATAGTCCTAAGCTCTAGGAGAGTTGTTCGTTCCCATGTCATTGGATGATGATGCCCACTTGTGTGTCTGATCAATTCTGTCTTTATGGAAAATACCTGTTACAGGTGAGAAACAAGGCTTCCCCTAACTGCTGTGCTACAGTAAGTCAATGTCTGTATGCTGTAGCTACTGAAACTGCTTCTCCAATAGAAATACATTGAGCTATTTTATGTGGGCTTTATTTCTTTGGAACTCCATTCCAATGTGGTCCTCATCTGTTAATGTTTCCAAAATATTTTGTTCCTAGACGGACATACAGACATTTTGGCCCTTTGGGGGTAATTTTTTAAAGCCATTTTTGTACATATATGACCAAATGTATGCATAAGTGTCCTCTTATAAAATATAGATCAGTGTAAAAGTACATGCATTGGCATGAATGTGTGTACTCCCCTGATAGGGGTGCAATCTGGACAGAGCATAGGCATACGTTTCAAGTATATGCATTGATTATAAGATACCTTAATCTACATACATACTTGAGAACTTTAGGCATGTTCATTGACACCTGCTATAGAGCAGATATAAATGTCAACACATGAATTTAAGGTGTGATCTCTGCCACTTAAGTTAGTATTTATAAAGACAAGTAGCTGTCTTACCCTAGGCACCCTGTTATAAAATTACCCTTTTTATGTATTTCTTCCTGATGTTCTTTTGAGTTTGAACAAATAAAAACTAGATAAAAAGCACAGTAAAATAAAAAATAAACTAGTAAAACCTTTGGCTGCTCTTACACTACTACCTCTCCAACCAACGTTTTGGAGAGAGCGGCAGTGAAACATCATAACCATAACCAGAGAGTAAGAAGCAACACAGTGAATACTTTGTTCTGCTTTGCAAGGCATATACAGACTATTATGCCAATAAAGTTTTTGTCTGTGTTAGAGGTTACAGAGGGAACCAGCAAAATATTTGAAGGTGTAGTTTTGCATAGGGTTTAAAAGGGAGTTGTCAGTGGGATTATTGGGCAGATTAGGAATAGGTGATATGGAATGAGAAAGGAATAGGATGAGAAGTTGCAAAGAGTAATGCCATTAGGAATTCTAAACATCAGAGCCATTAACTTAACCCATTATCACAGCTGTTTGCCACTTCTACCTCCAAAAGTTGTTGTTTTTTTATTTAACAATAACATTTTCCGTTTTTAATAGCTTTATTCCTTCATGTACTGTACACCCTGTCGGATCACATTAGTTTTTTCAGCACAGTAAGGATTTTTCCATATATAACGCCTGACATTGATATATAATTCCTCCCTAACTGAAGTACGGGAAGTTGCAGAATGTTTCAGCTATAATGTTCCAGGTAAAGGGGAAATGGCATTATGGGTAAACAAGCCAAAGAATCCTCAGCCATCCTTGAAATCCTCATTTTGTATATTTACTGAAAACAGCCTGTAGCAAGTTAACCTTATTGTGCAAAATATGATCTCCCTTGCCAAGAAAACCCAGGGGCTGTTGGGTTGCCAGGAGTCAGCATTGACTTAATGGCACTTAAAAAAAAAATCTTGAAGGGTTAAAGCAAACATATGAGGCAAGCTGTTATCTGTCACCTTTTCTCAGTAGATAAAATTACTATTGCCTTGGTTAGACAGACATTTATTTTTTCTGAGAATGAGGATTTCAAGACTGGATGAAATTTTTTCCCCTCTTAAGTTTGATGACTCTAGTTGTAGTTTTCAGTTATTTTATCAAGCAGCCTGGTTATAACTATATACTAACCTACTAATTTTTGCTGTCATTAACAGCCATCTGCTTAATGAAGAAAAATGGAAGTTAATGCTGTTTTGCTGGAGTCCCAGTCATCACCAATGAATATTTTGAATGAAATGGATCAGTTGCGTTGTCTGGGCCATCTCTGTGATGTGACTGTAATAGTGGAACACCAGGGTGTCCGAGGAGAGTTTGTTGCTCACAAAGCTGTTTTAGCAGCAACAAGCAAATATTTTAAGGAGGTGTTTCTTAACGAGAATGCTAAATCAAGCTCTAAGTCTAATATACTTCTTAATGATATACAGACAGTAGACTTTGCATCATTTCTTGAGTTTGTATATACTGCTAAGGTAGAAGTTGAAGAAGATCGAGTGCAACGAATGTTAGAAATTGCAGATAAGCTGAAGTGCGTGGATTTGGCAGAAACGTGCTTTCATCGTAAAAAGCAAATGCTTGAATCTGTGCTTTTAGAGCTGCAGAATTTCTCCGAATCCCAGGAGACAGAGACAAATATTGGTACCCAATTGAAAACAGGCATGCCTGATGTTAATACAGTTACTGAAGAGCAAGTACAAAATGGAGACAATCTTCCTGATTCTCTAGAATCCACAGCAGAAGGGGATTGTCGCATGGCATCGGCCGAGACCTCCCCAGGAAGGTATAAAGAGAAAATAGAAAAGAAAAAAGTCCCAAACCCTTCTCATACAAAAATCAGAAGAGCTAGTGGGAGACTGGCAGGAAGGAAAGTATTTGTGGAAATTCCCAAAAAGAAGTATACTAGAAGACTGCGAGAACAGCAGAAAAATTCTGAGGATGAATCTGATGCGAATGAGAGAGACCAAAACACAGATGACATAAATGTAGAGCTTGAACAGATGGAGAAAAGTGTGCAGCCAGAAGATGAGGAATATGATAGCAATTGTAAATTAGAAGAGAGTTCCCAGAAATCTGATGACGATAAGAAAAAAAGAGGTGGAAATTTCAAGTGTGGTACATGTGAAAAGGAATTTTTGTATGAAAAAAGCTTTTTGAAGCACATCAAGCAGATCCATGGGATTTTTGCAAATGTTGTCTATCGCTGTGAAACCTGCCGCCAGACTTTTGCCAATCGCTGCAACTTGAAAAGCCACCAGCGCCATGTTCACAGCAGTGAGCGCCGCTTTCCCTGCGAACTGTGTGGTAAAAAGTTCAAAAGGAAGAAAGATATAAAGAGACACATTCTTCAGGTCCATGAAGGAGGCGGTGAGCGACATCTGTGCCAACAATGTGGCAAGGGCCTGAGCTCCAAAACCGCACTACGGCTCCATGAAAGGACACACACAGGGGACAAACCTTACAGTTGTACAGAATGCAAGGCTAAGTTTTCTCAGCCTTCTGCACTTAAAACACATATGAGGTATGAACACACTTCATGGCATAGTTAAATTCCTGTATAGACGGTCAGCAGCCAACCTTTTCATCCTAGATCCTTTGTCAAACAGTGGGACCTTGTTTTTTTTTTACCTTTTTCAAATCTATTTACTCTTTTGAAATTTATATAATAGAAATGCATGTTAATACAATTGTGGTCAACATTATTGGCACCCTTGCAGTTCAACCCCTTAATGTCCAGTATTTCCTAAAAAAAAAAGGGCCAGTGGAATAACTTTAGACTATATATGCACACATATTTGACACACAAAAGAATCAAATAAAACAAAACCAATTAAAAAAGGAATAGTAGAAAATCTGGGACATTGCCAGGACATGATTATTGGCACCCTTATAAACAATTCAAATCAGTTTGAACAGAAGAACTGCATTCCCACTATAATAAAATTAGACATCTGTGATCAATTGTCAGTACGTACATGACTTGAATCAACCAATGAATGATGGTTCTAAAGTTTAAAATGTTCCATTTTTACAATGGTGAAGACAAGAGAGCTGCCTGAGACCAACAGAAAAGCCATTGTAACCAAACATCAAACTTCAAAGAGGTACAAACCCATCTGCAAAGACCTTGGGGTTCCTGTCTACACAGTTCAAAATATTATTAAGAAGTTTTCTGCTTATGGAACTGTCAAGAATCTCCCAGGACGTGGTGGGAAGAGGAAAATTAATCAATCTTTGACGGTTAGTGCGAACGTTTGGAAAAATACCACGTGCAACATCCAAATAACTTAAGCTGACCTGGAGCAATCTGGAGGAGTGGTTTCAACCTGCACCATACACCGCGCACTAAACAAAGAATGATTTCATGGGCGAAGGCCACGGAGGACCCCACTGCTCAAAGATAGACATAAAAAGGCATGCCTGATCTTTGCCCAAACCCACCTTGAGAAGCTACAATCCTTCTGAGAAAATGTTCCATGGACATATGAAACCAAACTTGAGCTCTTTGGCACTGCAGACCAGCGATACATTTACAGGCAAAGACATGAAGCTTATAAGGGAAAAAAACTCTTCCTAAGGTTAAATATGGTGGAGGTTCTGTAATGTTGTGAGGCTGTTTTGCTGCCTCAGGAACTGGAGGCCTGAAACGTATTAAAGGAATCATGAAGTCCGAGGACTACCAAGGTATTGTGGAGCAAAATGTGCTACCTAGTGTCAGAAAGCTAGATCTGATCGAAGGTCATGGGTTCTCCAGCAGGACAGTGACCCAAAATACACATCTAAAAGAACAAAAGAACAGTTAAAAAGGAATAAATGGACTGTTTTAAACTGGTCAGCAATGAGTCCTGATCTCAATCCAATCGAGAACCTTTGGAAAGAGCTGTAGTCTGCCATTGGTAAAAGGAATCCTGGAAATATTCATGAGCTGGAACCAATTGCAGTTGAAGAGTGGGAGAAACTACCAACAGATAGACGTAAGAAACTTATAGAAGGCTACAAGAAATGTCATTACTGCCAAGGGTTGTGCAACCAAATATTAATGAAGGGTGCCATTATTCCTGTCCAGGTCATATTTTGTGTTTTTTTTCTCATAAATTGCTATGTCTGAGTTGCACAGACATCTCTTTTTTGGTTGTATACCTTTGAACACACTATTAAAATATTATGATGACATACAGTTGAAATATTTGCAATTATTTATCAAGATATTGTACACAACATACCTAAAATGCAAGGGTGCCAATAATGTTGACCACAACTGTATCTGAGGTTTTATAATTTCATGCTTCATAAAATGACCTTTTTAATCTACTTTCCAAAGAAATTGGTTGTTTGTGAGAATACTATGTATGTCCCTAATCACATTTTTGCTTAGTATCCTTTTTCACACTAAACTTTCAGAAAAAAGTTTTTTTGGAGGTGGGTGGAAGAGGAAGGAATGAGAACTCGGACAAGGGTGTGGTTTTGTTTTTTAATCCAGGCATATGCATTGACTGTGGACACGCAGAGATGTGTGTTCTGGAAGTCAGTTCCTTTGAATTCTGCTGCATTTTAAAAATATTTTTAAAAATTTGTTTGGTAAAATATGATCCAAGTGCTGCCACTGCTGCTGAAAAGAAATCCAAGCTAATATTAAAGGTAAAGAAGCCTGTTTTGGGTTATCCTTTTCTACTTGCCACTGGATCCTTAATACAGGGCTCCACAAACCCCAGGCTCCAGGTCCGGATGCCAACTAAAAAAATCGGACCTGGCTCCTGGAGTTCAGACCAGGGTTGGCAGCCCACCAGGATCCCATCTTCCGTGGGCAGGGAACCAGTACTGTCTGCCCCAGCTGGCAAAGTGGTTTGTTTATTTATTTATTTTTGCAGGCTGGGCTAGTCAGCACTGGTTTTGCCCACCTCTAAAAGTTAGAGGCAGGGGTACTTTGCTGCACTGATGGTTTAAGAAATGTAAGGTGTGATAAGTAGCTTAAATAAGGAATAGTGGGGTAAATAGGGGGCAGGTAGTGAGTGCAAGGGGGGAGGGAGAAGAGAGAGATTGAGGAGTGGAAGAGAAGACAGCAGGAGAGGGGTTGGAATGGGGGTAGGGAAGAGTTCAAGGGGTTGGAGGGTGAAGAGATGAATATGGTAAGTAAAGTGTGCAATGTGTATATGCACAAGCCATATCCCCCTTTCCCACTACACACACACCCACCCCACTCTAGCACCATACCCACATGTGCAGGCAACCCACCTCTCCACAACACCTGCACACATTCAAGTAGCCTACTTCCGCACCAGCTTAAAGGGTCAGTGAGAATGGTGGGAAAGGGAGGAGGAAGAGGAGGAGTGGGCCACTGCTTTGTATTGGCACTGTGCAGTGGCCTATTAAAAGCCTGATATATTAAGCTTTTTCCCATAGGAAATGGGAGAACGGCCTTATAAATCAAAAAAAGTAACTGCAATATACCATTTGGAGGGGATGTGCACTGTGACCTAGGTTGCAGCAGCCAGCTCCTAGGTTCCAAGAAAATTTGTCAAGGCCTATCTTAATATATAAATATATGGATTGATGAGGAGGGGTACTCTCAAGATAAGTGTCTTAACAACTGCTACTCAGGCAGGGTCTGTGATAAAACCGTAGGTGGTGAAAATGCACAGATTGCATGGGTCTTGCAGTTTCTATCTGCCACCATACTCTGTCTCTTTGGCAGAGCGCCCTAATGGCATTGGTAGATGCATCATTGCTTACTGCTAATAATTACCAGGAGTGGAGGAGTAGCCAAGTGGTTAGAACACTGGCTTGGTAACCAAGCAACCAGGGTTCGATTCCCACTAGCACTCCTTGTAGCCTTAGGCAAGTCACTTAACCCTCCATTGCCTCGGAAGAAAGGCCTGGCAATCTACTTCCGGTGGGTGACACTGCCAAGAAAACCCAGGAGCTTCTGGGTCGCCAGGAGTCAGGACTGACTCGAAGGCACACATTGCATTTGCAGTAGTTACCAAGTGATCTAATAGATACGAATCAACTTCTAGCTCATGAAGGAAGAATTTGTCAGAGTTCAGCAACTTGGTCCTTCAGTGTTCATAAACCAGGTTGGTTTTGGAGATAACCAAAAGTTCAAATTACTCTAGTGGATATTCTGCAAGCCATACTAATTTGCAGCCCCCAAGGACTGGCTCTACAAAACCACTGCAGTTGATGAACTTCATCTATTAAATTTGTAAAAAAACAAAAAAACGTGAGGATGGTAACCATTCCTAAAGCAGTCATTAAATCTGCAGGCTTTCCTGACTCAACTCCTCTTCCTTGTTCCAGGATTTAAAATGTTATCTAAATGGCTCACATAACTTTGTTTCTTTTTAGTGGATGCATTGTTGGTTATTTGTTCCCTAACTATTGATGGTTTGCCTTGTCTAGCATAAATTGTGTCCTCAACCTTGCAATTTTAATCCAATATAATTGAAATGCAATTTAATATCTGAGGTTTTATAACTTAATGCTTCATAAAATGACCTTTTTAATCTTCTTTCCTAAGCAATAGGTTATTTAGGAGTTCTCTATGGATGACCCTAATAACACTTATGTTTAGTATCCTTTTGCACACCAAACTTTCAGAATATTTTGGGGGAGGCGAAAGGAATGAGAACTCTAGCAAGGGTATTTGTTGGTTAGTTGGTTTGTTTTTTTAAAATCCACTCCTGCACTGTACTCAGGAAATTGGGAATATGCAGATTTGTGTAAACAGTACCATCATGCTGCCTGCTAGTATGAACTTTCAGGTGTTCCTTTTGTGATTTGAGAATTTGACAAGATGCCCTTACTAACATTTTGATGGAATGGTCATGCAGGAAGGGACTATTCAGGGAGATGTGCACATGCTCCTTGTGGGATTCAAGTTATGCTGAAGTTTGAAAACCTGGTAGGGAGCAGGCCATGTGATTTGCATTAATGTCAGTATTTTGTTACTGCAGAATTCACACTGGTGAAAAGCCATTTGTCTGTGATGAATGTGATGCAAGATTCACACAGAACCACATGCTTATATACCATAAAAGATGTCACACTGGTAAGTGGTTATTCTGATTGCATAGGAAGGTCTTTTTAAGTAGAGTAAATTAAAATGTTATCCAGATCACCGACGAGACTAGGGGCCATGTTTTCTAAAGAGTGCACTGTGGTTTTGGGCCATATCCCTGCTTTTAGCGCATTGTAAAAGCATTGCACCACACTAACAAGCACATGGGGGTACTTAATGCCATCCGTTGAGGTAGTGTGCACGCGTGTTAATAGCAACATCTATAGTTAACGTCCACATTTCACCCAATCACTTGCTACCCATTTAGCGCAGGACTTTTAGCACTGAACCCTTCCCTAAATTTTAACATTGCATGCTTACTGCTTGCCATACCCCATGCTAATGCTTAGTGCACTTTAGTAAGCATGCCCCTAGATTCTTTGATGGTTGTGATTTTTTTTTTTATTTGGACTAAAACATTCTTATACAGAGATGTTATAGTTCATTGCTTTTTATCTGAAGAAAGGGCCTTAGAGGCCTCAAAAGTTAACACATTTTCTGTTGCATAGAGATGTTACTGTAATAAATGTAAGCGTTTTGGGTGTTTAACAAAACTTATTGCAGCCTTCAGAATAATATAAAATATATATTGAAAGTAGTGTTCAACCCAATCCTCCATTTTCAGGCTATCCACAGTGAATAGACATACGAGAGATCTGCACACATTGCCTCCATTGTATGCAGATCTCTCTCGTGCATAATCTTTGTGGCTATCCTGAAATCCAAGGGGATGGAGTTTGAAAGAACTGCACGAAATGTTAAGTCTATCAGTTGCCTTCTCTGAACAAAAGTTCTACCCAAAACAGGGTAGAAATTAATATATATAGAATAATCGGAACAGAAATGTTTTATCATTTTCGTGAATATGTTTGAAAATGGGAGGGTGTTTCTGTTTACAAGCAGGATATAGTCACACACTAACCATAGTCATTGCATCATGATTTCCCTCATTCTAATTGTGTCCAAACTGTTGTATAGATGATGTTTTTTTGCCGTGCATATGTAATTTTTTTTAGTCTTTGCTGCTAGATTTTTCTTTTCCAAATTTCCCTGCCCCTCTACAGCTCAACAAAAATAAAAATAAGTATGATGCCCAATTCTAGAAATGTAGCCTTCCAACTTTACAGTATGTTTTATTTACTAAAGCTTATATACCACAAACTTTAACCTTAGTTATTCTAGGCAATGTACAATTCCTTATCGCTTCTCCGGGCCAGTCCAGGGAAAGGTAGGGTTGTCAATCCCTCTTTCTCCCTCATTGGCAAACTTTTGCTTCCTTTTCTTTTGTTGTTTTTTGAGTATAATAATCTGGCTCTAGCAGGGCTGATTAATTCTATAGTCCAGTTACTATTTTGGTGCGCTGTGGCTTTAAGGAAATTTGAGACAGAAAGATTACATTCCTGTACGGTGTGAGGTAGAGCCTGCCTCTTTCACCGTCTCTGTCTCTCGCATCAGAGTGAGCCTGGGGGCCCCGGGTCTATCCTCTGCACTGCTCCTTGCCGGTCTGTTAAGTCCCACTAAGCAGCGGGACTGCTTAAAGCTTCCCTGGGTTCCCTCTCGTCGATTGCGGTGAGTCTCTGTGTGTATTTTATTTCTGTCACCATCGCGTCGAAGCGCTCGGCTCTAGTTCCGGATTGCTTTCTTTTACTCTCCGTTGGGGGTTTTTCTTTTAGACCCGTTCGCGGTGGTCCGCTTCATTTTTTTATCAGCTGCACGTTTTTTTCCTTATGGCAGACAAGCCGGCACTAAAATTGGATGAGACATCTTTGCCCGCGGAAAAGGCGGCCATTTTAGCGCCCTCAGTCAATTCACCGGCAGAGCAGTCCCGGCCACATGAAAAGAGGACTAAGTCGTCTAAGGACACCATTCCTCTCAAAAAGCCTGTACCATCAGCTTCTGCAGCGCGGGAGAGCATGGACTCCTTTTTTTCGCCAGAGTTTATTTTGGCGATGCACAAGGCCTTTTTACTGCGCTCTTCTCAGCCTGCACATTTTTCAGAGGGTCTGCGTTCTGAGCCGGTTTCTATTACTGGGCAGTTGCAGAAGATCCTGGTGAAGGGTCATCTCAGGCTTCCAATGTTCTTAAAGAACCTTCGGATCCCTTTTCGTCTATGCCCTCGGTTCTTCTGGGTCAAGGGGACTCTCAGGTCTTGGCTGAACCAGGTTTGGATCTGGAGGCAGAGGACTTGGAAGAAGGGGAGATTGCTCCCGGAGAAGATCCAAATATTTTTAGGGTCTTCCGGAAAGAAGAACTCTCAGTGCTTATTTCGCAATCTTTGGCGGCCTTACATTTGATTCTTCCTTCTGCCTCTCAGGAACTTTTGGAGGATCCGTTGTTGCAAGGCTTTAAGGCTGAGCAACGGTGTTTTTCGATCCACAGAATTATCAAGCAGATGATTGAATCTGAATGGGAATGTCCTGAAGCTACGTTGCGTGGCAGCCGTGCTTTGGCGCGCTTGTACCCCCTTCCGCAAGACGAAAAGGAGTTCTTACGCATGCCAAAGGTCGATGCCATTATATCGGCAGTGACTAAGAAGACAACCATCCCTGTGGAGGGGGCAGCAGCTCTTAAGGACCTGCAGGATAGAAAATTAGAAATTCTTCTCAAGCAGGCTTTTGATTCTACAGCTTTGGCTCTGCAAGCTGCTGTTTGTGGAGCGTATGTGTCTCGAGCGTCCATTAGATGGTTGCAGGGGGACTCTTCTGGGGAGTCTTCTTCGGAAGCTGCGGATTCTGCTAAATTGGAGTCCGCTGCGGCTTATATGGCGGATGCTTTTTATGATTTGCTGCGAATTGCGGCTAAGACTATGGCCTCGCTGGTGGCGACTTGGCGTTTTCTCTGGTTACGTAACTGGTCTGCAGATGTATCCTCAAAATTGCGACTCAGTAAATTACCCTATAAAGGGAAATTGCTTTTCGGCGAAGCGTTAGAAAAGATTGTAAAGGATTTGGGCGACTCCAAAGGGGGTCGGTTGCCTGAGGATAAGCCTAAGCCGGCAAGAGGGGCGCCGGGTTTTCGAGGCTCCGGTCGCGACTCCCGTAGATTCCGGGGGGCCCGCTTTGCTCCCTATTCCAGGGGACGTTCTAGTTTTCGGGGACATTCCTTTCGGGGTGCCAGAGATTTTGCCAGGTCCTACTTTGGTGCCTCCCAGCCCTCTGTTAAAAAACCGCAATGAAGGTCGGCTGGTCCAGGCCTTAGTTCCTGTAGGCGGACGCCTACAGAATTTTTTGGCAGCCTGGACCACCATCACGTCCGACAAATGGGTGTTGGAGATAATACAAAAGGGGTATGCTCTCGACTTCGCCTGTCCCTTGGAGCCGGCTTTTGTCATGTCTCCCTATCCGGCCGGTCTCAAGAGTCAGGCCATTGCGGACACCCTCTCGCGCCTTCTGCAGCTCCGGGCGATAGTTCCCATGCCTCTAGACCAATACGGTTGCGGTCGATACTCGATCTATTTTGTGGTCCCCAAAAAGGAAGGTTCTTTTCGTCCCGTGCTCGATCTCAAAGGAGTAAAAACCGTACCTTACGGGTACCTCACTTTCGCATGGAGACTCTACGTACAGTGATTCGAGCGGTACGTCCGCAAGAATTTCTCTCCTCACGGAAGCCTACCTTCATATTCCAATCAGACAGTCTCATCAGAAATACCTGCGTTTTGCCCTTCCGACGGGACATTTCCAGTTTCGAGCGCTGCCCTTCGGTCTCGCTACGGCTCCACGGACGTTCACGAAGCTAATGGTGGTTGTTGCAGCAGCGCTACGGAAAGAGGGTATCCGAGTGCATCTTTATCTCGATGATTGGTTGATCAGGGCCGAGTCTCGCTCGGCGGCGCGGGAAGCCACCGCGCGGGTGGTGCAGCTTCTCGAACAGCTCGGTTGGGTAATCAATCGGGCCAAAAGTCGCCTAGAGCCATTGCAACAGCTAACTTATCTCGGGGCGGTCTTCGACACCGAGCGCGGGAAGGTCTCTTTGCCCGAGGTTTGGGTCGAGAAGCTTCTACACCAACTGCAGGTTTTCTTACGGCTCACAGCTCCGTCGGCGTGGACCTATTTACAACTTTTAGGGTCCATGGCGGCAGCGCTGGATCTCGTTCCGTGGGCCAAGGCTCACATGCGGCCTTTGCAACAAGCCTTGCTTTCCCGTTGGTCGCCGCAGCTCCACCCACTCTCGCAACGCCTGCCCTGTCCCGACAGGGTGAGGCGCAGTCTCGACTGGTGGTTAGTGCGGGATCATCTAACTGCGGGTGTTCCCTTGCAGGAGCCCGCGTGGGTGTTAGTCACCACGGATGCCAGTCTCTCCGGCTGGGGAGCTCATTGTCAGACTCACATGGCTCAGGGTTCTTGGTCACCAGAGGAAGCTTCGTGGTTGATCAACCGACTGGAACTTCGCGCGGCTCGTCTTGCTCTTCTGCACTTCGCGGCGTTCCTCAAGGGCGCGGCAGTCAAGATTTTCTCCGACAATGCCGTGACGGTCGCATATATCAATCGGCAAGGGGGAACCAAGATTCCTTCTCTTCTCTCCAAATGTCAGGATTTGATGGTTTGGGCAGAGGACAATCTTCTGGCGATTTCAGCGGCACATGTAGCTGGCAAAGAGAACGTGCAGGCCGATTATCTCAGCCGCAATCTTCTCGATCCCGGGGAATGGGAATTGAACGCGGCAGTTTATCACGACCTGACATTGCGTTGTGGGCAACCGATCATGGATCTTATGGCAACCTGCGCAAATGCCAAGGCCGCCCGTTTCTTCAGCAGGCGCAGGGAACACATGTCCGAAGGTCTCGATGCTCTAGTGCAGCCCTGGCCTCAGGACTCTCTCCTGTACGTTTTCCCGCCTTGGCCTATGTTGAGTCGAGTTATTCAACGCATAACACAGCACCGGGGAAGGGTGATTCTCATTGCTCCGGATTGGCCTCGTCGTCCTTGGTATGCCGACCTGCTTCGTCTTCTCGTAGCTCAGCCTTGGCCTCTTCCAGTCCGCATCAATCTGTTGCATCAGGGACCGATTCTCATACCTCGAGTGGATCGCTTCTTGCTTACGGCTTGGCTCTTGAAAGGGCTCGCTTAGAACGCAAAGGCTATGCGAGTTCCGTCGTAGACACTTTACTTCAGTCTAAGCGGTCTGGGACTTCTTTGGCCTATGTGCGCATCTGGCGTCTTTTTGAAACTTGGTGTAGTCACCGCAATGTTTCTCCCATGTCATCTACCTTACCTCAACTGCTTCTCTTTCTCCAGCATGGCTTGGACAAAGGGTTGGCGCTTAGTACCCTTAAGGTTCATATAGCTGCGCTCGCTAGTTTTCGGGGGTCGGTACAGGGACGCCGTCTTTCGGCACATCTGGATATACGTCGCTTTCTACGAGCCGCAAAGATTCTCCGCCCTCCATTGCGGCCCGTAGTACCTCCTTGGGATTTGAATATCGTGTTGGAAGCGTTTTCCCGGTCCCCCTTATCTTCCCTGTGCTCTCGAAGTCTCCGGGAGTGTTCCTGGAAAACGGCCTTTCTTGTAGCTTTGTGTTCGGCACGCCGTATTTCGGATTTGCAGGCCTTGTCTTGCCGGGAGCCTTATCTGCAATTTCTTCCCGAGCGAGTTTTGCTACGGACGGTTCCTTCTTTTTTGCCGAAAGTCCTTTCGGTTTTTCATATTAACCAATCTGTGGCTTTGCCTGTTTTTTCTGTTTTGTCCAATTCTCCTATGGACCGTGCACTCAAGCATTTGGATATGGAGCGGGTCTTGAAGACGTACCTTAGGGTATCGCAACCCTTTCGTAAAACGGACAGGCTCTTTGTACAGTGTGCGGGTCCTCGAAAGGGTCAGGCAGCGTCTAAGTCCACCATTGCTCGTTGGGTTCGCAGCGCTATTACTGCGGCTTACGCTGCTCAACATGTATCGTTGCCAGATGGTTTGAGGGCTCATTCTACTCGAGCTCTGGCGACTTCCTGGGCAACTCTGCCTTTGTCCCTCCAGTAGATATCTGCAGAGCAGCAACGTGGTCTTCCTTGCATACTTTTACGAAACATTACCGGTTGGATGTTCAAGCCAGAGACGATGCGAGGCGGCTCTTATCGCAGGTCTGGCGGGTCCCTCCCGGATTTAGGTACTGCTTTGGTACTGCCCTACCTTTCCCTGGACTGGCCCGGAGAAGCGATAAGGAAAATGACATTAGGTCTTACCTGCTAATTGTCTTTCCTTGAGCTTTCTCCGGGCCAGTCCAGGGTCCCACCCCATTCGCTTTTCCGAGCGGTTTGTTTTTGCATAACCATAAGAATTCCACCTTTTATGCATGTTCATCGGTGGGGGAACGATTTGGGGCTTTGCGGGTTCACTCAGTGCTCCTCTGTTCTGTATATTTGTGGATATTTAAAAAAAAAAAAAGGGAAGCACATTTCTTAGCTTCCGAGTTTTAGCGGACTATAGAATGTTTTCAGTTTTTCAAGGGTTAATCTGCTGTGTGTCAGTTCTTTCGTTTTAGTTGCTTTGACAGAAGTAGACTGCTGGATTACCCTCAGGGGGAGTGGCTTCACCTCTCAAGAAAACTTGAAGTCTTCAGTCCTCAGTTGCTATAGGGGATTGACAACCCTACCTTTCCCTGGACTGGCCCGGAGAAAGCTCAAGGAAAGACAATTAGCAGGTAAGACCTAATGTCATTTCATATAACATTTAAACAATCGTAGTGCATCCTTGGATGCAATAGACTATTTGGGGGGAAGCTGTGTCCGTTACGCCAAAAATCCATTGTTACCGATGGTTTCTCTTCTTATATACAATACAGTATAGGTTGCAATCAAAGTTATTATTGTTACTGTACATGTCATTGTCACATTCCCGGGGAAATTTTGATATACTGACTTTGTACAGTACACAATAAACCTGTATTTTAAGTGTTTTCAAATCAATACTGACTCCTAGCATCCCAGCAGTCCCTGAGTTTTCTTTGCAAGGTATGACCGGAAGTAGATTGCCAGACCTTTTCTTCCGAGATATTGGAGGGCAAAGTGACTTGCCCAAGGGCACAAGGAGTGCCAGTGGGAATTGAACCCAGATCTCCTGGGTAGTAGGCTGTTGCTCTAAGCACTAGGCGGCTGCTCCACCCAATAAACCTGTAAATGCTGTTTAAAAAAAAATCAAAGTTAGGGAAAACAAATGAATCCAGAACGCAGCTTTCAGTGAACCTGAACAAAACAGTAGGGTTTTTTTTCTTTAACATTGCTGTATTAATCTTTTTTCTCAGTTCTGTCCTGTTAATTGTTTTTCTCACAGTATTTATTTTTTCTTTGAGAATACAAAACTTGTGCAGTCATGTACATGTACTAGCTTGTTCATCGTCGATCACCAGTACATTACAGTGTGTGTCCCTGAAAACAAAAGAAACCAAAAATTGTATGGAAAAAAAACCCATAAGAAATGCCTTACTGGGTCAGACCAAGTCCTGTTTCCAACCTTGGCCAATCCAGGGCACAATTACCTGGCAGGTTTCCAAAGAGGCACACAGGTTCCACAATGCTTGTCCCAGGGCAAGTGGTGGATTTCCTGGATCCTTTTTAATAATAGTTTATAGACCTTTCCTCCAGGAACTCATCCAAAGCTTTTTTTTAAACCCAGCTACACTAACAGCTTTTACTACATCTTCCAGTAACGAATTCCCGAAATTGATTACACATTGAGTAAAATAATACTTCACTTATTACTCTTAAATATGTTGCATTGTACTGTAGCTTCTAGTCTTTCTATTTTTTGATGGCATAAACAACTAATCTACGTTTACCCGTTCCACTCCATTCATTAATTATAGATCCCCTTGATCATATCCCCCCAGTCTCTTTTCCATATTGAAGAGCCCCAATCTTTTAAGCCTCTACTCATAAGAATATTCTTCCATTCCCTTAACCATTTTTGTCACTCTTCTTTGTACCTTATCTAATTCAGCTATATCCTTTTTAAGATATGGCAGCCAGAATTGCACACAATATTCAAGGTGCACTCGCACCATGGAACAATACAGAGGCATTATAATATCCTTTGTTTTATTTTCCATTTCTTTCCTTATGATTCCTAGCATTCTATTTGCTTCTTGGCCGCTGCTGCGCACTGGGCGGAGGGTTTCAAAGTATTATCCACAATGATGCCTAAATCTTTTTTTTTTGTTGTTTCTAAAGTGGTATCTTGCATTGTGTAACCATAGTTCACCATAAACAAGCAGGAAGTCAGTCCTCACTTATGGGTGACGTTGGCACCGATGGAGCCTGCGCGAAGCAATTCCCCAGCTTTCAAAGAAAGACTTTGGGATTGCTGTCACGCATGAGTGGTCCTCTTCCCGCACAAAGGTGCCATCTTGCTCAGTCTCCCTTTTTCTGCAGAGCCCTTCGGACACACGTCCTCGTCCCTCGGAAAAAGGTTCGTTTTTTCGCCTTAACAGGCTCTGCTATTTTCCGGTTGCACCGGTCCTCTACCTGCCCTTCCCCCGCTCTATTTTTTAGAGCTATCAGGGATACTCCTTTTCTTTTCATTTTTTCTTTACGGGCTTCGCGTCCTTTGTTTTCTTCTCCAACCGCTGGCCGCGTGGGTCTTCGACCTCACAGGGGCCATTTTTGCCCCCATGGCCACCGGATTCAAAAAATGCGATAGACGCTCTAGGAACATGTCTCTTACAGACACTCATGACTGTTGTCTGCGGTGCCTCGGAGCCGACCATGATCCAGAACTCTGTTCGCTCTGCAAGAAAATGTCCTCTAAGGCCCTGCTCAGCCGTAAGCAGAAGTCCGAAGACATTTTCTGAAAGACCGCCTCGGTGTCCCTGGTGGCACTCTCAGTTGTCTCCCCTCCGGTAGATTCCCTACCTACAGCCCCGCATTCTCGGCGGCACTCCAATCAGGGATCCCCTGAGGTGGAGCGGCGCAAAAAAGGCCTCAAAGTCTCTTTCCGGGGCTCCCAACAAGTGCAAGTTTTCTTGCGCCCTGTCACTTAGCCCCCTTCGGCATTCCCGAGAGTCAGACAAGGAGCGGCCCCGCAAGGTATCCCGCATGGAAGCGGAGGCCTCCGGCGAAGGCGCCCGGTCTCCTGAGGGTCATCCCAGTGAGGGACTCCCTCTCCTCCCCGACGCCCAATCCGGTGACCCCGGGATCGGCGTCACAGGGCCCCATGCTCATGTGGAAGTCCTGCATGCTAGCGCTAGAATGCAGAGTTTCTGCGTTCATTGCTTCCCAGCAGGCGCTCATGGCCAGCTTTGCTGACTCGCTCCTTGAGACCGCGGGCCTCGTGAGGGTCCTCAACGTTGGTCTTGCTTGCCCTCCCGTTCCTCAGAGACAAGATCGTCTAGGGCTTCCGGCACCAGACTACCAACCACTGGACAGGGCGATCGGCCCGGCTCAGACTCCTCGACCGATTTCTCAGAGTGGGAGTCCGATGGGGACACCTCCCCGGAAACCCGTACCCACCGGGATCTACCCCTCACCGCCCACCTTCCAGCGGCGCTCGCCACCCGAAGACACCTCCTTCCTAGTGTTCATCCAGGGCATGGCATGGGCCCTTAACCTGGTCACCCAGGCCGAAAAGGACCCTCGTGCTGAGGAACTTGACATTCTTCAGTACGAGTCCCTGCCCAGGGAATCCCTCACTGTGCCTGTGCCTCCGATTCTATCCTGGCTGCTGCTCCATATGTGGGAGGCCCCGGCCTCAGTCCCCATCATGAGCAAACACCTGGACACGATGTACAAAGTACAACGTGGGCCTGGCTTCCGAAAGACCCAACTTCCACACACCTTGATGGTGGTAGAATCGGCCATGAGGAAGCAAAAGAGCCCAAAATTGCACTCGTCAGTGCATCCCGACCAGGAGTCAGGAGCCCTTGATGCCCTGGGCCGCAAGACCTACCAAGGCTCCATGCTCTCTTGTCGCATCCAGGCATATCAACTGTACATTGGTATGTTCCTGGGCGATTTGGCTAAGGAACTCGGGGGTTTCTCCGCAGGCCTTGAGGGAGAATCCCTCGATAGGTTCCGCACCCTGCTAAAGTCCATCGCGGACTGCTCTAAATACCTCTCCCGAGCCTCCTACAATGGCTTTAAGACATCGGCTCAGGTAGCGGCTGCGAACATTGTGGCCCGCCAGGCATGGCACCAATCCTCAAGATTTGGAGCAATGGGTACAGGAAAAGCTCCTGGATGTGCCTTGTCTCGGTGAGCAGCTCTTCGGCAAACCGATGGAGGAGAAGGCCGCGGAAATTGAAACTGAGTTCGTCACTAGAACCAGTCTTTCCCACAAAACGTCCACCCTACCTCGGAAGAAACAGCCGGCAAGGAAGCCGCCCTTCCCTAGAAAGGGTCTCCAGTACTGGAGCTACCCTCCATATCCAGCTACCCTCACGCCAAACACTCTGGCGCAGAGTAAATCTGGCCAGGGACATCGTAAACCGATGGGCCCAAAGGCCCAAACG
Source organism: Ichthyophis bannanicus (assembly GCA_033557465.1). Lineage (NCBI taxonomy): Eukaryota > Metazoa > Chordata > Amphibia > Gymnophiona > Ichthyophiidae > Ichthyophis > Ichthyophis bannanicus. Next base: position 489,380,694 of record CM066033.1, read on the forward strand.
CCAGATCCCCCACAACCCACTCAGGGGTTTTGACGCCACCAGCATAGCCCCTCGCCCTCTGGTGACACAGCAGCCAGTGGAGGGACACCTGTCCCACTTCGCCCCATCGTGGGTTTCCACCTCCTTCCTCCACTGCGGAGCCTCCTCGACTTCCAGTGCACCAGCTTCTACTGCAGCGGGAATTAATTCTTTCCTCACCCAATGGGCAGTCGAGAAGGTCCCTCCCCGCCTTCGAGGCTGGGGCTTCTGTTTCCAGTACTTCCTCGTCCCGAAAAAGATGGGAGGTCTGTGGCCCATCCTCGACCTCCGCAGGCTAAACAAGTTCCTGGTGCGGGAGAAATTCAAGATGTTGTCTCTTGGTGTTCTGCTGCCCTTCCTCCGGCAGGGCGACTGGCTGTGCTCCTTGGATCTAAAGGACATTTATGCCCACATTCTAATCCACCCCCAACACAGGCAGTATCTGCGTTTCAGGGTGCAGGGAGAGCACTTCCAGTACAGGGTGCTCCCCTTCGGCCTTGCATTTGCCCCACAGTCTTCACAAAGTGCCTCGTCGTGGTCGCCATGTACCTTCTGCATCAGGGACTGCCGGTCTTCCCCTACCTTGACGATTGGCTCGTTATGGGCTCCTCGGTCGAGGAGGCTCGACGAGCATTGTCGCGTGCTGTCCTCCTCTTGGAGAGCTTGAAGTCTCACCTCAAGCCGGTGCAGGCTCTCGAGTTTATCGGGGCACGCTTCGACACTCAGCAAGCAACGGCCTTCTTACCAGTGGATCGCTGCACTTGCCTCCGGGCTCTGGCGGCTCAAGTCCAAAGCATTCCCCAAGTCACAGCTCAGACCATGTTACGTCTCCTGGGCCACATGGCCTCGACCGTGCATGTGGTCCCCCCCGCCTGCCTGCACATGCGGACGGCTCAGTGGAGTCTCAGGGCTCAGTGGAGCCAGTTCCTTGGACACCTCAGGGATCCTGTCAGGGTTCTTCCCGGCCTCCAGTTGTCCCTGAGCTGGTGGCAAAATCCCCCAACCTCTTACGGGGGTCGCCCTTTCAGGCCCCGCAGCACGAAGCAGTGCTGATGCGGATGCCTCCCTGTTGGGGTGGGGAGCCCACTGCGGACCTCTCTGCATGCAGGGGCAATGGTCATACGAGGAGTCTCAACGGCAGATAAACCTGCTCGAGCTCCAGGCGATTCGGTGAGCCCTGAGGGCCTTTGAGGAACACCTCAACGGGAGGTCGGTTCTCGTGCAGACCGACAACTGTGTAGCGAAGTTCTACATCAACAAAGGAGGCACGGGATCACGCTCCCTCTGCCGGTAAGCGGTCCTCATCTGCTCTTTCGCTGTCTGATGGCAGATGTCCCTCACTACGACATACCTCCCGGGTCAGGAGAATGGCCTGGTGGACAGACTCAGCAGGATCCTTCGCCCCCATGGCGGCTGGATCCCAGAGTAGCAGACTGGCTGTTTCTTTATTGGGGACACTGGCGATAGACCTCTTCACCAGCCCCCAGAACACGCAGCTCCCCTGCTTCTGCGGGCCAGTGCCACACCTGAGCAGGGAGGGCCCCGATGCATTTCTCCTGGACTCGTCCGCCAGCCTTCTCTATGCATTCCCTCCTTTTCCCCTCATTGCAAGGACCCTTTTCAAGGCTCAGCGGGATGGGGCATCACTGATTCTCGTGGCCCCCTCAGGGCCTTGGCAGCCTTGGTTCCCGCTCCTGCTGTCGACGGAGCTTCCGATTCCCCTTGGCTCTGTTGATGTAGGAGGAGGGTCAGATGCTGCACCCGAACCTAACCTCCCTATCCCTCACAGCCTGGCGGCTGAACGGGTCTCCCTAGCCTCCCTTGTCCTTCCGGAGGAAGTCGAGGCAATCCTCCTCACCTCATGGACCGACTCCACCAGGTAAGCCTACGCCTTTAAGTGGAAACGCTTCTCCATCTGGTGCTTGGAGCACCAGATCAACCCCTTCTCATGCACCGTTCGATGGGTTCTCCAGTACCTCCTCCATCTCTCGGGAGATGGGCTGAAGTCAAACTCTGTCAGGGTTCATTTGAGCTCCATTTTGGCTAATCACTTCCCCATCGAGGGAAAACCCCTCTCGGGCAGCCGTTAGTCTCCCGCTTCATGCGGGGTCTTCTGCTTTTCAAGCTACCCATCCGCCCTCCCCCGGCAGAGTGGGACCTGAATGTGGTACTCACACAGCTCACCTGATGGCAACATGCTCAGCCCGGCATTTGTCCTGGAAGGTGCCTTCCAAGTGGCGCTGACCTCGGCCCGCCGAGTCAGTGAGCTCCAGGCTCTCATGACTTGCGCCCCTTATACCAGGTTATATCGGAATAGGGTGGTCCTCCGTAAATTCCTGCCTAAAGTTGTTTCGGACTTCCATCTCAACCAAGAGATAGTCCTGCCGACCTTCTTCCCGAGGTCCCACGCCGACCAGGCATCGATGGCTCTCCACACCCTCGACTGCAAATGGGCCCTCGCCTTTTATTTGCAGTGTACCCAGACTCCTTGCAAGCCTGACCGGCTTTTTCATGACTTATGACCCCAATAGACCAGGGCAGGCAGTCACCAAGCGCACCCTCTCGGTTTGGGTGGCGGACTGCATCGCTTTCGCCCATGCGAAGGCAGGCGTCCCGCTGGATTGTCGAGTCACCATGCACGGGGTGCCACTGATGGACATCTGCCAGGCGGCGACCTGGTCTTCCAAGAATACCTTCGCTGCCCACTACTGCCTGGAGAGGGAGTCCCGCCGGACAGTGCCTTCAGCCAGGCTGTACTCCGTAACCCGTTCGGGCTATAAGCAACTCCTGCCCTCGGACCCTTCTTCACGGCTACCGAGGGTTTCGCCCCGAGGACTCGAGAATTCGGGCTACCTCGGGCTTCGGCTTCTGCTCCTGCTCCTGCTCACGGTGGCGTTTTTTTGGTTACAGGTTCGGTAGCCTGTAGCTAGGGAGTCCCATAAGTGAGGACTGACTTCCTGCTTGTTCCTGGAGAAAGCGTAGTTACTCACCTGTAGCAGTCAGTCCTCACTACCCTCCCACCTCCCCTGATGAGTTGCTGAATTTTTGTCCTTCCCTTGCCATCTGCTTGGTAGGGCTCGAGCTAAGGGACCTGACTGAGCAAGATAGCATCTTTGGGCAGGAAGAGGACCACGCATGCGTGGCAGCAATCCCAAAAGCTTTCTTTGAAAGCTGGGGAATTGCTCTGCGCGGGCTCCGTTGATGCCGATGTCACCCATAAGTGAGGACTGATTCCTGCTGTCCCTAGAGAAACACCTGTTATAGGTGAGTAACTACGCTTTTGGGTTGTTCTTACCTAGATGCATAACTTTGCACTTGTCCACATTAAATTTAATCTGCCATTTGGACATCCAGTCTTCCAATTTTTCAAGTTTCTCTTGCAATTTTTCACAATTCTCTTAGGTTTTAACAATTGAATTGAATAATTTTGTGTCATCTGCAAATTTGATCACCTCACTCGTTATTTCTATTTACAGGTCATTTATGAATAGGTTAAAAAGAAGCGGGCCGAGTACACATCCCTGGGGTACTCCACTATATTCACCTTTCCCCTTTGAGAAAATTAGCCATTTAGCCCTAGTCGCTGCTCTCTACCTTTTAACCATTTCCCGATCCACAATAGTACACTGCCTCTAATCTCATGACTTTTTAATTCCGCCTAGAAGCTCTCATGGGGGACCTTGTCAAAGGCGTTCTGAAAATCCAGATATACTCTAACAATCAGCTCACCTTTGTGTAGCTGTTCATTCACACCTTCAAAAAAATTAACAGTTTAGTAAGACAAGACTTTCCTTGGCCAAATCCATGTTGGCTTTCTCCCATTCAATCATGGCTATCTATATGTTCATTCATTTTATTCTTTACAAGGATTTCTACCATTTTGCTCAGTACTGATGTCAGGCTCACTGGTCTGTAGTTTCCCGGATCACCCCTGGAAGACTTTTTAAAAATTGGAGTTACATTGTCCACACTCCAGTCCTCAGGTACTACAGATGATTTTAATGATAGTTCGCAGATTACTAATAGTAGGTCGGCAATCTCATATTTGAGTTCTTTCAACAGCCTTGGATATATACCATCTGGTCCAGGTGATGTGCTGCTCTTCAGTTTATCAAACAGTTGTAATAAGTCCTCCCAGTTTATTGATGTCTTTCAATTCTTCCACTACATATTCTCTACATCTTCTTCAGTAAAGACAGAAGCAAGCACCCTTTTTACCCCTCTATCATCCAATGGTCCATCTGACTCACAGGTCTTTTGCTACGAATGTTGTTGAAAAATTTTTATTATGCATTTTTGCTTCCACAGCAAGCTTCTTTTCAAATTCTTTCTTTGTCCACCTTATCAGTGCCTTGTTGTTTCTAGTGTTCATCATTAGGCTTCTTTTTCCATTTCCTGAAGGATGCTGTTTTGGCAACAGCCTCTCTGACCTCGCCTTTAAATCATGCTGGCAGTTTTTTGGCCTGCCTTCCACTTTTCTTAAAGTGTGGAATACATCTGGTCTGGGCTTCCAAGATAGTACTTTGAAAAATGCCCATGCTTGATGAAAATCTTTAACCTTTGCAGCTGCTCCTTTTAGTTTTTTCTCAAATATTCTCCTCATTTTATCATAGTCTCCCTTTTGAAAGTTAAAAGTTAGTACTGTGGATTTTCTTGCCGTCTTTCTTCCATTTGTTAAATCAGATGTGATCATGTTATAATCATTATTGCCAAGAGGCACAAAACCCTTATCTCTTGCACCAAATCCTGTGTTCCACTAAGGACTAGGTACAAAACAGCTTCCCCTCTTGTTGGTTCATGAACCAGCTTTTCCACAAAGCAGTCATTTATTTCATCTAGAAACTTTGGGCTTGATATTGAATTGGGCAGGCTGTGCGCATAGCCCTGCCTGCTGACTCTTAACCCCGGATATTCAATGCCACGTATCCCAGAGCTGCCAATCCCTAACTGGGTAGCAATGCAATATCGCCACTACCCTGTTAATGACAGTCTCCACCTCCACTCCACACCGAAACGCCCCCAACACGCCTTGATGCTAACCGCATAGCAGCATGGCGTGTAACAAGTTTAGAAGGGGATATTCAACAGCACTAACCATGTAAGTGCTGTTGAATATCTTGATTTAAGGCATTTACATGGTTTACTGGGCTGTAAACCATTTTGGTGCCCTTTATCTCTCTATCATGTCCTGCTGTTACATTGTCCCAATCGATACCGGGGTAATTGAAATCACCTATTATTACTGTCGTAATTTTTATTAGCTTCCCTGATTTCTTTTAGCATTTCATCATCCATCTTTTCATTCTGACCAGGTGGTCAGTAGTACACCCCCACTGCCATCGCCTTCCGCTTCCACAGTGTATTTTGTTTCCTGCAAAACTTTAATCCTAAAAATCTTACAGTACAGTATAGAATTTACCAAAGCTGCGCGCAACCTCATTTTCTGTTTCCTTGAAGGATGAAGGAGATGAGGATGTTGGTGATAACTGTGCTGACAGCCTTCTTTTTGCAGTGGGAATGCTTGGGTAGAGTTCTGCTGAGCTGCAAGGCTTAAAAAGGGCATCCAAGGTTATCTGGTGCTTAGATGAATACTTTCTCTGGATGATTAATTCCTCAGATCATGCAGTGATGTGTAGTACATTTTTACCTCCAAATTGTCTGAATACAATAGTTACGTATTCTTACAGTTCAGAAAACTTAGGGCCTGATATTCAAAGGCATTTACTCGGTTAACAAACCTGTAAACCATATAAATGCTGCTATAGAGGGATATTCAGCGGCACTAACACAGTTAGTGCCGCTGAATATCCACCAGCAGACCTAGAAATTCAATTCCAGTGGCCAGATATGATTCTGGGTTAAGGTTCAGCGGTGACAGCTATGCGCATTAGAGGCACATACCGATCACCAATGAATATTGGGCCCTTAGTTTCCATATCGTCCTGCTAGACCAGTCCAGACAAGTTGTATTTCTTTGTCTCCAGCAGATGGTGGATGGATTTTCTACTCTCTGAAGAAAATCTAAAGATTTGAGAGGAAAAAAGATTGTTAAAAATGCTTGTGACAGGCCACTTTGGTGGTGACTCTCTCACTGAAGTGCATTGTGGTAGGCTCCACTATACTGCAGTCTTTTTGGTAGCCATAGGAGGAAGGGTAACATTGGTTCAGCTCCATGCTCTTACCCTGGATAAGAACTTCTTGAGCAGCCAGAAAATTGGAAGAATCCAGAAGGATGGAAGTATTCAGTGGCCTCACACAATCTCATTGCCCTTCCCTCCTCCTCTGTCCCCCTCTGCTCTCTCCCGAAGATTGCAGAAGGCTCTCAGAGGAATCTGCCTACCAGCCACCTTAAATGCAGTGCTGCCAAGCCAGAGGAACAGTTTCAGGGAAGTAGAGCTGAGCCCTACATGGATTCTTTGCCTGGGACTCTCAGGGGGTGAGTACAAAGGCTTGATCTCGTCATCCTTGTTAGGGGCTCCCGGTTCTGTCTGTGTGGGTTGCAATTTGGGGTGAACTGCTGGTGACCGTTGGCACTGTGAGGGGGTTTTCCACCATTCTCTGCATGCACTAGTAGCATTTTTAATATTGTACACCTGACGATCACAGTCTTTGCTCACATTCCACCCGAGTGGCTCCAATGCATATTCCTACCCTAGCATCTGTAACACACATTGCAATAAAAGTGCAGTTAACACGCACCTTCTGGACTGCTGCAGCTTTTGCGCCTTCTGTTGTAATTGCTTGCCTTAATTCCCTGTCTTCTTCTAGGAAATGTTTGGCCTATGGCAAGCGAGGAACCTCATCTCCAGCTTCTGTATTCTGCCCTTCTTGCCTGGCTGCTTCTGAGTTGTCACTGGAGGGGCCTACTCCCCTCTTTTATCTAGGGGAAGCTATTAATCTGACCTTGCCTACCTCAAACGAGGGCTTGTACGTCTTGTGAGCCATGATTCAAGTGGTGCACTGAGGAGAGTTCCTAGCATCTCTGGATTTGGCCAAGAAGTACTGTCATATCCCGATCTGTGGGATCAGCACAGTATTTGTGTTTTGTCATGCTTGGTTCTCCCCTTTAGTTCACTGTCCTCTATTCAAGCTCTTCACTGCCCTAAGGACGTTCTCCAGGGTCATGGTGGTGGTGGCTGCAGTACTCTGGTACTCTGATTTGTGTGCACCCATATCTGGAGTATTGACTCATCTGAGCCCATTCTCCTTCAGAGGCATCTCAGGTGTCCTTTCTGATAAGCCTCAGCTGGGTGATCACTTGATGAGAAAAGAGCCAGTTGTTGCATTCCCAGTCCCTGGAGTTCTTGGGAGCACCTTTCGATTCTTGAGTGTGCAGAGTCTTCTGCCAGAGGAGAAAATCAAAGGCTGTTGGATTGCCTGGTGCTGTTCTGTTCGCAGTAGGCTCCCAGAGTCCGAGTTGATCTTCAGCTCCTCGGATTGATGGTGATAACAATTGAGATGGTGCTGCAGACATGTGCTCATAGGCGGCTGCTCCAACTTTCTTCCTGGCTTGGTGGTCCCCGAGTTCTCAGTGGTTCAAGCTCAGGCTCTCACTTCCAATGATGGTGATGGCCATGACCCATCCTGCAGTGATGACGGCAGGCCAGTTTTATGAGGAAGGGTGTACCGCTGGATGATTGCTCATGGATCCTTTTGATGACCGATGCGCCAGTCTCTCGGGCTGAGGAGCCCATTGCCAAGGCCGAGTGGTCCGGGCTTTTGGAACTGCAGGTAGGTGGTGTGGTCCATCAGTTGCCTTGAGGCGAGGGCCATCAGATTGGCTTTCCTGCATTTTCAGCTCCCTGTCAAGAACCGGGTGTTTCAAGTGTTCTCGGGCAATGCCATGGTGGTGACTTAGGTCAGACAGCGAGGCAGCATGAGGAGTGCCAGTGTAGCCTTGGCGATAACTTTCCTGTTTTGCCTAGGCAGTGAAGAACCTCCTAGTTTGTTGGCTCTGGACATCGCCAAGGTGAATACTGTGGAAACGGATTTTCTCAGCCGGCACTCTCTGGTTCCAGGAGAGTGGGAATTGAGTCAGGAGGTCTTTCAGTTGTCTCTGCGCCACTGGGATTGCCTCAAAAGGGATCTGTTGGTGACCCATTCCAGTGTCAAGTGCGCTGCTTCTTTAATCACCAAACAGATATGGGGTCCAAGGGCATCGTCACCCTGACCCAGCCTTGGCCAAGTCAGTGCCTGCTGTATATGTTTCCTCCATGGCTCCTGATGGGGCATGTGAATCAGTGTATAGAACGCCACCTGGGCAGAATTGTTCTGATGGTGCTGGATTGGCTGAGGAGAGCATGGCTTAGAGACCCGATACAGTTCCTGCTCATCAATTGCCTCCATCTCGAGGCCTATTTTGGCAGGGACAGATTGGAGAAACTGGTTCCCTTCTCACTTACGGTTTGGCTCTTGAAATGAGATGGCTTGCGCATAAGGGCTACTCTATAGCGGTGGTCTACTCTGCTCGGAGCCCAGAGGAGTTCTACCAAGCTAGCATACATGCGGATCTGGTGCCTCTTTGAGCGATGTTGTGGCGCTCTGCAGTAGTCGCCTGAGGCAGCCAAGGTACCAGCTCTGTTGGCCTTTCTAAAGGATGGCCTGGAGAAGGGTCTTTCCCTTTGCTCTGTGAAAGTTCAGGTGGAGCTTTGTCCTGTTTCTGAGCTCTGGTGACTGGTAAATCTCTAGCTTTGCTCCCGGATGTTTCGCACCTTCTCCAGGGGGTTTCGTGTCTGTGTCCTCCCCTTTGGTCTGTGATCCCTTCCTGGAATCTGTGTCTGATACTCAGGGCCCTGATAACATCATCCTTTAAGCCGTGAAGTGCCTTACTTTAAAGGATTTGACACTCAAGACTAGTCTTGGTTGCGATTTGGTCCGCAGGGCAGATTTCCAAGTTGCAGGCTCTGTCTTGCCAAGATTCTTATCTGTCTTTTTCAAGGAGGCCATTTCCATTTGTTCTATGCCTTCCTTATGGCCTAAGATGCTTTCTCCTTTTCACATGAGCCAGGTGGTCTGCCTGCCCTCCATCTCTAAGGAGCAGTGTCGAGGGAACTGTCCAGAGGATGCTTCTTCAGTACTTAGAAGTTACAAATTCCTTTCCTAAATCTGACCATCTTTTTATGCTGTTTGCTGTATCGCTCAAGGATGAAGCGATGACTATCGACTTTGGGACCTTTGATTAAGGGGTCCATTGCCTCGGCATATCTGTTACGGAACCGGCTTGTTCCGAAGTGTTTGCGTGCCCATTCTACTCACGTGCAACCATCCTCGTGGGCGGAGTGGAGCTCAGTAGCCCCTGCAGACATTTGTTGGGCAGCAATATGGGCATCACTTTCCACTTTTGACAAGCATTACCACTTGGATGTCCACCCGAGGGCAGACAGGCCTTTGGCTCAAGGGTTTTGTGAGCTGCTGTATCTTTTTCCCACCCAGTGGAGTTGTAGCTTTGGTAATCCCACTTGCCTGGACTGGTCTAGCAGGATGATATGAAAGGTGACATTTTACTTACCAGTTAATATCCTTTCCTTGAGTTCTGCTAAACCAGTCCAGGGCCCACCTCTGGAACTGTATTGACCTGTTCTTCTGCCCTCGGCTCTACTATGATTTTTATCCTTGGCTCTGCAGGTTCGTCTTCTACTGACAGCCTTCTGTTTATGCTTTCCGGTACATGGTTCTCAACTGTTGATTACTCCTTGTTGTCCAGGATTGAGGTTGTATGAAGCTTGCCATGTTTCTCCCATCCTTCCAGATCCTTCCAATTTTGTGGCTGCTCAACAGGCTCTTATCCAGGGTAAGAGCATGGAACTGAACTCATTTTCCCCCTTCCTATGGCTACTGAAAAGACTGCAGTCTAGTGGAACCTCCCATGTCGTGCTCAAGTGAGAGAGTCACCCTCAAAGTGGTCTGTTGCGAGCATTTTTATCAATCTTTTCCTCTCAAATGTTCAGATTTTCTTCAGAGAGGAGAAAGTCAATTCACCATCTGCTGGAGACAAAGAAATACCACTTGTCTGGACTAGCTTAGCCAGACTCAGGGAAAGGACATTAACTGGTAAGTAAAATGTCATCTTGTAAGCCATAGCTGCCACCTTGTCTTTGTTGCCATCTCTCTGCTCTTACGCTTGGTTATCCTCCTCCATCATAGATGCAACAATCTCATCCTCCGTAAGGATATGGTAGCCTGGTTCACCATCAGTCTTCCTTCATCCATGAGGTCACAGCGTCTTCTGTTGTCTCCTTTTCCCCTGCTTCTGCAAACATCTGGTGGAAGACAGCACTCTCAAATCCTTCAAAATCGAATTCCAGATCAATGTCATGTATTAGTTTCTTACAACACTTCTCAAGGGTGGATGATTTTTCTTTCTGTTCTCTAACCCAATTGAAGATCACAGATTTTTATATTGTAAGAACAGAGTTTCTTGAATGTTTTCTCAAGACGTCTGTCAAATTCCACCCTCCCCCCCCCCACCTCTGTCATTGTCCACCACAAACAGGATACCTTTAAGAAAAGGGTGGGAAGCACTGGGGACATTGCAGCAGAGGTCCAAATTCCATCTTTGCAGCAGCTGACATCACATCTCTTCCTTCCAGAGCGTTGGGGGATAAAAACCTGCCTGCACCATGGGACCTGAAGAGGTACTTGTATGGACTACAGCAGCAGCTGACATCACAGCTCCTCCTTCCAGAGCATCGTGGGATAAAAGCCTGCCTGCACCACAGAACGCGGGATTGTGCCCAAAGGGGCATGATCTAAGGGGCATGCATGCCCCTTTGGAGCACGTATGCCCCTTTGGAGTACTTGAGGATGCTTGAGGATTGATTTTTCCTCCACATCTTGCAAATGGGTAAGCAGAAAGCCAAGAGTAAGGGGCCTGTTATTGCGCATATGGTGAAAGGCCCAATGAAACCAACATGTGGTGAGTGCTGCTTTTCCCGGGAAATCTGTAATGCAATCTGTGAGGGGATCTCCTCCTCGGAGGCCTCTTTGAGTTCAGGGTTACGTACCCCTCCCCCTCAGTCAAATACTGTTGAAACTGCCAGTGGATCTAAAGTGATCTCCAGGAGCAAGCAGGAATGAGTCTTCACATATGGGTACGTCGGTACCGACGGAGCCTGCGCGGGAACGCTCCCCAGCGTCCAATCAGAAAGCTTTTGGGAGCATCCCTCAGCGCCTGCGTGCTGCCTTCCCGCCTTTCCAACTCTCTCCCCTCAGTTTTTCGTTTTCCGCGGAGCCGGCAGGACGTCGTACTGTCACCGCAGAAAATTTATTTTTTTAATTCTTTGTTTTCTTGTGGTCGCGGTTGTTTTTCCCGCCTCCACCAGTACCGCCGGTGGGGTTTTTTTCTTTTCTTTTCTTAAACTCATGGAGATTTTTCCCTCAGTATCTGTCTTAAAGTTTTAGGCCTGTAAGGCCTCTCCATCATGGAGCCGCCTTCTCTTCAGAAGTGCCTTAACTGTGGAAATAGTTTTCTTTTTAGACTCCAATAACTGGTGTCTAACCTGTTTGGGTCCTGGCCCTTTTCCTCCGGAGCCATTGGGCTACAATTTTATGAGAAGAGATTTTCCATTTCGAGTTTCCCTCGATACCGAATTCCCTTCCAGTGTCAGGGCACCGACCAATTCTTCTCTACAGGATCAGGTAACCCACAAACAGTCTGTTAAGACTAGCCAATCCTTGAGTGGTAAGTCTCATGCCAAGCATGATGACGGCTCCGGCCTTGCCCTCAAGACCCTATTGGCTTCACAACCCCGGCGGGAGTCTTCGGTCTCCAAAGCCTTTCAGGGGTTTCAGGTTGTTCCTGGGGCTCACCCCTCACAGAACATACCTGAGCCATGCTCGGTGGTGGCATCCGCTTCGAGCGGTACCGATACCCCGGCATCGGCACCGGTGTTGAGTGATCCACTCTTCACCGGAGATCGTCATCTGGCGTCCTCGGCACCTTCGGGACTGATCGATACGTCCCAGATTGACTTTCCAGTATCGACAGCATCGCCGATACCACCACCGACATCGGTACCCTCCAGACATGCATCGATAGACTCGCTCCCTTCGATGCCGAGTCTGGAATCGATATCTAGTCTAGAAGACTGGGTACCGACGCGTCTCGGAACCGACACTTATCGATGCCGGATGCGCAGTACCGAGGATACTCACCAGGGGTTTTTGGTTGCCTCGGTACCGCTAGAGCAGCCTCCGATGACTGTTTCGATGGCGTTATCGCCTCCGATTCCGGCACAGCTACCGGTATTGGTATCGATGTCGATTCCTGCAGTATCATCGAGACAAGCCACTTCCATGCTTTTTTCAACAGGATCGCTCCTTTCTATACCTAGTTTAGAGTCGATACCTGGCATGGACGATGCAGTTCTGCCGGTCTAAAATCGTGACTGTCAGTACCAGTTTCCATCTAGTGCGGCTCTTTTTCTGCACCCGACCAGTACATCCTCTGGTGCCCAGGCTGCTACTTCAACTTTAGCCTATCCAGGGATGGTTCCCATTGGAGATCCTTCTTTTCAGAAATTTCTCCTTGACTTGGCAAAATTTCTTGCTATTCCTATCCCTGGCTCTGATCCTACTCAAGGCTCTCCTGCAGAAAAGGAAAATATAATGCTTCCTTTACATCATTCTTTGCAGGATCTTCTTCTGAGAATATGGGAAACACCTTTAAGGGTTCCCTCACCTTCTACAGCAACTGATGTTCTGTATCAGGTGCCCCCCTCTCCAGGGTTTCAAGAGACTCAACTTCCCCATCATTCCATTGTAGTGGAATCAGCAATGAGGAAGGTAAAAAGCAAGAAGAAACATTCTTCTTATCCGCCAGGTCGTGCATCTAGAGCTCTTGATGCTTTTGGATGTCAAACCTTCCAAACATCTATGCTGGCAACAAGAATTATCTCTTATATTTTTTATATGAGTCTATCTCTCCAGGAAGTCACAAAGAAATTATCTCTTTTGACTCCTTTTTTATCAGAGCCCAAGGCTGCAGACTATTCCTTACTTCTTAGTCATAGCCAAAATATCTCTTGGTTTCTTTCTCGTGCTTCTCTAGACTCTTTTGAGTCTGTTAGCAGAACCTCTGCTATAGCCATAGGAGCACGACGTAAAGCCTGGCTCCAGGCTTCAGACTTGAACAGATGGGCACAACAAAGACTGGCTAATTCTCCTTGTACTGGAGAGAATCTATTCAATAGGGAGGCTTTACGTCAGGTTGCTCATTGCTCCACTGACTTCCCTGTTTCTGGGGGCCATACTAAGCCTCCTCCTTCCCCAGTCGGTAGGAAATGTCCTACCAAACCTTCTTTCCCTAGGAAAAGAAGGTTTCACTCTTCTCCTGCCCATCATCCAGATGTTCCCAAGCAGGGGACACCTCACCCTGGTCTGAAGAATCCAAACTAGCCAGGCTGAACAAACCCAGCAACCATAGGTTCCTGAAGGTTACCACCTACAGTTAACTTCTTCTTGGCAGAAGTTTGTTCACTGTTTTTTCTTTCAAAACTCTACACATGGTTTCCTTTCTTCAGGACATCCTTGTCATCCTAGATATGCTGAGCTGTCAGGATATTCATGTCTATGGGTCACAGATTTCTCCTCCTCTTCCTACCAAGAAGAGAAGTTAACAACTATCCCATGATAGTTTTCTGTCCCAACATGAACATTTTTTCCTTCCGCAGACTTACCATACGGTAAGTCACCCTTCAACTTCTACCCTCTCATCCAGGGTTCCCCCTGAATGAGTGGTATCATATCACTGCACGGCTTCTCTAGCCTTCATTCCAGTGTAGAGTTTTGTCCCTTGAATAAATCCCTTCTTTTCTCTGGGCAGCTCATCAGACAGGGACAGGAGTTTCTCCTCTCCTTTTGTCTGTTCTCTCTGTTTTACACAGGGAGATTCTCTCTGCTATCTCTTTCAGCAGCTGCCCATGCAGGAGTTCCAGTGATTAGGCTACTGGTACCTTTCCACAAGTTTCCAGTCTATCTTCCACTACTTTCTGCCTGGCCTTAGTAGTGATTCCAAGATAGTGCTTTCATCTATCTTGGATAATCCTAATCACTTCAGGCTTCTCACACTATCTTCTTTTCTTGCCATCTCCACTTTCTTGGATTTGGTAGCACAGCTGACCTACAGTCAGTTTTATTTCCTAATTCCCCTGCATTATGCTCTCTGCAATCTTCAGAGAAGCTTTCCACTATGGGCCCTTGCTAGAGAGCAGGGGGTTTTGTCTCTAATGACTATTCTATAGGGTTGGCTCCTCAGTCATTCTCCAATACGCTGAGGGTTCTTCACACCCTGTTATCCCCTGTTATAATACAGGATATAAGCCTTTCTGCGTGAATGTCCAAAAAGTTTTCCAATCCTGCAGGAATATTCTCTTTTTTCCTTGCAGCTAGTCCTCATGGTATCCTATTCCTTTATGGACAGCACATATTCTATTAGCAACGCATGATACCCCTTGTGTCCCTCCAATGGGTCAACCTGGTATCTCCTCCTATGCGTTTTCTGTCCATTTACCATGTCAGAGTTCTTCAGGACTCAGGACTTTCTGTTTAGAGACTGATATTATCCTCTGTTTTTCACGCAACCATCCTGGTTATTTCACTGGACAGCATTCCTGCACCATCTTAGCCAGGAGGAATAGATTCTCTATATATTTTCTCAAGTAGGTTCCACCTTCTTGTTCTTAGATGAGTCTTTTTCCTTCACATCTCTCATGTGAATGTTCTTATGAGCATATCTCTAGCTGCTTTAGTTGCAGACATGTATCCTCATGTATGTATATATCTCTATATACTTCTATCGATACCTATGTCTGTAAGCTGTGTGTGTATATATTATGCCCCTATATATATATTCATATATATATATATATTCATATATATATTCATATATATATATATATATATATATATCCCTATATAGATATATATATTTCTGTATCTTTCGAGATGCTTCCTTATAAGTAGATATGTATTTACATACTTATCTCCCTAACTGTCTATGCTATAAGGGTTTTACCTTCCTAGAAGTTCCAGACAGTGGGCTTGCATATGTTCATACTGTCCCTTAGTAGGTTGGGGGTATTATGCACACAACCACTACTGTGGTACTAACAGCTCCCACTTTACTCTAGCTCTCGCTATCCTTGAAGCACCATGCTTCAATATCTTTCCTATCTCTCACCAGCTAGGAAAGACAGTGTAGATCTTCAGTAATTTTTGAGCTTTCAGCCCTTTACACAATTGTCCTCCTTGAGAATACGGGCTTTTTTCCATACCCCTTCTTCCCTCCAGGACTGGGCTAGTTGTCCAAATCGGTCAGTCTTCCTTTTTTACTCCTAAATGTTAATGCCTCTGTAGCTAAAAGAGTTTTCAGCTTTTTTCCATAAAGCTTTCCACTGAAGACCTGCCGTTTTTAT
Organism: Ichthyophis bannanicus; assembly: GCA_033557465.1. NCBI lineage: Eukaryota > Metazoa > Chordata > Amphibia > Gymnophiona > Ichthyophiidae > Ichthyophis > Ichthyophis bannanicus. Next base: position 489,396,125 of record CM066033.1, read on the forward strand.
ACTACCCCAGTTGACGCCTGGGTCACCTGCCAATTCCAAAGTTGGACCTTCACCTTCACTGCCATGAGGTCACCTTGAGGATTCCTCTACTGAATCTCCAGTAGACTCCATCAAGCTCTCTACTTCCTGCAATCCAGTAAGTAATGTCCATATTGTGATTGCTTATTCAATATTTTTAATGGTTCTTATCATACATACCAAGGACTCCTCCCCTGTAGTCCTTAGGTTAGCTGTTTTTCCTACAGCTCCTCTCTTTCAATGCCTACCCACCATCCCTCATGGGATGCCAGAGATCCATGTGTGGGAAGTGCAGTCCTGTTCCAGGGACACGCATTTTATGGGATCTCCCCCTGGCATCTACAGCTAGGAAGTCCCCATATGTGAAGACTCATTCCTGCTTGTTCCTGGAGATAGCACAGTTACTTACCTGTAACAGGTGATCTCTGGGAACAGCAGGAATAAGTCTTCACAACCCACCCACCTCCCCTAGGAGTTGTATCTCTCTATCTTTCTTTCCTCTTTCTCTCCCTTTGTCTCAGCTATGAAACTCAACTGAGGAGAGACAGTTGGAAAGGCGGGAAGGCAGCATGCAGGCGCTGAGGGATGCTCCCAAAAGCTTTCTGATTGGACGCTGGGGAGCGTTCCCGCGCAGGCTCCGTTGGTACCGACGTACCCATATGTGAAGACTTATTCCTGCTGTTCCCAGAGATCACCTGTTACAGGTAAGTAACTGTGCTTTTTCCGCGGGGGAGGGGCGTACTTCATCTGCCTCTAGGCTACTGCCTTTGCTTCAAGCTGGCCATCTGGCGGTTTCCTCTGACTCTGAGCTAGTGTACACTGTACCAGTAACTTTACCTGTTGCTATTGCTGACTTGGCAATTTCGGGCCCCAGCTCAGGGGGCATTTCTTTGAAAGATATTTGGTTGGCTATCAATAGGATGGAAGGAGCACTTAAGGGCACCCTGACTCAGTTGTGTGAGTTTTCCCAAGATACTGTGAAGAAATTACACCAGCATGGGGATCTGCTGTTAGATGTGGGCGGGAGAATCTCCAAGTTGGAGGGTAGTATAGGAAGTGTACAAGCTGTGAGTAATTCCTTCATTAAAGACAGTTTGATGTTGCATAATGAATTTGAATTATTAGAAAATAATGCCAGGGCTCGGAAACTTAGATTTTTAAATTTTCCAGTGGTTTGTCTTCTCTCTCCTCTGGAATTATTTAAAAAATATGTGAAATTTTTTTTTTACTGTAAATTTCTTTCACATATTTTCGCTTTGATCTGCTTTGGGGCTTAGATCGCGATCCGAGCCCCTCCCCACCCCCCCCCCGAGACCCTACACACACGCTTTCCATCCAGCCTCTGACTTCCCAGCCTGCAGGAGATTATCATCCCTCGGATCAAAAAGCACAGCAAAGGTGAGACTGCTACTTGATTCTTCCACCTGGGCTACATTACCCTCTGCCTGCAAGCCCTAAACAGCATGCTGCTGATCTGCTCCGCCTACCAAGCATCATCACAGAACTGCTTAAATACCAGCGCACTTCAGGTGCGTCCGTGCCTGAAGGCCTCGCCAGAGGGCCCTTTGGTGTGGCCCTTAGGCGGGGAACTGAGGAGATATCACATTAAATGAAACACAGCTTCACCTACGGCGACCTGACCACTCTATCTCAAGCTCTGCCTGTACAGCCTTTGTACCATAATCATATTGTTCTCTGCTCTTACTGGATGTTTTCCTAACAATATCCCTTTAATCTGTGCTTAAGAATATAGTAATAACATGATTTGACTGCTTAATAGAATTCTATTATCAACCTAGCTTTATTGCACCAGACTCCTTTTGCTCACTTACTTCCTCCTGCATATTAACTATTATACTTAAATGATATATTACTTCTGTGCTTCTTTGCCACGCTTCTGCTTGTAACTGCTGCACTATAATTATCTCTTCCCAGCTCTTTGTAGTAGTTCCTTTACTTCCTTCTCAGTCTCTTCTGGCACTCTACTCCTTTGAGGTACAACTCTTACATCAGTGAATCTGCCTCAGCCCAATATCCCCTCCCAGTTCAGTCCTCTCTCCCTTCCCAGTTCAGTCCTCTCTCCCTTCCCAGGTTCCTAGGAAATCCTTTACTTCCCCAAAACTACTTGCCTCCCTTGCTTCAACCCCCTACTCACAGCATCATCAAAGATGAAGCTCACCAACAAAATGTTATGTGCCCTCTACATTTTAGCAGCTCTTCTAGCCCCAACCAATACTCCTAGCACACCTAGGCTCTTACAGTCAACCCTTTCTTCCCCCATATTCAACCTTATATATACCCTTCAACCAATATTTAATACCCTACAACCAACAATTAATCTCCAACAAAAATGGAAACAAATATGACTCCCATTCCCACAAAAGTAAGTTGCACAGCAGACTTATCCATATTAACACAATCACCACTGCTCAAACCCAAATACAATCTGAATCCCTCACCATCCTAAAAGGTCAACTCATTAACGCACGATCCATAAGAAATAAGATTCCAGTAATCGGAGACATCCTCACTGATGATTCTCCAGATTTCCTGTGTATCACAGAGACTTGGCTTACTGAGCATGACTCCATTATATTAAATCAATTAAACACAGATGGTTACTCCATGTTCAACGGTCCCAGAGACGCAAAAAGAGGGGGTGGGGTTACTTACTCTTACCAAATTAAACCTCAATCTATTCTTCAGTTTATGCATAAACTGTGATGGCATGGACTTGATGAAGATTGAAAACAAAAACGTAGCAATATACCTCATCTACAGACCACCTACCAATAATCATCTCAAACTCACTACCATACTCGAATCAGCCTGTACATCTCAAACAAAGAAACCTCATATCATTCTTGGAGACTTCAACTTAGCATCCCTCTCTTCACAACAATCTGCTGACTTTCAGGAGTTTATGGAAGACATGGGCTTCCTCCAAATAATGAAACAGCCTATCCATACAAAAGGTAACATACTAGATCTGATCTTCGTACCTAGGTCCCTAGTTATGTACCCGAACTTCACCTGCCATCCTCCACACAGGTTCCATGGTCAGACCATTATGTCTTAAGAATGACCCTCCCAATATGCCTCACCTCTAAAGTATCCTCCGGCTCAACCATTCAAAAGCCGCACCTTAAACCATTTGATAAGGATACCTTCCTGGCTGAGGTGACCTCTCAACTTATCACACCTTTGCAGGACCTTGATAACACTATAAAAAACTGGGCTACAATTATCAACAGTGCAGCAAGGTCCACCTCCCCTAATACGAGAACTTTCAAAAAACCATTGGAAAAATGGTACATGCAAGAATTACACAACCTTAAGAAAATGCTCCTTAAGCTGGAGAAAAAATGGAGGTCTTTCAATTCCCACTAGCACTCCTTGTGGCCTTGGGCAAGTCACTTAACCCTCCACTGCCTCGGAAGAAAGGCCTGGCAATCTACTTCCGGTGACACTGCCAAGAAAACCCAGGAGCTTCTGGGTCGCCAGGAGTCAGGACTGACTCAAAGGCACACATTGCATTTTTTTCCAAGACCCCTGAAAAGAAGGAACGTTACAACTCAGCACTGAATACATATAAAGAGGCAATTTTCAAAGCAAAGAAGGATCATCACTCTGCCATTCTAAACAAAGCCATCAACCGCCCTAGAAAACTATTTGAAATAGTAAAGACTCTTAACCAAACCCCACACAAACCTGTCAAATAACACACCAATCAAACCACAGGCTATAGCAGACTACCTTACCTCAACATTAAAAATCAAAAACAACCCATCTTTGCTCATCTGTAGTGATTCCCAATCCCACCCTAATAAATGGACCACTTTCTGTCTCATAAAAGGGAAACAACTCTTTGAAACAATAACCAAAATTAATACAATGACCTCACACCTTGATCCTTGCCCCGTGTCTTGGATAAAGGCAGTTAAGTCAGAGCTAGCTCTGGTAATTCTCAACATAGTCAACCAATCCCTCACCCAAGGAATTATGCCAGACACAAGGAAACTATCCATCATTCGCCCCTTACTTAAAAACACATCCCTCAACAAGGATGACCCCACTTCTTACCAACCAATAGCCAGCATTCCATTTCTAGCAAAAGTAATTGAAAAAGTAGTTCAAATGCAGTTACAAGATTTCATTGATCTCAACTCGCCCCTTGATACCCACCAATACCGTTTCCTCCCCTACCATGGCATCAAAACCCTCCTCCTAATTTTATTTGATACACTCATCTGTGGTCTGGATAATCCAAATCAAACTTTCATCGTGATATTTCCTCCGCATTTGACAACTTTGACCATAGCGTCATCCTGTCAAGACTTTCACACAGGTATATCTGGAACAACATTAAACTGGTTCAAATCATACATATCCAACCGCTGCCAATTTGTAAAGATCAACCAAGAGTCATCCTCTGCATTCCCCAAGGCTCTGCCCTTTCTGCCCTACTGTTTAATCTGTATCTCCAAACCTATATGTACAGTCTTCAAGAAACACAATATCAAATACCATATCTATGCAGACGATGTTATATGCTCCAGTTGACATAAAGAAACCCTCATTAAACAACATTACCGACTGTATAATTGAAGCAGAATCTTGGCTCAATGCAAACAACATGCAAATAAACAATATCAAATACCATATCTGTGCAGACGATGTTATATGCTCCAGTTAACATTAAAAATCCCTCATTAAACAACATTACTGACTGTATAATTGAAACAGAATCTTGGCTCAACGCAAACAACATTTAAATAAACTTCAAAAAAATGGAAATCCTATTTACAACAAGAAATCAGAACTTTACAGCCCCCACTACTTTCAAACTCCATCCTTTCTGCTCCTGCCACCTTCCTCAGCTCTCCCCAGTCGGGGGATTGAGCCTCCAGAAGCAGGACCAGCACAGGAGCCATCTCTGCCCAATCGGGGCACGTGACACAGCATTTAAAGGTTCGCGCCGGCAGGCGTGCCCGCGCCTGAGGGCCTCGCTAGAGGGCCCTTTGGCGTGGCCCTTAGGCGAGGACCACTAAAGGTAACCTGCCTACAGTCTGTTGGCTCCTACCAACTGCTCCATACTCACTGCTCCGTTTATTCGGTTTGGGGTTGAGCAGGAAACTACCCGATCCTGACTCCGCGAACAAGGACTAGAGACGCTCACCAATGCTCAAGGAAGATCTACATAAGCATAAAGCTTGAGCTCCCTCGAGGTCGAGCTCGCTCCCATCTTCCTCCAGACAACCCGCTGATACAGCAAGTATACCACAGCTAAATGAACAGTTATTTGAATCTGCCAACACACCTAGTCATCCCGTTTCTTCTCTTATGACTTATTAAGCGGTTCCTTAGCATTTTTGAAGAAACTAGCACTCTGGAGCTCCCCTAAAGTTGAGCTGTTAAGATCTAATTAAAGTATCCATTCATCCTTGCTACAATTAATAGTATTTGTAACCCTTTATCTGCTACATGCTTCTCTGATGCACTGATGCCAGTAACTTTTACATACGTATACTATTTGTCATTAATATATGTTTAATTACATACTGTTGTCAGTATTCATTAATTCTTTTCTTTCTTGTATACTGTTGTCAGTATACAATAATAATTTCATTTCTTGATTTCACAATACTGTTGTCAGTAGCTAACTACTTTATTCCATATACTTGATTCCATATACTGTTGTCAGTAGCTAATTAATACTATTTGATTCCATATACTGTTGCCAGTAGCTAATTAATACTACTTGATTCCATATACTGTTGTCAGTAGCTAATTAATACTACTTTATTCCATATACTGCTGCCAGTAGCTAACTACTTGACTCTTATATTGTTGTCAGTAACCTGCATTTTTACAGTCTTTGGAAGTTCCAACATGAACTATAAAAAAATGCTACTATTTACCTTGAATCTCACCTTATACATTGTCAGCCTACTATTCTCTCTCTACCCCCTCCCTGCTAACGCCTTCACCCCACCATTGAACCTCCCAGAGTTCTCTCACATTCATGTTATCCCCCATCATCAGAGACATAACACTCATCAACTATTCTTAGGAAATTCTAAGATAAATCACCACAGACTGATTCAGATAAAGACATCTTCTAAAACCGACCACATAAATGCAGGCAATGCTTTCACACACATATCCCTCATCCTCATCAATGCTAGGTCAGTTAGAAATAAAACACCTATCATAACAGATCTAATTAATACAGAAAACCCAGACCTACTATGCATTACTGAGACATGGTTAACAGAATCTGACTCAGTCCTGTTAAATCAATTAAAAGTGCAAGGATACTCCATCTTCACCTGCAATAGGAAACATACAAGAGGAGGAGGTGTTCTTATATTAGCTAAATCTAATCTTGGGTTATCCTCTACTTTATGTGAAAACCCTGATGACACAAATATACTCAAAATTGAAAATAAGGACATAGCAATCTGCTTGATATACAGACCTCCGACTGCAAGTAATCAAAACGTTGACACCATACTAGAATCGGCTTGCAACTCTACAATAAGGAAACCCCTCATCATGCTAGGTGATTTCAATCTGCCATCTCTCTCTAACAATCAAGAAACATCTTTCTTAGAAGCGATGGAAGAAATGGGCTTCAAGCAAACAGTTAACCAACCAACTCACACCAAAGGAAACACTCTCGACCTAATATTCATTCCTACCCATTACACAACCACAGCTCATTATGTCTCACCTTCCACATCTCAAGTCCCATGGTCTGACCACTATCTGATTAGGTTCTCTTTCCACCTCCCACAATACACCAAAGCACCCCTTGTCAATCTACAACAAGGTCAAAGATTTTGACCATTCAATAGAGAAGAGTTTCTTGAATCAGTACTCCCTAGATTGGATCCTTATATCTATAACCTTGATGACGCAATATCCAGCTGGAATACCATTATTGGATCCGCATCAGAACCATATTCAACAAAGATTTGCCATAAAATGAGAAAAAATGAAAAATGGTATACTATTGAACTTGCAGTTCTGAAGAAAGGTCTTAGAAAAATGGAATCTACTTGGAGAAGGAAAAAAACTCACGAACTCAGAATACAATATTTCTCACTACTCAAAGATTACAAGGATGCGATTAATAAGGCTAAAAAACAATATCACTCTAAAACTTTATCTAAAGCTATTAATCGTCCTAGAGAACTATTTGAGATTGTCAAATCGTTAACCAAATTCCCATCCAACAATTCTCACAAAATTTGTATTAGCCCGCAAATACTTGCTGATCACTTTGCAAATAAACTCAAACTTAACAGCCATTTCACCCCACCTAGCCTAACTCTTTCAGATAATAACCACCTGGAATGGAAAACCTTTCACCCTATTACCAACAAACTCCTACTTCAGACAATCTCCAACCTAAATACAACAACCTCTCTTCTTGATCCTTGTCCAGTGACTTGGATAAAATCAACAAAAACAGAACTTGCCTCAGACTTACTGAACATAGTAAACCAATCTCTTCAACAAGGACGTATAGCAGATGTCCTCAAAAGGTCAGCAATTCGACCGCTGTTAAAAAAACAAAGCACTAGACGACAATGACCCAACTTCATATCGTCCCATTGCAAGTATTCCATTCCTTGCCAAGATTATTGAAAAGATTGTGCAAACACAGCTGCAAGATTATATAGACTCATCAGCTCCATTAGATGATCATCAATATGGATTTCGCCCATATCATGGTGTAGAAACACTCCTAACAGCACTATTTGATACAATCATCAGAGGTATCGATAATGCCAAGCGAGCCTTCATTCTCATATTCATTGATATTTCCTCGGCCTTTGACACTGTAAACCATATCACGCTCATTTCAAGACTCTCTCAAATAGGCATCAAAGATAAAACCCTTGAATGGTTCATATCCTATTTTACTAACCGGACCCAATATGTGCAAATAGATCGAAATGCCTCATCCCCATTTCCACAAGAACAGGGCATCCCTCAAGGCTCTGCCCTTTCGGCACTTTTGTTTAATCTCTATCTTCAACCCATCTGTTCCATATTTAAACGCTTCAAAATCAACTACCACATCTACGCGGACGACATCATGTTATACTCGCCATTTGATGTGTCCAACCCGGATTATAGTAACATATGTCGTTGCCTCTCTGAAGCTGAGCTGTGGCTGAAATCAAGGAATATGAATATTAATTTAAAAAAACCAGAAGTTCTATTCATAACAAGAAACACAAGCTTCACTCCCCCACTTGAAATCAACATTGGAAAAAACTCTATCCCAGTCAAAGATGAGATCAAATACTTGGGAGTCACTCTGGATAAGACCCTTAGCCTCACCAAACATATAAAACAATCTGTAAAAACAATATATTTAAAATTGAGGACAATCCAACAACTTAGACCATTGATAGATAACACTGATTTCAGAACCATAGTACAAACACTTATTACACCACATTTAGACTACTGTAATGGTATTCTTCAAGGGACCTCTAAGAAAAATATTCACACACTTCAATTAGCCCAAAATGTCACCGCAAGGATTATCTATAAAGCGAAACTTTCAGATCATATATCTCCGATTCTCTACGCTCTCCATTGGTTACCCGTCTCATGCAGAATCATCTACAAGTCCTTAGTCAATACGTTTAAGATCTTTAATAATATAGCACCATCTTTCTTATCTACGCTCATCACCATCCCACATGAAAATAGATCAAGACGAAGAATAAACCTTCACACGATACAAGTCCCTGATTCTATTCGAAAGACAAGTCAGAAGACAAGTAACACAGCTTTCTCATACTTCGCCCCTACGTTATGGAACAACCTCCCGATTGAAATCAGAGAAATCAATGATCTTCAATTATTTAGAAAAAATCTAAAAACCCATCTATTTACTCTGCACTACAATAACCTCCACATTGAAGATAATCCTAACACAGAGAAAAACACCGATCATCAGTCACTCACTGACCCTACCTAGACAAGGCATGAATCTTTCCCACACATTCACATTGCTCACCTAGATTAAGCTTACTCTTTGAAAGCAATTGCTTGTCGCTAATGTGAATAACTGTAATTTAATGTAAATATTTCCCTTACTGTTGATATACTGTTGGTAGTATGTTTTGAAACATTATCTAATTCATACCCAGTTCAAATGTTCCTACCTCTCCTGTTATCTCATTGTATTTTTGAGTTACATTTAATAGTTGAATGTTCTTTGTTCTAAATCTGTTCTATGTAAAATAATAGTACTCTATTATTAAAGTTTATGTTACCTGTAAACCGCCACTGATCTCTGGAAGTGGCGGTATAGAAAAGATGTATAAATAAATAAATAAAATAAATAAATAACGATCTACCAGTCAAGCAGGAGGGTAAAGTACCTTGGTATCATTATCTACAGAGCCCTCAGTATGTCTGCACAGGTCAAACAAACTGCTAAGACAATATTCTTTAAATTAAAAACAGTACAACACCTTAGGCCAATCCTGGAAGCACACAACTTCAGAACAGTAGTCCAAGCTTTAATTTCCCCCACTTGGACTATTGTAACAGTCTCTTACAAGGCCTTCCTAAAAAGACCCTCCACACACTTCAACTTGTGCAAAATGTGACTGCTAGGATAATCTCTAAAGTAAACCTTACCAACCATATCACCCCAATACTCTATAACCTCCATTGGCTCCCCATTGCTTCCAGGGTAAAATTCCACATGATAGTTAAAACATTCAAATTATACCATAGCATCTCACCCTCCTACCTTTCCACCCTGATCCATGCACAAGCTGATGTCAGAATCAGAAGAAACAGTACAAAAGACCACCTAGCCATACCCCCATTAATTAAAAAAAAAACAGACAAACTACCAGCAATAGGGCCTTCAAGTATGCAGCTCCTACCCTTTGGAACTCTCTCCCTGATTCAGATCAATTAAAGACCTAAAGACTTTTCGCAAAGAATTAAAAACTCTACTTTTTTTCAGAATATTACAATTCTTCCACTTCCACTACCCCCCTGTCTCCCACTTCTCATCGCTACCCTCACCCCCTGGCAGGAACACCCCCCTGTAACCTGTTTCTCTGTCAACAGATCTGTAAATAGTTCAGACTCAGCTTTCAGGAAACCTATGTATAAGTGCTTAACTGACATATAAATAGTTCTTTGTATTATAGTTTGACATGTTCTCTGTAACCGAGTTTTGATCGATGGAAGGGGCAGTATATAAAAATGTTTAAAATAAATAAATCTAATAACACAGGTACACTACCAAAAAACTGCCTCCAGTTTTGCAACTGATTCCTATAGATTTTGGGGTGCTAAATCCAGGAAAAATAGCCAAAATGTTCCATCACGTCACGTTTTCTTGCAAAATTAGATTTCTTACCCATATAAGGAATGTTCACATAATTTCTTTTTAGCCGACTGCAGTTTATTTTCTTGGCCCAAAATAGAGGTTGTAATGGTTAACTAACTAGAAACACTCCCTCATGATATTTTAGTGTGTTTTGTATTCATTTTATACATTAACAGGACAATTGGGAGGCGGGGGGCTAAATCCAGTACTCGCGCTGGCGCATGTTCTTTCCTGTTCGCCTCGCCTCGTTCGCTCGCTCAAACACGGTGGTTGCGACATGAACATTCCTGTCAAATTTCAGTTTCTTGCAAGTTCATTATTACCTTTTGTTTGCTCAGTCGTAATCCAGCTTTATTCCGAAGTGGTTCACTACAGTTGTAGTTTGCAGTGCTGTGTATTTGTGATGGCTCACAGAGCCAGAGGTTGCGTCAACTCTCCGGACAGTTTTTGTTTTATTTGTGGGGAATATACCGTGAAAAAGCGGCAGAGGAACATTTCTGCATTTATTAAAAAAGTATATTTCGCCTATTTCGGTTTGAAGTTAGGCGATCAAGACAAACCGTGGGCTCCTCACAAAGTGTGCAAGACATGTGAGGAAGATCTACGCTTATGGATGAAAGGTAAAAAACAAGCATTTCGTTTCGGAATACCTATGATGTGGCGTGAACAAAGAGACCACAGCAGTGACTGCTATTTTTGCTCTTGCATTGTGAAGGGATACAACTTAAAAAATAAAAACGTAATAAGTTACCCCAACCTTCCCTCAGCAATTAGGCCTATGCCTCATAGCAACGAAGTACCTGTGCCTGAACCACCAAAATCTTTGGATCATATTTGTGTGGACAGTTCTGATCATGATGAGACTCATCAGATGGCTTTTCCCGATGAGTCCAGTACCTTCCGAGTTTGAAACTGAACCAGATCCGAAACCTGAACTTTACTCTCAAGCTGAATTGAATGATTTAGTCCGGGATTTAGGACTCCCAAAAGATGCTGCCCAACTGCTAGGTTCTCGGCTTAAACAGAAAAATCTATTATCACCAGGAACAACTTTTTATTGGTACCGCAACCGCGAGACACAATTTTTGAAGTATTTCAGCAAAGAGGAAGATTTGGTATTTTGCAACGATATATACGGAGTGATGGAAAAGTTTAAACTCAAGTATGATCCTGCTGAATGGCGGCTGTTCATTGATTCGTCAAAAGACAGCATAAAAGGTGTTCTTCTTCATAATGGCAACACATTCGCTTCAGTTCCTATTGCTCACTCTGTTATTCTCCAAGAAAAATACGAGAATTTGGCCCTGATTCTTCAGAAGATTCGTTATGATGAGCATAAGTGGATGATTTGTGGAGACTTTAAAATTCTATCCATGCTATTAGGACAGCAATCCGGTTTCACCAAATATCCCTGCTTCCTTTGCTTGTGGGATAGCCGGGCCCGCGACCTACACTGGGGGAAAAAAGACTGGCCAATTCGGGAGTATTTGAGACCCGGTGAGAAAAATGTTCATGAAAGCTTGGTACCTCGTGATAAAATTCTATTACCACCTCTCCACATTAAGTTGGGTCTCATTAAGCAATTCATCAAGTCCCTTCCAAAAGATGGTGAGTGCTTTCGGTACCTTTGCTCAAAGTTCCCCCGACTTTCTGAAGCAAAGCTAAAGGAAGGAGTGTTTGTTGGCCCTGATATAAAGAAACTCATTTCAGATGGAGCATTCGCTGAAACGATGTCTGAGAAGGAAAAAGAAGCCTGGGATTCCTTCAAAGATGTTGTTCTCAAATTCTTGGGGAACAGGCGGGATGAGAACTATAAGGATATTGTTGCCAGGATGCTCAATGCCTTCAAAGAACAAGGCTGTAACATGAGCCTGAAGGTCCATTTCTTGCACTCCCATGTGAACTACTTTCCCGAAAACCTGGGGGCGTACAGTGAAGAACAAGGTGAAAGGTTTCACCAGGACATCAAGGACGCAGAGAGAAAGTACCAAGGAAGATGGAACACCACTATGATGGCTGATTTCTGCTGGTTGCTGCTGCGGGAAACCCCAGATGAAAAATACGCCAAGCAGCGCACCAAGAGAAGCATTCGGGGGAAGAAGAAACGGGCCCACCAGGAGATTGATTGACCCAAGAATGACTTTAAAATCTAAACTGTGTTGACAAATATCGTGTTTTTACTAAACTTTGAAATAAAAATTTGCTAGTTATTACCACAGTGTCGGATCTCATTTATTAGAATTTTATTTTCACACCATCGGGTGTTTGTCTTCATGTATTGCAATGGTGCGGTTTGCGTTTTCTATTCTTACATACATACCTGTACAACATTTTTTGCACATTTCTTTGCTTTGCTTTGTGTCTAACCTCGCTCTTATATGCTCAATGTTTGTGCACATGTATGTGGCTGTTTTAAGTGCAGACAATTTTGCTACCATCACAGTGTGTTTTGTTGACATTACTCTATTCTTATGTGCTGCCTTGTTACAATTTTCTTTATTCTTATTTGAATAACTACTAAACAATTAGTATAAAGAATTCATCCAAGAAACTTTTATCTCGATCGCACTCAATCTGAAATGTTCACCTCAAACTGCTAACCCAATGTAGCAAAAATTCTGTACGTGATGGAGCAAATTGGTTACCAGATTTGGATTCAGCGCACCAAAAAACGTAAAAATCAATCGAAACATTAGAGGCAGTTTAAAAAAAAATTTTTTTAGTGTACCTGTGTAATTAGTCTTTTTTCTCTTCAATATATTATTTACCTCATAGTGTTGCCTTGCAGGCGCCGTAGGGGGGAGTTAGATCAGCTTGTAAATGTGGATGATTTGGATTTAACTCTGTTCTTGGAATCCTCTCTTGAAAAAGTTTCCAAAAGGGCAACTTTGTTGGTTACCTTTAGATCGGAGATGACGTAGAGTGCTATTATGAAGCTTTATTTCTCAAAAAAGACTGCCCCTTTTTGTGGTCAACCTATTATGATATTTCCTGATGTAGCCAAAGCTACTCAACTCCGTCATAAAGCATTTTTGCAGTTAAAATCCGAGGTTCTGGCAATTGGTGGAAAATTTTATTTATAGTTACCTTGTAAATGCATAGTAATGTATTCAGGCAATAGATTAGTCTTTATCGAGGTATCGCACCTTGAAGTTTCTTGTGGATAAATAGTCCTTGTATGTTCTTCATTAGAGTAATGTTTGGTTGAGGATTGCAAATGCAATGTGTGCCTTTAATTAATTAATTTAATTAACAGTCGCTTATATACCGCACCTTCCAGAGATCAGGTGCGGTTTACATTTAACAACAATATAACAGGCTGATGTCTGTTTTAAAAATGAACGTCTGAAACAGTGTAACTATTATACAACAAAACAGTAAGTAATCAATTACAAGGAACATCTTAAAACAAAGGAAAATTGTGCAAAAGCAAATAACATTTTGGTAACTATATACAATTTGGGTATGAGTGCATTACATAAGACGTAAAAATATATTATAAATTTCTAAACTAGTGTAAAATCTTAGGAGTGGAAGGTGTTGGTGTTTGAGTCAGTCCTGACTCCTGGTGTTGGTGGTGTTTGAGTCAGTCCTGACTCCTGGCGACCCAGAAGCTCCTGGGTTTTCTTGGCAGTGTCACCGGAAGTAGATTGCCAGGCCTTTCTTCCGAGGCAATGGAGGGTTAAGTGACTTGCCGAAGGCCACAAGGAGTGCTAGTGGGAATTGAACCCTGGTTGCTTGGTTACCAAGCCAGTGTTCTAACCACTAGGCTACTCCTCCACTCCTGGTTGAGGATTAAAAAGGGGTTAAAGGGATTAGTTTCTTTGGTTGCCTTCATCTATGTTTGTGTTTTTCTCCCTTAATGTGGATTTTGCAATTCTTCTGTTATTTTTTAAGTGTATCTTGGATATTTTGTATGAAGCGTTGCTTTCTTATTGTTTGCTTAATTGAAACTTCAGTTTAAAAAAATAAAGGTGACAGTACAGCCTCTGTCACAATGCTGCCTTGATCAGTGGGCTGTATTAGGGACATTGTGTTTACTGGAAGAAACACAGCCTTAATTCCTCCGCACTTGACCATCCTGAGTGCTGCTGGATATGAAGGCACGTTGTCCAGAAGCAAGATAGCCTTGATGTTCTTTTTCCAGTATTTAAAGTCTTCCATTTGGTATCATACCACCCCAGGTACAAAGTGGTTTTTGAACCAGTGATTTGTTATGTCACGAATAAACCAAGCATTACTTGTTGAATAATAGTGTATGGGCAACTCCTGCATGATTTCTTTGCTGGCCCAAGGCAGCCTAATTATTCCAATAATGACAGATTTGAGGTGGTAGATGCTGGTGGCATTGACACAAAGGAGCACAGACAACCATTGTTTTGGCTTCTTCCTTCCAAGGGCACTTCTTTCCTGCCTCAAGGCGGGCTCAGGTAGTGAATACCAAAAGAACCCAATCTGATCAGTATTGTACGGTTGACAATAAAGAGAGCCCTTCCTCCTCATTTTATGATGAAACCACTTACAAAAGGATTCCATGACAGCTGTGTCAGCAGACATGGACTTGCCCACCACAGCAGAAATTTGATGGCATTTGTAGAAACATCGCAGCCATCCATCACTTGCCATTAATGCATAATTAAGAGATTTTCTGTGCAAACCTTTTCATAGCATCTTTAACTTCTGGGGTGCGCACAGACACACTTTCAGTATGCATGAACCCTGATACACTGCATCTTCAACTTTTCTGTCATATTCATGCTGCACCCTTTTTTGCTTAAACCAGTTAAATCTTGCTTTATATCAACTTGATATTTCACTAACTTTTCCTTGTTCTTGCAAATATCTGACACAGTCTGTTTAGCAGTGCCATATTCTTCACATAAATTTGTCACCAAAACCTCCTTTTCAAGCTTCCCTATTGCCTTTGGTTTGTCTTTCGGAGAGATCATTTTCTTGTGCACTTTGCTGCACCTTTCTCATTATGTCAAGCTTTGGGAGGCAAAGTGAAAATGCACAATGGGACTTCACATCTGATAACACAAATGGTACTTCCGGGATAACATGCTATGCTTGATCTGGTTGCCTGATGTCTAGCAGCACCTATCTGTTGTTTCCAGTGTCTGCTGCACCAAGGATGCATTGCATACAAATACTAAACATAATCATAAATATCAATACTAAACATAAATACTTCCTTAACTGCAAGAAAACTCTCCCCCACCCCTAATCCTGTCACCTTTCCTTATGTGTCAGAGACCAGCATTCATACAGCTTATTTCCTTATCGTCCCTCCAGTCCAGTCCCGAACCTCTGGGTAGTGAACCTCTTCGAGCAGCTTGGAGACTGAGTACGTCAGCATCTTGAGAGCAACAGTACTAATACCACTGGCTCCTCCCATGAACTCCCAGTACACTCAGTCTCCAAGCAGCTGGAGGACGTGTGAGCCTAGGTTTGGGGCTCACTTTAGCAACAAATAAGGAGTTTTTGGTTGATTTTCTGTTTAATTTTAAACTTTGATTTACTAGAATTTATTAAGTTTATTTAATTGAAAAGAAAAAAAAAGACAAATCTCCTTAGGGGACGTGATCTCCTGGCAGCTCCTTCTTGGGGGGTTTCATTTCATTATTTTTCTACCTTCCCGTCGCAGCAGGACTGACAAGAATTTTTTGTTTTTCCTTCACTTGAACAGCGGCTCTGCGGCTCCCGATTCCTTCGGCGGGTGAGGAGCCACCGTTTCTCCTCAGTGCTTTGCGCTGACTGGTGCTGTCCTTCGCGCCGAAGCCTGCTTCGGGCTGAGCGTGGGAAGCAACGGAGATCCTCTTTGTGGGTTCCTGCATTTGCCGGTGAGTGCCCAAAGCAAGCCGGGAATTGAGTCATTGAATTCTTTGGGGGCATTCACAAGCAGCAGCGGTGTGTGCCGTGTGGTACTGGACGGCCTACTGAGCCTGCCTCTGCTCTGGCCTCTTTCCCGCATCTTTTTCCTGCCTCGAGGTTGAGTCGTTCCAGCAGTCGGCCTCTGGTTTGCCTTAATTTAATTTCAGTTAATTTAATTTAGTTTAGTTTAATTTAGTTTAGCTTATTTAAACACGGTTGAAGTCTCTTTACTTTGATAGGTATATTTACTGCGTCTTACTTTGATAGGTATATATCTCCAGGAACAAGCAGGAATGAGTCTTCACATATGGGTACGTCGGTACCGATGGAGCCTGCACGGGAATGCTCCCCAGCATCCAATCAGAAAGCTTTTGGGAGCATCCCTCGCGCCTGCGCGCTGACTTCCCGCCTTTCCCACTGCCTCTCCTCAGTTTTCGTTTTTCCGCGGAGCCGGCAGGACGTCCTCCTGTCACCGCAGAAACATTTTTCTTTAAAATCCTTTATTTCTTGTTTTCTTGTGGTCGCGGCTGTTCTTCCCGCCGATACCGGTACCGCCGGTGCTTTTTTCTTTTCTAAAATTTCGAAGATTTTTTCTCTTCAGTTTTTTGTCTTAACTTTTGGGCCTACTAGGCCTCTCCAACATGGAGCCTTCTTCCCCTAAGAAGTGCCTTCATTGTGGAAACATGGTTTTCTTTTTAGACTCCAAAGCTTGGTGTCTAACCTGTTTGGGTCCTGACCCTTTTTCCCCTGAATCATCAGGTTGTGTTATTGGGAGAAGACCTTCCCTTTTTCGAGTTTCCCTCGATGCCGTTTTTCCTCCTGAGGTGAGGACACCGGTTCTTTCTTCTCTTCAGGATCAGGTAACCCACAAACAGTCTGTTAAGACTTGCCAATTCTTGATGGGTAGTTCTCATGCTCAGCATGATAACGGCTCCGGCCTTGCCCTCAAGACCCCTTTGGCAATAAAACCCTGGCGGGAGTCTTCGGGCTCCAAAGCATTCACGGGGTTTCATGTTGTTCCTGGGGCTCACCCCTCACAGAACATACCTGAGCCGTGCCAGGGGGTGGTATCCGCTTCGAGCGGTACCGATAACCCGGCACCGGTGTCGAGTGTTCCACTCTTCACCAAGGATCGTCATCTGGGGTCCTCGGCACCTTCGGGGCCGATCGATCCAACCCAGATTGACTTTCCTGTATCACCGCCATGCTCGGGGTTGGTACCAGCTTCCAGCGGTACCGATACCCCGGCATCGGCATCGGTGTCGAGTGTTCCACTCTTCACCTGGGATCATCATCTGGTATCCTCGGTACCTTCGGGACCGATCGATACGACCCAGATTGACTTTCCTATATCCCTGCCATATTCGGTATCGGCTTCGAGCGGTACCGATGCCACAACATCGGCATCGGTGTCGAGTGTTCCACTCTTCACCTGGGATCATCATCTAACATCCTCGGTACCTTCGGTACCGATCGATACCGCTCTGATTGACTATCCTGTATTGGCATCACCGATACCACCACCGATGTCGGTACCTTCTAGCCATGCATCGATAACCTCGATGCCCAGTCTAGAATCGCTATCCAGTCTAGAAGACTTGGTGCCGACGCGTTTGGGAACCGACCCGTATCATTCCCAATTACGCAGTACTGAGGATATTTACGAAACCTCTTGGGTTACCTCGATACCACTTCAGCAGCCTCTAATACCTGCTTCGATGGCATTACCGTCTCCGATACCGGTATCGGTATCGATGTCGATTCCGGCAGTTCCATCAGTGCCCTCGATCCTTTCTCTACCTAGCTTGGAATCGATACCGGGCACTGACGATGCAGTACTAACTGCCTCGAATCAAAACTGTCGGTATCACTATCCTTCTAGCAGGATTCGTTTTCTGCACCAGTCCTCTATATCTCCTGGTGCTCAAACTGCTGTTTCAACCTCAGTCTACCCAGGATTAGCTCCTATTGGAGATCCTTCTTTTCAGAAATTTCTCCTTGACATGGCAACCTTTCTTGCCATTCCTATTCCTGGCTCTACTCTTAACCAAGATCCTGCAGAAAAGGAAAATATAATGCTTCCTTTACGTCATTCTTTGCAGGCTCTTCTTCTGAGGATATGGGAATCACATTTGAAGGTTTCTTTGCCTTCTACAGCCATTAATGTTCTATATCAGGTGCCTCCCTCACCAGGCTTTCAAAAAAACCAACTTCCACACCGTTCCATGGTGGTGGAATCAGCAATGAGGAAGGTAGGAAACAAGAAGAAGCACTCTTCTTATCCGCCAGGTCGTGCATCTAAAGCACTTGATGCCTTTGGCCGTCAAACCTTCCAGACTTCTATGCTGGCTTCAAGGATTATCTCATATATTTTTTATATGAGCCTGACACTTCAAGAGGTCACAGAGAAATTATCTCTGTTCTCCCCTTTCTTGTCAGAGCCTCAGGCCACTGACTATTCCTTGCTTCTTAATCATAGCAGGAATATCTCTTGGTTTCTTTCTCGTGCTTCTCTAGACTCTTTTTAGTCTGTTAGCAGATCCTCTGCTATTGCCATTGGAGCACGTCGTACAGCCTGGCTGCAAGCTTCAGACTTGAGCAGAGGGGCACAACATACCCTGGGTAATTCTCCTTGTACTGGAGAAAATCTCTTCAATGAAGAGGCTTTACGTCAGGTTGCTCATTGCTCCACTGACTTCCCTGGTTCTGGGAACCATCCTAAGCCGCCTTTTTCCCCAGGACGTAGGAAATGTCCTACCAAATCTTTTGTCCCTAGGAAAAGAAGGTTTCCTACACATATCTACATATATATATATATATATATCTCACACATATGTGTATCTCTCCATATATATATCTATATATATGTGTGTGCCCATTGGGAGATGTCCATAGGACACTAAGTATTACCTGCTATCTCCCTAACTGTCTGTGTTATAATGCTTTCCCTTCTTAAGGGGTCCAGACAGTCCACTTACCTATTCCCATACGGCTCAGTAAGTGGGAGGGTTATACACAATATTATTGCTGTGATGTTAACAGCTTCTATTTTTGTTATAGATCCCCCTATCTATGAAGTATCAAACTTCAATGTCTTCCTATCTCTCACCAGCTAGGAAAGACAGTGTACATCTTCAATATTCAGAGTACACTTCTCTTCTCCTTGGGAATAGGGGCTTTTTTCCATACCCCCTCTTCCCTTTAGGACTGGGCTAATTCTCCAGATCGGTCAGTCTTCTTCTTTTATTTTTCAATGTAAATAACTCTGTACCTAAAAGAGTTTTCAGCTTTTTTCCATAAAGCTTTCCATTGAAGACCTGCCGTTCTCCTGCCCCAGTTGACACCTGGGTCACCTGCCCATTCCAGGCTTGGAACTTCCTCCTCACTGCGGTGAAGTTACCTTGAGGATTTTGCTACTGCATCTTCAGTATACTCCATCACAGTTTCTACTTCCTACAACCCAGTAGGTAAGCTCTATATTGTACTAGTTTCATTAAATTCTTTAATGATACTTGACATATATTCTAAAGGCTCATTTTTTCTGTAGTCTTTAGATTCGCTGTTCCTCTACAGCTCTCCTCTATTCAACTCCAACCCCCCATCCCTCAAGGGATGCCGGGGATCCAGGTTTGGAAAATGCTGTCCTGTCCCAGGGATATGCATTTTATGGGATCTCCCCTGGCACCCTCAGCTAGGGAGTCCCCATATGTGAAGACTCATTCCTGCTTGTTCCTGGAGATAGCACAGTTACTTACCTGTAACAGGTGATCTCTGGGAACAGCAGGAATTAGTCTTCACAACCCACCCACCTCCCCAGGAGTTGTATCTATTTATTTCCTTTCCTCTTTCTCTCCTTTTGTCTCAGCTATGAAACTCAACTGAGGAGAGGCAGTGGGAAAGGCGGAAAGTCAGCGCGCAGGCGCGAGGGATGCTCCCAAAAGCTTTCTGATTGGATGCTGGGGAGCATTCCCGTGCAGGCTCCGTCGGTACCGACATACCCATATGTGAAGACTAATTCCTGCTGTTCCCAGAGATCACCTGTTACAGGTAAGTAACTGTGCTTTACTGCGTCTAAGACAGTTAAAAAAAAAAAAAAAAAAAAAAAAGCCCAACAAAACCCCCCCCAAAAGGACAGAGGAAAAAGAGGTTAATATTTTCTTATTTTTTTCTTATTCTGTTCAATGCCTGCCTGACCTCAGTGCCTAGTTTGTGGCACCCGCAGAGGGGCTGTCTCAGAAACAGGAGTGTGCCGTGGCTGCACCTCAGAGGCAGTGGGCATGGAACAGGTGCTTCAGGATGGGGACCTGGAGCCCGTTCCCCCAGAGCCCCAGGGTCCCCTCAATACAGGAGACTCTTTTCCTCCTTCAGGGGCTCTGCCATCTCCAGGTGAGCCTAGTTCAGGCCTCCCCGGGACCTTGTCTTCCCTTAGTACAGGCGAAGCGTCCTTGGGGGCTTTTTCGGCGGACTTCGTCCTTTCGATGCACCAAGCCGCCTGCTTGCGCCAGCAGGGGGTCAGGCCAGACCTCTTAGGGGCAGAGGCTGGAACAGCATGGGCGGTCTCTCAGGTGCCTGAAGGATCAGGGCCCAATCCAGCTAAAAGGGCCAGAATGGGGAAAGGTCCTCCATCCCTTTCTGAGTGACCAGTGTCGGATGATTTAGCGTTGGATCCAGAGCTGGAGGCTGAGAAATTGGAGGAGGGCGAAATTACGGAGCCAGAGGATCAGTCATGCATTGTCCGGGTATTTCGAAGAGAGGAGTTACCTGCTTTGATTGCGGAGTCCATGCAGGCTCTCAATTTGCCAGTCACTCGCCCTGTGGATGACGACGCCCTAGAGGATCCTCTCATCCAAGTGGTGCGGTGCGCAGCACTCAGGCTGTTTTTCCGGTTCATCGAGTGGTTAAGCAAATGATTCAGGATGAATGGAATTTGCCGGAAGCAGACCTTAAAGGAGCTAGGGCCTTCTCTCATCTTTACCCTCTCTCGGGTCAGGAGCGAGAGGTTTTTCGCTCTCCTCGCGTGGATGCAGCTATCGCGGCAGTGACTAAGAAAACTACTATTCCAGTAGAAGGCAGTACAGGACAGAAAGTTGGATACCCTGTTGAAACAGGCTTTTGATGTAAACGCTTTGTCTATGCAGGCTTCTATTTGTGGGGCCTGGGTGGCTAGGGCTTGCATACGTTGTTCCCAACGTCTGCAGCAATCGGAGAGTGCCGTTCTTGAGCAGGGATCAGAATTTGCTAAGATAGAATCAGGAGCGGCCTACCTTGTGGATGTCCAGTATGATCTCATTTGCAGTTTAGCTTGAAGTATGGCCTCCATGGTGGCGGCTCGGTGTTATCTGTGTCTGCGAAATTCGGCGGCGGACACTTCTTCCAAGTCCCACCTTAGTAAGCTCCCCTTCAAGGGGAAACTCCTTTTTGGGGAAGACCTGGATCGGTTGGTTAAGGACTTGGGTGAGTCCAAAGGAGGTCGTCTACCGGAGGATAAGCCTAAGCAGGGGCGTAATACTCCAGCGTCTCGGGGCCAGGCACGAGATTTTCAACACTTTTTGTCCTCCTGGCTCTCAGGTTTTCAGAGAGGTAGATTCTCTACTCGAAATCCCGGGTTCAGAGGTTTCCAGGGGGCCGCCAGAGGATTTGCTGCCACTTCACCCACTGCCTTTAAAAAGTCTCAATGAAGTCAGGAGGGGCCAGGCAGAGATGCAACCTGTGGGAGGTCGGCTACGGGAGTTTTACCCTGCCTGGACCCATATCGCATCCGACCAATGGGTGTTGGAGATCATTCGAGAGGGGTATTCCCTCAAGTTTGCTCAACCAGTCCCTGACTCCTTTGTCCAGTCCCCCTGTGCGGCATCTGGAAAGATGCTGGCGGTAAAAGAGACCCTCAATCTTCTGCTTCAATTGCAGGCAGTAATCCCGGTTCCCAGCTACCAATCCGGAGGCGGTCGATACTCGATTTATTTCATGGTTCCCAAAAAAGATGGCTCCTGGCACCCAATTCTAGATCTCAAAGAGGTAAACAGGTGTCTTCGATTTCCGCATGGAGACGTTGCGGTCTGTGATAGTAGCGGTGTGAAAGGACGAGTTTTTAACTTCTCTAGACCTTACGGAGGCGTATTTACACATTCCTATCAAGGCAGACCATCGACGATATCTGCGGTTTGCGGTGCCTATGGGGCACTTTCTGTTTCAGATGTTACCATTCGGTTTGGCAACAGCGCCACAGACATTCACCAAGGTCATGGTGGTGGTAGCTGCGATGCTTCGAAGGGAAGGGGTGCTAGTACACCCTTATCTCGACGACTGGCTTATCAGGGCAAAGTCCAGAGATGAGAGCGTCTGGGCTACTGCACGGGTGGTGCAGCTGCTGGAGAGCCTGGGCTGGTTGGTCAGTCGAGCCAAAAGTTGGTTGACTTCTTCCCAGAGCTTGGAATACTTGGGAGTCCGGTTCGACACCCAATCAGGGGCAGTCTTTCTGCTGGAGCACAGGGTACAGAGTCTACAGTGTCTGGTACGGGCCTTTGTAAGGCGCATGAGCCTGACATCCTGCTAGTACCTTCAGTTACTTGGCACAATGGCGGCCACTCTGGAGGTGGTGCCGTGGGCAAGAGCGCATATGCAGCCGTTACAGAGGGCTCTACTTCGGCGGTGGTCTCATCAGACAGGATCTGCCTTGTTCTCAGGAGGTCAGGATCGCGCTACAATGGTGGCTCAGCCGGAAGAATTTGACGGCGGGCATGCCCCTCGACTCCCCGCAGTGGATACCGGTGATCACCAACGCCAGTCTAGCAGGTTGGGGGGCTCACTGTGCGGGGCAATATGCTCAGGGGTTTTGGAATGCGCAGGAGGCCGGTTGGTCGATCAAAGTCTTGGAGTGTTTCGGGCACTTAAGGCGTTTGAGAAGGGGCTTGCAGGCCGGTCAGTGAGAGTCCTGTCGGACAATGCGACAGCAGTAGATTATCTCAATCGGCAGGGCGGTACAGGCAGTGTTCCGCTCAAAGATCAGGCCCAGGAGTTGTTTCGCTGGGCAGAGCTTCGGCTAACGTTTTTATCGGCAGTGCATATTGCGGGGGTCGACAACGTGACAGCAGATTACCTCAGTCGTGTTTGGGTGGACCCAGGAGAATGGGTTCTCCACCCAGAGGTCTACACTCAGGTAGTACACAGGTGGGGAACTCCTCTGATGGATCTGATGGCAACCTTCGAATCCACCAAGACCAGTCGATTCTTCAGCAGAAGAAGAGAAAGGATGTCGGAAGGCATAGACGCGTTATTGCAGCAATGGCTGACGGAAGGGGTTTTCTGTTTTTCCTCCGTGGGCTCTGATAGGCTGAGTGGTTCAGCGGATCGAAGCGCATCGCGGATGTGGTGTTCTCATAGCTCTAGACTGGCCAAGGTGCCCGTGGTACGCAGATCTGGTGCGTCTTCTAGTGGCCCAGCCATGGCATCTTCCGGATCGGAGCAACCACCTGCCTCAAGTGAGTCGATTCTGTCTTACGGCTTGGCTCTTGAAAGGGCGAGGTTGAAGCATAAGGGTTATTCGGCTTCTGTCATTTCAACCTTGCTGAATCTACTTCGTTAGCCTATATCCGCGTCTGGCACGTCTTTGAGGATTGGTGTGCAGTTAGAAAGCTGAATTCCTCTTCTGTGATGGTCCCAGAAGTGCTGTCGTTTTTGCAGGACGGTTTTGATAAGGGTTTGGCGTTCAGCTCTTTGCGGGTGCAGCTGGCAACAATTGCTTGTTTTCGTGGTAAGATTCATAAGGAACCTTTGGGTTTCTTATGCGGATGTTTTGCGTTTCCTTCGTGCGGTAACTCATCTGTGGCCGCCGTGCAGGGCGTTGGTTCCCTCTTGGGACCTCAGCTTGGTTCTAAAAGTGCTGACAAAGGAACCTTTCAAACCTTTAAGCCAAGCATCTTTAAAGGATTTAACATTGAAGACTGTGTTTTTGGTAGCAATTTGTTCTGCGTGCAGGATTTTGGAATTGCAGGCCTTGTCATGTCAGGAACCATTTCTGTCCTTTTCTCCAGAAAGGGTGGTTCTTCGTCTGGTGCCTTCTTTCCTTCCCAAGGTGGTCTAGGCTTTTCACATAAATCAATCAGTGTCCCTTCCATTGCTGAGCGACTCTGAGGCGTCGGCGCTGGATTGTGACATCTGCCGTTTGGACGTTAGGAGGGCCTTAAGTGTTACCTAAAATCTTGCAAGAGTTTTCGCAGGTCAAATCATTTGTTTGTCTTGTTTGGAGGTCCGCGCAAAGGAGAGGTGGCAGCCAAGGCTACCATTTCCAGATGGATTTGAGAGGCGATTTCTTCAGCGTACATTTTGCACGGTCGTGTGGTACCACTGCGAGCTCATTCCACTAGGGCTCAGGCAGCCTTGTGGGCCGAATATAGTTTGGTGCCCCCGATAGAAATTTGTCGGTCGGCTACTTGGTCATCGCTACATACTTTCAGTAAACACTATCGCCTGGATGTTCAGGCGGCGGGAGAAGCTCGTTTTGGATCAGCGGTGTTACAAGCCGGTTTGGCGGGTCCCTCCCATTAGGTAACTGCTCTGTTACATCCCAGAGTTTCGGGACTGGACTGGAGGGATGATAAGGAAATAGGAATTAGACTTACCTGCTAATTGTTGTTCCTTGAGGAACTTCAGTCCAGTCCTGTATCCCACCCAGGATTCTTTTGTGATACTGCTGTTGGTTGGTGGATAGCAGTGGTTCTGTTTGCATAATGTTTGAGAAATATAGTATAGGATTGCTCCAAGCTTCTCTCTCTCTAAGATGTTTTTAGGCAGAAGCTTTGTGGGGTACTTTCAAGGGGTTTCTTTTTCTCTTTTCCTATCTCTCATCTTTCCTGCTCTGGAGGGTTCGGAGGATACCCCTTGGAAGGCTGTCAAGTAGTTTGTGAGTTAAATTATTGCATGTTTAATGTTTTACTACTTATTTGTTGCTCCTGTGAGTTTGCTTTGTCATGAGATTACTGGGGGAGTTCATGGGAGGAGCCAGTGGTATTAGTACTGGTGCTCTCAAGAAGCTGATGTACTCAGTCTCCAAGCTGCTGGAAGAGGTTCACTACCCAGAGGTTCGGGACTGGACTGGAGTTCCTCAAGGAACAACAATTAGCAGGTAAGTCTAATTCCTATTTATTTATTTTATTTAGCAGTTTTTTTTATCCCACTTTATCATTTCAGTCAAAGCAGTTTACATTGTAACTTAAACTTCGTGATGTACATTAAACAGGGACATTGATAACTTCGATTTTTCTGAGGCAACGGAGGGTTAAATGACTTGCCCAAGGCTACAAGGAGTGCTAGTGGGAATTGAACACTGGTCTCTTGGTTCCCAAGCCTGTGCTCTCTAACTATTAGACTACTCCTCCACTCCAAGTTAACAATAAAACAATGTGGTCTACATAGTTCCTAAAGAGAAGTAACGTGCTGGTCTTCCATAGCTTTTGGGGAAGTGCATTCCACAACTCAGATGCCACTGTAGAAAACACCCTAACTCACTATCTCGTTGTCCTATATGATTTAATTGGTGGAATACTTAACAGGGTCTCCTAAGAAGACCGAAGATGCTTATGTGATGCACAGTTTGCAATCGTATCTCAAATAGTCTGGAATTTTATCATGAAAATTTTAAATGTACACTTCTCCATCACTGCTCCCTCTAAGCTGTGCGCGCGCACACACCTCGCCGAGCGAGCGCACATACTTTACAACAGAGCGCACAAAACTTTTGGTTCTGATAGAAAACAACACAGACGTCTTAAAATTTAAAAGTTGTGTATTTATGGTTTTCACAAGTTCTACAATATTTTCTAGTGCAATCAATGTGGTGTACATACTGTATTCTGACATGTAGTCAAATTTTAAAGTATATAACTCCGAGTGTCGTTATGTGGCGCACAAAAATTTAATCTTCCTTCAAAAGCTGCACAGCTGATATTTTATGCGCGCACAGCCTACATGGTTTGCAGCTTGTCGTGCTGTGAGGGCTTGCGTGCATCAGTGATGCTGAGAGCTAAACTATCGGTAGTTTAACTACTGGCAGGGTCTCCCAAGATGGTCAGGTCTCAGCTGAGGTGCCAGACCAAGACAAACCACCCATCTGGGCAGCAGCAGAATGGGACAGTGTTGACGGCGGAGGATCACATTTTTGTGACAACAGCAACAACACCAAACTTAAACTGCGCGGAAGAAAGACCCGGCAATCTACTTCTGTATCTTGCCATGAAAACCCAATGGATAGTTACAACAAAACAAATTGTGCTATGGTGCTGGAAGATGAGACCCCCAGGTCAGAAGGCACTCAACTAACTACTGGGGAAGAGCTGAAGACTTTTCAGAGTAAAGCCAGCATTTATGATGTGGTTGGATCAAAGCCCTCGGGAAGTCTGACTGCTGATGTAGCTGCGCATGAAATGAGAGTCAGAAGCTGTAAAGATGTCTTACACATTGGAGCATGGAACGTACGAAGCATGAACCAAGGGAAGTTGGAGGTGGTCAAGAATGAAATGGAACGTGTACAACTTGATCTGTTGGGTGTCAGCGAACTGAAATGGACTGGCATGGGGCACTTTGCATCAGATGATCACATGGTCTACTATGCTGGAAATGAAAGACAAAGAAGAAATGGTGTTGCATTTATAATAAAGAAGAAACTTGCAAGAACTGTAATGAAATACAATGCAGTCAGCGAACGCTTAATCTCTATTCGTCTACGAGGATTGCCTATCAACACAACTATAATTCAACTATATGCCCCAACAACAGCTGCAGAAGAGAATGAAATTGAAGAGTTCTATGAACAAGTACAAGCTGAAATTGACAGAACATGCAAACAGGATATCCTGATAGTCATGGGTGACTGGAACGCAAAAGTTGGCAACAAAGAAGAAGGCAAAGTAGTTGGAAAATATGGACTTGTCAACCGAAATGAAGCTGGAGAAAGACTGATAGAATTCTGCAAGACCAATGATCTATTCATCTCAAACACCTTCTTCCAGCAACACAAGCGGCGACTGTACACATGGACTTCACCGAATGGATTATATAAAAATCAAATTGACTACATATGTGGAAGTCAACGATGGAAAAGCTCTGTAACATCAACAAAGACAAAACCTGGAGCTGACTGTGGTACAGATCATCAACTACTAGTATGCAAACTCAAGCTAAAGTTGAAAAAGAGCAAACCACTCATGAATGCAGCAAAATATGACCTTGAGAATATACCACTGGAATTTAAAGACTGCCTGCAAAATCGATTTGCTGCTTTAGATACAAATGACAGAGCTCCGGAAGAGTTATGGAATGACATCAAGAAGTTTGTGTTGGAAGAAAGCGAGAAGTCTCTACAAAAGGTGAAAAAGCAAAAACGGCCAAAATGGATGACGGAAGAAACTCTGAAAATTGCCCAGAAACGCAGAGAAGCTAAAGCCAGAGGAGAAAGAAAGACAATCACAGAACTCAACAGAGATTTCCAACGTGCAGCAAGACAGGACAAGGAAAAGTACTACAATGACACTTGCAGGGAAATAGAAGCAGAAACTATTAGAGGAAGAACAAGATCGGCTTTCCTAAAGCTACGAGAGTTAAAGAAAAAGTTCCAGCCTCGAATTGGAATGTTACAAGATGCTCAAGGTTCTATGTTGAATGATGCTGAGAAGATCAAGAAAAGGTGGAAGGAATATACAGAGTTTTTATATGATAAAGATCAAGTGGACCAACAGCCATTTCAACCTGTACCTTATGATCGGGAACCATTGGTGATGAAAGAAGAAGTTGAAGCAGCATTGAAAGCCTTATCAAAGAACAAAGCACCAGGCATTGATAGCATTCCCACAGAAGTATTGCAGCAATCTGATGCAGCTGTTACCGTACTCACAAGACTCTGCCAAGAAATATGGAAGACAACATCATGGCCAACTGACTGGAAAAGATCTGTGTTTATACCAATACTAAAGAAAGGTGATCCAACTGACTGTGGAAATTATCGCACAATCGCTCTGATCCCACATGCCAGCAAGATTATACTGAAGATTATTCAAAAGAGATTACAACCATACCTGGAACAAGAACTACCTTAAGTTCAAGCAGGGTTCAGGAAAGGGCGAGGAACGAGAGACATTGCGGATGTGAGATGGATCCTTGAAAAGACTAAAGAATACCAAAAGGATATCTATTTGTGCTTTATCGACTATAGCAAGGCTTTTGACTGTGTAAACCATGAGAAACTCTGGGCCACATTAAGAAGCATGGGTATACCAGAACACCTGATCGTTCTCTTGCGCAATCTGTACATTGATCAAGAAGCAACAGTTCGAACGGAACAAGGAGAAACAGAATGGTTTAAAATAAGCAAAGGTGTAAGACAAGGCTGCATACTTTCCCCCTATCTGTTTAATTTGTATGCAGAACAAATCATCAGAGAAGCAGGATTGTATGAAGACAACAGAGGTGTGAAGATTGGTGGAAGAGTCATCAACAACCTTCGTTATGCTGATGATACCTCATTACTGGCTGAAAGTGAAGATGATCTGAAACATTTTGCTTCTCACAATCAAAGAACATAGTCTCAAAATGGGCCTGCACCTTCATGTAAAGAAGACAAAGATCATGACAACTGGCATAATCAACAGGTTCATCGTTGAAGGAGAAGAAATTGAAATTGTGAACAACTTTAACCTACTTGGATCAACTATCAATAAAGAAGCAACAAGCAGTCAAGAAATCAGACGACGCATTGCTCTTGGCAGAATGGCTATGAAAGACCTAGATAAGATTCTCAAGAGCAGAGATGTCTCTCTCCATACAAAGATTCGACTTGTTCAAGCCATGGTATTTTCAATAACATCATATGGATGTGAAAGCTGAATAGTGAAAAAGAGAGACAGGAAGAAAATTGATGCCTTTGAATTATGGTGCTGGCGGCGAATACTGTGTATACCATGGACAAACCAGTCGGTACTAGAGGAGATCAAACCTAAGCTTTCTTTAGAAGCTCAGATGACAAGACTTCGACTTTCATACTTTGGACACATCATGCAAAGAGAGAGATCATTAGAGAAAGACATTATGCTTGGCAAGATAGAAGGTCAACGCAAAAGAGGAAGACCAGCAATGAGATGGATCGATACAATAACAGCAGCTACAGGTACCAGTCGTGGCTCATTGTTGACAGACTGTTACCTGTAGCTGCTGTTATTGTATCGATCCATCTCATTGCTGGACACAATTTAGGATAGCTATCCAGAGGGTCGCCATGAGTCGACTCCGACTCGACGGCACTTAACAACAACAACACAGCCTACAGAAAATTAGAGGGAACATTGCTCTCCATTATCAGGAGTCAGTGTAACTGGGCCAAAAATGGGAATACATTTTCCTTCGTTCCTGTTTTTGTCATAAGTCTTCCAGCTATATTCTAATTAGTGTCTCATGGAGACCAATATAGAGCACATAACACTAGTCCAGAATACTTTATCACCATGGTCTGCACCACAGGTTGCAATGCCTTATCGTCCAAAACCAGCCACAGCTGCTTGCTAACCTTAATTTATAAGAACTGCCATACTGAATCAGACCAAAGGTCCTTCAAGCCCCCAATATCTTGTTTCCAGTAGTGGCCAGTTCAGAACACAAATACTTAGCATATCCCAAAAGTATCCAGATTCTATGCTACTTATTCCAGGGCTAAGCAGTGACTTTCGACAGGTCTACCTTACGTTTATGTACTCTTCCTGCAGGAATTTGTCCAATCCTTTCTTAAAATCCAGCTATGTTAACTGCTTTTAGCACATCCTTCACATAACACTAGTAATTTAAGTCTTCCCTATCCCCTCACAACCCAGCCAGATCCTCCAGAGATCTAATTTTCTTTCAAGATGAGAGGGGTACCAGCTATCATAGCATCTAATGGATACTTCCTCCCAATCAAGATCTCCAGAGCAGAAACAGTGATTTTTATCACATTCAAACCCAGTCCATTCTATACCCAACTCTGGATGCATATCGCCTATTCAGCTGCACAGTCCTCCTAAAAACATCCTTTTCTAACGGGAATACCATCTGCATATGTGAAATATTCCATCCACAAAGCCCTACACCAATACTTCCAAAAGCTGCAAAGAGATAATAAAAAGCAGTATGTATACTCCTTCAGAACCTCAAGCCTTTTTTCAGAACACTCTCAGGAGGAAAGAATAAATTATTGGACCACCTGTCCAGTGCTAAAGAGTGAAGAAATCATGTTTAAGATCTATTTCCTGATTGTATCTCTAGTCTAGTCCCGGACCTCTAGGTTGTTGAGTGGAGGAGTGGCCTAGTGGTTGGGGCAAGGTACTTCAGGCCGGAAGGTCGGTGGTTCAAATCCCACTAGAGGACAGCAACCTTGGGCCGGAAGGACTGGGGTTTCTAGTCCCACAGGTGCTCCTTGTGGTCTTGGGCCAGCCACTTAACCCTCCATAGCCCATGTTCCCTGTAAAATAGTTATCTCCAAGTTATAATGCCCTGTTTAATGTAATTTCAGTTTGTTCAATGTAAACCACACTGATGCAGAATAGCGCGGTATATAAGAGAATATAAATAAATAAAATAAATAAATAAATAAATCAGCAGCTTGGAGACTGAGGAACCTCCTTTTCATGATGTCACCAGTATATCATCCCGGGAGCCGCCTTCACTTCCCAGTTACCTCAGTCTCCAAGCAGCTGAAGGGAGTGAGTCCAGGGGTCCGGGCTCCCTGGAGGAACAATTAGGATAGTGTTAGGTAGATTTAAAGGGTTTAAAAAAAAAGATACATAAATTATCACCAGAAGATTTTCAATAAGAGCTGTGCCTTTAAGGTTGCGCAAGAGCCTTCCCCCCTCCCATTTAGGGCTTACCAGCTAGTTCGGGAGTGGGAGAGCTACCTGTCAAAGAGGCGGGGTAGGATCCGGGGCTGTAGCGGACAATCGGCTTCTCAGACCGGAGACCTCTGACATTTGTAGCCGGCGCTTCACAGACGCTCTGTCTGTCAGCGCGCCTTGGCTTATCACAGCAACGATCGGGCCCGCAAGGCACAGATAACATTATTTTCTAGCCTCGGAGTGCCCCACCGAAAGATCCGGTGCAGTGCCTGCCAATAGAGGGGCAGTTTGAAAGGGGAGTGTCCGGCAAATGTGAGTAGGCCCAGCCCAAGCATTCCTCTCAGTCAGCGCGTTTGGGCGCGAAACGGAGGAGAGGCCAACCGCATGGCAGAGACAGCAGCAGGCCGTGCAGAAGTCTGTTTTACTGTCATTTTAGGCTATTTTCAGGAAGTTTCACTGGGCTAGCGCAGGAGTTAATAGATTTTGAGACGTAGCTGAGTGCCTTTTTTACTTTTTTTACGATTGTCCGTGTTTGAGTAAAAAAAAAAAAAAAAAAAGACTTGGCCTTTCCTCCAGGCAAACATGTATGCCTTAGGTACTGTGGGGGCCAAGGGCTGGTTAAGGGCCTTTTTGGAGCTGGTTAGCCGCAGAATGCCATCTAGACCCCAATGTTGGGCTAGAAGAAGCTCTGTGGGGCTAGAAGAAGCTCTGTGGCCGAGTCCGGGGTGTGCAAGAGTTGCACATAGGAAGCCTCAGTGATGGAGCAGTTAAGGGAAGACAAGGAAGGGTCTCTGGAGGCAGAGGTGGAGGTATCTGCGAATCAGGCATCCTTCCTGCCCTTGGAGGAGCCGGTGGCAGGGCCGTCATCTGCCCCGGACCTGTCTCCATCCCCAGTGATGTGGCCTAAAGGTCTGGCGTCTATTTTTTCCAAAGATTTTGTGGCTCTGCTGCAACGAGCAGCGGGAGGCGCCCCACAAACGCAGCGAAAGGGTACTCCATAAAGGCGAGGTACGGAGAGGCTCTCATCCGACAGAATTTCGGAAGAGTGCCAGGAGAAGAGACTGCGGCTGGAGGAAGACCTAAAGATCAATCGGTTACATCTGAGGGGGCGTCTCTCCGATGAGAAATGCCACAATGTGGATCTTGAGGACTTGGAGGAAGGGGAGATCGCAGAAAAGGAAGATCAAGCGAGAGTGGTGCGGGTGTTCCGCAGAGATGAGCTTCCTGCGCTTATAGTGGAAACGCTAGGTGCATTGAACATGCCAGTTCCGGGGGCGACGGAGGAGGAGACCCTGGAGGATCCGTTATTGCAGGTCTTTAGGAAGACTCAAAAGGCGTTTCCTGTGCACAGGGTGTTTCAGGAGCTGATTCAGGAAGAGTGGAATGCCCCAGAGCACCGCTGAAGGGGACCAGAGTTATGCAGCGTCTCTATCCACTGGTGGTTCGGGATAAGGAAGTGTTTCAGCCACCTAAGGTAGATGCAGCGGTGGCGGCGGTCACAAAAAAGACCACAATCACAGTGGAGGGTGGTGCAGCCCTCAAGGACACTCGGGATAGAAGATTGGATGCCATGCTGCGACAGATCTTTGATGTAAATGCCTTGGCGCTCCAAGCGACTATCTGTGGAGCGTGGGTGGCCAGAGCCTGTCTGCGGTGGTCGCAGCGGGTTCAAGAAGATCAAGATAGCGACATGGCCGGGGAGGCCTCCAGGCTGGAGTCCGGAGTGGCCTATCTGGCAGATACGCATTATGATCTGATGAGGGGACTATCAAAGAGTATGGCGGTGGCGGCTAGGCGCTATCTATGGCTTCGTAATTGGGCGGCGGATAATTCGTCTAAGTCGAGGCTAACTAAACTGCCTTTTAAGGGGCGGCTCCTTTTTGGTGAGGATCTGGAGAAGTTAGTCAAGGACCTTGGTGAGTCTAAGGGCGGTAGATTACCTGAGGACAAGCCTAAGCAGGGTCGGACGGCTCCCAGGGGCAAGGGCCCTTTGAGAGACTTTCGCAGGTATCGTTTTCAGAGGTTTAATTCCTCTCAGAGAGGCAGATTCCCCAATAGAAACCAGGGCTTCCGAGGGTTTCGGGGGCAGGGAGAGGATTCGGAGCCTCTTCCGCTTCCTCCTCATCCAACCTTAGGAAAGCGCAATGATGCCAGAGGGACCCAGGCGCCCCTAGTTTCCGTTGGAGGGCGACTGCAAGAGTTTTATGCCGCCTGGGTCCGGGTCACGTCAGATCAGTGGGTGTGCTGGAAGTAATTCGAGAAGGGTATGCCTTGGAATTACGGGTCCCGGTGCGGAATGCCTTCGTGATGTCCCCATGCAAGTCGCCGAGCAAGCGTGCGGCGGTGGAGGGGACAGTACGGAGGCTCTTAGATCTCGGGGAAATAGTTCCGGTACCTCGAGACCAACTCGGCTGCGGTCGATACTCCATTTATTTCGTGGTACCAAAAAAGGACGGAGGCTGTCGGCCAATCCTGGACCTCAAGGGAGTTAATCGGTGTCTTCGCGTGTCTCACTTTCACATGGAAACGCTTTGATCGGTGATAGTGGCGGTTCGAAAGGGCGAATTTCTTACATCACTGGACCTTTCAGAAGCGTACCTCCACATACCCACCCGACCAGATCATCAGCGCTATCTCCGCTTTGCAGTTCCCTTCGGACAATTTCAGTTCCGAGCGTTGCCGTTTGGCCTTGCAACGGCTCCCCGCACGTTCACCAAGATCATGGTAGTCGTCACGGCAGCGTTGCGAAGGGAAGGAATTCTGGTTCAGCGTATTTAGACGATTGGTGAATTTGGGCAAAATTGAGAGCCGAGAGCGAAAGAGCTACGGCCAGAGTAGTGTTCTTCCTAGAAAGCCTGGGTGGTCAATTTGGAAAAGAGACACCTCCTTCCCTCGCAGGATTTGGAATACCTGGGGGCTCGCTTCGACACGGAGACTGGTCATGTGCTTCTTCCGCATCTACAGGCCAGGGGCTTGCGCACGCTGGTGCGGAGGTTCTTGAGCAGTTCGGCGCCCACTGCGTGGAAGTACCTGCAGCTGTTAGGCACAATGGCGGTAACGATCGAGTTGGTGCCGTGGGCAAGAGCGCACATGAGACCTTTACAGAGGGTGCTGCTCAGGCGTTGGTCGCACCAGTGGGATCCGCTGTCAAGGATAGCCCTGCGTTGGTGGTTGATTCCTGAGTCGTTGGAGAAGGGGAGACCGTTGGAATCGCCCGACTGGGTGCCGGTAACAACGGACGCCAGCCTAGTGGGCTGGGGTGCGCATTTCCAGGGCAGGTTCTCCCAAGGACAGTGGAACGCACAAGAGAGGACCCGGTCGATCAACAGGCTGGAGCTGCGAGCGGTAGCGCTGGCCTTGCAGAGCTTTCAGAGTTATCTTGCAGGGTCGGCGGTTTGAGTGTTCTCCGACACCTCAACAGCGGTAGCGTATGTAAATCGTCAAGGGGGAACCAGCAGTGTGGCGCTGGAGGCAGAGGCCGAGAGTCTGTGCAGTTGGGCAGAGGAAAATATGGTAGCGCTCTCGGCGGCACATGTGGCAGTAGACGACAGTGTACAAGCGGACTTTCTGAGCCGCGTGAAGGTGGATCCGGGGGAGTGGGTTCTTCACCCGGAGGTGTTTGAGATGCTAGAGCGTCGTTGGGGCGCGCCGGTCATGGACCTTATGGCAACTTTTCAGTCGGCGAAAGTCAGTCGATTTTACAGCAGAAGAAGAGAGAGAATGTCAGAGGGACTGGATGCTCTCATTCAGAGGTAGCCAGAGGAGCAGCTTCTGTATGTCTTCCCTCCATGGGCCCTAATAGGCAGAGTTATCCAGTGCATAGAGGTATACAGAGGACAGGTGATTCTCATAGCCCCAGATTGGCCTTGCAGACCCTGGTACGCAGATTTGGTAAGGCTGTTGGTAAAGAAGCCATGGCGTCTTCCGAGGCGAGCGGACCTGTTGTCACAGGGTCCCCTTCTAATGCCTCACCTGGATCGGTTCTCGCTTACGGCTTGGCTATTGAAAGGGCGCGGTTAAAGGCGAGAGGATATTCTGCAGCGGTGATTAGCACTTTGTTAAAAGCCAGAAAGAGATCTACGTCGCTGACATATGTTCGGGTCTGGAGAGTGTTCGAAGCTTGGTGTGCCGACAGAGCTTCCTTAGCGTTAAGGGCTACAGTTCCGCAGATATTGCAATTTCTACAAGATGGTTTTGACAAGGGATTGGCAGCCACTTCATTGAAGGTGCAGGTCGCAGCTCTGGCCTGTTACAGAGGCAAGATTGGTGGTCGGCCGCTTGGGGGACAGAGTTGACATTAAGTGGTTCCTTCGAGCGGTATCGCTTTTAAGGCCTCCAGAGAGGCAGTTCGTGCCTAAATGGAGTCTTCCGTTCGTTCTGGAGGCATTGGAACACGAACCTTTTGAGCCCTTGAGTCGAGCGTCGTTGAAGGACCTTACTTTGAAGGTAGTTTTTCTGGTGGCAATTTGTTCGGCGCGAAGGGTTTCAGAGTTGCAGGCGTTATCCTGTAAAGAACCTTATCTGTCGTTCTTTGAGTCAAAAGTAGTGTTGAGGCCAGTGCCAGCATTTTTACCCAAGGTGGTGTCGTTTCATTTGAATCAAGTTATCTCATTGCCAGTGTTTAGGGGGGATTCGGGGAGACCAGACACGAAGATTCGGAGTCTCTTGGATGTCAAGCGGGCATTGAAAAGGTATCTCCGCCGAACGGCGGGTTTCCGCAGGTCGGAGAGACTTTGTGCTTTTCGCGGGCCCGCAAAGGGGCGAAGCGGCCTCGAAAGCTTCCATAGCCAGATGGATTAAAGAGGCGATTGCTTCTGCCTACGTGCTGAAGGGCAGGCTGTGCCAGAAGGGCTAAGAGCCCATTCCACGAGAGCACAAGAAGCGTCTTGGGCAGAGTCTCGTTTGGTACCGCCACTGGAAATTTGTAGGGCGACAACTTGGTCATCTCTGAATTCCTTTGTAAAGCATTACCGTCTTGATATCCAGGCGCAGCAGGACGTGTGTTTTGGAGCAGCGGTTCTTCAGGCTGCTATGGGGGTTCCCTCCCATTGAGTACTGCTCTGGTACATACCCAGAGGTCCGGGACTAGACTGGAGATACGATCAGGAAGGTGAAATTAGACTTACCTGCTAATTGTTGTTCCTGGAGTAGATACAGTCTAGTCTCGTATCCCTCCCCAGTGATGTTATATTCAGAAGGCGGCAGCCTGCAGGAGATTCCAGTTGACTCAGGTAAGAAGCTTCGTTATGACAGTGGATGACTTTTTGGAGGGAGGGGGTGTTATCGGGACGCTATCCTTCCAGGCAGAGAGAGGGGGGAATGTTCTTCGTTTGTTTAAAGGTTCATGTTACTGGTTAACTTTTTAGTTGATAATGTTATATCTTGCAGTAAGACTTACTTGTTGCTCCGGTGAGTCTGCTTTGTCAGTAGGTAACTGGGAAGTGGAGGCGGCTCCCGGGATGATATACTGGTGACATCATGAAAAGAAGGAGGTTCCTCAGTCTCCAAGCTGCTGATTAAGGTAGACAACCCAGAGGTCCGGGAATAGACTGTATCTACTCCAGGAACAACAATTAGCAGGTAAGTCTAATTTCACCTTAAAAGCCTTAGACTCCTTGGGGGAAAAAGGAGACTGGATATAAATGCAACTAAATAAATAAATAAAATACCATGTCTTAGAGCTTGTGGTCCATGAGAAAGATGTCCATGGCAGAATGACAGATGTTCCCTGCACAGGAGAAAATCTTTGAAGAAACAAGTTCAAGGATATGGTTGACTTGGTAAAACACTACTGCTTCATTTACCAGTCACTGGGGAATATTGCACATCAAAGCAGTTCTTCCCATAAAATAGACAATTTTGTTATCTGAAAAGGAGCTACTGCCAGTATCCTAGATG
Source organism: Ichthyophis bannanicus (assembly GCA_033557465.1). NCBI lineage: Eukaryota > Metazoa > Chordata > Amphibia > Gymnophiona > Ichthyophiidae > Ichthyophis > Ichthyophis bannanicus. The sequence goes on from CM066033.1 coordinate 489,433,145, forward strand.
CAGACAGTAGCATCAACAGCAGCAACAACCTCTTAGTCCTCTCTAGAGAGACAGGAGGCAGTCAAAAACTCAGATGTTACAGCAATGTAAGACCTTGTCTTTTTGAAGTCATAAATGAATTTCTCCATAAAAACTGAATCCCTTAATAAAAGCAGCTGGTTATTTTATTTATTGAAGATTTATTAGCTCCCCAACCCCAGAATGTGCTCTACATAGATTAGAGTTTTTCAATATGTCCTGGCTACTCATAACTTAAAAAAATCAGTTAATACTGAAGATGATAAATCGGGGCTACCACCTACATTTTTCCATGAGATCAGCTATTCCTGCCTTCATGCTCCAAGAGCATGGTGTTTTCCTTCAGTAGGAAATAAAATCTCTTCTTCGAGAGATACCAAAGGTTCCAGAGCTAGATATTTTGTAATTCCAAAGACATCTCAAGATGTGAGACCAATAATAGAAAACTAGTTATAGTCACTAGATCTTAGGGACTCTCATATGAATTCACCTTCTGCACAGGAAATGTCTCCATTTCATAGTGCACTTAGTTTATTATCAAATAGTCTTTTCAAGCAACTTTTCAGCTGCCAGAGTTCCCTGAGTTTTGTCGTAAATGATCCATAAAATTCAGCCATACACTCAGCACAAGAATTACAGTATATTGAAGCCCAGTTTATATACCCAGGAAGAAACAGCAGAGCAAGAAGCCCTTCTTCCACCGGCAGGGGCTTCCATACAGGGGTTACCCATCCTACCCGCCGGCGTCAACCCCCATTCAAGGCAGCCAGGACAAGAGCACGGCCCATGGCCTTCGTAAGCCGAAGGGTCGTAAGACCCAAACCACGGTGCCAGCTCAGCCATCCTCAGGGTTTTGACGCCATCGGCATAGTCTCTCATCCGCTGACAGATCGGCTGTCCGTCAGAGGGTGTCTGATCCACTTCTTCCACAGGTTGGGAGTCCATCTCCACCAATGCCTGGGTCCTCCAGGTCGTTCGGGAGGGCTACCTCTTCCATCTGGACCAGATCCCCCCTCTGTACTTCCCCGGGGAGCCAAGTCTGCTTCTCCAGCACCAGGCCCTCCTGAGTCAGGAGCTCGCAGGCCTCCTCGAGGACAGGGTGGTAGAACCAGTTCCACCGCACCTCAGAGGACAGGGGTTTTACTTCCGATACTTTGTCGTTTCAAAGAGGACAGGGGGCCTCCAGCCCTTCCTCGACCTGCGGAACCTAAACAAGTTCCTAGTGTGGGAGAAGTTCAAGATACTCTCCCTTGGGACATTACTGCCCTACCTCCAGCAGAGCAATTGGCTATGCTCCTTGGACTTAAAGGATACTTACACTCACATCCTCATCCATCCCAAGCACAGAAAGTACCTCAGCTTCATGGTTCAGGGAAACCACTACCAGTACGGGGTAATTCCCTTTGGCCTTGCGTCCATTCCACAGGTCTTTACAAAATATCTGGTCGTGGCTGCGGCCCACTTCTGGCTGCTGGGCACCTTTATCTGTTCCTATCTAGACAACTGGCTCCTAACAGGGGGCATGGCCTCCAAAGCCCGGCAGACCATGAATCGCACCATTTACCTCCTGGAGCATCTGGGGTTTGTGGTCAATTATCCAAAATCCCACCTCACCCCAGTTCAGTCCCAGGAGTTCATTGGGGCTCGCTTGGATATCCTGCAGGCGATGGCTTTCCTTCCTCAGGATAGGGCGGACTGCTTCGTGTCCTTGGCATCTGAAGTGAGGTGCCACATGGCCTCCACGGTCCATGTCGTGCACAATGTCCGCCTCAACATGCAGGCAATGCAGTGGTGCCTCAGAGCACAGTGGTCACAATCGACAGGCCGCCTCTGAGACCCCATCTCAGTCATGCCCGGCATGGAGGAGTCTCTCGCATGGTGGCGGGAGGTTCGGAAAACCTGCTTCGAGGCATGCCCTTCCATGCTTCAACGCATCAGTAGGTCTTGACCATGGGTGCCTCCCTGGTAGGCTGGGGAGCCCATTGCGAGGGACAGCACACTCAGGGGACCTGGTCCCTCGAAGAGTCCCAGCAGCAGATCAACTTGCTGGAGCTCCAGGCTGTCCACCTTGCACTCAAAACTTTCAGGAACCGCCTGCAGCGCCGAGCGGTGCTTGTCCAGACGGACAACCAGGTCACGATATTCTATGTGAACAAACAAGAAGGGACCATCTTCTACAGCCTCTGCTCAGAGGCGGTGGCCCTGTGCTCCTTCACCACAAGCAAGGGCATGACCATCAGAGCCACCTACCTCTCGGGCCAGGACAATGTGTTGGTGGACTGTCTCAGCAGAGTCCTCCAACCACATGAGTGGCACCTGTGTACCCGGATGGCGCAGTGGCTCTTCCAGCATTTGGGGACCTTAGTCCTGGACCTCTTTGCTAACCCTGTGAATTCGCAGCTCCCCCAGTTTTGTGGTCCCCTCCCGCACCCAGACAGAATAGCCCTGGACGCCTTCCTCCTTTCATGGGCAAATGGCCTGTTGTATATCTCCCCCCCACACCCCTCATTGCCCAGACCCTTCTCAAGGTCCATCGGGACAAGGCTTTGATGATCCTTGTGGCCCCGTGGTGGCCCAGGCAGCCGGGGATTTCCCTGTTGCTCTGCCTCTCGACGGAACTCGCTCTAGCCTCGTACCATCTCCCCATGGAGATCAAGGATATTCTTTTGGCCTCCTGAAAGGAGTTGACCAGGCAGATATATTTTCATTGTTCATTGTAAAACAGACGTCAGCCTGTTATATTGTTGTTAAATGTAAACCGCACCTGATTTCTGGAAGGTGCGGTATATAAGCGACTGTTAATTAAATTAAATTAAATATGTCTTCAAATGGTGCCGGTTCTTGGTGTGGTGCTTGGAGCTCTGAGCCGACCCATTTTCCTGCCCTATCAGCTTGGTCTTGCAGTATTTAGTACACCTCTCACGGACTGGACCGAAGTCTAACTCAGTCAGGGTTAACCTGAATGACATCTCGGGGCAATCGCTTGTCTCCCGCTTCATGCGGGGCCTGCTCCAATCCAAGCTCCCCACCCGCCCTCCCCTGGCGGAATGGGACCTCAGTGTGGTTCTCAAACAGCCGACCAAGCTGCCCTTTGAGCCCATGACTACCTGCTCTCTGTGGCATCTGTCATGGAAGATGGCCTTCCTGGTGGCGCTCACCTCTGCCTGTAGACTCAGCAAGCTCCAGGCACTGATGGCCGAGGCGCCATACACAAGCTTTGTTCTGCACACGCACGCCAAGTTCCTCCTGAAGGTCATCTTGGACTTCCACATCAACCAGGAGGTAGTGCTTCCCACCTTCTTTCTGAAGCCCCATACCGGCCGGGTGTCTGCGATTCTCCATACGCTGGATTGTAAGAGGACTTTTTCTATCTGCAGCAGACTCGGGACCACCACAGATCCGGGCAGCTCCTCATCTCCTATTATCCAGCCGCCTGGGGCTGGAAGTCACCAAGTGTATCTTGTCCATCTGGGTGGTGGACTGCATCGCCTTGGTCCAGGCTGGGCTTTCCCTGGACCTCCGAGTCACAGCTCACAATGTCCGAGCGACAACTGTCGCTAGTCTGCACTTGATGCTACTGACAGACATCTGCAAGGCCGTCACCTGGTCCTTCTCTCACACCTTTGCGGTACATTACTGCCTGGAGAAGGAGTCCCATCAGGATAGTGCCTTTGGCCAGGCCATAATCAGTTCGGGGTTTAAGCAACTCTTGCCATCAGACCCTTCTTGTTCCAGTTACTGGGAGCATGGCCATCCATGGACCTTGGGTCCTCTGGCTGCATTCGGTCTTCACTGGCGACTGCTCACGGCTCTGCCATGCTTTTTCTACAGGTCCTCTGAAGCCTGTAGCTGGGGAGTCCCATAAGAACATAACATAAGATATGCCATACTGGGTCAGACCAAGGTCCATCAAGCCCAGTATCCTGTTTCCAACAGTGGCCAATCTAGGTCATACGTACCTAGCAGTTTCCCCAAAAGACACAGGTTCCGCAATGCTTGTACTGGGTCAAGCATTGATATCCTGGGCCCCTTCTTAATAATGGTTTATGGACCTTTCCTCTAGGAACTTGTCCAAACCTTTTTTAAACCCAGCTACACTAACAGCCTTTACTACATCCTCTGGTAACAAATTTCAGAGTTTGATTACACATTGAGTGAAAAAATATTTTCTTTTATTAGTCTTAAATAGTTTACCCTGTAGCTTCATTGCATGTCCCCATGTCTTTCTATATTCTGATAAAGTAAACAATCGATCTACGTTTACCCGTTCCTTTCCATTCATTAATTTATAGACTTCTGTCATATCTCCCCTCAGCCGTCTCTTTTCCAGGTTAAAGAGCCCTAACCTTTTTAACCTTTCTTCATAGGAGTATCCTTCCATCCCCTTTACCATTTTGGTGGCTCTTCTCTGAACCTTGTCTAATAACGCTATATCCTTTTTTTTTTATTGAAAGGCAGCAAATAAACTCAAAGCACACCAAAGTCACATACACTATATGCATAATACAATTGCAGAAAATAACAAGGCAGAAAGCGGCAACAGCCAATAAGAAACCAACAAAACGCCCCCCTTTTTTTTTTTCCCCTCCCATTTCCCCCCCCCCTATTTTTTATGTATTACCCCCCCTCTCTAGCTCACCATCTATCAGCGAGGAGAACCCCATACCACTTTGTCTCCCCCCCCCGCCCTCCCCCCAGCCCCTCCCCCCCCCTCCGAACCTCCATGCCAGCTACAAGTGTAGGGAGCGGACCAGCCAGGCAGTGTATGCAAGACAAAAAAGGGGGGAAAACTCTATAACTCCACCTCACAAGAGAGCACGGAGCCAGCCCCCTTACTTGGAGACACAAGGCCCTCAAGTCCTCATGAACCATAGTGTAGGACAAAGGCTTCCCACACCTGCTCAAAGCGGGTCAGTCGTAACCTGCTAGCTGCCACCCCACGTTCCATTATATAGGTATCCCACATCCGTTCCAACCAGGCCGATAAGGGCGGTGGCTGGTCCTGATTCCACGCCGCTGCCACCGAGAGCCGCACCGCATTCAGACCATGCCGAATTAGGGCCAGCTGAGGACTGCGTGCCCCAGGCACCCGAACACCAAAAAGAAAAATGCCTGGGTCCCAGGGAATGGCCAACCCAACTAATTGTTTTAAACGGTATTGAATCCCCCTCCAGAAAGTTCGGAGGCGGGGACAAGACCACCAGACATGCGCCAAAGTACCTTTCTGTCCACATTTCCGCCAGCACAGATCTGAACCCCCCGGGTACACTCGAGCAATCCGCTCAGGCGTCATATACCATCTGTATAATAGCTTATAGTTAGTTTCGCGGGCATTAATCGCCACGGAACTCTTCCACAGCCTGCCCTCTACCAGTTCCCATTGCTGCTCAGAAAAATGGAGACTCAGATCAGAATTCCATTGCTCTCTATACTTACCCAATCTCGGCTGCTGCGCCTGCAGATGGGCATATGGGGTAACTATAAGACCCTTTGTAATCGTACACTCCGCGCAGTAACGCTCTAGATCAGACAAATCACAGGTCACTTGAGACCGCACACTACGAGCCTGAACCCAGTGGGCCGCTTGCGTGTATTGAAAAACGTGACAATCGGGAAGGTCAAATTCCTCTTGGAGTGCAGTAAAGGACCGCAACCTACCCTCCTCAAATAATTGGCCAGCACGACTAAGTCCCTTGTGTCCCCACAGCCGGAAAACCGGATCCATCATCCCTGGGGGAAACATAGCATTATCCACAATAGGTGCCAGCGGAGTTAAATCCACCCCCCGGGGCCGAAATGATTGGTCCCAGCAGCGAAGGTTATGCAAGATATATGGATTGCTTAAACGTAAGCCACCTCGCGACTTGGGACCAAGCCACAGCCGGCTCCCAGTCTCGCTCCCCCTGCAATATGCATTTCCAGTTGTATCCAACGCTTGGGGCTAGCCGGGTTCATCCATTCCACCCCGGCACAACACTGCGCCGCCACGTAATACCAAGAGGTTAGGCACCCCCAGAGCGCATGCGCATATAAAGGATTCGACGCGCTATACGCGGCCGACGATACTGCCAGATAAACTTCATGAGTATAGTTTGCCAGCTAGCCAATTTTCCCTGAGACAGCTGTATAGGAAGTACTTGAAAGAGGTACAAGAACCTCGGGACGACCACCATCTTAACCACCGCTATACGTCCAAACCAGGATAGCGTCAAGTCAGCCCAGGATGCCAAGTCGCGCCGAACCTGCTGGAGAAGCAGATCATAATTAGCCTTAAAAAGCGCGTCCGCTCCACCGTCAGATTCACCCCTAAATAGCGAAGAGCACCTGTCACCCACCGAAAGGGGTAGGCAGCCCTCAGTTCCCCACAGATCGCTTCCGGAATCCCAACATTAAGAATCTCAGATTTAGTATAGTTAATTTTGAATCCAGAGACCTGGGAGAAGGTCTCAAAGAGCTTCATAGCGGCAGAGAGGGACGCAGCTGGGTTTACCAATGATGATATGATATCATCCGCAAAGAGTGCAATTCTGTAATCAGTAGAGCCTACTCGGACGCCCATAATGTCTGGGTGCTCACGAAAGCTTTGCGCCAAAGGTTCCATCACCAGCGCGAACAACAACGGCGACAAAGGACAGCCCTGGCGGGTACCCCTTTCCAACTGAAAACGCCTCGAGTGACCCCCATTAACCCGGACACAGGCCGTAGGGTTCTGATATAAGCTACGGACCCAACGGATAAAGTTAGGGCCGAACCCCATCGTTTCTAGCACGCACCAGAGATAGCCCCAGCTAACACGGTCAAAGGCCTTCTCGGCATCAACTCCCAGCAGGAGCGTCAGCTGAGAATCCTGTCGAGCAATATGGACAACCTGTAGCATTCGCCTAATATTGTCCGCTGCCTGGCGACCCGGCACGAACCCGACTTGATCTGGATGTACCAAAGCTGGGAGAACCCGGTTTAATCGGGCGGCCAGTACTAAAGCCAAGATTTTAACATCCGCGTTTAGTAGGGAGATGGGGCAGTATGAGGCAGCGTCATGCAAGGGCTTACCCGGCTTAGGAATCATCGCTATAAGAGCCTCGTGTTGAGAGGGGGGTAGCGGCTCTCCTCGCAGAACCTCATTAAAGAGTACTACCAAGGTTGGAGCTAGTTGAGCATGAAAGTTTTTATAGTACTCTGTAGGAAAGCCATCACTACCCGACGCCCCCCCAGTTTTTAGCCGGCGACGCTATATCCTTTTTAAGATACGGCGACCAGAATTGCACACAATATTCAAGGTGCGGTCTCACCATGGAACGATATAGAGGCATTATAATATCTTTTGTTTTATTTTCCATTCCTTTCCTTATGATACCTAGCATTCTATGTGCTCTCTTGGCTGCCACTGCACACTGGGCTGAGGGTTTTAACATGTTATCCACAATGACGCCTAAATCTTTTTCCTGGGTGGTGGTTCCTAATGTGGAACCTTGCATCGTGTAACCATAGTTTGGGTTGTTCTTCCCTAGGTGCATAACTTTGCACTTGTCCACATTAAATTTCATCTGCCATTTTGATGCCCAGTCTTCCAATTTATCAAGATCCTCTTGCAATTTTCCACAATCCTCTTGGGTTTTAACAACTTTAAATAGTTTTGTGTCATCTGCAAATTTGATAACCTCACTCGTTATTCCACTTTCCAGGTCATTTATGAATATGTCAAATAGCAGCGGACCCAGCATAGATCCCTGGGGTATTCACTATTCACCTTTCTCCATTGGGAAAATTGGCCATTTAGCCCTACCCTCTGCTTTCTATCTTTTAAGCAGTTCTTGATCCACAGTAGTACACTGCCTCCTATCCCATGAATCTTTAGTTTTGCCAAAGGTCTCTCATGAGGGACCTTGTCAAAGACTTTCTGAAAGTCCAGATACACTATATCAACCAACTCACCTAGGTCCACCTGTTTATTCACACTTTCAAAAAAACATAACAGATTAGTAAGACAAGATCTTCCTTGTCTAAAGCCATGTTGGCTGTCTCCCATTAGGCCATGACTATCTACATGCTGAGTAATTTTATTCTTTATGGTGGTTTCTACCATTTTTCCCGGTACTGACATGAGGCTCACCGGTCTGTAGTTTCCCGGATCACCTCTGGAACACTTTTTAAAAATTGGTGTTACATTGGCGATCCTCCAATCTTCAGGTATTAGATGATTTTAATGATAGTTCACAGATTACTAATAGCAGGTCTGCAATCTCATATTTCAGTTCTTTCAACACCCTTGGATGTATACTATCCGGCCCAGGTGATTTGCTACTCTTCAGTTTATCTAATAGTTGTAATACATCTTCCCAATGTATCGATATTTCCTTCAATTCTTCCGCACCTTTAAATACCACTTCAGTCATGGGTAACATCCCTACCTCTTCCTCAGTAAAGACCGAAGCAAAGAATTCATTCAGTCTCTCCGCTATCGCCTTGTCGCCTCTTAGTGCCCCTTTAACTCCTCTATCATCTAATGGACCAACCTACTCTCTCACAGGTTTTTTGCTACGAATGTACTTGAAAAAATCTTTATTTCGCGTTTTTGCTTCCGTAGGAAGCTTCTTCTCAAATTCTCCCTTTGCCTGCTTTATCAATGCCTTGCATTTGACTTGCCAGTGTTTGTGCTGTTTCCAGGTTTTGTCGTTTGGCTCTTTTTTTCCATTTCCTGAAAGATGCTTTTTTGGCAACAGCCTCTCTGACCTCATCTTTAAACCATACTGGCAGTTTTTTGGACTTCCTTCCACTTTTCTTAAAGCATGGAATACAGCTAGTCTGGGCTTCCAAGATAGTATTTTTCAACAACACCCAAGCTTGATGTAAGTCTTTAACCTTTGCAACTGCTCCTTTTAGTTTTTTCTTAACTATTTTCCTCATTTTATCATAGTCTCCCTTTCGAAAGTTAAAAGGTAGTACTGTGGATTTCCTTACTATCCCTCCTCCACTAATTAAATCAAAGGCGATCATGCTATGATCACTATTGCCAACTGGCTCCAACACCCTTATCTCTTGCACTAGATCTGGTGTTCCACTAAGGACTAGCTCTAATATGGCTTCCCCTCTGGTCGGTTCATGAACCAGCTGCTCCAAGAAGCAGTCATTTATGTCATCTAGGAACTTTATCTCCCTAGCATGTCCTGCCGTGACACTGACCCAGTCGATACCGGGGTAATTGAAATCACCCATTATTATTACTGCGCTGTAACTTTTGTTAGCTTCCTTGATTTCTTTGAGCATTTCATTATCCATTTGTTCATTCTGGCCAGGCGGTCGATAGTACACCCCCACTGCCATCGCCTTCCCCTTTTTACATGGAATTTCAATCCATAGAGATTCTACAGCAAATTTTGTTTCCTGCAAAACTTTAATCCTTTCTGACTCAATGCCCTTTCTAACATAGAGCACAACCCCTCCACCGATTTGATCAGCTCTATCATTACGATATAGTTTGTACCCAGGTATCAGTGTCCCACTGGTTGTCGTCCTTCCACCATGTCTCTGATATTCCAATCATATCTAACCTCTCATTTAGTGCTATATATTCTAACTCTCCCATCTTATTTTTTAGACTTCTAGCATTTGCATATAAGCATTTTAGAGACTGTATTTTATTCATATTAATTTGGCTATTGGTAGACATGGGTAATTTGGGATCTTTAAGCTCTGTCTGCTCCATACTCGAGGACATTTGGGCTACTTTACTCTTTTTTTGGGACCTCTCTGCTTTTGGTAGTATCCTTCAAGGATACATTCTTCCGAACCATCCGCTCTTGGGCGACTGTCGGCTTTCCCCTGTTATCTAGTTTAAAAGCTGCTCTATCTCCTTTTTAAAGGTTAATGCCAGCAGCCTGGTTCCATCCCAGTTAAGGTGAAGCCCATCCCTTTGGAAGAGCCCCTCCTTTCCCCAGAATGTTCCCCAGTTCTTAACAAATCCAAAACCCTCATCTCTGCACCATTGTCTCATCCACGCATTGAGACTCCGGAGCTCTGCCTGCCTTTTGGGTCCTGCACATGGAACGGGAAGCATTTTGGAGAACGCTACCCTGGAAGTTCTGGATTTCAGCTTCCTACCTAAAAGCCTAAATTTAGCTTCCAGAACCTCCCTACCACATTTTCCTATGTCATTGGTACCGACATGTACCAAGACAGCAGACTCCTCCCCAGCACTATCTAAGACCTTATCTATGTGGCGCGTGAGGTCCACTACCTTCGCACCAGGCAGGCATATTACCAGGCGATCCTCACGTCCACCAGCCACCCAGCTATCTACATGCCTAATGATCGAATCACCAACTATAAAGGCTGTTCTAACCCTTCCACATGGCCCTGGAGAAACTTCCTCGGTGTGAGAAGGTTTTACATCACCTGGAGGACAGGTCTTAGTTACAGGATCACTTCCTGCCACACCAGGGTGATGCTCTCCTGTCACGTGACCTCTCTCCTCCATGGCAACAGGGATGCTGCCAGACTGGAGGTGGGACTTCAGGACTATATCCCTGTAGGTCTCGTCTATGTACCTCTCTGTCTTTCTTATGTTTTCCAAGTCTGCTACTCTAGCCTCTAGAGAACGGACTTGTTCCCTGAGAGCAAAGAGCTCCTTGCACCTAGTGCACACCAACTGGGAGAAAATCATACATCTGACACTCAATGCAAAAGACTGGAAAGCCCCCTCTCGCTGCTGGACTGCTGTCTGCATCTTAGTTTTAAGTTTTTGTTTAGATCTTTAAGTTCTTTACTTACTAAGGTTTGCTATGGATATTTATACCAATAAAACTGTACCTAATATGTTTAATATATGTGAGGATTGACTTCCTGCTTTTTCCTTGAGACAGCGTAGTTACTCACCTGTAGCAAGTGTTCTCCAGGGACAGCAGGAATCGGTCCTCATAACCCTCCCTCCTCCTCTTGGAGTTGCTATCATTTTTTGCTATCATCTTGGAGGGGCTATAGCCATGGCACCTGACTGAGTAAGATGACACCCTTGGGCGGGAAGGGGACTACGCATGCATGGTGGCATTCCCAAAGGCTTTCTTTGAAAGCTGGGGAAATACTCTGCACGGGCTCCGTCGGTGCCAACGTCACCCATATGTGAGGACTGATTCCTGCTGTCCCTGGAGAACGCCTGTTACAGATGAGTAACTACACTTTTTTTTTCTAATAAGAAGGACAAGACAAGTGGCAGAAAAATATATAAATAAAAAATAAACGTTACATCAGTTTTGCACACAGACAGCCGCACTCAGGTACTTGTGGGCGAACCCAGCATGCCATCAAAGCCAGCATGCTTAGCCTGCAGGGTGCAAAAAGGATCAGTCTCGGCCACGGGCTTCTGCTGAGGCTGTGAAGCTAGAGTCCAGGTCAGTGGAGACCGAACTTCGCGAACAGAGAATGGAGGGGGGCCCCAGGGGGTTCAGGAACAAGAGAATTTCCTTCTCACCACGCGACAGCTGATGGTTCCCCATTACCAGGGGTGGTGGCTATGACGGATGGGGGGGAAGTTCAATGGGGCTGCATTTTCCCCCTCAAAGGCAGCCAAGAGCAAAGGAAAAAAGGCTGGTAGAGTCTCCTTGTCTAAGGGAGCCTAAGAGCCTATCCTCCCTGAAGGATTTACCCCTGAGTTCATCCTCATGCATAAGGCCTTTTGTATGAGGCCGCATGGGGAGGAGGAGGAGTCAGAATGGGTCCGAGACAACGCTCCAAAGAGGGGTTTTCCAGGAACCCTCTCAAGGGCACAGCTTGAGGACAAACCGGGACCAAGTAAGTGCAAATGGAGGAGGACCTTTGAGAGGAGATGGGGTCTTTGTCTTCAGAAGCAGAGAAACCAGAGGCAGATATCGAACCCGGGTCAGATCTGGAAGAAGGCAAGATTCCTCAGGGTGAGGATTCTCACATTATCCGGCTCTTCAAAAGGGAGGAATTGGCGTCTTTGATTGCGCATTCCTCCCTGGCGCTTAATGTGAAGGCAGAGGCCCCAGAAGAGGAACAATCTCTAGAGGACCCCCTTTTTTAGGCCATCAGAATGACGCAGAGGGGTTTTTCCCTGCACAGAGTCGTGCAACAGATGATTCAGGATGAATGGGATGTCCCTGAGAGGTACACGGAAAATATCCTTTTTGTGCCTCTTACCAGACAAAGATAAGGAGATTTAGCGTGCCCCTAAGGTGGATGCTGCGGTCTCCACGGTCACGAAGAAGACCACAATTCCGGTGGAAGGAGGTTTGGCTCTCAAGGATGTGTAAGATAGGAAATTGGAGACCCTCCTCAAGCAGGCTTTCAATATTCATGCCCTGTCCTTGCAGGTTTCAGTTTGCAGCGTCTTTGTGGCTAGGGTGTGTCTGCACTGGGTGCAGGGACTTTTGTTGAGTTCAGGAGATTCCCAGCTCCAACCGCTGGAGACGGTTAAGCTAGAGTCAGGAGCCGTGTACTGGGCAGATGCCTTCTATGACCTCATTTGATGTTTGTCAAAAGATATGGCCTTTGTGGTAGCCGCTCGGAACCATTTGTGGCTAGGGAATTTATTTATTTTATATATTTTAAATTGTTTCTATACCTTGCTCTTTAAAATCAGCACGGTTTACAGGTAACAACAACTTGTGCAAAGCGGCGGAGCACACAGTGCACATTACAGAGAACAGGTATTATAAATTGGGTTAACAGGGGAAACTATATACAACTGAGCTGTTTGTGCACAGGTATGCCACAGATCTGGTTGTTGAGCCACGAACGCTCTGAACTACATACATTTACATTTTAGCTAACTTTGTACAGTTTATAACTATTTACAGATTTATGCAGCAGTATTTCAGGATGTGATTGCTTCAGTATGACATGGGCGTGTTGGAGGTGTCATTGTGGTGGGTGGGAGGGTATGCTGGGTTGTGATGTTTCACTGGACTGGTAGTAGTGTTGGAGGAACAGATGGTGCTTTATTGCCTTTCTGAATTGGGCGAGGTCAGTTATAGCTCGGATGGTGGTTGGAAGGGCATTCCAGAGTTGTAGGTGCATAAAATAGAAATGCTCTGCTCTTTGCTGCTTGGGAGCATTTTGCTATTGCAGTGGGGATTACGAGTGTGTTTGCTGCAAATGCTCTTCTGGACCTCTTTGGCGGGGTGGGGAGGATGAGGTCCGTAAGGGTGGTGGAGGATTGTTTGTTGAGGGCTTTGAAGGACATTAGTAATACTTTAAAGGTGAGCCTGCAGTGTATCGGCAGCCAGTGGAGGTGTTTTAGGATTGGGGTTATGTGGTCTCTTCTGGAGGCCCCGTGCAAGGTGCGGGCGGCAGCATTCATTGCTAGTTGCAGGGGGTTCAGAGTGTTCTTGTGTAATCCATGCAGGATAGCATTGGTGTAGTCAAAATGGGGTGTTACCAATGCTTGAAAACCGTCCGGAAATCGTCTGGTTCCAGTAGGGGTCGTAGGTGACGGATTGTTCGTATCTTGTGATAAATTGCCCTGGTGGTGTTGCCTATGTTTGCTTTCATGTCAAGTTGCTGGTCAAGGGTGATACCCACGTAGCGGATGGTGGGCTTGCTCAGGAGCTCAGCGTCTCTTACTCTTCTTGAAGTGGGGGGGGGGGTGAAAGAGTGGTTCCTGGTGATAAAGAGGACATCTGTTTTCTTAAAATTAATCCTGAGGTTCTGCGAGTAGAGCCAGTCTGTGACAGCATCAAAGCATTTTGCTAGGGTCGAGAAATCCGGCTGGTTGATTGAGAATGGTGTGAAGAGTAGTACATCATCAGCGTACACTAGGCAGGAGACATTGAAAGAATGGATGATTGAACAGATAGGTTGCATGTATCTATTGAAGAGGAGGGCCGAGAGTGATTATCCTTGGGGGACCCCCCTTGCATTTGTTGAAAAGGCTTGGAGGTTCCGGAGTCAGTTCTTACCTGCTGCCATCTCTCTGTCAGGTATGACATGAATTGGTCTGCGGATGTCTCCTCTAAGTCCCGCCTCAGTAAATTCCTGTTTCGGGGTAAGCTTCTCTTCGGGGAGGATCTGGACAAGTTAGTGAAAGATCTGGGTGAGACTAAGAGTGGCAGGCTTCCTGAGGATAAGCAGAAGCCTGTTTGCTCATTGGCTCCGATGCAGGGCCAGATTAGGGATTTCAGGCTGTTTCGATCTGTACGTTCTGCCCCTTAACAGAGGGGGTGTTTTCCTGATAGGGGCCAGCCCTTTTGAGGTTCTGGTAGGAGTTTCTTCCCCTTAGCCTCTTCGGCTCCCAAGAAATCACAATGAAGCGATGGCAAGTCAAGTGGATGTCGTTCCCATGGGCGATCGGCTACGTGATTTTTACACTGCCTGGGCCTGGATCACTTGTGACCAGTGATTTCTGGAGGTCATCAAGGAGGGATACTCCCTAGAGTTCACACAGCCCTTCAGAGAGACCTTTGTCAACTTGCCTTGCAGAGCACCCAGAAAGTGTCAGGCTGTGTGGCAAACATTGTTGCAGCTGTTAGCCCTGGGGTCAGTGGTTCAGGTACCAAGAGACCAGTACGGATGTGGTTGATACTTGATTTATTTCATAGTTTCAAAGAAAGAGGGAATCTTCTGCCCAATTTTTGACCTCAAGAGAGTGAATCTAACAGTACCTCAGCTCCATATGGAGACACTGCATTCGGTGATCATGGCATTTCAGGCAGGGGAGTGCTTGACCTCACAGAGGCTTACTTGCATATTCCCATTCAAGAAGAACATCAATAGTTTCTGTGATTTGCCCCTATAGGGCATTTTCAATTTTGGACATTGCCGTTTGGTTTGGCCATGGCCCTTTGGACTTTCACCAAGGTCATGGTGGTGGTGGCGGCCTTGAATCTTCTCCAGAAAGGAGTTTTGGTGCACCCCTACTTGGACAATTGGCTCATTCATGCAAAATCTATAGAGGAAAGCGAACGGGTCACGGAAAGAGTCATTGCTTGCCTTCAAGATCTCGGCTGAGTGGTCAACTTTGCCAAGAGTCGTCTACAGTTGACCCATGATTTGGAGTATCTGGGGGCTCGATTCCAAACCATTCTCAGCCGCATATCCCTGCCACTGGAGAGAGCGTGCAAATTACAGCAACAGATCAGATAGTTCCTCTGAATGCAGGCGCCAACAGCATGGCATTATCGGCAGGTCTTGGACCCCATGGTGGCCTTAGTCGAGCTAGCAACATGTGGCCTTTACAGAGGGCATTGTTGTGATGGTGTTAGGTGCAGTACCACCCACTCTCCAACCGCTGCCCTGTCCGGCAGGGGTGAGGAAAGTCCTTAGATAGTGGTTACAACCCGCAAAGCTTTTAGCAGGCATGCCATTGGAGACACCTCAGTAGATACCGCTCACTACAGATGCCAGTTTCTCTGGATGGGGGGGGGGGGGTGCATTGTGAAGCCAACATTGCACAAGGGCTCTGGTATCTGGAGGAGAGTGCGGCCCATCAACCGCTTGGAATTGCAGGCAGTCTTCTTAGCACTGCAGGAGTTTCAGGCCTTTCTGGAAGGGAAGGCGGTGAGAGAGTTCTCCAACAATGCCACTGCGGTGGCCTACATCAATCAGCAAGGCAGCACAAGCAACATGCAGTTAGCAAAACAGGGACCATTGATGGAATGAGCGGAGAGGCACCTGGTGGCCATCTTGGCAGCACACGTGGGTGGCAAGGAGAATATAGCAGCCAACTATCTCAGCAGAGTGTGGATCAATCCCAGCGAATGTACGCTCCACGGAGCAGTTTTTGCTCAATTGGTTTGGAGATGGGGTCCACCAATCATGGATCTCATGGTGATGTTGAAGTCGGCGAAGGCCTCTCTGCTTTACAGCAGGTGGAGGGAGCGCATGTCTGAGGTGATCGACGCGCTGGTGCAGCCGTGGCCCATGGAGGGATTGCTCTATATGTTCCCCCCCCATGGGCGCCCATAGGTCAAGTGCTGCAGAGGATTGAGGTCCATGAAGGGCTAGTGCTACTGATTGCCCCGGATTGGCCGAGGAGGCCACGGTATGCCGGTCTAGTGTGACTGGTAATCGTCCACCCATGGTGCCTACTGGTGCGAGCCAACCTGCTCTTGCAGGACCCCATCATGATGCCTCAGGTAGATCAATTCTCACATATGGCATGGCTCTTTAGAGGGCTCGGTTGACACAGCGGGATTATTTGGCCTCAGTGATTACCACCTTGTTGAAGGCCCATAGACGGTCCACTTCACTGGCGTATGTGCGGGTATGGAGAGTCTTCTACAGCTGGTGTGAAGAACGAAATCATCACCCGCTGAAGGCTGCGGTGCTAGATGTGCTTGCCTTCCTGCAGGCGGGTCTAGACAAAAAGGGTAGCATGCAGTTTGTTGCAGGTGCAGTGGCTGCCATCTCCTGTTACCAAGGAAGACCACGCGGCATCTCCCTAGGGCTGCACACAGATGTCATTTGTTTTCTTTGTGCACTGAAGCAAGTTCAGCCCCCAGTGTGATCTGTGATTCCTCCTTGGGATCTCAGTATGGTGCTGTCGGTCTTGACAGACTCTTCTTTCGAACCGCTGAGTGCTTGCTCTTTGAAGGACCTGACGCTGAAGACTGTTTTATTGGTAGCCAACTGTTCGATCAGAAGAATTTTGGAATGTCGGGCGCAATCTTGTTGGGCTCCTTTTCTCATCATGTCAAAGAAGATCATCTTGAGGCCGGTTCCTTCCTTCATTCCCAAGGTGCTCTCTTTATTTCATCTCAATCAATTGGTATCACTGCCAGTGTTTTCGGGTGCGGGGGGGGGGGGGGGGAGACAGAGGATCCTCTTCTGCACTGGTTGGATGATCGTCGCGTCCTGCAGCACTATTTGAAGAGGACACATTCCTTTCAGAAACTGGATCATCTGTTCATCTTATTTGGTGGTCCAAGATAAGGGAAGGCAGCTTCCAAAGCCTCTATTTCTTAGTGGATAAGAGAGGCTATTTCTTCGGCCTACCTTCTGCAGTGTAGACTCCTGCCTTAAGGATTGCAGGCCCATTCAACCAGAGCTCAAGCAGTGTCATGGGCAGAGTCCAGTTTGGTGCCATCCGTAGACATTTGTAAGGCGGCGACTTCGTCATCATTACATTCTTAGTGAAAAATTACCGTTTGGATATGCAGGTGGCAGGGGACACGAGGTTTGGCTCTGCAGTGCTTTAGTACTGCTATGGTACATCCCATATTTATTTATTTAGGAACCTTTTCTATACTACTGTATCTACAAGTCACAGGGGTGTACATGGAATAAATAGAACAAGAACGTTACATAGAACATAGGTAACAGTAAATAAAACTAAACAAGGTGAATATAACTATTTACATAGAGCTGAGTGGGGGATGGATGTGAACATAGTCATGTTGTGGTAGGTGGATAGTTAAGAGTCTGATCCAAATTGCTCCAGGAAGAGGAGGGTTTTTAGTTTTACGGCAGAATCCTTTTAGGTCATTGAGTGAATGTAGTTTCAGTGTGAGGAAATTCTAGATGGTGGGAGCATAGAAGGAGAAGGCTCTACTGGTAGTGATAGTGTTGGAGTGGGTGAAAGCACTTTGAACTGATAGGAGGTTGTGATTCGCTGATCTTCTCACTCTCTTGTTAAGAGGTTGTTGCAGAAGAGAGCAAAAAATGTTTGCTGAGAGGTAGTGAATGGTTTTAAATGTGGTTAGGGAGACTTTGTATTTAATCCTTATGTGGATGGGGAGCCAGTGAAGCTGTTTCAGAGTGGGGGTAATATGTTCTCATGGACCGGTGCCTGTGATTATTCTGGCTGCTGTGTTTTGCGTGAGCTGTAATGGGAGTAAAGTTGATTTTGGGAGCCCCTGGTACATTATGTTTGCTTAGTCCAGAATGGGGTGATGAGGGCTTGGCAGATGCTTCTGAAGCCATTGTGATCCAGTAGGGGGCGAAGGTGTCAGAATGTTCTCATCCGGAAGTAAGCAGCCTTAGTGACTTGTTTGAGGTTGTGGTGGAAGCACAATTGTTGATTCAGGGTTATGCCAAGATATTTTACTTGTTCTTTAACTTGTAAGATTAAGTTGGCCGGTTTAACTGTGGCTGGAGGAGTGAAGGAGGGGAGCTTGGTTATGTGAACAACTGTTTTGTGCATGCTGTGGTTGTTGAGCCATTGGATGATAGATTCTAGGCATTGGCTAATAGTGGAGTAGTCTGGATTGGTGGTGGGGAGTGGAGTGTAGATTAGTATGTCATCTGCATATAGCTGATAGAGGATTTTGTGATTCTGTATGATTTTACATAGGGACTGGATGAAGATGTTAAAAAGCAGTGATGATAATGTGAAGCCGAGGTAATCCTTGTAATAGTTCAAAAGGTTTCATTTCTAATTCTGACTTGTTGGGATCGCTTGGATAGGTATGATCGAAACCACTGTAGTTTTGTACCTCTGAGACCAACCACGAGATTACTTGGGTGTGGGAGACAGAGTCAAAAGCTGCAAAGACGTCGAGAAATATGAGAATGAATCCTTGAGTGATTTATGTGTACCTCTGATGAAAGTATCTAGGAGGAAAGTCAGAAGCATTTTGGTGCTGTGGAAAGGCTCAAATCCGTATTGACTGTCAAGGGGGGGGGGGTGGGTATCTATATAATCCTGAGTCTGAAACTGCATTGCCTTTTTGATTTTAGCTAGGGAGGGGATATTGGAAATAGGGTCGATAAGATGATAGTGCTGAAGTATCTTCTGAAGGGTTTTTAGTATGGGTCTGATGGAGGCTTGCTTGAGGGCAGCTGGCATAAAACCCAGTGTCAGTGATGATTGAACAATGTGCAGAATGGTTGGGGTGTGATCTTGTTTGGCTATTTTAATCCAGGAGAATGGGCAGAGGTCAAATGAGGTGGTGCAGTTGAGGTTTGTTATAATATCTATCAACTCCCAGGTGGACAGCTGTCTGAAGGATAACCAGGTTGTTGCATTTGTGGTGTCGGCAAGTCAATGAAAGCAAGGGGCTGAGGTATAGTAGCTAATTGCTTTGCTTGGAGAAATTGTACCATTTCATTTGGTGTGGCAGTAGGATTGGAATTTGTACTGGTTGGGGTCTTGAGCAGATTCAGGGCTATGTTGAAAAGCTCTCTATAGCAGGTGAGAGAGGCATTAAGTCGGTTGGACTGATGTTCCTTTTTCTTAAGAAGAGTGAGTGTGCAGTAGTTCACTAGGGCACTTGTATAAGCTAAGTGATTAGATGGATTTCTATATTGTCTCCATCTCCGCTCCAATTGCTGAGCTTGTTTTTTAATGTTTTTTTGTTGACTGAACCAGGGTGTATGGTGTGGTCTCTTCATTGTGGAGGTGTTGTCTTGAATGATGGCATATGAAGATTTGTTTGTGTTCCATTTGGATATGAAGGCATCAAGGTTGGATGGGTTATTCTGAAGTATGGGCAGGATGCTGCTAATGAATACGTCTTTATCAAATGCCCTAAATCTCTGTGAGTTGGTTGAGGGAGATTTAAGGGTGGCAGTTTTAGGGGAGCTTGGGAGGTGGAAGGTAATTAGGTTATGGTCAGACTAAGGTACTGAAGTGACTTGGGTCATGGTGGAAAGACTTTGATGTAGCCAGGTGGCTGGTGTGAAAATGAGGTCAAGCGTGCCTCCCCTGCTTGTGCATTGATGCCATGATGATCTGGTTGAGCTGGAGCACTTCCAATGCTTGGAGGAAAGGAGTGGTTTGTTAAGTAAGGTGGGAAGGATGAGGTCACCCAGGAAAATAAACCACTTGTTTTTGTGGTGCTCTGAGCATGCTGCTTCGATGAATGGTGAGAGGTCACTGGGTCCTGCTGTTGGTGCTCTGTATGTTAGGCAGAGAGATAAATGGGGGTTGCTTATGGTTATGATATCCAAAATGGTGTTTGAGCTGGAACTAGTGATTTTGAAGTTGAGGTCTTCCTTGGCTATTATGAGTACCTCTCCTCCCCTTTTGTGTGCTCTTGGTTGGTGAAAGAGATGGTAAGAGGGGATGGTAAGTTGGTTTAGTAGGACTGTGTCGCTCTCCTCAAGCCAGAATTCTGTTATACAGAATGTCAATATGATTTTCCTATGTAGTCTGTCAGGATGGGGCTCTTTTTACGGATGGATCTGCTGTTTATGAGGACACATCTGAGCGGCTGGGTGATAAAAGATATATTGGAAGTAGTGGGAGGTACGTGGGAGTGCTATATCTTGAGTAGGTTGTGGGCGTTTCTAGTTCGAGGCTTGCGAATGATGGGTTGGAGCCTGTTGTTGAAAGAGTGATGAATGATGGAATTGTGTGATATTTAGCACTGTACACAGGGTTTGCTCTCATACTCTTGACAACAGCACATAATGCCCTCCTCACCCCCCAGTACCTCCTTCACATCCTTCGCAAGTACCATAGAGCACTCACTCCCCCCCCCCGACACCTCATACCCATACAAACCTCTTCCCACATTACTCCCGTCTCCACCACCCCTGATAACACCACCACAGTTACTCCGATGCACACTGATCAATCCCAGGTCAGTGAGAAATGAAATAAAATCCAGACCATCACTGACCTGTTCACAACACACTAATTAGACAGTGGCTCTCAGACACTGATAATGTCCTCAACCAGCTAAAAATAGAAGGCTACTAATTGCTCCACTGTCCAAGAAACAGGAGAGGGGGAGAGGTATTGCTGTTCACTAAAACGCATCTACACTTCAGCCCCCTATCATCAGGGAACACCAATGAAATGGACTCATTGCCATCACGAATATCCATATGTGCCATCATTCTCAGCTCCCAAACTCCCACCCTAACCTCCAACAACCTATCCAGCATAATAGAAAATATCATAGAAAACTCCAAAACCAAGAAGGACCTTCTCATCCTGAGAGACTTCAACCTCCCTTCCTTACCTATCAACGTAGCAGACACCTTCCTCTCAGCCATGGAATCGATGGACCTCACCCAACATGTAACATCGCCCACGCACAACAAAGGCAACCCCCTTGACCTAATCTTTACCCCCACCCTCCCAATCCATACCAGCCCCCCCACTACAAACCCACCCAATGCCATGGACCAACCACAACCTCATCACCTTCTGTCTACCCCTAAAGTCCCCAATAACTCAGAACAGCAACAGACAGCGAGACATTTCAGACCATTCAACAAAGACGCCTTCCTGGAGTAAACCATACCAAGCGTAAAGATGGACACATCAGACACAACAATACTAACAGACAATTGGAGCAAAGTACTTGGAGATGCAGCTAGACTACCACCCAATCAACACAACCTACTCAAAAAAGCAGCACATCTGTAAAACTCCCTGGTACTCCCATGCTCTATGCCGACTAAAAACCAAACGAAGACAGCTAGAGCGGAAATGGTGAAAGACCACCCAGATCGAAGACCGAAACAATTACCTAGCACTACTTCAGAATTACCACGCAACCACAGATAAAGCCAAGAAGGACTATCATACAAAGATCATCAATAACTCTATCAGTCACCTAGTCAGGCGCCTCACAGAATCACCCACCAGCCACAACCAACACCTGCCATCAGCCATAAACAACTAACAGCACACTACAAACAGCTTCACCCCCACCAGGACATCACCTCTTCCCATCTCATCACTACTGTTCCTAACACCACTTTCTGGTCCACCTTTCGTATGATCTCTAGCAAAGAGATCAAGAGAATTCTGGCAATGCTTAACATTTCCAACTCACCACTTGACCCATGCCCACCAACTGGATCAAGGCTGCAAAGAACAAATTCTACCCAATCCTCACCAAAATATCAAATGAAATACTACAACAAGGGAATAATGCCAAATTGTCTCACGCTATCCTCTATCTGTCCCACCTTAAAGAAACCAAGCCTTGATCCTACAAACCCCGCGTCATACCGACCCATCACCAGCCTCCCCTTCCTGGCCCAAGTCATTGAGAAAGCCGTACTGCTCCAGCTTCAAGACCACATTGATGAAAACTGCTTACTTGATCCACAACAGCACGGTTTCTACCCACTGCATGAAGTAGAAACCCTGATGATCAGTCTCATCAACACACTGACCCAAGGAATGCATGACCACTTAAAAGCCTACCCCCTGATACTTCTGAATATCTATCTCTGCAGTGTTCAATTCAGTCAACACAGCACGCTCCTACAGCAGCTACAATTATATGGAATCCAAGATACAATTTTCGAATGGTTTCAGTCCTACCTCACTGACAGACGACAATGGATAAAACTGGGTATGAGCACATCCAAACCATACCACCAAATGCAAGGAGTACCCCAAGGCTCCACACTATCTGCATCTCTCTTCATCTTATATCTCCAACCCCTCTGATTGATCATTAAAAAGCACAACATTCATTTCCACTTATATGCCGATGACATCATGCTGTACTGCCCACTTCACACAAAACTGACATACAAACAAATTAAAAACTGCTTCACAGATGTCTCCTACTGACTTACAGCAAATAACCTATCAATCAACTACAAAAAGACTGAAGTTCTGTTCGTTACATGGGACAACTCATTCACCCCTCCAACCACAAAAACACTAAACAATATTCAGATAAATGTTAAACCAGAGCTGAAATAACTCAAGATCATCCTCAACCAAAAACTCTCATTCAAACCTCAAGTAACGAGGACAGCCAGAACAATATATTTCAAAACAAAGATCCTGCAATAACTCCATCCCCTCCTCAAACCAACAGATTTCAGATCAGCACTTCAATCCCTCACTCTCCCTCATGCAGACTACTGCAACAGTATCTACTAGAGCCTCCTTCATACCACCCTCCTCCCCCTTCAAACTGCTCTACGCACTGCTGCATGTACAATCCAAGGAGCTGCTAAACATGACCACATCACCCCCATCCTAACACAGCTCCACTGGCTACCTCTCCCCAGCAGAATTAAATAAAAATCCTTACTCCTTACACGCAAAGCACTACACTCCCACTGGGCTACACATCTCCAATCCCTCCTCCAGAAATTCAATACAAACAGACCACGAAGAGCAGTTACAATCAACAAATTTACCATACCGCAGTCCAACACAAAATTCAACCAACAAATTTTCTGCAGAGCTTTTGAACTCTATGCACTGTCCTTTTGGAACTCTGCCAGACACAATAAAGAATATCACCTACCTCCCCTTCTTCCGCAAACACCTGAAAACCCTATTATTCTCTGAACATTTTGGCACACTACCTAACACCCCCTCTGACGTGACACCAACAAGACAGAATCTGCACTTGTAAATAGTTAAAGAATGTACCACCTGTGTATAGCTCTCCTATAGTAAATAGTTCAATGATTGCAAATCGTTTGCTGTTATATATACCGTACTATGAAACCAAAGTGTTATTTGTTCCAAGTAATTGTGTTACTTGCTATCCAAGATGTTATTTTTTCTATGTAAATGAAGTTCTGTTCACTGTAGACCGCTTTGACATGGTGAAAAACAGTATATGAGCCTAGCTAAATAAAGTAAAATTTTGTACTGAGACCTGTACCGGGACTGGACTGTGGAGGGCCAGTAAGGAAGGCAAAATTAGATCTTACCTGCCAATTGATGTTCCTGGAGTTCCTCCAGTCCAGTCCCGGAAATCCTCTCCTTCCTTTTCATGGATCTGTAGCTATGGCGGTCCCGGGCCTGAATAAATTCATCTTGGTGTTTTGGTTCGGACATTGGACTGGAAAAAAACAGTTGTAACAGAAGATAAGATTATTTAGTGTTCCGTGCTAAAAAGCATATGCACAGCGTTCCCATTACAGCGGTGGCCAGAGTGACGAATTGCCTTTTGCTTATCGCAGGTGAGCACTTCTTTACCTAGGGGCAGCTGGTTTTGTTCTTTTACGATTCAGAGGGATAAGACGGTGTATGCAAACTGGAACCATTTTTCTTTATAGCAAAGTTCTTATTTGTTGCTTCTGTGAGTCTGCTTTGTCAATAGGATATTGGAGGCTGGAGGGAGGTGCCAGCTACTTATCCATGGTGATGTCATAAATTATGACATGCTCAGTCTCCAAGCTGCTGGTGGGGTGTGAAAACCCATATGTACCAGGACTGGACTGGAGGAACTCAAGGAACATCATTTAGCAGGTAAGGTCTAATTTCACCTTGCCTTAGAAGAAAGGCCTGGAAATCTACTGCCAAGAAAACCCAGGGGCTGCTGGGTTGCCAGGAGTACTCTGAAGATCTGAGATTTGCAGTTGGGATAGAGAGAGTGAGAAGGTTTGAGATGTTCTGTAGGCTGGATATGATGACCAAGCAGCACCTTTGGCAGTTATTACAGCTGTGACTCTGTTGGAATAAGTCTCTACCGACTTTGCATGCCTGGATTTCATTTGTCACAGGTTAGTGCGTTTTTCCTGGCCAGGCCAAGTGAGTTTGACGTTGCGGGGGTCGTCTTCCCCACCATGGCCTCTGTCATTGGCTTCAAGCTGTGCAACCGCTGCGCACACATGCACTATGCTATGATGGATCTGCACGACTGTTGCCTTCGATGCCTCGAGCCAGATCATGATCCCTTGGTCTGCAGCATTTGTAAGCAGAGGACTCTCAAGGCCCTTAAGAGCCATCAGCATGAGTCCATCTTCCACAAAGTTGACTTGGCCCCGGGGAATGCTATTAGCCCAACCTTTTCTACCTCAGGGCAGGAAGTGGCAGATGGCGCTGTGGGTAAGGAGATTCAGCCGGCCAAAGAATCTGGCATCCGTGCTGTGGCCCTCTCCCCGTCTTCTAGGGGGATCAATGGTGACTATGTCTGCGAGTGTGGGGGGGGGGGGTCATTTCCATGTGGAGAGCTTTCAGAGTCCAGATTGTCTTCCCTGGAATTATTTCCCTTTGCAGCAGGCCTGGTCAATCTCCCTCCCTCCCTCCCAACTGAAAGCTTTCCAAAAGCCAGCAGCCCTCATTTCCCAACTCTGCCCTGTTGGGCAGGCACTTATACCTGGCGCAGAATTTGCCCAATGTCCACAAACCCAGAACCCTTCACAGTCTGATAATATCCAAAGAAACCAAAGCAAAAAGAAAAGTAAAATGTTGCTACTTTCTGGTCTATGAATATAGTGCCCCTTGATATCACCAATGATTGCAATTGTGTTGTCTCGGGCCATGTTTCTTCTTGTAGCTGAGGTATGTCAGGCCGATCATTGCAACCTGAAACATTTCTGTGGTTAGAAGTACACCCTGATCCCCAAGCAGGGAGGCACATCCATAATTTCTTGTAGTACTGCCTGATCGAGCTTTCAACAATGTTCAGCTGATGGTCTCAGAAGTAAGCCTTCAAGCTGCCAGCATATCTGATAAGTAAAAATGTGGTGAAATCGCAATTGGTGCTCTAGGCAACATGAACTGTGGCCCTCCTGCTAGTCCACACAAAAATGAAATTATCTTATGTTCCATCTTCTGTCATAATAAAGTCAGTGAATAGTAAAAAAAAATCCCCTCCCCGCCCACCCCCCCCCCCCCCGAACAGTAATTAACAAAATAAGCAGAGTACCACTAACCAAGTCATGCATTCTCTGCTGGCATCCCAGTTTCTTCTCCAGGAGAGTTTCATTCTGGCCACCAACATGGATCTATATTAACTACATTATCCTGTGAAGGGCTTCCTGGTTGGCAAGAAAGGTCTGCAGCAACCGAGGCGTGATGAAATTAGTATAAAGCTTGAGCCTCGCTAGAAGAAAAGCATGATGTATTTAAGATCACTTTGCTGAAGTTGTCTATTTGCCTCAGGAAAGGCTTGTCTGTGTTTTTGAACAGCAGTCCTGAAATGAGCATATTCTCTGTTGTTGATATTGCAACTCCACAAATTTGTGGGACGCTTCCAAAATCTTAACTTTCTTCTGAAACTTGTGAAGCCAAACGATGAAGGCTCGCGGCTTACTGTTGAGGCTTGGATCTGGTGTTAATCTACGATGTGCTAGGTCAATTTTAAGCTTACCCCCTTTAGTCTCAAGCTTCAGTAGCTCAGGAAGTTGTGTTGCCACAAAGCATACAGTGTCATTACCTTCGTAATTTTAGGCAAGCAAGCAATAAATATAGTTGTGGTCAACATTATTGGCACCCTTGCATTTTAGGTATGTTGTGTACAATATCTTAAGAAATAATTGCAAATATTCCAACTGTATGTCATCATAATATTTTAACAGTATGTTCAAAGGTATACAACAAAAAAAGGGATGTCTATGCAAATTAGACATAGTAATTTCGGAGAAAAAAAAATATGACCTGGACAAGAATGGTACCCTTCACTAATATTTTGTTGCACAACCCTTGGCAGTGACGTTTCTTGTAACCATCTATAGGTTTTGTGCATCTGTCTGCTGGTAGTTTCTCTCACTCTTCAACCGCCATTGGATCCAGCTCATGAATGTTTCCAGGATTCCTTTTACCATTGGCAGACTTCAGCTTTTTCCAAAAGTTCTCGATTGCATTGAGATCAGGACTCATTGTCCAGTTTAAAACAGTCCATTTGTTCCTTTTTAACTATTCTTTTATACTTTTGGATGTATGTTTTGGGTCACTGTCCTGCTGGAGGACCCATGACCTTCGACCTAGACTTAGCTTTCTGACACTAGGTAGCACATTTTGCTCCAAAATTCCTTGGTAGTCCTCTGACTTCATGATTCCTTTAACATGTTCCAAGCCTTCAGTTCCTGAGGAGGCATAACAGCCCCACAACATTATGGAATCTCCACCATATTTAACTGTAGGAAGGTTTTTTTTTTCCTTATTAGCTTAATTTCTTTGCCTGTGAATATATCACTGGTCTGCATTGCCAAAGAGCTCAAGTTTGATTTCATCTGTCCACAGAACATTTTCCCAGAAGGATTGTGGTTTCTCAAGGTGGGTTGAGGCAAAGATCAGACGTGCCTTTTTATGTCTTTGAGCAATCAGGTCCTCCTTGGCCTTCACCCATAAAGTCCTTCTTTGTTTAGTGCATGGCGTATGTTCCGGGTTGAAACTACCACTCCAGATTGCTCCAAGTCAGCCTTAAGCTCTTTGGATGTTGTACATGGTGTATTTCAAACAGTTAGCACTAACCTTCAAAGACTTCTTGGAATACTTTTCCTCTTTCCACCACATTCTTGGAGGTTCTTGACAGTTCCATGAGCAGAAAGCATCTTAATAATCTTGCTAATTGTAGACACAGGAATCCCAAGATTTTTGGAGATGGTCCATACTTCTTTGAAGTTTGGTGATAATGGCTTTTCTGATGGTCTCAGGCAGCTCTCTTGTCACCATTGTGAAAATGGAACAGGAAGTGAATGTGGCCATTTTAAACATTAGAGCCATCATTCATTGGTTGATTCAAGTCACGTGAGTACTGACAATTGATCACAAGTGTGTCTAATTTTAATGCAGTGGGCACGTGATGGTTCTGTTCAAACTGATTTGAATTGTTCATAAAGGTGCCAGCAATCGAACCCGCTTTTGGATCGTGATTCGCTTAGTCTCCTATGTGTTTTCTTATGATTCTCCTATATGTATCCTTGTCCTAAGCTGTTGTGTTGTCTGTCTTGACTAGATTTTGTAAGCTATGATGAGCAAGAACAGTCTTTTTACATGTGTCTGTACAGCACTGCGTTCACCTTGTAGCGCTATACAAATGATCAGTAGCAGTAGTAGTAATCTTGTCCCAGCAATGTCCCAGTTTTTATACTAACTTCCTTTTTTAATTGGTTTTGTTTTATTAGTTTTTTATTTGTCAAAATGTGTGTATATATAGTCCAAAACTATTTCAATGGCTAATTTTTTTTATAAGAAGATAGTGAACATAAAGGCATTGAATTGCAAGGGTGCCAATAATGTTGACCACAACTGTATATTGTTTCAGCAGCTCTTATTTTCACAATATTCTGGCCTCTCCTCCACTACTTTCATTTTTCTTTCCATTGTTTGTTTTATTTCTGTAAGTAGACAGTGTCCTCGAGCTCGCTTATACGTCTCTTCATTCCTCCGATCTCTCCTTGTATCATCTTTGCACGAGCATGAACTAAGCAACTTAAATTCAAGCTTTTAGTGAATTTCAACACTCCTTGTTGGTTGCTGAGTCGTTTATGTCCCAATTTTTACCTGCCTGACGAACCCTGTCTGTGGGGGTGCAGTATTTTTTCCTTGCCCCAAAATAATCTCACCGGGCATTTTCCGGACTGCCTTATCTGCCCCCTTCTTAGGAGCAGATCCTTTCAGTGTCTCTTTCGACATAACAAGGATAGGCAAAATCTCCACAAAAAATTACTTTAATCCTGAGAAGAAGTGGGAGCTTGTCCAGCCTACTGCTTAACCTTTGGCACATCATGTAACTTCAGAAAGTCTCTTTTATTCAAGTGCATTCTCTTTGAGAACTGGCATGAGAAATCAAACTAAGAATGCTTTTGCCTGACTTATTTCTAATATTAATCCTGTAATTCCACCCGGGCTCTTATCATAACAAGATCATATACATTTGTTACAGACTCCACTCCATCTTGAGTCCACTGATCCTTCTGTTGAGAGAGGTGAAATACCTTTCTGTAGGGCACAGAGGTAGAACTATTTCCAATGGAGAAATCCAGGACTGGATTCTACTTTGGTTGCTTCTTAATCTCAAGTCAGAAGGCATGAGACCCATATTGAAACTCAACTCCCACCTGGCAAAGAAAGGTTTATGATGAACTTGTTCCAAATGATCATTCCTCTGATAGACTAGACAGATCGGTTATGCTCACTTTGGAGACTGAGGATGAGCACAGGGCAGAGTTGGAAATCCAACAGTACTCCTCAGCCCCTAAGGAAGTAGTGACAGTGCTCGTGCACTGTATTCTGCAGAGAGTGCAGATGAGAATGTGGGAAAACCCCCTCACTTTACCTCCCATTAGTAGACAGCTGGACTGTATGTACAGAGTTCAAAAGGCTCTTGGGTTTGAGAAGCCTCAACTTCCCCACCATTCTCTGGTGGTCGAATCCTCCCTAAAGAGGATCGAGACTACCAAGACTCAATCCTCTGCACCCCCAGGGAGGGAACTCAGACATTAGATTCTTTTGGGAAGCAGTGTTTCCAGAGTTCCATGCTTGTCGCCTGAGTGGCCTCTTACCAGCTCTGCATAGGCGTGCTCTTGAAGGACATCATTTTTGACCTAGCTGACCTGGCACAATTTCTGTCCCTGAGAAATTGGAGCCTTATCATGCCTATGGCAAGGACTGTTTCAAGTTCATGGTGCGGGCTACGTATGACATATTTGAGACAGCATCCATTTCAGGCATGGGTAAGTTACCTACAACATTTTCATTAAAGACAGAAGCAAATAATTTATTCAATCTCTTCACTATGACCTTGACCTCCCTTAGCACCCCTTTTACTCCTCTATCATCCAAAGGTCTAACTGACTCTGTGAGATTCATTTTTCAGGTTCATTTATAGCAAAACCCCTGTGAGATTTTGCTATGAATGAACCTGAAAAAGGTTTTATTATGCATTTTTGCTTCCATGGCAAACTTCTTTTCAAATTCTTTGCCTGCTTATCTAATTTTCCAGTGCTTATGTTGTTTCCCATGTTCGTCATTTGGCTCCTTTTTCCATTTCCTGAAAGATGCTTTTTTGGTGACAACAGCCTCTCTGACCTCAATTTTATACCATGCTGGCAGTTTGTTGGCCTTCCTTCCACTTTTCTTAAAACGTGGAATACATCTTGTCTGGGCTTCCAAGATAGTATTTTTAAATAACGCTCATGCTCGATGTCAATCTTTAACTTTTGCAGCTGCTCCTCTTAGTTTTTTTTCTTAACTATTTTCCTTATTTTATCATAGTCTCCCTTTTGAAAGTTAAAAGTTAGTACTGTGGATTTCCTTGCCATCCTTCTTCCATTTATTAAATCAAACACGATCATGCTAGTCAAGAATAGCTTCCCCTCTTGTCTGTTCATGAACCTGCTGCTCCAAGAAGCAGAAGTAGGTTCTGTTGTATAAAATGTGATTTCAATTATGGATATTAATGGTGGAAACCGTTTAGAAGTGACCCTGTGGTCAGTTTTGGCAGGATCTAAGATTTTAATACAAATAAAGATTACCCTGAAGGGTTAGAAGATTTGAACAAGCTTTTATACAGAGTTTGTTCAACACCTAGTCTAGTCATCTGTCTTCTCTGTTTGCTTCTGGATTTCCTTATTGGAATGGGCCTTGCAATTAACAGTGGCTTATCCTAAACTATGGGAATTCCCATAAGTGTGGATGATTTCATCATGCCTTTTGGAGTTGCTTACCTATAATAGCGGTTCTCTATGAGACACTCCTACCCACCATCCTTTAGGGTTGATTCCCAAGCTTTGTAAGAGACTCCCCACCCCCCCCCCCCCCCCCCCCCCGCTCCCTGTTTCTGGAAAGCAACTACGCTAGCTGTAGTACAAGAAGACCAAGTGCTTTGTTCTAGATCACCCAAGGAATTGATGGCATGAGTTCTGAAATTTTCCTGTAATCAAAACTGGAATCAAACTGTTCCCTCTTTATGGTGTCACTATTCAAACTGTCCACAGGTTTTTAACCTCATTTCAAAATGCTAGTATGCATGTACTTTGCTTTAAAGCCACATGCAGATAAAAACTGGGTATTTGCACCTACTACTTTTATGGGTACATTTGCATGGAAAATGTCTGGAAAGTTTAAAATGCAATTTATGTGAGTACTTTTCAACTTGCAATCTAGATAAGCCTCCTGTCAATGCAGCTAAAGTATTTTATTGTTCTACAGTGCACATGCTTTTAGTTGCATTGAGGGATGGTGATTTTTAGATAGCCAATTTAACTTATAAATCACTTTGAAAATTGTCCTCACCATTTACTGCTTAGAATTTACATAACATTTAGATTCTGTTGATTTAATTATTAGTATTTCACATTTTTAGGAGTCTAATCTTTTTTGCTACCTATTGCCCACTTTCTGCAGGAGAAAGACCTTTCATGTGTGAAACTTGTGGAAAAAGTTTTGCCTCCAAGGAGTATCTGAAACATCATAACAGAATACATACTGGATCCAAACCATTTAAATGTGAAATCTGCTTTAGAACATTTGCACAGAGGAATTCTCTTTACCAGCACAATAAAGTTCATACAGGTAGGAAGAAGAAATTGCTGGGAGAAGGCTAATTTTCAAGTTGTAGTACTCATTAATGAGACAATATTGAGGGGTAATTGCTAACGTACATTAAGGGAATAATGCATGTTTTGCCCAAATAACCTGTGTTAAATAGCAGAATCATGCATTATTTGCCCAGAATGGAGGTAAAGAGTAGTTACCTGTAACAGGTGTTCTCCAGGAGCAGCAGGAATCAGTCCTCACATATGGGTGACGTCGGCACCGACGGAGCCCCCATGCGGAGCATTTCCCCAGCTTTCAAAGAAAGCCTTTGGGAATGCAGCGTGCATGCGCGGTCCCCTTCCCGCCCAAGGGTGCCATCTTGCTCAGTCTGATGACATAGCTAAAAGACAGCAAAAAAACAAACAAAATGAAAGATATGACCTCAACTCCCAGGGGAGGAGGGGAGGGTTGTGAGGACTGATTCCTGCTGCTCCTGGAGAACCTTTGTTACAGGTGAGTAACTACTCTTTCTCCAGGACCAAGCAGGAAGTCAGTCCTCACATATGGGACTCACCAGCTTCAGGCTACCGGAGACCCAAAGCTGAACAATGAGCTCCCTCTAGAGCCCCAGCACGCGTGGAAGAATCTTCTCTGAGAACACCCCCGTACGGTAGCCCAACACCAGGGCCCGGAGCGTAGGAATTGCCTATACATCAAAGAGATTACGGAGTACCGCCTGTCTGAAAGCACGGTCCCTGCGGGACTCCCTCTCGCAGTAGTGAGCCGCAAAGGTCTGGCTTGAAGACCAAGTAGCGGCCCGGCAGATGTCTGCCAACGGAACAGAGCAGAGATGAGCTACTGACGCAGCCTTTGCCCTGACACGGTGGGCCGTGACTCGACCCTGCAAGGATAGGCCGGCTGCTCTGTACGCCCAGGCGATACAGTCTGCCACCCAGATGGACAAGGTATGGTTGGATACAGGTAACCCCAGCTTATTAGGGTCAAAAGATACGAAGAGCTGAACAGCCCTTCGGTGTCCCTGCGTACGGTCAAGGTAGAAGGACAACGCCCTCCTACAGTCCAGGGTATGCAAGACCATTTCAGCCTGGCTGGCATGTGGCTTGGGAAAGAAAGTAGGAAGAACCACCTCCTGATTGAGATGGAAGGAGGAGACAACCTTTGGAAGGAACTTTGGGTGAGTCCATAAGACCACCCTGTTCCTATAGAACCTTGTGTATGGTGGCCCTGAGACCAGAGCTTGTAGCTCACTGACTCGCCTGGCTGAGGTAAGAGCTACCAAAAACAACACCTTCCAGGAAAGAAAGCGTAAAGGACAAGTAGCCATAGGCTCAAATGGTGGACAAGTAAGTTGTTGCAAGACCACATTCAAATCCCACTCAGGTGCAGGTGGACGAATCGGAGGCTTGAGCCAAAGGAGGCCTCTGAGGAAGCGGGCCACTAAAGGGTGGCCTGACAGAGAGTAACCCTCCACCGGTGAGTGGTGCGCTGACAGAGCACTGAGGTGGACCCGAACAGAGTTGGATTTAAGGCCCAGGTCGGACAGGTGAAGCAAATATTGCAGTACCACTGGCACCAGGCACGAAAAAGGATCCTCCTTGTGTTGAGCACACCAGGTGGAGAACCTACGCCACTTGAGGGCATAAGATTTTCTAGTGGTGTGCCTCCTAGAGGCCAAGACCACCTCCTCCACCTCCCTAGGTAGCAGTAAGGGAGCTAGAACTAGCCTTTCAGCATCCAGGCCATCAGATTGAGGGACTGGAGGTTGGGGTGCAAGAGAGATCCCTGATCCTGAGATAGGAGATCGGGTTGCACCCCCAGAGGGAGTGGAGTGTCCACAGCCAACTGCAGAAGGAGTGGAAACCACGGTTGCCTCGGCCATCTGGGGGCCACCAGGATCACCAAGGCCTTGTCCCGAAGCACCTTGAAAAGGGTCCGGGCCATTAGAGGCGTGGGAGGAAACGCATACAGTAGGCCCGTAGACCAAGAGATTAGAAACGCATCTGCTGCTATTCTCAGAGGATGCGATTGTCTGGAGCAGAACCTGGGTAGTTGATGGTTGAGTGGACTTGCAAAGAGATCGATGGTTGGCAGACCCCATCTTAGGAAGATCCGCTGGACCACCAGAGGATTCAGCTGCCATTTGTGTTGCTGCAGAATCCTGCTCAACCTGTCTGCTAAGTAATTCTCTTGGCCGAGCAGATAAACCGCCTTGAGAAGCATGCCCTGTTGGACTGCCCATGAGCACAGGGCTTGAGCCTCCTGACACAGAAGTCGGGATCCTGTGCCTCCTTGTTTGTTCACATAGAACATGGTGACTTGATTGTCTGTCTGAACCAGAACAGACTGGTGAGAGAGGGCATGAGAAAGTTTGGAGAGCCAAGCGGATAACTCTCAGCTCCAAGAGGTTGATCTGCTGTGCGGCCTCCCAAGGGGACCAGAGGCCTTGGGTGCATGCCCCCTGGCAATGTGCACCCCAACCCTGAAGAGAAGCATCTGTTGTCAGTACTTGTGTATGTGGTGGTGGCTGAAAAGGCACTCCGCGCACTAGATTCAGGAGATGCAGCCAGCATTGCAGGGAGACTGCCAGCAGTTTGGACACCCTTACTTTGTCTCTCAAGTGTCCTGTGGCATGCAGCCACTGAGTTCTGAGGCCCCACTGAGCAGGCCTCATGTGCAGACGGGCATTTGGAGTAACATGGACCGTGGATGCCATGTGGCCTAATAGTCTCAGGAATTGCCTGGCGGAAACCAGAAAATTGCTGTGGAACTGTCTGGCCAAGTCTATCAGTCTACAGGCCCCGTCTACAGGCAGATAAGCCTTTGCCTGAAGGGTATCCAGTCTTGCCCCTATGAAGTCTGTGTTCTGTGAGGGGTGCAAAGTGGACTTTGCGACGTTTATGACAAACCCCAGATGTTGTAGAAGGCAGACAGAGTGCGGAGGGTGACCTGTCTGGTTTCCTGTGGTGACTGACCCCTGATGAGCCAGTCATCCAGGTATGGAAAGACAAATATGCCCTGGACTCTGAGATAGGCCGCTACCACCGCCAGGCATTTTGTGAAAACCCTGGGTGCGGAGGTTAGGCCAAATGGAAGTACTCTGTACTGAAAATGATTTCCTCCCACTACAAATCTGAGATATTGTCTGTGGTCTGGATGAATGAGGATGTGAGTATAAGCATCCTTTAGGTCTAAGGAGCATAGCCAATCTCCCTGCTGGAGGTAGGGCAGCAGTATTCCAAGGGTAAGCATCTTGAACTTTTCCCTCACCAGGAACTTGTTGAGATTTTGCAAGTCGAGGATGGGCCTGAGGCCTCCTGTCCTTTTTGGTACCAGAAAGTACCTGGAATAGAAGCCTTGCCCTTTCAGGTGGTGGGGCACTGGTTCCACCGCCTGCTACTTTAGAAGACTTGTCAACTCCTGAAGGAGTAAGTTCCTGTGCAGAGGGAGTCTTGAAGGCTCCCCTGGAAAGTAGGAGGGGGGTAACTGGTTGAAGTGGAGCAAATAGCCCTTTTGAACTATGCTGAGCACCCAGGTATCCCCTGTTATGGCTGATCACCTGTGGGCGTACAGGGTCAGCCGGCCTCCTGTGCTGAGAGGGGCCAGCTGAGGAGGAGAGGCTATGCCACTGGAGTCAAATCCCCGCTCCCTGCTGTGCAGGAGCCGGAGCTGGTGGCTTGGGGGTTTTCTGCCTACGGGGCCCATGTCCCTGCCCCTTGGCCTGCTGAACCTGTTGGGGAACTGTGGAGGCCTGGTATTTGAGGGTAAGATTTGTAGGTAGAGGACTTCCTCGGGTAAAATGACTTTTTCCCCGAGCCCTTCTTCTTTTGAGAAGGGTCAGAGGTCTTCCTGGACAGCCTTGTCCTGGTGAGAGTCTCGGACTCGAGTTCTGCAGCCTTTTCAGCCATGGGCTTGACAAAGAGGTTTTAACCTCGGCAAGGGACATCAACCAACTTGTCCTGCACCCATGGCTCGAGGTCCGATGACTGTAGCCAGGCCTGACGGCGTCCACCGATGCCGGCCGCGGCTACTCGGGCCGAAGCCTCGAAACCATCATAGGCTGCTCCAGATATAAACTTCGAGCACTCCCGGATCCCAGATGACAAGGCTGTGAACCTCTGCAAAGGTTCCTCGGAGAGACCAGCAGAGAACCCGGCAATCTCCTTTGCCAGGTCTCGTAGGTACATGCCCATGTACAGCTGGTAAGTCTGGACACGGCAAGCAAGCATAGAGCCCTGGAAGCAGTTTCTACCGAGGGCATCCAGGTTCCGGGCTTCCCTGCCTGGAGGCACCGAGGAGTGCATCTTCAGACGATGCATGGCTGATTCCACAACCATGGAGTGGTGCGGCAGCTGTGCCTTCTGGAACCCAGGGCTCTTGCGGACTCGACAAATGGAATTGACCCGCTTGCTAAGAACCGGCGTAGAGGCCGGCGCCTCCCACATGCGGAAGAGCAACCATTCCAGCATCGGAGGAACTGGTACAGTAAAGGCCTCCTTGGGAGGAGAGTTATACTGCAGTGCCTCGAGCTCATAAGAACATAAGATATGTCATACTGGGTCAGACCAAGGTCCATCAAGCCCAGTATCCTGTTTCCAACAGTGGCCAGTCTAGGTCATACGCACCTAGCCGTTTCCCCAAAAGAGACAGTTCCGCAATGCTTGAACTGGGTCAAGCATTGATATCCTGACTCCCTTCTTAATAATGGTTTATGGACCTTTCCTCCAGGAACTTTTTTAAACCCAGCTACACTAACAGCCTTTACTACATCCTCCAGTAGCAAATTCCAGAGTTTGATTACACATTGATTACACGAGGCTCCACCTCGGGGTGTAGGCCGGGTCTGCCTACAAAAGGATCTCTAATTTTTCACCAAGATTGCCTGAGTACA
The DNA here is from genome assembly GCA_033557465.1 of Ichthyophis bannanicus. Lineage (NCBI taxonomy): Eukaryota > Metazoa > Chordata > Amphibia > Gymnophiona > Ichthyophiidae > Ichthyophis > Ichthyophis bannanicus. Next base: position 489,469,111 of record CM066033.1, read on the forward strand.
TGGGAGCCGTACACCAGGATTTAAAAGCACAGTCACTTGTCAGCAAAATTCCTTTATTCAGTACATGCAAAAACTGCAAGCACAGATACACAAGTGTCTGTCTGAGGGACCCAGGTGCGGACAGCGTTCTGATCCCTACGGTACAGTGGGGAACAGAAGGCTGCCCGCTGAAGCTCTATAGGCACTCTCTTATATACATTCTCTGTCCCAGTGAATTCTGCTTGAATTACTGATGTCATTGGCCAAACTTGCAAAAAAACAGCAAAACCTGCTAAGTCAGAGAACTTCGGCCAGTGAGACCCCACCTATGTTTATCACCAAGCAACAGATTACTAAACAGTTGGTATTTACTGGACACAGCCCCTCTTATCTCTGCCTGCCTGAGTCTGAGTCCTGTATGATCTGACACTGTGATCTTCAGGGTTCAGAGTATGGCTCAACTGACAGTTTAGTGTTTCTCAGTTTCTCAGCTTCTGGGCCTGTATTCCATTTGACCTGTTTTCCTAGGCCCACATCCTCTTGTACACTTCTGTTCAAAGGTGTGGTTCACCAGGCTCTCCCATACAAGGCCACAAAATACTCTGTTTCATAACCCACATGGGTGTCTTTCTTGTGTCAATCATATGTTGCTGTGTATATTTTTCAGGCAGGTAAGGACAGGCAGGCAAGGGTGCAATCATACAAAGCAAACCTATAGAGCAGGCTTGAAATCCACACTTAGACTGATTATCCCTTCAGGGGTCCGCGGGGAAGGCCAAGGCCTTGACCATGTCCCTCATGAAATCCGAGAACCGGGTATGCTCCGGGGGGGGACCTTCTCCGAGGTTCAGACTCCGGTGAGTCCGAAGGGACGCACTGGGTCCGAAAAGTGTCCGGGGACTCCTCGTCCTCCGTTTCCCAACCCGACCCCTCCGAGGAGGAGTCAAGCGGCTCCGGTCGGGCGGGCACCGATGCCATCCGCCCCGATGCCGAGGGTACCGGCATCGACAACCTCGGTCCCGCACGGGAGATCGAGGGGGACCTTGGCCGAGGATCGACTCAAGATCTCATGGACTTGAGGATCGGCTCGGCCTCCGGGGTCGACTTGGACATCGAGGTCCCGGTGGTCGGGGCAGATGCACCGGCGAGACCGGCGATCAGTACCCGCTGCTGTTCCATGAAGGCAGCCAAACTGCTCTCCAAGGTCGTCAACCTGAGTCCGAGCTCAGGAGACCCAGCAACCTCTGACTTGGGCCCCGACGACGTCGGGCCCAACATCGGCTCCCCCAGAGGAGAGACCACGAGGACTACAGTACTCATTTGACCCGGGGCCTCCGTCTCTACATGAGGTTGTTTAGCAGGCCTCTCCGACTCCGAAGACCCTGGACGGCGGTCGGGGCTATGCGACCTGGCCCTCAAGGAGCCAAGAGCGTCCACCGACGCCACCCTCACGGGTTTCTTCTTCCTGCAGTGCTCCCATGAAGGAGACCCCCTCTCAGAGGAGCCCCGACGACGCTCGGGGTCGGACTCCCGAGACGTCGAGGCCTCTGACGAAGTCCGGTCTCGGCCGGACGCGGAATCAGAGAAGATCCTTTTGCGTTGATGCTGCCGGCTCCTCAATGCCTTGGAGGACATTTTGCCACACGGGACACAGACCAGCGGGTCATGGTCGGGCCCGAGGCACCGGAGGCAGCAGTCGTGTGTGTCGGTGAGACACATCAGTTTCTTACACCGATCACACTTCTTAAACCCGCTGGCAGCCATCGGGGGAAAAAGAGCCCCTGCAAGGTCAAAAGGCTGGGCTGCCAGGGAAAAATGAAAAAATGGCGCAAAAGCTAGTCTCTAAGGACAAAAACCGAAAAATGAAGTCCGGGCTCGATACCGGTGTACCGGGCCCAGGCGGGAAAGGGAACCGGCGTCGAACCGAGTAAGTACACGGGTCCACACCGAAAAAAATCAACTTTTTTCACGGGTGACCGCGACACACTTGCGTTGGGTTCCGCGGAAAAAAGAAGACTGGGCAGAATGGCACCCTTGGGCGCGAAGGGGACCGTGCATGCGAGCTGCATTCCCAAAGGCTTTCTTTGAAAGCTGGGGAAATACTCAGCATGGGGGCTCCATTGGCGCCGACGTCACCCATATGTGAGGACTGACTTCCTGCTTGGTCCTGGAGAAATAATGAGATGCAAAGCATGAAAATGCACTCAGAGCAGCTTATTATGCATAATGATTAATATGACTTGTCTTTAACCTTGCAAGCTATGTTATTCATGGAAAGATAATGCCACCTCCAAGCTGGAATTATCTATCTCTAGGAACAAGCAGGAATGAGTCTTCACATATGGGTATCGTCGGTACCGACGGAGCTTGTGCGGGAACGCTCCCCAGCGTCCAAAAGGAAAGCTTTTGGGAGCATTCCACAGCACCTGCGCGCTGCCTTCCCGCCTTTCCCAACTGTCTCTCTCCAGTTCTTCTTTTCCGCGGAGCCAGCAGGTCGTGTTTCCTGTCACCGCTGAAGAATTTCTTATTTTCTTATTCTTATTTTCTTTAGTCGCGTGTCTGCCTTCTCGAGGACCGGTACCGCCGGTCTTTTTTCTCTTTCTTAACAAAAAAAACTTTTTCTGTTTCAGTACTTTTTCTTCTGTGGCCCTAGGCCTACAGTCTTTTTCCTCATGGAAAAGCCCGCCTCCGGGTTTAAAAAGTGCACAAAGTGCAGTGGCACTATTTCTGTCACAGACACCCATGACTGGTGTCTAAAATGTTTAGGTCCTGACCATTTCATCGCGGATTGTGAGTCCTGCTCCATGATGTCTAAAAGAGGGTTACAGAATCGGGCAGCCAAGCTCAGTACCCTGTTTCCCTCCGATGCAGCTTCGGTGGCATCGACGTCTTCCAGGGCTGCTTCTTCATCCCATGGATCTCAGGTAACAAAACTTAAGTCCGGTCGGTCCTCAAAGGGTACATCTCCCTCTAAGTATCGAGATGTTCCCGACATTACTATTGAGGAATCCACACCGGCAAAATTACCCCGGCGGGAGGCTCCAGCTTCCAAAGCATTATCTATGGGGTCACAGGTTGACATCGATGGCACGGCTTCGAACGATCACCTGTTACAATGTTCTGGGGTACCGGCGGTTCCCGGTACTGACATCCAGACATTGGTGGCGTCGATGGATCAGAATATTCTGACCATGCAGCGTGCCATTACGGCCTTCATACAACGCCCTCAGTACAACAACAAGCCCCGTTGTCGATACCGATTCCGGTTCCGGATCCGGATCCAGCTCCGGTTCCGATACCAGTACCGCTTGCATCGAAGTCAGCATCGAAAGCAGCGATACAGTATCCAGTGATGCCTGTTAGTACCGATTCGGTACCAATGACTCCCGATGTCGATACCCCTCGGTACTCGTATCGGGCTCTGCGAGAGCATCCAGACAGTCGATACTTCGATTCCTCTGATGAATCTGATGCATCAGATGTTTCCATCGAAGCATCGGAGATTCGTCCTCAGGAACCCTCTTCTCCAAAAAGGAGAATGTCTCCTCCTGAGGACTTGTCTTTCCATGACTTCATCAGGGAGGTGGCCAGAGGCCTGTCCATTGCAGTAGCCTCTGAAACTGAGCCCAGAGCTAAAAAATTGGATATTCTTCAATATCCTAAGGCTTCTAAAGAGTCAGCCATTTTACCAATACATGAGATTCTTTATGACCACATGTTAGGTATATGGGAAACTCCTCTTACCACCTCTCCCTTTTCTCGTAGGTTGGACACCATGTATCGTGTTCCTCCTTGTCCTGAATTTCATAAGACTCAGCTTCCTCACCACTCTATTGTGGTAGAGTCTGCTATGAAAAAAATCAAGAGCACAAAAAGACACTCCTCTGCTCCTCCAGGAAGAGAATGCAGAACCTTAGATGCTTTTGGCAGGAAAATCTTCCAGGCCAGACCATCTACACACCTTATCTCCTTTTATGTCAGAAGATAAGAGAAAAGAATATATTACCTGGCTTAAACATGCACAGGATGTATCCAAGTTTTCCAGTCGTGCAGCCTTTGACTCCTTTGAGGGTGCCAGTAGAGCTTCGGCTATTGCCATAGGTGCATGCAGAGTAGCTTGGTTACAAGCCTCTGATTTGGAATCCTGGGTACAAGATGGTCTGGGCAACCTCCCCTGTACAGGGAAAATCCTGTTTGGCAAAGATTGGCAAGCAAAAGCCACCCAGATGGATGCTGAAAATTCTGCTTTAGATAGACTTTCAAAGTCTACTACTACTCCTTTCAAGAAGAGGTTATTCAAGAAAGGATCTTTCCCAAAAAAAGGGAAATTTTCTTCTGGTTATGCTCATGCCTCTTCTCAAGGTCGTTTTGCTACAAAGAGACAGCAACAACCAAAACAGGCCAAGCCTCAGGCTGCGAGGACTGCTACGGTCCAACAGCCTCAGCCTCCTCAGGGCCTTTGACTTTCCACTAGAGAACTTAGCATTTCTGGCTCTAGAACATCCAGAGCCTCTCACCATCCCAGGAAGGTTAGCTCACTTTGCTCCCAGATGGGAACAAATCACAGCAGAGCACTGGACCCTCTCCATTATAAGGGAGGGATACAAGCTACATTTCTTAAACCTTCCTCCTCACACCATGGTGAAACAGTTCAACTCTCCAACATCTCTTCTCGACCTTCTAGGTCAGGAGATTGCTACCCTTCTTGCCCAAGGGGCAATAGAAGAAGTACCCCTTCTTCAACAGGGCTCAGGGTTCTACTCCCCCTATTTTCTCATCCCAAAGAAAACAGGGGGCTACAGACCCATCCTAGATCTCAGAGAGTTGAACAAGTTTCTATGCAAGGAGAAATTCAAGATGATTTCTGTTGGTACTCTCCTTCCATACCTCAAGAGTCAGGACTGGCTTTGTTCTCTAGACCTCAAGGATGTGTACACCCATGTCCTCATCCATCCAACACACAGAAGGTTCCTTCGGTTCCTTTACCAAGGAAAGCACTACCAATACAGAGTGCTTCCTTTCGGTCTGGCCTCTGCTCCAAGAGTGTTCACAAAATGCATGGCAGTGGTAGCTGCATTTTTACGCACTCTAGGGATATTCGTATTCCCATATCTGGACGACTGGCTCATTCGAGCTCCATCCCAGTCAGAGGCCCAGACTTCCCTGGCCTGCACAAGGCGTGTTCTTCAGTATCGGGGATTGGTAATCAACATTTCAAAATCCCATCTCACCCCTACTCAGTCTCTAGAGTTCATAGGGGCCTTACTGGATACCACAACTGCAAGGGCTTATCTTCCCCAGGCCCGTTGCCTACGCCTAGTGCAGTTAGCCTCCCAGATTCAGTTAAAATCCCATTTAACTGCTCGAGAGATGTTGCAACTCTTAGGCCACATGGCTTCCACAGTGCATGTGGTTCCTTATGCTCGCCTTCACATGAGGGCAGCTCAGTGGACTCTATCCTCCCAGTGGACCCAGGCATCAGGTTGCCTGTCAGACAAAATAGCAACCTCCAGTCGCCTCTTTTGGTCCCTCCACTGGTGGAAGTCCACTCAAAATCTGTTGTTGGGATCCCCCTTTCAACAGGTGCTACCCCAAGCAACCCTTACAACAGATGCCTCTCCAAAGGGTTGGGGAGCTCATCTCTAAGACCTCTCCACTCAAGGCATCTGGTCTCCAAAGGAGACATCTCTTCATATCAACCTCTTAGAGCTCAGAGCAATCTTCTTGGCTCTCAGAGTATTTCACACCCTGCTCAGCTACAAGACAGTCCTCATCCATACGGACAATCAGGTAGCCATGTTCTATGTGAACAAGCAGGGGGGGACAGGCTCTCTGTCGCTCTGCAACGAAGCTCTGAGATTGAGGGCCTTCGCCAGAGAGCATCAAATCCATCTCATGGTAGTGTATCTTCCAGGGGTTCAAAACTCTTGGGCAGACAGTCGAGTTCTGCTTCCACACGAATGATCCCTCCATGGGGACCAGGTAGCCAGGATCTTCCGGATTTGGGGTACCCCAGACATAGACCTATTTGCAAGTCTGGAATGCCAGACTTCCCCGGTTTTGTTCCAGGATTCCATGTCAGGGAGTTCAGGCCAGGGATGCCTTCCTCCTTCACTGGGGGCAAGACTTCCTCTATGCCTTTCCACCTATTCCCCTAATCCCCAAGACTCTGTTCAAGCTTCAGAGAGACAAGGGGTCTATGATCCTCATAGCACCACATTGGCCACGCCAAGTGTGGTACCCTCTACTTCTGCATCTCTCTCAAGCTCCCTCCCTGGACCTGGGGTCTGCTCCAGATCTCCTCTCCCAAGAGGAGGGAACCCTGTGGCATCCAAATCCTCAGTCTCTTCATCTCAGGGCCTGGTTGCTGAAGGCCTAGACCTTCAAGTTTTACACCTTTCTCAGCAAGTGAAGGATATCCTTCATGCTTCCAGAAAGCCTTCTACCAGAAGCTCTTATGCTTTTAAATGGAAAAGGTTTTCCATTTGGTGTGCAGAAAATGGTCTTAACCCTTCTGCAATACCTTTGAATTCATTACTGGACTATTTGCTGCATTTATCCCATGCAGGCCTTAAAGCAAATTCAATCAGGGTCCATTTGAGTGCTATTGCAGCATCCTTGAAGCCTCTTAATGGACAACCTATTTTCTCTCATCTCATGAGAGGCCTCCTTTTAACTAAACCTCCCATTAGACCACCCCCAGTGGCATGGGACTTAAATCTGGATCTTGGCCAGCTTATGAAGCCACCCTTTGAACCCTTAGCCACTACCTCCTTGAAATTCCTTTCCTGGAAGGTTCTTTTTCTCATTGCACTCACTTCAGCTCACCGTATCAGTGAGTTGCAAGCTCTAGTGGCTAATCCTCCTTATACAAGGTTCCATCATGACAAGGTAGTTCTCAGAACTAATCCACACTTTATGCCTAAAGTGGTCTCACCTTTTCATCTGAACCAGGAAGTATATTTACCTGTCTTCTTTCCAGGACCTCATGCATCAAATGCAGAAAGGAGTCTTCATACCCTGGATTGCAAAACGGCACTTGCTTTCTTTTTACAAAGAACACAGCAACATAGAAAGTCCTCTCAACTTTTTGTTGGTTTTGATCCTTCCCATTTAGGACTTCCAGTCTCTAAGAGAACTCTGTCCAATTGGATTGCTCAGTGTATTTCCTTTGCCTACCCGAGTAAGAATCTTTCTCTTGAAGGCCATGTCACAGCTCACAATGTGAGGGCCATGGCAGCCTCTATGGCTCATCTAAACTCTGTCCATCGACCAAATCTGTCGAGCAGCCACCTGGGCCTCGGTTCATACCTTCACAGCCCATTACTGCTTGGACAAGGATTCCCGCCGGGATGCCTTGTTTGGTCAGGCTGTTCTCAAGCACCTGTTCCATACCTAATCAACTCCTGCCCTCCATCCCTGACTGGATGCCTGAGATTCATAGGTGGAGATGGAGCCCTCTAGGGACTCACAATCTGGGTGATCTCCCAGGCATCTCTAGCTGGGGAGTCCCCATATGTGAAGACTCATTCCTGCTTGTTCCTGGAGATAGCACAGTTACTTACCTGTAACAGGTGATCTCTGGGAACAGCAGGAATTAGTCTTCACAACCCTCCCACCTCCCCTAGGAGTTGTATCTCTCTATCTATCTTTCCTTTCCTCTCTCTCTCTTTGTCTCAGCTTTAAAACTCGAACTGGAGTGAGACGGTTGGGAAAGGCGGGAAGGCAGCGCGCAGGCGCTGTGGAATGCTCCCAAAAGCTTTCCTTTTGGACGCTGGGGAGCGTTCCCACGCAGGCTCCGTTGGTACCGACGATACCCATATGTGAAGACTAATTCCTGTAACTGTGCTTTCCTCCTTGGAAGCATCGGGCTGGTAATGTGTAGTCTGGTGCTCCCAAGGAACCTCTTAAAAGTGCTAGTTGCGGGAACAAATACCCCCCACTCCCATTCTCAGTAGTCCCCTTTTGCAAAAGATATGCCCCCTTCCCTGATCCGCAAGCACATACTGTGCACCCTCATTTAGCAGTCTGACCCTTAGTGGTAGTTCCACAAGATTGTCACCAAGAAGTTAAGTGGTACCATTTTGAACCCAGAAGCTGTTGAGTCAGGAGCCACTGGGCATTACTCCTGCCCATCTGGTAGATGCTGTGTAGCTTACTAACTATGGCCCATAGACTACCATTGTCTATGATACACAGATGTTCTGCTTCCCTCCAATATGTCTATACATAATGGAACAGTGGTATGAAATATATACTGGCCTTAATGGAGTGGTTTAACTATTAAACAGTTTTGCATATTCATGAGAACTAGTAGCACCAACATTTTAGGGAAATACTCTGATACGTGTCTGCCCTCCTGCCCCTCTTTGCAGGTTTGGCACATTGTCATCCTTGGAAGTGGCTCAGTGCCATTACGGTTAATTTTATTATGGTATTTATACTCTGCTTTATCTTAATTTAAGGTTCAAGGCACATTATGACATAAATCAAATTAAGTCAAATAACAATAAAATTATTTATTTATTTATTTAACTGTATTTATATCCCGCTTTTCACCGGGTCAATAAAATACACAGTTATAGTACATTTTAATACCTAAATTACAAAACCAATTCTTACAAGAAACAAAAGAAAATGAAAGCAGAGATCATTGGATAGGTTTGGAAAGCAAAGTCTTAAGAGAATTTTAAAAATACACATATTTAGTTTCCAGCTGTAAGGTATTTGAGAGTTAATTCCATAAAGTTGATGCTTTTCCTGAGAGTGCCAACTTAAAGGAATGTGTTCCAGATAAGTCTAATCTTAAGCTATTTTGTGATAAATAGGGTTTTTCTGAAAGATGAATTGAACTGTAGGCCATCAAATATATTGGCACCGTACTCCAGATTATCTTAAACATTATCAAGATTTTAAACATACTGCTTCATTGGCTCCTGGATCATTTGTGCGTTATCAAGATGTTCCATCTATGGCTACCTGTAATTGAGCTAATCACAGTCTAGCAATAGATTTTTTTAATAGGGCCAAATACCACCACACTGCAGTAATCTAGGTCCAAGATGACATCAATTTTTTTTTAAATCAGAAACTGAAAAATATAAACTGTTATGCCACATCAGACAATAGCGGAGAGACTGAATGAATTCTTTGCTTCGGTCTTTACTGAAGAAGATGTAGGGATGTTACCCATGACTGAAGTGGTATTTAAAGGTGCGGAAGAATTGAAGGAAATATCGATACATCGGGAAGATGTCTTACAACTATTAGATAAACTGAAGAGTAGCAAATCACCTGGGCCGGATGGTGTACATCCAAGGGTGTTGAAAGAACTGAAATATGAGATTGCAGAACTGCTTTCAGTAATCTGTGAACTATCATTAAAATCATCTCTAATACCTGAAGATTGGAGGATCGCCAATGTAACACCAATTTTTTAAAAGGGTTCCAGGGGTGATCCGGGAAACTACAGACCGGTGAGCCTGACGTCAGTACCGGGAAAAATGGTAGAAACCATCATAAAGAATAAAATTACTCAACATGTAGATAGTCACAACCTAATGAGAGACAGCCAACATGGCTTTAGACAAGGAAGATCTTGTCTTACTAATCTGTTATGTTTTTTTGAAGGAGTGAATAAACAGGTGGACAAAGGTGAGTCGGTTGATATTGTGTATCTGGACTTTCACAAAGCCTTTGACAAGGTCCCTCATCAGAGACTTTTGGCAAAACTAAAGAGTCATGGGATAGGAGGCAGTGTACTATTGTGGATCAGGAACTGGTTAAAAGATAGAAAGCAGAGGGTAGGGCTAAATGGCCAATTTTCCCAATGGAGAAAGGTGAATAGTGGTGTACCCCAGGGATCTGTGCTGGGTCCGCTGCTTTTTGACATATTCATAAATGACCTGGAAAGTGAAATAACGAGTGAGGTTATCAAATTTGCAGATGACACAAAACTATTTAAAGTTGTTAAAATTCAAGAGGATTGTGAAAAATTGCAAGAGGATCTTGATAAATTGGAAGACTGGGCATCAAAATGGCAGATGAAATTTAATGTGGACAAGTGCAAGGTTATGCACCTAGGGAAGAACAACCCAAACTATGGTTACACGATGCAAGGTTCCACATTAGGAACCACCACCCAGGAAAAAGATTTAGGCGTCATTGTGGATACCATGTTAAAACCCTCGGCCCAGTGTGCAGCGGCGGCCAAGAGAGCAAATAGAATTCTAGGTATGATAAGGAAAGGAATGGAAAATAAAACAAAAGATATTATAATGCCTCTATATCGTTCCATGGTGAGACCGCACCTTGAATATTGTGTGCAATTCTGGTCGCCGTATCTTAAAAAGGATAGAAAAGGTATAGAGAAAGAGCCACCAAAATGGTAAAGGGGATGGAAGGATACTCCTATGAAGAAAGGCTAAAAAGGTTAGGGCTCTTTAACCTGGAAAAGAGACGGCTGAGGGGAGATATGATAGAAGTCTATAAATTAATGAACGGAGTGGAACGGGTAAACGTAGATCGATTGTTTAGGGGACATGCAATGAAGCTACAGGGTAAACTATTTAAGACTAATAAAAGAAAATATTTTTTCACTCAACGTGTAATCAAACTCTGGAATTTGTTACCGGAGGATGTAGTAAAGGCTGTTAGTGTAGCTGGGTTTAAAAAAGGTTTGGACAAGTTCCTGGAGGAAAGGTCCATAAACCATTATTAAGAAATGACCGAAGATATCAATGCTTGACCCAGTACAAGCATTGTGGAACTTGTGTCTCTTGGGGAAACTGCTAGGTACATATGACCTAGATTGGCCACTGTTGGAAACAGAATACTGGGCTTGATGGACCTTGGTCTGACCCAGTATGGCATATCTTATGTTCTTATTTTCTAAGAATGGCCGAAACTTGCAAATCTATAGATAAACAGGAATCAACGAGAAGTCCTAGATTTCTTACATGATTACATAAAGAAATAGTGACTGCATTAATTTAGGGACAGTTTGATGATTCAAACTTGTTCCATCCTTTCCCACCCATAAAATTACTATGTTTTTTTCCTGCATTAATTTTCAGCAAATTAGATTGTATCCAGCACAGTTCACATCAAGACAAACAAATGATCAAAAGTATCTTGCTGTGAAACAAAAAAAGGGAAATACTGCCTATATAGCATCAGCACATGGGAGGTGTTTAACCCCCTGAGCATAAATCAGCGTGCCAATGATTGGAGGTATGCATTAAAAAGATTGAGTGATAAAGGAGAGAGCCTTGTGGGCTTCTTGAAAATATTTTAAAAGATTTGGACCAGTCCAAATTCATCTTTACTGAGAAGATCTTTGTCAAAAATACAGTGCGCTTCACCCCTGGGGTTTTGCAGTCCAAAAGCATTACCCTGTATTTTTAGTATTAAATCTTAGCTGCCAAATTCTATGACATTTTTTAAGCTTCCCTATATCCCTCTTCATGTTATCTACACCTTCTAGGGCAGAGGTTCCCAACTCCAGTCCTGGAGGGCCAAACACCATTCAGGTTTCCAGGCTGTCCCTAATGAATATGCATGAGAGCAGCAGCAACAGGACACGCTAAAAGCAGCCCCCCTACACAAAGGGAGCCGCTTTTACCGCCGGCAGCCCACAGCACACCAAAGCTCCCCCTGATCGGGGTAGAGCGCCTGAGCGGGAAATCCTCCCGCTCAGAAGCTCCTGCCCAATCGGGGCAGTGGGAGCACCGAGCAGCAGCAACAGGACACGCTAAAAGCGGCCCCCCTACACAAAGGGAGCCGGTTTTACCGCCGGCAGCCCACAGCACACCAAAGCTCCCCCCGATAGGGGTAGAGCGCCTGAGCGGAAAATCCTTCCGCTCAGAAGCTCCTGCCCAATCGGGGCAGTGGGAGCACCGAGCAGCAGCAACAGGACAAGCTAAAAGCGGCCCCCCTACTGGGCGTGCCCGCGCCTGAGGGCCCTTTGGCGTGGCCCTTAGGCGGGGCACGAAGGCGAAAGAAGGAACAGCCCACAAATCCACGCATAAACAGCAGAAAGCAGCCAGAGGAAGACACGGCAACACGCACGACCACAAAGAGTCTACAAACAGGAACAATAAGAGCCAGGCAACCACTCCACACACAGAAGACCCGGCCAGGTAGGCTCGTCCAGAGACTCAACTTCAACAAACTCATAGCAAAATACACAATCCATCATGGACACAATCACCTACCTACCAGTATTCCTCCTCATAACACAATTCATCCCCCAACAAACAATCACAGGATACACACACCCAATAAACCTATGGATACCAACAACCATGCCAGCATACCCCCCTCCCCAACACACCACCCGGAGCCCACTCAAGAAAGACAAACACAACAGACACACAGTCCACATGCACAACCCACAAACGAACACTAAAGCAAACCCTAAGGAGCCAGACACCCCAAACACCACCACCATAGAACTCATGAACACCAGGTCAGTAAGAAACAAAATAAACACAATCAGAGATCACATAGAGGACCAACAACCCGACATCCTCTGCATCACAGAATCTTGGCTGACCCACACCGACATTGTACTCCTCAACCAACTAGTCCCCCCCCACCTACACAGCCTTCAACAATCCACGCACACAGAAGAGAGGAGGCGGAGTTCTGATCATTGCAAAAGACACACTAAAACTAAAGACACTCACCTCACAAGACTCAGACCAATGCAATACAATTGCTGTAGGTAACAAGCACATGGCCATATGCCTCATCTACAGAGCCCCTCATGCTCCATCAGAGGATCTTGCCGCCACCCTAGAAGACCGTCTGTGCAATCAACAAGAACCACAAACCTCTAATACTACTGGGCGACTTCAACCTCAGCTCCACCAGCAGCAGGGACAAGGAAACCTTCCTTCAAGCAATGAACTCCCTACAGTACACACAAATAATCAACACACCGACACACAGGCACGGATCAACACCGGACCTCATATTCGCCCCCAACCACATAATAAACAGAGATGACATCTCATCACCCACAGTCACACCAGTACCATGGTCAGACCACTACAGGATCAAAATAGAAATCACAAATCAAAGGGAAGGACACAACAAGACTCAAAACACACCACAAGGCCAAAGAAGATTCAAAGCCTTCAACAAAGACCAATTCCTACAAGACACGCTACCCTACCTCAACCCAGAAACGCACGACCTGAACGAACAAATAAGCGAATGGAACAGCATCATCAGTGCCGCAGCCAAAGCCAAAACAGAGACAAGAACAAACACCAAAAGACAGCACACCCCATGGTACTCCAGGAAAATATGCAATGCAAAAAGAAAGCTGAGGAAGATAGAACGCCGCTGGAGACGCTCCAAATCCCCCTCCACACAGGCATTATACATAACTCAACAAAGAAACTACAACGAGCTCATTAACCAAACAAAAAGAGAACACCACACAAACACTATCCTAAAGGCTTACAACAAACCAAGAGAGCTTTTCGAGATAGTAAAAACGCTAACCAACGAACCAAACTCAGAAAAAGACATACAAATTGACCCACAAACCTTTGCAGATCACCTACAAGCGAAGCTAGGCGACTCACCACAACAAACAACTGAAGGAACCAACAACCCAACAATACCCACCATAACCTGGGACAAGTTCAGCACTCTGTCCACAAGGCAACTCTCTGACATCATCTCCGCCCTCAACACAAGCACCGCACCAACAGACCCATGCCCAGTCCCATGGATCAAGGCAACCAAGGAAAGTTTCCTCAGCCTCATACACAACATGGTAAGCAACTCCCTAGTGCAAGGCACAATGCCAGACCAGCTGAAGCTAGCCACAATAAGGCCAATCCCAAAGAAAACCACTTTAGACAAAAGCAATCCAGCAGCCTACAGACCAATCTCCAGCATACCACTTCTGGCTAAAATCATTGAAAAAGCGGTGCAACAGCAGCTCCAGGACCACATCGACGCACATGCTCCACTGGACTTACATCAGCATGGCTTCCGCCCCAACCACGGAGTCGAAACACTACTGCTATACCTATTCAATGACATAATCCAAACCATAGACAACCACAAACAAGGAACACTAATGATCTTCCTGGACATCTCAGCTGCGTTCGATACAGTTGACCACAGAATCCTCCTAACCAGACTACAAAACATCGGAATAGAGGGCACCATATTAAAATGGTTCAAATAGCGCGGTATATAAGAGCTGTTAAATAAATAAATAAATAAACTCATACCTAACAGACAGACAGTTCCAAGTCAAGATCGGATCTAACATCTCAAGACCCGCAAAGATCAAGCAAGGGGTGCCACAATGATCTGCACTATCCTCACTGCTATTCAACATATATATCCAACCAATCTGCAACATCATAAAAGCACACAAAATAAACTACACAGTCTACACAGACGACATCATGATATACACCCCAATCAACCTTGACAGCCCCGACTACTCCAAAATAACAAACTGTCTCAACAGCATGTCCAAATGGCTCCTGCACAACAACCTAGCCATAAACCTCAGCAAGACAGAAGCAGTCATCACACGAAACACCTTCAGCCCCCCTCCCTTCATCAAAACCAACAACACAGCAATACCACTGAAGAATGAAGTGAAATACCTCGGAATAGCACTCGACAGAGAGCTGAACCTACAATCACACATAAGAAGAACCACCAAGATACTACAAGATGAGAGTAATCAGACACCGCAAACCTCTACTCACACAAGACCACTTCCGCACAGTCTGCCAAGTGCTTATAACTCCCATCCTCGACTTCTGCAACCCAATCTATAGCGGCATGCCAAAAGACTCACTCAGGCCACTTCAGATGGCTCAAAACACAGCAGCCAGAATAATCACCGGCTCTCCAATACAAGCCCACATCACACCCATACTAAAAGACCTCCACTGGCTCCCAATCAGCCACCGCATCAAATACAAAATGATACTAAACATTTTCAGAATCAAACACAAAAACTCCGCACTCAGCCTCCAACCCCTCATACTCCCCAACGCAAGCACCAGACCTAGAAGAAAGACCACAGCTGATACACTCAACACCCCAAACAACTACACAAAAGCATGCAAATCCACCACACAAAGAGCCCTATCACTGGCGGCTCCAACAATATGGAACACACTCCCAGATGAGCTACGGTCAACTGAAGATCCAAAGGACTTCCAAAAACACCTAAAGACATTGCTCTTCACCGAATACTATGGCCCAAGCAAGTAACCAGATCATATAGACTCAGACCAACCACAGATCAGAACCTCAGACTCGATTGAAGATCAACCACAGCAAGCTGCAGAAACAGCAAACCCTTGTATATAACTGTAAAAAGCACATGTTGTAAATAGCTCACGCTAATCAACACCCATGCACCCTCACTGTACATAAACTAACTCACGCACACTCCATTACCACTGATTGTTTGATGTGCACACCGCCTTGAGTGAAGGATAAGGCGGGATAGAAATACCCTTTAAATAAAAGTAAAAATGAGATCTCCAGGAACAAGCAGGAATGAGTCTTCACATATGGGTACGTCGGCGCCGACGGAGCCCGCACGGAAAATGCTCCCCAGCATCCAATCAGAAGCCTTTGGGAGCATCCCCCATGCCTGCGCGGTGGCTTCCTGCCCTTTCAACAGTCTCTCCCCAGTTTTCGTTGTTCCGCGGAGCCAACAGGACCTCCTGTAACCGCAGAAACCTTTTTCTTATACTCTTTATTTTTCTTGTTTATGTGGTCGCGGCGGTCTCCCTATCGATACCGGTTCCTCCGGTGCTTCATTCTTCTTTAGAGAAATAATTCCCTCATCAGTTTTTCTTTTTTTATCTTTTGAGGCCCGCTAGGCCTTTTTTCCCACATGGAGCCTTCTTCCCCTTTGAAGTGCCCTCACTGTGGAGACTTGGTTTTCTTTTTCGACTCCAAGGCCTGGTGTATATCCTGTTTGGGCCCTGACCCTTTTTCCCGGGGGCCATGGGGCCTTAGCATCGGGAGAAGACCTTCTCTTTTTCGGTTTTCCCTCGATGCCGTTTTTCCTCCTCGGGTGAGGTCCTCGGGTTACTCTCCCCTCCTGGATCAGGTAACCCACAAACAGTCTGTTAAGACTAGCCGATCCTTGAAGGGCAAGTCTCATGCCCAGCATGAAGACGGCTCCGGCCTTGCCATCAAGTCCACATCGGCAATAATACCCCGGCGGGAGTCCTCGGGCTCCAAAGCATTTACGGGGTTTCAGGTTGTTCCTGGGGTTCACTCCTCACAGAACATACCTGAGCCATGCTCGGGGGTGGTACCCGCTTTGGGTGGTACCGATTCCCCGGCATCGGCACCGGTGTCGAGTGCTCCACTCCTCACCAAAGATCATCAGCTGGTGTCCTCGGTGCCTTCGGGGCCGATCGATTCGACCCAGACTGGTTTTCTTGCATCCCAGCCATGCGCGGAGTGGGTACCGGCTTCGAGCGGTTCCGCTCCCACGGCATCGGCCTCGACGTCGGGTGCTCCTCTCGCCGCCAGGGATTGCGGTCTGGCTTCGAGCGGTACCGCTCCCCCGGCATCGGCACCGGTGTCGAATACTCCACTCTTCACCAGGGAGCGTCTTCTGGTGTCCTCGGTACCTTCGGGACCGATCGATTTGACCCAGACTGGCTTGCCTACAGCCCTACCACGCGCGGGCTGGTACCGACTTCGAACGGTTCCGCTCCCCCGGCATCGGCTCCGATGTCGAGTGCTCCACTCGCCACCGGGGATTGCAGTCTGGCTTCGAGTGGTACCGCTCCCCCGGCATCGCCACCGGGGTCGAGCGCCCCACTGGTGTCCTCGGTAACCCTGAAACCATTTGACCCGGCCCGGGCTGGCTCTTCGGCCTCTCAGCCTTGGGCGGAGGTGGGGCCGTCCCCGCGCGATGCCGGCCCTCCGGCATCGGCGCGGGAGTCGAGTGCTCTGCTCTTCGCCAGAGCTCGTCATCTGGAATTCCCGGTGCCTTCGGGACCGATCGACGCGGCCCAGGCTTGTTCTCCTGTATCCGGGCCGGCCGCGGGGTTGGTGCCGGCTTCGAGCTCTGCAGCTGCCCCGGCATCGGTGTCGGGGGTCCCACTCTTCACCGGGGTTCGTCATCGGGTTTCCTGGTCGGAGCCGATCGGTACGCCCCAGAGGGACGTCCCTCTATCTATGCCATGCTGGAGGGGGGTACCGGCTTCTAGCGGTACCGCTGGCCCGGCGCCGGTGCCGAGTGTTCCTCTCTTCCTGGGGTATCGTCTTCAAACGCCCTCGGTGCCTTGGGCACCAACCGATTCGATCTCGATTGTCTCCTGTGGGGACATCGCCGGTACCACCGCTGGTGTCGGTGCCTTCTAGGCTGCCCAGTCTAGAATCAATATCCAGTCTAGATGACTTGGTTACGGCGCCGACGGCATCGGTGCCTTCTCGGCCTCCATCAATAGCCCCGCTCGCTTCGATGCCTAGTCTAGAATCCATATCCAGTCTAGATGACTTGGTTGCGGCACCGCCGACGTCGGTGCCTCCCCGGCCTGCACTGATAGCCTCGCTATCCTCGATGCCCAGTCTAGAATCGATATCCAGTCTGGATGATTCGATTCCGGCGCGGTGGGGATCGGGTCCAGGTCGTCTCCGACTATGCAGTACCGAGGATGTTCTCTGAAACCCTCGGGTTACCTCGGTGCCGCTTCGGCAGCCTTCGCTGCCTGCTCCGATGGCACCACTGCCGGTGTCATCGTCGATCCCTGCAGTTCCCTCGGTGCCATCGATCCTTGCCATGCCTAGCTTGGAATCAATACCGGGGGCCGCTGATGCCATACTGACTGCCTCGAGTCGGGGCTGTCAGTACCGTCCTCCATCTGGCGGAATCCCTTCTCTGCACCAGCCCCGTAGGTCTTCTGGTGTTCACGATCCTCATTCTGCCTCCGCCGACCCGGGAATAATTCCTCTGGGAGATCCTTCGTTTCAGAACTTTCTCCTTGACATGGCAGCTTTTCTTGCCATTCCTATTCCTGGCCCTGCCCTTACCCAAGATTCGGCGGACAAGGGAACCATCATGCTTCCCTTACATCATTCCTTGCAGGATCTTCTTCTGAGGATTTGGGAATCACCTTTGAAGGTTCCTGCGCCTTCTCAGGCCATGCATGTTCTGTATCAGGTGCCTCCCTCTCCGGGGTTTCAGAGCAACCAGCTTCCGCATCATTCCCTTGTAGTGGAATCGGCAATGAGGAAGGTCAGAAGTAAGAAGAAACACTCTTCTTATCCGCCAGGTCGTGCAGCTAAAGCACTCGATGCTTTTGGACGTCAGACCTTCCGAACTTCCATGTTGGCCTCCAGAATCATTTCATATATTTTTTATATGAGCCTAACACTTCAGGAGGTCACGGAGAAATTATCTCTCCTGTTCCCCTTCTTGTCAGAACCTAGGGCCTCTGACTATTACTTGCTTCTTAATCATAGCAGGAACATCTCTTGGTTTCTTTCCCGCGCTTCCCTAGACGCCTTCGAGTCTGTTAGCAGATCCTCTGCTATTGCCATTGGAGCACGTCGTGCTGCGTGGCTGCAAGCTTCAGACTTGAGCAGATGGGCACAACATACACTGGGTAACTCTCCTTGTACCGGTGAAAATCTTTTCAATAGGGAGGCTTTACGTCAGGTCGCTCGCTGCTCCACTGACTATCCTGGCTATGGAAGCCATCCCAAGCCTCTTTTTTCTCCGGGACGTAGGAACTATCCTACAGACCCTTCTCTCCCGAAGAGGAGGAAGGTTCACCCTTCTTCTGCCCATTCTCCTGGTGTACCCGAGCAAGGGACGTCTCATCCTAGGCTACAGTCTTCAGGCTCAAATCAATCTACCCATACCAGAGCCCGTAGGTTCCGGTAGGGTGCTCCAGGCAATTAACGTCTTCTCTGGAGAAGTTTCTTCCTCAACCCCCACGCTGGGTTGTTTTCTTTTCCAGTATGCTGTGCTCTTGGGATATTTTCTCCATGGGTCATGGACTTCTCCCACTCTTCTACCATGAAGGGAGGTTACAACTATCCCAGGACAGTTTCTCCAATGCATATTCTGAACAACTCGTCCGGCAGGAACGGAGTCTCCGCTGCCTTTGCCTATTTCTCTCTGTTTTCATACAGGAGAATCCACTCTGTTGTTTTGTTCGGTTGCTGTCATTTTTGTCTTATATTCTCCCACATGACGCCCTCTGCATGCTACGGAGAAGCTTTCTATGGTGGGCCATTGCCACTGAGTACTGATCTCTGCGGGGGGTTTTTCCCTCACAAGAGACACGTTCTCTGCGTGAATATCCACGGAGTTCCCATCCTGACCGGAATATACTCCTGCTCCACTGACATGGAGTCTTTGTTTTTTCCTCAGGTGGGTCCACCCCCTTTTTTATTGGACCATCACATTCCCTATGTGAAGGTTTTTTCTGTGACTCAGTGGCAGGCATGCCTTCTTAGTTTTCTTTCATGTATGTGTGTGCATACATGGTTTTTTACACCTGGGTGGCATAGCCGCCCCGTCTTTTCTGTATACCTATACCTACCCACCCCGTGGGTATACGTATACATATATCAACCTTGTCTAGGCACATATGCTCTCACAGGCATCGACATGTATGTTTTTCCGTATGCCTATCTTGTCCATATGCATGTATGCGCATACCGGGAGATGTCCTAGCGCCCTATGTCATGCCTACCTCCAGGGCTGTCGGTGCCTAGGTTTGTTATTGCTTCTTATGGGGTCCAGTCCGTCACCTTGCCTATTGTTATACGGCTCAGTACCTGGGACTGGTTTTTTGCTAACCGTTACCGCTGTGACGTCAACAGCTTCTATTTTTTGTTATACATCTCCCTGTCTATGCAGTTCCACACTCAGTGCCTTCCTATCTTTTGCCAGCTAGGAAAGACAGTGTGCAACTTCGGTATTCCGGAGTTCACTTCGATTCTCCTTGGGAATAGGGGCTTTTTTCTTCCATGCCCCTCTTCCCTTCCGGACTGGGCCAAGTTACCGGATCGGTCAGTTTTTTCGTTTATTTTAGTCCTCACTGTTTATGACTCTGTGCCTGAACGAGTCCTAGCTTTCCCGTAAAAGCTTCTCCTTGAGGACCTGCCGATCTTCTCCTGCCCGGGTGGACACCTGGGTCTCCTGCCATTCCAGTCTGGACCTTCTCCTCACTGCTGTGGAGTTTTTTCCTTGCAGAGTCCGCTACTGCGTCTACAGTCTACTTCCTACAATCCTGTAGGTAAGCTCTGCGTTGTGCTAGTTCATTTTTTTAATGCTGCTTGACATACCTTCTAAAGACTTTTCCCTGCAGTCTTTAGACTCTCTGTTCTTCTCTGTTCAACTCCTACCCCTCAGGGGATGCCAGGGATCCAAGTTGGGAAATGCCGTCCTTCTCCAGGCATACGCATTTTATGGGATCTCTCCTGGCATCCACAGCTAGGGAGTCCCCATATGTGAAGACTCATTCCTGCTTGTTCCTGGAGATAGCACAGTTACTTACCTGTAACAGGTGATCTCCGGAACAGCAGGAATTAGTCTTCACAATCCACCCGCCTCCCCTAGGAGTTGTATCTGTCTATTTCCCTTCCTCTTCTCTCCTTCTGTCTCAGCTATGAAACCCAACTGGGGAGAGACTGTTGGAAGGGCGGGAAGCCACTGCGCAGGTGCGGGGGATGCTCCCAAAGGCTTCTGATTGGATGCTGGGGAGCATTTTCCGTGCGGGCTCCGTCGGCGCCGACGTACCCATATGTGAAGACTAATTCCTGCTGTTTCGGAGATCACCTGTTACAGGTAAGTAACTGTGCTATACATTTGAGTACAATGGGGGCAGTGCATGCAAATGCATCTCATGCATATTTATTAGGGACAGCCTGAAAACCTGAATGGTGTTTGGCCCTCCAGGACTGGAGTTGGGAACCTCTGTTCTAGGGTTTCTACTCTATTGCAGATTTCAGCATGGTATGCAAGGAGGCCAACTTTACTTGATAGCCCTTCTGCAATATTGCTTATAGAAATGTTAAAAAGAATCAAACCATAGACCCCAATCTCTGTGGCATACCATTGGTAATGCTCTTATCTTCAGAGTGAACTCAGTCTACCACTTCTCTTTGTTGCCTCCCTTTCAACCAATTTCTAACTTAATCTCTTTAGTGCCCATTCCAAAGTCACTCTGTTTATTTATAAGTCACCTATGTGGAACCTTGTCAGAAGCTGTTGAAATCTGGCGCACTCTGGCGTTGATCATATCAGTCTGACAAGACCTACCTCTATTAAAACCATGCTATGGCTCAGATCCTGAAATCCACTGGATTCCCGGACTGCACTTTCCTCTGTTTAGCAGTGTTTCCGTTAATTTTACTCGCCACAGAGGTCAGACCAACCAGTTTGTAGTTCCCAACTTCCTCCTCATTTCCTCGTTTGTGGAGAGGGTCACATCTACCCTTCACCAGTTCTCTGAGACTACTCCCAACTTAAAAGAAGCATTGAAAAGCTCAGACAGTGGAACTACCAGAATTTCCTCAGTTCCTTACATAACCCTGGATCTATCCCATTGTCTTGTGTACTTGTAGTTTAGCTAGCTCCTCATGAACGCAGTCTTCTGAAAATCATTCAAAATCTAGATGACGTCTCTCTCCATTTACGGTATATTTTTTTCCCTGAGGTTCTACTCTTGGCCCTCTATCTATGAACACAGTACAGAAATATTTGTTAAGCAATTCCACTTCATCCTCCATCATCTTCTACATATTCCTCCCCTTCACCCTTGAATTTGACAATACCACGTTTATACTTTTTTCTACAACTAATATATCTTTTAAAAAAAAAACTTGTCCCCTCCCCCTTTCTTCTGTAGACTATTTTTTTCTTTTTGCCTCTTAGCTGTTCCAGATATTGCAGCTTGTCATCCTCTTTCTGTGATCTTATGAAAGCTAACATCTTTTTTTTTTCCTTACTTTTTCAGTTACTGCTTTCAAGAACCATAATATCCTCCTTTTCCTCTTATCTTTATATAAAAAAAAAAAAAAAGTGGTGGTACTTAAAATATCTTCCTTATCGTCCCTCCAGTTTGGTCCCGAACCTCTGGGTTTTGCACCTCCTTCCACAGATTTGGAAACTGAGCACGTCACTCTTTTGGTGACGCCCTGTATAAATAGGCCAGGATCTGATTCCTTGTTCCAGTAAGCTCAGTCTCCAAGCAGCTGGAGGAGTATTGACCCTAGGAGGTTCAGGACTCACTGGAGGAATGAATAAGGAGAGTTAGGGTTAATTAGTGGAGGTTAGAGTAAAAAAAACAAATAGAAGTTAGATTTTATATTTTATAGTCTGTGTGTTTTAAGGGCAGAGTTGATTGCCCAGGCTTGGAGAGATAAGCTGCAGGGGCTGCCACCTCACTCCTCCCCTCCCCCTACCAGGAGGCAGCTTGTTGCTGGCGGGGTGGAAAGCGGGAGTTGAAGACGAGGCCTCCGGCTCTCGAACCCACCGCGTGGGTGAGGAACTGAGTATCAGAGAGCGCCAGGAGAGGTAGCAGTGAGCGGGCGCCGGGGATTGCGGCGGTGATCCTGATGGCGCTGCATCAGACAGAGCTTTTCTCTCTCTCTTTCTCATGCTCCTCCCGACGCTGACGCCGCTGAAAGGCTGAGCGCGGTGGAAACGAGCAGGACTCGTTTCGGATGTCTGGCAGGCTGAAGAGGTAAGCGCCGCGAGGGCAGCAGAGCGGACGGCAGTCAAGTGCTGGATAGCGCGGGGAGGTGCTTCGGGGCCTATTAGGCCCGAGCCACGTGGCAAGAATGCGGGAAAGAGGAGCGTAGGGCCTGTCATCTGGGAGAAGTGCTTGTGTGAATAGGCGGCGGATGAAAAAACAGTAGTAGAGAGAGAGAGAGAGATGGCTGACAGTCATGCCTTCCAAGCCTCTGTGTTTGTTGTGTGGGGCCAGAAAGAGGGTCAGTGTCAGAGGCTGGGGTGTGCAGGGGATGTAGGCAGGAAGCGGCTTCAGCTGATGTTGCCACGGAAAGTGGAGTAGAGTCAAAAAGGGCAATCTCCAGTCTCTCCTGAATCACGCTCTCCTTCAGCACCCTCCCTGGAGCCGGTAGCAGGTCCATCCTCTTCCCCAGCCCTGGTCCCAGGGGGATTGGGGGTGATATTTTCCCAGGAGTTCATTGCCCTGCTACATCATGCCCTCGGGGGGGGTGCGGGCGTGCGTGTGCCGGCAGGCGCTGTAGAGGGGGAACTGGGGATGAAGCGCCCAGGACCTCCGCTGGACTCGGGGGCGGGAAGCGCCCCATCTAAGAAGCCGAGACTGCTGAGTGACAGGGCAGAGCAGGCGGTAGACCCAGAAGATCAGTCAGAAACTTTGAAGGAGCTAGAGATAGAAGAGGAGTTGGAGGAAGGTGAGCTCATGGAGCAGGAGGACCAGGCAAGGGTGGTTCAAGTGTTCCGGCGAGAGTAGTTGCCGGCACTTATCACGGAAACGCTTAAGGCACTTAACATGCCGATTACGGGTCTGGTGGAGGATTCTATGTTGGAGGACCCGTTATTGCAGGCAGTTCGCAGGTCCCAGAGGGTTTTCCCGGTACATAGAGTGTTTAGGGAAATGATTCAAGAGGAATGGGACATGCCAGAGTCAGGGCTGAAGGGGTCAAGAGTAATGGCTCGCCTTTATCCTTTGGTGGACCAGGATAAGGATCTATTTAAGTCCACTAAGGTGGATGCGGCGGTGGCGGCCATAACCAAGAAGACGACCATACCAGTAGAAGGTAGTGCAGCCCTTAAGGATGCCCAGGATAGATGGTTAGACACCTTATTAAAGCAGGTCTTTGATGTCAATGCCCTTTCCATGCATGCTTCTATTTGTGAGGCGTGGGTGGCAAGAGCCTGTCTTCGATGGTCCCAAAGGATCAAGGGAGTACAAATGGAGGACACGACCGTGGAGGCAGCCTGGTTGGAGACGGGGGCGGCTTATTTGGCGGATATCCATTATGATCTTATTCGAGGCCTGTCCAGAAGTATGGCGTCAGTGGTAGTGGCGCGGAGGTATCTGTGGCTCTGTAACTGGCGGCTGATGGCTCCTTTAAGGCAAGGCTGAGTAAACTCCCCTTCAGGGATAAGCTCCTGTTTGGGGAGGATTTGGATAAGTTAGTTAAGGATCTCGGAGAGTCTCTAAGGGTGGAAGGTTGCCGGAAGATAAGCAGAAGCCAGGGCATACCCAGGGGGTGACCAGAAATCAACAAAGGGAGTTTCGGCGTTTTCGCTCACCGAGGTCTGGTCAGTTTCAGCGGGGACGTGCGGCTTACAGGTCCCAGGGGTTTCGGGGGTTCAGAGGAGCAGGGCGGCCCACATGAGACCATTGCAGAGGGCTTTACTCAGGAGATGGTCACATCAGTCTGATCAGTTGACGCAAAAGTTGCCCTGTCCGCTGGAGACAAGGAAAGCTCTTCAGTGGTGGTTGGGGCCTGGAAGTCTAGAGAAAGGGGGATGCCCTTGGAGTCGCCGAGCTGGGTGCCTCTGACGACAGATGCCAGTTTGTTTGGATAGGGTGCACACTTCGAAGGTCAGTTCGCACAGGGCCAGTGGACAGAAACAGGTTAGAACTAAGGACAGTGAAGTTAGCACTTCGGGCTTTTCAACACGGACTGCAGGGAAAAGCGATCCGGGTGCTGTCCGACAATGCCACAGCCGTGACCTATATCAATTGCCAAGGGGGCACCAGCAGTGTAGCTCTAAAAGAGGAGGCAGAAGAGCTCTTAGGCTGGGCTGAATTGCATCTGGAGGCGCTATCGGCGGCACATGTGGCAGGGGTGGACAATGTGACAGCCGATTTTTTGAGTCGCGTCAAGGTGGATCCAGGAGAATAGGTTCTCCATCAAGAGGTTTTCGACTTGCTGGTGCTTCGATGGGGGACACCAGTGATGGCTCTCATGGCGACATTCAAGTTGGCGAAGGCCGCAAGGTTTTACAGCAGAAGGCGAGAAAGAATGTCAGAGGGCCTGGACGCTCTGCTGCAGAGGTCGCCGGAGAAGCAGCTTCTGTACGTGTTTCCACCCTGGGTGTGAATAGGACGGGTGCTACAGCAGATAGAGAGGCACAAGGCACATTGCTCCAGATTGGCCCCGAAGGCCATGGTATGCCGACCTGATACGGCTCCTAGTGGGTCAGCCATGGCGACTGCTGGACAGGAGAGATCTGTTAATGCAGGGTCCATTGAATATGCCTCAGGTGGATCGATTCTCGCTTACGGCTTGGCTCTTGAAAGGGCAAGGTTAAGGGTGAAGGGTTACTCGCCACTGGTCATTTCTACTTTATTGAGGTCCAGGTGTCGACCTACCTCGGTGGCATATGTTAGAGTAGGGCGTTGATTTGTGTCATGGTGTGAAGGCAAACGGGTTTTGGCCTTGAAGGCATCGGTCCCACAAGTTGTATCTTTCTTGCAAGATGGTTTCGATAAGGGTTTGGCGGCCGCATCTCTGCGAGTCCAGTTGGCAGCACTGTCCTGTTATCGGGGAAAGGTGCAGGGAATGAGCCTCGGGACAAATCCAGATGTGAAGCGGTTTTTGCGAGCGGCGTCGCTCTTGAGACCTCCATGCAGGGCTGGGTGCCCACGTGGGATCTCAATTTAGTGTTGGAGACCCTGGTTCAGGAGCCGTTTGAGCCTTTGGGTAAGGCAACGTTAAAAGATCTTACTCTCAAAGTGGTCTTTTTGGTGGCTATTTGTTCGGCTCGAAGGATTTCGGAATTGCAGGCTTTTTCATGTAGGAATCCTTTTTTGTCGTTTCAGGGCAAGAAGGTAATATTGAGGACAGTTCCCTTCTTACCTAAGGTGGTGTC
The DNA here is from genome assembly GCA_033557465.1 of Ichthyophis bannanicus. Classification (NCBI taxonomy): domain Eukaryota; kingdom Metazoa; phylum Chordata; class Amphibia; order Gymnophiona; family Ichthyophiidae; genus Ichthyophis; species Ichthyophis bannanicus. The sequence continues at coordinate 489,494,948 of CM066033.1, forward strand.
AGCATTTCACTTGAATCAGATGGTGACGTTGCCAGTGTTTGGTTTAGAAGGCAAGGATGAGTCCGGGAGATGGCTACATCGGCTGGATGTAGGGCGAGTGTTGCAGAAGTATTTGCAGAGAACAGCTCCATTTCACAAGTCAGAAAGATTATTTGTCTTGTTTGGAGGGCCAAGACAAGGAGAGGCGGCATCAAAGTCTTCTATCGCAAGGTGGTTGAAAGAGGCTATTGCGTCCGCTTATTTGTTAGAAGGTAAGACAGTTCCGAAGGGGCTGATAGCCCATTCGACTAGGGCACAGGCGACTTCTTGGGCGGAGCTCAGTTTGCTGCCGACAGTAGAGATTTGTAAGGCGGCGACGTGGTCTTCGCTTCATTCCTTTGTGAAGCATTACCGGTTGGATGTTCAGGCGGAAAGGGATTCTTGTTTTGGATCAGCAGTGTTTCAGGCTGGTCTAGCAGGTCCCTCCCATTAATTTCCTCACTGCTCTGTTACATCCCTAGAGGTTCGGGACTAGACTGGAGGGACGATAAGGAAGATGAAATTAGACTTACCTGCTAATTGTTGTTCCTTGAGAGACTCCGGTCTAGTCCCGTATCCTTCCCTGGTGTGATTCTTGGACTGTAGCCTGAAGCGGAAGATAATTGGATAAGTAAGCGTCTGACGCGGCTTTACAGGTTGCGGTACATGGGGGGGGGGGTACGGAATTAGTTTGCAGGTGTATTAATTGCTACTTGGGGGTCCTTGGGAGAGGGTGAGGGTAGGCCCAAGCAGCACAAAAGGAAACATGTATTGCAGTTTTAGGTTTATTTCAAGAGGTTCGATTCAAGGGGACTTCTGAAGTGTTATTTTTGTACAGTTACTTTGCTGATGTACTTAACTACTTAGTTATTGCTCTGGTGAGTCTACTTTTTCAATAGGCGGATCCTAACCTATTTATGCGGGGGGTCACCAAAAGAGTGACGTGCTCAGTCTCCAAAGCTGCAGGAGGAGGTGCAAAACCCAGAGGTTCGGGACTAGACTGGAGTTCCTCAAGGAACAACAATTAGCAGGTAAGTCTAATTTCATCTTACTGTTGTTCCACTTCCTCCAGATGTTCCTATTCATCTTTTGAGGTATTTCCCCATCTTTGCAAAGTTAGTTTTCCTGAAGTCTAAAATCCTCACTTAGGAATGAACCATCTCCACCAGTGTACTAATGAAGCTCACCATCATTTGTCCTTAAATTATCTCCTTTCACTTTTGGTCACTGCTTTTCTACTACTCCAAGATGTTCGCATCCAGCTAATGACTCCTTGAGGTATTCTTCTATCCAACAACTGGACCGCACTTTATTATATGCTAGTTTCATGATTTTGTTTGGATCCTAGTTAGAAGTATAATTGATCCATGCTTAAAAGCGCATGCATTTCTCAGTAGCCTTTCTGAAAGGAAGCTAAACATGTTGCGTCCAGAGGAGTGAAGGAATACTCTCTTCCGGTAAGAGAGAAAATAAAGTTTAAAATGTGTCATTAAAGCACTGTCATTGGGGCTTTATTTTATCATTGTTGTTTTGAAATGATTTCCATATCATCCTGGCTAGAGCAGTCCAGACAAGTGGGTTCTGTTCCCCTACCAGCAGATTGGTGGAGACAGCCAATGAAATACCCAGGTTTCAATGACATTACTCCCATACCTGTATTAGCCTGAGCCACTAGAGGGTGACTCCATATTCTTCTGTCTCCAGCAGATGGTGGTGGGATTTCCTCAACTCTGAAGAAAATCTGAATAATTGAGAGGGAAAAGATTGATTTCACTCGTGAACGACCACCTTGAGGGTGACTCTGTCACTTGAACATGACGTGGGAGGCTCCACTAAATTAAAGTCTTTTCTGTAGCCAAAGGAGGAGAGAAAATTGGTTCCGTTCCACACTCTTATCATGATAAGGGCCTGTTGAGGAGCCAGAAAATTGGAAGGAATTGAGATTATCAGCCTCACACAACCTCAACATCCCGATTATCAGCCTCACACAACCTCAACATCCCCTCCCCAAAGACTAAATACACCTCAGAGATATGTGGATACAAGCCTGTTAAAAAAACAAAACAAAAAAAAACATAAGAAAGAAACAGCATCTGGGGAGTAGTACTGAGTCTGACATATTCTCCAGGAACAAGCAGGAAGTCAGTCCTCACTTATGGGTGACGTCGGCACCGACGGAGCCTGCGCGGAGCAATTCCCCAGCTTTCAAAAAAAGCCTTTGGGATTGCTACTATGCATGTGTGGTCCTCTTTCAGCCCAAAGGTGCCATCATTCTCAGTCTCCCTTTTTCAGTGGAGTCCTTCAGACGCACGTCCTCGTCCCTCGGAAAAACCTTTTTTATCTTCGGCCTTTTGGCCTCCTTTTCAGTAGCACCGGTCCTCTACCGTCCTCCCCATCGCTTCTGTTCCAGCTGAGGGCTAGGGGCCCTCCCCTTTTTCACTCTTGGTATTTTTCTCTTTCGGGCCCTTTTTTCTAACCGCTGGCCTCGAGGATCTTCGACCTCGCTGACCACAACCAGTTGCTCTGCTCTCTCTCTAAGAAAATGTCCGCTAAGGCCTTGCTAAGCCACAAGCAGAAGTCCTACGACATTTTCCGCAAGGAAGCCCCAGGGTCTCTGGTGGCTCCTCGCCCTGCCTATCCACTGCTTGCGGGGTCCCCTGCAATGACCCTGCACCTCAAGCGTCACTCCGATCAGTGTTTGCCTGAGTTGGAGCGGCAAAAGAAGAAGAAGACCTCGAAGTCGCTGTAGGGGGCTCGTTCCCTTAGCCCTCACTGGCGTTCCCGAGAGTCGAACAAGGAGCGGCCTTGAAAGGTACCTCATATGGATATCGATGCCTCTGGCGATGGCGCCCGGTCTCCTCAGAGGCGTCCCAGCAAGGACCCCCTCTCATCCTCTACACCAGACACGGTAACACCGGTGTCAACGATGCAGAGACCCACTCCCGAGTGGGAGTCCTGTATGCTGGCAATGGAACGCAGCGTTTCTGCCTTCCTATCTGCCCAGCACACACTGTCTGGATTATAGTCGGCATGTTAATGTGCTTGAAGGTGGTGGTGCCACTGCTCCAGCCGAGTGGGGCAAGGGTAGATATTTCTTTTCTTTCAAGATGCCAAAGAAGGCTGGCTCCTTTTGACCATTGGCCTCAAGGGGGGTCACTGCTTATTTGCACATGTTGCGCTTCTGGATAGAAGCTCTGACATGTGATTTTGACGATGCCCCGAAGAGCGTTCCTAGCATCTCTGGCCTTGGCTGAAGCTTGTTTTCACATCCCAATCCGGGAGAATCAGTGGAGATGTTTGCATTTTGCCATGTTTGCCTCATACCTTCAGTTCACCGCCCTCCCTTCAGCCTTCTGCTATCCCCAGTTCATTCTCTGGGATCCTGGTGGTGGTGGTGGCTGCTGCACTGCAGCGCTAAGGGACCCATTTCTGGATGTCTGACTCATCTGAGCCCATTCTGTGTCAGAGACGTCTCGGGTTTTGGCCCAAATGGTATCCTTTTGGAGGGCCTTGGCTGGGTGGCCAATTGGGGAAGGAGTCCGTTGGAGCTTTCCCAATCCCTAGAATTCCTGGGAGCACAATTTGATGCTCAAGTGATGGAGTCTTCCTGCCAGAGGAGTGTAATAGCGAAGTGTCCGCAACCAGTAAAACCAGGAGTCTATTCACTAGAATTCAAACCAGTTTAATGTGCACAGACTCAGACAATGGTTACATACAAAATGGCTGAGCCCTGAACTAAGTTAGACAACAGCATATATACCTTTCTTCCCCAATCTAATACAGGTCAACCTCCTCATTGGTCTTGGTGGCCCAGCTACTTTCATCCAATAGCCATCTGTGACTGGGCTTACCCCCGTGTTCCCCCCGTGCAAATCTCTCTCGCCATAGCTCAAAACTTTAGACATAATATATATTCTGCTGAACTTCAATCTGCTTCTCTCTACAAGGTCAGTGTATTAGCAAGGATACAGCGTGCAAGCAATAATACTGAAAAGACATCTGTGCTTAAACCATAACAAAAACAGTGGAAAAGTTTTACGTTCTTATCAGAAGACAATCTTATCAAGGCAGAGCAAGGACTGCAGCTACTGGCATTTCTGTAATATTCCAAAGTCAGTTATAATACTCTCAAGTGGTGGGGGGGGGGGGGGGGAGAAGACTCAAGCAGAGCTGACAGGCAGAGACACAATTTTACTTTTACAAGATGAATTAGGCCATCGCCTATCACATTCTCTCCTTTTGATTATTCACACCCGCACATGAGAAAGAGTGAGAATCAAATCACACATATATATAGTAAAGTACTTCAAACTATGGTAGAGGGATCACTCCGTGGTATAGGGTAGTAGTCCCATGTTGCTAATATTTGTGCTGCTGCCTTGCGGTCAATAACTTTATTAATAATGGAGTGTAGCATACGCAAGCATGGGGAAGGAAACATGGGATACATAAGCAAACAGTTACAATCAAAAATACAAGCACTATAAGTGTCTTCAGGCCGCCCAGGCCTGAAAACCAAGAACCAAACCAGCCATCTAGTTGCAAGCCATGCCACGTTTGGACTGGGACATAAGTTTGCTTCCTCATGTGATTGGCTATATCTTCTACAACCTGTCCTTCATTATCTATTTGCAAGCAGCAGTTAGTTAAATTCAGCTTGCCACATACTCCTCCTTCAGCTGCAAGCAGATAATCTAAAGCTAAGCGGTTCTGTAAATGGCTGTACGCATCTGTGTGACTTGTTTAGCTAACAAAGTTAGCGCTCTACTAGTTTCATTGGTTATAATTTCAACAACAGCTTGCAAACGTATAATCTCCAGGAACAAGCAGGAATGAGTCTTCACATATGGGTACGTCGGTACCGACGGAGCCTGCACGGGAACGCTCCCCAGCTTCCCAAAAAGGAAAGCTTTTGGGAGCATCCCACAGCGCCTGCACGCTGCCTTCCCGCCTTTCCTAACCGCCTCTCCTCAGTTCTTCTTTGCCGCGGAGCCAGCAGGTCGAGCCCTGTCACCGCTGAAGAAGTTCTTTGTTTTATTTTATTTCTTTGGTCGCGTGTCTGCCTCCCCCGACTCCGGACCGGTACCGCCGGTCTTTTCTTTCTTTTCTTTAAAAAAAAACAACTATATATTTTTTCCCTCACTTAGTGTATTTTTCTCTTTGGGCCTTAGGCCTCACAAGAGATTTTTCCTCATGGAAAAACCAGCCTCCGGGTTTAAAAAATGCACTAAGTGCAGCAGTACTATTTCTGTTACTGACACCCATGAATGGTGTCTCAAATGTTTGGGTCCTGAACACTCCATTTCGGATTGTCCGTCCTGCTCTTTGATGTCTAAACGGGGTTTACAGAACCGAGCAGCTAAGCTCCATGTGCTGTTTCCCGCTGATGCAGCTTCGGTGGCATCGACGTCTTCCAGGGCTGCTTCTTCCCCCAATGGATCTCAGGTAACCAAACATAAATCCAGCCGGTCCTCGAAGGGTAGATCTCCCTCTAAGCATCGAGATGCCTCCGGGCTTGCCCTCGAGGATCCTGCACCGGCAAAACAACCCCGGCGGGAAGCTCCGGCTTCCAAAGCTCCACCTATGGGGTTACAGGTTGACATCGATGGCACGGCCTCGACCGATCACCTGTTAGAATGCTCTGGGGTACCGGCACAATCTTCCGGTACCGAGTTCCAGGCATTCATGGCGTCGATGGATCAGAACGTTCTGTCCATGCAGCAGGCTATCAATGCCTTCATTCAAGCTGCGACGCCGTTGATACCACAACAAACTCCATTGTCGGTATCGACTCGGGTACCGGCACCAGCGCCGATACCGGTACCGACTGCATCGACAAAATCTCAGCTTCTTCGTCTTCAGCGCATTCAAAATGCTGCTGCCCGTCTCATCACATTCTCACACCGCTTTGACCATATCACTCCTATTCTTCTCCGCTTGCACTGGTTACCTCTTTGTTTTCGTTTCCATTATAAGTTCCTTATTCTGATTCACCATGCGCTTTATACCAACACTCCCCTATATCTTGCAGATCGGATCTCTCTTCACACCCCCTACCGTCAGCTTCGTTCTCTCCATGCTAACCGTCTGTCCCTCCCTTCCCCGTCACAAGCACACCTCAAGCAAACCCGTCATGCAGCTTTTTTCTTTCTAGGCCCAGTACTATGGAATGCATTACCTCCGTCTCTCCGTTTGGAACCTTCATATTCTCAATTCAAAACACTACTCAAAACCCATCTGTTTCAGCAAGCCTTTCATCTCTCTCCCGATGGTCCTCCCTGATGTTTTCAGTTGACGTGTTTGTCCCTGTTTGTTCGTATATTTGCCTTGTTGTATATTTTGTCTACCCATAGTTTGTTTTTGTCTTCCCCTCTACGGTCCTTTTTACCTTGTTTGTATTCTTATATTTTAGTAACCTTATGTTTAAAATACTGGCCCTTTGTCTTTGTTTTTGTTTTGTTTTGTTTTGTCTATTTTATCTGGCTATGCTTTTATACTTTACTTTTCTATTTTACTTTGGCGTTCCTTTCTTTGTTTTTGCATTGCCAACCTTTTATTGTACACCGCTTTATGTTTCGACGAAAAGCGGTTTATCAAATTTTAAATAAAGATAAAGATAAAGACCAGGAATACCGACTGCAGCGGTTCCTTGTCCAGGGCTGCTCATCGGTACCGATTCGGTACCGATGACGCCCGATGTCGATACTGCTCGATATGCGTACCGAGCGTTAGAAGAGCACCCTGACAGACGGTACTTTGATTCCTCTGGTGATTCTGATACATCAGAGGAGTCTGCTGAAGTATCCATAACCCTTCCTGAAGAGCCGCCTTCTCCAAAAAGAAGAATGTCTCCTCCAGAGGACTTGTCCTTTCAAGACTTCATAAAACAAGTAGCTAAAGGACTTTCTATTTCAGTAACCTCTGAATCAGAGCCTAGAGCAGGGGTCTCAAACACGCGGCCCGCGAGAGCATCTTGTGCGGCCCGCGAAGCACTTACCGGCGTGTAAAAAAAAAAAAATCCAAACTTGCCGCCGCCACAGTATTAAGCGTCCCGCGGGCCCCTCTGCCTGGCAGAGTCCTCTCCTCCCTGCAGCATCAGCTCCAAAAGCGGCGGCTTTCAGAGCCGCGAAGAGAGAGAGTTTCTCTTTCGCGGTTCTGAAGACTCGAAAGAGAAACTCTCTCTCTTCGCGGCTCTGAAAGCCGCCGCTTTTGGAGCTGATGCTGCAGGGAGGCGAGGACTCTGCCAGGCAGAGGGGCCCGCGGGACGCTTAATACTGCGGCGGCGGCGGCAGCAGCAGCAAATATACATTTTTTAAAAATCTACCTTGGCTGATGGTGGGAGGGTTTAGGACTGGTAATGGGCTATAGGGGGGGGTAACTGAAAATGGGGTGATGGGGGTAACACTGAAAATGGGGTGATGGGGGTTAGGACTGGTAATGGGCTATGAGGGGTAAGACTGGAAGTGGGCTATGGGGGGTTAGGACTGGTAATGGGCTATGGGGGGGGCTAGGACTGATAATGGTCTGGGGGGTCTGCTAGGACTGGAAATGGGCTGAGTGGAAGGGGGGCTTGAACTGCAAATGGCTGATGGGGAGGGGGGGCTTGGAATGGAAATGGGCTGTGAGGGGAGCGAGCTAGCACTGGAAATGGGCTGATGGGGGGAGCTACGATTGGAAATGGGCTGATGGGGGGCTAGGACTGAAAATGGGCTGATGCAGTGACTAGAAGGGAGCGGGTGCTGTGTGGAACTGGAACTAGAAGGGAGCTGATGTTGGGGGAGGATTAGAATGGGATGGAGCTGGGAGAGTGAAATGGAGAGGGGAAAAATATTTTGTGTGGGAGGGAAGACAAATCTACAATTGGCCAGGTATTGGGAGAGTAAGTGGGGATTGAGGATGGAGGGGTAAAATTTGAGTGGATGAAATAGGAAAGAGGAAGGAGCAAAAGGAGAAAGATTAATATGTTAAAGCAGATGTAGAGGGAGAATGGAAAAAGCTAGAAGAGAGAAGAAAGGACAAATGGACAGCAGACGATGGAGAGTTAGCAGAAGGCACGAAGAAACCAGAAGAAAGTGGCTGGAATAATTGCAACTGAAAAAAAATGCACAAAAGGTAGAAAAATCTCTTTATTTTGAATTTATTAACTGGAATATGTCAGTTCTGGGAAATGTGCATCAATAACGTCTGCGCTTTGTTTAGTACAAGAGGAAATTAATTTATAGTTTTATTTCTACAGTGTTGTTGTACATTCCAATTTTGGCTTTTGGGGGTCCCAGTTTAATTGTCTTGTTTCTAAATTTTGATTCCTTGTTTGGTGATGGTGTATGTTCTGCATGTGTAACTGAGCTGAGGTATTCTGTTTATGTAATACCTATTTGACATTGCTACTTGTTCTCTGTCCCCAGTAGGTCATGTATTGTTATTCTCTGAAATGTATTGATTTAATATTTGCAGTGTTGCCTTTTGATAGGTAGGGTATGGTGCTTTGTGAGTCCTGGTAGTGCTGTTAGGATATGGCGGGTTTGCTATGGGTTCTAAATGGGCAGTGTTTGTAGTAGTTCCTAATGTGCCTGGCAGTTGGCACTGGATTATAGTAATGTAGAAATCTTTTAGTCTTTCTTTATTCATGCACTCATTAAGAGGCATGTTTACTAAAAGTTAGGGTATGGTAACATTATGCAAATATTTATGCAAATGAGGTCCCTTATGCAAATGAGGTCCCATGTCTCATGCGGCCCCCGGGTTATTTTACAAGTCCTCATTTGGCTCTCAAAGCAATTTGAGTTTGAGACCCCTGGCCTAGAGCAAAACAATTAGATATTTTGGGTTATTCTAAGGCTCCTAAAGAGGCAGTCACCTTACCAATTCATGAGATTCTTTATGAACACATGATTGATTTATGGGAGACTCCTCTCACTATCTCTCCTCATTCTCGCAGATTAGACACTATGTATCGTGTCCCTCCCTGTCCTGGTTTTCATAAAACACAGCTTCCTCACCATTCCATTGTGGTGCAGTCAGCTATGAAGAGGATAAAGAGTACAAAGAGACACTCTTCTGCTCCTCCAGGAAGAGAATGCAGGACCTTGGATGCTTTTGGTAGGAAAATCTTCCAAGCCAGTATGCTCATTGCCAGAATCAACTCCTATAGTCTTTACATGGGTATGTTTCTAAAGGAGGTTGCAGATAGACTGCACACTTTCCTCCCTTTTCTACCAGAGGATAAAAGGGATGAATTCCTCATTAGGCTTATGCATACTCAAGACATTTCAAAGTTTTCCAACAGGGCAGCCTTTGACTCCTTTGAAGGTGCCAGCAGAGCTTCTGGCATTGCCATAGCTGCTCGCAGAATTGCTTGGCTCCAAGCTTCAGATTTAGAACCCTGGGTCCAAGATGGCTTAGGAAATCTCCCCTGTACAGGTGAAAACCTGTTTGGCAAAGAATGACAAATAAAAGCCACTCAAATGGATGCAGAAAATTCTGCTCTGGATAGACTTTCAAAGTCAACCTCAATTCCTGCCAAGAAAAAAACCTTCAAGAAGTCTTTTTTTCAAAAAGAGCAGATTCCCTTCTGCTTCTGGCCAACAATCCTCTACAGGTCGCTTTGCTACTAAGCGTCAGCAACCTAAACAGGCCAGGCCTAAGACTACAGGGGCTGCTGCAACTCAGCAGACCCAACCTCCTCAGGGTTTTTGACTTGATGCTAGAGAACTTAGCCTTTCTGGCTTTAAAACAGCCAGAACCGCTCACCATTCCAGGAAGATTAGCTCATTTTGCTCCCAGATGGGAGCAGATTACATCAGAGCAGTTGACCCTGTCCATCATAAGAGAGGGCTACAAACTTCATTTCTCAGACCTTCCTCCCCACACCATGGTGAGACACTTCAATTCTCCCACATCTCTTCTCGACCTTCTAGGTCAAGAGGTGGCTACCCTTCTTGCCCAAGGGGCAATAGAAGAAGTTCCCCTTCTTCAACAAGGGTCAGGGTTTTACTCCCCCTATTTTCTCATTCCAAAGAAGACAGGGGGATACAGACCCATATTAGATCTCAGGGAATTGAACAAATTTCTATGCAAGGAGAAGTTCAAGATGCTTTCTCTGGGCACTCTCCTTCCATACCTTCAAAGTCAGGATTGGCTTTGTTCTCTAGATCTCAAGGATGCATACACACATGTCCTCATCCATCCATCTCACAGAAAGTTCCTCCGTTTTCTTTTCCAAGGAAAACATTACCAATACAGGGTACTTGCTTTTGGTCTGGCCTCTGCTCCAAGAGTGTTCACCAAATGCATGGCAACAGTAGCTGCATTTCTATGCGCTCTGGGAATCTTTGTATTCCCATACCTGGACGACTGGCTCATCCGAGCTCCATCTCAGTCAGAGGCCCAGATTTCCCTGGACCGCACAAGACGCATTCTGCAGTATCTGGGACTTGTGGTAAACCTCCCAAAGTCTCAGCTCACCCCTACTCAGTCCCTAGAATTCATAGGGGCCTGGTTGGATACTACCACTGCCAGGGCCTACCTTCCTCAGGTCCGTTGCCAACGTCTAGTGCAGTTAGCCTCCCAGATTCAGTCAAAGAACCACTTAACTGCCAGGGAGATGCTACAACTGTTAGGCCACATGGCATCCACAGTGCATGTGGTACCCTATGCTCGCCTACACATGAGAGCAGCTCAATGGACTTTGTCCACCCAGTGGACTCAAGCATCAGGAGCTCTCTCAGACCAAATAGCAACCTCCAAACGTCTCTTTTGGTCTCTCCAATGGTGGATATCCACCCAAAATCTGTTGCTGGGGTCCCCCTTCCAACAGTTGTTGCCCCAGGCAACCCTCACAACAGATGCCTCCCAGACAGGTTGGGGAGCTCATCTACAAGACCTCTCCACTCAGGGCACTTGGTCTCCACAGGAGACCTCTCTTCATATCAACCTCCTGGAGCTTCGAGCAGTTTTTCTAGCTCTCAAGGTCTTTCATACCCTGCTCAGCTACAAGACAGTCCTCATTCATACGGACAATCAAGTAGCCATGTTTTACATAAACAAGCAAGGAGGAACTGGCTCTCTGTCGCTTTGCAACGAAGCTTTAAGATTGTGGGCCTTCGCCAGAGAGCATCAAATCCATCTCCTGGCCGTATACCTCCCAGGAATTCAAAACTCTTGGGCAGACAGACTCGGTCGAGTTCTGCTTCCACACGAATGGTCCCTGCACACGGATCAGGTACTCAGAATCTTCCAAGAATGGGGAACCCCGGACATAGACCTCTTTGCAAGTCCGTGGAATGCCAAACTTCCCCGGTTCTGTTCCAGAATTCCATGTCAGGGAGTTCAGGCCAAGGATGCCTTCCTCCTTCACTGGGGTCAAAGCTTCCTGTATGCCTTTCGGGTGATTCCCTTGATTCCCAAGACTCTTCAAACTCCAGAGGGATCAAGGATCTATGATCCTCATAGCTCCACGCTGGCCACGCCAAGTGTGGTACCCTCTACTTCTACATCTCTCCCAAGCCCCCTCCCTGGACTTGGGAGCTGCTCCAGACCTTCTGTCCCAGGAGGAGGGGACTTTGTGGCACCCAAACCCCAAGTCCCTTCACCTCAGAGCTTGGTTACTGAAGGCCTAGACCTTCAAGGCTGGAATCTTTCTCAACAAGTGAAGGATATCCTCCATGCTTCCAGAAAACCTTCTACTAGACGTTCCTATGCTTTTAAATGGAAAAGGTTTTCCATTTGGTGTACTGAAAAGGGTCTTGACCCTCTAGCACTACCTTTGAATTCTCTATTGGAATATCTCCTGCATCTTTCCAATGCAGGCCTTAAGACGAATTCAGTAAGGGTCCATTTGAGTGCTATTGAGAAGCTCATGGTGTCGACACCATCCTCACAACTCTCTTCAATGATCTAGTTACAGGACTTGATAACATCCGCCAGGGATTTGTCCTCATTTTCATGGATATTGCTGCAGCCTTTGATTCAGTCAACCATGAAACTCTGTTACTCTGTCTTGTGGAGAAAGGAATACAAGGCTCAGCTATAGCATGGTGCAACAAGTCAGAACAGATGGCAACAAGTCAGAACAGGTCCCATGACTTCTGACTCATTCCCTCTCAATCAAGGTGTACCTCAGGGTTCATCCCTATCGGCATTAATGTTCAACATATATATGCAACCAATTTGTACCCTAATCCGCTCCTTCAACATCCAGTGCCTAGTCTACGCAGACGACATCCTAATCTACTCACCATTCCTGATTGATCAACCTGACTTTTCACCTATATCAAGCTGCTTCGAAGCTGTATCACAATGGCTTACAACACAAAATTTAAGGATCAACCATAGTAAAACAGATGTCTTATTCCTCACCAAGAACCAGATGTTCTCCTCACCCCCCACATTAAAAGTAAACAATATTGAGTTGATAGCAAAATCAACTATCCGCTATCTCGGCATCACGCTTGACCAACGACTCGACATGTTTACACATGTGAAGAACATCACGAAAGCAATTTACCATAAGGTCCGGATACGACGTCACCTGCGCCCCCTATTGGACTTTAATGACTACCGAACTATCTTCCAAGCCTTGGTGCTCCCACATCTAGACTTTGCAAATATTATCCTTCATGGCCTCCCTCAGTCAACACTAGGACCTCTTTGCCTTGCAATGAATGCTGCAGCAAGGGTACTTGCAGGTACATCAAGAGCTAAACATATAACCCCAGTCATGATGGATCTCCACTGGCTTCCACTTCAGGCTAGAATCCATTATAAGTCCCTAGTACTAACATTCAAAGCCCTAAGGAACCAGATCACCTCACCCATCAGCAAACTCATTCAAAGACGGCCGTTCAACAGGATCAGGAGATCTAATCAAGCAAACACTCTAGAGATCCGCAACATTCTAACTAAGTGCAAAAAGGCTATTGCCAATAGAGCCTTCTCCCTATTTGCACCCATGACCTGGAATGCCCTCCCCACTGAGCTCCGTTCCACCCCAGACCTATTGTCATTTAGAAAAGCCCTCAAACAACACCTTTTCCTCATCCATTACCCAGAATCCAATCCCAGAAACAACCACCCATCCTCACATCCTACACCCTACTCCACCCCACCCAAAATCCAACACCATAAAGAAAATGACTAGCTCTACCACCATATCCCCTCTCTTATTTATTATTGGTACTGATCACACATCTTATTGATTAAACCTCTTATAAATATGTTGAAACCAAGCTATACTATATGTATAATTTCTCACCATACTATATATATAATTTCTCACCATACTCCATGAATAATTACTCTGTAATTAGTTACCCCTGTTACCTCCAGGTTATCTCGTCCATGTTCAATGTAAAAACTCAATTGTCGTGTGACATTGCAGTATGTTTTTTGTTCAATTGTAAACCGCACTGATTTTAATAGCGCGGTATATAAGATTAGTAAATACATAAATAAATAAATAAAAATCCCTTAAGCCTATCAATGGACAGCCTGTTTCCTCTCATCCTCTTATTGCAAGATTCATGAGAGGCCTAACTTTCACTAAACCTCCCATTAGGCCTCCTCCGGTGGCATGGGATTTAAATCTGGTTCTTGGTCAGCTTATGAAGCCTCCCTTTGAACCTTTGCCACCACCTCCTTGAAATTCCTTTCCTGGAAGGTTATTTTCCTCATTGCAGTCACCTCAGCTCGCCGCATCAGTGAGCTGCAGGCCTTAGTGGCTAATCCACCTTATACAAGGTTCCATCAAGATAAGGTAGTCCTTAGGACCAATCCACACTTTATGCCTAAAGTGGTCTCACCTTTTCATCTTAATCAAGAGGTATATTTACCTGTCTTTTTTCCAGCTCCTCATGCATCAAGTGCAGAGAGGAATCTTCATACTCTGGATTGTAAAAGAGCTCTTGCCTTTTACTTACAAAGGACACAGCAACATAGAAAGTCTTCCCAGCTCTTTGTTGCTTTTGATCCCTCTCATTTGGGACTTCCAGTCTCTAAAAGGACACTGTCCAATTGGATTGCTCAGTGTATTTCTTTCGCCTACCAGAGTAGGAACCTTTCTCTGGAGAGCCATGTCACAGCTCATAATGTGAGGGCCATGGCCACCTCTATGGCTCATCTAAATTCTGTGTCCATTGACCAGATCTGTCGAGCGGCCACCTGGGCCTCGGTTCATACCTTCACAGCCCATTACTGCTTGGACAAGGACTCCCGCCGGGATGCCTTGTTTGGTCAGGCTGTTCTCAAACACCTGTTCCATTCTTAATCAACTCCTGCCCTCCTTCCCTGGATGGATGCCTGAGATCCATAGGAGGAGGTAGAGCCCTTCCCAGGGTCTCATATCCTTGGGGATCTCCCAGGCATCTTTAGCTAGGGAGTCCCCATATGTGAAGACTCATTCCTGCTTGTTCCTGGAGATAGCACAGTTACTTACCTGTAACAGGTGATCTCTGGGAACAGCAGGAATAAGTCTTCACAACCCACCCACCTCCCCTAGGAGTTGTATCTCTCTATCTGTCTTTCCTTTCCTCTCTCTCTCTTTTGTCTCAGCTTTAAAACTCGAACTGAGGAGAGGCGGTTAGGAAAGGCGGGAAGGCAGCGCGCAGGCGCTGTGGGATGCTCCCAAAAGCTTTCCTTTTTGGGAAGCTGGGGAGCGTTCCCACGCAGGCTCCGTCGGTACCGACGTACCCATATGTGAAGACTTATTCCTGCTGTTCCCAGAGATCACCTGTTACAGGTAAGTAACTGTGCTATACGGTCTAACATATATACAGGGGTGTGGTAACCCCAAGAACCATCTTGCGCCCAGGTAGTAGGTCCATAGTAAGAAACAATTCGCTCTGGCAGCCATTCTTCAGAGGTTGCATCCCATTTGTGCCACTGGCCAATTCTCAGAGCTTCTCGTTTGTCGACTTTTATATACAGGGAACCCCAATTGATCTCCGTGGGAAAAGGGCAAAAGAAAGAAAGAAGGTTGTATTGTTCCGAGAACACACGCTTCTCCCCATTTGGCAGGGAGTTTAGCATATGCTCGGGTGCCACAAATCCAATATAGTCCAAGTGGAGCTTGCCAAGTGCTGTGCGTAGCCAGATTTGTCCATATCCTGGCCAAATAAGGAAAAATGATCAGAGGATTAGACGGTTCCGGAGTATTGGCACCAAGAAGTCTTCCCAGTAGTGGCATTGTAATATTTCTGGTTCAAACAGACTAATTGTCCCACAGGTGCATTCAATTGTGGTCCTGCTCGTACAAAACATAGTTTACCCACTATGGAGTGGGCGAGGACCCATTCACTGGTAGTGTTATGCACATCAGTTTGGTTATATGGTACGGAATAGTTTAGTTCTTGTGCTTCCCAAGGCCATTGGTCTCCCATCTGAGTTCCTCCACAAAAGAGACAGTCTGAGACATGGAGGCTGGATGCCACAGCTCCAGCTAGTTCGATGAACAAATTCTGCGACGCATGGGGAACAACAAATTCTGCCTTCATGGCCTCATAGAATGTATGATGTATACGATAAGGTGAAGAAACATGAGTCTTTACATTCAGCTGGATGAATACAATGGTTCCAGGATCAGTTCCACCTCCTGCTATGCGCAGGCCGAATCGAAATCCTTGCTTCCACTGGCTGGGGTCGAAGATCAAAAGCCGTAGGGGATTGCAGGTGCTTTTTTTGCACTGTTCAGGTTTCAGTAAGGGTAATCTTTCCAGCAGCGCCTTGCGATTATCTCCAGTCTGTCCTGTAGGGCTACCAGACCAGGTAGCATAGTACACACAATCCCATTTCGGACAGAAATAGTCTGCTTCTGTTGATTTGCTATATGCTGTTGGGGAATGTATCCCAGTGCATATTCCCCAGTTGTACGCACCTTCAGGACACATACTTCTCATCATAATAGTAAGTTTGCTCCCAGGATCCACACTTGTAGTAATTATTTCTATTAATCAAGTCACAAGCATCAAAATACAAGTAAGCAGGTTGGTTAGGATCAGAGAGTTGACTTGTGGCATTGATAAGGGTTCCATCTTCATCATTCCATCTCAGTTCCAGGACATAGTAAGATGGATTCTGTCGAGGTCTGAAGCAAGTACGAGTCTTTCCCTTTGTACAGACGTTTAGTTCTGTACCATTATAGATACACCGGCTGACTGCACAGGTACAAGTGTAGTAAGAGTGATAAAGCAAAGTCTGAGTAACTTGCATACCAGTTCGGGTGGTGGTTATACAGGCTGCACAAGGGGGCAAAGCAAGAGTGGTTTTCAAGTGTCCCAGGGCTACCGCAAGAAGGAAAAAGCAGCAATTAGTAATCATCATGATTATAGTCTTTGATGATTAATGAGGTAGTTAATGGTTAATTGAGGTAGATAGATAGAGGATAGAGTCTGAAATGTAGATGTTCAGGAGCAAGCTGGCAAAGTCTTTATGATGATGGATCTTGTCTTCGCAGCGTGAATCGCAACGGTGATGCAGGATTAGCGATCAAAGTCCAGGGGCGACTCTCAGGAACTGTTGCTGGTTTCACTCGACTGTGATGGATCCAGGAGTCAATCTCGGCCACTTTAACTGCTGTTGGGGTTGATAGCAAAACGATATACGGTCCCTTCCAATGAGGCGCCAGCGGTGTCTTCTTCCACTCCTTTACCCACACCGAGGCTCCAGGCTTGAAAGGATGCAAGGGCTCTGTTAGATTGATAGGCAACTGGTCCTGCACCCAGGTATGAAAGCTCTGCAAAAGAGAACTTAGAGCCAATAATTCTTGCCTAGTGATTTCTGATCCAATTTGATTCATATCCCCTCTTATCCCCTGTATTATAGGCGGGGGCCTCCCATACAAAATCTCAAATGGGGATACCCCTAATGGCGTGGTGGGGGCTGAACATATTCGGAGAAGGGCTATGGGAAGAGCTTGGGGCCACTTCAAGTGGGCTTCCTGACAAAGTTTGGATAGCTGAGATTTTAGGGTTCGGTTCATTCTCTCCACTTTCCCTGAACTTTGGGGCCTGTAGGCTGTGTGTAACTTCCATTGTATTTGCAGGGCATGGGCTAGCTGCTGGGTTACTTGTGATATAAAAGAGGGCCCATTGTCAGACCCCATGGTCAAAGGTATTCCGAATCGGGGGATAATCTCATGGAGCAAGGCTTTAGTGACCTCTCTGGCCTTCTCAGTTCTGGTGGGAAAAGCTTTCCACCCATCCAGAAAAAGTACAAACTAGGACTAGCAAGTAACGATATCCATTTGCTCGTGGCATTTCTGCAAAGTCTATTTGGATATTTCCCATGGGGGTCACTCCTACTGACTGAACTCTTGGGGGAGGTACAGGACCTTGCCGGGCATTGTTCTTGGCGCAAGTCACACATCTTCGGGCTACTGAGGTGGTCAAAGGTCCCAGCAAGGAGATATAGAAATATGGCTTCAGAGCATCTGCCATCTTTGTTTTTCCATAGTGTGTGGCTTGATGAAAGGCTTGGACAAAGGCAGGGCCTAGGGCTTCAGGGATCACGGTCATACCAGGGGTTGAGCTCCCTTCAAGCGGTGGCAACACTATTCATCCAGTTTCTGATAACTGCCCCCCCTCCTTTTGACAGTAATGGTCCTTCTCTACTTGGGTATATCTGGGTGTCCATACACTCAAAGGTACTGGAAATATGGCTGCTTGAATCGTTACATTTGGGGTAGTAATTTGTCCTGCAATGGCTGCTTCTCGGGCTGAGGCATCAGCGAATCTGTTTCCTCGGGACGCTTCTCCATCTCCAGTTTGATGGCCTCGGCAATGCATTACAGCAACGTGTTTGGGGGCCCATACTGCTTCCAGCAAAGTCAATATTTCTGGACCATACTTGATAGACTTGCCTCCTGAGGTGATCAATCCACGTTCCTTGTACAGGGCCCCATGGGCATGCAGTGTTGTAAAAGCATATTTAGAGTCCGTGTATACATTCAGGCTGATTCCTGTTCCAAGTTTGAGTGCTCGTGTTAGAGCTATCAATTCAGCCTTCTGTGCTGAGGTTCCTGGGGCTAGGGCTGACGATTCCACTACCATGTCCAGAGTCACCACTGCATAACCAGCACATCGCTGTCCTTCAATTATGAGGCTACTCCTATCCACGAAGAAAGTTTTGTCTGGATGGCTTAGGGGAACATCAGTTAAATCTGGGCAACTTGAATATACAGTGTCCATTACTTCTAGGCAATTATGGTCAGGTGGGCCTGGACCGGCTGGCAGCAGGGTAGCTGGGTTCAGAGTTTGGCTGACGCTCAATTGCAATTGCGGATTCTCACATAGCATACTTTGATACTTCAACATTCGGGCATTAGTGAGCCAATGGTTTCCTTTGTGTTCCATCAGGGTTAGAACAGAGTGTGGTACAGTGACTTGAATATTTTGTCCTAAGGTGAGCTTATCAGCTTCGCTCACTAAGAGGGCTGTGGCTGCTACAGCTCTCAGGCAAGGTGGCCAACCTTTGGCAACAGGATCCAATTGTTTTGACAGGTAGGCCACAGGTCGCTGCCAGGACCCAAGAGGCTGGGTCAAGACTCCCAATGCGTTTCCGCTTGACTCATGGACATATAGACGAAAGGGTTTCTGCACATCCGGTAGGCCCAAGGCTGGGGATGACATCAATGCTGTTTTCAATGATTTGAATGCTTTATCTTGTTCTGGGCCCCATTCCAGGGGGGATTGTTCAACTCCCTGGGTGGCTTGGTACAAGGGTTTTGCCATGAGCGCAAAATTTGGTTTCCATATTCGGCAATAGCCTGCCGCTCCCAAGAAAGCTCGCACCTGTTTTCTGGTAGTGGGGGTTGGAATGCGGCATACAGCTTCCTTTCGCTCAAGTCCTAATTTCCGGGTTCCCTTTGACAAATGGAACCCTAGGTATTTCACTTCTGTCTGGTAAAATTGCGCCTTGGCTCTTGAGACCTTGTATCCAGCTTCATTCAAAAGGTGCAAAAGATCACTAGTAGCTTGCACACAATCAGTTTCGTTGTTGGTGGCTATGAGCAAATCATCTACGTATTGAAGTAGAATTCTTTTTCCCGGAGTTACAGAGTAACTTGACAGATCTTGACTGAGGGCTGCACTGATGATAGTGGGCGAGTTCTTGAATCCTTGTGGTAATCGAGTCCAAGTGAGTTGTCCTCGACTTCCTGTGGTAGGGTTTTCCCATTCAAATGCAAACAAAAGCTGACTGGCCTCTGCCAGGCGTATACAGAAAAACGCATCTTTTAAGTCCAAAACAGTGAAATGAGTGGCTTCTGCTGGAATCAGTCCCAGGAGGGTGTAAGGATTTGGTACTACTGGATGTATAGTTTCAACTGCACTGTTTACTTGACGTAGATCCTGCACTGGGTGGTAGTCACCTGTCCCAGGCTTCTTGATTGGGAGAAGGGGGGTGTTCCAGGGTGATTGGCATTCTCTAAGAAGTCCATACTGCAGTAATTTCTTCAGGTGGCAATGAATACCTTCAATTGCTGGTTGTGGGAGGGGATACTGACGCACATGCACTGGTTCTGCTCCTGGCTTAAGGGTAACAAGTACAGGAGCTATATTTTTCGCTAGGCCAGGTGGATTATTCTCTGCCCATACTCCAGGTGGGGCTGCAATGCTGGTAAGTACACAGGAACTTGCTGCTTTGGATGTAGGTGAATAGAACCGCCATTATTCTTCTCGGGGGACAGTTAACACCATCAAGCCAGCAGCTTTTGAGTTTATAGTCATTTCCATTTTTCCCCCTTCAACAAAGGATATCTGTGCTTGAAGCTTTGCAAGCATATCTCGGCCCAAAAGGGGAACTGGGCATTCAGGCATGTACAGGAACTGGTGTGTTATTTGCTGCCTCCCTAGTTCACAGGCGCGGTTCTGCAGGAAAGGTCTTGTGGTTCTAGTTCCAGTAGATCCCACAATTGTTGCAGATCGAGAGGACACAGGGGCCACAGGCTTGGCTACTACTGAATGCTCAGCCCCTGTGTCTACCATAAAGTCCATATGCTGGTCTCCAATTTTTAACTTGACGATAGGCTCCTGGAGACCCAAGAAGAACTTGGAGCCCGGTCTGGCCTAGTCTTCATCATCCATGAAATCTGCTTCGGTGACTGCCATTCCTTGCACGGCAGTCTCATTTTGCTGCAATTGTTGAAACTGTGCGAGTTGCATCCCCCCTCGCTGCTGGAATTGCCCCCCCGCTCTCCTGGTGCTCCCGCGTCCCCTCCAGGGGGCGGAGCTCATGTTCGAGCACGCATCCTTCCAATGTCCTTCCTCTTTACAATAAGCGCACTGATTTGCACCTAAGGGGGGCCGAGCACTCCCTCGGCCCCTTCCCCATCCTCTGGCTCTTCTGTTAGGATATCCTCCTCCGCGTCCTTCAACTAGTGCTGCAGCAAGCAGATCCACTTTCTTCCTCATCCTTCTTTCACTTTCCCGTTTGCTTTCTTGATCACGATTCCCATATACCTTTTGTGCGACTTCCATTAACTGTGTTGCGTTCATGCCCGCAAATCCTTCTAATTTCTGCAGTTTTCGCTTTATGTCTCCCTGGGACTGACTCACAAAAGCAGCATTCACCATGCGTAAATTCTCCTGGGCTGCTGGGTCATAGGGGGTGTAGAGTCTATAGGCTTCAGTTAATCGTTCATAGAAAGCAGCTGGACTCTCATCTGGGCGCTGAAGAACGTCCGCTACTTTTCCAATATTCATAGCTCTCTGGCCGCCCTTCTTTAGGCCCTGCAGTAGAGCCTGGCGGAACCGGGTGAGGGCTTTTTCTCCTACATCACTATTTGGGTCCCATCTGGTATCTTCATTGGGGAAATCTGCGGCTGCTGCCTGTCGGGGATCTAGATTTAGGTTTCTCCCAACTTCAGGGTTCTCTTCCAACCATTTAGTGGTTGCTCGCACTATCCGTGCCCACTCCTCAGTAGTAAAGAGGGTAGCCAAGACCTGGTGACAGTCAGACCAGGTGGGCTGAGGAGTTTGCATAATATGTTTATGTTTATGTTTATTGACTTGATTGACCGCCCTTCATTGGTAGGCAGAGCAGTTTACAAAAATATATCTTCATTACAGTAGGCACAAGGCCGGAAAAGGAAAAGAAAGTTACAACTCAGTAATAGTAGAGAAGCAAGGACAGGAGAGGAGGGTCAATAGAGGAAAAGGAGAGGCTAGGAGGGAGAGAGGTTGAAGGCAAGGGAGAAGAGGTGAGTTTTCAAAGCATGTTTGAAGGTAGGATGGTGGGGTTCCAGACGGAGAGTAGAGGGGAGGGAGTTCCAGAGGGCCGGGCCTATAAAGAAGAAGGCAGAGGAGCGGGTGGATTGGAGATGAGCAAGTGAGGGGGGAGGGAAGAGCGAGGCGGTTGAGGTGAAAGGAAGGAGGAGTGTGTCGGGGGGTGTGAAAGTGGATGAGATCGGCAAGGTACTGTGGTATGGTGGTGTGAAGAACTTTGTGGACAAGCGTGAGAAGCTTGAATTGGATCCGGAAGGAAACGGGAAGCCAGTGAAGATGAAGGAGGAGGGGAGTGACATGGTCCCTGTGGGAGGCGGAAGAAGCAAGACGGGCGGCGGTGTTTTGGATGCGTTGTAGACGGGAGAGGTGGAGCTTAGATAGGCCATAATACTAGTCATTAACTCTGTCAAATCTTGGGGCTTTTCAGTATAGGAGGCATAATGCGTTTTCCAGTTTAATAAATCTGTTGTGGAGAAAGGCACATAAACTAAACTGGTAGGTCTGGGCACAACCTGACCCTCGTCATCTTGAATGGGTAATCCTGGGACCTGCCGCAGTGGCAGTTTGCGGACTTCTTTCGTTCTACTTCTGAGATCATAGCGCATTTCAGTGGACTTTGGGGTGACGCCGCTACCGGTATCTGGACTAGTGGATGGCCCTGGACTGGCATCTGACCCTCCACTAGCGGATTCTTCGGGGGATGATTGTTCCACATCAGAGCGCTGCTCAGGACTAGGGCTCCGACTTCTGCGAGGAGGGGTCTGCTCTTCAAGTTTTGGGGGTGGTTGCTCGGGTGGAGGCACCTCGGCTGGAGGTATGCTCGCTACCTCCGGCTCTTCTTGGGGTACTTATGGGGGTACTCGGGGTGAAGCTGATGGGACTGGAGTATACAAAAAGGCGGGTGGATACCTTGGGATCTCTGGAGACTCTTGGGCCACATAAATAGGGTTTTTTTCTTTCTTGGCAGGGACTCTCATGGCAGTTGCTAACATAATTTTACTCTGTCCCTCACAGCAACGCTTCATCCAAGAGGGCTGTTTCTCACATATACCTAACCAGGAATCTATATAGGAAAACTGTTCGGGACTATAGCTGCGCACTACCTTGTGCACAAGGGACACAATTTGGATATCAAAAGTACCTTCTGGTGGCCACCCGGCGTCCAGAGCCGGCCACACCCTACTACACAGTATTTCTAAGCGGGTCGGTGACATTTTCACCACATAATCACCACTAAATCCTTTCTTAAAATTCATGATCATACAGTTCAGCGGAGTTTGTAGGACTCCGCCCCTCCCATTATAACGTATAACGTACAAGACAGCAAACAGAAAGGGTAAGTAGGATGGCTACGGGTAAGGGGTCCGCGCAGCCCACAAAACAATGAGGGTGACAAACACCAAACGCTTCCTCCTGTTCGCGACCTGAACGCGGTCGCCCGGTCAGGAACTGCGATACTTAGGAGTCCGCTCTCGCTTGGCCTGTATTGCAAGACCTCTCAATCACACAACCAAACATGTTAGCATTTCCCAAATTCCAAATTCCCAGGCTAACTGACTAAACCAAAATTACCAAACCAAAAGGGTCGATGGCTTCGCCCCACGCATACTCCTTCAGGGGTACTAGGATCGCCCTGGAAGTTGATCAGACTTCCTTTACCTGTTACTGTACCAAATCAGTCTCGAGACTTTTCCAAAACTAACTGACTAAGAACCAGAAAAATCAATACTCACCGGATCCGGTAGCTAATGCGCTGCGCGACTAGTTCCACCTTGGGTTGAATCCTGGACTCCCCTGGGTTCGAGGTGTTGGCCAGCCGGACCCAGCAGGCCGCCGAGGCAGGGCGGAACCCTCCGATGCAAGGGACCGGGCGGCGCCTGGGATCCTCTCCACGTCGGTCGGCTGTGGGCCCAGCCGGACAAAACCTGGAGGTGGTAATACGTGGTAGTATTCACTTGCGTACTATTCGTATTACGCCATTCCCGGCCAACGCACCAAGAATCTGTAATAGCGAAGTGTCCGCAACCAATAAAACCAGGAGTCTATTGGCTAGAATTCAAACCAGTTTAATGTGCACAGACTCAGACAGTGGTTACATACAAAATGGCTGAGCCCTGAGCTAAGTTAGACAACAGCATATATACCTTTCTTCCCCAGTCTAATACAGATCAACCTCCTCATTGGTCTTGGTGGCCCAGCTACTTTCATCCAATAGCCATCTGTGACTGGGTTTACCCCCGTGTTCCCCCCCGTGCAAATCTCTCTCGCCATGGCTCAAAACTTTAGACATAATATATATTCTGCTGAATTTCAATCTGCTTCTCTCTACAAGGTCAGTGTATTAGCAAGGATACAGCGTGCAAGCAATAATACTGAACAGACATCTGTGCTTAAACCATAACAAAAACAGTGGAAACGTTTTACGTTCATATCAGAAGACATTCTTATCCAGGCAAAGCAAGGACTGCAGCTACTGGCATTTCTGTAATATTCCAAAGTCAGTTATAATACTCTCAAGTGGGGGGGGGGGGGTGGGGGGGGGAAGACTCAAGCAGAGCTGACAGGCAGAGACACAATTTTACTTTTACAAGATGAATTAGGCCATCGCCTATCACAGGAGAGCATGCATAGATTGTTGGAACAATTTGAGATGTTCTGCTCTCACAGGCTCCCAGGGTTTGGTATAATCTACAGTTTCTTGGCTTGATGGTGGTGGCAATCAAGGTGGTGCTATGGGCATGCTCCTATTAGGCCGCTCTGGTGGCCCTTCCTGACTAGAGTTTGAGTTCAGGTTTCAGCTCCAACTGAAAATGAGAGCTAGCTGGAGGTGGTGGCTGCGCCCACGTTATCTGCAGAGGGGCATGTGTTCCCTTGTGGATTCTTCTGGTGATGGATACCAGTCTTATGGGCTGGGGAGTTCTTGTCAAGACTGAACAGTCCAGGGCTATTGGGGCCACAGGCAGGTGGTGTGGTCCATCAACTGTCTCAAAGCAAGGGCTGGCTGGCTGGCTGGCCCTCTTGCATTTTTTCCCACCCTTGGTCAAGGACAGTGTGGTGTGAGTGTTCTCAGGCAACACAACAGGGTTTGTCATTTATCACAGTGGCACAAGGTACGCATGAATGGCCCAGGGGATGGCTCTCTGATTTGCCTGGGTGAAATGAGTCTCCTAGCTCTGATGGCTTGGCATATTGCTGGGGTGGACATTGTGGGAAGTGGTCTTCTTCCGTTGATACTCTCTCAATCCTTAAGAATGAGAGTTGAGCCAGGAGGATGTTTCAGATGCTTCGCCACTTTAGGAGTCACCCTGTTATGAAATTGATGGTGTCTCGCTCCCATGACAAGCTGTACCATTTCTTTAGACACCGCACGGAAACTGGGTCCAAGGACAGTGGTACCTTGGTTCAGTCCTGACCACGGCAATGCCTGCAATATGTACCTTCTCCATGGCTGCTGTTGGGGCATGTGCTTCGGCACATAGACTACCATCTGGGCTGCATTATTCTGGTGGTACCGATTTGGACAAGAAGAGCGTGATTCAGGGACCTGATTCGGTTCCTGCATGTTCCTTCTCTCCATCTGCCCCATTTCGGTTGCTGGTTGCATCAGAGGCCATTTGTCCTAGATGTACTGGCTTCCCTCCTCATTTATGATTTGGCTCTTGAAGGGTGTCAGTTAACGCACAAGTGCTATTCTACAGTAGTTTCCACTCTGCCCAGATCCCAGAGGGTTTATACCAGCCTGGCATACATGTTCGTCTGGTACCTCTTGAGTGTGGGTGCAGCACACAACAGCTTATCCTAAGTCTACCAAGATTATAAGATCATAAGATCATAAGATATGCCATACTGGGTCAGACCAAGGTCCATCAAGCCCAGTATTCTGTTTCCAACAGTGGCCAATCTAGGTCATATGTACCTAGCAGTTTCCCCAAGAGACACAAGTTCCACAATGCTTGTACTGGGTCAAGCATTGATATCTTCGGTCACTTCTTAATAATAGTTTATGGACCTTTCCTCCAGGAACTTGTCCAAACCTTTTTTAAACCCAGCTACACTAACAGCCTTTACTACATCCTCCGGTAACAAATTCCAGAGTTTGATTACACGTTGAGTGAAAAAATATTTTCTTTTATTGGTCTTAAATAGTTTACCCTGTAGCTTCATTGCATGTCCCCTAGTCTTTCTATATTCTGATAAGGTAAACAATCGATCTACGTTTACCCGTTCTACTCCATTCATTAATTTATAGACTTCTATCATATTCCGGCTCGTGTTGGCCTTCTGCAGGATGGTCTGGAAAAGAATTTCCCTTACCTCCCTGAAGGTCCAGGTGGCAGTCTTGTCCTGTTTCAGAGGTCCAGTGGCTGGAAAGTCTTCAGCTTTGTGCCTGGATATTTTACGTTTTCTTCAAGGGGTTCAGCATCTGTGTTCGCCCCTCTAGTCATTTGTCCCTCCTGGGATCTCAGGGCCCTTTTCTCTGAGCCCGTTGAACCTCTGAATCATGCTACTCTGAAAGACTTGACTCTCAAGATTGTTTTCTTGGTCGCAATATGTTCGGCAAGGTGGATTTCCGCACTGCAGGCTATGTCTTGCCAGGATCTCTGTCCTTTTCAGAGGAGACCATTCCTTTCGGCCGATGCCTTTCTTTTGCCCAAGGTGATATCTCCCTTTCATGTGAAACCAGGTGATTTGCTTGCCCTCCTTTGCTAAGGAGCAGTGTGGAGGGAAAGGTAAGGATCTTCGCGTTGTGGTTGTCCAGAGGGTGCTTTTCTGGTACTTAGAGATTTTGACTTCCCTTTGTAAGTCAGATTATCTTTTTGTGCCGCTTGCAGGCTCGCGTAAGGGTGCTGTAGCAGCCAAAGCCTATCTTGGGGCACTGGGACAAAGAAGCTGTTGTTGTCTCTGTTACAGAACCGGTTGGTTCTGGAGGGTTCCTTGCCCATTCTATTCATGTACAAGCATCATCATGGGCGGAGCATAGCTTGGTGGCTCTTTCAAACATCTGTCAGAGGCAACATGGGCATCACTTTCCACTTTTTGTCAAACATTGTAGCTTGGATGTCCACGCTCGGGCAGACACATTTGGCTCAAGGTTTTTACAAGCTACTGTTGTCTTCCCACCCAGTGGAGGCATAGCTTTGATATATCCCACTTATCTGGACTGGTCTAGCAGGACAATATGGAAAGTGATATTTTATTTACCCAGATAATGCCCTTCCCTTGAGTCCTGATAGAGACCAGTGCAGGACCCACCCCTGGAACTGTGTTGGGTCTGTTCTGTTACAACGGTACCTTGGTCTGTTATGATTTAATGTGCTTGGCTGTACAGGTCCATATCCTACTGACAGCCTTCTGTTCCATCTCTTCTGTACATAGTTTCTCTACTGCTTGATTCATTATTGTTGCCTATGTTGAGGTTGTGTTAGGTTTTCCATGCCTTCCCATATGCTTTGGGATGAATACTGAGATGCCCTCTAGTGGCTCAGGCTGATAGAGGCATGGCAGTGATATCATTGAAACCTGGGCATTTCATTGGCTCTCTGTCTCCACCAATCTGCTGGTAGGGGAACACAATCCACTTGTCTGGACTAGTCTAGCAGGACTCAAAGAAAGGACGTTATATGGTAAATAAAATGTAATCTTTCAAGATTTCACGTGCTACTAATAACCCTTCCACCTCTCCCTACATGACAACCTGTATAAAAGATGATACACCCTGATGGACAAATTTGTGACAAATTGCATCTGCAGAGGTCAACCACAATTCTATTTCCAATATATTTAATGAATGGTCTATAAGAATATCTCCTAATGCATGCACCCTGTTTTTCATTGATGAAGCATTCCTAAAAGCAGTTTTTAGAGATTGATGGTTCAACTTATAAACTGCTTTATGCAAATTATCAAGATTTGTTTTACATTGAATCGGATTACTACATTCCACAGACTGAGCATATTTTTTTGGCAGACCCACATATTCGCCATTACCTTTGTAGGGACAATTTCTTGTACAGCCTTAATTTCTCTGTATCAGGTATTAACTGCCAGTAACATCATACACTTGATGAGTGATCCACCAAGTCCTAAACTACAAAAAAGAGCACCAAATAACTATAATCGCCACTGGGCCCACACCTTTGACATGATACCTGAGGCCTCAGGATGTCAGCATGGCTTTCTATCCCCCATGGCTGATGTCATCAAAGTTGGCAGAGTTAGCACTCATATTTAGCAATATTGCATAATTCCGATGCACAGCAGCAGTTCTTTTAAAGTGCAAATAGTGTGTTTTGGCAGGCACAGGATCACAGCTCTAGACCTTATCATAGAAACTGCAGACTATCACATTATGCTCTTTATCTGAAAGAAAATGCTATGAATAGAATCATAGAAGATAGACTTATTCCTTTACAATGGCAGCAAATATTTATAGGAGAATTTTTAAAAGAACCCATTCCTCCCTGATTTTGCACTCTTTTCTTGAGCTATAGAAAAGGTTTCCTCCTCTGCTGCTTGGACCTAGCCACATCGGGAAACGGAGACACACTCTGACTACAAAAAAGGGAATTACTATTTTTAAACAGACTTTTAAAGACTAAATTTTTATCAGTTGGATGTCCGAGTCACCACCAAGGTGGCTCTGATGACAGTATTGTCAAGGGAGGATTCCAGAAAGACTGAAATGTCCAGACTGTCCATGGACAGCAGAGACTCCCCCCACCCCCTTGTTTCTCGTCCCATCTTCTGTATGGCATATAAGACATATTAGGTATACATAAGTCCTTGCCTTGGGGAATTTTTAAAATTCCTCTCACATGCGTTTTTCCAAAGTTCTGGAAAGATATAAACCTAGTCTTGGGAAAGTTCAGCAATCTCACATTCTTCTTCCTTAATGCATTTTGTAATATTTCCAATGTTGTGTATGTCCTGCTAATGTATACATGTCAGCCATGGCCTGCAGTGTAGATGCTTGCATCTCCAGGAACAAGCAGGAATGTAATCTTCACATATGGGTATCGTCGGTAGCGACGGAGCCTGTGTGGGAACACTCCGCAGTGTCCAATAGGAAAGGTTTTGGGAGCCTCCCACAGCACCTGCGTGCTGCCTTCCCACCTTTCCAACTCTCCTTCATCAGTTCTTCATTTTCCGCGGAGCCGACAGGACGTATACCCTGTCACTGCAGAAAAATTCTTCTTCTTGTGTTTTTTTTGTGGTCGCGTCTGCCTTCACTGGACGCCTACCGGTACTGCTGGTTCTCTTTTCTTCTTTTCAAAAAAACCCAACTAGCTTCTAAAAATCTTTTCTTTAGGAGCCTTTACCCTCTCGGGGTTAGGCGCCATTTTGGGCACTAGGCCCATTTTTTCTTCAAACATGGAAAAACCAACTAGTGGTTTTAAGAAATGTTCTAAATGTGGCGGTACCATATCCGTCACCGACACCCATGAATGGTGTCTTAAATATTTAGGTCCTGACCATTCTCCATCGGAGTGTCTCTCCTGCAGAAAGATGACCAAGAGGGGCCTGCAGAATAGAGCTGCAAAACTCTGTACCCTTTTTGCTGCTGATGCAATGTCCGTTGCATCAACATCTTCCAGGGCTTCATCTTCCTCCCATGGATCTCAGGTAACTAAACTCAAGTCTTCTAAGACTGGCCGGTCCTCAAAGGGTAGATCTCCTTCTAAGTATCGAGATGCCGCTAGCATTGCCCACGAGGAAAGTTCACCAGCAAAACAGCCCCGGCGGGAGGCCTCGGTCTCCAAAGCATTAACGGGGCTCCAGAATGTTCCAGAGGCTTCAACCTCTGCAGAACTACTGGTGCCATGTTCTGGGGTTGTGGCCGCTTCCACCGGTACCAACACCCAGGCATCGGCAGGAGCGATGGATCAGAGAATCCTCGCTATCGAATGCAGTCTAGCGGCTTTCTTAGCAGCTTTGGTACCGCTAAGACTGCTACAGACGGTTCCACAGGTATTAGTAAAGACATCGGTGCCAGTACCAAGACACCCCGATACTGACTTCAAGCGGTACCGGTACCAAGCGTTGCAGGAACACCTGCACAGAGATATTTCGAATCCTCTGATGACTCTGCCGGAACTAGA
Organism: Ichthyophis bannanicus; assembly: GCA_033557465.1. Lineage (NCBI taxonomy): Eukaryota > Metazoa > Chordata > Amphibia > Gymnophiona > Ichthyophiidae > Ichthyophis > Ichthyophis bannanicus. The sequence continues at coordinate 489,524,280 of CM066033.1, forward strand.
GCAATCTCCTTCTCCTCAACGCAGAATGTCTCCTCCAGAGGACATGTCCTTCCAGGATTTCATACATGATGTAGCTCGAGGTCTTGCAATCACGGTGACTCCAGAAAAGGAACCCAGAGCAGAAGAATTAGAAATTCTTCAATACCCTAAGGCTCCTAAAGAGGCAGCTACCCTGCCCATTCATAGATCTTGCAGGATCTTATGCTAAGAATGTGGGAAACCCCTTTAACAGTGTCTCCACACTCCCGATGACTCGATACCATGTACCGAGTTCCAAGCTGTCCTGTGTTTTAAAAGACTCAGTTACCACACCATTCAATGGTAGTGGAATCGGCAATGCGTAGGATTAAGAGTGCTAAAATGCATTCTTCCAATTCTCCGGGTCATGAGTCAAGGACGCTCGATGCCTTTGGGCGTCGATGCTTCCATCCTCCATGTTGGCAGCCAGGATCAGCTCTTACATCCTCTATATGGGAATGTTCCTCAATGAAGTTACAGGAGACTTTGGAGCTCATGAGCTGTCTTCTTCCTGAGGACAAAAGAGGGGATTTTCTTACTCTGGTCAAACACGCCCAGGATGCCTCTAATTTTGTGAACCGTGCAACCTTTGATTGCTATGAATGTATTAGCAGAACCTCTGCTATTTCCATTGGTGCACATCGTATTACCTGACTCCAGGCATCGGACTTAGAACGATGGGTGCAAGAGAAACTGGGAAATATTCCTTGCACAGGAGAAAATCTCTTTATCTAGGATTGGCAAGACAAGGCAAATCAGCTTGAATCTGAAAACATTACCTTGAACAGACTATCAAAGTCTACAGCCAACCCAGCAAAGAAAAAGTCAGCCAAGTAACCCTTTTTCAATAAGAAAAAGAGGTTTTACCCATCTTACACCCATCATGCTCACTGTCCAGTTCATGTTTCCCAAAAGGGGAACCAGCAGAACAGACAGCAGCGAAGGCAACAAGTTCCAAGAACTCAATCGGCTCCACAAGCTCATCCTCCTCAGGGGCTTTGACTCTTTCCTAGAGAACTTGGTCTTTCTGCCCCTGAAAGGTCCAGAACCCCTCACCATTCAAGGAAGGTTATGCCATTTTGCCAGCAGATGGCAACAAATAACATCAGAAAACTGGACTCTATCCATTGTATGAGAGGGGTACAGACTTCACTTCCACAACATGCCCCCTCCTACAATCATAAAGCAGTTCAATTCTCAGGTCCCTGTCACCAATCTCTTGGGTCAGGAGGTCACACCACTTCTTGCTCAAGGAACAATAGAAGAAGTACCCATACCCCAACAGGGGATGGGATTCTACTCCCCCTATTTTCTCATTTCCAAGAAAACAGGGGGACACAGGCCTATTCTCCAGGACCAAGCAGGAAGTCAGTCCTCACATATGGGTGATGTCGGCACCGACGGAGCCCTCGTGCGGAGCATTTCCCCAGCTTTCAAAGAAAGCCTTTGGGAATTGCAGCGCACATGCGCGGTCCCCTTCCCGCCCAAGGGTGCCATCTTGCTCAGTCTTCTTTTTTCTGCGGAGCCCGACGGACGTAGTTCATTTTTCGCCGAGGAAAAAGTTGATTTCCCTATTTTTTGTACTTCTTCTTCGGTTCGACGCCGGTTCCTTTTCACGCCTGGGCCCGGTACGCCGGTATCAAGCCCACTCTCTCCTTTTCGATTTTTGTCCTTCGTGACTAGCGTTCGCGCCATTTTTTCTTTTTTCACTGGCAGCCCTGTCTTTTGACCTCGCAGGGGCCCTTTTTCCCCCGATGACTGCCAGCGGGTTTAAAAAGTGTGATCGGTGTAAGAAACTTGTGTCTCTTACCGACACACACGACTGCAGCCTCCGCTGCCTTGGACCCGATCATGACCCGATGATTTGTGGTCCGTGTGGCAAAATGTCCTCGAAGGCGTTGAGGAGTCGGCAGCACCAGAAGGACAGGATCTTCTCTGACTCCACGTCCGGATTGTCCCGGACCTCGTCAGAGGCCTCGACGTCTCGGGACTCCGGCCCCGAGCAGCGTCGAGGTTCCTCTGAGCGGGGGTCTCCTTCGCGGGAACAGCGCAGGAAGAAGAAACCCGTGAGGGCGGCATCGGTGGACGCTCCTGGTTCCTTGAGAGCCAGGTCGCATAGCCCCGATAGCTGTCCCGGGTTTTCGGATTCGGAGAGGCCTGCCAAGCAACCTCGTCTCGAGATGGAGTCTCCTGGACAAGTGAGTGCTGTAGTCCTCGTGGACTCTCCTCCAAGGGAGCCAACGTCGGGCCCGACGCCATCTGGGCCCGAGTCGGGGGCTGCTGGGTCTCCTGAGCTCGGACTCAGGTTAACGGCCTTGGAGAGCAGCCTCGCTGCCTTCATGGAACAGCAGCGGGCATTGATCGCTGGTCTCACCGGTGCTTCTGCCCCGACCACCGGGGCATCGACGTCCAAGTCGACCCCGGAGGCCGAGACGATCCTCGAGTCCATGCGGGCTCGAGTCGATCCTCGGCCACGGTCTCCCTCGGCCTCCCGTTCGGGACCGAGGTCGTCGATGCCGGTACCCTCGGCGTTGGGGCGGAGGGCATCGGTGCTCGCCCGACCGGAGCTGCTCGACACCTCCTCCGAGGAGTCGGGCTGGGAGACGGAGGACGAAGAGTCACCCGACACCTATCGGACTCGGTGTGTCCCATCGGACTCACCGGAGTCCTAACCTCGGAGACGATCCCCACCGGAGGATACCCGGTTCTCAGACTTCGTGCGGGATATGGCCAAGGCCTTGGCCTTCCCCGTGGATCCCGAGGATGAGCCTCGAGCCGAAGAGCTCGAGGCCCTCCAGTATGACACTCCCCCGAAGGAGGCCTTTACTGTAACGGTTCCTCCGATGCTGGAGCGGCTGCTCTTCCGCATGTGGGAGACCCTGGCCTCGACGCCGGTGTTAAGCAAGCGGGTCGATTCCATCTATCGAGTCCGCAAGAGCCCCGGGTTCCAAAAGGCACAATTACCGCACCACTCCATGGTTGTGGAATCGGCCATGCATCGACTGAAAAGTCAGAAGATGCACTCTTTGGTGCCTCCCGGCCGGGAGGCCCAGAACCTGAATGCCCTCGGTAAGAAGTGCTTCCAGGGCTCTATGCTTTCTTGCCGTGTCCAGACATACCAGCTCTACATAGAAACATAGAAACATGATGACAGAAAAAGACCACATGGCCTTTCTAGTCTGTCCTTCCATAACAACAACTACAACAGTCCACTTTTTACCTTTAGAGATCCTCTGTGTTGGTCCCATGCTTTTTTGAATTCAGTTACTGTCCTGGGCATGTATCTCCGAGACCTGGCAAAGGAGATTGCCGGGTTCTCTGCTGGTCTTTCCGAGGAACCTTTGCAGAGGTTCCAGGCCTTGTCCTCCGGTATTCGAGAGTGCTCGAAGTTTATTTCTCGAGCAGCCTATGATGGCTTCGAGGCTTCGGCCCGAGTAGCCGGGGCCGGCATCGGTGCCCGCCGACAGGCTTGACTACAGTCATCTGACCTCCAGCCATGGGTACAGGAAAAGTTGGTCGATGTCCCCTGCCGAGGTGAAAACCTCTTTGGCAAGCCCTTGGCTGAAAAGGCTGCAGAACTCGAGACCGAGACTCTGACCAGGACTAGGCTGTCCAGAAAAACCTCTGCCCCTTCTCAGAAGAAGAAGGGCTCGGGAAAAAAGACCTTTTACCCGAGGAAGTCATCTGCCTATAAACAATACCCTCATTATCAGGCCTCTGCAGCTCCCCAACAGGGTCAGCAGGCCAAGGGGCAGGGTCATGGGCCCCGTAGGCAGAAGGCCCCCAAGCCACCAACACCGGCCCCTGCTCAGCAGGGTGGGGGGTTTTGACTCAGAAAGCATAGCTTCTTCTCCTCAGCTGGCTTCTCTCAGCACAGGAGGCCGGCTGGCCCACTTTGCCCTCCAGTGGTCAGCCGTCACATCAGATACTTGGGTGCTTCATATAGTCCAAAAGGGCTATCTTCTCCATTTTCACCAGGTACCTCCCTCCTATTTTCCAGGGGAGCCTCCAAGACTCCCTCTGCACAGGGACCTACTCCTTCAGGAGTTAGCAAGTCTACTAAAGGAACAGGCTGTAGAACCGGTGCCCCACCACCTGAGAGGTCACGGCTTTTATTCCAGGTACTTTCTGGTACCAAAAAGAACAGGAGGCCTCAGACCCATCCTAGACTTGCGCAACCTCAACAAGTTCCTGGAGAGGGAAAAGTTCAAGATGCTTACCCTTGGAATCCTGCTGCCCTACCTCCAGCAGGGAGATTGGCTATGCTCCTTAGATCTAAAGGATGTTTATACTCACATCCTTATTCATCCAGACCACAGACAATATCTCAGATTTGTTGTGGGAGGAAACCACTATCAGTACAGAGTACTACCCTGTGGCCTGACCTCCGCTCCCAGGGTGTTCACCAAGTGCCTGGCAGTGGTGGCGGCCTACCTAAGGCTTCAAGGTCTTTTTGTGTTTCCGTACCTGGACGACTGGCTCATAAGGGGCCAGTCTTCCCAGGAGGCCAATCAAGCCCCCCTTCGCACTGTGGCTCTGCTTCAGCACTTGGGGTTTGTCATAAACTTCGCAAAGTCCACTTTGTTCCTGTCCCAGAACTTAGAATTCATAGGAGCAAGGCTGGACACTCTTCAGGCGAAGGCTTTTCTGCCAATGGACAGAGCCCACAGGCTGATGGATCTGGCCAGGCAGTTTCACAGCAATTCCCTGGTCTCTGCCAGGCAATTCCTGAGACTACTCGGCCATATGGCTTCCACGGTTCATGTCACCCCCAATGCCCGCCTGCACATGCGGCCTGCTCAGTGGAGCCTTCGCACTCAGTGGCATCAGGCCACAGGGAGCCTAGCGGACTCAGTAAGAATATCCGACCTGCCAATCTCCTCTCTGCAATGGTGGCTTCATCTTCCGAATCTGGTACTCGGAGTGGTTTTTCAATCCCCTCCGCATTCTCAAGTGCTGACGACAGATGCTTCTCTTCTAGGTTGGGGAGCACATTACCAAGGGACATGTACTCAGGGTCTCTGGACCCCTTGGGAGGCTACTCAACAAATAAACTTCCTGGAGCTACGGGCGATACGCCTAGCTCTGAGAGCCTTCTCCCACCTCGCCTCTCACCAGTCTGTACTAGTCCAGATGGACAATCAAGTTGCCATGTTCTACGTGAACAAACAAGGAGGCACAGGCTCCTTCCTTCTATGTCAGGAGGCACAATGGCTGTGCTCTTGGGCCGTCAATCATGGAATCCTCCTCAAGGCTGTCTACCTCCCAGGTCAAGAAAATTACCTGGCGGACAGACTGAGCAGGATCCTGCAACCACACGAATGGAGGTTGAACCCGTTGGTGGTTCAGCAGGTCTTTCTCAGGTGGGGCCTCCCCACCATGGATGTTTTCACCAGTCCTCTGAACCGGCAACTCCTGAGATTCTGCTCCAGACAACCGCATCCTCTCAGAGTAGCAGCGGATGCGTTTCTGATCTCGTGGTCCACAGGCCTACTGTATGCGTTTTCTCCCACACCACTAGTGTCCAGAACACTGTTCAAAGTCCTCAAGGACGGGGCCTCAATGATCCTGATAGCCCTCAGGTGACCGAGGCAACCGTGGTTCCCACTTCTGCTGCAACTGGCGGTGGACACCCCTCTTCCTCTGGGGTTTCAGCACGATCTCCTGTCTCAGGATCAGGGGACTCTCTTGCACCTTAACCTCCAGTCCCTTCATCTGATGGCCTGGCTGCTGAAAGGGTAGTCCTGGCTCCCCTACTACTGCCTCAAAAGGTGGAAGCTGTGGTCTTAGCCTCTAGACGGCAATCCACCAGGAAATCCTATGCTCTTAAGTGGCGTAGATTCTCCGCATGGTGTGCTCAGCACAGCGAGAATCCCCCCTTGTGCTTGGTAGCGGTAGTATTGCAATATTTGCTTTACCTCTCCAATCTAGGCCTTAAGTCCAACTCTGTCAGGGTTCACCTCAGTGCTCTCTCTGCGCACCACTCGCCGGTGGACGGAAGGACTCTTTCCAACCACCCTTTGGTGGCTCGTTTTCTCAGAGGCCTCCTTCTGCTTAAGCCTCCTTTGCGTCCACCAGCCCCTGAGTGGGATCTGAATGTGGTCTTACAGCGGATTACTTGTCCGCCCTTTGAACCTATGGCTATCTGCTCTCTCCATTTTCTCTCCTGGAAAACCTTGTTTTTGGTAGCTCTTACCTCTGCTAGGCGAGTGAGTGAACTGCAGGAACTAGTGTCTGATCCCCCTTACACTAGGTTCTACAGGAATAGGGTAGTCTTACGGACTCACCCTAAGTTTCTTCCTAAGGTTGTCTCCCCTTTTCACCTCAATCAGGAGGTGGTTCTTCCGACCTCCTTTCCCAGGCCGCATGCCAACCGGGCTGAGATGGTCCTGCATACCCTGGACTGTAGGAGGGCGTTGTCCTTCTACCTTGACCGTACGCGGGAGCATCGGAGGGCTGTTCAGCTCTTCGTTTCTTTTGACCCCAATAAGTTGGAGCTACCTGTCTCCAAGCGTACTTTGTCCATATAGGTCGCTGACTGGATCGCCTGGGCTTATGGGGCAGCCAGCCTCTCGTTGGAGGGTCAGGTCACGGCTCATCGTGTCAGGGCGAAGGCTGCGTCAGTGGCTCATCTCCGCTCTGTTCTGTTGGCAGACATCTGCCGGGCTGCTACTTGGTCTTCAAGCCAGACTTTTGCGGCCCATTACTGCCTTGAGAGGGAGTCCCGCAGGGACAGTGCTTTCGGACAGGCAGTACTCCATAATCTCTTTGGGGTTTAGGCAACTCCTACCCTCCGGCCCTGGTGTTGGGCTACCGGTCGGGGACGTTCTCAGAGAAGATTCCTTCCTTACGTACTGACAAGCTAGAGGGAGCTCATTTTTTCCGCTTGAGGTCTCCGGTAGCCTTAAGCTGTGGAGTCCCATATGTGAGGACTGACTTCCTGCTTGGTCCTGGAGAAAGAGTAGTTACTCACCTGTAACAGGTGTTCTCCAGGAGCAGCAGGAATCAGTCCTCACAACCCTCCCTCCTCCCCTTGGAGTTGCAGTCATATGATTTATTTTGCTAATTTTTTTTGCTGTCTTTTAGCTATGTCATCAGACTGAGCAAGATGGCACCCTTGGGCGGGAAGGGGACCGCGCATGCGCGCTGCAATTCCCAAAGGCTTTCTTTGAAAGCTGGGGAAATGGGCTGCATGAGGGCTCCATCAGCACCGACGTCACCCATATGTGAGGACTGATTCCTGCTGCTTCTGGAGAACACCTGTAACCTGGACCTCAGAGAATTAAACAAATATCTGTTCGGGAAAAATTCAGAATGATCTCCCTCGGAATTCTCCTGCCATACCTTCAGAGTCAGGACTGGCTATGTTCTCTAGATCTAAAGGATGCATATACCCATAATCTCCAGGAACAAGCAGGAATGTAGTCTTCACATATGGGTATCGTCGGTACCGACGGAGCCTGCGCGGGAACGCTCCCCAGCGTCCAATAGGAAAGCTTTTGGGAGCATCCCACAGCGCCTGCATGCTGCCTTCCCAACTGTCCCTCTCCAGTTCTTCGTTTTCCGCGGAGCCGACAGGTTGCATACCCTGTCACCGCAGAAAAATTTTGTCTTTAATCTTTGTTTTTGTGGTCGCGTCTGCCTTCCCTCGACGCTCTACTGGTTCGCCAGTTTGTTCTTTCTTCTAAAAAAACCCAAACAAACTATAGTTTCTGAGGTGGTTTACTTCAGGAACTTTTTTTCCTTGGTGCTAGGCGCCATTTTGGGCACTAGGCCCAATTTTTCCTTAAAAATGGAAAAGCCTACTTCAGGTTTTAAGAAACGTTCTAAATGTGGCGGTACCATTTCCGACACCGACACCCATGATTAGTGTCTCAGATGTTTAGGTCCTGACCACTCTATTTCAGAGTGCCTCTCCTGTGGAATGATGTCAAAAAGGGGCCGGCAGAACCAAGCTGCTAAACTTAGCACCCTTTTTCGCTCAGATGCGGCATCTGTTGCATCGACGTCCTCCCGGGCTTCATCTTCCTCCCATGGATCTCAGGTAACTAAACATAAATCTAGCCGGTCCTCAAAGGGTAGATCTCCTAAATATCGAGATGCCCCTGGCGTTGCTCTTAAGGAATTTTCACCGGCAGGAGGCTTCGGCTTCCAAAGCATTAACGGGGCTCCAGGATGTTCTTGAGGCCTCAACCTCGGCAGAACTACTGGCACCATGCTCTAGGGTTCTGGCCACTTCTACCGGTACCGACACCCAAGCATCAGCAGCGTTCATAGACCAGAGATTCCTTGCTATCGAACGCAGTCTAGCAGCTCTTCTCACGGCTTCGGTACCGTTGAAGCCACTTCAGACACCTCAACCGATACCGTTACCGACTGCATCGACATCGGCGGGTATGCCACCCATACCGAGTCATGCGTCTCTCTCCGGCATCGACAGATCGATACCTGAACATCCCGATACCGACTTTGATCGATACCGGTACCATGCTTTGCACGATCACCGGGATCGGAGATATTTTGAATCCTCGGATGAGTCTGAAGACTCTGCTGATACCAGAGTACTTATGTGATAGGCGATGGCCTAGTTCATCCTGTAGAAGTAGGTATGTAGCAGAGGCCTGTCAGCTAGGCCTGAGTCCCCCTCCCCTACTTTAGAATATTATAACTGACGTTGGAATATTATAGCAGAACCAGACAGAAAATACCAGTAGCTGTTAGAGACACTGTTTGCTCTGCTCTTGATAAGAACTGCTTTTGATAAGAAAGTAAAACTTTTCCACTGTTATGATACTCACAGCTGTGCTTTCCACTGTATCTCTGCTGGCTAACTGACCTTGCAAAAAGTAGCGAAATGTACTGTAGCAGAAGTATTATGTCTAGAGATTTGAGCCACAGCTAGAAAGGCCTGCACAGAATAAGAACAGGTTCAAGCCAGATCAGAGATGGCATTGGGAGAGGGAAGGGGCCACCAGGACCAATGAGGAGTTTGTCTGTGTAGAACTGATGTAGAAGGATATATAAACTGTCGTTTGGCTGAGCTCAGGGCTCAGACCTTTTGTATGTGATTTTGCCTGAGTCTGTGTGCACATTAAACTGGTTTGAATTCTAGTCAATAGACTCCTGGTTTTATTCGTTGCGGGCCCTTAGCTATTACATATTCTTGGTGCATTGGCTGGGAAGGCGTAATACGCGAATAGTGCGCAAGTGAATACTACCACGTATTACCGCCTCCAGGTTTGGTCCGGCTGGGCCCACAGCCAACCGACGTGGAGAGGATCCCAGGCGCCGCCCGGTCCCTTGCATCGGAGGGTTCCGCCCTGCCTCGGCGGCCTGCTGGGTCCGGCTGGCCAACACCTCGAACCCAGGGGAGTCCAGGATTCAACCCAAGGTGGAACTGGTTGCGCAGCGCATTAGCTACCGGATCCGGTGAGTATTGATTTTTCTGGTTCTTAGTCAGTTAGCTCTGGGAGAGTCTCGAGACTGATATGGTATGGTAACAAGGTAACGAGAGTCTGATCAACTCTCAGGGCGATCCTAGTACCCCTGCATGAGTATGCGCGGGGCGAAGCCATCGACCCTTTTGGTTTGGTCATTTAGGTTCAGTCTGTTAGCCCGGGAATTTGGAATTTGGGAAATGCTAGCATGTTTGGTTGTGTGATTGAGAGGTCTTGCAATACAGGCCGAGCGAGAGCGGACTCCCAGGTCACGAACAGGAGGAAGCGTCTGTTGTTTGTCCCCCTCATTGTTCTGTGGGCTGTGCGGACCCTTACCCGTAGCCATCCTACCTACCCTTTCTGTTTGCTGTCTTATATGTCATAATGGGAGGGGCGGAGTCCGTACAAACTCCGTTGAACTGTATGATCACGAATTTTAAGAAAGGATTTAGTGGTGATTATGGGGTGAAAATGTCACCGACCCGCTTAGAAATATTGTGTAGTAGGGTGTGGCCGGCACTGGATGCCGTGTGGCCACCAGAAGGTACTTTTGATATCCAAATTGTGTCCCGTGTGCACAAGGTGGTGCGCAGCTATAGTCCCAAACAGTTTTCCTATATAGACTCCTGGTTAGGTATATGTGAGAAACAGCCCTCTTGGATAAAGCATTGCTGTGAGGGACAGAGTAAAATTATGTTAGCAACTGCCATGAGAGTCCCTGCCAAGAAAGAAGAGCCCCCTATTTATGTAGCCCAAGAGTCTCCAGATATCCCAAGGTATCCACCCGCCTTTCTGTATACTCCTGTCCCATCAGCTCCGCCAGTACTCCAAGAACCCCCGCCAATACCCCGAGTAGAGCCAGAGGAAGCGAGCGTACTTCCAGCCGTGGTGCCTCCACCTGAGCAGCCACCTCCGAAATCTGAAGTGCAGACCAGTCCCCAAAGAAGTCGGAGCCCTAGTCCTGAGCAGCGCTCTGAGGTGGAATAATCATCCCCCGAAGAATCCGCTAGTGGAGAGTTAGATGCCAGTCCAGGGTCATCCACTAGTCCAGACGCCAGTAGCGGCGTCACCCCAAGGCCCGCTAATCTGCGCTATGATTTCCGAAGCAGAACGAGAGAAGCTCACTAACTGCCACTGCGGCAGGTCCCAGGATTACCCATTCAAAATGACGATGGTCAGGTTGTGGTCCGACCGACCAGTCTAGTGTATGTGCCCTTCTCCATAACAGATTTATTAAACTGGAAAACGCATTATGCCTCATACTGAAAAGCCCCAAGATTTAACAGAGTTAATGACTAGTATTATGCAAACCCACCAGCCCACCTGGTCTGAATGTCGCCAGGTTTTGGCTACCCTCTTTACTACTGAAGAGCAGGCACGGATAGTGCGAGCAACCACTCGATGGTTGGAAGAGAATCCTGAAGATGGGAGATACTTAGATCCCCGACAGGTGGCAGCCGCAGATTTCCCAAATGAAGATCCCGGGTGGGACCCAAATAGTGATGTAGGAGAAAAGGCCCTCACCCGGTTCCGCCAGGCTCTACTGCAGGGCCTAAAGAAAGGAGGCCAGAGAGCTATGAATATTGGGAAAGTAGCAGATGTTCTTCAGCACCCAGATGAGAGTCCAGCTGCTTTCTACGAACGATTAACTGAAGCCTATAGACTTTACACCCCCTATGACCCAGCAGCTCAGGAGAATTTACACATGGTGAATGCCTCTTTTGTGAGTCAGTCCCAGCGAGACATAAAACGAAAACTGCAAAAATTAGAAGGATTTGCGGGCATGAACGCAACACAGTTAATGGAAGTCGCACAAAAGATATATGTGAATCGTGATCAAGAAAGCAGATATATTAGTGAGAAGAGGAAGGGCAAAAGTGGTATTGTCAGACTCAAGGGTGCAGGGGGGAATATGTAGAAGCTGATAAGGATAAAGCGGAATTGCTTAACAAATATTTTTGTTCTGTGTTCACAGATGAAGAACCAGGAGCAGGACGTCAGAAAACACCCACAAATAAGAAAAGAAGCGAGGGACATCTTGAACAATTTTCAGAAGACTGTGTTCGTGAGAAACTAGCTCAACTTAAAGTAGACAAAGCGATGGGACCGGATGGGATACACCTTAGAATACTGAGGGAACTTGGGGACGTTCTAGCAACTCCACTGACTGACCTTTTCAATGCCTCGTTGGAGTCGGGAGTGGTGCCAAAGGACTGGAGAGAGGCTCATGTGGTGCCTTTACACAAAAGCGGAAGTAAGGATGTGGTTGAAAACTACAGGCCGGTTAGTTTAACTTCGGTGGTGAGTAAATTATTGGAAACGCTGCTGAAAGAGAAAATAGTGAGGTTTCTGGAGTCCGGCGGATTACAGGATCCGAGGCAGCATGGATTCACCAGAGGCAGGTCTTGTCAGACAAATCTGATTGATTTCTTTGACTGGGTGACCAGGGAGTTGGACCGAGGGAGAGCTCTAGATGTGGTGTATTTGGATTTCAGTAAAGCCTTTGACACTGTTCCTCACAGGCGACTTATAAACAAACTGAGCACCCTAGGGATGGACCCTAAAGTTACTGCTTGGGTTAGAAATTGGTTGGGTGGGAGGCGACAAAGAGTACAAGTAAATGGAGCTCACTCTGAGGAGAAGGATGTTACCAGTGGTGTGCCCCAGGGATCTGTCCTTGGTCCGATTCTTTTTAACATCTTTGTTAGTGATATAGCGGAAGGGCTGTCTGGTAAGGTTTGCCTCTTTGCGGATGATACCAAAATCTTCAATAGAGTAGACACCCAGGAAGGTGTAGATAACATGAGGAGGGATCTAGCTAAGCTTGAAGAATGGTCTAGAATTTGGCAGCTGGGATTTAATGTTAAAAATGTAAGGTCATGCATTTGGGCTGCAGCAATCCAAGGGAGCAATACAGTATAGGAGGTGAAGTACTTTTGTCCACTAAAGAAGAGCGGGACCTAGGCGTGGTTGTGTCTGATGATCTTAAAATAGCTAAACAGGTAGAAAAGGCGACGGCAAAAGCTAGAAGGATGCTTGGGTGCATACGGAGAGGAATGGCTAGCAGAAAAAAGGAGGTGATAATGCCTCTGTATAAGTCTTTGGTGCGACCTCATTTGGAGTATGGTGTGCAATTCTGGAGACCGCACCTTCAAAAGGATGTGAACAGGATGGAGTCGGTGCAGAGGATGGCTACTAAAATGATTAGTGGGCTTCATTATAAAGCATATGAGGACAGACTTAAGGATCTTAATATGTACACCTTAGAGGAAAGGCGGGATAGAGGTGATATGATTGAGATGTTTAAATACCACCGTGGCATAAATGTTCAGGGAGAGAGCCTCTTTCAATTGAAAGCAAGTTCTGCTACGAGGGGACATGGGATGAGGGTGAAGGGAGATAGATTCAGGAGTGATATGCGGAAATATTTCTTTACGAAAAGAGTAGTGGATCCGTGGAATAGTCTCCCAGTGGAGGTGGTAGAGATGAGGATAGTAACTGAATTCAAAAAAGCATGGGACCAACACAGAGGATCTCTAAAGGTGAAAAGTGGACTGTTGTAGTTATGGAAGGACAGACTAGATGGGCCTTGTGGTCTTTTTCTGTCATCATGTTTCTATGAAAGTGAAAGAAGGATGAGGAGGAAAGTGGATCTGCTCGCTGCAGCACTAGTTGAAGGACGCGGAGGAGGATATCCTAATAGAACAGCCAGAGGATGGGGAAGGGGCCGAGGGAGCGCTCGGCCCCCCTTAGGTGCAAACCAGAGCGCCTATTGCAAAGAGGAAGGACATTGGAAGGATGCGTGCCCGAACATGAGCTCCACCCCCTGGAGGGGACGCGGGAGCGCCAGGAGAGCGGGGGGGGGGGGCGATTCCAGCAGCGAGGGGGGATGCAGCGCGCACAGTTTCAGCAGTTCCAGCAAAATGAGACTGCCATGCAGGGAGTGGCAGTCACCGAAGCAGATTTCATGGATGATGAGGAATAGGCCAGACCGGGCTCCAAGTTCTTCTTAGGTCTCCAGGAGCCTATGGTCAATTTAAAGATTGGAGACCAGCATATGGACTTTATGGTAGACACGGGCCGAGCATTCAGTAGTAGCCAAGCCGGTGGCCCCTGTGTCCTCTCGATCTGTTACAATCGTGGGAACTACAGGAACAAGAACCACGAGACCTTTTCTGCAGAACCGCGCCTGTGAATTAGGGGGACAGAAGATAACACACCAGTTCCTGTATATGCCTGAATGCCCAGTTCCCCTGTTGGGCCGAGACATGCTTGCAAAGCTTCAAGCACAGATATCCTTTGTTGAAGGGGGAAAAATGGAAATGACTATAAACTCAAAATCTGCTGGCCTGATGGTGTTAACTGTCCCCCGAGAAGAAGAATGGCGGTTCTATTCATCTGCATCCAAAGCAGCAAGCTCCTGTATACCTCTTAGCATTGCAGCCCCGCCTGGAGTATGGGCGGAGAATAATCCATCTGGCCTAGCGAAGAATATGGCTCCTGTACTTGTTACCCTTAAGCCAGGAGCAGAACCAGTGCATGTGCGTCAGTATCCCCTCCCACGACCAGCAATTGAAGGTATCCATCGCCACCTGAAGAAACTATTGCAGTATGGACTTCTTAGAGAATGCCAATCACCCTGGAACACCCCCCTTCTCCCAATCAAGAAGCCTGGGACAGGTGACTACCGCCCAGTGCAGGATCTACGTCGAGTAAACAGTGCAGTTGAAACCATACATCCAGTAGTACCAAATCCTTACACCCTCCTGGGACTGATTCCAGCAGAAGCCACATATTTCACTGTTTTGGACTTAAAAGATGCCTTTTTCTGTATACGCCTGGCAGATGCCAGTCAGCTTTTGTTTGCATTTGAATGGGAAAACCCTACCACAGGAAGACGAGGACAACTCACTTGGACTCGCTTGCCACAAGGATTCAAGAATTCAACCACTATCTTCAGTGCAGCCGTCAGTCAAGATCTATCAAGTTACCCTGTAACTCCGGGAAAGAGAATCCTACTCCAATATGTGGATGATTTGCTTATAGCCACCAACAATGAAATTGATTGTGTGCAAGTTACCCCGAGAACCTCAAGCTGCTAGCCCTTAACAGGGCATTATTAATTGGAAAATGACTTTTTGCTGCTAGCCCCCATTAGGGCATCACTTCTCTACCTCATTACTAGGGCCCCTGGCAGCTTCAATAGCTCACCAATGAAGTCTCAGTTATCTAAACTTTGTCAGGAAGCCCACTTGTAGTGGCCCCAAGCTCTTCCCATAGACCTTCTCCGGATACGTTCAGCCCCCACCACGCCATTAGGGGTATCCCCATTTGAGATTTTGTATGGGAGGCCCCTGCCCGTAATACAGGGGATAAGAGGGGATATGAATCAAATTGGATCCGTAATTACTAGGCAAGAATTGTTGGCTCTGTTTTGCAGAGCCTTCATACCTGGGTGCAGGACCAGTTGCCTATCAATCTAACAGAGCCATTGCATCCTTTCAAGCCTGGAGCCTCGGTGTGGGTAAAGGAGTGGAAGAAGACACCGCTGGCGCCTCATTGGAAAGGGCCATATATCGTTTTGCTATCAACCCCAACAGCAGTTAAAGTGGCGGAAATCGACTCCTGGATCCACCACAGTCGAGTGAAGCCAGCAGCAGTTCCTGAGAGTCGCCCCTGGACTTCGATCGCTAATCCTGCATCACCGTTGCGACTCACGCTGCGAAGGAGAGATCCATCATCGTAAAGACTTTGCCATCTTACTCCTGGACATCTACATTTCAGACTCTATCCATCATTATCTATCTACCTCAATCAACCATTATCTACCTCAATAATCATCAGAGACTATAATCATGGTGATTACTAACTGTTGTTTTATTCTTGCGGTAGCCCTGGGACTCTTGAGAACCACTCTTGCTTTGCCCCCTTGTGCAGCCTGTATAACCACCACCCGAACTGGAATGCAAGTTACTCAGACTTTGCTTTATCACTCTTACTACACTTGTACCTGTGTAGTCAGCCGGTGTATCTATAATGGTACAGAACTAAACGTCTGTACAAAGGGAAAGACTCGTACTTGCTTCAGACCTCGACAGAATCCATCTTACTATGTCCTGGAACTGAGATGGAATGACGAAGATGGAGCCCTTATCAACGCTACAAGTCAACTCTTTGATTCTAACCAACCTGCTTACCTGTATTTTGATGCTTGTGACTTGATTAATAGAAATAATTACTACAAGTGTGGATCCTGGGAGCAAGCTTACTATTATGATGATAAGTATATGTGTCCTGAAGGTGCGTACAGCTGGGGAATATGCACTGGGATACATTCCCCAACAACATATAGCAAATCATCGGAAGCAGACTACTTCTGTCCGAAATGGGATTGTGTGTACTATGCTACCTGGTCTGGTAGCCCTACAGGACAGACTGGAGATAATCGCAAGGCGCTGCTGGAAAGATTACCCTTACTGAAACATGAACAGTGCAAGAAAAGCGCCTGCAATCCACTAAGGCTTCAGATCTTCGACCCCAGCCAGTGGAAGCAAGGATTTCGATTCGGCCTGCGCATAGCAGGAGGTGGAACTGATCCTGGAACCATTGTATTCATCCAGCTGAATGTAAAGACTCATGTTTCTTCACCTTATCGTATACATCATACCTTCTATGAAGCCATGAAGGCAGAATTTGTTGTTCCCCACGCTTCGCAGAATTTGTTCATCGAACTAGCTGGAGCTGTGGCATCCAGCCTCCATGTCTCGGACTGTCTCTTTTGTGGAGGAACTCAGATGGGAGACCAATGGCCTTGGGAAGCACAAGAACTGAACTATTCTGTACCATATAACCAGACTGATGTTCATAACACTACCAATGAATGGGTCCTCGCTCACCCCATAGTGGGTAAACTATGTTTTGCACGAGCAGGACCACAATTGAATGCACCTGTGGGACAATTAGTCGGTTTGAACCAAAAACATTACAATGCCACAACTGGGAAGACATCTTGGTGGTCAGGTGCCAATACTCCGGAACCGTCTAATCCTCTGATCATCTTTCCACATTTGGCCAGGATATGGTCAAATCTGGCTACACACAGCACTTGGCAAGCTCCACCTGGACTATATTGGATTTGTGGCACCAGAGCATATGCTAAGCTCCCTGCCAAATGGGGAGGAGCGTGTGTTCTAGGAACTATACGACCATCTTTCTTTCTCTTGCCCCTTTCCCACAGAGAACAATTGGGGTTCCCTGTATATAAAAGTCGACAGAAACGAGAGGCTCTGAAAATCGGCCAGTGTGACAAATGGGATGCGACCTCTGAAGAATGGCCGCCAGAGAGAATTATTTCTTACTATGGACCTGCTACCTGGGCACAAGATGGTTCTTGGGGCTACCGCACCCCTGTATATATGTTAGACCGTATTATACGTTTGCAAGCTGTTGTTGAAATTATAACCAATGAAACTAGCAGAGCACTAACCTTGTTAGCTAAACAAGCCACACAGATGCGCACAGCCATTTACCAAAACCGCTTAGCTTTAGATTACCTGCTTGCAGCTGAAGGAGGAGTATGTGGCAAGCTGAATTTAACTAACTGCTGCTTGCAAATTGGTAATGAAGGACAAGTTGTAGAGGATATAGCCAGTCACATGAGAAAGCAAACTTATGTCCCAGTCCAAACGTGGCATGGCTTGCAACTAGATGGCTGGTTTGGTTCTTGGTTTTCAGGCCTTGGAGGCCTGAAGACACTTATAGTGCTTGTATTTTTTATTGTAACTGTTTGCTTATGTATCCCATGTTTCCTTCCCCTATGCTTGCGTATGCTACACTCCATTATTGATAGTATTATTGACCGCAAGGCAGCAGCGCAAATATTAGCAATGTGGGATTACTACCCTATACCACGGAGTGATCCCTCTACCATAGTCTAGGGTACTTTACTATATGTGTGATTTGATTCTCCCCCTTTCTCACTTGCAGGTGTGAATAATCAAAAGGGGGGAATGTGATAGGCGATGGCCTAGTTCATCCTGTAGAAGTAGGTATGTAGCAGAGGCCTGTCAGCTAGGCCTGAGTCCCCCTCCCCTACTTTAGAATATTATAACTGACTTTGGAATATTATAGCAGAACCAGACAGAAAAATACCAGTAGCTGTTAGAGACACTGCTTTGCTCTGCTCTTGATAAGAACTGCTTTTGATAAGAAAGTAAAACTTTTCCACTGTTATGATACTCACAGCTGTGCTTTCCACTGTATCTCTGCTGACTAACTGACCTTGCAAAAAGTAGCGAAATGTACTGTAGCAGAAGTATTATGTCTAGAGATTTGAGCCACAGCTAGAAAGGCCTGCACAGAATAAGAACAGGTTCAATTCAGATCAGAGATGGCTATTGGGAGAGGGAGGGGGCCACCAGGACCAATGAGGAGTTTGTCTGTGTAGAACTGATGTAGAAGGATATATAAACTGTCGTTTGGCTGAGCTCAGGGCTCAGACCTTTTGTATGTGATTTTGCCTGAGTCTGTGTGCACATTAAACTGGTTTGAATTCTAGTCAATAGACTCCTGGTTTTATTCGTTGCGGGCCCTTCGCTATTACACTTCTCCCCGAGGATTCCTCTTCTCCTCAGCACAGAATGTCTCTGCCAGAGGATATGTCCTTTCAGGACTTTATCCGTGATGTGGCCTGAGACCTTTCCAGTAGCTCCTGAAAAAGAGCCTAGGGCAAAGGAGCTGGAAATTCTCCAATACCCTAAGGCTCCCAAAGAGGCAGCTACTCTGCCTATTCATGAGATCTTACATGATCTTATACTAAGGATGTTGGAAACACCTTTAACCACATCTCCTCATTCTCTAAGACTTGATACCACGTATCTAGTTCCACCTTGTCCTGGCTTTCAAAAACTCAATTACCACACCATTCAATGGTGGTGGAATCAGCCATGAGAAGGATGAAAAGTGCAAAGAGACATGCATCCAATCCTCCAGGTTGTGAATGTGGGACTCTCGATGCCTTTGGGCGTCGATGCTTCCAAGCTTCCATGCTCTCAGCTAGGATCAGTTCCTATATCTTGTATATGGGAATGTTCCTTAAAGAGGTCACAAGAGACTTGGAGCTTATGAGCCCCCCTTCTTCCTGATGACTCTGGGAATATTCGTCTTCCATTACTTAGACGACTGGATCATTTGAGCCCTTACAGTGCCAGAAGCCAGCTCTGCTCTGTTTCGCACAATGCGAATCCTTCAGTATTTGGGACTGGTCATAAACGTCCCAAAATCCAATCTTGCTCCCACTCAGTACCTAGAGTTCATAGGAGCTCATCTGGATACCAGACAGACAAGGGCTTTCCTTCCGCAGCCCTGCTGTCTTCGCATAGTACAACTAGTTCCCAAGCAGTGCTCAAACCTTGTCTCACTGCTCGGGAAATGCTAACAATTGCTAGGCCACATGGCATCCACCGTGCATGTGGTTCCTTATGCTCGCCTCCATATGCGAGCAGCCCAGTGGACTTTATCCACTCAGTGGACACAGGCCTCAGGTTGCCTGTCGGACAAAATAACAAACTCGGACCGTTACCCTCCTATGGTGGCAATCACCCCAAAACCTTTTGGTGGGGTCTCCTTTCCAGCAATCCCTATCCCAAGCCAACAGATGCTTCACAGGTGGGATGGGGAGACCATCTGCACGATCTCTCTACCCAGGGTACCTGGACTCCACAGGAGGCCTGTCTGTCTTCACATCAACCTCCTGGAGCTCAGAGCAATCTTCCTTGCTCTTCGAGTATTTCACGCCCAGCTCAGCTACAAGATAGTCCTAGTTCAAACAGACAATCAGGTAGCCATGTTCTATGTGAACAAGCAGGGCAGAACAGGCTCTCTGTCGCTATGCAACGAAGCTTTGCGACTATGGGCCCTCGCCAGAGAGCATCAAATTCTCCAGGACGAAGCAGGAAGTCAGTCCTCACATATGGGTGTCATCGGCGCCGATGAAGCCCCAGCGGAGCATTTCCCCAGCTTTCTATGAAAGCCTTTGGGAATGCAGGCACGCATCCGCGGTTCCCTTCCCGCCTAAAGGTGCCATCTTACCTCAGTCTCTTTTTTTCCGAGAAGCCCACCGGACGTGTGGAGGAGTAGCCTAGTGGTTGGGGCAAGGTACTTCAGGCCGGAAGGTCGGGGGTTCAAATCCCACTAGAGGACAGCAATCTTGGGCTGGAAGGACTGGAGTTTCTAGTCCCACAGGTGCTCCTTGTGGTCTTGGGCAAGCCACTTAACCCTCCATAGCCCATGTTCCCTGTAAAATAGTTATCTCCAAGTTATAATACCCTGTTCAATGTCATTTCAGTTTGTTCAATGTAAACCGCACTGATGCAGAATAGCGCGGTATATAAGAGAATGTAAATAAATAAATAAATAAATCCCGGATAAAAGTTGATTTTTTTCGTCGATACTCTGTTTTTTCTCCCGGTTCAATACCGGTTCCCCTCCCGCCGGGTTCGGTACACCGGTATCGAGCCCGATTCCTCTTTTTTGGTTTTTGCCCTTCGTGGCTGGCTTTCGCGCCCTTTTTTGCTTTTTCCCTGGAAGGCCGGTCCTTTGACCTCACGGGGACTCTTTTCCCCGATGGCTTCCAGCGGTTTCAAGAAGTGTGATCGGTGTAAGAAATTAATGTCTCTCAGCGACACACACGACTGCTGCCTTCGGTGCCTCGGTCCTGATCACGACCCTAAGTCATGTGGACCATGTGGGAAGATGTCTTCCAAGGCACTCCGAAGTCGCCAGCAGCAGAAAGAAAGGCTTAACATAAGATAGTCCATACTGGGTCAGACCAAGGTCCATCAAGCCCAGTATTCTGTTTCCAACAGTGGCCAATCTAGGTCATATGTACCTAGCAGTTTCCCCAAGAGACACAAGTTCCACAATGCTTGTACTGGGTCAAGCATTGATATCTTCGGTCACTTCTTAATAATGGTTTATGGACCTTTCCTCCAGGAACTTGTCCAAACCTTTTTTAAACCCAGCTACACTAACAGCCTTTACTACATCCTCCGGTAACAAATTCTAGAGTTTGATTACACGTTGAGTGAAAAAATATTTTCTTTTATTAGTCTTAAATAGTTTACCCTGTAGCTTCATTGCATGTCCCCTAGTCTTTCTATATTCTGATAAGGTAAACAATCGATCTACGTTTACCCGTTCCACTCCGTTCATTAATTTATAGACTTCTATCATATCTCCCCTCAGCCATCTCTTTTCCAGGTTAAACAGCCCTAACCTTTTTAGCCTTTTTTCATAGGAGTATCCTTCCATCCTCTTTACCATTTTGGTGGCTCTTCTCTGTACCTTTTCTAAAATTGCTGTATCCTTTTTAAGATACGGCGACCAGAATTGCACACAATATTCAAGGTGCGGTCTCACCATGGAACGATATAGAGGCATTATAATATCTTTTGTTTTATTTTCCAATTCTTTCCTTATCATACCTAGCATTCTATTTGCTCTCCTGGCCGCCGCTGCACACTGGGCCGAGGGTTTTAACATGGTATCCACAATGACGCCTAAATCTTTTTCCTGGGTGGTGGTTCCTAATGTGGAACCTTGCATTGTGTAACCATAGTTTGGGTTGTTCTTCCCTAGGTGCATAACCTTGCACTTGTCCACATTAAATTTCATCTGTCATTTTGATGCCCAGTCTTCCAATTTATCAAGATCCTCTTGCAATTTTTCACAATCCTCTTGGGTTTTAACAACTTTAAATAGTTTTGTGTCATCTGTAAATTTGATAACCTCACTCGTTATTCCACTTTCCAGGTCATTTATGAATATGTCAAAAAGCAGCGGACCCAGCACAGATCCCTGGGGTACACCACTATTCACCTTTCTCTATTGGGAAAATTGGCCATTTAGCCCTACCCTCTGCTTTCTATCTTTTAACCAGTTCCTGATCCACAATAGTACACTGCCTCCTATCCCATGACTCTTTAGTTTTGCCAAAAGTCTCTGATGAGGGACCTTGTCAAAGGCTTTCTGAAAGTCCAGATACACAATATCAACCGACTCACCTTTGTCCACCTGTTTATTCACTCCTTCAAAAAAACATAACAGATTAGTAAGACAAGATCTTCCTTGTCTAAAGCCATGTTGGCTGTCTCCCATTAGGTTGTGACTATCTACATGCTGAGTAATTTTATTCTTTATGATGGTTTCTACCATTTTTCCCGGTACTGACGTCAGGCTCACCGGTCTGTAGTTTCCCGGATCACCCCTGGAACCCTTTTTAAAAATTGGTGTTACATTGGCGATCCTCCAATCTTCAGGTATTAGAGATGATTTTAATGATAGTTCACAGATTACTGATAGCAGTTCTGAAATCTCATATTTCAGTTCTTTCAACACCCTTGGATGTATACTATCCGGCCCAGGTGATTTGCTACTCTTCAGTTTATCTAATAGTTGTAATACATCTTCCCAATGTATCGATATTTCCTTCAATTCTTCCGCACCTTTAAATACCACTTCAGTTATAGGTAACATCCCTACATCTTCCTCAGTAAAGACCGAAGCAAAGAATTCATTCAGTCTCTCCACTATCGCCTTGTCGCCTCTTAGTGCTCCTTTAACCCCTTTATCATCTAATGGACCAACTGACTCTCTCACAGGTTTTTTGCTACGAATGTACTTGAAAAGGTCTTTATTTCGTGTTTTTGCTTCCGCAGCAAGCTTCTTCTCAAATTCTCTCTTTGCCTGCCTTATCAATGCCTTGCATTTGACTTGCCAGTGCTTGTGCTGTTTCCAGGTTTCGTCGTTTGGCTCTTTTTTCCATTTCCTGAAAGATGCTTTTTTGGCAACAACAGCCTCTCTGACCTCACCTTTAAACCATGCTGGCAGTTTTTTGGACTTCCTTCCACTTTAACCCTCCATTGCCTTGGAAGAAAGGCCTGGCAATCTACTTCCGGTGACACTGCCAAGAAAACCCAGGAACTTCTGGGTCACCAGGAGTCAGGACTGACTCAAAGGCACACATTGCATGTTTGGAATACAGCTGGTCTGGGCTTCCAAGATAGTATTTTTCAACAACACCCAAGCTTGATGTACGTCTTTAACCTTCGCAACTGCTCCTTTTAGTTTTTTCTTAACTGTTCTCCTCATTTTATCATAGTCTCCCTTTCGAAAGTTAAAAGGTAGTACTGTGGATTTCCTTACTATCCCTCCTCCACTTAATGAAATCAAAGGCGATCATGCTATGATCACTATTGCCAAGTGGCCCCAACACCCTTATCTCTTGCACTAGATCTGGTGTTCCACTAAGGACTAGGTCTAATATGGCTTCCCCTCTGGTCGGTTCATGAACCAGCTGCTCCAAGAAGCAGTCATTTATTTCATCTAGGAACTTTATCTCCCTAGTATGTCCTGACGTGACACTGACCCAGTCGATACCGGGGTAATTGAAATCACCCATTATTATTACTGCTCTGTAACTTTTGTTAGCTTCCTTGATTTCTTTGAGCATTTCATCATCCATTTGGTCATTCTGGCCAGGTGCTCGATAGTACACCCCCACTGCCATCGCCTTCCCCCTTTTATATGGAATTTCAATCCATATAGATTCTACAGCAGATTTTGTTTCCTGCAAAACTTTAATCCTTTCTGAGTCAATGCCCTCTCTAACATAGAGCGCAACCCCTCCACCAATTTGATCAGCTCTATCATTACGATATAGTTTGTACCCAGGTATCACAGTGTCCCACTGGTTGTCCTTCTTCCACCATGTCTCTGATATTCCAATCATATCTAACCTTTCATTTAGTGCTATATATTCTAACTCTTCCATCTTATTCTTTAGACTTCTAGCATTTGCATACAAGCATTTTAGAGAATGTATTTTATTCATGTTAATTTGGCTATTGTTAGACATGGGTAAAATTGGGATCTTTAAGCTCTGTCTGTTCCATACTTGAGGGCATTTGGGCTACTTTACTCTTTTGTGGAACCTCTCTGCTTTTGGTAGTATCCTTCAAGGATACATTCTTCCGAACCATGCGCTCTTGGGCGGCTGTCGGCTTTCCCCTAATATTTCGTTTAAAAGCTGCTCTATCTCCTTTTTAAAGGTTAATGCCAGCAGCCTGGTTCCATCCCGGTTAAGGTGAAGCCCATCCCTTCGGAAGAGCCCCTCCTTTCCCCAGAATGTTCCCCAGTTCTTAACAAATCCAAAACCCTCATCTCTGCACCATTGTCTCATCCACGCATTGAGACTCCGGAGCTCTGCCTGCCTTTTGGGTCCTGCGCGTGGAACAGGAAGCATTTCGGAGACTGCTACCCTGGAAGTTCTGGATTTCAACTTCCTACCTAAAAGCCTAAATTTTGCCTCCAGAACCTCCCTACCACATTTTCCTATGTCATTGGTACCGACATGTACCAAGACAGCAGACTCCTTCCCAGCACTATCTAAGACCTTATCTAGGTGGCGCGTGAGGTCCGCTACCTTTGCATCAGGCAGGCATGTTACCAGGCGATCCTCACGTCCACCAGCCACCCAGCTATCTACATGCCTAATGATCGAATCACCAACTATAACGGCTGTCCTAACCCTTCCCTCATGGGCACATGGCCCTGGAGAAACTTCCTCGGTGCGAGAGGGTTTTACATCACCTGGAGGACAGGTCCTAGTTACAGGATCACTTCCTGCCACACCAGGGTGATGCTCTCCTGTCACGTGACGTCTCTCCTCCATGGCAACAGGGATGCTGCCAGACTGGAGGTGGGACTTCAGGACTATATCCCTGTAGGTCTCGTCTATGTACCTCTCTGTCTTATGTTTTCCAAGTCTGCTACTTTAGCCTCTAGAGAACGGACTTGTTCCCTGAGAGAAAAGAGCTCCTTGCACCTAGTGCACACGTAAGACCTCTCACCGACTGGGAGAAAATCATACATATGACACTCAATGCAAAAGACTGGAAAGCCCCCATCCCGCTGCTGGACTGCTGTCTGCATCTTAGTTTTATGTTTGTGTCTAGATCTTTAAGTTCTTACTTACTAGGGGTTGCTATGGGTATTTATACCAATAAAACTGTACCTAATACGTTTAATATACCTTGTTCACCTGAAGCTTAATTAATCTCAGGTCCTTAGTGTATGACTGATTTGGGTAATGAGCTTCACCTGAAACACCTCCTGTCTTTTAAGATGTGTAAGTACCTATAAAGCTATGATTATCCCAGGGGAGGGTGGGTGTGGGGAGGGAGGGAGGGAAATAACACTTATTAAAAGAGGGCTGCTACACAGTACCCTGTCTTGTGCTGCTGAGGTAAGCTAAATTCTGATTTGATTTAAATTATAGCTCTTAGCTGCTGCTAGGCTCTAACTTCTTATGAAATTTAACTACAAGCTTTCTGCTGGGTATGAAATGTAACCAGAAAGCTCTCCTCTGTGTTTTAAATTCAAACTTTAATTGCTGCTACTAGGCCCTAACTGATCCAACAAAAAACAGTGGGTTCACAGATTAAGTAGCTTTAATACAAAGAATTCTTTTTAGAAAATTACCAGAAGTATATACTCACAGTTGCAGATTTCTCTCCAGAAGTAACATTCCCCCTTTCTAGTCCTTCAAGACAGAGGTTCACAGAGCTCTGGTTGAGCTATTTATGCCTCTGCTGCTGAGGTAATGCTGTGACCAACGTCCTGGGTAATTAACAGTCCTTGCTTGGATAGGAGGAGTCTTTCAAAATGGCCTTTTGATCTGCCACCTGGTGTTAACACCTATTGAAAAGGTTTCACAGGTCTCTTGCCCCCTAGGTAGAAGGCCTCTTTGTAAAGGTCTCTAGAAGACTTTATTTGTTGCTCAAAAAGTACAGCCCCTGTTTTGCCTTTTGTGCTAAGCTAAATTCTAATTTGATTTAAATTATAGCTCTTAGCTGCTGCTAGGCTCTAACTTCTTATGAAATTTAAACTACAAGCTCTCTGCTGGGTACTAAATTTAACCAGAAAGCTCTCTTCTGTGTGTTAAATTTAAATTAAAAGTACTTTGCTGTTACTTGGCCCTGAGTGACTATTAAATTTAACTACAAGCTCTCTGCTGGGTATGAAATGGAACCAGAAAGCTCTCCTCTGTGTTTTAAATTCAAACTTTAATTGCTGCTACTAGGCCCTAACTGATCCAACAAAAAACAGTGGGTTCACAGATTAAGTAGCTTTAATACAAAGAATTCTTTTTAGAAAATTACCAGAAGTATATACTTACAGTTGCAGATTTCTCTCCAGAAGTAACAGTCCCCCTTTCTAGTCCTTCAAGTCCTTCGAGTCGGTGGCTGCTGCGTCTCCCGAGCTGAGTCTCAGGATGACAGCCTTGGAGAGCAGATTGTCTGCCTTCATGGAGCAGCAGCGGGCACTGATGGCCAGCCTGTCTGGCGCATCTGCCCCGACCACCGGGACATCGACTTCGAAGTCGACCCCGGAGAACGAGCCGATACTCGAGTCTATCATGGCTTGAAGTCGACCTCTGTCGCGGTCTCCCTCGACCTCCCGCTCGGGACCGAGGGCGTCGACACTGGTGCCTCCGGCATCGGGGCGGGTGCTCCAGGGCCCCGCGGGGTCGGACCCTGACTCCTCGTCGGACGAGTCTGCCTGGGAGACGGAGGATGAGGGGTCCCCCGATACGTTCAAGACTCGGTGCGTCCCGTCGGACTCACCGCAGTCTGAACCCCGGAGTAGATCCCCCTCCGGAGGATACTCGGTTCTCGGAGTTCGTCCGGGATATGGCCATTGCCTTGGCTATTCCGGCGGACCCCGAGGAAGAGCCTCGAGCTGAAGAGCTTGAGGCCCTGCAGTATGACTCTCCTCCGAAGGAGGCCTTTACTGTCCCGGTTCCTCTGATGTTGGAACGGCTCCTCTTCCAGATGTGAGAGGCACCGACCTCGGCGCCGGTTTTAAGCAAGCGAGTCGACTCGATCTATCGGCTCAGGAAGAGCCCTGGCTTTCAGAATGCACAGCTACCACACCATTCCATGGTTGTGGAATCGGCCATGCATAGTCTGAAGAGCCAGAAGATGCACTCTGCGGTGCCCCCCGGCAGGGAGGCCCGGAACCTTGATGGCGTCGGTAGAAAGTGCTTCCAGGGCTCGATGCTTGCCGTGTCCAGTCTTACCCAGCTGTACATGGGCATGTATTTGCGGGATCTGGCCAAGGAGTTGGCTGGGTTCTCTGCTGGACTCTCTGGGGAACCCTTGCAGAGATTCAAGTCCTTATCCTCGGGGATTCGGGACTGCTCGAAGTTCATCTCCCGCGCCGCCTACGATGGCTTCGAGGCTTCGGCCCGAGTTGCGGCAGCCGGCATCGCAGCTTGACGCCAGGCATGGCTGCAGTCATCGGACCTCGAGCCATGGGTTCAGGACAAGTTGGTCGATGTCCCTTGCCGAGGTGAAAACCTTTTTGGCAAGCCCATGACCGAGAAGGCTGCCCAGCTCGAAACAGAGCACCTTACACGGACAAGGCTGTCTAGGAAGACCTCTGCCCCTTCTCATAAGAAGAAGGGCTCGGGTAAAAAGCCCTTTTACCCGAGGAAGGGCACTGCCTACAAACAGTACCCTCAATATCAGGCTACCCAAGCTGCACCCCAGGGTCAGCAAGCCAAGGGGCAGTGTAATGGGCCCCGTAGGCAGAGGACCCCCAAGCCTCCGGCCCCTGCTCCCACTCAGCAGGGTGGGGTTTTTTGACTCCTTGAGCATAGCCTCTCTGTCCCTGCTATCCCAACCCTGCACAGGAGGTCGCCTTGCCCTATTTGCCCACCAGTGGCCCCTCATTACCGGGGACAGTTGGGTGTTGGACATAGTCCACAAGGGCTATGCCCTACATTTTCACCAACTGCCTCCACCATACTTTCCAGGGGAGCCCCTGAGGCCTTCCCTGCACACAGACCTTCTCCTTCAGGAACTTCAAGGTCTGTTGGTGGACAGGGCGGTGGAGCCTGTGCCTCCCCACTTGCAAGGTCACGGATTCTACTCCAGGTATTTCCTGGTGCCCAAAAGAACCGCTGGTCTTCGCCCAATTCTGGACCTCAGGAACCTGAACAAGTTCCTAGAGAAGTAAAAGTTCAAGATGCTTACTCTTGGAAAACTTCTGCCCTACCTCCAGCAGGGAGATTGGCTATGCTCCTTAGATCCTAATTCATCCAGACCACTGAAAGTACTTCAGGTTCCTTGTGGGAGGAAACAATTATCAATACAGAGTGCTGCCTTTTGGCCTCACCTCCGCTCCCAGGGTCTTTATCAAATGCCTGGCAGTGGTTGCGGCCTACCTGAGGACACAGGGAATCTTTGTCTTCCCCTATCTGGACGACTGGCTCATCAGGGGTCAGACGTCCCAGGAGGCCAGACAAGCCTCCCTCAGAACTATTGCCCTTCTTCAAAGCCTAGGGTTTGTGATAAACTTCACAAAGTCCATTTTGCTCCCCTCCCAGAACTTGGAGTTCATAGGAGCAAGGCTGGACTCTCTCCTGGCAAAGGCTTTCTTGCCTGAAGACAGAGCACAAAGATTAATAACCCTGGCAAACCAGTTTCTCAACAGGTCATTAGTCTCCGCCAGACTCTGCCTGAGGCTTCTAGGCCACATGGCTTCGACAGTACATGTGACCCCCAATGCCAGGCTCCATATGAGACCTGCACAGTGGTGCCTTCGGACTCAGTGGTCACAGGCCGCCTCAGGGACAGGATAAGGGTGTACAGACACTTTCTGAACTCCCTCAGCTGGTGGCTGCACCCACCCAATCTACTAAAAGGAGTGCCCTTTCAGATTCCTGGGTACATGGTGGTACTGACCACCGACGCCTCCCTGCAGGGATGGGGAGCTCATTGTCTAGACAAGTGCACCCAGGGCCTGTGGTCTGCTTGGGAGGCGGCACAGCAGATCAGTCTCCTGGAACTCAGGGCTATTCGCCTAGCTCTCAAAGCTTTCTCTCCTGCCCTGGCTCATCAATCTGTTCTGGTTCAGACAGACAACCAGGTGGCCATGTTTTATGTGAACAAACAGTGCAGGACTGGGTCCAGGCTCCTTTGTCGGGAAGCTCAAGACCTTTGTTCATTTGCCCTGCGAAACAACATGCTCCTCAGGGCTGTGTACCTTCCAGGACAGGAGAACTGCCTGGCCGACAGGTTAAGCAGGATTCTGCAGCCCCACGAGTGGCAGCTACATCCCTTGGGAGTTCAAAAGATTTTCCTGAAATGGGGACTTCCATCCATAGATCTGTTTGCCAGTCCTCTGAACAACCAGCTGCCCATGTTCTGTTCCAGGCAACCACATCCTCTGCGGATAGCAGCAGATGCTTTTCTGATTCCCTGGTCTCAGGGCCTCCTGTATGCATTTCCTCCCATGCCCTTGGTGGCCCGAACTCTCTTCAAGATTCTTCAGGACAAGGCCTCGGTCCTGCTGGTGGCTCCCAGGTGGCCGAGACAACCTTGGTTTCCACTTCTGCTTCAGCTGGCAGTGGATCCCCCACTGCCTCTGGGGTTGCAACCCGACCTTCTCTCTCAGGATCAGGGTTCCCTTCTGCACCCCAATCTCAAAGCTCTCAATTTGATGGCCTGGAGGCTGCAAGGGTAGTTTTGGCTCCCTGGGGCCTACCTCAGGAAGTTGAGGAGGTTGTCCTAGTCTCTAGGAAACAGTCCACTAGGAAAGCCTATGCTCTCAAATGGAAGAGGTTTTCTGTGGTGTGTCAGTTACGTACAGAAGATCCCTTCTCCTGTACTGTCCCTTTAGTACTTCAGTATCTGCTGCACTTATCCAATAAGGGACTTAAGTCCAATTCTGTTCGGGTCCACCTCTCAGCTTTAACAGCTCACCACTCACTGGTGGAAGGTCATTCTCTGTCGGTTCACCCCTTGGTGTCCCGCTTTCTCAGGGGCTTGCTTTTGCTCAAGCCTCCAATCTGTCCTCCTGCCCCTGAGTGGGAGTTGAATGTGGTCTTGCAGCAACTGACTCGCCCACCTTTTGAGCCAATGGCTACTTGTTCACTACGCTTCCTATCCTGGAAGACTCTTCCTGATAGCCCTTACCTCGGCTAGGCGAGTGAGTGAGCTTCAGGCCCTGGTCTGTGATGGGCCTTACACCAGGATTTATAGGAACAGGGTAGTCCTCAGGACTCATCCAAAGTTCCTCCCAAAGGTTGTCTCCTCTTTCCACCTTAATCAGGAGGTGGTTCTTCCAACATTCTTCCCTAGGCCTCATGCAAGCCAGGCTGAAGCAGTCCTGCATACCCTGGACTGTAGGAGGGCCTTATCCTTCTACCTTGACCGTACGCAGGAGCATAGAAGGGCTACTCAGCTCTTTGTTTCTTTTGACCCTAATAAGTTGGGGTTGGCTGTGTCCAAGCGTACCTTGTCCATCTGGGTGGCTGACTGTATCACCTGGGCTTACAAGGCGGCTGACCTTCCTTTGCAGGGTCGGGTTACAGCCCACCGTGTCAGGGCAATGGCTGCCTCAGTGGCTCATCTCCGCTCTGTGCCCTTGGTAGACATCTTCAGGGCTGCAACTTGGTCTTCAAGCCAGACTTTTGCGGCCCATTACTGTCTGGAGAGGGAGTCCCGTAGGGACAGTGCTTTTGGCCAAGCAGTACTCCGGAATCTCTTTGAGGTTTAGGCAACTCCTGCCCTCTGTTGGGCTACCGGTGGAGGTTGTGTCCTTGGAAAGTCTTTCTTTGCTGCTGAGACTAGAGGGAGTTCTCTTGTTCAGCCTGGGTTCCTCGGTAGCCCAGAGCTTGGGAGTCATCCATATGTGAGGACTGACTTCCTGCTTGGTCCTGGAGAAAGAGTACTGCAAGGAGATGAAAGCGTAGTTACTCACCTGTAACAGGTGTTCTCCAGGAGCAGCAGGAATCAGTCCTCACAACCCTCCCTCCTCCCCTTGGAGTTGCAGTTGTACATAGTTTATTTTTCATTTTTGTGTGCTGTTCTTAGCTATGTCATTTGACTGAGGTAAGATGGCACCTTTAGCTGGGGAAATGCTCCTCTGGGGCTTCATCGGCGCCGATGACACCCATATGTGAGGACTGATTCCTGCTGCTCCTGGAGAACACCTGTTACAGGTGAGTAACTACTCTTTCATCTCCTTGCAGTATATCTTCCAGGCATTCAAAACTCTTGGGCAGACAAACTCAGTCGAGTTCTGCTTTCCACACGAATGGTCTCTCCATGCAGACCAGTTTCCCAAATATTTCAGATTTGGGGAACCCCGGACATAGACCTCTTTGGAAGTCTGCTGAATGCCAAACTTCCCCGGTTCTATTCCAGAATTCCGGCTCGATGTTGTCAGGCAAGGGACGCCTTCCTCCTTCACTGGGGTCAAGACTTCCTATATGCCTTCCCACCTATTCCCCTCATCCCCAAAACCCTATTCAAGCTTCAGAGAGACAGAGGTTATATGATCCTCATAGCTCCATGTTGGCCAGGGTAAACGTGGTACCCTCTGCTCCTACATCTCTCTCAAGCTCCGCCTCTGGAGTTGTGATTCGCTCCAGATCTCTCCCAAGAGTACGGGATGCTGTGGCATCCCAAATCCCCAGTCTCTGCATCTCAGGGCCTGGTTGCTGAAAGCCTAGAACTTCAGGATCTTAACCTTTCCCAACAGGTAAAGGATATCCTTCATGCTTCTAGGAAACCCTCCACAAGACGCTCGTATGCCTTTAAGTGGAAAAGGTTTACCATATGGTGCTCGCAGAAGGGTCTTAACCCTCTTGCGATACCTCTGGAATCAATACTGAAGTACCTCCTTCATTTGTCAAATGTGGGTCTCAAGACAAATTCAGTAAGAGTCCATCTTAGTGCTATTGCAGCTTCTTACAAGCCTCTAAGTGGACAACCTATTTCCTCTCATCCTCTCATAGCGAGATTTATGAGAGGCCTTCTTTTAACAAAACCTCCCATTAAGCCACCACCGGTGGCATGGGACTTAAGTCTGGTACTCGGGCAGCTCATGAAACCGCCCTTTGAACCATTAGCCATTACATCTTTGAAATTCCTTTCCTGGAAAGTCATCTTCCTCATTGCAATCACATCAGCACGTCGCATTAGTGAATTGCAAGCGTTAGTGGCTGATCCTCCTTTTACAAGGTTCCACCATGATAAGGTAGTTCTTAGGACTCATCCACACTTTATGCCAAAGGTGGTTTCGCCTTTCCATTTAAACCAAGTGGTTTACCTTCCTGTATCTTTCCGAGGCCTCATGCCTCCAGTGCAGAAAGGAACTTTCATACCTTGGACTGTAAAAGAGCTTTGGCCTTTTACTTGCAAAGGACACAGCAACATAGAAAATCTTCTCAACTCTTTGTTGCTTTTGATCCTAGTCATTTGGGACTTCCAGTTTCCAAAAGAATACTGTCCAACTGGATTGCACAGTGCATATCCTTTGCCTATAAGAGTAAGAACCTTCCTCTTGAAGGCCATGTCACTGCTCACAATGTGAGAGCCATGGCAGCCTAAATGGCTAATCTTCACTCTGTGCCTATTGACGACATCTGTCGAGCAGCTACTTGGGCTTCGGTACATACCTTCACAGCCCACTACTGCTTAGACAAGGACTCCCGCCGGGATGTCTTGTTTGGCCAAGCTGTTCTTCAACGCATTTTTCAGACTTAATCAACTGTAGGATGCCAGAGATCCATGGGGGGAAGTGGGGCCCTTTTGCAAGGGCTGACAACTTCCTGGGGCCATCTCCCTGGCATCTGCGGCTAGGGAGTCCCCATATGTGAAGACTACATTCCTGCTTGTTCCTGGAGATATCGTAGTTACTCACCTGTAACAGGTGTTCTCCGGGAACAGCAGGAATTTAGTCTTCACAACCCGCCCACCTCCCCTAGGAGTTGTATCTCTCTCTCTCTCTTTCTCTCTCTCCCTCTCTCTCTCTCTTTCTCTCTCTCCCTCTCTCTTTTGTCTCAGCTATAAACTCAACTGGAGAGGGACAATTGGAAAGGCGGGAAGGCAGCATGCAGGTGCTGTGGGATGCTCCCAAAAGCTTTCCTATTGGATGCTGGGGAGCGTTCCCGCGCAGGCTCCGTCGGTACCGACGATACCCATATGTGAAGTCTAATTTCTGCTGTTCCCGGAGATCACCTGTTACAGGTGAGTAACTACGCTTTCTCATCCATACAGATCACAGAAGATTCCCTTGATTCCTTTTCCAGGGAAGACACTTCCAATACAAGGTTCTTCCTTTCGGTCTGGCTTCTGCCCCAAGAGTCTTCACAAAATGCATGGCAGTAGTGGCAGCATTTCTGAGAACTCTAGGAATATTTGTCTTCCCCTACTTAGACGACTGGCTCATTCGAGCATCCACTGCCCCAGAAGCCAGCTTCACTCTCTCACACAATGCAAATTCTTCGTTACTTGGGATTGGTCATAAACCTCCCAAAATCTCAGCTCACCCCTTCTCAGTCCCTGGAGTTCATAGGGGCTTGACTGGATACCAGACGGTCAAGGGCTTTCCTAACACAGCCCTGCTGTCGTCGTATAATGCAGCTGGCATCCCAAGCAGCTATGAAAGTCTTCCTAACTGCTTGAGAAATGCTTCAGCTTCTTGGGCATATGGCATCTACTGTCCATGTGGTTCCCTGTGCTCACCTTCACATGCGAGCAGCCCAGTGGACCCTCTCCTCTCAGTGGACACAGGCCTCGGGCCGCCTATCGGACAAAATCAGAAACTCCACACGTCTCATTTCGTCCCTTCAATGGTGGCAATCCCTGGAAAACCTTCTAGTAGGCTCTCCTTTCCAGCAACCTCTATTCTAGGCCACCCTAACAACGGATGTGTCCAAGTTGGGTTGGGAGGCTCACTTGCACGATCTCTCGACTCGGGGTCTTTGGACCCCGCAGGAGGCTTGTCTTCACATAAACCTCCTAGAACTCAGAGCCATTTTCCATGCTCTTCGAGTATTCCAGGCTCAGCTCAGCTACAAGACAGTTCGGGTCCAGACCGACAATCAGGTAGCCATGTTCTTCGTGAACAAGCAGGGGGGAACAGGCTCTCTGTCATTATGCAACAAAGCTTTGCGACTGTGGGCCCTCGCCAGAGAGCATCAAATCCACCTCCTAATGGTATATCTTCCGGGCATTCAAAATCTTTGGGCAGACAAACTCAGTCGAATACTGCTGCCACACGAATGGTCTCTTCATTCAGACCAGATTGCTAGAGTGTTTTGAATCTGGGGGACCCCAGATATAGACCTCTTTGCAAGTTCACAGAATGCCAAACTTCCCCGATTCTGTTCCAGAATTCCGGCTCAAAACTGTCAGGCAAGAGATGCTTTACTCCTCCACTGGGGGCAAGACTTCCTCTATGCCTTCCCACCCATTCCCCTCATTCCCAAAACACTGTTCAAACCTCAGAGAGACAGAGGATGTATGATACTCATAGCTCCACGTTGGCCACGGCAAATGTGGTATCCTCTGCTTCTACGTCTCTCTCAAGTCATGCCAATGGAGTTGGGACATGCTCTAGATCTTCTGTCCCAGGAGGACGGGACGCTATTGCACCCAAATCCCCAGTCCCTGCATCTCAGGGCCTGGTTGCTGAGGGCATAGAGCTTCCAGATATCAGCCTTTCTCAACAGGTAAGGGATATCCTGCTGGCTTCCAGAAAACCTTCCACAAGACGATCCTACGCCTTTAAGTGGAAAAGGTTCTCAAAGGGGACTTACCCCCTCTTCGGTGCCTGTGGAATTGCTACTGGAGTATCTCCTCCACTTATCAAATTCTGGTCTTAAAACCAATTCAATAAGGGTTCATCTTAGTGCCATTGCTGCTTCCCGCAGACCACTAGATGGACAACCTATCTCCTCTCATCCACTCGTAGCAAGATTTATGAGAGGTCTACTCTTAACAAAACCTCCCATTAAGCTGCCACCGTTGGCAGGGGATCTTAATCTTGTTCTCGGGCAGCTTATGAAACCGCCCTTTGAGTCCTTAGCCATTACGGACCTGAAGTTTCTTTCCTGGAAAATCATCTTCCTAGTTGCTCTCACTTCTGCAAGACGCATCAGTGAATTGCAGGCCTTAGTGGTTGATCCTCCTTGTACAAGATTTCACCATGATAAGGTAGTTCTTAGGACTCATCCTCACTTCATGCCAAAGGTGGTTTCGCCTTTTCATAAACCAAGCGATTTACCTTCCTGTATTCTTTCCTAGGCCTCATATCTCTAATGCAGAAAGGAACCTTCATACCTTGGATTATAAAAGAGCCTTAGCTTTTTACCTTCAAAGAACTAAGCAACATAGAAAATCTTCTCAGCTTTTCGTTGCTTTTGATTCTAGTCATTTGGGACTTCCAGTTTCCAAAAGAATTCTCTCTAGATGGATTGCAAATTGCATATCCTTTGCATACGAGGGTAAGGGACTTTCTCTCAAAGGCCACGTCACAGCTCAAAATGTGAGAGCAATGGCAACCTCTATGGCTAATCTTCGTTCTGTGTCCATTGACGACATCTGTAGAGCAGCCACCTGGGCTTCAGTATACACCTTTACAGCCCATTATTGTTTAGACAAGGACTCCTGTCGGGATGCCTCGTTTGGACAGGCTGTTCTACAGCATCTCTTTCAGACTTAGTACAACTCCTACCCACCGTCCAGGGTTTTCGATGCCAGAGATCCATGGGAGGAAGAATGATCCATCTCCCCAGAGGTTCACAGCTTGCTAGGGTCATCCACCTGGCATCTCTCAGCTGGGGAGTCCCCATATGTGAAGACTACATTCCTGCTTGTTCCTGGAGATAGCGTAGTTATTCACCTGTAACAGGTGATCTCCAGGAACAGCAGGAATTAAGTCTTCACAACCCGCCCACCTCCCCAGGAGTTGTCTCTCTCTTTCTCTCCTTCTTTCTCAGCTATAAACTCAACTGATGAAGGAGAGTTGGAAAGGCGCTGTGGGATACTCCCAAATGCTTTTCTATTGGACGCTGGGGAGCGTTCCCATGCAGGCTCCGTCGGTACTGATGATACCCATATGTGAAGACTTAATTCCTGCTGTTTCCGGAGATCCTCTGTTACAGGTGAATAACTACGCTTTACCCACTGAGTCAACTGGGTGCTCCAGCCCATTTAACCTGGCTTCCTGACCCTTGGGCTTGGCTACAGTCTCCTTTGAAAAAGCAGACACTTGATTAAGAAGCCCATAAATTGATAACTTAGTCTGTGGTACCACTTGCCATATATCTTCCAGGAAGTCTTTTGAGGGGTACCTGGAGTCACAGTCTCATAACACTGGTCAACAAAGTTTTACAAAAGTCATGTTATTGAAATAAAAATAGTCATTTTGTGGCAGCACTGATAGCATGCAATAAATAATACCCGGAGTCAGTACAAGGATCCAAACCAATTTATAGGAACAACTTCCTTAAATACAAGCTTCACAGTTTGATACAGGCAGACTTTCTATTGGTCCCAACGCCCCCTGCACCTATCCAATCGGGGACCCCCTCACTGGGCCCTCTTCCCCCTTCTCAGGCTATGCTAACACAGGCTCAGTTTCTAGACATAATACATTCCTGCTACAAGGTCACTGCATCAGCATAAAAGCATGGAATAAAGGATTAATACAAACTTATCAAAAGCAGTTTAGAGCGGTTTAAGGCAGATCCTCAGCCTTCACTGACTTTGGTCTTTCTCAGCATTACTATTTCTAGCAGTGGGGGTGGGGACTCCGGCCTAGCTTGCAGGCTCATACATGTACAGGCTATTATATAGGCCATAGCCTACCACATTTTCTTATCAATTTTTATATGCTGAACACGAATATGACAGTGAAATTGCAAAGTTGGCTCTAGTTTTTTTTGTAATCTACAAGAATTAATGTTTACATCACGAAATGCATGTCAATAGTAAATATAATAGGCCTTCGGTTAATACCTGTAAAAAACCAAGTCATAGACTACTTCTTAGATTTTTTCGCCTGTCTCTTGTACAGCTATTCGGGAGCTTCTCTGGGTAGTGCCCAGCAGTAGTCAGCCAGCATTGTAGTGGACCATTTTCCCTGGTATCTTTGCTCCATCGTTGCGATATCCTAGTGAAAACGTTTGCCCTGTTCATCACTAACCATACCACAGTTGTCAGGAAAGAAATTGAGATGGGAATCAAGGAAATGGATCTTTACAGACATATTGCAGCCAAGTTTCTGATACTGCATCAGCATGTCTTCTACTAGTTCCTTGTAGTTTTCTGCCCTAACATGCCCGAGAAAGTTTGTTGACACTAGGCGAAAAGCATTCCATGCTTGTTTCGCATCACCCTGCAGCAAGTTGTTGAACCGGTCATCTTTAAAGAGCTCTCGAATCTGAGGACCCACAAAAACTCCCTCTTTAATCTTTGCTTCGCTGAGTCGAGGGAATTTTTCATGCAGGTATCGGAAAGCTGGTGAAGTGTGGTCCATGGCTTTCACGGTTTTTCATCAAACCTAGTTTGATGTGAAGGGGTGGTAGCAGGATTTTGTGAGCCTCAACCAGAGCTGGGTGCTGGATATTCTTCTCTCCAACTGTTAAATTTTGTCTGCAATTCCATTCCTTCCGCAAGTAGTGCCAATCCCTTGCTCGGCTATCCCACTCACATAAGAAACACATGTATTTTATATATCCCTGCTGCAGTCCCATTAAAAGGGCAACTACCTTCAAGTCACCACAGAGGTGCCAGCTGTATGTTTGTTTGTTTATTTGATTATACTGCCCTACTTTATCAATCAGAGCGGTTTACAATTCACAAACAATTAGAAACGGGCACAGGGCCAGAAAGGAGGAAAGGAAGTTACAATTGTTGATATAATAAAACGAGAGAAAGGATACAAGACTATACGCAGGGGTCAGGATCAGCCAAGAGGGGAGGGAAGGTCTTAGGCCAAGGAAAAGAGGTGGGTTTTTAGGTCTCGCTTGAAGGTGGCGTGATGGGGTTCTATCCAGAGGGAGGTGGGGAGTGAATTACAGAGTGCGGGGCCGATGAAAAAGAAAGCTGAGGAGCGGGTGGATTGAAGGTGAGTAAGGGAGGGGGAAGGGAGATTAAGGCGGTTAAGGTGGAAGGAGCGGGGTGTGTGTCTGGGGGTGTGGAATGTAATAAGGTCTGCCAGGTATTGTGGAGTACTAGTGTGAAAAGCCCTGTGAACTAGAGTAAGTAACTTAAACTGAGTGCGAAAGGAGTGGATGCTTTAAGTATGTCTCTTTCATGTGGACGGCATGCGCTAATGGAATAGATGGAAGACGGTTTCCATTGTTCAAAAGCACAGCCTTCAGACTCAGTTTCGAAGAGTCTATAAATAGTCTCCAGTCTTGTGCGTCATGAGTGATTTTTAAGGCATTCATGAGGCTTTCAATATCGGAACAGAATACCAGATTACTTTCCTTTCCGACCGCGTATAGTACACTGCTGACGTCAGATGACTTCAGTAGCGGTTTGACAGTAGTATTGCATTGCATCAGAAAATGATGCAATCAACTCTGGATGATGTGTGCATGCTGGTATTATGCAATGTGATGCAATATTACATCATTCAAGGCTTATTTGGGATGATGTTGATGTCCTACCGGATAAATTTACACAGTGAAACGTCAAAAACGAACCACACACAATATCTCCAAAACGAGAGCCAATAACATTTTTTTAATGTTATATTTGTGTTCAGCTCACCAAGATTAGGGCCTTTTAAAGTCAGTAATGATTTCAATGTTGACCAGTGTAATCAAAGTAAAATGACCTTAGTCGTCTGGATCATCTGAGCATTCACAGCTACCTCTGCCTGCTGGATCTTTGCACCACTTCTGCTCCTTTCAGGCTGTGCTGGGGGGAGGGGGGGGCGGCGAACCCAAATCCTGCGCTACCACTGACTGACTTGAGGATTTTCCTGCTGCTTGACCTCCTCTCTTGGCTGTTTCCTCAATATACTAAGCTTAGTTTTTCTCATAAAAACAACACACCTTCTTGCTTGAGGGCCTCTTGTTTTTAATGAGAAAATAAGCAAATACTACTACTACTAAGCATTTGTATAGCACTACAAGAGGTACACAGTGCTGCACAGACAGTAAATATGGTATATTGAGGAAATAAAGTATGTTTTTAAGTAAGATAATGCTGTATATTGGGAAGACACAAGAAATGTTTAGAAAAGGAGAAAAATCTTTTTTAATTATTATGGATTTTATAAAATTAGGTCATACCTAAAAGTATTCTTGTCACACTTAGGAGTGTACTTATACAGCAGACGTGCTCATGAGAGGAGTTTGGTTGGAGCCCCTGTAGAGTCACAGTTTACACACATTTTATAAATGTCAGTGCCCGCAATCTATACATCGTTTCTGCAGGGTATGTGTTAGTCGCCTATGTGTCTTCATAAAATCCTATGGTCTTTATAAAATCGGCATCTTCCTTATCGTCCCTCCAGTCTAGTCCCAAAGCTTAGAAGTTGTGTACGTCCTCTCGCAGCTTGGAGACTGAGCATGTCACATTTCTGATTACACCATCATAAGTAATCCCGGGACCGCCTCCTTGCTTCAGTTTTTCAGTCTCTAAGCAGCGGAAGGGGACTCACTGCAGGAATCATTAAGTTGAATTAAGTGGAGTTAGATAGGTGATTGTGGAAAAAAAAAAAGAAAATAAATTTTAAGGGGCTGCAGCCTCTTTAAATTGGCAAATTTTTAACATTTCAGTTTTGCCGGGACTTCTGTGTGGAAGGCTGCCCCCCTTCTCTCCCCTCTCTGAAATATAGTTGGTGTGCACAGAAGAGTGTGGCAGTCGAGGTAGGGGACTCCAGTGTCCGATCCCCCACGCGGGGTGAGGAGC
Source organism: Ichthyophis bannanicus (assembly GCA_033557465.1). Classification (NCBI taxonomy): domain Eukaryota; kingdom Metazoa; phylum Chordata; class Amphibia; order Gymnophiona; family Ichthyophiidae; genus Ichthyophis; species Ichthyophis bannanicus. Next base: position 489,563,524 of record CM066033.1, read on the forward strand.
CATTGAGGACCGCCGCTTGAGCAGGCTGGTTGGGAGAGCGAGCGGAGGAGCGGCAAGCAGGTGTTCCTTGCTTCGGCGGTTGCCGGGGCAGCGGGACACTCGAGGATCGCCCAGCACATCGGGGCAGGGTAAATCAGGCTCCGGCAACGTAAGGGGCGCAAGTAATTGAGGCGATTAGGATCTGTGGAAGGTGTTAAGGTTTCGGCGGCCATTTTCAGACCGCGTGGTCTTTGCACAGGAGCCGGAAGGCATAGGCCCGCCAGGCTTTTACAGGTGTTGGTAGAGAGAAGAAGGTGCATAAGTAACGATTGCATTTAATAATTGAAAAGTCATTACAAAAAGAGAGAAAGACAGCTAAAAGGAGAAAAAAGGCACTTTTGAAAGTAGGTAACTGCACAGCGATTTATGTCGGCTAGGCCTCGCTGCCTCCTCTGTGGGATCCGGAGAGGGTCCGTGTCGGAGGCGGGAGTGTGCAGAGGTTGTGCCCACGAAGCCACGCTGTCAGCTATGGCTGAACACAGTGGAGCAGAGTTGGCTACAGAGGTAGGGGAGACAGTGGAACCTCTGGGCGTGCAGGTATTGCCACAGGAGCCAGTTCTTCATCGGCACCAGATGTCCCTTTGGTCCAAACCTCTATGCAGGGGGGTTTGGGGGCAATTTTCTCGCAGCTGTTTATGAAGATGCTTCAGCAGGCTCTGGGTGGAGCCGGCGCCAACATAGCAGCAGCTGGAGAAGGGAACGCTCCAGGCTTCAAGAGGCAGGGGGCGCCTCTGGATGGTGGTACGGGGGAAGTCCCCATTAAAAAGGCTAGACTGGCGGTGGACCGAATGGACTTAGACCTGGTGCTAGAGGAGCAGTCAGGGGACTTAGGGGATTCGGACATGGACTCAGAGGAAGGAGAGCTGGCAGAACCAGAGGACCAGGCGAGGGTAGTCCGGGTGTTCCAAAGAGAGGAGCTCTCTGCATTAATCACTGAGACAATGAAAGCATTGAATATGCCGGCCGCAGAACAGGGAGTGGATGCTTCTTTAGAGGATCCCTTATTGCAAGCAATATGGAAGTCTCAGCGGGCATTTCCAATTCATAGGGTATTTAAGGAAATGATACAGGAAGAGTGGGATACGCCGGAGGCTAGTCTCAAGGGTTCCAGAGTGTTGACCAGGTTGTACCCCGTACAAGAATCAGATAAGGACCTCTTTAAGTCCCCTAAGGTGGATGCTGCCATGTCGTCGGTGGCTAAAAAGACTACCATCCCGGTAGAGGGGAGTGCTGCTCTTAAAGATGCACAGGATAGGAGGTTGGACATGCTTCTGCATCAGGTGTTTGAGGTGAATGCTCTCTCCATGCAAGCTTCGATTTGTGGGGCTTGGGTGGCGAGGGCGTGCCTGAGATGGTCCCAAAGGCTTAAGAGGATACAATCAGAGGACACGGTAGAAGAGGCGGCTCGCTTGGAGTCAGGAGCCGCATATTTAGCGGATAGTCAGTATAACTTGATACGTGGCTTGGCGAAGAGTATGGCCTTGGTTGTGGCCGCAAGGAGATCGCTTTGGCTCCGTAATTGGGTGGCCGATGCGGCGTCTAAGGCATGGCTAGGGAAGCTTCCCTTTCAAGGTAAACTTCTCTTTGGGGAAGATCTGGAGAAGTTAGTTAAGGATTTAGGGGAGTCAAAAGGGGGCAGGTTGATGGAACATAAGCCGGAATAGGGGCGTCCAGTGCTCCCTCAAGGAGTCAGCAGCTTGAGTTTCACCGCTTTCGACAGTCCAGATTTGGTCAGTTTCAGAAAGGGTGCTTTCAGTACAGAGCCTTGGGGTTTTGAGGATTTAGGGGAGCAGGTAGAGGTTTTGGTGCCTCCTCCGCCCCAAATGTTAAGAAACAGCAATGAAGCGAGGGGGGTCCAGGCAGGAATCGTACCCGTAGGAGGGCGGTTAAGGGAGTTTTTCCCAGCCTGGACCCAAATTACCTCAGATCAGTGGGTGTTGGAAATCGTGCAGAGAGGGTATGCGCTCAAGTTTCAACGGCCAGTGAGAGACGCCTTTGTACAATCGCCCTGCTGGGCGCGGTTGAAGATTCGGGAGGTGCACGAAACTTTGGAGAGGTTGCTAGCACTGAAGGCGGCGGTTCATGTACCGCAGGACCAATGCGTCTGCGGTCGGTACTCCATTTATTTCGTGGTGCCCAAAAAGGAGGGCACCTTAAGGCCAATCCTGGATCTCAAAGGAGTAAACCGATGTCCTCAAAGTGTCACATTTTCGCATTGAAACGCTGCATTCGGTCATAGCAGCGGTTTCGGCAGGGGGAGTATCTTACGGCTCTAGATCTGTCGGAGGCATATCTGCACATCCCGATCAGAGTGGAACATCAAAGGTTTCTACGGTTTGCAGTACCCATGGGACACTTTCAGTTCCAAGCAATGCCGTTTGGGTTGGCGACAGCGCCCAGAACGTTCACCAAGATCATAGTGGTGGTCGTGGCGGCAGCATTGCGAAAGGAAAGGCTGTTGGTCCTGGACGACTGGCTGATCTGGGCAAAGTCGAAGGAAGAGAGTGTTGTGATGCATTGTCTGCAGTCCCTCGGATGGATAGTAAATCTAGCGAAGAGTAAGTTACAGTCATCGCAGGAGTTGGAATATCTAGGGGCTCGCTTCGACATGAACAAGGGCAGAGTATACCTACCGAAGACCAGGATCATCAAGCTAAAGCGATTGGTGCGCACCTTCCTGGAAAGAAGGGCTCCCTCAGCATGGCAGTATTTGAAAATTTTGGGGACAATGGCGGCCATGCTGGAGGTGGTTCCGTGGGCCAGAGCTCACATGAGGCCACTGCAGAGGGCGCTGCTCAGGAGATGGTCTCATCAGTCCGATCAGTTGTCCAAAAAGATAATCTGTCCTCAGGAAGCGAGACAGTCTCTGCAGTGGTGGTTGCTTCCGGGATGTCTAGAAAGGGGGATGCCTCTGGAGTCACCAGCATGGAGGGCATTGACAACCAATACAAGCCTGTTTGGTTGGGGCGCGCACTACAAGGGGCAGTATGCTCAGGGTCAGTGGTCAGCACTGGAGCGGTCTTGGTCAATCAACCGGTTAGAATTGAGAGTGGTCACTCTAGCTCTGAAAGCCCTTCAACGGGGGCTGAGGGGGAGTGCAGTCCGGGTATTTTCAGACAACGCTACAGCAGTGGCGTACATCAATCGTCAAGGCGGCACAGGCAGCGTGGCTCTCGAAGACGAAGTGGACGAGCTGCTCAGTTGGGCCGAATCGAATCTGGAGGCGTTATCGGCGGCACATGTCGCGGGAGTGGACAATGTGACAGCTGATTTTCTGAGTCGGGTCAAGGTGGATCCAGGGGAATGGGTCCTCCATCAGGAGGTGTTCGATTTGCTGGTGCAGCGCTGGGGGCTGCCGAGAATGGATCTAATGGCAACGTGTGCATCAGCGAAGGTGGACAGGTTCTTCAGCAGAAGAAGAGAGCGGATGTCGGAAGGATTGGATGCCCTGATTCAAAGGTGGCCGGAAGAGGTACTTCTATACATATTCCCACCTTGGGTGCTAATAGGGCGAGTCCTACAACGCATAGAACGGCACAAGGGGCATGTAATCCTGGTGGCACCAGATTGGCCAAGGAGGCCTTGGTACGCCGACTTAATGCGACTGCTAGTGGAGCCCCCGTGGAAACTACCACTTCGGAAAGATCTGCTGAAGCAGGGGTCATTAATTATGCCTCAGGTAGACCGGTTCTTGCTTACGGCTTGGCTCTTGAAAGGGCAAGGTTAAGAGCTAAAGGATATTTGGCGGCGGTGATTTGCGACGTTGTTAAAGTCTAGAAGGAGATCTACTTCATTAGCGTATATCCGAGTTTGGCGGATTTTTGAGTCATGGTGCGAAGACAGGGGGCTCAAGTGTTAGACGTTTTGCAGGATGGATTTGAGAAGGGGCTGGTGGCGGCACCTCTGAGAGGGCAGCTGGTAGCACTTTCTTGTTTCTGGGGGAAGATACAAGGGATGTCGCTGGGGGTGCATCCGGAGGTGAAGAGATTTTTGAGAGTGGCGGCGCTATTAAGACCTTCACGCAGAGCGGCGGTTCTGGTCTGGGATCTGAATGTGGTGCTTGAGGCTCTGGTGCGGGAGCCGTTCGAGCCCTTAGCGACGGCAACACTGAAGGACCTAACTCTGAAGGTGGTCTTTTTGGTAGCAGTATCTTCAGCTAGAAGGATTTCTGAGCTGCAAGCATTGTCATGTAGAGCCTTTTTTGGTCTTTGACATCAAAGTAGTATTGCGGACTGTTCCCTCGTTTTTACCTAAGGTGGTGTTGGCATTTCACGTAAATCAGGTGGTGTCATTGCCGGTGTTTGAGAAGGCAGGTTGTGGCATAGAAAAATGTCGGCTGCACAAGTTGGATGTGAGCAGGGCGTTGCGAACGTATTTGCGGAGGACAAAGTCATTCCGTAAGTCCGACAGGCTGTTCGTATTGTTTGGGGGTCAGAAGCAAGGAGAGCGTCTATCGCTTGGTGGATTAAGGAAGCCATTGCTTCGGCCTACCTGTTGAAAGGAAAAGTGGTTCCAAGTGGCTTGAAAGCGCATTTGACTAGGGCGCAGGCTGCGTCTTGGGCGGAGTGTAGTTTGGTGCCAGCGGTGGACATCTGCCGAGCGGCGACTTGGTCGTCATTACATACCTTTGTTAAGCATTACAGACTCGATGTGCAAATGGGAGAGGATTCTACGTTTGGATCAGCGGTGCTTCAAGCTGGTCTGGTAGGCCCCTCCCGTTAAAGAGTTTACTGCTCTGTTACATCTCCTAAGGTTCGGGACTAGACTGGAGGGACGATAAGGAAGGTGAAATTAGACTTACCTGCTAATTGTTGTTCCCTGAGGAACTCCAGTCTAGTCCAGCATCCCTCCCTGGAATGGCCTGCCGGAAGGCACCCTGTTGCGAAGGAAAGGGTATCGGGGGCTCCTCGAGGGCGTCTCGGGGGGGGGTCGGTGTTTCAGAGGGGGTGTGGAAAATGGGAGATGCAGTACTTTCAAGGAGCGCACATAAGGAAAGTTCTTTTATTTAATCACACTGTTTCACAGTTCTTAGCAAGTAAATTGTTCGGTAATTAGTTTAGAAAGAGTGTAAGTACTTGCTTAATTCTCATACTTGGTTTGCAGCTTGTGCTGTGAGGGCTTGCGTACATCAGTGATGCTGAGAGCTAAACTATCGGTAGTTTAACTACTGGCAGGGTCTCCCAAGATGGACAGGTCTCAGCTGAGGTGCCAGACCAAGACAAACCACCCATCTGGGCAGCAGCAGAATGGGATAGTGTTGACGGCAGAGGATCACATTTTTGTGACAACGGCAACAACACCAAAGTTAAACTGCGCGGAAGAAAGGCCCTGCAATCTATTTCCGTATCTTGCCTTGAAAACCCAATGGATAGTTACAACAAAACAAATTGTGCTATGGTGCTGGAAGATGAGACCCCCAGGTCGGAAGGCACTCAACTAGCTACTGGGGAAGAGCTGAAGACTTTTCAGAGTAAAGCCAGCATTTATGATGTGGTTGGATCAAAGCCCTCGGGAAGTCTGACTGCTGATGTAGCTGCACATGAAATGAGTCAGAAGCTGTAAAGATGTCTTACACATTGGAACATGGAACGTACGAAGCATGAACCAAGGGAAGTTGAAGGTGGTCAAGAATGAAATGGAACATGTACAACTTGATCTCTTGGGTGTCAGCGAACTGAAATGGACTGGCATGGGGCACTTTGCATCAGATGATCACATGGTCTACTATGCTGAAAATGAAAGACAAAGAAGAAATGGTGTTGCATTTATAATAAAGAAGAAACTTGCAAGAACTGCAATGAAATACAATGCAGTCAGCGAACGCTTAATCTCTATTCGTCTACGAGGATTGCCTATTAACACAACTATAATTCAAGTATATGCCCCCACAACAGCTGCAGAAGAGAATGAAATTGAAGAGTTCTATGAACAAGTACAAGCTGAAATTGACAGAACATGCAAACAGGATATCCTGATAGTCATGGGTGACTGGAACGCAAAAGTTGGCAACAAAGAAGAAGGCAAAGTAGTTGGAAAATATGGACTTGGCAACAGAAATGAAGCTGGAGAAAGACTGATAGAATTCTGCAAGACCAATGATCTATTCATCTCAAACACCTTCTTCCAGCAACACAAGCGGCGACTGTACACATGGACTTCACCCAATGGATTGTATAAAAATCAAATTGACTACATCTGTGGAAGTCAACGATGGAAAAGCTCTATAACATCAACAAAGACAAAACCTGGAGCTGACTATGGTACAAATCATCAACTACTAGTATGCAAACTCAAGCTAAAGTTGAAAAAGAGCAAACCACTCATGAATGCAGCAAAATATGACCTTGAGAATATACCACTGGAATTTAAAGACTGCCTGCAAAATCAATTTGCTGCTTTAGATACAAATGACAGAGCTCCGGAAGAGTTATGGAATGACATCAAGAAGGTTGTGTTGGAAGAAAGCGAGAAGTCTCTACAAAAGGTGAAAAAGCAAAAACGGCCAAAATGGATGACGGAAGAAACTCTGAAAATTGCCCAGAAACGCAGAGAAGCTAAAGCCAGAGGAGAAAGAAAGACAATAACAGAACTCAAGAGAGATTTCCAACGTGCAGCGAGACAGGACAAGGAAAAGTACTACAACGACGCATGCAAGGAAATAGAAGCAGAAACTATTAGAGGAAGAACAAGATCGGCTTTCCTAAAGCTACGAGAGTTAAAGAAAAAGTTCCAGCCTCGAATTGGAATGTTACAAGATGCTCAAGGTTCTATGTTGAATGATGCTGAGAAGATCAAGAAAAGGTGGAAGGAATATACAGAGTTTTTATATGATAAAGATCAAGTGGACCAACAGCCGTTTCAACCTGTACCTTATGATCGGGAACCATTGGTGATGAAAGAAGAAGTTGAAGCAGCATTGAAAGCCTTATCAAAGAACAAAGCACCAGGCATTGATAGCATTCCTATAGAAGTATTGCAGCAATCTGATGCAGCTGTTACCATACTTACAAGGCTCTGCCAAGAAATATGGAAGACAACATCATGGCCAACTGACTGGAAAAGATCTGTGTTTATACCAATACTAAAGAAAGGTGATCCAACTGACTGTGGAAATTATCGCACAATCGCTCTGATCCCACATGCCAGCAAGATTCTACTGAAGATTATTCAAAAGAGACTACAACCATACCTGGAACAAGAACTACCTGAAGTGCAAGCAGGGTTCAGGAAAAGGCGAGGAACGAGAGACATCATTGCGGATGTGAGATGGATCCTTGAAAAGACTAAAGAATACCAAAAGGATATCTATTTGTGCTTTATCGACTATAGCAAGGCTTTTGACTGTGTAAACCATGAGAAACTCTGGGCCACATTAAGAAGCATGGGTATACCAGAACACCTGATCGTTCTCTTGCGCAGTCTGTACATTGATCAAGAAGCAACAGTTCAAACGGAACAAGGAGAAACAGAATGGTTTAAAATAAGCAAAGGTGTAAGACAAGGCTGCATACTTCCCCCTACCTGTTTAATTTATATGCAGAACAAATCATCAGAGAAGCAGGATTGTATGAAGACAACAGAGGTGTGAAGATTGGTGGAAGACTCATCAACAACCTTCGCAATGCTGATGATACTACATTACTGGCTGAAAGTGAAGATGATCTGAAACATTTGCTTCTCACAATCAAAGAACATAGTCTCAAAATGGGCCTGCACCTTAAAGAAGACAAAGATCATGACAACTGGCATAATCAACAGATGCATCGTTGAAGGAGAAGAAATTGAAATTGTGAACAACTTTAACCTACTTGGATCAACTATCAATAAAGAAGCAACAAGCAGTCAAGAAATCAAACGATGCATTACTCTTGGCAGAATGGCTATGAAAGACCTAGATAAGATTCTCAAGAACAGAGATGTCTCTCTCCATACAAAGATTCGACTTGTTCAAGCCATGGTATTTTCAATAACATCATATGGATGCTGGACAGTGAAAAAGACAGACAGGAAGAAAATTGATGCCTTTGAATTATGGTGTTGGCGGCGAATACTGTGTATACCATGGACTGCCCGAAGAACAAACCAGTCGGTACTAGAGGAGGTCAAACCTAAGCTTTCTTTAGAAGCTCAGATGACAAGACTTCGACTTTCATACTTTGGACACATCATGCGAAGAGAGAGAGATCATTAGAGAAAGACATCATGCTTGGCAAGATAGAAGGTCAATGCAAAAGAGGAAGGCCAGCAATGAGATGGATCGATACAATAACAGCAGCTACGGGTACCAGTCTGTCAACAATGAGCCGCCTGACTGAAAACCGAACACAATTTAGGATAGCTATCCAGAGGGTCGCCATGAATCGACTCCGACTCGACGGCACTTAACAACAACAACAACTTGCTTATTGCTCTGGTGAGTCTGCTTTGTCAATAGGAAACTGGAGCAAGGAGGCGGTCCCGGGATTACTTACAATGGTGTCATCAGAAATGTGACATGCTCAGTCTCCAAGCTGCTGGAGGACGTTCACAACTTCTAAGCTTCGGGACTAGACTGGAGTTCCTCAAGGAACAACAATTAGCAGGTTAGTCTAATTTCACCTTCTCCACCTCCAAACATAAGCACCCTGCTATAAAATGACCCTCTCTGTGTAAATGTAGAACTGGATAATATTTTATTTTGAAACACTCGGACAGAATAATTGTTTCTGCCTCTGCTTTAGGTGAGCGTCCTTACTGTTGCGATCAGTGCGGGAAGCAATTCACACAGCTGAACGCACTGCAGCGTCATCACCGCATACATACCGGGGAGAAGCCCTTTATGTGCAATGCCTGTGGGAGAACGTTTACTGACAAATCGACTCTACGGCGGCACACTTCCGTAAGAAAAGCTTTTATATTAATTTTAAGACTATAGGTTTGGGTTTCAGAAAATTTCAGGTTGGAGAATTCCTCAGAATTAATTTGAAGCTTGTTTGCTATTTTATTTTGTTGAAGAAAGGAAACACTATAGGTTTCTTTTCCAATAGAAGATAACTGAAATTGCAGTGCTGCAGAACTACTGCTCAAAAGCTAACAGTGTGGCTGATCATGCAGGGCCCAATCTAAACTTTTCATGTAGTGGGGTATTATTTGCTAAGTGCAGTAACATTTACCGCAGGGTTTATATGCACCAAGCAGTTAATGCAAGACTATGGTAACTGCTACTGTGCGTTAAAACAGGGCGGTAAAAATCACATGATAACCGCTTAGCGCATGTTGCTGAGGACTGGATGGGTTAGGGGCAGAAAGTGGCAGTGACTACACATTGCTGTTGGCATAGGGGTAATGATCATGTGCTAATTGTTGATGTTGCAGTTAGTGTGGATGCATGTGATGCCATTTCAGTGGGTAGCATGAAGTGCACTCGATAGTTAGCACAGGGCTAATTGTACTTCTTGGCTAATTTTTGACTCCCAGTGCACATTAAATTGCAAACTCTTAGCACACTTTAGTAATAGGGCCTCAAAATGTTTTAAAGCAGCAGCACTAGCTAGTCTTCAGTCTGCACCTATTTATTTCTGCTATACTGTTTTATCTTTTGAATTCATGCCTAGCTCACCTTTTATTCTAGTGTATTAGACGATAAATGTCAAAGGTTTCCAGCCCTATTAGAGAAATACTTTTTATTTATTTATTTATTTTATTTATTTTCCCTTCAAAGCAGCTAAATGTATGCATTGGCTTTGACAATGCATTTTACTTCTAGCTAGTTTAAAGAGCAGTTTTATTGGGAGGTGAGGGATTAAATGGCTGACATGAATTAGCATTTCAAATTTCCACAATTGGCCACTTGCACAAATGGCAGGTTCAAATGTATGCATTGACTTCAGCTAATTTTCCACTGAGAACTATCTGGGTAGTTTGCCGTTTAGAAAATTAATTACAAGGTACATCTATACCTTTACAATTATGCATTCTGCTTTAAATTGTCACTTAAATATCATCTTATGATTTTATGTTTATTGTAAAGACTCCTTCACTCTTCAGTTCATATCATTCACATAACTTATATGTACATGTATTAATTTCTATTAGATTTAGGTAGTCCCTTATAGTCCTAAAAGAAAACAGGCATGTTGACAAGTGCAGTTATGCATTTGGGGAAGAAAAACCCAAACTATGGTTACATGATCCGAGGTTCCATATTAGGAATCGCCACCCAGGAAAAAGGATCTAGACATCATCATGAATAATAGCGAAGCCCAGTGAGCACTGGTGGCTGAGAAAGAAAATAGAACGCCAGGAATCCTAATGAAAAGAATGGAAACTAAAACCCAAGGATATTATACTGTCTCTGTATTGCTCCATGGTGCTTGAATACTGTGTGTAGAGAGAGGTTAATAGCGGATTGCCCCAGAGATCTGTACTGGGCCTATTGCTTTTTAACATTTATAAATGATGTGGAAATGGGAACCAAAACTGATGTCAAATTTGCAGACAATACAAACTTATTCTAAGTTGTTAAATCACAAGAGGATTGTGAAAAATTGCAAGAGGATCTTGAGAAACTGAGAGACTTAGGGAAGATATTTATGCACTCAAGGAAGAACAACCCAAACTATATAGCTACATGATGCTAGGTTTCTCCGGGAACAAGCAGGAATGAAGTCCTCATATATGGGTGATATCACCGATGGAGCCTGCACGGGAGCGCTCCCCAGCTTCCATAGAAAGCTTTTGGGAGCTCCATCGCATATGTGCACCTGCCTTCCCGCCCACTGCAGCCATCTTACCTCAGTCTTCTCTTTTTGCAGAGCCCATCAGAGGTACGTCTGGCCTTGGAAAAGCATACTTGTATACCCATTGTGTTTTTCTTGTTTTCAACATGATCAAGTATTGTTTTTCAGTCTTGTCCTTCCTACTCGCCGTGGAAGTGTTGATTCTTCTATGCTGCAGGGTTTTGGTTTTTGGTTCTTTTCTTTCCTATAATTTTTGCAGTGTGGGATTTTTTTCCCACACATTTCATGGTTGGCTGGATATTGGCATCCTTTGATTTGGTGGAAGCTGTCTTTCCCAATATGTCTAAGCAGCCATTGGCTTCAAGAAATGCACCCGGTGCGGCCACACCATTTCAGTGATGGACCACCATAACTGGTGTATTCAATGCCTCGGGCCTGAACATGAGCCCTCTTCATGTACACTGTGTTTGTAGATAGCAAGAAAAAGCCTCAAGAAGTGCAAGAAACAGTGTGAGTCTTTTTGGGTCGTTGGAGTTGGTTCCTCAGTGCTGGCATAGACATCGGTGTTGACACCCTCAAGGGGCTCCGCCAAGACTTTGGCTTTGGTGGCATTCTTGCTCATTCGGAGTTGAGAGGCCACGGTGCCATGGACAGAGATTGTCTTTTGAGGAGATATACCCCCAGAGGGATCGATCTTCTGCCCCGCTGAGGACCGGGGAAAAGCCCCAAGGACACCGGCATTGGAGCCCCCCTTGACGCGACTCAGAGAGCGAGGGCTGGAAGCGGCCTTCCAAGCTGCCTCAGTGGAAGGAGTTGTCCCTCAAGGCCATCAGCAGTCTCCCATTGCGGTAACCATTGTGGATTCTCCAATGAAGGTGCTGGAATCTGAGGCTGTAGCGGCCGCCGTGGCTCAGACTCCATCCGAGACGGTGCTTTTGGCTGAGCGCATGCAGACTCTGGAAAACAGCCTAGTGGCGTTCCTAGCTGCTCAGGCCATGAGGCCCCTAATGTCCTCAGGTGCCTCGATGCTGGCGGTAACTCCACCTTCATGGTGGTCCTGCTGATGATGGTGGTGCAGGCCTTTTTAGAAACACATGTCCTCCCCGGCCCGGGAGGGGACTCGGGTAGGCGATCCAACTTCCTGTTGGCACCGGTGATAATCTTCCCCACCAGTTCTGAGGGCTCGCAGCATCAGCATCAGATGCCCCGGGCTCCATCTTCCCCTCTTGAGCGCTGATGGCATCAAAAGGAGGTGTCATCGGTAATTTGACTTCTTGACTGACTCTGAGTCTGGGGGTTGGGAGACTGAGGATGAGTCTGACATTCCCTCCAATCCTTCACCACACTGTAAATGGCACAAGTCCCCACCAGAAGATAACTCATCCCACGAGTTTGTCAGGGACATGGCAAAAGCCCTCCTCTTCACCCATGAGGCCAAGGAGGAACCGAGGGCTGAAGAGCTGGAGATTTTACAGTACCCATCAGCACCAAAGGAAGCAATCATGGTACCGGTACACTGCATCCTGCAATGCATGCTCTTCCGATTGTGGGAGAACCTTTGATGGTGCCCCCCTATCAGCCGAAGACTAGACTCTTATGTATAGAGTCCAAAAGAACCCAGGATTTGAAAAACCTTAGCTACCCCACAGTTCAGTGGTGGTAGAATTGGCCTTGAGGCGGATCAAAAGCTCTGACTCATTCTTCTATCCCACCAGGCAGAGAGGCCCTTACCCTGGGTGGGGTAGGATGCCGATGCTTCCTGGGATTGATGCTGGTGACCTGCATCCTCTTGTAACCAGCCATACATGCCTATTGTATTTGAAGGATATTATGGGGGATATCAGCAAATTTTCTGCCCTGCTGCCCCGGGAACACCTAGACAAGTTCCGCAGCCTGGTGAATAAGGGGAAGGACTGCTCAAAGTATATGATGCTTCTGAATCTGTCAGTATGGTAGTCGCAGAAGTATTGAGGCCTGCTGCCTGGAATGGGTGCAGTCATCCATCCTCAAGCAGTGGGTGCAGGACAAACTTGTTGATGTTCCCTGCCAAGGTGAGAATTTGTTCGGCATGCCTGTGGAGAACAAGGTACTAAGAATAAATTAAGTTCACTGTCTGACCTGGAACAGCAATATCGTGCCCTGCGTATGGCCTTACGGATCTCACTCCTGCTGGCTCTTGTTTGCCACCGCCCAGTACAACCGAGACCCAGCCACCGATACCTCTGTACAGGTACATCGCAACCTTCAGAATCGGCAGCCATAGAGAAGCACCTTCTGCAGGCACTTGAGTACCACATCATGGTTCTGTTAGTGATGCAGCATGCCGGGGCCTTGACATTGGCTGCATTGACATCGGCCATTATCCAGGCAATCCTTGAGATACATGCACTGCCTGCGGAAGAGGCAGTGACATCGTGGCAATGAAGGACCGACACTGGTGTCTGCGCAGCCAATATCCCTCTCTAGCGTTTCAGCAGCCGATGTGCCCTCAAAGTCTAGAATGGGCATCAGAGCATCATGCTCCCAAAGGAGCTCCCAGTCCTCTCCAGCCAGGCGAGAGATCCAGGCAGAGACTCAGAAGTACTTGAACTTCCTCTCTGAGAAGGCTGGGTCACCAACGTGGAATCTGAGGTCTTGTCAGAAGGCAGATCCCCGGAGCTTCCCTTGGACCCTTCATTTCATGACCTTCAAAGAATTTGTAAGGGACATGGCCAAGGCCATACCATTTTATTTGAAGACTGAGAATGAACCCAGGACAGAAGCGCTGGTGATCCTACAGTACTCTTTGGCCCCTAAGGAGGTGTTGACAGTTCCCTTGCACTGCATTCTGCAGAGCACAGATGAGAATGCCAGAGAACCCCCTCACTGTTTCTCCAGTTAGTAGAAAGCTTGACTCCATGTACAAAGTTCATAAGGCTCCCGGGTTCGAGAAGCCTCAGCTTCCTCACCATTCCTTGGTGGTTGAATCCACCCTAAAGAGAATGAGAAGTACAAAGACTCATTCCTTGGTGCCCCCAGGAAGAGAGACTCTGACATTGGACTCGTTAGGGAGAAGGTGTTTCCAGAGTTTGGTGCTTATAGCCCTTGTGGCCTCTTACCAGCTCTATATGAGCATGTTCTGGAAGGGACATCATGTGCGACTTGGTGGATCTGGCCCAGTTCCTTTCTCTGAAGAAATTGGATTGGTTTCATTCCCTAGTAGCCCACAGCAACGAGTGCTTGAAGTTCATGATCCAAGTGACCTACGATATCTTCAACCAGCATCTAAAACTTTTGCCATAGGTATTGATGCCCAAAAACTTGCTTGGCTTCAGTTGTCAGACATAGAACAGTCTGTGCAAAACAAACTGGCAGATGCCCCATGTCACGGAGAGAATCTCTTCGGGGAAAGGTCAAAGAGAAGGCTGGCTATATTGAAAAGCAGCATGTTACTCTTACCAGACTCTCCAGGCACACGTCGGAGCACACCTCCTATCGTAGGAGTTACCAAGGGGAAAACCAGAAAAAGACCTAGTAGGCGTAGGTACTTTCCTGGGCCGCAGACCTCCCAACCCAAGCAGGCCCCTCACTAACAGCAGCGCTATGAAAAACCTCAGAAGGTCCAGCTGGCTCCTCAGCCAAAACTTGGGACAGTGTCTTGACTGGTTCCTTTGGACCAGAACTAATCTTCCACCAACAGCAATAGGAACCCCTCAGGTCAGTGAGGGAAGACTCACTCTTTTGGTACCAAGGTGTGACCCCTTTTAACCTCAGACTCTTGGGTTCTACAGATCATCAAAAGCAGTTACAAGTTACATTTATTTAGTTACCACCAAATTTGCATTAGGATTTTCTTCAGAGAGAAATCACCGCCCTCTTGTCAGATTGTGCGATTGAGCTCGTGCCACCAGAGCAAAGAGGTTGAGGGTTTTATTGCAGGTACTTCCTGATCCCCAAGAAAATGGCAAGATTCCATTCCATCCTAGACCTAAGAGATCTCCAGCATCTTGGGAGGACAACACGTCCAGTACAGAGTGTTGCCGTTTGGCTTGACTTCAGCACCTCACGTCTTCACAAAAGCCTTGCGGTAGTAGCTAGTTGCCTCTGGACGTTGGGAGTGTTTGTCTTCCCCTATCTGGACGATTGGCTGATCAAGAGTACCACTCCAGGAGTCCAAGAGTCAACACAATTGACCATTCAGGTGTTGAAGCTACTCAGATTCATTGTAACGTACTCAAAGCCCCACTTCAGCCCACTCAGCATTTGAAATTCATCGGAGCCCAGCTCGAGATGACTCAGACAAGAGCCTTCGTACCGCACGACCAACTTCACAGATTGACAGCACTTGTGTGGGGAAACTCAATTGAGTCAGCAGGTACAGCTCACAGGATGTTGACTGTGTGAGGTCACATGGCCTCCATGGTACATGTCACACCTTTGGCACACCTCCAGATGAGACAGGTTCAGTGGACTCTGAGGACTCAATAGACCCAGGCCACAGGTCAACTCAGAGATCGTTTGTGTGTCACCGCCCCTCTCTTTCAGTCATTATACTGGTGGACAGTCCACCACAATTTGCTCAAAGTCGTCTTCCTTTCCAAATTACTCCACCCCAAAAAGTTCTGATGAAAGACGCATCCAAGCTGGGGTGGGGAGCTCATCTCGCTTGCACACTCAGGGTGATTGGTCCATCCAAGAAAGTTTACATCCGATCAGCTTCTTGGAACTAAAAGCAGTGATGAACACTCTAAGGGCTTTCCGAGATTGTCGGTCTGAATCAGAACAATTTGGTTGGCCAGTCTATTGGGTCACCATGTTCTACATCATCAAGAAGGTAGGAATTGGTTCATACCTTCTGAGTTGGGAATTAGGTTGTGGAAATTCACTATTGCACATGGGATGGACTTGAGAGCCATGTACCTGCCAGGCAAGCAAAACACTCTGGCTGACAGACTGAGTTGAGTCCTTCAGCCACACATGTGGACAATGGATAGGGAAGTTGCGACTTGCATCTTTCCAGAGTGGGACGCCATCCCACATAATGCCCAAGTGGATCAGTTTTGCTCCAGAGTAAGATCACACAGCAGACTAGTGTCGGATGCTTTTTTATTTATTTATTTAATGCTTTTATCTACCGCGCTCTTTAAAATCAGTACGGTTTACAGTTAACATTTTGAACAGAGTAGGAAGAGCCTGTTCTGCACTTACATCGAACGGGTAACAACTTGGATTCAGAACAGGGGTAACTATATGCAGGCTATTTACAGTCTAGGCAGGAAGTCGCTATGCAGTTGTAACAACATGGCTTGCACTGGGAGCTATGTACAGGGAAGTAATTTATTTACTGGGTTGTCTGTTTTTTATGGTTAGGTTGTGGGGTTGTGTCAGGTGAGGACGTGCTGTTGGCCTGTGCGTAGTGTAGGAGAAAAAGGTGGTGCTTTAGTGCCTTTCTGAATTGGGCAAGATCAGTGATCGCGCGGATGGTCACAGGGAGCTCATTCCAGCAGGTAGGTGCGTAGAACATGAATGCTCTGTTTTTTGTTGCCCGAGTGCATTTTGTTACTTCGCTGGAGGTTATTAATGTGTTGGTGGCAAAGGATCTTCTTGCTGTGGTTGCAGGTGTGGTGTGGATAAGGTTCGTCAAGGAGCTAGTGGTTGTTTTGTTGATGGCCTTGAATGTTAACAGTACTACTTTGTAGATGAGTCGGCAGTAGATTGGTAGCCAGTGCAGGTCTTTCAGGATTGGAGTAATGTGGTCCCTTCTAGAGGCCCCGTGTAGTAAGCGGGCAGCAGCGTTCATTGCTAACTGTAGTGGGTTTAGTGTGTTCTTAGGGAGTCCTTGGAGGATCACATTGGCGTAGTCGAAGTGGGGGCTTACTAGTGCCTGGAAAACTGTTTGGAAGTCGTCTGGTTGCAGCAGGGGTCGAAGATGTCGAATTGTCCTCATCTTGTGGTAGATTTTCTTGACGGTGTTGCCTATGTGTGCTTTCAAGTCGAGGTGCTGGTCGAGCGTGACTGCTAGGTAGCGGATGGTGGATCGACTCGGGAGCTCGGTGTCTCTCGTCTTTAATGTTGCCAGTGGAGAGAAGGTTTGATTTCTCATGATGAACAGCACTTCTGTCTTGCTGAAGTTTATCTTGAGACTCTGTGAATGGAGCCATTCGGTGACGGCATCAAAGTATTTTACTAGTGATGAGAAGTCTGGTTGGTCGATAGTGAATGGGGTGAAGAGTAGAACGTCGTCTGCATAAATCAGGCAGGAGATGTTAAAGGAGCAGATGATTGCACATATGGGCTGCATATATATATTGAAAAATAGAGCCTGATAGCGAGGAATACTGGGGAACTCCATGTTTTTGTTGAAAAGACTCAGAAGTCATGGAGCCTGTTCATACCTGCTGCCATCTATCTGTTAGGTACGATTTGCACAAGCTCCAGGCTGAGCCCTGAATTCCCTTTTCCTGGAGATGTATCAGGAGCTGCTCATGGTTGACGGAGTCAAAAGCCGCGGAGATGTCCAAGATCATCAGGGCATATCCTCGTCTGTTGTGATTAATGTGTTGATAAGCATGGCAAGAAGCGTTTTGATGCCATGTGATTCCCTGAAGCCATGTTGGCATGGATTGAGGGGGCAGTGGAGTCGATGTATTCTTGGATTTGCCGTTGGACGACCTTCTCAATAATCTTGGCTAGAAGTGGGATGCTTGAGATTGGTCGATAGGAATCAGCCTTCTGGGGGTTAAGCTTTTTGTTCTTCAGAAGGGGCCTTATTGACGTCTGTTTGAAGCATGCTGGGAATATTCTTGTGGAGAAGGACCATTCCATGATCTTGGCTAGAGTTGGACTGAGTTCGTTGCGCAAAGATCTTATTCAATATGCTGGACAGGGGTCGTTTGGTGCAGTGGTGGAGTTAATGGTTGCAATGATGCCCTCTATGCCTCTGGCTGATGGTGTTGTAAGTGAGTTGGATGGTAGTGGTTGTTACTATATAGTAACATAGTAAATGACGGCAGATAAAGACCAGTATGGTCCATCTAGTCTGCCCAGCACAATGTCAAGAGTAGGTACACCTGCCGCTCCGTGCAGGCCACCCCTCCCCATGTCTTTGCCCAGGGGGTGAACCCACCGCTCCATTTAGGACACCCCTATTTGTTGAGGAATTTGATGATTCAGTTTATTTTGATATTTTTTTGTTGCTGTAAAGGGATCCACTGTGTTTGTCCCATGTCCTTTTAAACTCCGTCACTGTGTTTGCCCCCACCACTTCCATCGGGAGGGCATTCCAAGCATCCACCACCCTTTCAGTGAAAAAGTATTTCCTGACATTGCCTTTCATGAGTGGATTTCATGATTACGCTGATGATGTTAGCTTTGGCTAGTATGTAGTCAGCATATTGCTGCGGGTGTAACATTGTAGTTTGGGTGGGTGAAGGTTCTTTTGTCAGGGTCTTCACTAAGTTGAAGAGGTCGTGAGGTTTGTTCAGTGAGCAGCGCAGGAGTTCGGAGTGGTGTTCTTTCAATTTCACTGATATAGAGTCTCTGTGTGCGTTCAGGTGGGCGGTGTAGGCTGCTTGGTCAGTTAAGGACCGGGAGCGCCGCTATCTTCTTTCTAGTTTCCTAATGAGAAGGAGTGAGGACTGTAACTCCATGGAGTACCATCGTGCAGATTTCCTACCTCTTGGTGTTTTGTCTGGTGCAGGTGGCTTGTTTGAGGCAGATAGGCATGCAATGGATTTAAGGCTGTTATTCCATGTGGCCATCATTTCATCCAGGTTAGGCGGATCTAGCCTGAGATTTGGGAGGACTTCGTTGAGGATTGCCTCTTTGTCGAATGGTCTGAAACGTTCTGTGGGTGCTGATGACTTTTCGGCTGCTTTCCTAGGCAGGTTGCTGTTCTGATGCATGGCATCTGGAACTTGATTAGGTTGTGGTCAGACCATGGGACTGGTGTGATATCTAGGTCAAAGTTGTAGTTCGGGCTTATGTCTGGTCTTGGGATGAATACGAGGTCTAGTGTATTTCCTTTCCGGTGGGTGGGTGTCTCAACTATCTGTTCGTAGCCAAGTTCGATGAGTGCTTCAAGGAAGGCTTTGGAGTGGGTATTTTGAAGAGCTGGAATGTTAAAATCTCCCAATATCCAGTTTGGTCTGTGAGTGTTCTTGGGGTTACAGGCAAGGTCAATTATGGTTGCGAGGTCCTCAGGGGAGGAGGATGGGGATCTGTAGATTAGGTTGATGATGGTGCTGTGACTGTTGGTTATGGTGATTGTATCAAGGTGTGTTGTGCTGCTGGAGTTGATTAGTTGATATTGAAGCTCTGTTTTTGATAGGATGAACACGCCACCTCTTCTGCGGTTGGGTCTTTGGCAAGTGTGGATTGAAAAAGTTGGGGGGATGAGTTGGTTGATAAGGATGGAATCTGAGTCGATGAGCCATGATTCAGTGACCAGTAGGATGTCTAGCTCAAGGTATGTTATAAGGTCGGTGATGGCTGGCCATTTCCTGCGTACTGATTGTGCATTTATGAGGACACATTTCAGGTTTCGTGGGCTTTGGGGCTGCGCTACCTTGGATTTTGAGGAGTGTTGGAGTGGTATGTGGATTATGTGTGGGAGAGAGCCTTGATAGAGGTCTGATGGTTTATAGCGTGTGCTACCATGATATCTCCTTCCTCAGCCTTGTAGGATTGGAATAGGGTTGTAGTTGGAGGCCGAAGTGAGGGAGCCAATGAGTGCATTGCTGAGGAGGTATAAACTGGTTAGGGTTAGGAATGGGTATGGCCATGTTGAGTTGTGGGGCAGTGAATTTTGTGTGTGGCAGTAACTATCTAGTACAGCAAAGATCAGAAGCAGCTAAAGCAACAGAGTGCTTGTATAGGAAATAGCTAGGTTAACAATAGTGGCTGACTTGTATAGCAGAGGATACTTTGCACTTCAATGAGGGCTTTCCTTCTTCACTGGGAGGGAGAGTCTTCTGTGTGCTTATCCTCCAATACTCCTCATTGCAAAGACCCTCCTGAAGCTCCAAACAGATGGTGGCATGATGATTCTCATCACTTCTTACTGGCCCAGATAGCCTTGGTTTCCTCTTATGCTGCAGCTCTCCAGTCTAGAGCCGCTACGACTCTATCATGCATCCAGTCTAATAATGCAGGAGGGTGAGATGATGCACCCCAACATCCAGTCCATGGCCCTCACAGTGTGGAAGTTGAGAGGCTAATGTTGTCTCAGCTCAGCCTGCCGGACAGTGTAACTGAAGTCCTATTGGCTTCCAGGAGGGCCTCTATGAAAAAGTAGAGGTGTGAGGGCCAGACTTTAGATCCTTTTGTCTGTTCCACACAAAAACTGCTTGAATATCTTTTACGCTTCACAGAGTCTAGACTTACGTCCAAAACCGTCAGGGTCCACCTCGGTGCAATTGGAGCTTACCATCAAGGTGTGGAAGGCAAGTCTATCTTGGTGCAGCCTTTAGTTTTTTACTTTATGCGGTGCTTGCTTCTCTTGAAACTTCCCTTCAGGCCTTCTGCAGTGTCCTGGGACCTCAATGTGGTTCTTGTGCAGCTCATGAAAGCTCCCTTTGAGAAGCTCAGTTCCTGTCCTTTGAAGTTCTTGACCTGGAAGGCATTGTTTCTGGTGGCAATCACTTCAGTACGCAGAGTGAGTGAACTTCAGGCTCTAGTGGTTCATCTACCTTACACTAAATTCCACCATAATAGAGTGGTCTTTCATACTCATCCTAAATTCCTTCCAAAAGTGGTATCGGATTTCCACCTTAATCAGTCAGTTGTTCTTCCAACATTTTTCCCGAGATTTCATGCGCACACAGGTGAAGATGCACTGCACATGCTGGACTGCCAGCAAGCCTTAACCTTCTGCTTGGAGCGGACAGAAGTCCATAGAAAGTCCATCCAGCTTTTAGTTTCTTTTGGCCCCAGTAAATTAAGGGCTGCAATTTCCAAACACTCTCTTTCAATTTGGTTGGCAAACTATATCTCTTTCACTTATGCCCAGGCAGGTCTGAGCCTTGATGGTCATTTTATTTATTTATTTATTTATTACAGTTGCTTATATACCGCACTATTCGGCATCAGCGTGGTTTACAGTATAACAAATTGACCAAAACACACATTTTGTTTGGTTTTTACATCGAACAGGGGTATAAACTTGGATAACAGGGGTTGAACTATAAACATGAACTATTTACATGAAGTAGGCTATATACATGTGGTAAAATTCCTATAACAGGGTTGAATTGTACAATAAATAATGAATCCGTTTCGAATACTTGAGATATTGTGAGTATGGGTTGCAAAAAGACAGTGTTTCTTAGGTGGTGCTATCTAGATTCATCGCTGGTTGGGTAGTATTGGAGGAAGAGGTGATATTTGATTGCCTTCCTGAATTGGGTCAGGTCTGCAATAGCTCGAATGTCTGGTGGAAGTGCGTTCCAACATTTGGGTGCGTAAAGACTGAAGGCCTTATTTGCTGTTGTGTTATTGCATTTAGTCAAGGTCTTCGGGGTTGTTAGTAAATTTAGGGCTGTTGACCTCCTGGCTCCTGACCCCCCAGTACTGTATGGATGAGCTCAGTAAGAGCCATGGAGGAAAGGTGTTTGATGGCCTTGAATGAGAGGATTAATGTTTTGAAAATAATCCTTCCGTGTATAGGTAGCCAGTGAAGCTGTTTTAAAATTGGAGTCACATGGTCACTTCTGGAGGCTCCATGGAGAATCCTTGCTGCAGCATTCATGGCCAATTGTAGCGGGCTTAGTGTGGATTGCGGGAGACCTTGTAAGATGGAATTGGCAAAGTCAAAGTGCGGTAGGATCAGAGCTTGGAATATGGTCCGGAAATCATCTGGCTCCAGTAGGGAGCGCAGATGCCTGAGTGAACGGATTTTAAAGTAGACCGCTTTGACAATGTTGCTTATATGACATTTCATGTCAAGATGTCGGTCTAAGGTGACCCCCAGGTATTTTATTGTTTCCTTTGTTTGTAGTTTCGCTTCCTTGACCTTTATATGTGTTGGTGGGATAAAGTCTGGGTCTCTAGCGATGAACAGTACCTCCGTTTTCTTGTGCTGGATGCGTAGGTTTTGTGTTAGAAGCCAATCCGATATGGTATTGAAACATTCTATAAGAGGTGTAAGGTCCATTTGAACGGTTGAAAAAGACATATATAGAAGGATGTCATCCGCATAAATCAGACAGCTCACGTTAAATGATCTAATGATGTTACAGATGGGCTGCATGTATATGTTGAATAATAGAGATGACAATGAGGATCCTTGCGGCACGCCTTGTGTTTGATGGAATTGTTTTGACTCTTCTGCTCCGGATTTAACATATTGACATCGGCCATTTAGATAGGAACTGCACCAATCGAGCGCGGTATTGCAAATTCCCTTTTCTTTCAGTTGCCCGAGGAGAATCTTATGATGAACCGAGTCAAAGGCTGCAGCAATGTCTAAAAAGATGAGCACAAAGCCTTGTCGGATGTTGTCAATGCCCGTGAATATGTTATTGAATAAGAAGGTGAGAAGTGTTTCTACTCCATGGTACTCTCTAAATCCGTGTTGGCAATGATCTAAGGGAGCTGTGGAGTCTATGTGATCCTGAATTTGCCTTTGGACCTCTTTCTCCAATATCTTTGCTAGTATGGGTATACTAGCTATTGGTCTGTACGACTCGGCTTGGTTTGGATCAAGTTTAGGGTTCTTCAATAAAGGCCTGATTGATGATGTTTGCTTGAGGGTTGTAGGGAAGGAACCAGTAGTAAAGGAATGTTTTGTCAGTTTTGCGATGAATGGACTAAATTCCTTGCGTAGCTCCTTGATCCAAAAAGCCGGGCAAGGGTTTGTTTGTGCGGTGGAGGTATTGAGGGACGCTATTGTATCTTCGATGCTTTTTCTGGATGGCGTGGAAAACTTGCATAAGGGGGTTAAGCCGGTATGGTCTTGGAATGCGGCTGTTGATATTTTGTCAGTCTGTATGATCTTTGACTGGAGGTAGTCAGCGAATTTTTGTGGTTGGATATCTGTGTGTTGTTCAGGAGTTGGTTCTTTAGAAAGGGTTTGAACCAAGTTGAAAAGATCCCGTGGTTTGTTCAGAGATCTTTTCAGTGTGTCCGTGTGGTGCTGTTTCATTTTCGTTGAGATTGCTTTCCTGTGCTTTGTTAGGTGGAGTTGGTAGGCTGTCAAATCTTGAGTGGAGAGCGATCGGCGCCATTTTTTCTCTAGTCTGCGTAGTTGTGTTAGAGAAGCTCTCAAATCTTGGGAGAACCATGGGGCCGTATTTCTTATTCTCTTGGATGCGTTATTGCTTTGTGGACGTTGTGAGATAGCCTCGAGGTTGAGATTCCATGCGGCGACTAGTTCTTCCGGGTCAGATGTGGTTATGGTGAGGAGGGATTGGGTTTGCGAGAGTATTAATTCTCTGTCAAATGCGCGGAAGTTTCTTGATGAGGTTCGAGTTGTGCTGTTGCATTTTCGGGTACTATGTTGCTGGCTGTCCTTGGTGGGTATTTGAAAAGAGATAAGTTTATGGTCAGACCAGGGGACGTCAATGATAGACAACATCATGTTGTGGTTTTGCTCGAGAGCTGTATGTGGTGCGAATACCATGTCCAGGATATTGCCCTTTTCGTGTGTGGGTTTGTCAATGATTTGTGTAAAGCCCAGATTCCCAATGGCTTTGAGGAATGCAGTTGCATGGCTTTGATGAAGTGAAGGGAGGTTAAAGTCTCCCATTATCCAAATAGGTGAGTTGAGGTTGTGAGCATTAACAGCAAGGTCAAGAATTGTGGGGAGGTCCTCAGGTGATGAAGATGGTGATCTGTATATTAGATTGATGGAACATTGCTGATTTTTGATGGAAAGAGAGTCCAGGTTAATTGTACTGGAGGCTTCAGTGATATGGAAATGGAGATCTGATTTTGTAAGGATTAGTACTCCCCCTCCTTTTTTAGTTTCTCTGTGTCTTATATGTATAGAGAAGTTGGGAGGTAGGAGTTGGTTGAGGATGACGTTATCCTCGGATCATAGCCAGGTTTCCGTGATTAAGAGTAGGTCCAGGTCATAGAGGGATATCATATCTAGGACAACGGGCCATTTCTTGCGTATGGAACGTGCATTTATCATGGCACACTTTAAGTTGTGGCAGTACTTTAGTTTCTTGTGGTTGGGTGTCAAGGAAGGTTGTAGTGGAATGTGTATAAGGTGAGAGCGACGTGTGTCGCCACCTGGGTGGGGTCCAGACCATCTTTTTCCATAGTTGCTCAGGGTGGGGATATGCTTGTGGGATTGAGACAGTGCATTGGATGTTCCCAGCCAATGTGTGAGGAAATATATACTGGCAAGGGCCAATAATTGTGAGGCCATATTGTGTGTATAGTGGTGAGTGATCGCGATATGGAGAGGATCTCACTGCAGATTACACAGCAGTAGTGGGCTAGTACAGTATTAATAAGGAGTATAAAGCAATAGATAATGATGTCAAACGATTGCATATGCAAACATGCTTATATGCTGTAATGAGGTAGTAAGTTGTACATACGCTGTAAGTAAGACAATGATGGCATAAAATGTTGGTACTCTTGTTGGGGTAACTAGTGTAACTATGCAGCACAAATACATTCATAAGAGGATAAGCTGAGGAGATTGTATTCATACAAATGAAATGCACAGTATAGGTTACCAATAGGGAATAGATAATGGTAAAAGTAAAGACATAGTATTGTTAATGGCAGTGATATGCAAGGCAGTTAGTTCAGTACCTGGGAAGGATTACACTTATGTCTCTGATGAGGTGTTTTTCTTGGTGGTGCTGTACATTCGTGCTTCGTATCCTGGAGTTATGTGGCCTGAATTCTGATGGTACAATCGTTTAGCGTAGACTCCCGCCCCGTTCCACACCTAAGGGCCACGCCAAAGGGCCCTCTGGCGAGGCCCTCAGGCGCGGGCCCGCCCGATAGCGCTGCGACTTTTAAAGGCTGAGTGCTGCCCCGATTGGACAGCACTTTGAAGATGGCTGCAGTTTCCCGCCGCGGCACCCCCGCTGGAGGCTCGATCCCTGCCCAGGGAGAGCTGATGATGGTGGGGATGCAGGAGCGCCCGATAGCGCTGCGACTTTTAAAGGCTGGGTGCTGCCCCGATTGGACAGCACTTTGAAGATGGCTGCAGTTTCCCGCCGCGGCACCCCCGCTGGAGGCTCGATCCCTGCCCAGGGAGAGCTGATGATGGTGGGGATGGTCATGTCACAGCTCACCATGTCAGCGCTATGGCTGCGTCGATGGCCAGCTTATGCTTGGCCTCCATGGAAGAGATCTGCAGTGCTGCAATGTGGTCGTCAGTCCACACATTTACATCTCAGTACTGCCTAGATGGGGATTCCTGACGCTACAGCAACTTTGGCCAATCTGTACTCAGGAATCCGTTGGGGATTAGAATCTGACTCCATTCCTTGTAGGCCCATTCTATTCTAGCCAGGCTACAAAAAAAAAGGGAGAGAGAATCACTGCTATTGTACGTAGTTGGCTGTTAAGGTTGTTGCTATGCCGCAGTTGAGTTTTGCCCCTGTTGGGCTTCTCAGCGGCTTCCTTGGTTTTCAATAGCTTGTAGCTTGGGAGTCCCATACATGAGGGCGCATTCCTGTTGTCCATGGAGAAAAGGTAGTTATTCACCTGTAGCAGGTGTTCTTCATAGACAGCAGGAATTGGTCCTCACAATCCTCCCGCCTCCCCGAGTTGTTGTCGTCTGCTATAATGCCTGCTGGTATGGTAGCAGGCGACAACTCCTTGGGGAGGCGGGAGGATTGTGATCAACATGGTGCCATGGCAGCAGGCATGGTGGAGCCTCCCAAAAGCTTCCAATAGAAGCTGGGGAGCATCCTAGTGCGGGGCTCCATTGGGGACGTCACCCATACATGATGACTAATTCCTGCTGTCCTCGGAGTACACCTGCTACAGGTGAGTAACTACCTTTCCTGTATTTTCCAAAATAGGCTAGTTACATTCAGGTGCATGATTTTTTTTCATGCCCAAATTGGCTTATAATTGAATTGTATCTGAGGAAATGGAGAATGAAGTGACTTGTCCAGGATTACAAAGTGTCATTAGAAGAAGCAGTAGAATAACATATGCATGCATTTTAATTAGTAAAATACTATTTTTGCTAGTGCTGCTAATTTAGAATCCATGAACTTTTTTTTTTTTTAACAAACTGGGAAATAATGCACTGAAACAGTCAACTAGAGCAGTAGTTCTCAACCCAGCCTTTAACCCTTTGAAGGCCTACTTTAAATTTTTAATCCACATTCTACAGCCGGGATAATTTTTGCATATTTCAGGAAAATTGTACCCGTCTTATTCAATATGTTCTAATAGTGATTTTCCTTCTGCTATGGTCATGTATTGTATACCATTTGATAGGAATATTTAGTCAGAATTTTGGATCCCGAGAGTTTTGGGCTCGGCCTGGAAAGGGTTAAAGCACACCAAGCCTGTCACGTTTTCAGAATATTCACAATAAATGTATAGGAGGGAGACTTGCATATAAAGGAAGCTATGCATGCAGATTTCTCTCTTACGTTTTGATTGCTGATATCCAGAAAACCCAACTGGCTGGATGTGCCCCAAGGAATGGATTGAGAACCACCGAACTAGAGGGCCCAAGACATCTTCCAGAGAGTTGTGTAAAAATACTTTAGACATATTTTATTTATTGAACAAGCTTTTTATACCACCTTATCATATATTCAAAGTGGTTTACGTTATAACATAAACCAGGAAATATACATATTAATACCAGATATGAATAAAGGGCTGTATAGATACCAAAAACAGTGCGAAGGAAGGCAAAAGATGTCTTAATTTAGTCTAAAACTGTTGAACTGTACTGTAACTTAATATCATAATAAACTCTCTTCTGCTGTTACAGACCCATGATAAAAATATACCATGGAAGTCTTTTCTTGTTCTGGTGCCTGAAGGATCTAAATTTGATGAAGGGCAGAAGATGGCAGAACTTCATGATGAGGACTATGAGGGATCACCTAAGCCATCTGAAAAGTTGTCGCCTTTTCCTGAAAATGGCCCCTATCAAAACTTGACTACTGTACCAGAGAACATAGCTGCAATGGATGAAAACCATTCAAACACTGTAGTAGACTGTAAATCAGATGATACCGAAGTTCCTGTAGATGTCTTCATAGCTACCACTTTAAGTGATCTTGCAGTTCTACATACGCAGACAGGTTCCATTCAACCACAACTTCAGACTATTGTGAAAATGGAATAGTTTGTTATCCTAGGCTAGATTTAAATAGTAAATTAATAAATTTGCATATTACCTGTGCAAGGCTGTCTGCATCCTTGCAACACGAGTGAATTCTGAGGCATATCAAGTCACCTAAAGGGGAGGTCTCACAAGCATATATTTGTATGTTACATATTCCGATATCTTCTAAACGTCATCTCTGCATTTTGAAAGCCTTTCCTCTATATCAGTGCTTCTTAGCATGTTCCTGAAGACGTACCTAGCCAGTCGGGTTTTCAGGATATGTTTATTGTGGGAATCCTTGAATGCCTTCAGGAGAGAGTTGAGAAACACTATTCTGTTCTGATCATCCTTCCCTCCATTCCTGTTATCATATGCTGCTGTTCATGAAGTTTGCATTAGGCAAGTGTATATTGTTCCAAAGCTGTCAGCACTACAGAGGAAATGTTGGCAACATTTGCAGACTGTTTCCTTAAGTCACTGAGGAATTATGTTCATCTGTTTTCAAGATTTCAGTTTTACTATGTCAGTTGCTGCACCAAAACAGTTA
The DNA here is from genome assembly GCA_033557465.1 of Ichthyophis bannanicus. Lineage (NCBI taxonomy): Eukaryota > Metazoa > Chordata > Amphibia > Gymnophiona > Ichthyophiidae > Ichthyophis > Ichthyophis bannanicus. The sequence continues at coordinate 489,591,080 of CM066033.1, forward strand.
ATGGTATCTGTGTTTCACCAAATGTGCCACCCTGATCTCTGTGCAAGAAATGATTCCGTTTGTGGTGTTTCATGGGAGTTACTGATTCCTACAGACTAAGGGGCATTTTTACTGAGCTGCGCTACCTGTTAATGGGCTGATAGTTAACAGATAATGTAGCAAAAATGTAGATAGCACAGTGATTTTCTGTGCTATCTGCATTTTCCGCATTAGCTGTGTGTGGGCAGGGTGAGGATAAAGAGTGTGTGTGTCTGCATCGCATGGCAACCATCAGGATTTGCAGATAGCGGGGGTACATTCATAATGCTGCTGTGCTACGCTGTCTGCATTTTCAGTGCAGTATCTGCTGGGGGGAATGCTGGGCACGCTCCCAGCAGATACCATACCGCTTCTGCAGTTAACACCATGGTATTTGCACAAAAATGCTGCATTTACTAAATAGCCTTATGCTTTTGCAGTTAACAGACCCTTATGATGGAGAATCTTATGTAATTGTTTTATTGTTTTTTGCATCTGATGTAGTTTGTTAGGAGTCATAAAAAAAAATGAGCGCAAAATATCTACAAGACACAAAACTCTGAACATGAGAACTGTTGTTTTTATGTTTTGTAGATTGTGAGGCCTTCCCTTTGAAGCAGCTGTACAAAATAGATTTCTTTGTTGATTTTCTGTTCCCTTTCTTGTTTGTTCTAATATATTTTATTTCTTATTTCAATGCCTTTTTTGGAATTAAAAGCATGTACCTTTCTAAATTATGGCCTCACTTCCTGTTTTAAAAGAAAATGCCTTTCCGAAGTCCATTCCTTTTTTGTGTGCATTTGCATGAGGTTCTTACAACAGTATCTAATGAATTTAAGTGAAGTCATGGCTACTCAGGAAAGGTTTCTGAGAACCTTAAACACTGTCTCTATTGGAACAAGATAAAAACCAGAGCAAAAAATGGGAGTTAGAATGATTTTGTTTTAACTATAAGTGGGTTTATTTTAAAACCGTTTTGGCTAGTACTTCTGCTTGTTTAGAATTGATAAATGATGCCTCTTGTATTTTTTTGTTGTGTGCCATCAAGTCCGTGCTGATGCCTGACAACTCATCCCCTGGGTTTTGTTTGGCAAGGTGCTTTAGGAAGTGATTGCCAGTCCTTTCTTCCACTCATTAAGCCTAAGCACCTGGTATTTCCAATAAAAGAACTGTAATGAAATACAATGCAGTCAGCGAACGCTTAATCTCTTTGTCTACGAGGAATGCCTATCAACACAACTATAATTCAAGTATATGCCCCAACAACAGCTGCAGAAGAGAATGAAATTGAAGAGTTCTATGAACAAGTACAAGCTGAAATTGACAGAACATGCAAACAGGATATCCTGATAGTCATGGGTGACTGGAACGCAAAAGTTGGCAACAAAGAAGAAGGCAAAGTAGTTGGAAAATATGGACTTGGCAACAGAAAATAAGCTGGAGAAAGACTGATAGAATTCTGCAAGACCAATGATCTATTCATTTCAAACACCTTCTTCCATCAACACAAGCGGCGACTGTACACATGGACTTCACCCAGTGGATTGTATAAAAATCAAATTGACTACATCTGTGGAAGTCAACGATGGAAAAGTTCTATAACATCAACAAAGACAAAACCTGGAGCTGACTGTGGTACAGATCATCAACTACTAGTATGCAAACTCAAGCTAAAGTTGAAAAAGAGCAAACCACTCATGAATGCAGCAAAATATGACCTTGAGAATATACCACTGGAATTTAAAGACTGCCTGCAAAATCGATTTGCTGCTTTAGATACAAATGACAGAGCTCCAGAAGAGTTATGGAATGACATCAAGAAGGTTGTGTTGGAAGAAAGCGAGAAGTCTCTACAAAAGGTGAAAAAGCAAAAACGGCCAAAATGGATGACGGAAGAAACTCTGAAAATTGCCCAGAAACGCAGAGGAGAAAGAAAAACAATAACAGAACTCAAGAGAGATTTCCAACGTGCAGCAAGACAGGACAAGGAAAAGTACTACAACGACGCATGCAAGGAAATAGAAGCAGAAACTATTAGAGGAAGAACAAAATCGGCTTTCCTAAAGCTACGAGAGTTAAAGAAAAAGTTCCAGCCTCGAATTGGAATGTCACAAGATGCTCAAGGTTCTATGTTGAATAATGCTGAGAAGATCAAAAAAAGGTGGAAGGAATATATAGAGTTTTTATATGATAAAGATCAAGTGGACCAACAGCCGTTTCAACCTGTACCTTATGATCGGGAACCATTGGTGATGAAAAAAGAAATTAAAGCAGCTTTGAAAGCCTTATCAAAGAACAAAGCACCAGGCATTGATAGCATTCCCATAGCATAGAAGTATTACAGCAATCTGATGCAACTGTTACCATACTTACAAGGCTCTGCCAAGAAATATGGAAGACAACATCATGGCCAACTGACTGGAAAAGATCTGTGTTTATACCAATACTAAAGAAAGGTGATCCAACTGACTGTGGAAATTATCACACAATCGCTCTGATCCCGCATGCCAGCAAGATCCTACTGACAATTATTCAAAAGAGACTACAACCATACCTGGAACAAGAACTGCCTGAACTGCAAGCAGGGTTCAGGAAAGGGCGAGGAATGAGAGACATCATTGCGGATGTGAGATGTATCCTTGAAAAGACTAAAGAATACCAAAAGGATATCTATTTGTGCTTTATCGACTATAGCAAGGCTTTTGACTGTGTAAACCATGAGAAACTCTGGGCCACATTAAGAAGCATGGGTATACCAGAACACCTGATCGTACTCTTGCACAATCTGTACATTGATCAAGAAGCAGCAGTTCGAATGGAACAAGGAGAAACAGAATGGTTTAAAATAAGCAAAGGTGTAAGACAAGGCTGCATACTTTCCCCCTACCTGTTTAATTTATATGCAGAACAAATCAGAGAAGCAGGATTGGATGAAGACAACAGAGGTGTAAAGATTGGTGGAAGACTCATCAACAACCTTCGCTATGCTGATGATATCACATTACTGGCTGAAAGTGAAGATAATCTGAAACATTTGCTTCTCACAATCAAATAACATAGTCTCAAAATGGGCCTGCACCTTAATGTAAAGAAGACAAAGATCATGACAACTGGCATAATCAACACGTTCATCGTTGAAGGAGAAGAAATTGAAATCGTGAACAACTTTAACCTATTTGGATCAACTATCAATAAAGAAGCAACAAGCAGTCAAGAAATCAGACGACGCATTGCTCTTGGCAGAATGGCTATGAAAGACCTAGATAAGATCCTCAAGAGCAGAGATGTCTTTCTCCATACAAAGATTTGACTTGTTCAAGCCATGGTATTTTCAATAACATCATATGTATGTGAAAGCTAGACAGTGAAAAAGATAGACAGAAAGAAAATTTATGCCTTTGAATTATGGTGCTGGCGGCGAATACTGTGTATACCATGGACTGCCCGAAGAACAAACCAGTCGGTACTAGAGGAGATCAAACCTAAGCTTTCTTTAGAAGCTCAGATGACAAGACTTCGACTTTCATACTTTGGACACATCATGCGAAGAGAGAGATCATTAGAGAAAGACATCATGCTTGGCAAGATAGAAGGTCAGCGCAAAAGAGGAAGACCAGCAATGAGATGGATCAATACAATAACAGCAGCTACGGGTACCAGTCTGTCAACAATGAGCTGCCTGACTCAAGACCAAACAATTTAGGATAGCTATCCAGAGGGTCGCCATGAGTCGACTCAACGGCACTTAACAACAACAACCTGGTATTTCCAAGGTGTGGTCTCCCATCCAAGTTCTAGCCTAGCCCACCCCTGCTTAGCTTCCAAGATCAGGCTCATTCAGGGTGGCCTGGCTGTAATCCTGAATTCTTAGGGGTATGTTTACTAAACCATCTTAATGTGCGCTCTGACACCTTATCGGGCGCAGAGGTACCTTAGCACGCAATAACGCGTGCAGCGGTGCAAATGAGCGCTGAAGGCGGGGAAAGGCTCCCGGAGGGCGGAGTAAGGCTCCCCAGGGGCGGAGAGAGAGGGTCAATGGGTGGAGAGTGGGAGGGGAGAGGCTCCCTGCACACTAACGCTGTGAAATTCGAGGCTGAAAACTAACGCCAGTGAAACCCTGGCTTTAGAGCTGATTTAAAGGGAAAAGAAACCATTCTCCAGGACCAAGCAGGAAGTCAGTCCTCACTTATGGGTGACGTCGGCGCCGACGGAGCCCTCGCGGAGCAATTTTCCCCAGCTTTCAAAGAAAGCCTTTGGGAATTGCAGCGCGCATGCGCGGTCGTCTTCCCGCCCGAAGGTGCCATCTTAGCCAGTCTTCTTTTTTTCCGCGGAGCCCTACAGACGTCCCCGTCTTGTCCCCGCGAAAAAGTTGATTTTCTTCTTTGTTTTATCCTTTTTTCTTTCGGTTCGACGCCGATCGTTTTCCCGCCCGGACTCGCGACGCCGGTCTCGAGTCCGCTTACTTTTTTCGGTTTTTCTGACTTAGTCAGCTTTCGTTTTCGGTTTCCCTGGCAGCCCGGTCCTTTGACCTCGCAGGGGCCCTTTTTCCCCCGATGGCTGCCAGTGGGTTTAAGCGGTGTGGTCGGTGTGACCGAAATATGTCACTAACCGACACACACGACTTTTGCCTCCGCTGTCTGGGCCCGGATCATGAGGAACTGATCTGTGGGCCCTGCAGCAAACTGTCCTCAAAGGCGTTGAGGAGTCGGCGGCATCAGCGTGAGAGAATCTTCGCTGACCCCAGCCGTACCCGGACCTCGTCGGAGGCCTCCGCGTCGAAAGGCTCCAGCTCGGACCGTCGCCGGAGCTCCTCCGACCGGGGTTCTCCCTCCGGGGACCATCGTCGGAAGGAAAAACCCGCGAGGGCGGCGTCGGTGGACGCTCCTGGTTCCGCGAGGGCCAGGTCGCATAGCCCCGACAGCCGCCCCGGGTCCTTGGAGAAGGAACACATCCCGAAGCGACCTCGCCTGGAGTCGGAGATGCCTGCCCGTGTAAGTCCTGTGGTCCTTCTGGACTCGCCTCCGCGACAGCCGACGTCGGGCCCGACGCCATCGGGGCCCGAGTCGGGGGCTGCTGGGTCACCTGAGCTCGGACTCAGGTTGACGGCCTTGGAGAGCAGACTGTCTGCCTTCATGGACCAGCAGCGGGCACTGCTCGCTGGCCTCGCTGGCGCCGCTGCCCCGACCGCCGGGACGTCGACGTCCAAGTCGACCCCGGAGACCGAGCCGATCCTCGAGTCGATGAGAACTCGAGTCGATCCTCGGTCGAGGTCACCCTCCCGTTCGGGACCGAGGTCGCCGACGCCGACTCCCTCGACGTCGGGGCGGCTGGCGCCGCACCCTGCCCGGGCCGACCCCACCGAGTCCTCGTCGGAGTCGGTCTGGGAGTCTGAGGAGGAAGAGTCACCTGATTCTTTCCGGACTCGGTGTGTCCCTTCGGACTCACCGGGGTCCGAGCCTCGGAAGCAGTCCCCCCCAGAGGATGCCCGGTTCTCGGACTTCGTTAGGGATATGGCCAAGGCTTTGGCCTTCCCTGCGGATCCCGAGGAGGAGCCTCGAGCCGAAGAGCTCGACGCCCTCCAGTATGACTCTCCCGCGAGGGAACACTTTACTGTGCCGGTTCCTCCTATGCTGGAACGACTACTCTTCCGCATGTGGGAGAGTCCGGCCTCCTCGCCGGTCCTGAGCAAGCGGGTCGATTCTATCTATCGGGTCCGCAAGAGCCCTGGCTTTCAGAAGGCACAGCTGCCACACCATTCCATGGTAGTGGAATCGGCCATGCATCGTCTTAAGAGCCAGAAGATGCACTCCTCGGTGCCTCCTGGAAGGGAGGCCCGTAACCTGGATGGCCTTGGCAAGAAGTGCTTCCAGGGCTCTATGCTCGCATGTCGTGTCCAGACTTACCAGCTCTACATGGGCATGTATCTCCGGGATCTGGCTAAAGAGCTAGCCGGATTCTCCGCTGGTCTCTCCGAGGAGCCCTTGCGGAGGTTCCTAGCCTTGTCCATGGGTATTCGGGAATGCTCAAAGTTCATGTCCCGAGCAGCCTATGATGGCTTTGAGGCCTCGGCTCGAGTAGCCGCAGCCGGCATCGGTGCCCGCCGACAGGCTTGGCTTCAGTCGTCAGACCTTGAGCCCTGGGTACAGGACAAGTTGGTCGATGTCCCCTGCCGAGGCGAAAACCTCTTTGGCAAGCCCATGGCGGAAAAGGCTGCACAAATTGAGACTGAGACTCTCACCAGGACCAGGCTTTCTAGGAAGACCTCCGCCCCTTCCCAGAAAAAGAAGGGCTCGGGGAAAAAGTCCTTTTACCCGAGGAAGGCGGCTGCCTACAAACAATACCCCCATTATCAGGCCCCTGCAGCTCCCCAACAGGGCCAGCAGGCCAAGGGACGGGGTAACGGGTCCCGTAGGCAGCAAGCCCCCAAGCCTGCACCACCAGCCCCTGCTCAGCAGGGTGGGGGCTTTTGACTCGCTCAGCATAGCCTCTCCCCCCCCCCCCCCCCCGCTGGTTCCTCCCAGCACCGGAGGCCGGCTGGTTCACTTCGCCCACAGGTGGTCCAGCATCACCGCAGATGCCTGGGTGCTTCAGGTCGTGCGAGAGGGCTACCTTCTCCACTTCCATCAGGTCCCTCCCTCCTATTTTCCGGGAGAACCTCCGCGCCCCCCTCTGCACAGGGAGTTGCTCCTTCAGGAGTTAGCAGGTCTTCTGCAGGAACAGGCGGTGGAACCGGTGCCACACCACCTGAGAGGTCAAGGCTTTTATTCAAGGTATTTTCTGATACCAAAGAGAACAGGGGGCCTCAGACCCATCCTGGACTTGCGCAACCTCAACAAGTTCCTTGTGCGGGAGAAGTTCAAAATGCTTACCCTTGGAATCCTTCTGCCCTACCTCCAGCAGGGAGATTGGCTATGCTCCTTGGATCTAAAGGATGCCTACACGCACATCCTCATCCACCCAAGCCACCGCCAATACCTAAGGTTTGTGGTGGCAGGAAATCATTACCAGTACAGAGTACTGCCCTTTGGCCTGTCCTCCGCACCGCGAGTCTTCACAAAATGTCTCGCGGTCGTGGTGGCCCATCTCCGGCTTCACGGCCTCTATGTCTTTCCGTACCTCGACGACTGGCTCATCAGAGCAGCGTCCGCTCAGGAGGTCACCAACGCCACGTGCCGCACGGTGACTCTGCTGCAGCACTTGGGCTTTGTTATAAACTTCGCAAAGTCCACTTTGCTCCCCTCACAGGATCTCGAGTTCATCGGCGCAAGGCTGCACACTCCTCAGGCGCGAGCATACCTACCGCTCGACAGGGCTCAACGGCTCATGGACCTAGCCGACCGCTTTCGCAGCCAGCCCCTGGTCTCCGCCAGGCGCTTCCTGAGACTGCTCGGCCATATGGCTTCCACCGTCCATGTGACCCCCAATGCCCGCCTGAATATGCGGTCTGCTCAATGGTGTCTCCGCCAGCAGTGGCGACAAGCCACGGGCTGCCTAGCAGACCTAGTGCGCGTCTCCGAACCGCTGATCTCGTCTCTCCGGTGGTGGCTCCGGCTGCCGAACCTGATATTCGGAATGCCTTTCCAGTCACCTCAGCCGACCCGGGTGCTGACCACCGATGCATCCCTCCTGGGCTGGGGAGCACATTGCCAAGAGGCACGTACTCAGGGCCTCTGGACCACGTGGGAGTCTGCTCAGCAGATCAACTTCCTGGAGCTCAGGGCGATCCGCCTAGCTCTCAAGGCCTTCTCCCACCTGACTTCCCAACAGTCCGTCCTTGTCCAGACGGACAATCAAGTTGCCATGTTCTACGTGAACAAGCAGGGGGGCACGGGCTCCTTCCTCCTCTGCCGGGAGGCACAGAAGCTCTGCTCTTGGGCCGTCAGTCACGGCATTCTCCTCAAGGCAGTTTATCTCCCGGGCCAAGAAAATTGCCTTGCAGACAAACTCAGCAGGGTCCTCCAGCCGCACGAGTGGCGTCTGGATCCCTTGGTAGTTCAGAAGCTCTTCCTCAAGTGGGGTCTCCCCACGGTGGATCTCTTTGCCAGTCCTCACAACCGGCAGCTTCCTCGCTTCTGCTCTCGTCAGCCACACCCCCTTCGGGTTGCGGCGGACGCCTTTCTGATCTGGTGGTCGGGGAGCCTTCTGTATGCTTTCCCTCCCATCCCGCTAGTCTCTCGGACTCTCTTCAAGGTTCTCCGAGACAAAGCCTTCATGATCCTGGTGGCCCCTCGCTGGCCCAGGCAGCCGTGGTTTCCGCTCCTGCTGCAACTGGCGGTGGAGGATCCAATCCCTCTGGGGGTACAACCGGATCTCCTCACTCAGGATCAGGGGTCCCTCCTGCACTCCAACCTCAGGTCTCTCAACCTCATGGCCTGGCTGCTGAGAGGGTAGTCCTTGCTCCCCTTCTCCTGCCGGCGGAGGTGGAGGAGGTCGTCTTGGCTTCGCGACGGCCTTCTACCCGCAAATGCTACGCCCTTAAATGGCATCGCTTTGCAGTCTGGTGTGCCCAACAGTCTCAGGATCCCTTCTCCTGCCCGGTGTCGGTGATCTTGCAGTACTTGCTGCACCTCTCTAATCTGGGACTTAAGTCCAACTCCGTCAAAGTTCACCTCAGTGCTCTTTCAGCACATCATGTGCCGGTGGACGGCAGACCTCTCTCCAATGACCCTCTCGTAGCGAGGTTTCTCCGAGGTCTCCTTCTACTTAAACCACCTCTGCGCCCGCCAGCGCCTGACTGGGACCTGAATGTGGTGTTGCAGCGGATCACCTGTCCGCCTTTTGAACCTATGGCTACCTGTTCTCTCCGTTTTCTGTCTTGGAAAACACTGTTCTTGATAGCCCTCACTTCCGCTAGACGCGTAAGTGAATTGCAGGCCCTCGTGTCTGATCCCCCTTACACTAGGTTCTGCAAGAATAGGGTGGTCCTACGGACTCATCCGAAATTTCTGCCTAAAGTGGTCTCCCCTTTTCACATCAATCAGGAGGTGGTACTTCCAACCTTCTTTCCCAGACCACACTCCAGCCGAGCTGAGACGGTCCTCCATACCCTGGACTGTAGAAGGGCTCTGAACTTCTACCTTGACCGTACGCGGGAGCACCGTAAAGCTGCTCAGCTTTTTGTGTCTTTTGACCCCAATAGATTGGGGCTCCCGGTCTCCAAGCGTACTCTGTCCATCTGGGTTGCGGACTGTATCACTTGGGCTTATGGGGCAGCCGGACTCTCCTTAGAAAGTAGAGTCACGGCTCATTGCGTTCGGGCAAAGGCCACGTCAGTGGCTTACCTCCGCTCTGTTCCGCTGGCGGACATCTGCCGGGCCGCTACTTGGTCTTCGAGCCAGACTTTTGCGGTCCATTACTGTCTCGAGAGGGAGTCCCGTAGGGACAGTGCTTTCGGACAGGCAGTCCTCCGTAATCTCTTTGAGGTCTGAGCAACTCCTACCCTCCATCCCGGATGTGGGCTACCGGTGGGTGATAATTCAGCGAAGATTCTATCCTTCTGTGCTGCTGAGCTAGAGGGAGCTCATTTTTGTGCTTAGGGTCTCCGGTAGCCTTGAGCTTGGGAGTCCCATAAGTGAGGACTGACTTCCTGCTTGGTCCTGGAGAAAGCGTAGTTACTCACCTGTAACAGGTGTTCTCCAGGAGCAGCAGGAATCAGTCCTCACTACCCTCCCTCCTCCCCTTGGAGTTGCAATCGTCTGCTTATGTTCTTTTTGCAAATTTTTATGCTGTCTTTTTTAGCTATGTCATCTGACTGGCTAAGATGGCACCTTCGGGCGGGAAGACGACCGCGCATGCGCGCTGCAATTCCCAAAGGCTTTCTTTGAAAGCTGGGGAAAATTGCTCCGCGAGGGCTCCGTCGGCGCCGACGTCACCCATAAGTGAGGACTGATTCCTGCTGCTCCTGGAGAACACCTGTTACAGGTGAGTAACTACGCTTTTCCGGCAGCAATGTACAGCAGAACCAGGGAAACCTACAAAAAGTGATAAGTGTTATACATGTGCACGGAACAAAAGGGAAAAATAAACAGTGAAAATGACCTGAACAAAATTGAAAAAAAAACATAACCAAGCTGGGCAATACTGAAATTAATGGGAAACATCAACCCCCCCCCCCCCCCCCAGAAAGCTCCAAAAAAAAGATATGAATTTTGGAAGGGTCTATGCTCCGTCCCCATACAAGGTGAACGAGCCCACAGTGAAACTGCGCTGAGCAGGGCTTTCCCTCTCCATTGGGCAGGATTCCTAGGGCGTGCACATGTTCCACACAGCAGGGCGAGCATTTCGGAACGAGCAACTGGACAGATGCTTGAAAAGGGGACACAGAGGGCTGCAGGCGGCACATGATGTGGTGATGCCAAGGTGGCCCATAGGAATGCTGAAACAGTAGTGCAGCCAGACAGCAACTGATGAGGGCCCAACATGGGCATGAGTGTGCTTCCCACAGTGTCACGGGATAGTACCCAGCAGGTACCCCCAAGGGCACAGAACATTGGCAGGCGGCGCTGGGGAGAAGCGTGGACAGCTATGCAGGCACCCCTACCCCAGAACCCACACCATAGGCAGCTGCCTACCCACACACTGGATGGCCTGAGACTGCACTCCACCAGCAGAAGGGCATGTCAGGGTGGCAGAGGGGTACTGGTGGGGGAGGGGGCAGTGGCAGCTGCCCAGAGCAGACCATGGCCTAGCCATGAACTGCAACAGACAGGCCCTGTCTGACGAACAGTCATGGTATCACCAGGGAATGCACCATCTCTGTGGCAACAAGGTGGTGCAGTGCACACAGCCAGTGTGCTCAGAAGCAGAAGGTCACAAGTTCAAGTCCCAGCTGTGGTTCCTGCCAACCCAGTCCCCATATTTTACCCACTACTGAAACGTGCTAATACAGACAGAACCTTTATTTTAGATGACGTAAACATGCCCAAAACACCTACATTTTACCCTACAGAGCACAGACACCATAAACATGCGCATTACCTAGAGCAGAGTCTCCCAAATGCAGTCCTGGAGGGCCAAACGCCATTCAGGTTCCATGCTGCCTCTAATAAATATGGCTGTGCTGCATTTCTATGCACCACCCCCATGGTATGCAGATGTATCTCATGCATATTCATTAGGGACAGCATGAAAACCCAGTGTGTGGCCCTCCAGGCCTGGAGTTGGGAACCTCTGCCCTAGAGCAGTGGCCAATAGGGGCAGACACACACGCACCCACAGGCTCCATTATCCGAAGCCGCCTGGAGAGGCAGGATGTTGGGCCCTGCGTGCATCTCCCAATACTAGCACTTGCATACCTTAGCAATGCCACCCTAAACATGGGAAAACTGTACACAGCTATCAAAAGGTTGCTATGTTAACTGGCAGATAGCAATTCCTACATTAAGCACAATTGGCTGATTGAGCTGCATCATAGCAACCTTTCTGATGTCTGTGGAGTGTGCCTCAGGTCTGGTGTCTGACAGAGTGATCCCAACAGTATTGCGTACCATAGCCATGCCTGCACTGTGCCCAGGACTGGTGTGGTGGCCAGGGCTGCCAAACATCTTTATGTGGGGAGTTGTGTCTGTCTATCCAGTGTGTGGTGGCTGATAACACCTTCCTCAGCCCACACTGCTAGCACTGTTGCCAGTATTGGCCTGCCAATGTGCATAATGAGGAGAAAGGTACTGTGGGAATAGCCTGGATAGGGTGGCCTGGCCTGGACTGGATTCATCTGTACAGAGCATAGGGCAATGGCTCGGACATTGTAGTGCCCAGCCACCACCTGCACAGACAGGGTGGCCACAGCATGTCCTGCTGGGAGGTCACTCTCACCCTGACTGAGCAGTGACCACGGCATGGCTAGGTTCCCCCATAGTGCTATATAGTATGTCTCTCGTGATATTTATGGGTTCTCTTTTGGGGCCCAATCACTGACTTATCTGCTTGTTGTGTATGCTGATATCCCAGTTCTGGGTACACGCATCTCCTCCAGGACCATGCACTATGGACTAGCTAGCAGACTGTCTGCAGGTAGTATGTGTCTTGCTGGAACCCCTTGCAGGGTGCAGCGGCTGGAGGCTTGCTGCTGGAGAATGTCAGATAGTGGTGGGGGCAGCTGAGCATTTCCAGGCCTACTGTCTGTCTGCTATTGCTTTATGGATGTGTACAGCTCTGCATTGCCTGCCGTGTAGGGTGTCTGTTTCCCAGCAGGACTGGGGTTGATGGTCCCCTCTACTGCCACCATTACAGGGAGGTAGAATGTGGGTCTATTGGTGGGTGGATCTGTTTCCCACACTGAGCCCCAGAGGGTGGGTTGTGTGGTGGTACATAATCTGCCTATGGGTCCAAACACCCCCCCCTTCACCTACATCATGTAACCATGGCACCAACACAGGATATGCACTATTCTGGGTGCATCATAGCCCATAAGGGCTAGACATGACTGAGAAATACAGAAGGACACAGTTGTAACCTAGGTGTGTCTGCAGGAACTACCTATCACACATAGTAGCACTGATGGGGACCTGCAGCATGGCGTATTTCAGCCATGAAAGGTGCTGTGGACCTGGTGCTGGGCGCCCCACCTCACCCTCAGGGTGGCACAGTACCCGCACAATGTGACGGTCTGTGGCTACTCTGTGCCAGTACCACACACGGTAGGGACCAGGCAGAGGTGCTGTGGGGGTGCATACCCCATCTTGTGCCCATCTGTTGACTGCTGATTTGCATGTGCAGTGCATCATGGGTACAGGTGGGTTAACCCTATCCTGGTAACCACAGCAGACAGTTTGTGTGGTGACGTGCAGTCCTTCTGCAGTCAGCCAGGGGTTTGTTAGCAGCTATAGAGCTGTAGCCCACTATTTACTTCACTGTCTGTGAAGCCAGAGGTCATGGGTTCAAACCCATGGTGGGGTTCTTTGATAGGGCTGTCTGAGGCATTGTCTATTTTTAATGTACATTAGTGCTGCCAGCAAAAACTCCCTCAGAGTACTGTAACCTTAAGGTGCCTCATAAGGTGCCCCATAAGGCGCCTTATAGGGCGCCCTATCAAGCGTCTTATAAGGTGTCCTATAGGGGACATTATAGGGTGCCTTGGCAGACAGTGCACTTTATAATGTGCCCTATGGAGTGCGTTATGGGGTGCCTTATGCGGCACCTTAGGTTACGCCACCGTGAGGTTGTGTTTGCTGGCAGCACTAATTAAAATAAAAGTAAAATGCCTCAAAAAGCACTACTTAAACATACAGGGTGATGCCTCAGCCAGCCTTATGCATTTGGCACACTGGGGGATTGAACTCATGACCCCTGTACCATCAGTCAGTGTATTAACCATTGTGCTACACATCTGCTTCTATGTTTGCATGTCTGCGCGCCTACTTAAGATTATCGCACGTTAACGTGCTTAGCGGCGTTTTTCCCGATTATGTGCGCAGCACGCGTTATCGTGCGATAATCCCGTTTTGCTACGTTAAGACCGAAACGCCCACTCCTTTTATGGCATCCTGCACACTATCGCCGGGCGCACGTTAAGATGGTTTAGTAAACATACCCCTTAGATTACTAGAATATTTCAGATCGTTATTACAAGCTTTATTAATCTTTGTGCTAGAAATAATTTGGTTTCAAAATTTTCTAAGCACTTGTACAGGAAATGGAGCTACAGAGGAAAAATATTAATTAGGCTTTATACATACTCATCATCATAATGAAACAAAACTCTATATTGTACCCTAAAAAAAATAAGAGGGGGGGGGGCAGAAGAGCAACAAATGAGGAAGAGGAAAATTTCAAAAGCAGTAGGCAAACATACTAGACACTAAACTGGTACAGTCAAGAAAATGTGGCAGAAAGTTACAAAAATATTTTCCATCATATTGAGAGCCACAGGCCTGTTTAGAAGAATTTCCAATTGCGCCATGATGAGTTGCGTATACATGTTACATCTTTATTTATTTAGCAATGCTTATATACTGCTTTTCACCAGATCAAAGCAATGTACATTCAGGTAAGGTATATATTTCTCTTATCTTATGAGCTCCGGAAGGAGAGACTCTTTAGCATGATGCCAGTACTATATGGTGAGTGCTTGCAGTAAATTGGAAAGTCTCTGAGATCATAATCCACATACCATGATTTAGGAATGAGGTTCATTACTGTCATAATATGTGCCACACTAAACCATTTGGAGAAATTGTCCCTCCACTAAAATAAAGGGAAACAGCAGAGTAACAAACGAGGAAGAGGAAAATTCCACTTGGATGTCATTTGTAAAATGTGCCTTTATAGGGATAGGATGAACAGGAACCTTACAATCTTGTTTGTTTCTAAGATTTTGCAGCGTTACAAAAAATACAACAAACAAGGACATTACAAGAAAACCCTTGCTATTACAATGTTGCTTAAATGTGTTCCTTATCGTTCCTCTAGTTTAGTCCTCCACAGCTGGGTTGTGTACCTCCTCCTGCAGCTTGGAGACTGGGCATATCAAAATCATGACATCACTGGATGTAGCCTGCTGGTATCTCCCATCATCCCCAATGTGTCCATTCTCCATGCAGAAGGACGACGTAGTGAGCCTAGGCTGGGCTGTGCTGGGCTCACTTGAGAAACAGATAAGGAGCAGCATAGTTAGGGTTTTTTTGGGGTTTCCAAATTCTCTTTCAAATTATTTTGTTCCCTTTGTCTTATTTTCTTTGGGTTCCCTGGGGCGTCTATCACTTAAAAAAAAAAAAAAAAAAAAAAAGCTGACTTCTTCCTATACTTTCTGTCTGCTGCTTACCTTTGCTAGTGCAGCGGTCTGTTCAGATCCCTCTCCCTGGATGGTACGGGGGTGAGCTCTGCCAAGCACGGTCCCGCTTTTCTCTTGGTCAGCATTGCCGGATCTCTCCTGAGCAGCTCAGTGGAAAGTGCAGCCTCGGCCAGCGGAATTGCTCTCGCCGCGAACGTCGCAGCTTGTAGGGCGGCGAGTCGGAGGTAAGCTTTATTTTTAAGCTTTGTATTTCCAGATCAGGGCACAGAAAAGAGCCGCGAAGCCGAGCAACGGGATGCTGGGGCTGTCGGCAGCCACGCAGTTATTTTGGCGCCAAAGCGCTGCTTGGATCGCGGCCATTTTCCCCAGCTCGTGCAGCCACGTGGCATTTCCTATGAGGCGGCCTGCGCTGCGGTGATGCCTGCACAACACGGGGCTGATCCAGGGAATTATTTCATAGCATTTTGTTTTAAAAAAATAAAATAAAAAAGAAAACGATTTGGTTTCTGATTTAGTCACTATAGTTTAAAAAACAAACGAAAGAAGAGGCCAGGGAAATTGAGAAAGGAGGGCTGTAGCAATTTCCATTACTTCTGGCTTGCCAAAGGATTACTGGTGGGCCATATCTGTCATCTTGCCCTCAGTGTGTTGTATGTGGAACCCGCAGAGGCACAGTCGTGAACACCGGCATTTGCCAGGACTGCGCCTCTGTTTCTTCCTGCGTGGAACCACAGATGGAGAGTAAGCTAGCCCAGGATTCTCTCAGGGCACTGACAGGAGCCGAAGGAGAACACCTGGTGGGTGCTCCGTCAGCTCCATGCCCGGACGTCCCAGCGGGACCTTCAGGTGCCCATCTGGCGATGCTGGCAGGGTCACCTCTGGGAGATTCTTGCCCAGACTTTGTCCTAATCATGCATCAAGCCTTCTCTTTGTGGCGGCAGGGAAAGGTTCCGAAACCCTTGCCGCTGGCAATGGCACAGCCTCAGGCCTGGCTGGATGAGGGCCACAGTAGTTGTCCGAGACCCTCAAAAAGGGCTCAGCCTTCTGATCGTGCAACGTCAGATTTGGAAGGGCAAGAGACAGATGAAACCGAGTTTCAGCTCTAGTCTGGAAGGGATGAGCTGGAAGAAGGAGAAATACCAGAGCCTCAGGATCAGGCAAGAATCATACGGGTTTTTCGCAAGGACGAACTGGTGGCTCTCATTACTCCCTGCAAACACTCAATCTCGCCACGGCTCAGCCAGCGGTGGAAGAGGAGGTCGAAGACCCTCTCATTGAGTCTGTGAGGCAATCTCAAGTGGTGTTCCCGGTTCACTGAGTGGTGGACTGGGATGATTCAGGAGGAATGGGATCAGCCTGAAGTAGGGCTAAGGGGAGTCAGGATAATGAACAGACTCTACCCTTTAGCGGATAAGGAGAAGTTCCATTCCCCACGGATAGATACAGCTGTGTCAGCGGTTACGAAGAAGACGACTATTCCGGTGGAAGGTAGCGCGACCTTGAAAGATGTGTGTTTGCTTAGATAGTCCGCAGATGGGGGCCGCCAGTTATTTATTTATTTAATGTTATTTTTATACCGCCTTATCAAACAATCAAAGCGGTTTAACAAACAAGAAATACAAAGGCAGTGAAAATATGTACAGGCAGTAATGACAATTACATGGTTAAATAACTTAGTGTGTTTTACAGAAAGAAATAATGTGCTATATACATTGTGTACTATAATACAATGTGAGCTATAATACAGCTTATTATATGATTGTTTTTTTCTCTTAAACATTGAATTAATTATTCAGTTAGACCATAATGCTCGATAAACAGGACAGTTTTTAGTTGTTTTCTAAAGTCTTTAAGGTCCTGAGCTGCTCTTAAATCATTTGGAAGAGAGTTCCAAATATTTGGTGCCGCAAACGAGAATGCCCTTTCTGTTGTCTCTTTATGTGCTTTTCTAAAGTCAAGTGATGTGCTGACTCTGTTGGTGGATCCTAATCTTCTAGGTCTTTTGCTGATGTCTGATTGAATGAGAGTAGCCAGACTGTTTGCAGAACAGTTATGTTTGATTTTGAAAATGTATATAATGGTTTTATATTTTATGCGATATGCTATTGGTAGCCAATGTAGCTCCTTCATAATGGGAGTTATGTGCTCCTGGCTTGATAATCCGAAGATTATTCGAGCAGCAGTGTTTTGAGCGAGTTGCAAAGGTTTTAGTGACTGCTTATGAAGGCCAAGATATATGGGATTGCAAAAATCAAATAATGGCGTGATTAAAGCATGGCAGACGTTATGGAAGTGGGTTGTTTCGAGTAGTGGTCTTAATCTTCTAATAATCTTCATTCTATAATATGCACTCCTGATTGTCTTAGTTATATGTGTTTTAAGATTCATTTCTCTGTCAAGTGTCACTCCAAGATATTTTACTTCAGATTTTATGGGAATATTAGAGTCATCTATCATGATATCAGGTGGAGGAGGGAAATCAGAGTTACGAGAAACATAAGGCCTCAGTTTTGTTGAAATTGATTTCCATGTTATTGCATTTGCACCAATCAGACATTTGTAGGAGACAATCTGTAATTCTATGATAATCAGGGTTATTAATTGAAACAGATGTAAATATCATTATATCATCTGCATAGATGGTATAATTAATGTCATTCTTTGAAGGGATGTTGCAAATTGGTTGTATGTAAATGTTGAATAAAAGAGAAGAGAGGGCAGAGCCCTGTGGAACTCCTTGTAAAATTCTTATAGGTTGAGATGCTTTGTCACCTATCTTTACTTGTATGTGTCTCTCTGTAAGATATGACTGGAACCATTTTAATGTGGTACCATAAAGTCCGATCTCTAATCTGTTTAGTAATCTTTCGTGATCCACAGAATCAAATGCCGCGGAGATGTCGATAAAGATCATTATGATGCCTTTCTTAGAGTCATCTATGGTACGGAGTATTTTGTCGAAAAGGTAAATCATTAAGGTTTCTACACCGTGATTTGGCCGAAAACCATGTTGATTATCGTCCAAAGGAGCATAAATATCAATATGATCTTGAAGTTGAAGCTGAACAGTTTTTTCAATAATCTTAGCTAAAAATGGAATACTAGATATTGGCCGATATGCGGCCGGGTTGTTTTTGTCTAATGTAGTTTTTTTTGGGATAGGTCTGACAGAAGCAAGTTTTAATTGAACTGGCAGTAGACCTTGAGTAAGTGAAATGTGTACCATGTGTTGTATAATGTGAAGGAAGCTTGATTTAGTAGCTTTGATCCATGATACTGGACAAGGATCAGTGGGAGAAGTGCTTGTATTTATTGTTGAAATGATATGGGCTAGTTGATCATTTGAAGGAGGCTTGAATGTATCCCAAATCCTATTATGCGAGACTGAATTTTTGTTCACTATAATTTTTGATTCTTTTTTAGAATGAAATTTGTCTTTTATATAATCCGCATAACTCTGTGGCTCAATTATTATTTCACCTTCTGCTTTTTGTTCTTTTGTTAGTGTCTTCACAATTTCGAAGAGCTCTCTGGGCTTGTTGATGGCTGAATCGATTAAATTTGTGTGGTATTCTTTTTTTGTGTGTTTAATGTGTTCATCATATTGCTTTAGCATTGTTAAATATAGTTGTTTTATGTCTATTGAATTGTGTTTTCTCCATTTACGCTCTATCCGTCTGAGCGCTCTTTTCATTTGACGTAATGCTATTGAATACCAAGGCTTGTGATGAAGTTCCTGTTCGGTAATCCAGTTTAGTCCTCCACAATCGGGTAGTGCCCCTCCTCCTGCAGCCGGGAGACTGGACCAATCAAATCTTCTGTAGTATATATGCAGACGGAGCTCCCAGAAGCCCCCAGTGTGTCCAGTCTCCTTGCAGCTGGAGGACTTCTGTGCCCTTTCTGGGCACGCTAAGTGACACTTGAAGGAGCAACACTAGTTAGTTCTTTTGGGGTTTCTTTCTGGTCCTTTATTTTCTATTTCTTTGCTAGGTAGCTGTATCTTTAAAAAAAAAAAAAAAAGAAGCCACAGGGGACATCCTGGGGGAAGCCAGACCTGCCTTGGGCTCCTGCCTTCCTGCCTGGGAATCTCTGAAGTCTGGGTTGAGCTCTCCCCAAGGCTGTACGGGGAAGAGCCATACCGGCTGCAACATTGCCTGTCACTTGGAGAAGTGGGCTGAGTTCCTTGCTGTTCCCTGAGCTGGTAGGAATTTTCCTTGCTTTAACTTTTCAGCTCTCTGTTCTGTGCATTGTCAGAGGCTCTGTCGGCTCCCCTGGCTTCCAAATTGCACTTTTTCCTGATTTTTTTCGCTTGCCCTGTATCAGAGGGTCGTTTTCTTTCTTTTCCATATTTGGTTACCTTTGTATTTTCGCGCCGTATTTTACCGCGGGTGAAAAAGTGCGGTGGCCATTTTGGATTTCTAAAGTGTGCTTTTTAAGGGCACTTTTTAACACTTGTGCACGGGTTCCCCTGGTGTTTTTGGGGTTTATTTTCCTGGCGATTTTGCTCAGGGCACCCCTAGGATACTGGGGAGTGTTTTGTTTTCTGTAAAAAAAAAAAAGTTTTAAATTTAAAGCTGTACTGATTTGAATAAGGTTAGTCCCCTTGGTGTGGGCTTACCTGTTCCTGTTGCCTTCTTTCTCCCTGAGGGCAGGTTGCCTTAGCATGGCTGCCAAACCTCAGTGTGTAATTTGTGGGTCCCGCAGAGGTACATTGACTGACTCTGGAATCTGCAAGAGCTGTGCTGCAGTTTCTTCAGACCTGGAGCTTCCTATTGAAGTTAAGGCACAGCATGTGCCCGGGGAACCTTCTCTTTCGGGGGACAGTGTCCCTTCACCGAGCATCCTCCCTTCTGGTTTATTTATTTTTATTTTTTTATTTATTTAACAGTTCTTCTATACCGCTCTATTTTAGATCAGAGCGGTTTACATTTAACATCAACTATACAACACAAGGAACTTTGAGTTGTATTTACAATAAACAGGGAGATCAACTTGGAAGTAACTGGGGGAAACTATGTACAATTCTTAACTCTATACATTTGGGCCCGGCGTCTAATACGTCGGTCCCTGAGCTCCAGCAGGCGGCTGTAGTAGCGTCGCCTATAGACTTTCCCCCAGATTTTGTTCTTCTCATGCATCAGGCCTTCCGCTTAAGCCGGTCCGGTCACTTGCCGGAGGCTTGGCCCGCCTCTCTCCCCCCAGGATCCGCAGGGGGGGTTCAGCGGTCTTCCCAACCCGCTGTCAAGCGGCCCAGGTTGGGGGACCAGGATCAGGACGCCCTTTGTCTTCCGGATTCCGAGGCTGAGGGGGATCCTGAGACTGAGGCGGAGGAGTTAGAAGACGGGGAGCTCCCGGAGCCGGAAGATCAGGCTCGAATCATTCGGGTGTTTCGAAGGGACGAGCTGGTCCCTTTGGTCACGGAGTCTCTCCAAGCGCTTAACCTCTCTGCGGTGCGGCCGCTGGAGGAGGAGGGTCTCGAGGATCCTCTCATTCAGGCGGTCAGGGATGCCCAGGTAGTTTTTCCTGTACACCGCGTGGTTGAGCAGATGATCCATGCGGAATGGGAGCAACCGGAATCCGGTTTGAAAGGGATTCGGACCATGAATCGTCTTTACCCCCTTGCCGACAAGGACAGGGACTTGTTTAAGTCTCCACGGGTGGATGCTGCCGTTTCGGCAGTGACCAAGAAAACCACCATCCCGGTTGAAGGGGCCGCGGCCCTGAAGGATGTTCAGGACAAAAAGGTTGATAATTTGTTGAAGCAAGCTTTCGAGACCAACGCCTTATCGTTGCAAGCGTCTATATGTGGGGCGTGGGTAGCTCGGGCTTGTTTGCGGTGGTCGCAGCACCTGCGCTCGGGGTCCGGTATGGACCAACAGGGGCTGTTGGACGTTACCCGCGTGGAGTCGGGATCAGCCTACTTGGTGGATCCGCTCTATGATTTAATCCGCTCCCTAGCTAATAGTATGGCCTCCATGGTAGCGGCACGACGGTCCATCTGGTTGCGCAACTGGGCGGCCGACGGTTCTTCCAAGTCTCGCCTCAGTAAACTGCCCTTTAAGGGCAGGTTGTTATTTGGTGAGGCTCTGGATAAGTTGGTGAAGGATCTCGGTGAGTCTAAGGGTGGTCGGCTTCCGGAGGATAAGCCTAAGCTTAATAGGTCGTCCACCTCAGCGCGCGGCCAGTTTCGGGATGTTCGCAGATTTCGTTCTTCCCGGCTGTGGACATCACAGCGCGGTCGTTTTGGAACCCGTCATCAAGGGTTTCGTGGTTTCAGAGGAGCGGGAAGGGGCTTCTCCGGAGCCGCCTCTTCCTCGGCCTCTTCCTTTAATCGCAAGCCGCAATGAAACGAGGCGGGCTCTAGAGGGAGACCCAGTTATCGGGGGTCGTTTGCGCGACTTTCTTCCTTCTTGGGCCCAAATTACGTCAGATCGGTGGGTGCTGCAGATTATAGAAGAAGGTTATGCCCTGGAGTTTGCGCACCCACTTCCGGATTCGTTTGTTCTGTCTCCCAGCAAGGGAGCTCAAAAGGCGCGGGACATCCGCGTGACCCTGGATCGACTGCTCTCTCTGGGGGCCGTGGTTCCGGTCCCGCCTTTGGAAAGAGGCGCAGGTCGCTACTCCATCTATTTTGTGGTTCCCAAAAAGGGCGGTTCTCTTCGTCCGATCTTGGATCTCAAAGGCGTGAATCGCGCTCTCAGGGTGCCGCACTTCCGCATGGAGACCCTGCGGTCAGTCATCGTAGCGGTGCGTCAAGGGGAATTTTTAACGTCCCTCGATCTTACCGAGGCTTATTTACACATTCCCATCCGGCCCTCCCATCAACGGTTTCTCCGCTTTGCGCTTCCGTGGGGCCATTTCCAATTCCGGGCCATGCCGTTCGGACTCGCCACGGCTCCCCGCACCTTCACAAAGGTGATGGTTGTAGTCGCGGCGGCGTTGCGCAAGGAGGGCATCCTGGTCCATCCGTATCTCGACGACTGGTTGATTCGAGCAAAGTCCAGTCGGGAGTGTGTGCAAGTCACGAGCAGGGTGGTGGATCTCCTTCGGTCCCTCGGATGGGTGGTGAACGAATGCAAGAGTTGTCTGTCTCCGACACAGGATCTCGAGTATCTGGGAGTTCGCTTCGACACAGCACAGGGCTTGGTGTGCCTTCCGGAGCGACGCGTGCTGGCGTTGCGGGCTCTGGTCCGTCTCTTCCGGGGGATGCCAGCTCCGTCGGCGTGGTGGTACCTGCGGCTCCTCGGAACGATGGCGGCGACTTTGGAGGTGGTGCCTTGGGCGCGCTTCTACATGCGTCCGCTGCAGAGTGCTCTTCTATGACGTTGGTCCAACCAGTTCGACTCGTTGAACAAGAGATTGCCTTGCCCAAAGGCGGTTCGCCGATCCCTCCGGGGGTGGCTCTCCGCCGAGAACCTGACGCGGGGGATTCCCTTGGAGCCTCCACTGTGGGTTCCGTTCACGACGGATGTGAGCTTAACCGGCTGGGGGGCTCACTGCAAGTCCCGCTTTGCACAGGGGGAATGGTCTCCCCTGGAGGCCTCTTGGTCGATCAACCGTCTCGAATTGCGGGCAGTCCGGCTAGCCCTGGTGGCCCTGGAGACCCTGGTTCTCGGCCGGCCGGTGCGAGTCCTGTCGGACAATGCGTCCACTGTAGCTTACGTCAATCGCCAAGGGGGTACCGGCAGCGTGACCCTGGAGGCAGAAGCGGCGGCCTTGTTCAATTGGGTGCAGACTCGCCTTCCGGCAATCTCGGCGGCACACATTGCAGGCATAGACAATGTCCAGGCCGATTTTCTCAGCAGAGTGCGGGTGGACCCCGGAGAATGGGAGCTAAACCCACAGGTTTACGCGCAAATTGCCCGGCGGTGGGGTCCCACCCATCATGGATCTCATGGCGACCTTTCAATCAGCCAAGACAGGGCGCTTCTTCAACAGGCGAAGGGAGCGCATGTCCGAGGGGCTCGACGCTCTCATTCAGCCGTGGCCAACGTCCGGTCTTCTTTATGTCTTTCCTCCGTGGGCTCTGATCGGCCGGGTCGTGCAACGTATCGAGAGCCATCGGGGTCGTGTGTTACTGGTGGCCCCGGATTGGCCCCGGAGGCCCTGGTATGCCGATCTGGTCCGACTGCGCGACGGCGTTCCTTGGCTCCTGCCCGCGCTACCGGATCTTCTTCTTCAGGGTCCCTTGCGGATGCCCCAAGTGGATCGATTCTCGCTTACGGTTTGGCCATTGAGAGGGCTCGGCTGAAGAGGAAGGGCTACTCCCCCGCGGTGATTTCTACCCTTTTGCGGGCGAGGAAAACGTCCACTTCTCTTACTTACGTTCGGATTTGGAGAATTTTTGAAGACTGGTGCTCCCGGCGGGGAGTCCGGGCGGCGACGGTTTCCGTGCCCGTCGTTTTAAGTTTTCTTCAGGATGGTTTCGATAAGGGCCTTGCGGCTAGTTCCCTAAAAGTCCAGTTGGCGGCTATCTCGTGTTATCGCGGCAAGGTTTTGGGTCGTCTGCTCGGGGCTCATCCGGATGTACGCCGATTTCTTACGGCTGTTTTTCATTTGCGGCCCTCCCGCAGAGTTTTCGTTCCTCCTTGGGACTTGAATTTAGTTCTGAGGGCCCTGGTTCGTGAACCTTTTGAGCCCCTGCGCAGGGCGTCTCTGAAAGATCTCACGCTGAAGGCGGTTTTTCTTGTAGCCATCTGTTCGGCACGGCGCATTTCGGATCTGCATGCATTGTCCTGTCGAGAGCCTTTCTTGTCTTTTTCCGCGGATCGGATCGTTCTCCGTCCAGTTCCTTCCTTTCTGCCAAAGGTGGTGTCTCCCTTTCACATGAATCAGGCAGTGTTTCTTCCAGTGCTTTCTTCGCAATCTGTCGGGTCAACGGACAAAGGTCTTCTCCGGCTCGATGTGGGTCGTACGCTCCATCGTTATTTAAAGGTTACCGAGTCTTTTCGGAAATCTGACCGGCTGTTCGTGCTCTTCGGGGGTGCACGTAAAGGGGAAGCGGCGGCTAAAGCCTCCATTGCTAGATGGCTCAAAGAGGCGATCGCGTCCGCGTATCTGTTGCAACAGCGGTCTATTCCGGAGGGTCTGAGGGCTCATTCCACTAGGGCTCAGGCGACCTCTTGGGTGGAGTATAGCCTGGTTCCGCCGGCAGATATCTGTAGGGCGGCCACTTGGTCGTCTCTGCATGCTTTCAGTAGACACTATCGCTTAGATGTGTCAGCGGCTCGGGATTCCTGTTTTGGTTCGGCAGTTCTGCGCGCCGGATGGCAAGGTCCCGCCCGGTCTTAACTGCTCTGTTACATCCCGATTGTGGAGGACTAAACTGGATTACCGAACAGGAAATGGAAATTACACTAACCTGGTAATTGTAGTTCCTGGAGGGTCCAGTTTAGTCCTCCTTCCCTCCCGACGGTCTGATATGATTATGCGGCGCGCTTTCCGAACGGTTGCTCATAAGACGGTTCCTCTTGCCGTTCGGTCCCTCTGTTGCAGCCGCGTTTTTTGCTACGGCTCTTCCCTGTCTCGGGGGTTCAGGCAGCTCCTGAGATTCTGGTGGGGAGCGGTGTGTTGATTTCTGGGGTGTCGGTACCGGCGCAATGCAGTGTTCTGACTTCCTCGTTTGGGGAGGGGGTTGGATGTTTCTTGGGGGGAACAAATTGTTCTTTAATTATGTCATTTTGTATATTAATCTAATGTGTTGCTTCGTTAAGTATGCTTTGTTACTAGTACACTGGGGGCTTCTGGGAGCTCCGTCTGCATATATACTACAGAAGATTTGATTGGTCCAGTCTCCCGGCTGCAGGAGGAGGGGCACTACCCGATTGTGGAGGACTAAACTGGACCCTCCAGGAACTACAATTACCAGGTTAGTGTAATTTCCATTTTATTATTCCGTGTTTTCTTAGGTCTCGTGTCCGTTGCTCTGGCTGCATTAGAAATAATGTAATTCCAATTGGTTATTTGAGTTTCAAGCTCATCTGAATCTGTGGACAGAAGAGGTATGGCTTCTTGTATAAATGAATCTCTGTCAAATTTCTTAAAACGTCTTTGAAAACTACAGTTGTCTAGGTGTACATTAAAATTTCTTATTTGTACTAAAATCCCTATCTTAACTAAGTGGTGGTCTGACCAAGGTATTGGGGTAATGTAAGGTGTTGTAACAAGACCTCTTGAAATTATATTATTGGATACAAAAATGAGGTCAGGAGAATTACCAAATTTGTGTGTGGAAGCATTAATTATTTGTGTGAACTGTAGTGAAGACATAGCTTGAAGGAATGAATCAGAGTCTCTGTGGCTGATTGACTTAAGGTTAAAGTCTCCTAGAACTATTGTGGATTTATTGGGAGATGTAATGGCACAAATATTTTCAAGTAATGATGCAAGTTCCACAGGGGAAGCGTTAGGTGCTCTATAGTGTAGACAAATTGCCATATTTTGTTCTCAATACAGATAGAATTACATTGACGTGAGTTATAGGTGCTTTGAATTCTGAATTTTAAATACCTTTTTGCAATTATAAGTACCCCTCCTCCACGTTTTGAAGAGCGAGGGCAACTGTAAGCAGAGTATGTATCAGGAACCAATTGGTTAATAATTACATTGTCAGTTGGATTTAACCATGTCTCTGTAATGCAAAGCACATCAGGTTGAGCCTCATCTATATGGTCTACTATTGTATGGATTTTGTTGCATACAGATCTGGCATTAATTAATTCAACCTTCAGTAAATTGTGTGAATTGGGTAAAACTTGAGTTTCTTTTGCCCTGTATATAGAATTGTCATTCATGTATGTATATAAATATATCCAATAGAAATGTGGAATCCAGATATAGATGTTTGACAGGCATTGGTATTGGAAATCTTGTGAGTGAATGAGGCATACTGGAAAGAGCAAAATAAATTGCATAGTTAAATTTAACATGAATATTATACTTGCTTTTTAGTTGAAGGCTGTTTTAACTTCTGTATAAAGACTGTATACTTTCAAAACGAAGGTTTTGCCAGGGTATTATTTATTATTGCATGCGCCTATGTTCCACGCCTAAGGGCCACGCCAAAGGGCCCTCTTGCGAGGCCCTCAGGCGCGGGCGCGCCTCTGCTGCGGCGGTTTTAATGCCGTTGAACAGGGCTCTGACAGGCAGTTCACTCCTCTGACGTGCAGCACAATTACAGCTCTCAGCTGAAGGAAATGGTGATCCCCGATGTTTAGGAAGCCTCTGCTGCGGCGGTTTTAATGCCGTTGAGCAGGGCTCTGATAGGCAGTTCACTCCTCTGACGTGCAGCACAATTACAGCTCTCAGCTGAAGGAAATGGTGATCCCCGATGTTTAGGAAGCCTCTGCTGCGGCGGTTTTAATGCCGTTGAGCAGGGCTCTGATAGGCAGTTCACTCCTCTGACGTGCAGCACAATTACAGCTCTCAGCTGAAGGAAATGGTGATCCCCGATGTTTAGGAAGCCTCTGCTGCGGCGGTTTTAATGCCGTTGAGCAGGGCTCAGTTATGGATCTCATGGCGACCTTTCAGTCAGCAAAGGCAAATCGCTTTTACAGCAGGCGTCGAGAGAGGATGTCAGAGGGGATAGACCCTCTGATCCAGCCATGGCCAGCGTCGGGCCTCCTCTACATTTTTCCTCTGTGGGCACTCATAGGGCGAGTGGTTCAGGGCATCGAGGCTCATCAGGGAAGAGTTCTGCTGGTGGCTCCGGATTGGCCGAGGCGACCGTGGTATGCCGATCTGGTTCGGCTACTCGAAGGGGAGCCTTGGAGGTTGCTGATATGGGAAGACCTGCTGTTTCAGGGCCCACTTTGAATGCCTCAGGTGGATCGGTTCTCGCTTACGGTTTGGCCATTGAAAGGGCGAGGTTAAGGAAAAAAGGTTACTCAGGTGCGGTCATTTTGACTTTACTATGAGCTAGAAAAAAGTCCACCTCCCTGGCTTATGTCCACATTTGGCATATATTTGAGGACTGGTGTTCGTGGCGACAGGTTTGGGCCGCTACGGTTTCCATCCCCGTGGTATTGAGCTTTTCTGCAAGATGGTTTTGATAAAGGCCTGGCAGCCAGTTCTTTAAGAGTGCAGCTAGCAGCGCTGGCATGTTATAGAGGAAAGGTTCAAGGGGTGACCCTGGGTTCGCACAGCAACGTGGGGCGTGTCCTCAAAGCGGTGTTTAGATTGTGGCCGCTTGCAGGATTTTAGTACCGCCCTGGGATCTCAATCTGGTGTTAATTAGGAAACCTTTGAACCTCTACACCAGGCTTCCGTTAAGGAATTAACATTAAAAACGGTGTTTTTGGTGGCCATTTGTTCAGCCAGGCGAGTCTCGGAGTTACAGGCGTTCTCCTGTCAAGAACCGTTTTTGTCATTTTCTAGGGAAAAGGTGGTATTACAACCAGTTCCGTCCTTTTTACCCAAAGTAGTTTCTCTGTTTCATTTTAATCAAGCGGTGTCCTTACCAGTTTTGGGTTCTGCAGAGGGGTGCGTCCCAGACAGTAATCTTCGTCGCTTGGACATAGAGTGTTGCGGCATTACTGAAAGGTCTCAGAGGCCTTTTCGTAAGTCTGAACGGCTTTTCGTTCTGTTCGGAGGTCCCTGTAAAGGGGAAGTGGCTGCTAAAGAATCTATTTCCAGATGGATCCGGGAAGCTATTGTGTCAGCTTATATTTTGCAAGGTCAGGCACCAGAGGGGTTAAGGACTCACTCTACTAGAGCGCAAGCGATGTCATGGGCGTAGCACGGTTTGGTTTCGCCAGTGGAGATTTGCAGAGCAGCCACCTGGTCATCTCTTCATGCCTTCAGTATTTATTTATTTATTTATTTATTTTATTTAACAGTATTTCTAGACCGTCTTATCATAAAAATCAAGGCGGTGTCACAACAAAACAATCAGAAGATGTGGAGGGGGTTCATGCAGTGATGGGGAAGTGAGGTGCGGGGGGGGGGTTCATGCAGGGAGTGCAGGGGGGGTGGTGTGCGTGTGGGGGGGGTGTTCTAGATTAGGGGGGCTATGTACAGGGTGCGCTATGATACAGCATGTTCTATAATACTAGGTACTATTCAGATAGGTCATGGGATAAATCCTGTGCCGATATACAATCTTTCGTCAGGGGGGGGGTCTTTGTTGAACAGACCTTGTTGATTAAGTGACGTGTCCATAATGTTCTATGAACAGAGCTGTCTTCAGCTGTTTGCGGAAGTCCTTGAGGTCCGTTGTCGCTCTCAGCTCGTCTGGGAGGGAGTTCCAAATGGTTGGGGCTGCCAGGGAGAGGGCTCTCTCTGTGGTGTCTTTTCGTGTTTTTCTGAAGTCCCTCGGTGTGTTGACTCTGTTGGAGGTTCCTTGTCTTCTCGGGCGGGTGCTGGTGTCTGGCTGAATGAGGGTGTGCAGGCTGTTGGCTGAAATGTGGTGTTTGATTTTGAATATGTTTATTATTGTTTTGTATTTAATGCGTGAGCTGATTGGAAGCCAGTGTAGGTCTTTGAGAACCGGGGTAATGTGGTCCTGTCTTGTTGAGCCAGAAATGATGCGTGCTGCGGTATTTTGGGCTAGTTGGAGCGGTTTGAGAGTTTGCTTTGGTAGGCCAAGGTAGATGGGGTTGCAGAAATCCATTAATGGGGTGATGAGTGCTTGGCATACCGTGCGGAAGTGTTCTGCGTCGAGGAGGGGTTTAAGCCGTCTGATGATTCTCATTCTATGGTATGCATTCTTGACCGTTTTGTTAACGTGAGACTTGAGATTTAGCAGCAAATGATGCTTGTTTCGGGTCGGCGGTGTTGCAATCCGGGTGGAAAGGCCCCTCCCAATAGTTACTGCTCTGATACATCAGAGGTGGAGGACTAAACTGGAGGAACGATAAGGAAATATAAATTACACTTACCTGGTAATTGTTGTTCCTTGAGGAACTCCAGTTTAGTCCTCATTCCCGCCCGAGGGGGTGATCTTTTAGAGTTTATTTTCAGATGGGGAGGAGCTTCAGTTTTTGAAGAGCGGACAAATCCTTTTGGTTGCTAAATCGCAATGAGTATTGCTGTCTGACCTGTTTTACTGTCCTCTATTAATTGCTTTAGGGGGTGGAACAGGGAAAGTAAAAGAATAAGAAAAATGAGAACGTAAAAAAAAAAATTCCTTCTTGTTGAAGAATTGATAGTTTAGTTCTCAATTACGGTTATGGAAACAGTTGAAGTTAATTTATAGCTACTTATTTGTTGCTCTTTTGAATCTGCTTTGTCATTAGTTCACTGGGACTGATGGGAGATACTAATCATGCCCAGTCTCCAAGCTGCAGTAGGAGGTACACAACCCAGAGGTGGAGGACTAAATTGGAGTTCCTCAATTACCAGGTAAGTGTAATTTCTATTTATTTTATTTTAAATAGTTTTCATTGCAAGTACTCAAAAGCCAAAAGTGGGAGATTTCTCAGAAAAACCACATCAACAAATGTACACAAAGAAAATTCTGTTTTGGCCAGATTAGCTTATTTGTTTTGGGTTCATTAAATGCATTATCACATGCTCTGAACTGCTGTAATCTCCAAGATAACGTTATTTTAATCATCTGCACTGTATAGAATAGGGGTGCACAAGTTCATTTCTCTAGGGCCACAAAAAGGCCAGGTTTTCAGGATATCCCTAATGAACATGCATGAATAGATCTGCATACATACTACCTCCATGATATGCAAATCTCTTATATGCATATTCATTAGGGATATCCTGAAAACCTGGCCCATTAGTGTCTCTTGAGGACTGAAGTTGTGTATCCCTAGTCTAAAAGAAGAATGCAAAAAAACCCAGTTTTACAAATTTTGATTTTTTTTTTGTGCTTCAGGAGCATTTCTTTTGGCCTATCAATTTCCCCCTCTGGGCTTCCAGATTCTGAGCAGACCTCTGAGCTTGCATCATCACGAGCCTTAATTTACAATTAGACCAGGATTTTATCCCCTTCCTGATTCACTTAGGAGGTCATTCTGAAACATGAATAAGCTCCGTTTCTCCAAAAACAAGCAAGAAGTCAGTCCTCACATATGGGTGACGTCAGTATCGACAGAGCCCATGCAGAGCATTTCCCTAGCTTTCAAAGAAAGCCTTTGGGATTGCTACCATGCATGTGTGGTCCCCTTTCCGCCCAAGGGTGCCATCTTGCTCAGCCTTCTTTTTTCTGTGCAGCCCAATGGATGTCAGTCCAATTTCCCCGGAAAAAATCCTTGCTATATCCTTTAAAATTAGCTGTTTCTGGTTTGCATACCTGTTCGTCTTCCCGCCTCAAGCCGTGCCAGTCTCAGCTCTTTTCCCCTGTTTTTGATCGAGGCTTGCCTCGACTGGCATTCACACCCTTTTTCGCCCTGGGGTTGTTGACTCCGGCCATGTGTCTCCCCACCATGTTTCCCAGTGGGTTCAAAAAATGTGACCGCTGCAGTCAAACCATGTCTGTCATCGACACCCATGACTGCTGCCTATGCTGCCTGGGACCAGACCATGATAGCACCTCCTGCGCTCTGTGTCAGGCCATGATGCCTAAAGCAAATAGAAAGAAGTCAGAGTTGCAAGAGAACCTGTTCACCAGGTCCGACCCGGCACCGTCCTCCCCGATGCCAGACTCCAAGCCCAGCACTTCCTGAGTGGGACAAGCATCCCTGGAGTCCCGCAGTGGTGGCTCCTCCGAAAAGACCTCACACCCCAAGCAGAAAAAGAAAAAATCCTCGGTCTGTCAGGGCTGTACCAGAGAAACCCAGTAAGACCGCCTGGATGGACTTGGGCGACTCCAAGAAATGTCCCACCGAGGTCCTCAAGAAGGATGCCTCAGCTGTGCGAGGGTCCTTCAGGCCGAAGTCCTCATCGAGGATGCACTCACGAGAGTCCCGGCGCCAGGCTCAAGATCCTCTGTGCCTGCACCAAAAGCTGCAGAGCCTTCTGGCTTGGAATCTAGAATGGCTGCCATGGAGCAGAACATCACTGCTCTCCTCTCCTGGCCATGCAGCAGGCAATGATGGCAGGTTCGTCCGCATCATCTGCCTTGACGACCGAGTCTCTGGTCATTGAGCCGAGCTCCAGGCACCATCAGCCTCGGGTATGTCCTCGACCCCAGTTGAGGTCCTGGTCCCACTCCCCAGGAATCCAGTTCTCCCCGGCCAGTTTTCGAGACTCCAAGCCCAGGTCCTCGGGAGGTCCCTGATCCTTTGGGGCGGGCCTTGAGCCAAAGAGTTGCAGGGCCTCGGACTCGTCATCCCCTCTCAACTCTGAGTGCAAGACAGACGACGAGGCCTCCTGGAAACCAGATAGCATCGAGACGTCCCCTCGGATCCGTCTCCCCCAGTGCCATTCTCCTCTGGAAGACAAGGCGACAAGGCCTTCCACGACTTTGTCACAGATAAGACCAGGGCCCTCTCGGTGCAAACTGAGGCAGAGGAGGACCCATGCACTGAGTTGCTGGAGATCCTCCAGTTCCGAGTCTCCACCCAAAGAGACTCTCATGGTGCCAGTACAACAGATCCTCGAGCAGCTACTACTGCGAATTTGTGAGACCCCGGCATCAGTGCCGGTGGTCAGTTGATGCCTCGATGCCATATACCGCATCAGAAAGGGGCCGAGATTCCACAAGCTCCAACTCCCACTAACTCCATGGTTGTTGAGTCAACCATGCAAAAACTCAAAAGCTAGAAGACTTACTGTTCTGTCCTCCCCCCCCCCCCCCCCCCCCCCGGCAGGGAAGCTAGAGCCCTCGATGCCTGGTGTGCAAGTGCTACCAGGGCTCAATGCTGGGGTGTCGAATCCAGGCCTATGAACTATACATAGGCATGTATTTGAAGGCCCTGACTCAGGAGTTTTCCGGGTTTTCATCGGGGCTGGTCGGGGAACCTTTCAATCTGTTCCAAGCTCTGACCTCCGGGATCAAGAACTGCTCCAAGTTTCTCTCCCGAGCAGCCTACGACTGATTCAAGTCAGTGGCTCGAGTAGCAGCTGGCATCTGAGCCAGACACCAAGCCTAGCTACAGTTCTTGGACCTCAACCAATGGGTCCAGGACAAGCTGCTCGACGTCCCCTGCACCAGTGAGAACTTGTTCAGCAAACCCATGGCCGACAAGGCGGCTGAGATAGTGGCCTTAGTGGTGACCCGCCAGAGGCTCTCAAAGAAGACCTCTTCTTTCTCCTGCAAAAAACCCTCGGGGAAAAGGGGCACTTCCAGCAGAGTTTCCGATACCAGACCTTCCCGGGCCAGCAACAGGGTTCTCATCCCAAAAAGCTGGGCCAGGGAGCTCAGAAGCCCCGGCTCCAGCCCAATAAGAAGGGCAGTTTTGACTCCCAGGGCAGGGCCTCCCCTCCCCTTTGAGACCTTCACCAGCCCACAGGGGGGTCGCCTGGCACCCTTTGTCCAAAAGTGGGCCAAGGTAATCTCAGACCAGTGGGTGGTGCAGGTGGTAAAGGAGGGATACCTCCTTCACTTAAAACAAGTACCAACAGGTTCTTTCTATGAGAGCCAGTGCGACCTCTCCTTCACCAGACCCTTCTACTCTGAGTTCACAGGTCTGCTCAGGGACATTGCTGTGGAGCCCGTACCCAGGCATTTGTGGGGGAGGAACTTCTACTCAAGGTACTTCCTTGTCCCAAATGAACAGAGGGCCTGAGGCCCATACTAGACCTGTGAAACTTGAACAAGTTTCAAGTGAGGGAGAAGTTTGATGCTTTATTTTATTTATTTATTTACATTCTCTTATATACCGTGCTATTCTGCATCAGTGCGGTTTACATTGAACAACTGAAATTACATTGAACAGGGCATTATAACTTGGAGATAACCCTCCATAGCCCATGGTCCCTGTAAAATAGTTAAGTGGCTTGCCCAAGACCACAAGGAGCACCTGTCCTTCCGGCCCAAGGTTGCTGTCCTCTAGTGGGATTTGAACCCCCGACCTTCCGGCCTGAAGTACCTTGCCCCAACCACTAGGCCACTCCTCCACTCCACTTTCCCTTAGAACACTGCTGCCCTACCTCCACCAGGGATATTGGCTATGCTCCTTGGACCTAAAGGATGCATACACTCACATCCTGATCCATCCCTCTCACAGGCAGTACCTACGATTCATGGAGGGAGGACAAAAGATAAAGAACAAAATTATACAGCATGTAGATAGTCATGGCCTAATGGGAGACAGCCAACTTGGCTTTAGACAAGGAAGATCTTGTCTTACTAATCTGATATGCTTCTTTGAAGGTGTGCATAAACAGGTAGACAAAGGTGAGTCGGTTTATATAGTGTATCTGGACTTTCAGAAAGCTTTTGACAAGGTCCCCCATCAGAGACTTTTGGCGAAGCAGTGTACTATTGTGGATCGGGAACTGGTTAAAAGATAGAAAGCAGAGGGTAGGGCTAAATGGCCAATATTCCCAATGGAAAAAGGTGAATAGTGGAGTACCCCAGGGATCTGTACTGGGTCTGCTACTTTTTGACATATTCATAAATGACCTGGAAAAGGGAATAACTAGTGAGGTTATCAAATTTGCAGATGACACAAAACTGTTTAAAGTTGTTAAAACCCAAGAGGATTGTGGAAAACTGCAGGAGGATCTGGATAAATTGGAAGACTGGGCATCCAAACGGCAGATGAAATTTAATGTGGACAAGTGCAAAGTTATGCACCTAGGAAAGAACAACCCACACTATTGTTACACAATGCAAGGTTCCACATTAGAAACCACCACCCAGGAAAAAGATTTAGGAGTCATCGTGGATAACATGTTAAAACCCTCCGCCCAGTGTGCAGCGGCGGCCAAGAAAGCAAATAGAATGCTAGGTATCATAAGGAAAGGGATGGAGAATAAAACAAAGGATATTATAATGCCTCTGTATCGCTCCATGGTACGACCGCACCTTGAATATTGTGTGCAATTCTGGTCGCCGTATCTTTAAAAGGACATAGCGTTATTAGAAAAAGTACAGAGAAGAGCCACCAAATTGGTGAAGGGGATGGAAGGCTACTCCTATGAAGAGAGGCTAAAAAGGTTAGGGCTCTTTAACCTGGAAAAGAGATGGCTGAGGGGAGATATGATAGAGGTCTATAAATTAATGAATGGAGTGGAACGGATAAACGTGGATCAATTGTTTACGCTATCAGAATATAGAAAGACTAGGGGACATGTAATGAAGCTACAGGGTAAACTATTTAAGACAAATAAGAGAAAATATTTTTTCACTCAACGTGTAATCAAACTCTGGAATCTGTTACCGGAGGATGTAGTAAGGGCTGTTAGTATAGCTGGGTTTAAAAAAGGTTTGGACAAGTTCCTGGAGGAAAGGTCCATAAACCACTATTAAAAAGGGACCCAGGATATCAATGCTTAACCCAGTACAAGCATTGTGGAACCTGTGTCTTTTGGGGATATTGCTAGGTACGTATGACCTAGATTGGCCACTGTTGGAAACAGGATACTGGGCTTGATGGACCTCGGTCTGACCCAGTATGGCATGTCTTATGTTGAGGCCACTACCAGTACAGAGTGCTGCCCTTCAGCCTGGCCTCATCCCCAACGGTCTTTACCAAGTGCTTGGCAGTAGTAGCTGCTCACTTGCGTCTTCAAGGGGCTTTTGTCTTCCCCAACCTGGGTGACTGGCTATTCAGAAGCTGTACGGCCTCAGAGGTCAAACAGGCCACAGAGCATACAATCCTCCTGCTGCAGCACCTGGGGTTCATCATCAACAAGTCCCATCTCGCTCCAACCCAAAGTCTGGAGTTCATAGGGACAACACTACAGGTCAAGGCTGTCCTGCCAAGGGAAAGGGCAGACCACCTCATATAACTAGCAGGAAAGATACAACGCTGCCTTCTCTGCCTGTTGGGCCACATGGCCTCAAAGGTCTGTTGCACCACTAGCCCACCTACACATGCGGACAGCCCAATGGTGCCTCCGTTCACAGTGGACTCATGCCACAGGCTGGCTACAAGACAGAGTCACCCGCCAGCTGGCGGAATCTCTCACCTGGTGGCAAAACTTACACTACCTCTGGGCAGGAATGCCATTTCAGGCACCTGCATCACAGAGGACCCTGACAACAGATGCCTCCCTCCTAGGTTGGGAGGTGCATTGCGGGAACCACCGCATGCAAGGAAGATGGTCCCAGGAGGAGTTACTCTTGAAGATCAATCTCCTCAAACTCAGGACAATCTTCCTGTCCCTGTGAGCATTCCACCACCACCTACAGCACCAGCCTGTCCTAATCCAGACATAGACAACCAGGTGGCCATGTTTTATCAACAAGCAAGGGGGCACAGGCTCGTACTCCCTCTGTCAGGAGGTGATGGCTCTCCTCTCCTTCGCAGTGTGCAACAGCATGCTCCTGCAAGTGGTATAACTCTCAGACTACGACAACTGCTTAGCAGACAGGCTGAGCAGAGTTCTTCGCCCACACAAGTGGCGCTTGAACCCCAGGGTAACAAAGCAGCTCGTCCACTGCTGTGGCAGGCCAGTGATGGACCTTTTTGCCTCACTGGACAATGCACAGCTACTGTGCTTCTGCTTGTGCCAACTGCACCCGGGGAGAGTGGCAGCAGATGCCTTCTTAATCTCATGGTCGGAGATTAAGAAGGCATCTGCCGCCACTCTCCCTGGGTGCAGTTGGCACAAGCAGAAGCACGGTAGCTGGTTCCACTGACCGCCCCTCCCCCCCCCCCCCACGCCAAGACCCTCTTTGAGGTCCAGAGTCATACTGATCGCACCCAGGTGGCCCAGGCAACCCTGGTTCCCTCTGTTGCTATCCCTGTCGGTGGCACTCCCAGTCCCACTGGGCTGAGCCCCGGACCTCCTGTCCCAGGAGTAGAGCTCCCTTTTGCACCCCAACCTGGGGTTGCTATTGCTAATGACGTGGCTGCTGAAAGGGTAGTGCTGGCCCCCCTAACCTGCTAGGGGAAGTCAAGGAGGTACTACTGGCCTCTCGAAAACCCTCTACCAGGCGGACCTATGCCTTTAAGTGGAAACTGTTCTCTGTCTGGTGTGCAGAGGAGGAGAAGAATCCCCCCCTTCTGCCACGTGCAACTGGTTCTTCAGTATCTACTGCACCTGTCGCACACCGGGCTAAAATCCAACTTGATGAGGGTGCATCTAAGTGCCATAGCCGCGCACCACCACCCTATTGAGGGAAAACCCCTCTCTAGCCAGCCCCTGGTCTCTAGGTTCCTCCGGGGCCTCCTGTTGACCAAGCCCCCTCTGCCCGTGGAATGGGACCTGAACGTGGTGCTCTCCCAGTTCACTAAACTGCCATTTGAGCCCCTGGCTACTTGACACCAGAGATATCTGTCTTGGAAAGTGGTCTTCCTTGTAGCCCTCATGTCCACTCGAAGGGTGAGCGAACTCCAGGCCCTGGTGGCAGACCCTCCATATACAAGGTTCTATAAGAACAGGGTGGTGCTCTACATATACCCCAAATTCCTCCCAAAAGTGGTATTTCCACGTCAACCAAGAGGTGGTCCTTCCCACCTTCTTCCAGTGGCCTTACGCCAGCAGGGAGGAACTAATACTGCAAGCTGGCCCTGTCCTACTTACAACAGACTTAGGCCCACTGGAAAGTTACTCAGCTTTTTGTGTCTTATGCCCCCAGTAAAGTGGTGCTCCCTGTGACTAAGCAAACTCGGGTGGCGGACTGTGTTGCCCTCACCTATGCGCAAGCTGGCCTCCCCCTCGAGCACTGGATCATAGGGCATCACATGAGGGCGATGGCCGCGTTGGTGGCCAACCTCCGCTCAGTGCTGGTGACAGAAATCTGCAAGGCCTGCCACATGGATTTCAATTCATCTGTTTGCAGCTCACTGCTGCCTGGACAGCGAGTCCAAGTGGTATTCCGTAATATTATCAGGGTGTAGGCAACTTCTGCACTCCGACCCTTCTGTGTTCAGGTTACAGGAGGGATAGTGTCACTGGATGCTAGGATCTCGCAGAGTCTCTCAGTAGGGACTCATCTTCTGCAACTCATGGCTACCTGATTGGTCGCTGTTGGTGCTGTCTTGGTTTGATCCTTGGCAGCCTGGCTATAAGGAGTCCCATAAGTGAGGACTGATTCCTTCTGTTCCTGGAGAACATGTTACAGGTGAGTAACTACACTGCACGTGCAAATGTTGACATTTTGCAGTCGGAAATGTCTAGACCTGTATTCTGAAACCAGGTGGCCCTAAAATGGGCATCTCAGAACATGGGTGGAGGGGGGTGGAATGTTGATGTGGTCAGGCATGGAGACATACACTGCGTATTTAGGAAAGGCCCCTGTACATCCCTGGCATTTCACCCATATGTCTGTTATACCTGCTGAAACGTGGAATAAGGGCTGGAGTTAGAAAAAACAATCCTGCTCTGAACTCTATTGTGTCCCATAGAGATGAATGGCTATAACATGTCTGTAGTGATCTGGTGTGTCTGCTGTCTGGGGGAGCAGAAGATGCAGGGGTAATAGAATGCACAGATGAGGGACGTTTGTAAGGTAAAGTAACAGTAAAAAAAAGACACCCTGACAGAAATGTACAGCACTGCAGTAGTCCTTATTCTGGTATGTGCCAAAGGGCCTATTTAAAGCCTCCCCAACAACGTCTTTGGACAAATGGGAACACTGCTGTAGGGATGGTAGGTGTTTGGCTGGGAAATGCAGCTCAGATGTGTAGTTATGAGATGCCATGCAATTACGCAGTAGCGGTAGTTGTGTATAGGTGCAGGGCATGGTCATGGCAGAGGTATGTTATCTGCGACTGCAAGCAAGAGTATGTATGTATGTATGTGTGTGTGTGTGTATTGGCTGTATGAGGGCTGCATGAGGCCCTGGTGTGCTGCT
Source organism: Ichthyophis bannanicus (assembly GCA_033557465.1). Lineage (NCBI taxonomy): Eukaryota > Metazoa > Chordata > Amphibia > Gymnophiona > Ichthyophiidae > Ichthyophis > Ichthyophis bannanicus. Next base: position 489,628,633 of record CM066033.1, read on the forward strand.
TTGCAAATTGGGGGGAGGCGCATGTATGCCTGGATAGTACCTGGACCGTAGGACTGACCACAGCATTGCCAGGTGCCAGTATGAACAGGGAATATATCCTGACAAGCTGCTCTGCAGCAACATAGCAGGACATGTCCCTGCCTATGGTGGGGGACCCTCGGAGTGGAGGCATGCTGCAGTGCACACAGCACGAATACATATCCAAATGCACCATTAGAGGTCTCTAACATTGTGCACATCCAGAAGGAAAGTTGATGGTGCATATGGGCCTGTATTGCTCATCTTTTCACTGCTGCATGTTCTCATCCTAATAGACCCCTGTTATTGACATATAGCTGTAGGGACCAATTTTGGACTTTGCAATGCCAAGTATGGGCCAGAAAATACTATTGGCAGCGATATCCACTGCAGGAATACTCAAAGTGTTCTGCAAATGCCAGGTATGTTTTGCAGTCAGGACAAACATCTCACAGTCCACTTGCTGTTACAGTAGCCTTGGTGCACTGGGATAACCTTGTGCTGTTTTCAGCATCCAACAGATAAGTGTACATTCTCCAGGACCAAGCAGGAAGTCAGTCCTCACTTATGGGTGACGTCGGCGCCGACGGAGCCCTCGCGGAGCAATTTTCCCCAGCTTTCAAAGAAAGCCTTTGGGAATTGCAGCGCGCATGCGCGGTCCTCTTCCCGCCCAAGGGTGCCATCTTAGCCAGTCTTCTTTTTTCCGCGGAGCCCTACAGACGTACCCGTCGTGTCCCCGCGAAAAAGTTGATTTTTTCTTCAGAATTTCTCTTATTTTCCATTCGGTTCGACGCCGGTCTTTTTTCCCGCCGGACTCGCGACGCCGGTCTCGAGTCCTCTTCTTATTTTTCGGTTTTTCTGACTTAGTCAGTTTTTCGTTTCGGTTTTTCCCTGGCAGCCCGGTCCTTTGACCTCGCCGGGGCCCTTTTTCCCCCGATGGCTGCCAGTGGTTTCAAGCGGTGTGGTCAGTGTGACCGAAATATGTCACTAACTAACACACGACTTTTGCCTCCGCTGCCTGGGCCCGGATCATGAAGAAATGATCTGTGGGCCCTGCGGCAAAATGTCCTCCAAAGCGTTGAGAAGTCGGCGGCATCAGCGGGATAGAATCTTCGCTGACCCCAGCCGTACCCGGACCTCGTCGGAGGCCTCCGCGTCCAAAGGTTCCAGCTTGGACCATCGCCGGAGTTCCTCCGACAGGGGTTCTCCCTCCGGGGACCATCGTCGTAAGGTGAAACCCGTGAGGGCGGCGTCGGTGAACGCTCCTGGCTCCGCGAGGGCCAGGTCGCATAGCCCCGATAGCCGTCCCGGGTCCTTGGAGAAGGAGCATCTCACGAAGCGACCTCGCCTGGAGTCGGAGCTGCCTGCTCGGGTAAGTCCTGTGGTCCTCCTGGACTCGCCTCCGAGACAGCCGACGTCGGGCCCGACGCCGTCGGGGCCCGAGTCGGGGGCTGCTGGGTCACCTGAGCTCGGACTCAGGTTGACGGCCTTGGAGAGCAGATTGTCTGCCTTCATGGACCAGCAGCGGGCACTGCTCGCTGGCTTCGCTGGCGCCGCTGCCCCGACCGCCGGGACGTCGACGTCCAAGTCGACCCCGGAGACCGAGCCGATCCTCGAGTCGATGCGAACTCGAGTCGATCCTCGGTCGAGGTCACCCTCGGCCTCCCGTTCGGGACCGAGGTCGCCGACGCCGACTCCCTCGGCGTCGGGGCGGCAGGCGCCGCGCCCTGCCCGGGCCGACCCCACCGAGTCCTCGTCGGAGTCGGTCTGGGAGTCTGAAGAGGAAGAGTCGCCTGATTCTTTCCGGACTCGGTGTGTCCCCTCGGACTCACCGGAGTCCGAGCCTCGGAAGCAGTCCCCCCCGGAGGATGCCCGGTTCTCGGACTTCGTCAGGGATATGGCCAAGGCTTTGGCCTTCCCTGCGGATCCCGAGGAGGAGCCTCGAGCCGAAGAGCTCGACGCCCTCCAGTATGACTCTCCTGCAAGGGAACACTTTACTGTACCGGTTCCTCCCATGCTGGAACGACTACTCTTCCGCATGTGGGAGAGTCCGGCCACCTCGCCGGTCCTGAGCAAGCGGGTCGATTCTATCTATCGAGTCCGCAAGAGCCCTGGCTTCCAAAAAGCACAGCTGCCACACCATTCCATGGTAGTGGAATCGGCCATGCATCGTCTTAAGAGCCAGAAGATGCACTCCTCGGTGCCTCCTGGCAGGGAGGCCCGTAACATGGATGGCCTTGGCAAGAAGTGTTTCCAGGGCTCTATGCTTGCGTGTCGTGTCCAGACCTACCAGCTATACATGGGCATGTATCTCCGAGACCTGGCTAAAGAGCTAGCCGGATTCTCCGCTGGTTTGTCCGAGGAACCCTTGCGGAGGTTCCTGGCCTTGTCCACTGGTATTCGGGAATGCTCGAAATTCATATCCCGAGCAGCCTACGATGGCTTTGAAGCGTCGGCTCGAGTGGCCGCAGCCGGCATCGGTGCCCGCCGATAGGCTTGGCTTCAGTCATCTGACCTTGAGCCCTGGGTGCAGGACAAGTTGGTCGATGTCCCCTGCCGAGGCGAAAACCTCTTTGGCAAGCCCATGGCTGAAAAGGCTGCACAAATTGAGACGGAGACTCTCACCAGGACTAGGCTTTCTAGGAAGACCTCCGCCCCTTCCCAGAAAAAGAAGGGCTCGGGAAAGAAGTCCTTTTACCCGAGGAAGGCGGCTGCCTACAAACAATACCCCCATTATCAGGCCCCTGCAGCTCCCCAACAGGGCCAGCAGGCCAAGGGACGGGGTAACGGGTCCCGTAGGCAGCAAGCCCCCAAGCCTGCACCACCAGCCCCTGCTCAGCAGGGTGGGGGTTTTTGACTCACTAAGCATAGCCTCTCCCCCCCCGCTGGTTCCTCACAGCACCGGAGGCCGGCTGGTTCACTTCGCCCACAGGTGGTCCAGCATCACCTCAGATGCCTGGGTGCTTCAAGTCGTGCGAGAAGGCTATCTTCTCCACTTCCACCAGGTCCCTCCCTCCTTTTTTCCGGGAGAACCTCCACGACCCCCTCTGCACAGGGAATTACTCCTTCAGGAGTTAGCAGGTCTTCTACAGGAACAGGCGGTGGAACCGGTGCCCCACCACCTGGAGGGTCAAGGCTTTTACTCCAGGTATTTTCTGATACCAAAGAGAACAGGAGGCCTCAGACCCATCCTGGACCTACGCAACCTCAACAAGTTCCTCGTGCGAGAGAAGTTCAAGATGCTTACCCTTGGAATCCTTCTGCCCTACCTCCAGCAGGGAGATTGGCTATGCTCCTTGGATCTAAAGGATGCCTACATGCACATCCTCATCCACCCAAGCCACCGACAATACCTAAGGTTTGTGGTGGCAGAAAATCATTACCAGTACAGAGTACTGCCCTTTGGCCTGTCCTCCGCACCGCGAGTCTTCACAAAATGTCTCGCGGTGGTGGCGGCCCATCTCCGGCTTCACGGCCTCTGTCTTTCCGTACCTCGACGACTGGCTCATCAGAGCAGCGTCCGCTCTGGAGGTCACCAACGCCACGCGCCGCACGGTGACTCTTCTGCAGCACTTGGGCTTTGTTATAAACTTCGCAAAGTCCACTTTGCTCCCATCACAGGATCTCGAGTTCATCGGCGCAAGACTGCACACTCCTCAGGCACGAGCATACCTTCCGCTCGACAGGGCTCAACGGCTCATGGACCTAGCCGACCGTTTTCGCAGCCAGCCCCTGGTCTCCGCCAGGCGCTTCCTGAGACTACTCGGCCATATGGCTTCCACCGTCCATGTGACCCCCAATGCCCGCCTGAATATGCGGCCTGCTCAATGGTGTCTCCGCCAGCAGTGGCGACAAGCCACAGGCGACCTAGCAGACCTAGTGCGCGTCTCCGAGCCGCTGCTCTCGTCTCTCCGGTGGTGGCTTCAGCAGCCGAACCTGATATTGGGAATGCCTTTCCAGTCACCTCAGCCGGCCCGGGTGCTGACGACAGATGCATCCCTCCTGGGCTGGGGTGCGCATTGCCAAGGGGCACGTACTCAGGGCCTCTGGACCACATGGGAGTCTGCTCAGCAGATCAACTTCCTGGAGCTCAGGGCGATCCGCCTGGCTCTCAAGGCTTTCTCCCACCTGACTTCTCATCAGTCCGTCCTTGTCCAGACGGACAATCAAGTTGCCATGTTCTACGTGAACAAGCAAGGGGGCACGGGCTCCTTCCTCCTCTGCCGGGAGGCACAGAAGCTCTGCTCTTGGGCCGTCAGTCACGGCATTCTCCTCAAGGCAGTTTATCTCCCAGGCCAAGAGAATTACCTGGCGGACAAACTCAGCAGGATCCTTCAGCCGCACGAGTGGCGTCTGGATCCCTTGGTAGTTCAGAAGCTCTTTCTGAAGTGGGGCCTCCCCACGGTGGATCTCTTTGCCAGTCCTCACAACCGGCAACTTCCTCGCTTCTGCTCTCGTCAGCCCCACCCCCGTCGGGTTGCGGCGGACGCTTTTCTACTCTCATGGTCGGGAAACCTTCTGTATGCTTTCCCTCCCATCCCGCTAGTCTCTCGGACTCTTTTCAAGGTTCTCCGGGACAAAGCCTTCATGATCCTGGTGGCCCCTCGCTGGCCCAGACAGCCGTGGTTTCCGCTCCTGCTGCAATTAGCGGTGGAGGATCCATTCCCTCTGGGGTTTCAACCGGATCTCCTCACTCAGGATCAGGGTTCTCTGCTACACCCCAACCTCAGGTCTCTCAACCTAATGGCCTGGCTGCTGAGAGGGTAGTCCTTGCTCCCCTTCTCCTGCCGGCAGAGGTGGAGGAGGTCGTCTTGGCTTCGCGACGACCTTCTACCCGCAAATGCTACGCCCTTAAATGGCGTCGCTTTTCCGTTTGGTGTACCCAACAGTCTCAGGATCCCTTCTCCTGCCCGGTGTCGGTGATCTTGCAGTACTTGCTGCACCTCTCTAATCTGGGACTTAAGTCCAACTCCGTCAAAGTTCACCTCAGTGCTCTTTCGGCATATCATGTGCCGGTGGACGGCAGACCTCTCTCCAGCGACCCTCTCGTAGCGAGGTTTCTCCGAGGTCTCCTTCTACTTAAACCACCTCTGCGCCCGCCAGCGCCTGACTGGGACCTGAATGTGGTTTTGCAGCGGATCACCTGTCCGCCTTTTGAACCTATGGCTACCTGTTCTCTCCGTTTTCTGTCTTGGAAAACACTGTTCTTGATAGCCCTCACTTCCGCTAGACGCGTAAGTGAATTGCAGGCCCTCGTGTCTGATCCCCCTTACACTCGGTTCTACAAAAATAGGGTAGTCCTACGGACTCACCCTAAATTTCTTCCAAAAGTGGTCTCCCCTTTTCACATCAATCAGGAGGTGGTACTTCCGACCTTCTTTCCCAGGCCAGCCGAGCTGAAACGGTCCTCCATACCCTGGACTGTAGAAGGGCTTTGAACTTCTACCTTGACCGTACGCGGGAGCACCGTAAGGCTGCTCAGCTTTTTGTGTCTTTTGACCCCAATAAATTGGGGCTCCCGGTCTCCAAGCGTACACTGTCCATCTGGGTTGCGGACTGTATCACTTGGGCTTATGGGGCAGCCGGACTCTCCTTGGAAGGTCGAGTCACGGCTCATTGCGTTCGGGCAAAGGCCACGTCAGTGGCTTACCTCCGCTCTGTTCCGCTGGCAGACATCTGCCGGGCCGCTACTTGGTCTTCGAGCCAGACTTTTGCGGTCCATTACTGCCTCGAGAGGGAGTCCCGCAGGGACAGTGCTTTCGGACAGGCAGTCCTCCGTAATCTCTGAGGTCTGAGCAACTCCTACCCTCCATCCCGGATGTGGGCTACCGGTGGGTGGTAATTCAGCGAAGATTCTTTCCTTCTGTGCTGCTGAGCTAGAGGGAGCTCATTTTTGTGCTTAGGGTCTCCGGTAGCCTTGAGCTTGGGAGTCCCATAAGTGAGGACTGACTTCCTGCTTGGTCCTGGAGAAAGCGTAGTTACTCACCTGTAACAGGTGTTCTCCAGGAGCAGCAGGAATCAGTCCTCACAACCCTCCCTCCTCCCCTTGGAGTTGCAATCGTCTGCTTTAGTTTTTTGCAAATTTTTATGCTGTCTTTTTTAGCTATGTCATCTGACTGGCTAAGATGGCACCCTTGGGCGGGAAGAGGACCGCGCATGCGCGCTGCAATTCCCAAAGGCTTTCTTTGAAAGCTGGGGAAAATTGCTCCGCGAGGGCTCCGTCGGCGCCGACGTCACCCATAAGTGAGGACTGATTCCTGCTGCTCCTGGAGAACACCTGTTACAGGTGAGTAACTACGCTTATTCTCCTTTGCATACACATACCTAGTTAAACAGTATTTATTATCTTGTTTGCATGGATATAACACTGTCAGTGTTAGGAGCAGCTTAAGAGATGTACATTTTACCAGCAGAGGTGAGGCTGCACAGAGATGGGCAGCATCAGACACATATAACATTTCAGAATATGGTGGGCATGGGGACGCCCAGACCATTTACCCACGCTTGAAGCCTGGGTCAGTCTGTATAGTGCTGGCACGTGCCCACCACACATGGCTATCTCCCTGATTCCAGACCCATGGGCACATCCAGACCCACAGATGCTGAATTAGGTTCAAAGGAGGCATGTTTTTGATTTAGGCCAGGACGTACATGTTATAGAATTGGGCTCTTAGTCTATTTATTGTAACAATGGTCTTCAGACTGTACTGAAGCAGCGAAGTGCAAACAATGAATAAATCCAGGAGTCAATTGCAGGGTCCAAGCCAATTTATTGTGCACAAGGCTCAGACAGTCAAGCTTCAAAAAGGATTGAGCAAAGTTCTTACAGAAACATATTCATTTTATACATTTCTTTTCAGTTTGATACATGCAGACTTTCTGTTGGTCCCAACGCCCCCTGCATTCATCCAATCGGAGACCCTTTCTGGGCCTAGCACCCTGTTCCCTCCTCTAGGATTGTTCTAACAATGGCACAGTTTCTAGGTATTAATACAATTCTACTGCAAAGTCGTTTCTAGCTCTAGGAATGCAAGTACATTTCTATCATCAGAACACGAGAATAATAAAGGATTTATGAATTCATGAAAAACTTCTTGTTAAGCAGTTTAAAGCAGCTTTCTCAAACTTTTACAGATTTTTGGTTTTTCTCAGATGGGGGTTGGAATCAGGGCCTAACTTACAGGCCTTTCATATTTTCAGGCTATCATAGGCCAGAGCCTACCACATTCCCCCCTTTGATTATTCTCACCCGCAAGTTAAAGAGGGTGGGAATTAAATCACACATTATACTCGCATAACAGCATCATTATACTATCAAAATAAATCTCACATATCATACTACTAATGTCAAAAACTATACATTAAGTGGTCCCACGTCAAAATTTAAAAAGTTTAATGAAACGGAATTCCTCGACTCTACAATCCCCCACCTCTTGCCATCCACATCAGATCTAGATGACGCTGTCAACAACTGGTACGAAACCATCAATAATGCAGCCAAAAGCAACCACACAAATAAACAAAGGATACACCCCAAAACAAATAGTACACCATGGTTCAACAACACACTAAAACAAATGAAAAAAGAACTAAGAAAACACGAAATTAAATGGCGAAAATCTAAGTTGACTATTCACAAGGAAATATACAATAACCATCTCATAAAATATAAGAAGCAATAGATAGTACAAAGAAAAACTACTACGCAGCAACCTTATCAAAATCATTTAACAGACCTCGAGAGCTATTTTCTATTGTCAGAAACCTTACCAATAACGCTCAAACTTCTAGCAATGAAATCACTGACATCTCAGTACAAACACTAGCCAATCACTACCAAAACAAATCAAAAAAACCTCAAATGTCATTAGATACAATTAACACCTCTCAGCAGCCTATTGACGAATGGTCAGACTTTTACCCCATTTCAAGTACGTCATTAAAAACTATCATATCTGGTCTCAATACCACAACTTCATATTTAGACCCATGCCCAGTGTCATGGATAAAAAACACACTGCCAACTCTACTATCATTCATTCTCCCAATAGTCAACCTCTCATTAACCCAAGGTTACCTCCCACAATCACTCAAACACGCACAAATACGCCCAATACTAAAAAATAGCAAATTAGATAAAACATCCCCAGTATCATACAGGCCCATCTCTAGCATACCATTTTTGGCCAAAATAATAGAAAAAGTAGTGCAATTACAGACACAGGAATACATAGACACATCTTACCCACTTGACGAGCAACAATATGGATTTCGGCCCCGCCACGGAGTAGAAACACTACTTACTGTATTAATTGATACTCTCCTAAGAGGAATCGACAATCATAAACAAGCATTCATCCTCCTCTTCATTGACATATCAGCGGCCTTTGATAGTGTACATCACTCAATAATGCTCAGCAACTTAAAACAGATAGGAATAAACTCAACAGTACATAAATGGTTCACCTCCTATTTAAACAACAGAACACAAAATGTACGAATAGGTAATCAAACTTCAACTACATATAATCAAGAAATAGGTCTACCACAAGGATCTGCACTATCAGCCCTACTTTTTAACATTTACATAAAACCGGTCTGCAATATCTTTAAAAAATTTGGAGTACAATATCACCTCTATGCAGACGATATTATGATGTACATTCCATTTACTATCCCCAACCTACCGTTACAACTCCTCTCAGACTGTTATAACGAAATCACAATTTGGCTAAAAACTCAAAACCTCCACATAAACCATGCTAAAACCGAAGTCCTAATAGTAACAAAAAATCAATCATTTATCCCCCCAACCCATATAACACTACAAGATCAAGAAATTAAAATAAAAAATGAAATAAGATATCTAGGTGTTATAATAGATACACACCTTACAATGGAAACCCACATTAGAAACACCATAAAGAAAATCTATTTTAAACTTAAAATTCTCAAACAACTACGCCCGCTAGTATTTGTACAAGATTTCATTAATATAACACAAGCTATCATAACCCCTCATTTTGATTTTGCCAACCTAATACTTATGGGCATTTCAAAACAGAACATTAAAAGAATTCAACTAGCCCAAAATGCAACGGCAAGGATTATATTAAAAATAAACTCACTCCAACACATAACACCAATACTAGCATCCCTTCATTGGTTACCAATACAGAGTAGGATAACATACAAAACAATAATTACCTCATTCAAAGCATTAAACGACATGGCCCCGACTACACTATGTAATTTAATATGCAAAGAAACACCTAAGCCTACCCACAGAAAAGAACAATTAAATAAACTAAAGATTCCGAAGGACTTCATAAAAGCACATAAATTAACCAATAATAGAGCTTTCTCTCACATAGCCCCTACTATCTGGAATTCCCTACCAGAGGATCTACGATCTCTAACAGAGATCATGGAATTCCGCAAAAAATTAAAAACGTATCTATTCACCAAACACTACAACACCATGGAAAACCTTGCACTCAACTTAGATAAAGGCTAAACAAGTAACTGACAACATAAAGCACAAACCTTCCACATAAATAGACCACACACATAGCACAAACGAAAAGACTATCCAATCTCTTATGCCCTAATACCTCCCTCATGTATATAGTTGTATCTGTTATGTACTATATTATGTACGTAGACACCACATTCTGTTAGTTAATTGTTTTAACACAGTTCCAGTTTAAAATCACTGTTTAATTTTCCTAGATTTAAGTTTGTTTAATTTATGATACTTTAAGACGTTCTATGTATATTTAAGATGTTCTATGTAAAACAAACTTCGATTTGTTAATTGTTGTTATTTGTACACCGCAACTGATCTCTGGAAGATGCGGTATAAAAATGAGTGTTAAATAAATTGGGGTATAGGGTAATATTGCCACATAGCTAAAACTTTCGTAGCTGCCTTCCGTTCTACAGTGCTATCGATAACTGAGGTTATCATACGTAAGCAAAGGGGTAATAGGCATGGGAGCAACAAGCATACAGTTACCATGAATAATACAATAAACACAAGGGTCTTCAGACCACCTAACCATGAAAATGCTGAACCAAACCACCCATCAAGCTTTAGCCCATGCCAGGTTTGGATAGACACATATGTTTGTCTCCGCATTTGAGTAGCTATATCTTCAACAACTTGTCCATTATTGTCAATCTGCAAACAACAGTTAGTTAAATTCAATTTCCCACATACTCCACCTTCAGCTGCTAACAAATAATCTAGAGCTAAACGATTCTGATAAATAGCTGTGCGCATTTGTGTACTCTGCTTAGCTAAAAGAGTTAGTGCTTTACTAGTTTCATTAGTTATTATTTCAACAACAGCTTGTAAGCGTATAATACGATTTATCATATATACAGGAGTGCGGTATCCCCATGTCCCATCTTGTGTCCAAGTGGTGGGTACGTAGTATGAAATGATTCTCTCAGGTGGCCACTCCTCATCATCCCATTTGTCCCATTGGCCTATTTTCAAGACCTCTCGTTTCTGTTGACTCTTGTACACAGGGAAACCCAGTTGTTCTCCATGGGAAATGGGCAGAAGAAAGAAGGAAGGTCGTATAGTTCCCAATACACATGCTCCTCCCCAATGGTGAGGAAGCTTAGCATATGCTCGAGTTCCACAAATCCAATATAGTCTGGGTGGAGCTTGCCAGGTACTATGAAACACCAGATTAGTCCAGATTTTGGCAAGAGTAGGAAAGAGGACTAAAGGGTTGGAGGGTTCTGGAGTGTTTACCCCCGACCACCAGGACGTCGTCTTAGTGGTACTGTTGTAAAACGTCTGATTGAGACAGACCAGCTGTCCAACTAGCATAGTAAACTGTGGTCCTGTACGAGCAAAACACAAGTTACCAACAATAGGGTGAGCCAGTACCCACTCACTAGTAGTGTTATGTAAAGCAGTCTGATTATAAGGAATGAAATAGTTCACTTCTTGTGCCTCCCAGGGCCATTGGTCTCCCATCTTAGTTCCGCCACAAAAGAAACAATCAGAGATGTGGAGACTAGATGCTACTGCCCCAGCGAGTTCAATGAACAAGTTTTGGGAGGTGTGAGGGATTGCAAATTCCGCCTGCATGGCCTCATAAAAGAAGTGATGTATTCGATAAGGTGCGGATACATGGGTCTTAGTATTTAGCTGTATATATATATATAAAAGTTCCAGGATCTATACCTCCTCCTGCTATACCTAACCCAAATCTGAACCCCTGCTTCCACTGGCTAGGGTTAAGTATGAGGAGCTGTAGAGGGTTACAGGCACCTTTCTTGCACTTCTGAGGCTCAGTTAATGATAATCTTTCCAAGCTAGCTTTGCGATTATCTCCATCTCGTCCAGTAGGCCCACCAGACCAAGTGGCATAATACACGCATTCCCACTTTGGACAGAAGTAGGCATCTTTAGATGACTTGCTGTAGACAGTTGGGGAATGCTTTCCAGTACACCGTCCCCATCCGTATGCTCCTTCAGGACACATATATTTATCATCATAGTAGTAGGCTTGTTCCCAAGACCCACACTTGTAGTAAGCATTTTTGTTTATTACATCGCAGGCATCAAAATTCAGGATAACGGGTCTTGTGGGATCAGAGAGTTGACGTGTGGCATTTATGAGGACCCCCTTCTCATCATTCCAGCGCAACTCCAGTACATAATAAGAGGGGTTCTGACGAGGGTTGAAGCAAGTCTTTCTCCAGGACCAAGCAGGAAGTCAGTCCTCACATATGGGTGACGTCGGTGCCGACGGAGCCCTCGTGCGGAGCATTTCCCCAGCTTTCAAAGAAAGCCTTTGGGAATTGCAGCACGCATGCGCGGTCCCCTTCCCGCCCAAGGGTGCCATCTTGCTCAGTCTTCTTTTTTCCGCGGAGCCCGACAGACGTGGTTCATTTTTCGCTGAGGAAAAAGTTGATTTCCCTATTTTTTGTTGTTCTTCGGTTCGACGCCAGAACCTTTTCCCGCCTGGTCCCGGATACGCCGGTATCGAGCCCACTCTCTCCTTTTTCGGTTTTTGTCCTTCGTGACTAGCGTTCATGCCATTTTTTCTTTTTTCACTGGCAGCCCTGTCTTTTGACCTTGCCGGGGCCCTTTTTCCCCCCGATGTCTGCCAGTGAGTTTAAAAAGTGTGATCGGTGTAAGAAACTTATGTCTCTTACCGACACACACGACTGCTGCCTCCGCTGCCTCGGACCCGATCATGACCCGATGATTTGTGGTCCGTGTGGCAAAATGTCCTCGAAGGCGTTGAGGAGTCGGCAGCACCAAAGGGATAGGATTTTCTCTGAATCCGCGTCCGGATGGGCCCGGACCTCGTCAGAGGCCTCGACGTCTCGGGACTCCGGCCCCGAGCAGCGTTGAGGTTCCTCTGAGCGGGGGTCTCCTTCACGGGAACAGCGCAGGAAGAAGAAACCCGCAAGGGCGGCGTCGGTGGATGCTCCTGGTTCCTCGAGAGCCAGGTCGCATAGCCCCGATAGCCGTCCCGGGTCTTCAGAGTCGGAGAGGCCTGCCAAGCAACCTCGTCTCGAGATGGAGTCTCCTGGACACGTGAGTGCTGTAGTCCTCGTGGACTCTCCTCCGAGGGAGCCGACATCTGGGCCCAAGTTGGGGGCTGCTGGGTCCCCTGAGCTCGGACTCAGGTTGACGGCCTTGGAGAGCAGCCTCGCTGCCTTCATGGACCAGCAGCGGGCATTGATCGCCGGTCTCACCGGTGCATCTGCCCCGACTACTGGGACATCGACGTCCAACTCGACCCCAGAGGCCAAGCCGATCCTCGAGTCCATGTGGGCTCGAGTCGATCCTTGGCCACGGTCTCCCTCGGCCTCCCGTTCGAGACCGAGGTCGTCGACGCCGGTTCCCTCAGCGTCGGGGCGGAGGGCATTGGTGCCCGCCCGACTGGAGCCGCTCGACACCTCCTCCGAGGAGTCGGGCTGGGAGACGGAGGACGAAGAGTCACCCGACACCTATCGGACTCGGTGTGTCCCATCGGACTCGCCAGAGTCCGAACCTCGGAGACGATCCCCACCGGAGGATACCCGGTTCTCGGACTTCGTGCGGGATATGGCCAAGGCCTTGGCCTTCCCCGCGGATCCTGAGGAGGAGCCTCGAGCCGAGGAGCTCGAGGCCCTCCAGTATGACTCTCCCCCGAAGGAGGCCTTTACTGTACCGGTTCCTCCGATGCTGGAGCGGCTGCTCTTCCGCATGTGGTAGACCCCGGCCTCAACACCGGTGTTAAGCAAGCGGGTCGATTCCATCTATTGAGTCCGCAAGAGCCCCGGGTTCCAAAAGGCACAATTACCGCACCACTCCATGGTTGTGGAATCGGCCATGCATCGACTGAAAAGTCAGAAAATGCACTCCTTGGTGCCTCCCGGCCGGGAGGCCCGGAACCTGGATGCCCTCGGTAAGAAGTTCTTCCAGGGCTCTATGCTTGCTTGCCGTGTCCAGACATACCAGCTCTACATGGGCATGTATCTCTGAGACCTGGCAAAGGAGATTGCCGGGTTCTCTGCTGGTCTCTTCGAGGAACCTTTGCAGAGGTTCCATGCCTTGTCCACCGGTATTCAAGAGTGTTCTAAGTTTATCTCTAGAGCAGCCTACGATGGCTTCGAGGCTTCGGCCTGAGTAGCCGGGGCCGGCATCGGTGCCCGCCGACAGGCTTGGCTACAGTCATCCGACCTCGAGCCATGGGTACAGGACAAGTTGGTCGATGTCCCCTGCCGAGGTGAAAACCTCTTTGGCAAGCCCATGGCTGAAAAGGCTGCAGAACTCGAGACCGAGACTCTGACCAGGACTAGGCTGTCCAGAAAAACCTCTGCCCCTTCTCAGAAGAAGAAGGGCTCGGGAAAAAAGACCTTTTACCCGAGGAAGTCATCTGCCTATAAACAATACCCTCATTATCAGGCCTCTGCAGCTCCCCAACAGGGTCAGCAGGCCAAGGGGCAGGGTCATGGGCCCCGTAGGCAGAAGGCCCCCAAGTCACCAACACCGGCACCTGCTCAGCAGGGTGGGGTTTTTTGACTCAGAAAGCATAGCCTCTTCTCCTCAGCTGGTTTCTCTCAGCACAGGAGGCCGGCTGGCCCACTTAGCCCACAGGTGGTCAGCCGTCACATCGGATACCTGGGTGCTTCATATAGTCCAAAAGGGCTATCTTCTCCATTTTCACCAGGTACCTCCCTCCTAATTTCCAGGGGAGCCTCCCAGATTCCCTCTGCACAGGGACCTACTCCTTCAGGAGTTGGCAAGTCTACTAAAGGAACAGGCTGTGGAACCGGTGCCCCACCACCTGAGAGGTCACGGCTTTTATTCCAGGTACTTTCTGGTACCAAAAAGGACAGGAGGCCTCAGACCCATCCTAGACTTGCGCAACCTTAACAAGTTCCTGGAGAGGGAAAAAGTTCAAGATGCTTACCCTTGGAATCCTGCTGCCCTACCTCCAGCAGGGAGATTGGCTATGCTCCTTAGATCTAAAGGATGCTTATACTCACATCCTTATTCATCCAGACCACAGACAATATCTCAGATTTGTTGTGGGAGGAAACCACTATCAGTACAGAGTACTACCCTTTGGCCTGACCTCCGCTCCCAGGGTGTTCACCAAGTGCCTGGCAGTGGTGGCGGCCTACCTAAGGCTTCAAGGTCTTTTTGTGTTTCCGTACCTGGACGACTGGCTCATAAGGGGCCAGTCTTCCCAGGAGGCCAATCAAGCCACCCTTCGCACTGTGGCTCTGCTTCAGCACTTGGGGTTTGTCATAAATTTTGCAAAGTCCACGATCTCCTGTCTCAGGATCAGGGGACTCTCTTGCACCCCAACCTCCAGTACCTTCATCTGATGGCCTGGCTGCTGAAAGGGTAGTCCTGGCTCCCCTACTACTGCTTCGTGAGGTGGAAGATGTAGTCTTAGCCTCCAGACGGCAATTCACCAGGAAATCCTACGCTCTTAAGTGGCGTAGATTCTCCGCATGGTGTGCTCAGCACAGCGAGAATCCCTTCTCGTGCTTGGTAGCGGTAGTATTGCAATATTTGCTTTACCTCTCCAATCTAGGCCTTAAGTCCAACTCTGTCAGGGTTCACCTCAGTACTCTCTCAGCGCACCACTCGCCGGTGGACGGGAGGCCTCTTTCCAACCACCCTTTGGTGGCTCGTTTTCTCAGGGGCATCCTCCTGCTTAAGCCTCCTTTGCGTCCACCAGCCCCTGCGTGGGATCTGAATGTGGTCTTACAGCGGATTACTTGTCCGCCTTTTGAACCTATGGCTACCTGCCCTCTCCGTTTTCTCTCCTGGAAAACCTTGTTTCTGGTAGCTCTTACCTCTGCTAGGCGAGTGAGTGAACTTCAGGCACTAGTGTCTGATCCTCTTTACACTAGGTTCTACAGGAATAGGGTAGTCTTACGGACTCACCCGAAGTTTTTCCCTAAGGTTATCTCCCCTTTTCACCTCAATCAGGAGGTGGTTCTTCCGACCTTCTTTCCCAGGCCGCATGCCAAGCGGGCTGAGATGGTCCTGCATACCCTGGACTGTAGGAGGGTGTTGTCCTTCTACCTTGACCGTACGCGGGAGCATCGAAGGGCTGTTCAGCTCTTCGTTTCTTTTGACCCTAATAAGTTGGGGTTACTTGTCTCCAAGCGTACTTTGTCCATATGGGTCGCTGACTGTATCGCCTGGGCTTATGGGGCAGCCAGCCTCTCGTTGGAGGGTCGAGTCACGGCTCATCGTGTCAGGGCAAAGGCTGCATCAGTGGCTCATCTCCGCTCTGTTCCGTTGGCAGACATCTGCCAGGCCGCTACTTGGTCTTCAAGCCAGACTTTTGCGGCCCATTACTGCCTTGAGAGGGAGTCCCACAGGGACAGTGCTTTCGGACAGGCAGTACTCCATAATCTCTTTGGGGTTTAGGCAACTCCTACCCTCCGGCCCTGGTGTTGGGCTACCGGTCGGGGGCGTTCTCAGAGAAGATTCCTTCCTTCCTTACATGCTGCCGAGCTAGAGGGAGCTTATTTTTTCGGCTTGAGGTCTCCGGTAGCCTTAAGCTGGGGAGTCCCATATGTGAGGACTGACTTCCTGCTTGGTCCTGGCGAAAGAGTAGTTACTCACCTGTAACAGGTGTTCTCCAGGAACAGCAGGAATCAGTCCTCACAACCCTCCCTCCCTCCTCTTGGAGTTGCAGTCATATGCTTTATTTTGCTAATTTTTTGCTGTCTTTTAGCTATGTCATCAGACTGAGCAAGATGGCACCCTTGGGCAGGAAGGGGACTGCGCATGCGCGCTGCAATTCCCAAAGGCTTTCTTTGAAAGCTGGGGAAATGCTCCGCACGAGGGCTCCGTCGACGTCACCCATATGTGAGGACTGATTCCTGCTGCTCCTGGAGAACACCTGTTACTACTCTTACTCCTCCCTTTCGTACAGATATTTAATTCTGTACCATTATACACACATCGGCTAACTATACCAGTGCAAGTATAGTAGGAATGATAAAGTAAAGCTTGAGTGACCTTTATCCCAGTTTGGATGGTAGTTATACAAGCTGCACAAGGGGGTAGGGCAAAAGTCTTTTTCAGGGATCCCAGGACTATCGCCCCCATAAAACAGTAGTAGAGGAACATCATGACTACAGTCTTTAGAGATTAACTGAAATATTGAGAACGATGAACTTGTAGAGTCTTTTTCTTCTTCTTCTTCTTTTCTGCTTCCGCTGTATGTAGACCTATCGACTGCCACACTTGTGTGACAGGGGTAGGATTGTGGATCCTAAAGACTCTTACAATGCCGGTTGTCGCCGCAATGGAGTTTCAGGGTCATCTACTGAAGTCCATTGACCAAGTTCAGGAGCGGCTGCCGGCTTGGGTTCAAGCTCTGCAACCTTTACTGCAGTTGGGGTTGATAGAATGAAACATAAGGTCCCTTCCAATGCGGTGCCAACGGTGTCTTTCTCCACTCTTTGATCCACACTGACACGCCAGGCTTGAAGGGATGCAGAGGTTCCATCAGATTGATGGGCAATCGATCTTGTACCCAGGTGTGAAGACTCTGCAAAACAGAACTTAAAGCCAATAGATCTTGTCTAGTAATTTCAGATCCAATCTGTTTCATATCTCCTTTTATTCCCTATACAATGGGTGGGGGTCGCCCATACAAAATCTCAAAAGGGGAAACTCCTAAAGACTTGGTTGGAGCAGAACGTATCCTAAGAAGGGCTATAGGGAGAACCTAGAGCCACTTCAAGTGTGCTTCTTGACAAAATTTGGACAACTGAGATTTCAGGGTCCTATTCATACGTTCTACTTTCCCTAAACTCTGGGGTCTATAGGCAGTGTGCAACTTCCATTGTATCTGTAGAGCTCGGGCTAACTGTTGGGTCACTTGGGACACAAATGAGGGTCCATTATCTGATCCCATAGTCAGTGGTATTCCAAATCAGGGAATAATTTCATGGAGCAGAATTCTAGTGACTTCTCGGGCTTTTTCAGTTCGGGTGGGAAAAGCTTCTACCCACCCAGAAAAGGTGCAAACTAAGACCAACAGATAGTGATATCCATTTGCTCGTGGCATTTCAGTAAAATCCACCTGAATATCACTCATGGGGTAACTCCTACTGACTGAACTCTTGGGGGTGGATTGGGACCCTGCTTAGCATTATTCCTAGCACATGTCAAACATTGATGAGCCACTGAGGCGGACAGGGATCCTAATAGTGAAATACAGAAATGGGGTTTTAGGGCTCTTTCCATGGCAGTTTTCCCATAATGTGTGGCTTGATGAAAAGCATGAACAAAGGCCGGTCCTAATGCTTCAGGTATTACTGTGGGATCTAGAGGTGCGCTACCCTCTGGAGGTGGCAGCACTATCCAACCTTTTTCTGTTAGGACACCCCCCTTCTTCTCACAGAAGTAATCTAACTCTCTTGTAGTGTATCGGGGGGCCCATGAGCTAAGGGGCACAGGGAATAAGGCTGCCTGCACCGAAGTATCTTGGGTCAAAACTCGTCCAGTTGTGGCTGCTTTTCGGGCGGTGACATCAGCAAACCTATTCCCTCGGGCAACTTCTCCTATTCCTGCTTGATGACCTCGACAGTGCATGACTGCGACTTGCTTAGGGGCCCATACGGCGTCTAATAATATCAATATCTTGGGCCCATACCTAATGGACTTGCCTCCTGAGGTAATCAACCCTCGTTCTTTATACAGGGCTCCATGTGCATGCAAAGTTGTGAAGGCATACTTGGAATCTGTGTACACATTTAGATGGAGCCCTTCTCCTAATGTCAGTGCTCTAGTGAGAGCTATCAGTTCATCCTTCTGTGCTGAAGTTCCTGGGGCCAGAGCTGAGGACTCAGCTACCAGATCAAGGGTCACCACTGCATACCTGGCACAACGATGCCCATTGATGACGAGACTGCTTCCATCCACAAAGAAAGTCTGTTCAGGGTCCTCCAAAGGGACATCAGTCAAATCCGGGCGACTTGAAAATACAATGTCCATAATTTCTAAACAGTCATGATCGGGGGGGCCAGGACCAACTGGGAACAACGTAGCAGGATTCAGAGCTTGACTGACCTTCAATTGTATCTGACCAACTGGGAACAACGTAGCAGGATTCAGAGCTTGACTGACCTTCAATTGTATCTGGGGGTTTTCACACAACATACTCTGATACTTCAACATTCGTGAATTTGTGAGCCAGAAACTCCCTTTGTGTTCCATGAGGGTCAGAACAGAATGTGGTACAGTAACTTGGTTATGGTTTATGGTTATGGTTTAGGCATTTGATATACCGCCCTTTACTTAAGCATCAGAATGGTTTACATGTATACTAACAGGTACTTTTTTATTCCCTTGTCCCCGCAGGGCTCACAATCTAAGTGTACCTGAGGCAATGGAGGGTTAAGTGGCTTGCCCAAGGCCACAAGGAGCAGCCATGGGACTAGAGACCCCAGTCCCTCCGGCCTGAGGTAACCTGTCCCAACCACTGAGCCACTCCTCCCTCTGTCCCAGAGTGAGCTTGTCTGCTTCGCTCACTAGAAGGGCTGTAGCTGCAACAGCTCTCAAACAAGGGGGCCAACCTTTTGCAACCACATCCAACTGCTTTGACAAATAGGCTACTGGCCATTGCCAAGATCCAAGAGATTGAGTCAGCACCCCTAGAGCATTTCCTTGTGACTCATGGACATAGAGACAGAAAGGTTTCTGGACATCTCCGCTCTGATGTCATCTGGTGATGACATCAGGGCGGTTTTTAAAGATCGAAAGGCTGCATCCTGTTCAGGTCCCCACTCCAATGGAGACTTTTCCATTCCTTTAGTAGCTTGATACAATG
This sequence comes from Ichthyophis bannanicus, assembly GCA_033557465.1. Classification (NCBI taxonomy): domain Eukaryota; kingdom Metazoa; phylum Chordata; class Amphibia; order Gymnophiona; family Ichthyophiidae; genus Ichthyophis; species Ichthyophis bannanicus. Next base: position 489,647,985 of record CM066033.1, read on the forward strand.
GTTTTGCTAGCAGAGCGAAATTGGGGATCCATATACGACAGTACCCTGTGGCCCCCAGGAAGGCTCTTACTTGCCTCCTGGTGGTTGGAGTGGGAATACTGCATACAGCTTCTTTGCGTTCCGGTCCCAAGCGTCGAATTCCGCTAGACAACTGGAATCCTAGATATTTGACTTCAGTTTGACATAATTGCGCCTTGGCTCTTGAGACTTTGTATCCAGCCTCGTTTAGAAGGTGCAAGAGTTCACTGGTGGCTTGTAGACATTCACTTTCTGAATTTGTGGCTATGAGCAGGTCGTCCACATACTGAAGAAGAACCCTTTGTCCTGAGTTCACAGAGTAGCTTGAGAGATCTTGATTTAAAGCAGCACTGAAGAGAGTAGGTGAATTCTTAAATCCTTGGGCTAATCGAGTCCAAGTAAGTTGACTCCGCCTCCCTGTTGTGGGGTCTTGCCATTCAAAAGCGAACAAAACTTGACTGGTTTCGTCATTCGGATCCCATCTAGGATCTTCATTTGGGAAAGCTGCGGCGGCTGCTTGTGGGAGATTCATTTCCCCCCCCCCCTTTCTACGGGATTCTCTTCTAACCAGCGGATGGCTGTTTGCACAATTCGCGCTCGCTCCTCGGTAGTAAAGAGAGTGGACAGGAGCTGGCGACAATCAGTCCAGGTGGGCTGATGAGTTTGCATTATACTAGACATTAACTCCGTCAATTCTTGGGGTTTTTCAGTATAGGATGCATAATGCGTTTTCCAGTTCAATAAATCAGTAGTGGAAAAAAGTACGTAAATTAGACTGGTTGGTCCTGGCGCCATCTGGCCCTGTTCATTTAGGATACGTAAACCAGGTACTTGATGCAATGGCATTAGGCGCCCTGCTTTCTCCTTCTTTGGGGTTACACTTCTTAAATCATACGGTTCCTGGGTATAGGCTTCCTTGGCAGTTAACCCTGAACTGGCAGGGGAGCCTCCGCTCCCAGTATCATCGGAGGACCCTGGACCCCCTGATGTACTTGGGCAAGACTCGGGGCTATCACTCGGGGAAGTGGGCCTCTTTTGCTGCTGCAGCGGTAATTGCTGGGTTGTCTTATCAGGTTCTGCTTCAGGTGGTGGAGCTGGTGGAACTAACCTATATGGATACTGGGGTAAACGGGCCAGGATTTCTGGGGACTCTGAGGCAGAATACACAGGTGGCTTCCCCTCCTCAAACGTCCGGGTCCCCCTGGTAGTTGCTACTAGTATTCTACACTGTTCCTCATAGCAACGCTTCATCCAAAAGGGCTGCCTTTCACAAATACCCAGCCAGGAGTCTATGTAGGGGAACATTTTTTGTACAATCTGATGAACACGGGAGACTATATTAATATCAAAGGTGCCCTCACGGGGCCATGAAGTAGCTAGCACCGGCCACTCCCTCTCACAGAGCATTTTTAATCGAGACAGAGACATTCTTAATCCGTAGTCTCCGGAAAATCCCTTACGGAAATTCTTGATCATACATTCCAATGGAGTTTGCGTAGACTCCGCCCCTCCCATAATTGTAATGATGTACACGACAACAGACAGTAAGGGTAGGCAGTATGGCTGCAGGAAAGGGGTCTGTACAGCCCACAGAACAATGGGGGGGACAAACACCACACGCTTCCTCCTTTTCGCGACCTGGGCGCGGTCGCCCAGCCAGGAACAGCGCTACTCAGGAGTCCGCTCTCACTTGGTCTATATTTCAAGACCTCTCAGTCACACGAGCAGTCATGCCAGCAACAAGAAATTATTTTTCAAATGCCCAAGGTTTTACTGACTAACTCAACCAAAGGGTCGGTGGCTTCGGCTCCGCTAACCCTTATGCGAAGCGTACTAGGACCGCCCTTATGAGAGGTGATCAGGCTCTCTCCTCTCTTATGAGAGGTGATCAGGGAGTTGGACCGAGGGAGAGCTCTAGATGTGGTGTATTTAGATTTCAGTAAAGCCTTTGACACTGTTCCTCACAGGCGACTTATAAACAAACTGAGCACCCTAGGGATGGACCCTAAAGTTACTGCTTGGGTTAGAAATTGGTTGGGTGGGAGGCGACAAAGAGTACAAGTAAATGGAGCTCACTCTGAGGAGAAGGATGTTACCAGTGGTGTGCCCCAGGGATCTGTCCTTGGTCCGATTCTTTTTAACATCTTTGTTAGTGATATAGCGGAAGGGCTGTCGGGTAAGGTTTGCCTCTTTGCGGATGATACCAAAATCTGCAATAGAGTAGACACCCAGGAAGGTGTAGATAACATGAGGAGGGATCTAGCTAAGCTTGAAGAATGGTCTAGAATTTGGCAACTGGGATTTAATGTTAAAAAATGTAAGGTCATGCATTTGGGCTGCAGCAATCCAAGGGAGCAATACAGTATAGGAGGTGAAGTACTTTTGTCCACTAAAGAAGAGCGGGACCTAGGCGTAGTTGTGTCCGATGATCTTAAAGTAGCTAAACAGGTAGAAAAAGCGACGGCAAAAGCTAGAAGGATGCTTGGGTGCATACGGAGAGGAATGGCTAGCAGAAAAAAGGAGGTGATAATGCCTCTGTATAAGTCCTTGGTGCGACCTCATTTGGAGTATGGTGTGCAATTCTGGAGACCACACCTTCAAAAGGATGTGAACAGGATGGAGTCGGTGCAGAGGGTTGCTACTAAGATGATTAGTGGTCTTCATTATAAAGCATATGAGGACAGACTTAAGGATCTTAATATGTACACCTTAGAGGAAAGGCGGGATAGAGGTGATATGATTGAGATGTTTAAATACCTCCGTGGCATAAATGTTCAGGGAGAGAGCCTCTTTCAATTGAAAGCAAGTTCTGCGACGAGGGGACATGGGATGAGGGTGAAGGGAGATAGATTCAGGAGTGATATGCGGAAATATTTCTTTACGGAAAGAGTAGTGGATCCGTGGAATAGTCTCTCAGTGGAGGTGGTAGAGATGAGGACAGTAACTGAATTCAAAAAAGCATGGGACCAACACAGAGGATCTCTAAAGGTAAAAAGTGGACTGTTGTAGTTGTTGTTATGGAAGGACAGACTAGATGGGCCTTGTGGTCTTTTTCTGTCATCATGTTTCTATGTTTCTCTCGTCTTTGCGTACTTATGCAAGACTTTCCCAGTTAGTCTATACCAAATTAGTCTCGCACACTCATGCAAGACTTTTCTCCAGGCTTCACTGACTATCAAACAAGAAAATGTCTACTCACCGGATCCGGTTCCCGATACCAAACCAGTTCATGGGTTGGATCCTGGACTCCCCTCAGGTTTGGAGGTGTTGGCCAGCTGGACCCAGTGGTCCGCCAAGGCAAGGCGGAACCCTCCTCGATACAAGAGGACCGGTGGCGCCTGAGGTTCCCCCTGCGGTTGGACAGACACGGTTCCAACCGGGCCAAACCTAGAGGCAAAATACGTGGAATATTCACTTGAATACCATTCACTACTCGCACGTTCCCGGCCAACGCACCAAGAATATGAAGCAGCGAAGTGCAAACAATGAATAAATCCAGGAGTCAATTGCAAGGTCCATGCCAATTTATTGTGCACAAGGCTCAGACAGTCAAGCTTCAAAAAGGACTGAGCAAAGTTCCTACAGAAACATATTCATTTTATACATTTCTTTTCAGTTTGATACATGCAGACTTTCTATTGGTCCCAACGCCCCCTGCATTCATCCAATCGGAGACCCTTTCTGGGCCTAGCACCCTATTCCCTCCTCTAGGATTGTTAACAATGGCACAGTTTCTAGGTATTGATACAATTCTACTGCGAGGTCGTTTCTAGCTCTAGGAATGCAAGTATTGAAACATTTCTATCATCAGAACACAAGAGAATAATAAAGGATTTATGAATTCATTACAGATTTTTTTTTTTCTCATATGGCGGTTGGAATCAGGGCCTAACTTACAGACCTTTCATATTTGCAGGCTATCATAGGCCATAGCCTACCACAGTACCACATGCCAGGACTCCTCCTAGAGCCCTGCAATCATGGATCCTAAGTATGGATTCTAGTTGTTGCCTTTTGACTATGACTTTCTGCTCCTGCAGTCTATGAGATCTGCCTCTGCAGTATCATCCCCCTCCTCACCAACCTGCAGCACAGAAGACCTTTCTTAGAAATTGAACCAGATTATCTGCATAGCAAGTAGCACTGCTCCTGGTCTGATCCTAAACAGGCATGGTGCCACTGGTATGTGGAGGAGTAGCCTAATGCTTAGGGCACTGGCTTGGGAACCTCAGAGACCAGGTTTGGATTCCCACTAGCACTCCTTGTGGCCCTGGGCAAGTCACTTAACCCTCCATTGCCTCAGAAAAATCCAAGTTATCAATGTCCCTGTTTAATGTACAATACCAAGTTTAAGTTTCAATGTAAATCGCTTTGATTGAAATGATAAAGCGGTATATAAAACCTGTTAAATAAATATTAGCCTGGCAGCGCATGTGATGGCAGATAACGTAAGGTTAAATTAGATGAGCTAATGGGTTGTCCAACTCAAAACGTCTGATATATATAGTGGGAGGGGCCACCAAGGTGGTGGTCACTTTGGATTTCAGAAACTTTCCTGTGTCATATATGCTCATCTTCAGAAGAGATGACCTAGACATGCAACCATAAACCATGTGACCCTATTACAGAATGTGATGGTAGACGTCGCCCCCTTACACGTCCCGGCATGGCATTTTGCAAATGAGGACATGCAACAGCATGGGAGCCTAGAGAATGTTTTTTGTTCTTACTGGCAGGTACCTTCAAAGGAGTGAAAAATATTGGAGGAGCAAACAGGCATTTCCTTCTTCATCTTACTGTAGTTGAGTGCAGAAACAAGCACCTTCTATAATCCTATTCATGTCTTGGAGCAGGTATAGAGACCAACAAGAAGCAGGAGTATCAGGCACAGGGCACAGCAGCTTTATCTCAAACCAACTCCAATGTGTTTCAGCTGTGAAGGCTTCTTCAGGGGGGAATTAAGCCTCAAAAAACCAAACACAACCATAATTAATACAAATAGAATTAAAAATATATGAACTCAATATATAACATAAAAGAGAAAATCAAGGCTATGAGTCATTTTAAAATCAAAAACATCTTAATTCAATATGTTTTTAAATATATTAATTGAATAAAATGAATTAAACCAAGGACATATGAACTTAATGATATCAACTAACAAAATTGAAATTAAACCATAAATGCACTAAAAATAAGAGAGGTATAAGGAGAACACACCAATATTAAAAGTAGCAGAACTTACTCATGTTACTGCTTAACTGTTTCCTATTTTTGATGTTCATAAGAACATAACTTTAATGAATAAATAAAAAAAATGACATCATTAAACAGAAAATTAACCAAAGTAATCATGTTGCGATAAAGCACAGTTACTTACCTGTAACAGGTGATCTCTGGGAACAGCAGGAATTAGTCTTCACATATGGGTACGTCGGTACCGACGGAGCCTGCACAGGAATGCTGCCCAGCTTCCAATCAGAAAGCTTTTGGCAGCATCCCTCGCGCCTGCGCGCTGACTTCCCGCCTTCTCCAGAGCCTCTCTTCAGTTGAGTTTCAAAGCTGAGACAAAGGCGAGGAGAGAGAAAGGAAGAAGATAAAGAGATGCAACTCCCAGGGGAGGTGGGAGGGTTGTGAAGACTAATTCCTGCTGTTCCCAGAGATCACCTGTTACAGGTAAGTAACTGTGCTATCTCCAGGAACAAGCAGGAATGAGTCTTCACATATGGGGACTCCCTAGCTAGGGATGCCAGGGGGAGATCTCATAAAAATGCAGAGGCCTCGGCCAGGGATGCATTTTGTCTCCAGGAATTCTCGGCATCCTTCGTGGGATGGAGGGCAGGAGTTGACAATAAAGGAGCTGTGAGGAAAGAAACAGCATAGCCAAGGACTATAGGGGAGAAGTCCTTGGTATATATGATAAGTAACATTAAACACATTTAATGTACACTTAAAATATGCAGCTTACCTACTGAATCGTAGGAAGTCGAGAGCATGATGGAGTCTACTGGATAAGCAGTGGCGGAATCTTCAAAGTGACCTCACAGCAGTGAGGATGAAGGTCCAGACCTGGAGGTATCAGACGATCCAGGTGTCAACTGGGTAGGATTAGACGTCAGGTCTTCAATGGAAAGCTTTATGGGAAAAAGCTGAAAACTCCTTTAGGCATAAAGTCATTAACAATGAAGGCTAAAGGAAGAAGACTGACGGAGGTAGAGAACTAGCCCAGTCCTGGCAGGAAGAAGGGGAGTGGAAAAAACCCCTATTCCCAAGGAGAACAGTTGTCTACTCAAGATAAAGATGTACACTATTTTTCCTAGCTGGCGAGAGATAGGAAAAAATATTGAAGCTTGATGCTTCAAGGACTTAAAGAAAAATGGAAGATGTTAGCACCACAGTAGTTATTGGTGCCTAACAGTTCCTGCATCATAATATGGTATGCAAGTAGGGCGATAGACTGTCTAAACCCTCTAGAAGGTAAAACATTTAGTATAGACAGTAAAGGTTATAGTGTGTAAGACATATCAACCCTTGAGAAGCCCTCCAACAGACACAGATATATATATATATATATATATATATATATATATATATATATATGTGGATGGAATATATATATATATATGTATGTATAGATATATACATATGTGTATATGAGGATATGGGTGGAGAAATGTATCAAAATATATATACATTGGTGGGGCATGGAATTGCACCACCAGGGTAATGAGATAGGTATGTAGACATATATGGAGATGCTACATACAAGATAGAGATTGAAGATACATATCTACCACCCAGCCCCATAGTTGTATATGGGGAATATAAAAGAAAAGATTCTCTGCTCCACAAGAGGGTGAGCCCACTTGGGATATGTGTAAAGAATCTATTTCCGTGGATTGAGGGAATCCAGTAAGATAATATGATGTTTGCGTGAGAACAGATGATGATATCAGTCTGTAAAGAACAAGGCGGGAGTTGCAAAGAACACTGACATGGCAGATGTTCAGCAACGCAAGAAGATATCAGAGGGACCTGCTGGAGGGACCCAGAGGGAGCATGCGTAAACATCAGCCTTGGATCTTCACGCAGAAGAACTTATATATCATACCAATAGCCCAGACCAGAGGGTTTGGAGAACCCTCATAGGCATGGCAAGGAATTAAGCTTTTCCCTACTGATAGCTTCAGAGATAAGGTCAATGCTCTAAAATAAGGCCCTCATAGTAGAAAGCTTCTCTGAGAGTGCAGAGAGCATTGTGCAGGAGAAAGAGGAGATAAACTGACTGAAGTCAGTGGTATTGCCATATCCTAAGAGAGGAGATGGAGGAAGATTGTGAAAAAGCCAAAAAGTAGAAGGATCCAAGATAGCTGAGGAGCAGCCTGGAATCACTACTGAGGCTAGATAAACCTTGGAACAAGGGACTGGAACTAAAAAGTACCAGTAACACAATCATTGTAACTCCTGCAGGCACAGCTGGTGATAGAAACCAGCAGAGAGAATGTACTGTGCCCATTTAAGAATAAGAGACAAGGAAGGAGAGGAGGCATCTCCTGTCTCTTTCTGAGGAATAAGCGTGCTAAGAAGCTTCTCAGTATGGTACCTCTCAAGCAGGAAGAAGTCCTGTAGAGAGGGTAGGCAAGTATGTGGAGTGTGACGTACCCTCAGGGTAAGTGCAACTTGAAGGAAAAAAATGTTCAAAGTGGGACAGAACTATCAGGGGATAGTAGTAACTGCTCCTCTAGAGAGTAAAGGAGGAGAAGTGTGTAGTCCCTGAACAAGAATGTTCCGACATCTTAGTACACTGAGAAAGAAAAGCACAGTGAAGCAACTTCTAATAGGTAGAAGTGAACTGCAGACTATAATTCTCAGCCCCTATGGTTGTTGGGAATGCTGAGTGTGGCCAGAGCTGGAGGACTTCAGACTAGGCTGAGGTGTCCCTTGCTTAGGTACCTCTGAATGATGGGCAGGAGAGGAATGAAACTTTCTTTTCTTAGGGAAAGAAGGTTTGGTAGGACATTTCCTACCCCTCGAAGAATGGGATGGCTTAGAATGGTCTTGTAGTGGAAGGAGAGTCAGTGGAGCATTGAGCAACCTGACGTAAAGCCTCCTTACCAAAAAGACTGTCTCCTGTACAAGGAGAATGAGCCAATATAGTTTGTGCCCGTCTATTCAAGTCTGAAGCTTCGAGCCAGGCTCTGCGACATGCTGCAATGGCAATAGCAGAGGATCTGCTAACAGACTCAAGAGTCTATAGAAGCACGAGACAGAAACCAGGATATATTCCGGCTATGATTGATGAGCAAGGAATAATCAGTAGCCTTCGGCTCTGGCAAAAAAGGGGTCAAGAGAGACAATTTCTCTGTGACCTCCTGGAGTGTTAGACTCATGTGGAAAATATATGAAAGAATTCTGGAGGCCAGCATAGATGTTTGGAAGGCTTGACGACCAAAAGCATCGAGTGTTCCTGAAGAACGACCTGGCGGATAAGAAGAATGCATCTTCTTGCTCTTAGACTTCCTCAGTGCTGATTTTACTATCAGGGAACGATGAGGAAGTTGGGGCTTCTGAAATCCTGGAGAGGGAGGCACTCGGTACCGAACCTCAGTAGCTATGGAAGCTAGAGGAAGCGGTAAGGGTGATTTCCAAACCCTCAGAAGGAGATCCTGCAGAGCAGGATGTAAAGGAAGCATGATATTTTCCATTTGTGCCGGTGGGCTATGAGTATCAGCACAACCAGGGATAGAGATATTAAGAAAGGTTGCCATGTCTCGGAGAAAAGTCTGAAAAGACTGATCCCCTATGGGAACCATCCCTGGTAAGGCCAAAGAAAGAGGCTGAGCACCAGAGGACGTACCATGGTGTGAAGCAAGAGACGTAGTAGATGGACCGGGATACTGGCGTGTTAACTCAGAGGCAGTAGGTACTGCATCAGCAATGCCAGGTATCGGTTCCAACGGAGGCATTGACATCGATTGTGATACAGGACCAGCAGTCAAAGTTGTCATCGGAGACTGCTGCAGTGGTACCGAGATCATGAGTTTAGAGTTATAGCTAGGATCTGTGGAACTGCTTATCTGGAAGCGAGCGGAGTCGGTACCAGGACGCGTCGGTACCCAGTCCTCGAGACTAGAAATCGATTCAAGACTCGGCATCGATGGAAGCGAGTCTATCGATGCATGCCTCGAGGGTACCGACGTCAGTGGCAGTATCGGCGATGCTGATACCGATAAAGCAGTCTGGGTTACATCGATCGGTCCCGAAGGTACCGAGGATACCCGATGATATCCACCTGCGAGAAACAGGTTACTGCATCCCGATGTCGTAGCCAGGGCATCGGAACCGCTCGACGGCGGTACCGTCTCCGAGCATGGCTGGGATATAGAAATGTCCATGCGTAGCGTATCGATCGGCCCCAAAGGTACCGAGGACGCTTGAGGATGATCCCTGGTGGCGAGTGGAACACTCGACACCGGTGCCGGTGCCGATGCCGGGGTATCGGTACCGCTCGAAGCGGATACCACCACCGGACACGGTGGGGATCGAGGGAAGTCAATCTGAAGCGTATTGATCGGCCCCGAAGGTACCGAGGACGCCAGATGACGATCCCTGGTGAAGAGTGGAACACTCGACACCGGTGCCGATGCCGGGGGATCGGTACCGCTCGAAGCGGATACCACCACCGGACATGGTGGGGATCGAGGGAAGTCAATCTGAAGCGTATTGATCGGCCCCGAAGGTACCGAGGACGCCAGATGACGATCCCTGGTGAAGAGTGGAACACTCGACACCGGTGCCGATGCCAGGGGATCGGTACCGCTCGAAGCGGATACCACCCCCGAGCATGGCTCAGGTATGTTCTGTGAGGGGTGAGCCCCAGGAACAACCTGAAACCCCTTTAACGCTTTGGAGCCCATAGACTCCCGCAGGGGTAATGCCAATGGATTCTTGAGGGTAAGGCCGGAGCCGTCACCATGCTGGGCATGGGACATACCACTCAAGCATTGACTAGTCTTAACAGACTGTTTGTGGGTTACCTGAACCTGTGAAATGGAGAAACCGGGTACCCTCACTGCCGAGGAAAAAACGGCATCGAGGGAAACTTTAAAAACTGAAGGTTTCCTCACAAAAATATCTCCTGACATGTCATAGAAACATAGAAACATGATGACAGAAAAAGACCACAAGGCCCATCTAGTCTGTCCTTCCATAACAACAACTACAACAGTCCACTTTTTACCTTTAGAGATCCTCTGTGTTGGTCCCATGCTTTTTTGAATTCAGTTACTGTCCTCATCTCTACCACCTCCACTGGGAGACTATTCCACGGATCCACTACTCTTTCCGTAAAGAAATATTTCCGCATATCACTCCTGAATCTATCTCCCTTCACCCTCATCCCATGTCCCCTCGTCGCAGAACTTGCTTTCAATTGAAAGAGGCTCTTTCCCTGAACATTTATGCCACGGAGGTATTTAAACATCTCAATCATATCACCTCTATCCCGCCTTTCCTCTAAGGTGTACATATTAAGATCCTTAAGTCTGTCCTCATATGCTTTATAATGAAGACCACTAATCATCTTAGTAGCAGCCCTCTGCACCGACTCCATCCTGTTCACATCCTTTTGAAGGTGCGGTCTCCAGAATTGCACACCATACTCCAAATGAGGTCGCACCAAAGACTTATACAGAGGCATTATCACCTCCTTTTTTCTGCTAGCCATTCCTCTCCGTATGCACCCAAGCATCCTTCTAGCTTTTGCCGTCGCCTTTTCTACCTGTTTAGCTACTTTAAGATCATCGGACACAACTACGCCTAGGTCCCGCTCTTCTTTAGTGGACAAAAGTACTTCACCTCCTATACTGTATTGCTCCCTTGGATTGCTGCAGCCCAAATGCATGACCTTACATTTTTTAACATTAAATCCCAGTTGCCAAATTCTAGACCATTCTTCAAGCTTAGCTAGATCCCTCCTCATGTTATCTACACCTTCCTGGGTGTCTACTCTATTGCAGATTTTGGTATCATCCGCAAAGAGGCAAACCTTACCCGACAGCCCTTTCGCTATATCACTAACAAAGATGTTAAAAAGAATCGGACCAAGGACAGATCCCTGGGGCACACCACTGGTAACATCCTTCTCCTCAGAGTGAGCTCCATTTACTTGTACTCTTTGTCGCCTCCCACCCAACCAATTTCTAACCCAAGCAGTAACTTTAGGGTCCAACCCTAGGGTGCTCAGTTTGTTTATAAGTCGCCTGTGAGGAACAGTGTCAAAGGCTTTACTGAAATCTAAATACACCACATCTAGAGCTCTCCTGCGGTCCAACTCCCTGGTCACCCAGTCAAAGAAATCAATCAGATTTGTCTGACAAGACCTGCCTCTGGTGAATCCATGCTGCCTCGGATCCTGTAATCCGCTGGACTCCAGAAATATCACTATTTTCTCTTTCAACAGCGTTTCCATTAATTTACTCACCACTGAAGTTATACTAACCGGCCTGTAGTTTTCAACCACATCCTTACTACCGCTTTTGTGTAAAGGCACCACATGAGCCTCTCTCCAGTCCTTTGGCACCACTCCCGACTCCAACGAGGTATTGAAAAGGTCAGTCAGTGGAATTGCTAGAATGTCCCCAAGTTCCCTTAGTATTCTTGGGTGTATCCCATCCGGTCCCATCGCTTTGTCTATTTTAAGTTGAGCTAGTTTCTCACGAACACAGTCTTCTGAAAATTGTTCAAGATGTCCCTCGCTTCTGTTCTTATTTGTGGGTGTTTTCTGAGGTCCTGCTCCTGGTTCTTCATCTGTGAACACAGAACAAAAATATTTGTTAAGCAATTCCGCTTTATCCTTATCAGCTTCTACATATTCCCCCCCTGCACCCTTGAGTCTGACAATACCACTTTTGCCCTTCCTCTTCTCACTAATATATCTGAAAAATGTCTTATCCCCCCCATTTTATTGCATTGGCTATTTCCTCCTCCTTTTGAATCTTTGCCTTCTTGACTACTTTGCTAGCTTCTCTAAGTTTTTCCAAATACAGATGCCTGTCTTCCTCTTTCTGTGATCTCATGTATTTCATGAAGGCCTCCCTCTTTTTCTTCACTTTTTCAGCTACTTCCTTTGAAAACCATAGCGGTCTCCTGTTCCTTTTGCCTTTATTTACCTTTTTAACAAAAAGGTTGGTTGCCTTTAAAATACCCCCTTTCAGTTTTGCCCACTGTTTTTCTACATCCCCGAGCTGTTCCCATCCCACTAACGACTCTCTGAGGTATTGGCCCATCTTTTATTTTATTTTTTTTTTTATTTTTTTTTTTTTTATTTGAGTGCTTTTCTATACCGCCCCTTCCAGAGATCAGGGGCGGTTTACAAGGAACTTAAACAACAATATAGCAGAACAGTGCAATATTGAATTACATTAAACATTAGTTGAGCAAAAAACAAGGAACTTAAACAACAATATAGCAGAACAGTGCAATATTGAATTACATTAAATATTAGGTGAACATAAACTAGGTTACATAATAACTAGGTTAAATGGAAAACAATGTGAGGGTTATTAACATAAAAGGAAATATAAAACTTTGCAAAGTTAGTCTTCCTAAAGTCTAAGATCTTCACCTTGGAATGGATTCTAACAGCCCTAGTCCTAATACTGAACCACACCATCTGGTGATCACTGGATGCAAAATGATCTCCCACTACAACATCAGAAACACTTTCTCCATTGGTAAGCACCAAGTCCAGTATGGCCCCTTCACGTGTGGGGTCTGTTACCAATTGCCTGAATAGTTCTCCCTGTAGAGAATCCAGGATCTCCTTACTCCTAGATGATACTGCAGCAGGAATGTGCCAATCAATATCTGGCATATTGAAATCTCCTAGCAGTAGCACTTCCCCTTTCCTAGCAATGCTGCGTATGTCTTCAATTAACTCTCTGTCCACCTCTTCCTCTTGTGAGGGAGGTCTGTATAGCACACCAATGCAAATAGATTTCTCTTTCCCTCTTTCTAGTTTAACCCACAATGCCTCCTCTCTCCCTTTTAAGCTCTGTAATTCCAAAGCTTTAATAGTAGTTTTTACATATAGTGCCACTCCTCCTCCCCTTCTTCCTACCCTGTCCTTTCTGAATAAAGTATAGCCAGGTATAGTTACATCCCAGTCATGGTTTTCTGTGAACCATGTTTCTGTAACTGCCACTAAATCCAAGTCAGCCACTCCCACCAAAGCTTCAACTTCAGAGATCTTATTTCCCATGCTACGGGCATTAATACACACTGCTTTCCATATGTTACCCCTGTTACCTATTTCCATAAAGGTATTTAATGTATCACTTACCAGGGGAAAAAGGGTCAGGACCCACACAGTTGAGACACCAGTTATTGGAGTCTAAAAGGAAACAAGTGTTTCCACATCGAATGCACTTCTTAGGAAAAGAAGGCTACATGAGGCCTGGTAGGCCTAACAAGTTAAGGCAGAAAAAACTGGAGAAAACGTTTCTCAGAATTTAGGCAAAAATCCACCGGCGGTACCGGTGGCGGCGGGAAATACAGCCGCGACCACAAGAAAACAAAAAACTAAAGAAACTAAGTAAGTAAAAATAAAAGTTTCTGCGGTGAAAGGAAGGACGTCCTGCCGGCTCCGCGGAAAAACGAAAACTGAAGAGAGGCTCTGGAGAAGGCGGGAAGTGAGCGCGCAGGCATGAGGGATGCTGCCAAAAGCTTTCTGATTGGAAGCTGGGCAGCATTCCCGTGCAGGCTCCGTCGGTACCGACGTACCCATATGTGAAGACTCATTCCTGCTTGTTCCTGGAGATAACCATTGAACATGAAAAAGGGGATGAGGTGGACACACTAATATTGAAAGTAGCACTTACTTGTTTTGCTGCTTAAAATAAGTCTTTCCTATGTGAATTGTAACTTAAGAAGTGGAATAAATACAATCAGCTAGTGTACTATGAAAAAGACATATGTAGACAACAAGAAAGTGCACTATTATTTTAAGAAGAGAGAAAAACTGAAGGACTTGCCTTATACCAGAGGGCCAAGCTTCAGAACATTAGCAAGCAAAAGGCTAAGTTTTTCGTGCCAAAGGTTGAGGTCAAAGTGCATATGACACAAAAAAGAAATTTGTTAAAATAACCCAAATCTATATGAAAAAACTTCATGAAATCCACTGAATATAAATGCTGATGTATGAACTTAAAGATGCAAAAAATATATTTCTAGTTCAATTGTCAATACATTGATATTGCAAACCACTTGGCCCAAAGGACACGAGTAGATCAGTAGAGGCAAGTCATATGTACAGTATATACCGCTTTTGTGACATAGGGTAAATCTTTCCTATCTATTTTAAACATCTGATGAATGACTGCTATAAATTTAAATAAACATCGGGTATTTGTAATTGGCTAAGTTATAATGCATAACAGATAATAATAAACTAGTGACAATCAGAACATATGGTTAATAAAAAAAATGATATTTATCAGATATCAAAGCACCAAAATCATCCACACAAAATCAGAAATGTGTAGAAACACAACTGTTTCTAAGGCAAAAAATTATGCAAGCGTATTATAAAGCCAAAGGGGTATGTTTACTAAGCAGTCTTAACGTGCGCCCGGCAATAGTGTGCAGGATGCCATAAAAGGAGTGGGTGCTTTGGTCTTAAGGTAGCAAAATGGGATTATCGTGCGATAACGCACGCTGCGCACATTATCAGGTGAAACGCCGCTAAGCACATTAATGCGCGGCAATCTTAAGTAGGCGTGCAGACATGCAAACATAGAAGCAGAGGTGTAGCACAATGATTAATACACTGACTGATGGTACAGGGGTCATGAGTTTGATCCCCCAGTATGCCTAATGCTGGCTGAGGCATCACCCTTTACGTTTAAGTAGTGATTTTTGAGGCATTTTACTTTTATTTTAATTAGTGCTGCCAGCAAACACACTCTCATGGTGGTGTAACCTAAGGTGCCGCATAAGGCACCCCATAACGCACTCCATAGGGCACATTATAAAGTGCACTGTCCGCCAAGACACCCTATAATGTCCCCTATAGGACACCTTATAAGGCGCTTGATAGGGAGCCCTATAAGGTGCCTTATGAGGCACCTTAAGGTTACAGTACTCTGAGGGTGTTTTTGCTGGCAGCACTAATGTACATTAAAAATAGACAATGCCTCAGACAGCCCTATCAAATAACCCCACCAGGGGTTTGAACCCATGACCTCTGGCTTCACAGGCAGTGAAGTAACCAGTGGGCTACAGCTCTATAGCTACTAACTGACCGTGTGTGGTACTGGCACAGAGTAGCCACATTCCGTCACATTGTGCAGGTACTGTGCTCACCCTGAGGGTGAGGTGGGGCACCCAGCACCAGGTCCACAGCACCTTTCATGGCTGAAATACACCATGCTGCAGGTCTCTATCAGTGCTACTGTGTGTGATAGGTAGTTCCTGCAGACACACCTAGGATACATCTGTGTCCTTCTGTATTTCTCAGTCATGTCTAGCCCTTATGGGCTATGACGCACCCAGAATAGTGCATATCCTGTGTTGGTGCCATGTTTACATGATGTAGGTGAAGGGGAGGTGTTTGGACCCATAGGCGGATTATGTACCACCACACAACTCACCCTCTGGGGCTCAGAGTGGGAAACAGGATCACCCACCAATAGATCCACATTCTACCTCCCTGCAATGGTAGCAGTAGAGGGGACCATCAACCCCAGGCCTGCTGGGGAACAGACACCCTACAGGGGCAGGCAATTCAGAGCTATACTCATCCATAAAGCAATAGCAGACAGACAGTAGGCCTGGAAATGCTCAGCTGCCCCCCACCACTATCTGACATTCTCCAGCAGCAAGCCTCCAGCCGCTGCACCCTGCAAGGTGTTCCAGCAAGACACATACTATCTGCAGACAGTCTGCTAGCTAGTTCATAGTGCATGGTCCTGGAGGAGATGCATGTACCCAGAAGTGGGATGTCAGCATACACACCGAGCAGATAAGTCAGTGATTGGGCCCCAAAAGGGACCCATAAATATCACATGAGAGAAATACTATATAGCACTATGGGGGAACCTAGCCATGCCGTGGTCACTGCTGGGCACTACAATGTCCGAGCCATTGCCCTATGTCCTGTGCAGATGCAGCCAGGCCAGGCCACCCTATCCAGGCTATTCCCACAGTACCTTGCTCCTCATTATGCACATTGGCAGGCCAATACTGGCAACAGTGCTAGCAGTGTGGGCTGCGGAGGGTGTTGGCAGCCACCACACACTGGATAGACAGACACACACTCTCCACACCTATGCCAGCATTGTGCAACTATAGAGGTGTTTGGCAGCCCTGGTCACCACACCAGTCCTGGGCACAGTGCAGGCATGGCTATTGTACGCAATACTGTTGAGGTCACTCTGTCAGACACCACACCTGAGGCACACTCCACAGACATCAGAAAGGTTGCTATGATGCAGCTCAATTAGCCAATTGTGCTTAACGTAGGAATTGCTATCTGCCAGTTATCATAGCAACCTTTTGTTAGCTGTGTACAGTTTTCCCATGTTTAGGGTGGCATTGCTAAGGTATGCAAGTGCTAGTATGGGGAGATGCACGCAGAGCCCAACATCCTACCTCTCCAGGAGGCTTGGGATAATGGAGCCTGTGGGTGTGGGTGTGTCTGCCCCTGTTGGCCGCTGCTCTAGGGCAGAGGTTTCCAATTCCAGTCCTGGAGGGCCAAACACTGTTCGGGTTATCATGCTGTCCCTAATGAATGTGCATGAGATACATCTGCATACCATGGGGGCGGTGCATAGCAATGCAGCACAGCCACATTTATTAGAGGCAGCATGGAACCTGAATGGTGTATGGCCCTCCAGGACTGCAGTTGGGAGACTCTGCTCTAGGTAATGCACATTTGTATGGTGTCTGTGCTCTGTAGGGTAAAATGTAGGTGTTTTGGGCATGTCTATGTCATCTGCACTACAGGTTCTATCTGTATTAGCTTGTTGTAGTAGTGGGTAAAATATGGGGGCTGGTTTGGCAGGAACCACAGCTGGGACTTGAACCTGTGACCTTCTGCTCCTGAACACACTGGCTGTGTGCACTGCACCACCATGTTGCCACAGAGACAGTGCATTCCCTGGGGATACCATGACTGTTCGTCAGACAGGGCCTGTCTGTTGCAGTCCATGGCACCCACCTACACAGGGCTAGGCTACAGTCTGCTCTGGGCAGCTGCCACTGCCCCCTCCACCACCAATACCCCTCTGCCACCCTGCTGACATGCTCGTCTGCTGGTGGAGCGCAGTCTCAGGACATCCATTGTGCGGGTAGGCGGCTGCTTATGGTGCAGGTTCTGGGGTAGGGGTGCCTGCATAGATGTCCACGCTTCTCCCCAGCACTGCCTGCCAATGTTCTGTGCCCTTGGGGGTACTGCAGTGCCAGGCCCCACAGTACCTGCTGGGTACTATCCCCTATGACTCTGTGGGAAGCACACTCGTGCCCATGCTGGGCCCTCATCAGTTGCTGTCTGGCTGCTCTACTGTTTCAGCATTCCTAAGGGCCACCTAGGCATCACCCTAGTCTGCACTGTGGCCCAGCTGCAGCACAGCATGTGCTATCTGCAGCCCTCTGTGTCCCCTTTTCCCAGCATCTGTCCAGTTGCCCATTCCGACATGCCTGCCCTGCTGTTGTGGAACATGTGCACACCGTAGAAAACCTGTCCAATGGAGAGGGAAACCCTGATCAGCGCTATTTCACTGTGGGATCATTCACCTTGTATGGGGACAGAGCGTAGACCCTTCCAAAATTCATATCATTTTTTTGGAGCTTTCTTGGGAGTGGTTTTTGACGTTTCCCATTAATATCACTATTGCCCAGCTTGGTTATGGTTTTTTTATATTTTGTTGGGGTCATTTTCAATGTTTATTTGCACTTTTGTTCTGTGCACATGTATCACTTTTTTGTAGGTTTCCCTGATTTTGCTGTACATTGCTGACAGAAATGGTTTCTCTTCCCTTTAAATCAGCTCTAATGCCAGGGTTTCACTGGCGTTAGTTTTCAGCCTCGGATTTCACAGTGTTAGTGTGCAGAGAGCCTCTCCCCTTCCACTCTCCGCCCATTGACCCCCTTCTCTCTGCCCTTGGGGAGCCTTCCTCCGCCCTCTGGGAGCCTTTCCCCGCCTTCAGCGCTTGTTTGCACCACTGCATGCGTTATCACGCGATAAGGTACCTGTGCGCCTGATAAAGCGCCATTATCGCACGATGTCACAGAGCGCACATTAAGACATTTTAGAGTGCTTTAAAGAGATTGTCCTAATGTTATGAAAATATAGGCAATGGTGCCTGCCCAATGAGCTCATCCAAGTGTGCATAATAGCATGTCTCAAACAAAGTGGTTTAATTAAATCTATTAAAAAAGTAATGTCGGTAAATCAAACCTGATCTGAGGGGGAAGGCAGGCGGGGGGAAGAGAGGAAGCAGTGCATACCCAGTGATAAAAAGGAATATTAGTCGGCTTGCGACGTTTATAAAATAACAATAATAAACAAAAACAGTCCTGATTCTATGTATGAATGCAGGACTGCGAGATTATCTCTGGGAATAAATAAGTGAAGTCATTTCTTGTGATTTGATCTAAAAAAGAAATAAATGTATTTGTGTGCGCCCCATATTAAAAAAAACAAAATGATAAATATTAATGAAAACTAAAAGCATAAAATATCAAATTGCAAGAAAACATGAGGAAATCATGATTTAGAACTAAAAGAATCCCCTCCCTCACTCCTACCCATGTTACAAACTCTGTTCCATGCATGGAGAAATTGTCTAAATTACTCATTAAAACAAATGTTCGTATTGTTTATGTTTTGATGTAAACTTAACTTGTTTGCACCCTCACTGTTATACCCTACAGCCTGCACTTTGTTGAAGGCACATCGTTTTGCACATATTTTGTTGACTGTACACTGATAGAAAAATGGTATAGCAAAACCAGTTAAATAAATAAATAAAATAAAATAATAATGCATGTCTTGAAGTGGCCAGAGAGCAAGAAGAGGACCGTTGATATAAAAAAACACATTGGTAAAAAGGGCACATTGCACAGTACTGCCACTTAGCAGACCTGATGACATTTATTTATTTAACGTCTCTTCTATACCTCTCTATTCAAATCAGTGCAGTGTACATTCAACAGAACCATATATTGTATTTACAATAAACAGGGACTAAAAACTGGGGCATAACTGGGGACATACATACAATAATATCAAAGAAGGGGCCGACAGAACTATAAGTACTCCCAATATATGGTAATCTTCCAAACACACACTTGAAATTACAGGGTGGAAAAAACATTCTTTGAAGGACTTAAGATAAGAGACTAACCAAACCAAAAGTAAAAAGCGAATAAAAACAAAAAACAAAAAACAAACCAGGGGGTTGCATAAGGGAGGGAAGAAATAATGAAAGCATGGAATAGATGAGGCTTGTAAGTAAGTTAATGGGCCTTATTCATGGATGTTCTGGTTGGGCAAGGATGTACCACACAGAGGTGTTCCTTGTTGCTCTTATCTGCCCTAACTATGGAGCCCCTAGTGGAGAGAATAAGGTACAATCCTAATATAAGGAGAATTGTGTTAGGAGCCAAATCCCATAAAATAACTTTTTGCTGATGCTATAATGATGAGCTTGATAAATCTGCAGTTAATTGTACTAGTAGTGATAAAGGGGTTTGGGGATTTTGAGAAGATAGAGTTATGATTTATTGCACTTTCTAGACCACCTTTTCAGGTTAGGCAAAGTGGTTTACAAAACAAAATAAGAACAATTAAAGAACTAGAAAGGAACTCCAGCAAAACGACAGCAAAGGGAGAGAGACAACAGAGACAACTAAAAAACTTCCCCTCCCCACTAAACAATGTATTATAGTATTAATTGTTGTCCTATTTGTTTGATTCAATTTTATGTTTGTTATTGATTTTGTTTTAGCTTTTTTGTTTTTATGCATTTACATATATGACTGTTTTACCAGTACTGTAAACCACTCTGGCAGCCTCTAGCTATATAGCAATATATCAAATTCTACCAATAAATAAAGATAGTCAACAGACATGTAGATAGACCTAGCAGGGGATAGGGAGACCAAAAACTTAATATAGACAAGAAAGAGGTGCTTAGTATTTATCTGCCTGGGCAGATCATGGAATCCTTGAGAGCTTGTTTTCCCTTCAAATGGGCTAAGGAGTCATTAAAATATTTGGAGGTTAAACTACCATGTGATGTGAGCAATTTGTGTAGTTTGAATTATTTGCCCTTGTTTCGGGAACTGGACAATTGTATGAACAAGTGGTTTGTTGGAGCTCTTTTGTGACTTGGGCAAATTGTGTCCATCAAATTGCTGATTCTCCCTAAACTATTGTCTCTGTTTCAAACTTTGCTAATCCAGGTCACTCAGCAAGCTCTTCAAAAACTGCAGAGAGAGATTTCTGCTGTCATTTGTGGTAAGAAGCCACCAAGAGGGGCATGGAGGGTTTTATTTTGGTCTAAGAGGCTTGGCTCTCCCAGACTGTAGGAGATACTATCTAGCCTCTCAACTTAAGCATTTAGTAGAGTGTTTCCATCCCTCATGCTCCCATCATGCAAGTGTCAACTCTTTCCACTGTGGAGGATGAACTTGCATACAGAAGATCTTGCTGTTCCTTCTGCACCATAAGCTTCAAAGGAGAAGATTCAACCATTGTAGGTCCTTCTGGTACTTGGGCGTGCTTCTGGCTCTCTACACATTTGCATCCCTGTAAAGAAGCACTTCTGGATCATGGCAGCACCCATCCTTGGTTTGAGGCTTAGTGATGCCCCATCTGAGCTGCAGCAGTTACTCCTTCCAAAAAAGGAAAGATGCCAAAGTTCTCTAAAGAGTTCTACACCATCACAGCCATTTAAGTCAGGCTGGAGAGGATAGTCCGATTTTTCCCTCTTTCCTTTTCCCTGCCAAAGGCAAAGAAGGTCCCACAACTCACTTGTCTGCTATTTTGATGTCCCAAATATATCCGAGGGGGGGGGTGGTGGTGGAGGGGCTATTCAGCAGTAGCAACCAATGCTGATAAAAGGGGCTAGTCATCGCCGCTGAACATTGAACCCGGATATTCAATGCCAGGGTGATATCCGGTCACCAGCATTGAATATCTAGGTTAACCGGATTGTGCTTTTGCAATCTAATTAGTGATGATATTTTGGCACTGACCAGATTGCAAAAGCTGCTAAAGTTAAGATAACTATTTAGATGTCTTAACTTTAGCCAATTTAGTGTGTGGCTGAATATCACTGCTAGATATTCTGGGGTGCCATCTCCACTCTATGCCCAAACCACCCTGACACTAGCCAACTAGTGTTCAGGCACTTAGAATATCCCCAAGTGCAGCCTCTATCTTACTAACCACATTAGTGCCACTGACTATCCCGCTGAGCAGAAGTTAGGCGGTTTGCGGGTTTGCAAACTATTTAAATATCTTTGACTATCCCCCTCCTGCCCCCCCCCCACCGAGAATTTTACTGCTGTATTTTGAATTGTTTGCAATCTCTTAACAAGAGAAAGCCCTGCTCTAGTGAGCAAAGAGTTACAATAATCAATCCTGTTGAGAACCAATAAGTGGATCAACAATTGTAGATCTTTGCTATCTAATAGAAATTTGATAGCTTGAATTCTCCTCAAGGCAAAACAATGAGGCATGAGCTGGAGGTAACATATTCTTCTCAAAACTAAGGCCAAACGTCTTGCCAAGAACTGAGACAATGTCTCGGGGAGTGAGATGTTTTGAATTACGAGAGCAGGTAAGGTTGTAGTAAAATTGCAGGAGACCCAAATAGCTTCAGATTTCTCTGGGTTTAGTATTAATTTATAAGACTCAAGTCATGAGACAATCAATTCCAGACTAGTATTCAAAAGGTCAATACTGGAAACAGAAAAAGTCTGCACTAAAAAGAATCTGAATGTCATCTGCTCAGGAACAAGCTGAGAGTCTAAGACCTTATAATAAGGGCAAAAAGTGGTGAAATAAACAAATTGAAGAGTCGGTGACATAATAGAAACCCCACATCAGAAAGGTCCAAGTGAAGATATCTTGTTATTTCAAACAACCTGATAGGACCCGTCATCTAGGTAGGTTAAAGCAGGTAGTGTTTAAGGGGGGAGGGGAGCCTTTAAGGTGCCTAACTTTCTATCAGCGGGAACAAAGCCTAATTTTTGCAGTGTTCTTGTTAACAAGTCGAAAGCAGATCTTAAGTCTCAAAGGGCCACAAATGCATCCCTACCAGCATCTAAATTGAGTCTAATTCTATTTCTCTGAGATACCAGAGGAGTCTCTATGCCAAACCCCATTCTAAAAATGAGGTTGAAAAGGATAGAACATATTCAATTTATCCAGAAAATCTTAAAGTTGGTGATATTATAATTTTCTCAACCTCTTTAGAAATAAAAAATAAGCTTGAAACAGGATGATAGTTGGCCTAATGAAAGGTTCCAAACTTTTCTCTTTTAGAAGCTGGATAAGCTTCGTTTTCCATTCAGGAGGGGAAGATGCCACCTATAAGATTCTACTATTAAGAAGGCCAAACTAAAGGCCCAATATTCATCATGATTAATGAAGTTAACAGACTAGGGGTGGAGCAGAGGTGGCACCCAGCAATAATTGGGCAGTGGCAAAAGTTAGGCACCTTAAAGGCTGGCTTAACAGTCACCACAAAGCTATCCAGGCAGCGGCAGAATATCGCCACTGCCCGGTTAGCTTTGTCATTATCCAGCCAACATGGTTAGTCAATGCTGATGGCTGGATATGGCCCAAACATTGAACATTCCAGGTCATCCCCATCTCCCCTTCCCCTTTAAACATTATTCCCCTCTACTACTACTGTAACTTCCCTCCAAGTTCTTTGCCCTTTACAAGTTATCCAATCCAATTGTTACTCCGTTACAATTTATCAAGTTTTGCTTCAATGAAAACCACCTTGACAGAAGGATAAGTGGTAAAGAAAACCTGTTAAATAAATAAAGTAAATAAGGTTTAACGCAATGGCTAGCTGCCGTTGCTAAATATCGGGTCCAGGATCTTTAATTACACTAGCGAGGACCGAGTTTAGCAGTGAAGTAGATGGTTTCAAGGATGAAAGAACCTTAGAAAGGGCTACCCCTGAAAGAATATTAAGAGTGATGTAGAGGTGGGAGCACTGATAAAATGTTCCATGCTGGTCAGTGCTTGAGGGAGGGAAGCCAATGCTCGGTGCTCAGTGTGATCGCCAGGATTGAAGCCGATGCCACCATGATATATCTACAGCTGGTGCTGGTAAAGATCACAAATTTGTTCCCATTGATAGGAAAAATTGAGGCTGGCTCCAATGATAAAGCTCTAATCTTTTTTTTCCTCTATCATCTTGAGATGGAAAACTTGAATGGAAAAGTAGGAGTCTGGATGACAAAGTACTTTTCAACTGATACCATCTTGACATCTAAGATCTATATTTGAATCTCTTTTTTATGTAATTTTTCAACAAAGATAATATCTTCTTGTTTTGCATATGATTTTGTTAACCTTTTTATTTATTTTTAAATACAAGTTTATATACCACCTTCTCAAATAAACTTCAGAATCTATATGACAGTGCTTCCCAATCTACGGTCCATGAGACCATTTCAGGGAGTCTATAGGATATAGAAAAGAGAAAGAAGAAATGCTGGTAGTGACTGGAGGGGGGGGGGGGGGGAGGTACAGAAAGATTGGAGGGAACTGGCTGGTGTGAGGAAGCTTGAAAGAGACCGAGACAGGAGGAGACAAAAGAATGGTGAGGACAGGAGGGGGAAGGGAGATAATGAGGGCTAGTGGGGAATGACGCAGTGCTGAAGGGAGGGTTCCGGAAAGCGTGGTGGAGATGAACTGAACATTTTGGAGGTTAATAAGGGTGTCCACATAACCAAAAAAAGGTTGTTTCCTGGCAAATGTCTACTCCAGAACTTAGTTCAGTGGCAACGTTTATACCTAGGCGATCACAGCAGCTCATTGACTGTAAAGACATTTCTTTTAACAAATGGATAAAAAAGCAATTTTTAATGAAAAAGGTCTGCTCTCTGGTGCAACAGAAAAGCTCTAGATCCCCTTTACCGTCCTCGTACAAAAACTATTTGAATTTTTCTACATCTTTCTGAGTCTGGATTGAAAACCAAATCTGTAAGGATACGTCTCAGTACAATTGGTGCATACCTGATGGTATGCACCAGTTGTACTGAGACGTATCCTTACAGATTTTGGCCATGTAAACCCATCTCTATACAGTCTCTAGTTTGTTTTATGTGGTTCTTGCTTCTTTAGAAGCCTCCCATCTCTTGCAGTGTCATGGAATCAGTGTTGTCCTAACCCAGATGATGTAGGCTCCCCCTTTAACCACTAAATACCTAATATTTGGTGGCAGTAATTTAAATGTGCAGAGTTAGCAAGGAAGAATCAGAAAAGTTACCAGATAGATAACTGGCTTGTAATGCCAGGTGTTCCAAAGGTGATGTCAATATGAACCTTCAATCTCAGATCTTCCTATCATTGTAAAGCAGAATTCACAAAGCGGCACATTGTTCGCCTGCTAATAGGTGATGTGAGAGCTAGGTTTAGATTGTCATAAGATAAGATAGTTTTACCAGACTGTGATGATGTGGTGTTGCTGACTTGATATCCAAAAGACAAGGTTGCCCTTTCATGGATCTACCTGAAATGTAGGTGGTTATGATTTCCTTCTATATCCATATCATGTGTGTTTTTTATAGATTTAGTTTTAGTTTATTTTGTCGCAGCCAGACAGCTTTTTCTCAGCTATTGATATAGATTTGCTATTGATTTGTCAGGGTTTGAGCCTAATGGAGGCAGTAACTGTACATCATCCCCTTTAGTAGATAAAGCGTAGTTACTCACTTGGAGGAGTAGCCTAGTGGTTGGGGCAAGGTACTTCAGGCCGGAAGGTCGGGGGTTCAAATCCCACTAGAGGACAGCAACCTTGGGCCGGAAGGACTGGGGTTTCTAGTCCCACAGGTGCTCCTTGTGGTCTTGGGCAAGCCACTTAACCCTCCATAGCCCATGTTCCCTATAAAATAGTTCTCTGTGTGCTGTGCTTTCCTGTCTAATCAATGTGTTTATACCTCAAAAATTTCCTGTCATGATTTGACAATTTCCAATCTGTAATCAAAAACCGCTGCTGATCGCTGGAAGTAGCGGTATACAAATGTATACTAAATAAAATAAAATAAATAAATTGTAACAGGTGATCTCCGGGAACAGCAGGAATCAATCTTCACATATGGATGATGCCAGCACTGACAGCGCCCCATGCGAGAACACTCCCCAGCATCTAATAGGAATACGTTTGGGAGCATCTCTCCACAAATGTGTACCTGCCTTCAGGTATATAGCATTCGAAAAACCCTGTAGGAAAACCAAAAAGGAAAAAAAACAAACAAAAAAGTTAATCCTATGAACAACTCCAAGGGGAGGTGGGTGGGTTGTGAAGACTGATTACTGTTCTTCCCGGAAATTACTTGTTACAGGTGAGTTACTTCACTATCTCCAGAACAAGCTGGAATGCAGTCTTCACTTATGGGACTCCCTAGTCCATGACTATCAGGAAGGAGGGAGGAAACTGGAACTACAAGCAGGGTAAAGCAGGGATCCATCAGATGCCCCTTGAGCATACTCCTCCTGGGATAGTCAGGAATGGACCGTGGGCGGAGTTGTTTTAAACCTGAAAAAGGTGTCTTAAGATGGCTTCTCCGAATTGTGCATCTCGACTGGAGTCCTTGTCAAGGCAATAATGGGCAGCAAAAATATTTATAGACAACCATGTGGCTGCCTGGCAAATCTTGGAGACAGACACAGAACGGAGACTAGAGGCCATAGCTCGGATATTGTAGGCCGTGACATGTCCCTTGTGTGTAAGCAAAGGATATGCAGTCAGCAATCCAGTTGGAAAGGGTCCTTTTGGAAACTGGGAGACCCAGGTGACCAGGGTCAAAAGACACAAAGAGCTGTGAGGACTGGCGATGACCCTTAGTCCTGTCAAGATAGAATGCCAGTGCTCTCTTGCAATCAAAAGTATGTAATCTTGCTTCCACTTTAGAAGTGTGTGAGGCCTAATAAAAAAGGTCGGAAGAGAGATTAGTTAAGGTGGAAGAGGATAACCACCTTTGGAAGGAATTTAGGATGAGTCCATAGGACAACTTTATCATGATGGAAGCGAATGAATGGCACATAGTCAACCAGAGCCTGTAACTCACTAACCCTAAGAGCAGAGGTTTGAGCAATGAGAAAAATGACTTTCCAGGTGAGGAACTTGAAGGAAGCCATCGCCAGAGGCCCAAAAGGAGGTCTCAGTAATTGTACGAGGACAACATTGAGGTCTCATGTTATGGCGGAGGGGGGGGGGGGGGCAAATTGATGTCTTTGTTAAAATGAGACCGCACATGAACCATGCTACAAGCGGATAGGAGGAAATTGGGTGATCCGCAATCGGGCAGTGAGAGGCTGAGATCGCAATCAAGTGGACTCAGACAGAATTAGATTTCAGTCCAGACATGGACAGATGAAGAAGGTACTGCAGTAAGTACTCTATGGGACAAGTAAATGGATTGAGAGTTCTCTGGGAACACCAGAAGGAAAATCTGCACCATTTAAAGTCATATGTATATCTAGTAGAATCCTTCCGAGAAGGCAGTAAGATTTGAATCACGTCTTCTAGGATCCCAGCATCAGAAAGGACGATGCATTCAGCAGCCATGCTGTCAAGCACAAGGCTCTGAGGTTGGGATGAAGTAGCGTCCCATGGTCCTGCGAGAGCAGGTTGGGCGCACATCCTAGTCGGAGAGGTTGCCCCTGTTTCAGATGAAGAAGCAAGGAAAACCATGGCTGACAGGGCCAGAATGGGGCGATGAGAATCATCTTTCCCCTGTCCAATTGTAACATGAAGAATGTTTTCATGATGAGAAGACTGGGCAGGAATGCATATAGCAGAACCTGGTCCCAGTGAAGGAGAAAATTTAATTAATTTAATTAACAGTTTCTTATATACCGCACCTTCCAGAGATCAGGTGCGGTTTACATAGAACAACAATGTAACAGGTCAACATCTGTTAATACAGGGAACAATTTAAAACAACTTATATTACATTACATAGAACAGCTTTAAACCATAACATCTTAAATTACATTACTTGAAACAATATGAACTGTTTACATGGAACAGAGAGAAAACTATATACAGCTGTGAGTGAAACATGGTTGAGTCGTAATATATAAGCATTTGGGTTTCAAATCCTATGTCAAGACCGAATTGACTTAAGAGGACTGACCTTGTATTATCCGTTTTCTTGTTGGGTAGATGTCCGTAGTGTGAGGTGAACAGGTGTGTTTTGAGTTTTTTGCGGAATTCAATGATCTCTGAGAGAGATCTAATTTCGTCTGGAAGGGCATTCCATAGAATGGGTGCTGCATGTGAGAATGCTTTATTGTTTGTTGTCTTTCTGGCTTTTATAAATTCCTTTGGAGTCTTTAGTTTGTTTGTGTGATCTCTCCTGTGTTGGGATTTGGTAGGTTCTTTAGTGATTAGGTTGAATAGAGTAGGTGGAGCCATGTTGTTTAGAGTTTTGAATGTAGTTATTAGAGATTTATATATTATTCGGCTTTGTATCGGTAGCCAGTGTAAGTACGCCAGAATCGGTGTGATGTGTTGAAATGGGGGGACCTTCATAATGGTTCTAGCCACAGCATTTTGTGGAATTTGGAGTCTTTTCAAGTTTTGTTTTGTTGTGCCTAGTAGTGTTAGGTTTGCAAAGTCAAAATGGGGAGTAATTATGGCTTGTATTATGCGCTGGAAGTCTTGTAAGTGCGTTAGTGGGCGAAGTTGCTTTAGGACTTTAAGTTTGAAGTATACTTTCTTGGTTGTGTTTCTTATATGTGTTTCCATGTTAAAGGTGTGTGTCAAGTATTACACCTAGATATCGTACCTCATTTTTTAGTTTGATTTCTTGGTTTTGTAGAGTAATGTGTGTGGGAGGTGAGTATGAGAGGTTTTTTGTTACAATTAGGGCTTCTGTTTTTGCATGATTGATGTAGAGGTTATTTTCATTTAGCCATGTAGAGAGTTCATTAAAACACTCTGTGAGCAATTGGAGTGGTATGTTGGGGATTGTAAATGGGATGTACATCATTATGTCGTCTGCATATAAGTGGTAATAAACCTTGAATTTTTTAAATATATTGCAGACATGCTTTATGTAGATATTAAAAAGGAGTGCTGATAATGCCGATCCCTGAGGGAGACCTAGATCCTGATTGTATGTCTCAGATATCATGTTACCAATTTTTACTGTTTGTGTTCTATTGCTTAGATAAGAAGTAAACCAATTAAGAACTGTTGATTTTATTCCTATTTGATTGAGTTTATTGAGCATTGAAGCATGGTTAACGCTGTCAAATGCCGCAGAGATGTCTATGAATAGGAGTAAGAATGCTTGTTTGGGATTGTCTATTCCTCTTACAAGGGTGTTAAGAGCGTCTCAACACCATGGCGTGGGCGAAAACCATATTGTTGTTCATCGAGTGGGGCTGAGGTGTCAATGTATTCTTGTGTCTGAATTTGTACAACTTTCTCAATTAGTTTTGCCATGAAAGGAATACTAGATATGGGTCTATATGAATTAGGTAATGTTTTGTCAAGGGTGGCATTTTTAAGTATTGGGCGGATCTGAGCGTGTTTTAGTGTTGAAGGTAGATATCCAGTTTTTAGTGATAAATTGATTATAGGTAGGATGAATGAGGATAAGGTTGGGAGGGATTTCTTTATCCAGGATACTGGACATGGGTCTAGGTAGGATGTTGTTGTGTTGATATTTATTATGGTGTTCTTGAGTACGTCCTTAGTTATGGGGTTGAACTCAGACCATTCATCTATATAATGGGTATGATCTGTGTGTATGATGTTAGGTAGAGGAGGATGGAGCTTAGTTTTATTTATATAGTAATTAGCCAATGTTTGAGGTGAGATTTCTGTGATATCATTGCTGGAGTTGTTAGTGTTGTTCGTTAGTTTTTGAACAATTGAGAATAATTCTCTTGGTCTGTTTAATGAGTTTGTCAGGATAGATGCGTGGTGATTTTTCTTGGCATTGTCTATTGCTTCCTTATACAATTTAAGCTGATTGTGGAATATTTCACTATTAATGGAGTTTTTATGTTTCCGCCATATAACCTCAGCTTTTCTTAGCCCCTTTTTCAATTGTTTTAATGTGTTGTTAAACCAAGGGGCATTACCGACTCTTGTATGTGTGTTCTTTCTACTGACATAGTTATTAGAGGCTGCATGATTGAGAGTTTTATGCCAGTTTGCTACAGCATCATCCAGATCAAGTGGCGATGGGGATAGATGAGGGATTATTAGATCCAAGAACTCTTCTGTCCGAGTTCTCGCTGCATGGTGAGGGAACTCTTGAACAGAAATGAGGGAGCTGGACATTCAGTGGAACAACGAAGAGGTCAATTACAGGCATCCCCCATAACTGGAATAAGTGTTGCACTCTCTGGTGATGGAGCATCCACTCGTGTGGATGAAGAATCTGGCTGAGCTTGTTGGCTAGCTGATTCTCCTCTCCCGGGAGATAAACAGCTTGAGAAGAATTTGATGAGCTATCATGAAAGTTCAAAGATGGACTGCCTCATTGCAGAGGCATAGAACATGGCAACCTGATTTTCTGGACAAACACGGTCTGTCCCGATAGTTGGAGACAGAATATCCGGAGGGCATTGGCGATTGCTCTGAGCTCCAAGAAAATGATGTGATAAGAGGCTCTCGAGGGATCCACATACCCCGTGTGATAAGGCCACTAAGATGTGCTCCCCAGCCATACTTGGATGCATCAGTGGTCAGGGTACACCATGGTGTAGACTTTTGAAAAGGTAACCCTAAGAGAAGATTTTGGGTTGTGTGCCACCACTGGAGGCAGTTCATCAGTGGAGATGAGATGGTGATCTTATCTGAGAGATGACCTGTGGACTGAGTCCACTGTTCTGAAAGGGCCCACTGTCCCGGGGCACATGTGAAGACAGGTATATGGAACAACATGGATTGTGGAAGCCATGTGGCTGAAGAGACATAGCATGTCTCGAGCAGTGAGAGTGGCTTGATGTTGACAATGGATTGCCAGGGCAATGAGACAAAAAGGCTCAAGCCCTTATCATAGATGAGCCCCTGTGAATTCCAGGGTCTGAGTAGGAGTTAGGTGAGACTTTGGATAATTGACAAAGCCCAGATGTTGCAGAACCAAGATGGTATGATGAAGTGACATGGTGATCACATGAGGTGGTATCTCCCTTGGTGAACCAGTTATCTAAGGAAGACAAAGATTCCCAAGGTGCATAGGCAGGCTGCTATGACCGCGAGACACTTCGTGAAGAACCTAGGAGGCAAAGCTAGCCCGAAAGGGAGAACGTGATATTGATAGCAGTGCCCCTGGAAGACAAACTTGAGCTATTTTCAGCACAGGGGTTGCATCAGGATGTGTGTGCAGGCATTCTTGAGATCCAGAGAGCAGAGCCAATCTTTTTCCTGAAGATAGGGGAGAAGTGTCACTAGTGAAATCATCTTCACTAGAAATTTGTTGAGATTTCATAGGTCCAGAATAGGTCTGAAACCCTCTGTCTTCTTTGGAATGAGGAAGCAATGGTAATAAAACACTAGGCCTTGCTGAGGGAGTGGGACTTCCTCAATGACCCCTTGATTTGTAAAGGTTTTGATCTCCTGTTGTAGCAGAGTGGAGTGTAGAAGATCCATAGGGAACTCATCCACAAAGAAAGTGGGAGGCAGAGTCTTGAAATTTAGTTGATAGGCACCACTGACCAGTTGCAAAGTGTGTCAGTCTTCCCGGAATGTGGGAGGGGAGGAGATCTCTGAGAGGTAGACTGGCTATGCCTTCAAGGAAGGAGTCAAAAAACTAGCCTGAGGTTGAGGCTGTGAGGCTGGCTGGGCCTTAGGAATCTTAGGCTTTCTGGGTTGCTGACTTGATATCCAAAAGACAAGGTTGTCCTTTCATGGATCTACCTGAAATTTAGGTGGTTATGATTTCCTTCTATATCCATATCATGTGTGTTTTTTATAGATTTAGTTTTAGTTTATTTTGTCGCAGCCAGACAGCTTTTTCTCAGCTATTCATTTAAATTTGCTATTGATTTGTCAGGGTCTGAGCCTAATGGAGGCGGTAACTGTACATCATCTCCCATTAGTAGGTAAAGCGTAGTTACTCACTTGTAACAGGTGATCTCCGGGCTGCTGAGCCTGATAGGATGAATATGAGGAGTAAGAAGAATAATACCTTCCTCTTTTTGGGGTAGAAGGGCTTCTTGCCAAAAGCCACCTTCTTTGCAGGATCAGCAGTCTTCCTGGACAAGCGCTTCATGGTGAGATCATCAGTTCCTATGTCACCTGCTTTTTCATGTCAGTCCTTTTCAAAGAGATTCTTTCTATTACAAGGGATATTGGCCAGCTTGTCCTGCACCCATTGTTCGAGATCAGAGACTTGCAGCCATGTTGTCCTCCTTGATCCATGCAGGCTGCTGCTGTTCTGCTTGTAGCCTCAAAAGCATCGAAGGCTGCTCTAGTGAGAAACTTGGAGGTGTTTTGAGCATGAGCCTCATGAGGGTCTTGCTTATCTGCTGGCAGAAGAGAGCTGAATTCAGATAAGTCCCTTGAGATATCTCTTAAAAACATGCTCATGTAGAGCATGTAAGAGTTGATCCTGGACCCCAGCATGACAGACTGGAAAATTTTCCTGCCAAAAGCATTGAGGGTTCTGGCCTCCCTGCCCAGAGGAACTGATAAATGGTTCTTGGAGCTTTTAATTCTCCTCATGGCTGACTCCAGGGATTGTACCGGAGCGGTGGTATCTGAGATAGACCCCAAGGGTCTCGAAGGCTGCAGCACAACGGCCGCCAGGATTGTAGCCAGACTCCATTCGATGGCTTGGACATGCTCATCGAGTGAGACTGGAGAGGACTAAGTGGATTCTGGCATGGAGGCCAGAGCTACTGTCCCAGAGCAAGGTATCGGAGGCTGCACAGGGCTTTGGAGGAGATATTCTCCTGCCAGGACTGTTTGGTCAGTAAGCCTACTTCTGGATCCATGGAAAGCGAGTATCGGAGTCTGATGCCAATGCCGAGGATCGGGACGCCTTCGATGTTGACTTCTTTGATACCTTATCTGCCGGTGACACCAATCAATGTTTCTTGTCATGTTTGGACTTAGAAGTGTGTGAAGCATGTGACGACCTCGATGGCATGGAGACCCCCGAGGAGTGTGCCGAAGTGGCTGAATCTGACCGAAACAGCTTAACCTGTTGCTGTTCTCAGTTCTTAAGCCCCCATGCTATCATATGTTTACAGTGGGCACATGAAGAAAAATTGTGGTTGGGTCTAAACACTTCAGACACCAGTGGTGCTGGTCAGTTGCCGAGATGGTACTGCAGCACTTAGTACATTTTTTTAAACCACTGTGTGTTTTTTCCGTCTTTGAAGAAATGATGGAGGTCAAATCAAATTGGGCAATGGTGGCCCAAACGACCAAAAAAATTATATACATATATTTGAAAAATAAAATGAAAAGACAAAAGGGTACTGGAATGATGCTGTACCACTCTGGATGTATGGGAAGGTAAGAAGAGAGTATCTTTATCTAATACTTGGTAATACCGCTTTACAAAAAAACACCAAAGCGGTTCACAATAGACTAAAAAAACTGCCAGAAAAGGAAAAGAACGCCACAGTCAACAGGAAAGAGGAGATAGAAGAGAGAGGAGAAGAAGGAAGAGGGACTAAGGGGAGAAAGAACCTCAGCTAGGAGCAGCAGGAACAGGGAGGTTGAAGACGGAGCAAAGGAGGTGTGTCTTGAGAAGATATTTAAACCTGTTGAAGAAGAGTTCCAGCTGGAGATCTGGGGAGAGAGAATTCCAGAGTTTAGGGCCTAGGTAGAAAAAGGCATAATTCTGGGCAGACTCCAGGTGTGCAACAGAGGGAGGAGGAAGAAAAATGCAATTGACATGGATGTGACGAAGTGTGCAGTGGGGAGTATGGAGATGGACCAAATTGGCAAGATACTAGGGGGAACCAGAGTGAATAGCCTTGTGGACAAGAATGAGAACCTTATATTGAATACAGTAAGTAATGGGGAGCCAATGAAGGTGGATGAGAAGGGGGGGTGATATGGTCAGTGCGGGATGCATGAGTGACAAGACGGGTGGCAGTATTTTGTAACAGTTTGAGTCTTCGGAGCTGAAACTGGCGAGAGCAATATTTCAATAATCAAGTCTGCTCTAGGGAGAGGAGACGGGTAACTAGGGAGAGAGTGGCGAGGAAGGGACGGACAGAACGAATCTAGCGAAGGGAATAGAATGAACGATGAATCACAGAGGACAGATGATCATAGAATGACAAAGCAGAGTCCAGAGTGACAACAAGGTAATGCAAAGTGGGGACCAGAGAGATGGGAGTGAAGGAGAGTGAAGGTGAGAGGGTAGGGGCAGGACTGCCGAATGTAAACCAGATAGCTTGGGTTTTTGTCAAGTTAAGATGGAGAAAGTTGGAGGCCAGCCAGATACTAAATGAAGAGAGGCAATCATTAAGGGGAGTGATGTCAGGAACGGAGGGGTCAGTATGGCGCAGGAGTATGATGTCATCGGCGTAGTAGTACGCTGAGATGCAGTGCTGTTGAATAAGGGTGGTGAGAGGGGCCAGAAAGACATTAAAGAGGAGAGGGGCGAGAACGAAGCCCTGGGGGACACCGCAGGGAAGGGGAGTGCTAGGTGAGGAGGAAGTACCGGAAAAAAGTGAAAAAGACCTGGAAGACAGAAAAGAGCGAAACCAATTGAGTACCGCCCCCCCCCCCCCCCCAAGCCAGCATCAGAAATACGAGTGAGGAGTATACGGTGGTTGACAAGATCAAAGGCAGAGGACAGATTGAGGGAAACTGCAATAGAAAACAAACCCTGGTCATGGGAAGAGTAGAGTTCTTTGGGAAGGGAGGTGAGGATAGTTTCAGTGCCGGGGGTGAAGAATTAGTGCAGAGTCCAAGTGAGAGGAGAGTTGGGTGAAAATAAGCTTTTCCAAAAGCTTAGACAGGAGAGGTTAGAAACAGGGTGCCAATTAGCAGGAATGGAGAGGGTGCCAATTAGCAGGAATGGAGGGGGTCCAGGGAGGGTTTCTTGAGGATGGGGAGAACTATAGCATGCTTCCAAGGGACAGGAAAGAAGCCAGAGGAAAGACTGGAATTGAAAATGGAGAGGATGAGGGGAAGGAGTGCAAGAGAAGGCTTGCCGAGCCAACGGGAAGGGATAGGGTCGAGCTGATTAGTGATTTTTCAGGAGATAGAGAATGCCTTAGTTCAGCAAAGGAAATAGGATGGAATAGGAACCATTGGTGGGAAAGAGCAGAAGCTGCAGGTGGGGGGGCGGGGGGGAGGGAGGAGGGAAAAAGGGGAGGGGGGTAGGGGCAGAGGGAGGGAGAGAGGGGGGGACAGAAGGGAAAGGAGGAATGAAGGGCCAGGACTTTAGTACTGTAGGGGGACGCGAGAAGGACAGGATCTGGGAGATCAGCAGAGGGTGTTGGGGAGGGGGGGCCTGGGAAGCTGATAGGAACCGGAGAATAGAATAAAGCTGGAGGGAAGAGTTGGAGGAAGAAGCGATAAGGTTGGTATAATAGGAGTTCTTAGAGCATGAATGAGGGAGCAGTAATGAGAGTAACAGTAATGAGAGTGTCAGTAACGGAAATAGAACCCCGTCCAGAAACATGGTAATACAGAAAGACAGAGCTATTTTATTGTTCCATAATACAGGGGTAACCGCCAAAGGAACCCGACAGAGGCCGTGTTTCGATTAAACCTTCATCAGGGATAACCTGGCGTGCTACAATCATAAATAAACATAAATACATTATCAAATTAAAACCATCATTAAAATAAAACAATTGAAATAATAAAAGCAATCATTAAGAAATTAAAGAAATTAAAAGAAATAAATACATGAACAATGTAAGAAAAACACATGCTAGTAAATAAACATGTTATTGTGCAAAAATAAAACCATAAAAACATTAATAAAACAATGATAAAAGCGTTAAAATGGGTAGGAAAGGAGACATGTTGGCAGAGGGACAGGTCAGCAAGAAGGGCAAAAAAGGAAGAGTCACAAGAGGTGGAAGTGGAGTCAAA
This sequence comes from Ichthyophis bannanicus, assembly GCA_033557465.1. Lineage (NCBI taxonomy): Eukaryota > Metazoa > Chordata > Amphibia > Gymnophiona > Ichthyophiidae > Ichthyophis > Ichthyophis bannanicus. Next base: position 489,683,294 of record CM066033.1, read on the forward strand.
GTGGATATTGAAGTCCCCAATGAAAAAGACATGGGGTAGAGGAGGGAAACCTCAGAAAGGGTATGGAGGATGTAGTCCCACAGATGAGACTGGGGTAAGGGGGCTAATAAACGAGGAGAAAGTGGAAGGGAGGGGGGGAGTCAAGGCGAAGTAGGAGAGACTCAGGAAAATGAAGAGCAGGGGAGGAGAAAAGTTCACAAATAGGGAGGGAAGAGCAGTGGATAACCGCAACCCCCTCTTCAGACTGACGTCACCGAGGGTAGAAAAGGTAGGACAGCCTGGAGGAAGACAACCATTTATGAGTGGTTCTTCACTGTTGCAAAGCCAAGTCTCAGAAAGAAAGAATAAATTAAGGGAATATTGCATAAGGAGATCATCAATGGGGACAGCCTTGGTGCGCAAAGAGTGGCAGTTAAGAAGAGCTAAGTGCAACAGTGAAAATAAGAGGAGGGGAAAGCTGAGGAGGACACGCAAGTGGGGGAGTGTTCCCGCGCAGGGCTCCATCGATGCCAATGTCACCCATGTGTGAAGACTGCATTCCTGCTTGTTCCTGGAGAGTTTGAAAGTCACCTACAGTACTTCTGAGCAGTGGCATACAACAGCATATTTACAGCCTTCCCCGATGTACAACAGCAGCAGGCTTTTGATTGTAGGTTTTATCCAATAAACACTAATAAGAGTACAAATGCAAGAAAAATGCCACTTCACCTAATACTTTGATTCCTTCCCTTGCTTGCCTTGGATCCTCCCCTGTTTTTTTTTTTTTTGGGGGGGGGGGGGTTGCCTTTTCTGTACTGAAGGCTCTGCAGCTTCACAAATGTATATGTTTGATTCAGTTGAAAAAAGGTGCCAAGAATAGTTTTGTTCTGAGGATTCTGAAGCGGCTTTTTCCCCTCTCATCCATTGCTGTAATGCAGTGAAACATGCAGAAAGTTGAACTAGCTTCCTATTTTGCTCTATGTTCAGATCACAAAATATCTGTATATCTGTGTAATCATGCTCAAATCCCATGCTATTAGTCAACCTGATTGCACATAGCAACATAGGACCCAATATTCAGCAGTGGCTGCCCTAAGCTTCTAAAGCGCATAGCCATCGCCGCTGAACCCTAACCCCGGATATTCAATGCCGGGTCCGAAACTCAGAAAGCCTTTCTTCCACAAATGGTGCAGCATCTACACCTTTACAATATGTACTTCTGCCAATTATCAATTGTCCACAGAGCCAGCCCAAGGGTATCTGACACCTTAACCAAACCTTCAGTCATGAGTCTTCTCTACTCCCATAGTCCAGAATCTCCCCTTCCCTATTCCACATCCATGCAGCACCCCTCTTTACCTGATTTACTCCACCTCTTCATATCCAGCATCTCAACCTTCACTTTCCCTCTCTAGGAATGTAGCATCTCTCCTCTACCCATCCCCCCACCTACCCCATCCCATCCCACCCCACTCTAGGTGTCCTCCCCCATAGTCCAGCATTTCCCTTTTCCAATCCTCTCCCTCTTTACTTTACTATATCTAGGATTGCCCTGTGGCCCTACTTCAGTTCTTCCGAGCTCTGACGGCAAGTAAACTCAGTGCGGTGGTGAGTATCTGAGCTGTAGTGTGTGTTCTAGGCTGGATTCACCCTGTCACCTCTGACAGGAAGTTTGTGAAGAGGGCAGGATGAAACCAGACTAGAGCACAAGTGAACGCTCTGAGGCCCGCTGTTTCACCAAGTTTACTTGCAGCTGTGGCTCAGGAAGAGACCCGAGATAGGACATCAGCGGCGACAGGGGGACAGTGCGATCCTAGACACAGCAAGGGAGAGAAGAGAAATGCTGAACTGCTGGGCATCAAAGAAGTGCTCCAAGTGCTGTCTGTTAACCTTTGCCACTCCAGGATGATGCCTCCTCTACCCAGTGGAAGGGTTATCCCTGATTGTCCATTTCCAATCTCTTCTTCAGTAAATATTGAACAAGTGTTTTTTTCACTTTTCTGCTTTTTCATTTTCATGCTATTTCTTGTTTTTCTCAGTCTTATTATCTTGCTATTATACTTCCTCTATTCATTGAGATATCTGAAAAGAGTTGCCATCTCCTTGTAGCTATCATTTTTAATACTCTTACCTTTGCTGTCCTGACTACCTTCCATGCTTCTTTGAGTCTTACCAAATATTTTCCCTGTACTCCTTTGATAATATTTTTACTGTTTGGATATTGGCTCTATTATTATTAGCCAATAGTTGATCATACAGCCCGTTACATCTGATTCTGTGTTATATTTCACTTCAGCAGTTTCTTGTGTGTCATTTTTTTCAACAGCGTGTTAATTATTTTGAGGTTGTTTTGCTAAGAACTGCTTTTATTTATTAATTATTCTTATTTGTGCTGCTTCACTGTTGATGGGGTATTTCAGATGAAACAACAACTGATTGAAACCCACTCAATATGTTTTAATAAAATGTGGAATTCTTGTATTCAACAATTGGAACTCAATCAACAGACTGACAACAACAAACTACTGCATGCTGCTCACAAACTGTCATCATCACCCCCAATTGACAAAACATCAAACCTGCCCAAGAGTAAAGTGCTTCTTTCTTTTTAAACTTAAGCTATATTATTCATAACATACTCAACTTAATTTGCTGGCACTGACTCTTCCAGGCATTAAATCAGGCTACAAATGATGGTTTATACCAGTCAGGAGACCGCTGCCGATGGTTTTGCTGCAAAGTGACTTTTTCATAACCAGTGGTTATAGCTGGTGAAAAACAAAAGGGATAACCATTAGCTCATAGCCATAAAATTTAAACAATACCCCCAACACGCCCACCTTATTGATTCTTGAGTCTTCCTCTGAGGACATCTCATTTCATGAGTTCGTCCAAGATATGGTGAAGGCCTTACACTTTACCATCAAGGCCAAAGAGGAACCAAGGGCGGAGGAGTTGGAAATATTACAGTGCTAGTCCACTGTATCCTCCAGAGGTTAGTCTTCAGGATGTGGGAGAATCGCCCTCTCACGGTGCCCCCCATAAGTCGCCATTTGGGCTCCATGTACCGAGTTCAAGAGAGCCCTGGGTTTAAAAAAAGCTCAGCTTCCCCACAACTCAATGGTTGTGGAGTCTGCCATGAAGAAGATTAGGAGTTCTAAGACCCACTCCTTGGTCCCTCCAGGGTAGGAGACTTATACCCTGGATGGGGTCAGTAGGAAATGTTACCAAGGGTCCATGTTGGAAGGTCATATCCTTTCCTATCAACTATATATGGCAACGTACTTGAAGGATATTATGGGGGACCTAGCCAAGTTCTCATTCCTGCTCTCTGTGGAACAGCTATACTGCTTCCACAGTATCATTGCCAAGGGGAAGAACTGTTTTAAATACATGAGCAGGGAGGCCTATGACATCTTTGAGTCGGTGACCAGGGTTGCCACTGTAGATATTGGGACCCGTCATCTGGCCTGGTTGCAATCCTCTGACCTTGAGCAGTGGGTACAAGATAAACTTGCAGATGTCTCCTGCTGAGGTGAGAACCTCTTTGGCAAGCCCATGGAGGACAAAGCTGGTGAACTGGAGAGGGAGCAATTAATGAAGAACAGCCTCTCCAGGAAGACAGCGGATCCTTCTAGGAAGGCGACTTCTGGGAAGAAATCCTTCTACTCAAAAAAGAGGCGATATTACCCCAGTTATCCTCCCTACCAGGGTCCTCAGCAAGGACAGCTGAAGGGCCAAAGCCAGCACCGGCAGAAGACTCCGAAACCCCAACATGCAGCCGCACCCGCACCCACACCCAGGTGGGAGCTTTTGACGCCTTCCTGAGGAACATGGCTCTTCTTCCTGTCTCCTGTGCAGATGGGGGGGGTGGGGGGGGGGGTTGCCATTATGTCCACACATAGCCAGTAGTAACTACGGACTCCTGGGCACTAAAAATCATCCAGGGCAATTATCGGTTGCACTTTGACCAACTTCCTCCATTGTTCTTCCCAGCGGAGTACCCTCTCAATCCTCACCATGGGAGCTCCTCCAAAAGGAGGTTCACACTCTCCTAGCCAATCTGGCCATCAAACTGGTTCCACCGTCTCAGGCAGGAAAGCACAGTTACTTACCTGTAACAGGTGATCTCTGGGAACAGCAGGAATAAGTCTTCGCATATGGGTACGTCGGTACCGACGGAGTCTGCGTGGGAATGCTTCCCAGCGTCCAATCAAAGAGCTTTTGGAAGCATCCCACCACGCCTGCGTGCTGCCTTCCCGCCTTTCCCAACTGCCTCTCCTCAGTTAAGTTTTAAAGCTGAGACAAAGAGAGAGAGAGAGGAAAGGAAAGATAGATAGAGATACAACTCCTGGGGAGGTGGGTGGGTTGTGAAGACTTATTCCTGCTGTTCCCAGAGATCACCTGTTACAGGTAAGTAACTGTGCTATCTCCAGGAACAAGCAGGAATGAGTCTTCACATATGGGGACTCCCAATTTTTTTTAATTTTTTTTTTTTTTTGGCTGTATTTGTATGATTGATTTGTTGAGGAATCCTGGGCTGAGTGATCACCAGAAATGCCATTTTTTGTTGTTGTTGTTTTTATATATTATTTTGCATGTTCTGTATTATTTGGTTTTCAATAAACAGAGTTTACAAAAAAAAAAAAAAAAACTGTAGGAAAAGTAATGGAGGTCAGAATCCTGAAAGGTAACAGGGAACATCAGTAGGAGAAACTGGGGTAGTACAAAAACGGTGGGCCTTCAGCAGAAGGCTTTATGATAAAAGCCCAACTCTTTTGGCAGCAGAGGGGTTCACTCTTAGGAACAAAAAGAGAAAGGCTAACCGATTTGGACAGACAGGCTCAGTCCTTGTGGGGAGAAAAGGTATGGGAACCCCTTGTATCCCAAAAGAAAGGACAACGCTGGAGGCGTTAGAGCCTGTGAGTAGCTGAAGATCCGCAATGTCTCTCCTAACTAAGTCAGCTGGGAGAGATATTGGAACATGGAGAGCTTCAGAGGTACCTAACCCTAGGGCTATGGGAGGTGTTAACTACCACCAAAGTGGTTGTGAGTGTAGGACCCCAAAACATGCTGGATAGCATAAGTATGGGTAAAGCCCATCTGTCAGAATCATATGGCTATATGAGCTTGGACAATCAGGTAGATAAAGCAGAAACATATCTACCGATAGTAAAATATCTCGACAGATACATATATATATATATATATATCATATAGATATATGAAATAGTGAGATATGAAGGGCATAAAATACTCACACATGATAGACATAGACATCTGTAAGATGTGTGCTATAGGTATGAATATATATATATATACACCTCTATATGGAAGTCTGCAAGAAGCAGACAGAGATATGCCTACAAAGGGTATTCACATAGGAAAATGTGGAGAGGAAAGATTCATTTAATAACAAGAAGGTGGAACCTACTTGAGAAGACATATAGAGAATCAATTCCCACTGGTTATGGCTACAGGAATGCTAGGTAGGAGAATAACCAGGATGGCTACGTGAAAAGCAGAGGATGATATCAGTCTGCAGCCCGCAAGTCCTGAGTATTTTAGGATTCTAGCATGGTAAGTGAATAGAAGATGCATAGGAAGGAGAGCATGCTGACCTGCTTAAGGCCAAAAAGGTATCATGCGTTCTTACCATGAGGACGAGCTGGAAGGAGAAAACATATTCCCTATTGGAAATACTATGGACCAAAGCAGGGAATTAGCAACTCCTTAAGCTTTCACGTAAGAGGAGGCCTATGTCCTTTATATTAAAAAGGAGAACTTTTCTAGTCATGGGAGACATGACTGAAAAAGCCTTTTTCAACCATCTAGATGGCTGTTGGAGAAAAAGCTCCCCCCCTCCATGCTCTCTAGCAAGGGCCCATAGTGGAGAGCTTCTCTGTAGAATTGCAGAGAGCATGATGCAGGAGAATGGGGAGATAGAACTGGCTGCAGAAGAGCCAGTAGCTATGTCAACTATGCTGCCAAACCCAGGGGAATGGAGATGGCAGACAGAGAAGACAATCCAGCAAGCTTGTAGTGAAAAAATTTCCAAGACAGATGACAGCACTGACTTGGAGCCACTACTAAGACCAGACAGAATGTTAGTGGAGGACAAATCTGGTTGATGGTGGACAAGAACCAGTGTTTGAAACATTAAGGCTCCTGCATTGGCAGTTGCTTGCCAGACAGCATAAGAATGGTACTGTTTAAAAACAGTAAGAACAGACAAAACAAGAGTAGAAAACTCTGAACGTGTCTGATGTACTGCTTCAAAGCAAGATTGAAAAAGAGGAGTCAACTCAGAGAAGAGAACTCCGCACTGGAAAAGTAAGAAAACTAGAGAGGCTGAAGAAAAGCCCTCCAGTGAAGCAATACCGCTCTTACAGAGGAAAAACCCTAGTAAGAGGGTACAGAGAATGGAGCTGAAGAAAACTTACAAGTAGTAAGTTTATAGGAGGGAAAAAAGACATGCTGGCACAGGAAACTATCATTTGATAGTGGATAGACCTCTTTCCCTAGAAGGAAAAAGAGGAAAAATCCTGTGACCTAGAAGCATGAACATCCTAACAGCTCATAGAACATAGAAAGAATGAGAGCAGTGGATTGTCTCTAATGAGTAGAAGCAACTGCAGATTGTAATCCCCAGAGTCACAAGCATCTGATGAATTGATCAGAAACCCTGTGGTTGCTGGGTATGCTGAGCCTGGTGAGAGGTTGAACTCTGTAGACCAGGACAATGCTTCCCCTGTTTGGGAACATCTGTATGATGGGCAGATGATGCATAAAACATTCTTCTCCTACTGGGACAGAAGGTGCAGAACAGCTCCTAGGAACAGGTAAGTCAGTAAAGAACTGAGTAACCTGATGTAAAGACTCCTTGTTGAAAAGATCGTCTCCAGTGCAAGGAGTATGTCCCAGTCTGTGCTGTGCCCATTTGTCCAAGCCTGAAGCTTGGAGCCAGGCTCTACGTCGCGCCCCTATGGTTATAGCAGAAGTCCTGCTAACAGACTGAAAAGAGTCTAGGGAAGCACGAGTAAGAAACCAAGAGATATTCTGGAGATGCTTGAGTAGTGAAGTAGTCTGCACTCCTGGACTCTGGAAGAGAAGGAGTCAAAAGATGTAATTGCTTTGTGACCTCCTCAAGAGATAGACTCATATAGAAAATATATGAGAGAATTCTTGCAGAAAGCATAGATGTCTGGAAGGTTTGACGTCCAAAGGCATCAAGTATCTTAGACTCACGAACTGGCGGATAAGAGTGCTTTTTCTTGCTCTGTACCCGCCTCATTGCTGATTCCACAACTATGGAAAGATGAGGAAGTTGAGTCTTTTGAAACCCTGGAGAGGGGGGCACCTGATATAAGAGATCAGTTGCTCTGGAAGGTGTTTCCCACATTCCTAGAAGGAGGTTCTGCAAGGAATGATGCAAAGGAAGCATTATGTTCTCCTTTGCATCATTAAGGCTCTTTGCATCATTAAGGCTCCTCCATGTCTGATACCGGTGAGTGAAGGTCCACAAGTGACAACTCAATCGGCCTCGAGGGAACCGAGAGTTGCGGATCCGAATCATCGGAACCAAGCCTTCGGTACAGCCCGGAGCCGGTACCAAGGCGAGTCGGTACCCAGTCCTCCAGACTGGAGATCGATTCCAGACTCGGCATCGAAGGAAGCGAGGCTATCGATGCATGTCTGGAGGGTACCGACGTCGATGGTAGTATCGGTGCTGGTACCGATAATGGAAGGTCAGTCTGGAGTGTATCCACCGGTCCCGAAGGCACCGAGGACGCCAGATGACCATCCCTGGTGAGGAGTATTTCATCCAACACCAGTGCCGATGTCGGGGTATCGGTACCGCTCGAAGCGGATGCCACCACCAGACCCGGCTCAGGTATGTTCTGTGAGGGGTGAACCCCAGGAACAACCTGAAACCCCTTATACGCTTTGGAGACCGAAGACTCCCGCCGGGGTTTTGAAGCCAGTGGGCCCTCGAGGGCAAGGCCGGAGCCGTCTACATGCTGTGCATGAGACCTACCACTTGAGGGCTGGCTAGTCTTAACAGACTGTTTGTGGGTTACCTGATCCTGTGTAGAAGAAGAAGGGGACGGTGCCCCGAAGCTGGAGGGAACCCGTGTATCGAGGGAACCTCGATATTGAAGACTTCTTTTTACCAAACTGTTGTCAGGACCCAAGCAGGTTAGACACTGACGTCGAGGGTCTAAAAATAAAGTTGTACCGCCACAGTTTGAACATTTCTTGGGGAAAGTGGCTGGCGGTTCCAAGAAGGAAAAAGAAGAGGCCTAAAAGGCCTAAGATACCGTGAGACACTATGAAAAAAAAATATTCCCTGAGAAAGGAAGATTTTACAAGAAAAGAAAAGAAAACACCGGCGGTACCGGTGGCGTCGGGAAGACAGCCGCGACCACAAGAAAACTAAAGAAATAAAAGAAGAATTTTCTGCGGTGACAGGAGGATGTCCTGCCGGCTCCGCGGAAAAACGAAAACTGAGGAGAGGCAGTTGGGAAAGGCGGGAAAGCAGCACGCAGGTGTGGTGGGATGCTTCCAAAAGCTCTTTGATTGGATGCTGGGAAGCATTCCTGCACAGACTCAGTCGGTACCGACGTACCCATATGTGAAGACTCATTCCTGCTTGTTCCTGGAGATAGGGGTTCTACTCCCATTATTTCAAGGTTCTAAATAAAACGGGTGGCTTCCGGCCCATACTGGACTTTCGGAACCTCAACTGCTTCCTGGTGAAAGAAAAGTTCAAGATGGTCTCCCAGGGAACACTGTTGCCTTACCTCAAGTGGAAGGACTGGCTTTGCTCCCTGGATCTCAAAGATGCCTATATGCACATTCCCATTCAGCCCTTTCATTGTCAGTATCTCTGCTTCATACTCAGTGGGAGATACTATCAGTATTGGGTGCTACCCTTCAGCCTGGTGTCCACCCCAAGGGTCTTCACAAAATGCCTGATGGTCATTGCCACCTTCCTGCAGATCCTGGGAGTCTTCGTCTTCCCCTACCTGGCTGATAAAGGATACGACATCGGAAGAGGTTCGGTGGTCTGTGAATCTCACCATTCAGGTGTTGGAACATCTGGGCTTTGTGATCAACTACCTAAGATCTCACCTGCAGCCCTTTCAGTGCCTAGAATTCATTGGGGCTCTCCTAGATACTACCCTAGCTCAAGCCTTCCTGCCCAGGGACTGGGCCCTTCTTATCACAGTGGTCCACGATGTCCAGCAAAGCCCAACCATAATGGCATGTCAGATGCTTCACCTCCTTAGTCACATGATGCCACTGCAGCTGGGCAAGGGAAGTGACATGAATCGTGGAGGCCAAGTCCCCGGCCATCTCAAGGACAGGGTAGTGATCACCCTGCCCCTCAAGAATTCCCTGTCCTGGTAGCTCCAGCCACAGAACCCACCCCAGGAACTTCCCTTTCAACCATATCCATGCCAGCGCATTCTGATCATGGATGCCTCCAAGCCGGGCTTAGGTGTACATCTCGAAGTCCTGCGTACACAGGGCCCCTGGATGGCTCACGAGAGTCTCCACCAAATCAACTTCTTGGAACTTCGAGCCATTGCAAATGCACTTTGAGCATTTCAGGAACAGTTGGCCAGATTGTCCTCATTCAAACGGACAACCAAGTTGCGGTGATCTACATCAACATACAGGGAGGCATGGGCTCGTACCTGCTCTGTTGGGAAGTGGTACATCTTTGGAAGTTTGCCATCTCCCAGGATATGGTCCTTAGAGCCATGTACCTACCTGGGGAGCTCAATGTCCTGGTGGACCGCCTCAGCAGGGTCTTGTGGCCTCATGAGTGGACCCTCAGCAGGGCGGTGGCCACTCATATCTTTCAGATGTGGGTCATGCCGAGCATAGACCTCTTTGCCACACCAGACAACACTCAAGTGCTGCTGTTCTACTCCAGAGTGCCAAGCCATTTTCGGGTAACCTTTGATGCCTTTCTACTGAACTGGAGTGTAGGTCTGCTTTATGCCTATCCACCTATCCCACTGGTGGCCAAAACCCTGTTCAAGCTACAAGAAGAAAAGGGATTCATGATTTGTACCGCATCACACTGGCCCAGGCAACCCTGGTTTCCTCTTCTGCTCAACCTGTCTTGCAGGCAGTAACTGAGATTTCGTTGCAACCCGGATCTGGTCTCTCAGAACAGCGGGTATCTTCTTCACCCTGTTGTCTGTTCCCTAGCCCTCATGATCTGGATGTTGAGCAGGTAGTTCTTGAGAGTTTATCTGCCTGCGAAGGTGGAGAATGTGCTCCTCGCTTCGTGTAAGGACTTGACATGCCACGCCTATGCCTTTAAATGGAATCTATTTTCCATCTGGTGCACAGAAAAGGAGCTGGACCCTTTCTTCTGCTCTGCGGAGGCATTGATGACTTATCTCCTCCAACTCTAGTCTTGAATCCAACTCGGTGAGAGTGCATCTAAGCGCGATGGTGGCATGCCACCATGGCTCTGAGGGTAAACCCATCTCCGCCTATCCTCTGGTAGGTCGCTTCATGAGGGGTTGCTTGCTCTCTTGGCCACCTATCAAACCTCCACCTTTCAGGTGGGATCCTCTCTGCCACCTTTAAGCCACTCAGCTCCTGCTCACTAAAATTCCTCAGCTAGAAGGTGGTGTTTTTGGTGGCGGTCACCTCTGCGCACAGAGTTAGCAAACTGCAGGCACTGGTGATGCATCCTCCTTACACAAGGTTTCATCAAAATAGGGTGGTCCTCTGGACTCATTCTAAGTTCCTGCCCAAGGTCGTTTTTGCCTTTCATCTCAACCAGTGGGTGGTACTGCCCACCTTTTTTCCCCAGACCTCACGCCAGCAGGGTTGAGGCTTCTCTGCACACCTGGTGGGCTTTCTATTTGGAAAGGATGAAAGCCCACCAGAGTTCCTCTCAGCTCTTTGTCTCTTTTGACCCCAATAGGCTGGGCATGGCAGTTTCCAAGCGCACCTTTTCATTTTAAGTTGTGGACTGTATTTTCTTTGCTTATGCTCAGGCTGGTCTGAGCTTGGAACGTCATGTCACGACTCATAATGTCCAAACTATGGCTGCTTCTTTTGCAAACCTGGGCTTGGTCTCCACAGAGGAGATCTGTAGGACTGCTATGTGGTCGTCAGTCAACACCTTTACAACCTATTACTGTCTGGATAGAGATTCCCAGTGTGACAGCAACTTCAGCCCAGCCATACTCCGGAACCTGTTTGGGACTTAGATACAACTTCTCCCACTGGCCCGTAGAATAATCCTGATGTTGATGTCGATGCTAAACACTGACTCTCAGAACCCCAACAGTAACTTCTCATACTGTTTCTCTGTTTGTTTTTCTGGTTGCTCTGTTGAGCTTGTTTTACAGGTTTATTCGATAGCCTGTAGCCGAGGAGTCCCACATGTGAGGATTTCATTCCTGCTTGGTCCTGGAAAAAGCATAGTTACTCACATTTAGCAGGTATTCTCCAGGAAGAGCAGGAATAAGTCCTCAGAACCCTCCCTCCTCCCCGTGGAGTTGTTCTTTTTTGCTTGATTGAGCTATGTCATCCTATTGAGGTAATATGGCTCCTTTGGGCAGGAAGATAGACACACATGCATGGTGAGCATCCCAAAAGTTTCCTATAGAAGCTGGGGAGTGTTCCCGTGCAGGGCTGCATTAGTGATGTCACCCATATGTGAGAACTTATTCCTGCTGTTCTCGTAGAACACCTGTTACAGGTGAGTAACTATGCTTTACTCCTTCAAAAAGTAGAAAGACTAAGGAATACACAATGAAGCTACAATGTGGCACATTTAAGATTAACCAGAGAAAATATATTTTCTCTCAGTGCTTAATCAATCTCTGGATTCATTACCGCAGAATGTGGTAAAAGCTGTTAGTGAAACTGAGTTCAAAACAGGTTTGGATGCGTTCCTGGAAGAAAAGTCCATAAACCATTATTAAAGAGGACTGGGAAAATCCACTGCTTACCCCTGGGACAAACAGCATGGAATCTGTGTACCTTTGGGAACCCGACAGGTACTTGAGACCTGGAATGGCCATTGTTGGAAACAGGATACTGGGTATGAGGGACTCTTGGTCCGACCCTGTATGGCATATCATACTAATTTAAATATAGATTGGGGGGGGGGGCAGTATTAGAGCTTCAGATAAGATTGTGATTGTGGATCAGAGCTTGAGAATATCATTTGAATCTGCCGTAGTGTCTACATCCTTAAGGGTGATTGAGAGTAATAGTCCAATTTTGGTAGCAAATACTGAAACAGAGTCCAAGTCTTGGTTATCAGCTAAACCTGTCTTTCTTTTAATATGTTTGGAATGGGTAGTATTCATATCTATTCCACCTGGGGAAGTAACTAATATGGAAATTTGGTGTATGGTTGCCAAAATGGAATCCACCTTGACTAATTGTTCAACTCAGCTCTGTAAGTTCTCTGGGGAGATGGTGAATAAACTATCAGAACAAGAGACAAGTCAATATGGAAAGAAGACAGAGGCCCATGATAAAAGAACCGAGATCCTGGAGGTATCTAACAATGCAGCACTGGAAGTGAAACCATACTAAGTGCTGCTTGCTGCTGTGACCCCAGGAAGGAGAGTGGCTTTGAGTAAACTGAAGAAGGATGCTGTGGAGGAGGAGTGGCTCAGTGGTTGGGACAGATTACCTCAGGCCGGAGGTTCAATTCCCACATGGAGACAAGTAACCTCAGGCTGGAGGGACTGGGGTCTCTAGTCCCATGGTTGCTCCTTGTGGCCTTGGGCAAGCCACTTGCCTCAGGTACACTTAGATTGTGAGCCCTGCGGGGACAAGGGAATAAAAAGTACCTGTTAGTATACATGTAAAACCGCTCTGATGCGTAAGTAAAGGGCGGTATATCAAATGCCTAAAACCATAACCATACTGCCAGGCTTTGTGCAGCTTTCTGCTCTCTCTGCCTCCCTGGAACTGCTGCCCTACTTATGCTGACCTCACAACACACCTGCCAGTGCTTCGAGGCACAACAGTGCATCACGATACACAGATTTATAACCACTGGACTAGAAGCATCAAAAAAAAAAGGAGCATGGCCTCTGACTTCCAGTGTCTCGTGCCTCCAGCCCTCCTGTCCACCCTGACATGGGATATAAATGAAAAGGGTCCCCCAAACTCTTCCCAGGTGGACCTCAATGCCATGCTAATTCAACTGCCTTCAACACCCCCCCCCCCCACACACACACACACTTCCAGTGCATTTAGCACTTCCTGGTGCTAAAATGCATCAAGATTCCCCTCCCTATTGAAGCCCTACCCCCCCCCCCCCCCAGGTCCTGCTCATAAAGCAAAAATAACTGAGAACCAATCCAAACTCTTTATCCTGGGACTCTGACTCACTCAAGGGGTCAGAGGGATGATGGGGGCAGAAGTGATCCTTATTCAATCTGGTTTTGTGCTGCTGCGCTTCCTGTTTTCTGATGCCTAGAAGAGGGCAAATATTATACTTGAGGAGGTATGGTGTACCATCATGGTGGAAGGTAAAGGGAGAGGGCAGATGCAGAACTTAGTAGGATGGAAGGGAGAAGGCAATTACTGCATTGATCGGATGATGGAGAAGAGGACAGGGTAGATGCTGTACTTAGGGAAGAAGAAAGCAGATTCTATACTGATGGGATGGCAGATTAGGGGAGAGGGAAGATGCCCTCCCCCATTCCCTCCAACAGTACAGCAAGGGGAGAGAAGAGATGATGCAGTACTTAGGAGGGTGGAAGGGAGAAGGCAACTGTTGCATTGTTGCAACGAAGAGGGAGACAGTAGATGCTGTACCTGGTGGGGGGAGGGGGCAGGGCAGATGCTGTACTGTTGGAACAGCAGTTTAGGGAGAGGGTAGATTCAATGGTACTAACCGTGTAGGTGGCGTTGAATATTCCTGGTTAAAGTATTTACATATTTTACTGGGCTGAAACAGTGTAAATGCCTTTCAAATATCAGGCCCATGGTATTTTATGGTGTTTTGGGTTTGCTATTGTCTAATTTATTGTTATCAATATTATTTTGTAAGCCACTTAGATTTTGATAAGTGGTATAAAAATGTTTTTTAATAAATGAAATACGCAACTGATAAATGTCTGATGTCATGGGGGACACTAGCTTTGCAAGTCATACAGGGCACAGTTATAGCTTGGCAGGGCCCAGTAACAATGCTCTAATAAGAGGGAATTTGTTGCTAGAAAATAAGTGGAAGTATTAGAAAACTCTGAAGGCTAATAATTTGCTGGGGGCATATTCAAAGGGATTAGCCATTTAGTAGACCTGTTAACCATGTTAATTCCACTGAGTGGGATATTTATTTATTTTTTATTTATTTAACAGTTGCTTATATACCGCTACCTTCCGCAGATCAGGTGCGGTTTACAGTGAACAAGGAATGAACAGATTAACAGGTCTGTTTTACATGAAACATTAATTAACTAGGTACAATTTTGCTAAATACATGAAACATTAATTAACTAGGTACAATTTTGCTAAATACATTAAACATGATTGGACTAAATATGGTAAATAATTTGTTAAATAACAATTGAACTATTTACATATTTTGAACTATTTACATATATCTATTTACAGGATTTACAAATAGTTATTTAATCGACTTTAATTGTAGTTAGATAGAGTAATTGGAGTTGGTGTACCCTGAGGTCGCTATTAACCATTTCCTGTTAGTGGTAAGGTATTTTCTAGTTTGCCGAAATGGGAGATGAATAAATATGTTTTTAATTTCTTGCGGAGTTCCTTTGCATCATTTAGTGCTCTTATTTCTTCGGGGAGGGAGTTCCATAGGGTGGGAGCTGCATGAGAAAACGCTTTATTAGTTGTTTTTTTGGTAGTTGTGAAATCTTTCGGGATCCTAATTTTATTCGTGTGGCCTCTCCGTAGCGCAGTTTGGGATGTGTCTTTAATGATAAGTTTTGTTAAAGAGACTGGGGCCATTGTATTTAATGTCTTAAATGTAGTGATAATCAATTTGTGATTTATTCTGGATTGAATTGGGAGCCAGTGAAGGTTTGCTAGTATAGGGGTAATGTGTTCAAATGGTGGAACCTTCATTACAATTCTTGCTGCTGCATTTTGGGCAAGTTGGAGTCTTTTAATGTTTTGTTTTGTTGTTCCTAGTAGGGTGAGATTTGCGAAATCAAAGTGTGGTGTGATGATAGCCTGGATAATGCTCAGAAAATCATGTAGGAGTACAAGAGGACGTAATTGTTTTAAAATTTTGAGTTTAAAGTAGATTTTCTTAGTGATGTTTCTAATATGTGTGTCCATACTAAGGTGTGAGTCAAGGGTGACACCTAGGTATTTTACTTCATTTTTTATAGTAATGTTGTGATTTTGGAGAGTGATTTGTGTTGGAGGTATGTAGGATTGATTTTTAGTTACTATTAATATATCTGTTTTAGAATGATTGATATGGAGATTGTGGTCTTTTAGCCAGATTGTTAATTCAGAGAAGCATTCTGTTAACAGTTGTAATGGGAGTGTAGGGATTGTGAATGGTATGTACATCATCATATCGTCTGCATATATGTGATAGTGGACTTTAAATTTCTTGAAAATGTTGCAGACTGGTTGAATATATATATTAAATAGGAGGGCAGAGAGGGCGGAGCCTTGTGGGAGACCAATTTCCTGTTTATATGTTTTAGATGTTTCTGTGTTAGTTCGGACGGTTTGGGTTCGATCAGTTAGATATGAGGTGAACCAGTTATGTACAGTTGAGTGTATTCCTATTTGTTTTAGTCTGTTAAGCATTACAGCATGGTGTACACTGTCAAACGCTGCAGAGATGTCTAGAAAGAGGAGAATGAAAGCTTGTTTAGGGTTATCAATACACCATGATAGGGGCGAAAGCCATATTGTTGGTCATCAAGGGGGGCTGAGGTTTCTATGTGATCTTGTGTTTGAGTTTGAACGACCTTTTCAATCAGTTTAGCCATAAATGGGATGCTAGAGATAGGCCTGTAGGAATTGGGTGATGTTTTGTCGAGGGTGTTATTTTTGATTATCGGTCGGATTTGTGCATGTTTGAGGGAAGGTGGTAAGTATCCTTGGCGCAGCGACAGATTGACTATAGGAAGGATAAAGGGGGATAGTGTAGAGAGGGTATGCTTGATCCAGTTTACCGGACATGGATCAAGTTGAGAGGTCGTAGTGTTCAGGTTTGAAATAGTCATCTTAAGAGTGTCTTTGGTTATAGAGTGGAAGTCAGACCATTTTTCTAATTGATGTTGGTGGGAAAGTGAAAGAGGATTTGGTGTGAATGCAAATGTTTTTGATTTATTTATATAGTGGTTTGCTAGAGTCTGGGCAGAGATATCAATAGTATCGTTGCTGGTCCCATATGAGTTATTAGTTAAGTTTTGGACGATACTGAAAAGTTCTCTTGGTCTATTAATGGATTTGGTTAGTATAGTTGTGTGGTAGTTTTTCTTTGCGCCGTCTGAAGCTTCTTTGTACTTTTTAAGGTGGTTGTGATAAGCGTCATAAGAAGAGATGGATTTGGATTTGCGCCATTTAGATTCAATATTTCTCAATTCTCTCTTCATTCGTCTTAAGGTGCTGTTGAACCAGGGGGCATCTCCTATTCTAGAGTAGTTTTTCTTCTTGATGGATTGTTTATATGCAGCTGCATTATTAATTGTATTGTGCCAAGTTGCGACTGCTTCATCTAGGTCAGTTGGTGCAAGGGTGAGATAGGGAATAGTTAGATCAATGAATTCATTAGCGTTAAATTTTGTGAATCTAGGTGGAGGGGTAATTAGTAGGTTATTTTTGTTGTTTCTTCCAGTGTAGGCTAAGGTGAATTTGATCAGGTAGTGGTCTGACCAAGGAATGGGTATACACTCAAGCGATGACTGGTTAAAATGTTTTTGGAAAGCTTCTGGTAGAAAGACTAGGTCAAGGGTTCCACCTTTCTTATGTGTCTTTGTATTAATTATTTGGAGGAAACCCATATCTGCTAATGATTCCAGGAAAAGAGCTGAGTGTGAGGGGGGCAGGGATGGGAGGTTAAAATCTCCTAGTGATATTATAGGGTTGGAGACTGTGGATGAGCTGAGGAATTCTATTAGGGCGTCTAAGTTTTCAGATTTTTGATCCGGTGGTCTGTATAATAAGCAAATTTTGAAATGAGCTATTTTTAAGATGAGGGTGTCAATGTTATTTGGGAGATCAGATGGATGTGGTTTAGCCTTTAGATCTTTATTTGTCATTATAAGGACACCACCTCCTTTTTTAGAGTTTCTGTGTGTATGGGATATGTCATAGTTGTTCGTGTTGAGTTGGTTTAGGTAAACAACATCAGAGTCGGTTAGCCAAGTTTCAGTAACACATAGGATGTCTGGCTTTTGATCTTTTAGTAAGTCAATGAAAATAGGTAGCTTATTTTTCATAGATCTTGCATTTATTAATATACAGGACAAAGTTTGAATGGTTGTCGGTTGAGTGTGTGGATGGGCGAGTGTAGTAGGTTTTATATGTATTAGCCTGTGATGATTTATTTTTGTATTGATGCCAATATGCATTTGAGATGAAGGGGGATCTGGGCGGATGATTCTTTGTATTATTGGGATTGGTTTGTAGATTTTGTTGTTTAGACTGTTGGTCAGTGTGATTAGTGTCATAGTTGTTAAACAGCTGCATATTAGTTTTAGCCAGAAGGTATTTGAGCAAGACATTTTAGATGTAATTGTCCTGTGGTTGAGGTTCAGTGTTGTGTGGTTGAGGTTCAATGTTGTGTGTTATGTATTAGGTTAATGCAGATAACAGTGTGAACAAATCTCTAGCTATCAATGGGAGTATATGGTATGGAAATGAAGTATATATGTGGATCCTTATCTACTGACAACAGTATATCCTTATCTACTGGCAACAGTATAACCTTATCTACTGGCAACAGTATATGTTTTGTAATTACAGTTTTCAAGCTAGTTGGATACTGACAACAGTAATTGAAAGGTCATTTATTACAGACAACAGTGAATAAAGGTCATTGAGTATTGGCAACAGTGTTGGCTATGTTAGTTTGCTAGCTGCAGGTAGCTCACTTTGGTAAGGTAAGGATAGGTATAGGCTAGCCAGCTAAGTGGACAGAACTAGATTCTAACAGGAATGGCTGAATTTGGTAGGTTACTGGCAACAGTACCTAAGGGATTGATGGTGGAAAATTAAGGCTACTAACAGTAGTATATGCACATTTTAGCTGTTGGAAACTGTATTTAAGGGTGGGTGGGGGCAATGACTAATAACAGGCAGCCATAATAGTAAAGTACAGGTTAGAATGAGTGATGGCTACGTACAACAGTATGACTAGGTGTGTTGGTAAGTTCAAAACAAGGCTGTTCAATTAGCTGTGATATACTTGCTGTATCAGCGGGGTGTCCGGAGGAGGATGGGAGCGAGCTCAACCTCAAGGGAGCTCTAGCTTTATGCTTATGCTGGTCTTCGTTGAGAGATGGTGAGCGTCTCTAGCCCTTTAGTGGACCACGCCTAAGGGCCACACCAAAGGGCCCTCTGGCGAGGCCCTCAGGCGCGGGCCCGCCAGGCGCATGCACGCCTGCCGGCGCAAACTTTTATTCAGCAGGTCACGTGCCCCGATGGGCAGAGATGGCTCCTGTGGTGCTCCCGCTTCTGGAGACTCGATCCCCCGACTGGGGAGAGTTGAGGAAGGTGGCGGGAGCTGAAAAGAACAAGCGCCTGCCGGCGCAAACATTTATTCGGCAGGTCACGTGCCCCGATGGGCAGAGATGGCTCCTGTGGTGCTCCCGCTTCTGGAGACTCGATCCCCCGACTGGGGAGAGTTGAGGAAGGTGGCGGGAGCTGAAAAGAACAAGCGCCTGCCGGCGCAAACTTTTATTCAGCAGGTCACGTGCCCCGATGGGCAGAGATGGCTCCTGTGGTGCTCCCGCTTCTGGAGACTCGATCCCCCGACTGGGGAGAGTTGAGGAAGGTGGCGGGAGCTGAAAAGAACAAGCGCCTGCCGGCGCAAACTTTTATTCGGCAGGTCACGTGCCCCGATGAGCAGAGATGGCTCCTGTGGTGCTCCCGCTTCTGGAGACTCGATCCCCCGACTGGGGAGAGTTGAGGAAGGTGGCGGGAGCTGAAAAGAACAAGCGCCTGCCGGCGCAAACTTTTATTCGGCAGGTCACGTGCCCCGATGGGCAGAGATGGCTCCTGTGGTGCTCCCGCTTCTGGAGACTCAATCCCCCGACTGGGGAGAGTTGAGGAAGGTGGCGGGAGCTGAAAAGAACAAGCGCCTGCCGGCGCAAACTTTTATTCGGCAGGTCACGTGCCCCGATGGGCAGAGATGGCTCCTGTGGTGCTCCCGCTTCTGGAGACTCGATCTCCCGACTGGGGAGAGTTGAGGAAGGTGGCGGGAGCTGAAAAGAACAAGCGCCTGCCGGCGCAAACTTTTATTCGGCAGGTCACGTGCCCCGATGGGCAGAGATGGCTCCTGTGGTGCTCCCGCTTCTGGAGACTCGATCCCCCGACTGGGGAGAGTTGAGGAAGGTGGCGGGAGCTGAAAAGAACAAGCGCCTGCCGGCGCAAACTTTTATTCGGCAGGTCACGTGCCCCGATGAGCAGAGATGGCTCCTGTGGTGCTCCCGCTTCTGGAGACTCGATCCCCCGACTGGGGAGAGTTGAGGAAGGTGGCGGGAGCTGAAAAGAACAAGCGCCTGCCGGCGCAAACTTTTATTCGGCAGGTCACGTGCCCCGATGGGCAGAGATGGCTCCTGTGGTGCTCCCGCTTCTGGAGACTCGATCCCCCGACTGGGGAGAGTTGAGGAAGGTGGCGGGAGCTGAAAAGAACAAGCGCCTGCCGGCGCAAACTTTTATTCAGCAGGTCACGTGCCCCGATGGGCAGAGATGGCTCCTGTGGTGCTCCCGCTTCTGGAGACTCGATCCCCCGACTGGGGAGAGTTGAGGAAGGTGGCGGGAGCTGAAAAGAACAAGCGCCTGCCGGCGCAAACTTTTATTCGGCAGGTCACGTGCCCCGATGAGCAGAGATGGCTCCTGTGGTGCTCCCGCTTCTGGAGACTCGATCCCCCGACTTTAGCAGTGCATACCTAGTTTGTTTTGCATGCACTAACACTTTTAAGGTGTGTTAATGAACTGAATGCATGCCAATGAATATACATCCCTAGGGTGTACTTGTCCAAATGATGCCCCAAATACATGCTTGCTTTAACAGTTCTAGAGCTGGACCAGATGATGCCAAAAGCACCAAGGGAGAATGAACAAAATAAAGAGTAAAGGGCATTTTGACCCAAGATTTTCCTCCACTTGTTAGTGGGGCTTTGATAGAATGGTAGCGGGTGCAAAAAAATGAATGAGAGGGGCAATGGTAGGGGGCAAGAGGATGAGCAAGGAGAGGGAAACGGAGAGAGAGACAACAAAGTTGCTTACCTTTAGTAGGTGTTCTCTGTAGGCAGCAGGCACACAAGTTGGTGATGTCATCAGAAAGCGCTAAGACAGAATAGCTCTCTAAGAGCTCACAACTAGTAGAAAATTCAGAGCATGCATGGCCCTTCCCATATGCAAGGGTCTCCTCAGTTCCATATAGCTACACCATTACGATATAGTTTATACCCAAGTATCACAGTGTCCCACTGGTTGTCCTCCTTCCACCAAGTCTCTGAGATACCAATCATATCTAACCTCTCATTTAGTGCTATATATTCTAACTCTCCCATCTTATTTTTTAGAGACTGTATTTTATTCATATTAAATCTGGCTATCAGTAGACAGGGGTAATTTGGAATCTTTAAGCTCTGTCTGCTCCGTAAAGGGCATTTGGGCTACTTTTGTCTTTATTAGAACCTCTCTGCTGATATGCCCTAACTTCATTCTTTTGGTAGTATCCTTCAAGGATACATTGTTCCGAACAATGTGCTCTTGGCTCTCCCCTATTATCTAGTTTAAAAGCTGCTCTGTCTCCTTTTTTAAAGGTTAATGCCAGCAGCCTGGTTCCATCCCAGTTAAGGTGAAGCCCATCCCTTCGGAAGAGCCCCTCCTTTCCCCAGAATGTTCCCCAGTTCCTAACAAATCCAAAACCCTCATCCTTGCACCATTGTCTCATCCACGCATTGAGACTCCGGAGCTCTGCCTGCCTTTTGGGTTCTGTGCGTGGAATGGGAAGCATTTTGGAGAACACTATCCTGGAGGTTCTGGATTTCAACTTCCTACCTAAAAGCCTAAATTTTCCTTCCAGAACCTCCCTATCACATTTTCCTATGTCATTGGTACCGACATGTACCAAGACAGCATCCTCCTCCCCAGCACTATCTAAGACGTTGTCTAGGTGGCGCGTGAGGTCCGCTACCTTCGCACAGGCAGGCATGTTACCAGGGGATCCTCACATCCACCAGCCACCCAGCTATAAACATGCCTAATAATCGAATCACCTACTGTAACGGCTGTCCTAACCCTTCCCTCATAAGCACATGGCCCTGGAGAAACTTCCTTGGTGCGAGAGGGTTTTACATCACCTGGAGGCATTATAATATCCTTGGTTTTATTCTCCATTCCTTTTGTTAGGATTGATACAGAGGCATTATAATATCCTTGGTTTTATTCTCCATTCCTTTCGTTAGGATTCTATTTGTTTTGTTGACCACTGCTGCAACATCTCATCAACAATAACACCTAAATCTTTTTCCTGGGTGGTGGTTTCTAAGATGGTATCTTGCATCGTGTAACTATAGTTTGGGTTGTTCCTTCCTAGGTGCATAACTTTGCACTTGTCCACATTAAATTTCATCTGCCATTTAGATGTCCAGTCTTCCGATTTATCAAGGTCCTCTTGCAATTTTTCACAATCCAATTGCGTTTTAAGAACATAAGATATGCCATACTAGGTCAGACCAAGGTCCATCAAGCCCAGTATTCTGTTTCCAACAGTGGCCAATCTAGGTCATATGTACCTAGCAGTTTCCCCAAGAGACACAAGTTCCACAATGCTTGTACTGGGTCAAGCATTGATATCTTCGGTCACTTCTTAAATTATTATGGTTTATGGACCTTTCCTCCAGGAACTTGTCCAAACCTTTTTTAAACCCAGCTACACTAACAGCCTTTACTACATCCTCCGGTAACAAATTCCAGAGTTTGATTACACGTTGAGTGAAAAAATATTTTCTTTTATTAGTCTTAAATAGTTTACCCTGTAGCTTCATTGCAAGTCCCCTAGTCTTTCGATATTCTGATAACGTAAATAATCGATCTACATTTACCCGTTCCACTCCGATCATTAATTTATAGACTTCTATCATATCTCCCCTCAGCCGTCTCTTTTCCAGGTTAAAGAGCCCTAACCTTTTTAGCCTTTCTTCATAGGAGTATCCTTCCATCCACTTCACCATTTTGGTGGCTCTTCTCTGAACCTTTTCTAAAATCGCTATATCCTTTTTAAGATACGGCAACCAGAATTGCACACAATATTCAAGGTGCGGTCTCACCATGGAACGATATAGGGGCATTATAATATCTTTTGTTTTATTTTCCATTCCTTTCCTTATCATACTTAGCATTCTATTTGCTCTCTTGGCCGCCGCTGCACACTGGGCCGAGGGTTTTAACATGGTATCCACAATGACGCCTAAATCTTTTTCCTGGGTGGTGGTTCCTAATGTGGAACCTTGCATCGTGTAACCATAGTTTGGGTTGTTCTTCCCTAGGTACATAACCTTGCACTTGTCCACATTAAATTTCATCTGCCATTTAGATGTCCAGTCTTCCAATTTATCAAGATCCTCTTGCAATTTTTCACAATCCTCTTGGGTTTTAACAACTTTAAATAGTTTTGTGTCATCTGCAAATTTGATAACCTCACTCGTTATTCCACTTTCCAGGTCATTTATGAATATGTCAAAAAGCAGCAGACCCAGCACAGATCCCTGGGGTACACCACTATTCACCTTTCTCCATTGGGAAAATTGGCCATTTAGCCCCACCCTTTGCTTTCTATCTTTTAACCAGTTCCTGATCCACAATAGTACACTGCCTCCTATCCCATGACTCTTTAGTTTTGCCAAAAGTCTCTGATGAGGGACCTTGTCAAAGGCTTTCTGAAAGTCCAGATACACAATATCAACCAACTCACCTTTGTCCACCTGTTAATTCACTCCTTCAAAAAAGAATAACAGATTAGTAAGACAAGATCTTCCTTGTCTAAAGCCATGTTGGCCGTCTCCCATTAGGTTGTGACTATCTACATGCTGAGTAATTTTATTCTTTATGATGGTTTCTACCATTTTTCCCAGTACTTACGTCAGGCTCACTGGTCTGTAGTTTCCCGGATCACCCCTGGAACCCTTTTTAAAAATTGGTGTTACATTGGCGATCCTCCAATCTTCAGGTATTAGAGATGATTTTAATGATAGTTCACAGATTACTGATAGCAGGTCTGCAATCTCATATTTCAGTTCTTTCAACACCCTTGGATGTATACCATCCGGCCCAGGTGATTTGCTACTCTTCAGTTTATCTAATAGTTGTAATACATCTTTCCGATGTATTGATATTTCCTTCAATTCTTCCGCACCTTTAAATACCACTTCAGTCATGGGTAACATCCCTACATCTTCCTCAGTAAAGACCGAAGCAAAGAATTCATTCAGTCTCTCCGCTATCACCTTGTCGCCTCTTAATGCTCCTTTAACCCCTTTATCATCTAATGGACCAACTGACTGTCTCACAGGATTTTTGCTACGAATGTACTTGAAAAGGTCTTTATTTTGCGTTTTTGCTTCCGCAGCAAGCTTCTTCTCAAATTCTCTCTTTGCCTGCCTTAATCAATGCCTTGCATTTGACTTGCCAGTGCTTGTGCTGTTTCCAGGTTTCGTCGTTTGGCTTTTTTTTCCATTTCCTGAAAGATGCTTTTTTGGCAACAGCCTTTCTGACCTCACCTTTAAACCATGCTGGCAGTTTTTTGGACTTCCTTCCACTTTTCTTAAAGCGTGGAATATAGCTGGTCTGGGCTTCCAAGATAGTATTTTTCAACAACACCCAAGCTTGATGTACGTCTTTAACCTTTGCAACTGCTCCTTTTAGTTTTTTCTTAACTGTTTTCCTCATTTTATCATAGTCTCCCTTTCGAAAGTTAAAAGGTAGTACTGTGGATTTCCTTACTATCCCTCCTCCACTAATTAAATCAAAGGCGATCATGCTATGATCACTATTGCCAAGTGGCCCCAACAGCCTTATCTCTTGCACTAGATCTGGTGTTCCACTAAGGACTAGGTCTAATATGGCTTCCCCTCTGGTTGATTCATGAACCAGCTGCTCCAAGAAGCAGTCATTTATTTAATCTAGGAACTTTATCTCCCTAGCATGTCCTGACGTGACACTGACCCAGTCGATACCGGGGTAATTGAAATCACCCATTATTATTACTGCGCTGTAACTTTTGTTAGCTTCCTTGATTTCTTTGAGCATTTCATCATCCATTTGGTCATTCTGGCCAGGTGCTCGATAGTACACCCCCACTGCCATTGCCTTCCCCCTTTTATATGGGATTTCAATCCATATAGATTCTACAGCAGATTTTGTTTCCTGCAAAACTTTAATCCTTTCTGAGTCACTGCCCTCTCTAACATAGAGCGCAACCCCTCCACCAATTTGATCAGCTCTATCATTACGATATAGTTTGTACCCAGGTATCACAGTGTCCCACTGGTTGTCCTCCTTCCACCATGTCTCTGATATTCCAATCACATCTAACCTTTCATTTAGTGCTATATATTCTAACTCTCCCATCTTATTCTTTAGACTTCTAGCATTTGCATACAAGCATTTTAGAGAATGTATTTTATTCATGTTAATTTGGCTATTGGGATCTTTAAGATCTGTCTGCTCCATACTTGAGGGCATTTGGGCTACTTTACTCTTTTGGGGAACCTCTCTGCTTTTGGTAGTATCCTTCAAGGATAAATTCTTCCGAACCATCCGCTCTTGGGCGACTTTCGGCTTTCCCCTAATATCTAGTTTAAAAGCTGCTCTATCTCCTTTTTAAAGGTTAATGCCAGCAGCCTGGTTCCATCCCGGTTAAAGTGAAGCCCATCCCTTCGGAAGAGCCCCTCCTTTCCCCAGAATGTTCCCCAGTTCCTAACAAATCCAAAACCCTCATCTCTGCACCATTGTCTCATCCACGCATTGAGACTCCGGAGCTCTGCCTGCCTTTTGGGTCCTGCGTGTGGAAGAGGAAGCATTTCGAAGATAACTTTGAAGAGTTTTGTGTCATCTGCAAATTTGATCACCTCACTCATTATTCCTATTTCCAGGTAATATACGAAGATGTTAAGAAGCAGTGAACTGAATACAGATCCCTGGGGTATTCCACTATTCACCGTTCTCCATTGAGAAAATTGGCCATTTAGCACCAACTCTCTGCTTTCTATCTTTTAACCAGTACCTGATCCACAATACTACATTGCTTCCAATCTCATGACTTTTTAATTTTGCCAAGAGTCCCTCATGAGTGACTTTCTCAAAGGCTTTCTGAAAATCTAGATACACTATGGGGTATGTTTACTAAACTGCGGTAATGTCACTCGCGTTAGGTTCCGTGGTAAAGGTACAGATTCCCATATAAAGGCGTGGGTGGTGCATCGTTACAGCAAGCCATATCAGCTAACGCATGTTACAAGGCACCTTCGACTAACGTGCATTACAAGACGCCTTCGACTAATGCGCCCTACAAGGCACATTACAAGGCCTTGTAAGGTGCCCTGTAAGGCGCCCCTGTAAGGTGCCTTATAAGGCGCTTTGTAAGGTGCCCTATACAGTAGGGCTCTTTAGGCTAAGCGCTGTATTAGGCACCCCTGGACAAGGCACCTTAGAAGGCACACTGGGATACAGAACCATAGGTTAAGGTGGCCTAACAAGGTTATGGTGCCCTAGGTTAGTGTGGCCTATGGGCTGCAAGGTGCTTCAGGATGTCATGCATGACCTGTGAGGAACAGAGACAGATGTAGCCCTAACACTAGATAGAGCACTCAGGAAAGGCAATGAAGGAGGGAGAGCTGGGAGCCGCTGGACCTGCCATATCTGCGGGCATCCCATGTGGCTGCCATTACTGATGACAAACATGGTGGGGGCAACTGTACCACAGCATAGGGTGTTGGCAATGTAAAGTACTGGAAAGACAGTTGGTGGCAGATGACGGGAATACGTGTCCCCCAGTGGAGGTGGAGGTGGCAGGATAGTTACAATGATGGGTGGACAGAGGAGTGGTGGTGCCATGCAGATCAGGCACAGGTGAGGCAAGCATGAAGAGGCGCAATGCAGGAAAGGGTAGCAGTGCAGGACATGGCAGACAGGACTCTACACAGCTGACAAATGCAGATAGACGGACCGAGGGAATGTTGGCAATTGTGGTGAGGGTATTATGGGCTGGCAGCACAAATCTGCAAAAATATGACTGTTACAGGCATGCACACTATTTGAGTAGGACCGGTATGAGAGGAGGGAACAATAAGGAATTGAACCCATGAACAATACCAAGAATGGCATTGTATTAGCCAGTAGGCTATACCTCCGTGGTGTATGTCACAGCAATGACTGGGTACAGAAGGACTGGAGGTCACCACACAAACTGTCTGCTCTGAGTGTCCACAGCTGATCAGCAAATGGGGTCTGCACCTCTCCGGTACCTCAGCTTGGAAAGACGAACTGACAATGCATGATACTGGCACAGAGTAGCTACAGACCATGCCATTGTGCAGGTTCTGTGTTCTCCCTGAGGGATAGGATGGGTGCCCAGCACTAGGTCCGCAGTACATGTGGTGCTAGAGATAAGCCCTGCTGTACATCCTCATCACTACCAGTGTATGACAGGTGTTCCTTGCAGTGTAGCTGAAGGTAATTCAGTGTCCATCTTTATCTTTACATGTGGCCCTCTGGGACCAGACACCACCCAGATTAGTGTGTACCTCGTATTAGGGTCTGGCTGACATGGGCACCTGTTATCAGGGCAGGGTCTGGCTGACATGGGCACCTGTTATCAGGGCAGAGGGGTTTCCAGACTTGCATGAGGTTTATGTAGCAGTGCCTTTATAGGTCAAAGTGGTATACACTACATCACCCTTTTTGTAGGTAAGGGACAGGTGCCCTAGCCCCTGTGAAGCAACCGCCATCCTGCTGGTATAAGACAGCCCTCCAGGGTTGGTGGGCCAGAGCCATACCTGTGGCTGGGGCAGTGGCAGACCAGCAGCAATGATGGGGTTAGCTCTGGAAACCCCAACTGCCTCACACCACTGTCTGCCAGTCACCAGCAGACAGCAGTCAGACTGCACCTTATAGTTGTTTCAACCATGCACAGTCTAACTGCAGACAGTCCACTAGCCAATCCATAGTGCATTCTCACAGAGGAACTATGTGCACCAATCAGGCATCTCAGTGATTGGGGCCCCAGCACTAGGAACACAAAAGTATCACTGGAGGCAGATAGTGTACAGCACTATGTGGGAACCTAGACATGCCATGGTCACTGCTCGGTCAGAGTGAGCGCCCTCCCAGCATGCCATGCTGTGGCCACCCTGTCCATGCAGGTGGTGGTCAGGCACTACAGTGTCCCAGCCATTGCCCCACACCCTATGAAGTTGCATCCTGGCCAATCCGCCCTGTCCGGGCCATACCCACAACACTTTGCTCCTCATTATGCACATATTCAGGCTAATGCTGGTAACAGTGGGACATTGTGGGCCCGGTGAGGTGTGGACAGCCACAAAACAATGGACAGACATACACACACACTCCTATTGCAGCATTGTGCAAAGATAGGGGTGGTTGGCAACCCTGCCTGCCACACTGGTCCTGATCACAGTGCTGACATTGCTAAACTGTGGTATACAAAACTGTGCAGGAGGTAGTAGTAGTGCTCTGGTGATAACTGCAGCTCAATGCTAGGGCCAATAGCCTGACTCTCCATGCATCTTTGAATTGTGGAGCCTGTGTGAGTGGGTGTTTGTACCCCTGTTCACCGCTGCTTTGGGCTTTGCACATGTTGCAGTTGTATCTGCATTGTAGGGTAAAACATAGGGACATGCTCTGCAGGAACCACAGCTGGGGCTTGAACCTGTGACCCTCTGCTTCTGGACACAATGGCTGGGTGTACTGCACTACACTGTTGCCACAGATGCATAGTGGTCCCTGGGGCTACCTGCACATTTCCTCATCCAGACCTTTTATGTTGCACTGCACACCACGTACTGGTACAGGGCATGGCCTAGGTCCACTGCAGGCAGGTGCCACTGCTCCCTCCAGCACGGGCACACCCCCCCTTGTCATGCTGACATGACCATATGCTGTCGGTGCTGGTAGTGCGCAGTCCCAGGCCATCCACTGTGGTCGCCTAGGGAGCAGGGTCTGGGGCATGGATGAGCATCCTCACATCCCCCCCCATCACCGCCTACCAATAGTCTGTCCTTCCGCTTGGGGGAGGGTTGGCTGGGGGGGGGGGGGATGTCAGGTGAGTGCCCTGGCAACTGTTAGCTCGGGTGGACCAGGTAGATGTAGGTGGATTGTGTTTGGCCTTTGTCAGCTGCTGC
Organism: Ichthyophis bannanicus; assembly: GCA_033557465.1. Lineage (NCBI taxonomy): Eukaryota > Metazoa > Chordata > Amphibia > Gymnophiona > Ichthyophiidae > Ichthyophis > Ichthyophis bannanicus. The sequence goes on from CM066033.1 coordinate 489,711,874, forward strand.
CATGCTGATTTCCGGTTTCTATGTTCCTATGTGCAACCTTGTGCCCCAGCTGCCCCCGCTACATGTCCCGCCTGCAGCCCTCTATGCCCCACTTGCACCATCGCCATAGTGGCCTTTCATACTTGGGCACTATGCTGTTGCTGGAAATGGAGCACTACTATCACGTTTCTTAGGCTCCCTGTCTATGCAATACATTGCTGACACTGAAATCGTTTCTCTCTCCTGCAAATGTGCATCTAACGGCAGGTTTTCATTTGCAGTAGGATTCAGCCCTTCAGCGCGTTAGTGTGCAAGGAGCCTCTCCCTGCCCACTCCCAGCCCATTGACCTGGCACAAGCACTGGCAAGTTAAATGCAAAGCATTGATAAGGCAGGCAAAGCGGGAATTTGAGAAGAAACTTGCTACGGAAGCAAAAACATGAAATAAAGACTTTTTCAAGTACATTCGTAGCAAAAGGCCTGTGAGAGAGTCAATTGGACCGTTAGATGATAGAGGGGTAAAAGGGGCAGTAAGAGGAGACAAGGCTATAGCAGAGAGACAAGGCTATAGCAGAGAGACTGAATGAATTCTTTGCTTCGTCTTTACTGAGGAAGATGTAGGGATGTTACCCAAGACTGAAGTGGTATTTAAAGGTGATACTGCAGAGGAATTGAGAGAAATATCGCTACACCGGGAAGATATATTACAACTATTTGATAAACTGAATAGTAGCAAATCACCTGGACCGGATGGTATACATCCCAGAGTGTTGAAAGAACTGAAATATGAGATTGCAGACCTGCTATTGGTAATCTGTGAACTTTCATTAAAATCATCTGTAATACCTGAAGATTGGAGGGTCGCCAACGTAACACCAATTTTTAAAAAGGGTTCCAGGGGTGACCCGGGAAATTACAGACCGGTGAGCCTGACGTCAGTACCAGGGAAAATGGTAGAAACCATCATAAAGAACAAAATTACACAGCATGTAGATAGTCATGGCCTAATGGGAGACAGCCAACATGGCTTTAGACAAGGAAGATCTTGTCTTACTAATCTGATCTGTTTTTTTGAAGGTGTGCATAAACAGGTAGACAAAGGTGAGTCGGTTGATATAGTGTATCTGGACTTTCAGAAAGCTTTTGACAAGGTCCCCCATCAGAGACTTTTGGCAAAGCTAAAAAGTCATGGGATAGGAGGCAGTGTACTATTGTGGATCGGGAACTGGTTAAAAGATAGAAAGCAGAGGGTAGGGCTAAATGGCCAATATTCCCAATGGAAAAAGGTGAATAGTGGAGTACCCCAGGGATCTGTACTGGGTCCGCTACTTTTTGACATACAGTCAAACCTTGGTTTTCGGTTGCCCCGGTTTTCGTCAGTTTCGGTTTTCGACGTCTTTTCAGACTGAGATCTTGTCTCGGTTTTCGTCTATCGCCTCGGTTTTCGTACTGCAATACACGCTGGTCTGCATACACTGCCTGCCCAGTCCCGGCAGCACTACCCCCCCCCCCCCGGACTCACCGATCGCGTGTGCCAGATCTGAAAACCAACAGTACTGCAATAGTGTACATACACCTTCGCGATGGTCTGCATACACTGCCTGCCCAGTCCCAGCAGCACTACCCCCCCGGACTCACCGATCGCGTGTTGAGATGCGAAGTCAGGTGAGCAACATCCTCGAGCCAGAGATGCAAGGATTGCAGAGAGGAAGGCCCCGATCTCTCCACCGCCTGCCTGTTCTCTGGAGCGCCCCCTCAGGCTCGGAGGTAGCAGGGTAGCAGGAGATGTTGAATGGGTAAGCAGGAGATGTTGAATGAATGTGGCAGGCAGTTCTTTCTCTTGCGGGGTACGCTGTTGAGACGGAGTCAGCGATCAGATTAGTGTCCTACAGTATCTGTGTGTTTGCTGTGCTGTGGACGATCGGGCAGCTGAGAGAAGTGACAGGAGCTGTTCTACTGCTGGCTGAGACTTCGGGAGCTCGTGCTGCTGCAGCCATTGCCACATGGCTCTGGAACGCATGCTGAGCGGGAGAGTGGTGTTTCCGGTGGCTGTGGCTGGTGCCTTTTTTTTTTGTGGATCCTTCTTTTTTTTTTCTGTTTTCTTTAAAAATTTCTGGATGTTTTTTTGCTGAAGATTTGCATCTTGACTGTGCTGTTAATCTTTCTCCCTTCTCAGCAGTTTAAACAATTTGTCTGCCAAAAATACCTCTGGAGCACCATCTTGTGGCCAGAAGTGGGATTGACTCTCTTCCTGATTGCAAATTGCTAAAAGTTCTCATTGTGCCTTGACACAGACTTTGAGGGGAGCAGTGATCTGAAAATGGTCTGTATCAAACTCGTCCGCCTGCTCGCGTGACTCGGCCACTCATTTCCCGGAATCGAGCACCCATACAAAGTGCGTTTGTGATTCAGTCTGCCTTTGTTTCTCGTTGAGTGAGCATCACCCCGCATTCATTGAGTGTGACTGCTAAATAAGCCACCATGGGGCCAAAGAAAGTTCCGAATGCCAACCCTTTGATGATAAAGAAGGTGAGAAACACGATAGAATTCAAGAAAGAAGTCATAGCAAAGTATGAAAGTGGCGTACGCGTGGCCGATCTCGCCAGGATGTACAGGAAGTCTGCATCAACGATCAGTTCTATCCTGCTGAAGAAAACCGAAATTAAGGAAGCTGATGTTGCGAAAGGAGTGAATGCGCTAACGAAACAGAGATCGCAAACAATCGAAGATGTTGAGAAGTTGTTGTTGGTGTGGATCAACGAATAACAGTTAGCGGGAGATAGTGTTTCAGAGGCGATAATTTGTGAAAAGGCAAGGCTGTTGCATGCAGATCTTGCAAAGAAAATGCCTGGAACGAGTGCTGATGTTACTGAATTTATGGCCAGCAGAGGCTGGTTTGAGAAATTTAAGAAGCGAACTGGCATACACAGTGTGGTAAGGCATGGCGAGGCTGCAAGTTCGGACAAACTTGGGGCCGCAGAATTTGTTGATGAATTCAAGGAGTACGTAGAGGCTGAAGGATTCCTCCCCCAACAAGTCTTCAATTGTGATGAAACAGGCCTCTTTTGGAAGAAAATGCCAAAGAGGACCTACATCATGCAGGAGGAAAAGGCACTGCCAGGACACAAGCCTATGAAGGATAGGCTAACTCTTTTGTTGTGTGGTAATGCTAGTGGGGATTTCAAAGTGAAGCCTTTACTGGTGTATCACTCTGAAAATCCCCGAGTGTTCAAGAAAAACAATGTTATCAAGAGTAAATTGTGTGTGATGTGGAGGGCTAACAGTAAGGCATGGGTCACGAGGCTAATTTTCATTGAGTGGGTCAATGAAGTGTTTGGCCCGAGTGTGAAGAAATACCTCCTGGAAAATCAATTGCCACTCAAGTGCCTCCTGCTAATGGACAATGCTCCTGCTCATCCTCCAGGCTTGGAAGACCAATTGTTGGAGGAGTTTAGTTTCATCACAGTGAAGTTCCTGCCCCCTAATACCACTCCTCTCATCCAGCCCATGGATCAGCAGGTCATTTCAAACTTCAAAAAACTCTACACCAAAGCACTGTTTCAAAGGTGCTTTGAAGTGACCTCGGACACTGAATTGACCCTAAGAGAGTTCTGGAGGGATCACTTCAATATCCTCAATTGCATAAGCCTTATAGATAAGGCTTGGCAGGGGGTAACTTCCAGGACGTTGAACTCTGCTTGGAGAAAATTGTGGCCAGAATGTGTCCTCGAGAAGAATTTTGAAGAAGGGTTTGAGGCTCACCCTGATGACCCTACGCCTGTTGTGCAATCTATTGTGTCTTTGGCGCAGTCCATGGGGTTGGATGTGAGTGGCCAGGATGTGGAAGAGTTGGTGGAGGACCACAGGGAAGAGCTAACCACTGAAGAGCTGCAAGACCTTCAAGTGGAATAGCAACAGATGGTAGCTGAGGAAATTGCTTCAGAGGAGGAGGAAGAAGAGAGAGAAGAGAAGGTGCCTTCTTCAGTGATTAAGGACATGTGTGCAAAGTGGAGTGAATTGCAAAGTTTTGTGGAGAAATTTCACCCTAACAAAGCTGTTGCAAGCCGTGTCTGCAACATGTTCAATGACAATGTCTTGTTCCATTTTAGGCAAATCTTAAAGAGACGCCAGAAACAGACCTCTCTGGACAGATTTTTTGTGCGACAGGGGTCCAGTGACTCTCAAGCTGGTCCTAGTGCCAGTAAAAGACAAAGAAGGGAAGTAACCCCGGATAGGGCCTTGATACCTGAGGTCCTTATGGAGGGGGATTCCCCTTCCAAACAATAACCTCTCCTCCTCCCTCTCCCCTCAACAAGAGTCTTCAATAAAGTTAAATGTGATGTTAAATGTTCATTTATCCATTTCATTAGTCATTTATATGTATTTCTCATTGTTTTCTGTATGTAAAAATATAGTTATTCTCTATAAAATGTATTTTTTGTCAATATTTTTGGGTGTCTGGAACGGATTAATTGAATTTACATTATTTCTTATGGGAAATCTTGCTTCGGTTTTCATACGTTTCGGTTTTAGTCAGACTTTTTTGAACGGATTAATCATGAAAACCGAGGTTTGACTGTATTCATAAATGACCTGGAAAAGGGAATAACTAGTGAGGTTATCAAATTTGCAGATGACACAAAACTGTTTAAAGTTGTTAAAACCCAAGAGGATTGTGGAAAACTGCAGGAAGATCTGGATAAATTGGAAGACTGGGCATCCAAATGGCAGATGAAATTTAATGTGGACAAGTGCAAAGTTATGCACCTAGGAAAGAACAACCCACACTATAGTTACACGATGCAAGGCTCCACATTAGAAACCACCACCCAGGAAAAAGATTTAGGAGTCATCGTGGATAACATGTTAAAAACCCTCCGCCCAGTGTGCAGCGGCGGCCAAGAAAGCAAATAGAATGCTAGGTATCATAAGGAAAGGGATGGAGAATAAAACAAAGGATATTATAATGCCTCTGTATCGCTCCATGGTACGACCGCACCTTGAATATTGTGTGCAATTCTGGTCACCGTACCTTAAAAAGGACATAGAGTTATTAGAAAAAGTACAGAGAAGAGCCACCAAATTGGTGAAGGGGATGGAAGGCTACTCCTATGAAGAGAGGCTAAAAAGGTTAGGGCTCTTTAACCTGGAAAAGAGACGGCTGAGGGGAGATATGATAGAGGTCTATAAATTAATGAATGGAGTGGAACGGATAAACGTGGATCAATTGTTTACGCTATCAGAATATAGAAGGACTAGGGGACATGTAATGAAGCTACGGGGTAAACTATTTAAGACAAATAAGAGAAAATATTTCTTCACTCAACGTGTAATCAAACTCTGGAATCTGTTACCGGAGGATGTAGTAAGGGCTGTTAGTATAGCTGGGTTTAAAAAAGGTTTGGACAAGTTCCTGGAGGAAAGGTCCATAAACCACTATTAAAAAGGGACCCAGGATATCAATGCTTGACCTAGTACAAGCACTGCAGAACCTGTGTCTTTTGGGGAAACTGCTAGGTACGTATGACCTAGATTGGCCACTGTTGGAAACAGGATACTGGGCTTGATGGACCTCGGTCTGACCCAGTATGGCATTTCTTATGTTCTTATGTTCTTATGACCTCTTTCCCCCACCCTCTCTGCGGTGTTTACTGCGGCCAGGAATGTTAACAATAGTTAGGTAACGTTAACATGCGTTAACATTACATACCGTGCATTAACGTTACCTAACTATCGTTAACGTTACCGCAGTTTAGTAAACATGCCCCTATATTAACTGGCTCACACCATCAAAAAATATAACAGATTAGTAAAACAAGACTTTACTTGGCCAAATCCATGTTGGCTTTCTCTCATTAAACCATGTCTATCTACATGTTCAGTAATTTTATTCTTTATAATGGTTTCTACCATTTTGCTCAATACTTACATCAGGCTCATCGGTATGTAGTTTCCCGGATCACCCTGGAACCCTTTTTAAAGATTGGTGTTGCCCTGGCCATTCTCCAGTCTTCCAGTACTACAAATAATTTTAATGATAATTCACAGATTACTAATATTAGGTTTGCAATCTCATCTTTCAGTTCTTTCAATACCCTTGGATGTATAGCGTCTGGTCCAGGTGGTTTGCTACGCTTCAGTTTATCAAATAGTTGTAATACATCTTCCCGGTTTATCGATATTTTTTTCAATTCTTCCGATACATCCCCTTTACATACCATTTCAGGCACAAGCAACTTCCCTACATCTTCTTCAGTAAAGACCAAGGCAAAGCATTCAGTCTCTCTGCTGTGGCCTTGTTCTCATTTAGCACCCCTTTTACCCCTGCATCATTAAATGGTCCAGTTGATTCTCTCACAGGATGTTTACTAAGAATGTACTTGAAAAAGTTTTTATTATGCATTTTGCTTCCAGGGCAAGCTTCTTTTCAAATTCTCTTGGCTTGCCTTAGCAATGCTTTGCATCTAACTTGCCAGGGCTTATGTTGTTTCCCGTTTTTGTTATTTGGTTCCTCTTTTCATTTCCTGAAAGATGCTGTTTTAGCAACAACAGCCTCTCTGACCTCATCTTTAAACCATGCTGGCAGTTTTTTGGCCATCCTTCCATTTTTCTTAAAGTGTGGAATACATCTGGTTGAGCTTCCAAGATAATATTTTTAAACAACGCCCATGCTTGATGTAAATCTTTAACCTTTGCAGCTGCTCCTTTTAGTTTTTTCTTAACATATTTTCCTCATTTTATCATAGTCTCCCTTTTGAAAGTTATAAAGTAGTACTTGGATTTCCTTGTCATCCTTCTTCCATTTATTAAATCAAATGCAATCATGCTATGATCACTATTGCCAAGTAGCCCCAAAACCTCTCTCTTTCACCAGATCCTGTATTCCACTAAGGACTAGGTCCATAATAGCTTCCCCTCTTGTCAGTTCATGAACCAGCTGCTCCAAAAACAGTCATTTATTTCATCTAGAAACTTTCTCTCTAGCTTGTCCTGCTGTGGCATTGACCCAGTCAATACTGGGGTTTGAGATAAAGAAGTGTCCTCAAGAATATAGAATAGGACATTAAGTAACAGGTTCTCTATCAGGACACGATAGGCTGAGAGTGCACTAAGAAATACTCTAATATAGAGAGGCACCACGGAATGCAACAAAGATTTTATTTACATTCTCTTATATACCGCGCTATTCTGCATCAGTGCGGTTTACATTGAACAAACTGAAATTACATTGAACAGGGCATTATAACTTGGAGATAACTATTTTACAGGGAACATGGGCTATGGAGGGTTAAGTGGCTTGCCCAAGACCACAAGGAGCACCTGTGGGACTAGAAACCCCAGTCCTTCCGGCCCAAGGTTGCTGTCCTCTAGTGGGATTTGAACCCCCGACCTTCCGGCCTGAAGTACCTTGCCCCAACCACTAGGCCACTCCTCCACAGATGGCAGTATAAACCCTGCTCTCCGGGTCCTCAATAAATACAAGAATTTACACAGCACAACTTGACTCTCCACTACTATTTTTGAAGCTTGGGACATCTCTAGTATGAAATCAGTGAAATTTAATAAAATAATTCTTAATTTAGGTTTAAAATGCATAAGACCAATTCTCCAAATTCTGAAAAAAATGGCAGCCAAAATAAGACCTCAAACACAAACCCATTGCTTTTGGAGTTGTTGAACAACAAGGAGCTCATGCCAACACAGCTTTCAAATGCAAAACACTGGGAGCCTTGGATGTCTGCCCACAGAACTGGAGGAATCTGTGAAACAAAATCAACCACAATTCTACAGCCATTAAAACACTGCAAATGAATGTGGACGACTTAGCTCATTGCAGTAGGAGAAGCAATATACAAATATTATGCTTACCAGAAGGTTCAGAAAGCAACTTAATAGCTTTTTTTGAAAAAAATAGCCCATTTATACAAACATCTTCTCAAAGCCACTAGAATTTTCAAGGCCCATCATTTTCCTTCATGCAAAGCAGCTACAGCAATTTCACGAAATTCGATAGTGGCCAAAGCTATTCAGTACCCTCAGGTTTTGCAGTTGCTAAACTCAAAGCTCCACTTATACACAGATGAAGAGGAGTGGGATCTGAGGGAAGCTCTAAAGACCTCTCCTTCAGACTCCTAGAAGTGCTCCAGTGCTGACTCTCAGATATACTCCATGTCTGAGTCTTTGCCTCTCGTGGGAGGCAGATCTCCTTTGGGAGCATCAACACATTGATGCCTTCCAACATCTTGGAGCGTGATCGCCCCCTGAAGCGCTGGATAGGGATATTGGCCATGCAGGAACCAGTGTTGAGACCCTTTGAGGCCTGGATGATTATTTCAATCCTGCAGGTAGTTGTAAGGTTTTGAAAATGGCTTTGATGTGCCAATGCACCATCATTGATACTGTTGAAGCCGCAGCTTTGCAAAGGGCAAAACAAAACTTCATTATCTTTGCTCAAAGGTCTCAAGAGCTGCTATACATGAAGGAATAAGAGCTGCAGCAACTTCGGATGATATCTACAGAATCTGGTGGGGAGAATTGACTGGCTGGTCTCAGCACTGTGGAGTCTGGCATAGCACCTCCAGTACCGATGAGCAGTCTTCCCATTAGTGCTGGTTTGAAGGTCTGGCATCTTCTAATACCTTAATGCTCATTACATCATGTTCTGATGAACTTCAATGCTTGATGCTCATACACAAAACAATACCTTAAAGAATAGAACCTATCCAATCACCACTCCTTAATGATGCAGAGAATCATTGCAGTAATAGCAGAATAAGCAATATACCTAGTAGAAGCTGATTTTGAAAATTAATGGAAGAATAAATAATACATTTGGTGGACCTGATGATTGCTGACTTTGAAATGTTTCATCTAAGCCCCTGAAGCAGAAAGTGATGATTTTTGAAATGTGGAGCCCGAGTCACGTAGGAGCACGTCCGGGCCATCTGGACAGCTCCATGCAAGACGGGCCCATTTGTACCCATGGATGGTCTGCTGTGCTTCTGCCTGAGGGGACATCTTCCCCGCAGGCTCCCTTAGGTGCCATGCTCAGCCCCCTGCCATCCCCACTACCCGACCTATGGCTGGCTTGCCAGGGCCTGGATTGGGCAGCAGGAATCCCCCCCCCCCCAACTTGGTCCCAGGGGGGATCCCTGGGCCCAATCGCTGGTTTTGTGCTGCTTATTCCACCATTGAGGTGGATAAGCAGCATGTCCCCATAGGCCTGACAGGACATGACCTGAATCATTCCTGCTCTGCCCCAATCCCACCGTCTGCCGGCTCTATCGTGATGCTCAGGATATTCACATAGCCAGTATTTATTTTTATATCTTCATATTTTTCCTCCTTTCTTTATCCCAGTGCAATAAAACAGATTTAATATAGGGAAGTTTCATTTCTGAATAGGGTTCACTGGTATCCCTGTTCCTTAAGAGTTATTGAATGATACCTAACATTTTGTTAAAGTCTCCTGTCTGTTGATCTTTCCAAAGTATGACAAGAACCTGGTAGGCAGATATATTTGCATATCCCCGCCTCCACACATCACTTTTTCCCGCACAAACAATTCTTTTTCTTTAAAGCGCAGACGCCGGCGTCCTCCAGGTTTGACCGCCATCTCGAAAAGTGCAGTACATGATACGTACACTATTGGTCTAATAGCTCTTGAACGTAAGTAAAAAAGAAGTATTAATTTTGGCTTATGCTCTTAAACTTTCTAATACTTTGGCATTAGAAATTTGTCAGTAACAGACGGCTTTCAAAGCGCTTAATGACCACTTTATATATACGGGTATCATAGTTTACAGACTATGCGGGGTCAGTAAATGATAGAATCATAATACATATATGAATAGTTTTTCTTTAAGCATACACGGCAGGGATTGCAGAATCGTTTTTATTTCCTCAATCCAAGGGTATGAAAGGGTAATTCTAAAATTCGTCCGTTTTGAAACACGGTGGCATGCTCTCCTTTTCCTAGAGAAATTTATATAACAAGTGCGATTCAAAAGAACATTAGCATGCATAAAGGATTGTATTAAGGCTATATATGCGTTCATTGTGCTGTTCGACACCTCGAGTAATATCCAGATGCATTCTTTCCATAGTGTGAAACGAAGACAGTTTATGCAGACATACATTCATTTTTGGATGAGCAACAAGGAATAATACAAATCATATTATTATATTCTGTTTTCGGATCACGCAGGTAGAATACTTTTTAAATCTTTCAATTTGGCAGCTGTCTTCTCGCATTTTTTTACGGATGGTTCATTCATAATAATAATGAATTCAATGTGTATAGACTATTAGATACACTCCAAATCTTATACAGTGTTACTCAAATGCGGGCATCAACTATTTTTTAATATTATGGCAATAGTTATATAGATATTGTATAGGGTTTACCACGATGCACGTGCATTTATAAAATTTCCTAGAGTTATTAATCTCCTTGTATTTATGCTGGTCTGGGTGATGATCCACTGATTCCTTCTGTTGTTGTAACTTCTTTTTATCTTTTTATTTCTTTTACACCTTTGTTTTGATTTTTTAAAATGCTGTGTGTTTAATAGTAAGAGTTTCCATACCGAGTGTGAGTAATATACTCATTTTTCCTCTTTCAATGATATAGAAGGTATTGAGTATACGAAAGAATATCGAGGTAGGTTTTCTATGTTATTTATTGTACATTATAATTTTGATAATTTTAGTCACGTGACAAGTTAATTTGAGATGTAGGTGTTAACGTTTTACCTATTGTTGATACATAATTTGTTTAATGTTTCGACTTATATTGCTGTGGCTCATTTATATTTTACATTATGTTTGTACCATGTTTTTTTATTATTTATAACAATAATATAATAGTTCATTTTATGGGTGTCTTATCATTCATCTGTTTTTTAAATTTTTAACTTTTACTTTTGTATTGATGTGTTTATATTTATACTTGTTTTTATATGTTGTAGTTAATCCAACTTTAGCCCCTGATGAAGGCAGAACGAAACACGGTCTGTGTCGGGACAGTGGCTTAAGTTTATTTAATAAAAGTTATTCTTCCTCTGCTTTCCACGTTTTATTTATTTATTTATTTATTTAACAGTATTTCTAAACCGCCTTATCTTAATAATCAAGGTGGTATCACAGCAAGCAATCAGGTAAAGTGTGTGTGTTGTACATGCAGTGAGGATAAAACTTAGTTGTGTGAGGGATGTGTTGGGTGCTTGATTTGTTTGAGCTATGTACAGGGTGGGCTATTTACAGTGGTGCTAGAATCATATTTTATATATATTCAGTTGTTTGGGAGGATTGGAGTGCTGTTATCCATTCTCTTAGGTTATGTGATGTGACCATAGTGCTCTATGAACAGCATGGTTTTCAGTTGTTTTCTGAAGTCTTTGAGGTCTGGAGTTGCCCTTAGATCGTCCGGTAGATTGTTCCATATTGTTGGAGCAGCCATGGAGAGAGCTCTGTCTGTTGTTTCCTTGCGTGTGTGCTTGTACTCATTTGGGGTGCTGACTCGGTTGCGTGTTTGACTTCTTCTGGGACGTGCACTGGTTTCCGGTTGTATGAGCAGGTGGAGGCTGTTGGCTGATGTGTGTTCTTTTAGGACTGGGACAGCGTACGCTTGGAGACAGGTAACCCCAGCTTACTGGGGTCATACGAGACGAAGAGCTGAGTCACCCTTCGATGTCCCTTCGTACACTCCAGGTAGAAGGACAATGCCCTCTTACAATCCAGGGTATGCAGGACTGCCTCTGCCCAACTGGAAAGCGGCCTGGGAAAGAAAGTCGGAAGAATCACCTCCTGGTTGAGGTGGAAAGAAGAGACCATATTTGGCAGGACCTTGGGGTGAGTGCGGAGGACCACCCTATTCCTATAAAACCTTGTATAAGATTTATCCGTTACGAGAGCTTGCAGTTCACTCACACGTCTGGCTGATGTGAGTGCCACCAGGAAGAGCACCTTCCAGGAGATAGCAGATAGCAAGAGGACATCGGCTCAAAAGGTGGGCGAGTAAGCTGCTGTAAGACCACATTCAAATCCCACTCAGTTGCCGGAGGACGAACTGGGGGTTTCAGCAGAAGTAGACTTCTGAGGAATCTGGATACCAGGGGGTGAGCCGAAAGAGGCTGCCCCTCCACTGGCGAGTGGTTTGCTGACAAAGCACTCAGGTGGACCCTGAAAGAGTTAGACTTGAGACCTAATTCTGAGAGGTGAAGCAGGTACTGCAGCACTACTGGTACAAGGCAAAAGAAAGGGTTTTTATTGTGCTGGCTACACCACACCTCAAATCTACGCCACTTCAAAGCGTAGGATTTCCTAGTGGAATGCCTCCTTGAGGCCAGTAACACTTCTTCCACATTCCGAGGTAGGAGGAGAGGAGCCAGCACTACCCTTTCAGCAGCCATGCCATCAGGTTGAGGGACCTGAGGTTGGGGTGCAAGAGAGAGCCCTGCTGCTGGGACAGGAGGTCGGGCTGCGTCCCCAGTGGGAGTGGGGTTTCCACTGCGAGCTGGAGGAGAAACGGAAACCAAGGCTGTCTTGGCCATCTGGGGGCTACCAGAATGACAGAGACCTTGACCCGAAGGATTTTGAACAGAGTCCAGGCCACCAGAGGCGTGGGAGGAAACGCATACATGAGGCCCCCTGACCAGGAGATCAGGAAAACATCTGCAGCCACCCTCCGAGGATGTGGCTGTCTGGAGCAAAATCTGGGCAGCTGGTGATTTTGCGGACTGGCAAATAGATCTATGGACGGATGTCCCCAGCGGTGAAAAATCCGCTGGGCCACCACCGGATCAAATTGCCATTCGTGAGATTGGAGAATCCTGCTTAGCTTGTCCACTAGGTAGTTCTCCTGCCCAGGCAGGTACACTGCTTTGATGGATATACCCTGGCTGATGGCAAAGGAGCAGAGGTCCAGTGTTTCCTGACATAGGATACAAGACCCCGTACCTCCCTGCTTGTTCACGTAGAACATTGCTACCTGGTTGTCCATCTGTATCAATACAGACTGATGTGAGAGGACATGACGAAAGGCTCGGAGAACTAGGCGGATCGCCCTCAGCTCTAAGAGGCTGATTTGGTGAGCAGACTCCTGAGGAGACCTTAACCACTGAGTGCAGGATCCTTGGCAATGGGCTCCCCAGCCCAGCAAGGAGGCATCTGTCATCAGCACCCTTGTGTGCGAGGGAGTCTGAAAAAGCACTCCCACTCGCAGCCTTCGCTCCATCCATATCAACCGTCTTCACCTCCCAGCTCCCTCCAAAGCTCACTTACAATCTACCCGGAAATCAGCCTTCTTTTATTTGGGCCCCTCCCTCTGGAACTCACTTCCCACTTCCCTCCGATTAGAAGAATCCTACCCCAAATTTCGCTCCCTTCTCAAAACCCATCTTTTTTCCTTAGCTTTTAATGTTTCTCTATAGATTTTCCTCTGACCCCCCTTTTCCTTCCCTATTACTGTTCTTACCTGTCTCCTGTACCTCTCCAATTATTGTAACTTCCTTTTCCTTTCTATTTCGAATTTAATTTGTATTGTAAACTGCCCCGATGTAATGGGGGGCGGTATATCAAATGTAAATAAACAATAAACAATAAGTTGGGTGGCTGACACCACCACTGTAACGACTTCACCAGTCGTTTGGATATTGTTATCCTGTCTGAGGCTGCCGGAGGCCTGAGTCCACTGATCTCTGAGGCACCATTGAGCTGTTCTCATGTGGAGACGGGCATTCGGGGTCACATGCACCGTGGAGGCCATGTGGCCCAGAAGGCCCAAGAAGTGTCTTGCTGAGACCTGAGTTCTGCGCCTGAACTGTTGTGCCAGGACCAGCTGCCTCCATGCCCTGTCCTCCGGCAGGTAAGCCTTCGCTTGAAGGGTGTCCAGCCGTGCTCCTATGAACTCTGTTTTGAGTGGGGAGCAAAGTGGACTTTGCGTGGTTTATGACAAAACCCAGATGTTGCAACAGGTTGATAGTGCGAGAAGCGGCCTGTTGGGCCTCTGGAGGCGACTGGCCCCTGATGAGCCAGTCTTCCAGGAAAGACAAAAATTCCTCAACTTCTGAGGAAGGCCGCCACTACAGCCAGGCATTTTGTAAACACTCTGGGAGCAGAGGCTAGGCCAAAGGGTAGAACCCTGTATTGGAAATGTCTTCCTCCCACTACAAATCTGAGATATTGTCTGTGGTCTGGGTGTATGAGGATGTGTGTATAGGCATCCTTCAGGTCTAAGGAGCATAGCCAATCTCCCTGGTGGAGGTAAGGCAGCAACATTCCAAGGGAAAGCATCTTGAACTTTTCCCTCACCAGGAACTTGTTTAAGTTTCTGAGGTCGAGAATGGGTCTGAGGCCTCCTGTTCTCTTTGGTATGAGAAAATACCTGGAGAAGAAGCCCTTGCCCTGCAGGTGGTGGGGCATTGGTTCCACCGCCTTTTTTTTTTTTTTTATAAATTTTATTTAAACATCACCACTCAACAATAACAACAAAGCCAGTACAGTCAAACTCCGGGGGGGTGGACTCTCATCCCCTCCCGGCGATCCAGAACAGAGGGTGAAAACAGTTTTCAAATTATACCCCCACCACCCACCCCCCCCCTTCCACTACTCCCCCCTCCTCGCAGTCGCACATCCTCCTTAGCTTCGCCTGTTTATCTCCCCTGCTCGCCACCCCAGTTATCTACCCATTTGCAGAATCTCATTTCGGCATCGGGTCCCTAGCCTTCCAATATATGGGTCCCACACCAATAGAAAGGAGGTCCAGCCCTTGACACTGCCCCGCGCATTCCACCGCTCTGCCAGCATTAGCTGGTGAAAGCTGTTACGCCATGCCCCAAAAGTCGGGAGGTGCTGGTCGCGCCACATATGCAGAATAGGACCCTTACCCACCAGGCAAGCCTTTCGCAGGAACAATCGATCCGTTCGCCGGGGTGGATAGGGAGGGTCGAGTCTATCCAGGACCACGAATGCCCCCGTCCACCGCACTCTTTGCTGCAGTAGCCCAGCAACATACCTTGCTATTCTACCCCAATAGGGTTGAATACGGGGACAGGCCCACCACATATGCCATAGGTTGGCCAAAGGAGCTTGGCATCTCGGACAGCGGCCATCAGTCGTCAAATGGCTACGCAGGGCCCGCCTAGGCGAGAAATAGGCCCTAGTAAGACATTTAAATTGTATCTCTCGCCATCTGGCCCCGCCCACCAAGACTGCAAGCCGCCGGAGAGCCATCAAAACTGGAGGTTGCCTTTCGGACCTTTCTGTGGCGGGGAGCGCGGGCCCGGATACCCCTAGCACGACTTACGGGGAGATGGCGGGAGGGGGGGATGGGACTTCCAGACCTGGGGGTCTATGCCCTGGCCTGTCAGGCTCGCCACTTGGGGGACTGGTTGGGGGGATCTCCCTACCCATCTCCGCACTCCAAGCCGCCTCCACTCCCCGGTAATCAACCGGCGTTTGGAGAGCCCCCAGCCGCACTCGATAGCCCGCAATAGATTGAGGTGTGTCCTCCCCCAATGCAAAGAAACCCAGCAGTTGTGCCGAGCGCTCCACCCCCAGTGCCGCCCTAGGCAGGGCGGAAATATAGTGGGAAGCCTGAAGGTACGCAAAGGTAGAATTGGAGGTTAGATCATAGTCCCGGCAAAGAGAGTGAAAGGATTTACATTTCCCTGCCTCATCCACCAAATGCCCGACCGTCCAAATTCCCTTCCGCCACCAATCTCGAAAGCCCGGAGAGTTCGAACCCGGGGAGAAGTGGACGTTTCCCTGCAGAGGCACCCAGCTGGACGCAGTCCAGTCTGTCCCCCAGCGAGTATTGAGATATCGCCATGCGAGGCGTGATGGAAGGTAGCGCTTCTCCGTATGCAGGACCCCCAACAGTGAATATGGCGCCACCCATGCCTCCTCGAAACTCGTGGGGGTATAGACCGCCGTCCCGCCCAACCAGTCCCCCAAGTGGCGAGCCTGACAGGCCAGGGCATAGACCCCCAGGTCTGGAAGTCCCATCCCCCCCTCCCGCCATCTCCCCGTAAGTCGTGCTAGGGGTATCCGGGCCCGCGCTCCCCGCCACAGAAAGGTCCGAAAGGCAACCTCCAGTTTTCGCACATCACCCCGCTTCAACCACACTGGTAACGTCTGCAGCCAATACAACAGCCGTGGCAATACCACCATCTTGATGGCTGCCACTCTCCCCGACAACGATAATGGCAGCGGCTGCCAGGCCTGCAGTTGAGCTTTTGTGCGGGCCAACATCTCTTCAAAATTACTGCGATATAACTCATGGGGGTTCTTTGTCAACCGAATGCCCAGGTAAGCGAAATGGGAGTGTGCCCACCTTAGGGGGAACCCGCCCACCCACCCGCGCTGTAACGTCCCCGACACATCTAGTGCCTCCGACTTATCGCTATTAATCCGCAGACCCGAAAACACGCCAAAGTCACGCATTTCCTGCAATAAACAGGGTAAAGAGTCCGCAGGAGCCGTAATATGCACCAAGATATCGTCGGCAAAGGCCGACACCTTAAAAGTCTGGGATCCCATCCGAATCCCCTGCGACATCTCTATCGCCCTAATCAAGGGATCCAGGGAGAGCACAAACAGTAGGGGGGATAGGGGGCACCCCTGCCTCGTCCCCCTCTGCAAAGGGAAGGCCTCCGATAATAACCCATTACAGAGTATTCCCGCCGTCGGAGAATCATATAAACAGTCAATCATGGCACAGAAAGAGGGTCCCAGCCCATACCATGGGAGCAACTCCTTGAGATAGGTCCAGTCGACCCTGTCAAAAGCCTTCTCGGCGTCAAAACTTACCAAGAGTGATGGCAGCTGTCGATCATGTACCCACTCAAGGGATGCAA
Organism: Ichthyophis bannanicus; assembly: GCA_033557465.1. Lineage (NCBI taxonomy): Eukaryota > Metazoa > Chordata > Amphibia > Gymnophiona > Ichthyophiidae > Ichthyophis > Ichthyophis bannanicus. The sequence continues at coordinate 489,728,711 of CM066033.1, forward strand.
TGATTTTGCGCATATTTTTAACTATGTATCGACCTTTCACAAATCCCACTTGGGACGCATGGATCAGGCTCGGGAGGTATTCTGCTAGCCTATCAGCCAAAATCTTTGCAAAGATTTTTGCGTCGAAGTTCAGCAAGGAAATAGGGCGGTAAGACGTTGGCAGCTCCGGGTCCTTGCCCGGTTTTGGCAGGAGGGTGACATACGCATGATTCCCGCCCCATTTAAAGCCCCGTTGCGCAACCCGCCGCAGAAACACCGCCACCAACGTCGGGCCTATATAATCCGTAAGCAACTTGTAGAACTCGGCTCCCAATCCATCTGGCCCCGGCGATTTAAAACAACAAGCCTGGGCTATAACAGATCTCACTTCCTCCAGAGTAATAGAGCTCCCCAACTGGTTGCGCTGCTCGTCATTAAGCGAGGGCAGGTTCAACCGCCGCAAATAAGCCGGGATCGCTGAGGAAGAGCCGCCTTCCGCTGTATATAGCGCTTGAAAAAACTTCTGAAAGGCCTGTACAATCCCTTTAGTATTCCTCTGTAGCGCCCCGCTTTCGTCCCGCAAGGCTGCCACCGTACGCACTCCCCGCGCCCCCTTCAGACACCGCGCTAGTAAGCGCCCGGGCTTGTCTCCATGGTTGTACAGCCGATAGCGATAGTAAAGTAGAGACTTCTTAGCCCGTTGGTGCAAGAGCTCATTGAGGTCTACCCTGGCCTCCCAGAGCTCCTTCCGGAGCCCCTCCGACGGGGCTCCTGCCAGGCGTCTCCGCAACCAAGACACCCCGCCTCTCCAAGCGGAGAATCCTTTCCATATGAAGCCTACGCTTGCGGGCTGCGAATCCGATAATGTCACCCCGGAGTACTACCTTGGCCGTCTCCCAGATGAGTTCAGGGTCATCTCGGTGACCTTGGTGGTCATCCTCAAACTCCCTCCAGCGCTGCTCCAAAAACTTATGAAACTGGGCATCTCCGTAGAGCTCCGGGGGGAAGCGCCATATCCGGGACCTATCCACCTCACCCCCCCAGTAAAGGTCCAGCCATACCGGTGCATGATCTGAAATTTCAAACGGTCCAATCTGCACCTCCGCCACGTTCGCCAGGCTTCCAGAGGACAAAAATAAGTAATCTATGCGAGAGTTTGTACCGTGGGCTCGGGAGTGGTGAGTGAAATCCTTCTCTAGGGGATGGAGCACCCTCCAGGTGTCTACTAGCCCCAATCTCCTCAGGAAGCTGTTTAGCAGTCGTGTAATCGGCCCCCGTGCCCGGGCGTCCCCCCCTTTGCAGGTATCCAAGTTAAAATCGAAGACTCCATTGACATCTCCTCCCAGGAGAAGCGGGAGTTCAGGCATCTGCTCCACCTTGGAAGCCAGCCGGGAATAAAAATCGGCATCTGGGACGTTAGGGCCGTACATCGTCCCCAAAATGATCGGCCGCCCTTCTAATCTACTCTGCAACAGCACATAGCGTCCCGCTGCATCGTGAATCGCAGAGTCTACCGTACAGCGTATCCTTTTGTTAATCAAGATCACCACTCCTCCCTTCCTACCCAGGGCTGGTGCCCCCCAGACCTGCCCCACCCATCCCCGGCACAGCTTCTCATGTTCTTCAGCCGTCTGGTGGGTTTCTTGTAAGAAGGCTATATCACATTTGTGCCTTGCCAGGGCTTGCAAGATTTTATATCTCTTTATAGGATTACCTAGACCACACACGTTCCATGTAACAACTTTCAGGGTGACGGGGCAGTGTCAAGGCATAGACGCCCGTCTCCAGCATTCTGCAGGGATGGAGTCCTCCCAGCCTGGAACCCCATCCCCCTACCCAGTTTTGTTATGTGCGACTGCTCCCCCTCCCCCCCTCTAAATCCCCTTCCCCCCCCCCCCATCCCCCCTCCCACTCCCCTCAGCTCCCCCCCCTCCCTCGCCCCCCCAGAACTCACGGTCTCCCACATCTATTAACACCTCACCCCTCTGTGATTAACCTCCAATGATGCGCCCCACCACCCCCATCCCAACTCTCAGTGCGACACCCATTAGCCCTGCCCATTGCAGATACCCGGCCTCTGCCCCTCAGACCCCCCTTAAAGTAAGTCCCTAATAAGCCCCTTAGCCTGCCCCAGCCCCGGTCCGTAAAACCCTCGCCCTCCCATTTAACACCTAAATCAACCCTCCGCCCCCTCCCCAACCCCCCCTCCGGCTCTAAGTATACAGTGACAGCCACATAGCATTTCGCAACATTCGAGGGCATTACTTCAGAAAAGGTACATTCCTATCCCCCGCTATTTGTCCCAGCAAAATACAAAGTGAAAGTAACAGCACAGTAAACAAAACCAAACATTGCCCAGTCAGGGTCTACAGACGGGCTCCCCGCGGCCTTAAAACTCGCTGGGCTCGAACGGGCCGTGCCCTCCAGCCCCCCTTTTTGGTAATAGCGTGGGGGGGAAGGGGGCCCCCCTCCTAATACCCCAAGGGCTGACTTAGAGCTAACTAAGGTGGGAGCTCCCTCTAATACCCCAGAGACACTCCAAATCGGGGCCTCGGGCCTAACCGCCCACCGCATCCAAGCTTCAAAAGACCCCCCGGGATGACGAGTAAGTGCTGCTCTCTCGTGGGCCCCTCCTGCCTGCTCCAGATGTCCCAGGATGTACCCAGGAGCCTTAGGAACTCATCAACTCCCCAGATCTTACAATGCCAACCCGGAGCGTCCAACCCCTGGGCTACCGGGCACCCCCCTGAGTGTACAATGCAGCCCCCTCGCTGGCAGCCATGCCCAGGCAGGGCCACCCAGGGCCCGGAGCCCCCCCCCCCCAAACCCAAGGTACCCTCCCGCCCCTTCCCTTTGAAAGGCCACTCAGACATCATAAACCACAACCAAACAGAAGAGAAACAGGCCGTCCAGCCTAAGGACGCTTAGAAACCATTCTCCGGAACACTGGTAGTCGCTTCAGGGTGCTCCACGTGTTGTTCCAGCCGGTCTCTCGGCTTCCACAAAACGCGCTGCCTCTTCAGCGGTCTCAAAGGTTTTGCGCTGGCCCTCATAGAACACGTGGAGGCGCGCCGGGTATTGGACGGAGAATTTGATCTGTGCCGTTATCAGTTTTTGACAGATCGGTGCGTAGGCCCGCCGGCGCTGGCTGAGTGCAACAGAGTAATCTTGAGCGATCCGGATCCTCGCATTGTCCAGTTGCAGGGTACCTTGTATTTTAGCTGCCCGCAGGATGGCTTCTTTTTGTGGGTATCGGAGCAGCTTAAGCAGGACCAGACGGGCCGGGAGTCCTGGGCCTGCCTGCCCCCCACGCGGTGTACTCTCTCAATCTCGATGGTCGCACCGGTCCCTGGTTCCCCCAGCAGTGCATCAAAGAGCCTTTCCAGGTATTTTCTCAGGTCCTTGTCCGGCACCGCTTCAGGGACACCCATAACTCTCAAGTTGTTTTCTCCGTGACCGGTTCTCGAGGTCGTCCAGTTTGGCCTCGTGAGAGAGCAACCGGGTCTGAAGGCCTGCCACCGTCCGGCTCAACTCGAGCAAGTTGTCTTCGGCCTTGCCCACACGCTCCTCTGCCTCCTGGAGCCGTTTCCCAAAGGCGTCTACCGAGTTCTGCACCGTGTCCAGCTTCTCGCGGATGGTGGTGAATTGCGCCGCCAAAGCCTCTGCAACGGCTGCCGAGATCTCTTCCACTCTTGCCGGGGAGGTCGGCGAAGTAGGCGCCCCCCCTCCGTCCGCCATTTTGCTCGGGGCTGGCCCTCTGTCCCGCTCCTTTTTCCCGGTTCGAAGTGCCGCAGCCATCCCCGCTGAGCTCCTTCTGCTCGGGGTATAACAGCCCGGGTATTAGGCGCCTGGAGAGGAGCTGGCTTGGTTTCTCGGGTTGAAATCGTCTCAAAGATGCCGGTTTGGGCTGGGGGTAGTGGGAGCGCGATCAGCACGCGTCCGCTCGCGCTCACCGCATCACCGGAAGTCCTGGTTCCACCGCCTTATCCTCTAGAAGACCTGCCAACTCCTGCAAGAGGAGGTCCCTGTGAAGAGGGGATCTGAGAGGCTCTCCTGGAAAGGCGGAGGGTGGTATCTGGCTGAAGTGAAGCAAATAGCCCCTTTGGACTATTTGCAGGACCCAGATATCCGAGGTGAAGGCTGGCCACCTGTGGGCGTACAGGGCTAGCCTGTCTCCTGTGCAAGACCTTATCACTGGCGGAAGAGCGACTATGCCATGGCAGTCAAAAAACCCCTCCCAGCTGGGTAGGAGCCGGAGCCTGGGGCTTGGGGGCCTTAATGCTTACATGGGCCATGCCCCTGTCCCTTGGGGAGCTGGGGTGGCCTGGTAAGTGGGGTAGTTGCGGTAAGCAGTACCCTTCCTCGGGAAAAAGGGCTTCTTACCCAAGCCCTTCTTCTTAGAAGGGGCAGAAGTCTTCTTTGAGAGTCTTGTCCGGGTCAAGTACTCGGACTCGAGCTCAGCAGCCTTCTCAGTCATGGGTTTGCCAAAGAGGTTGTCACCTCGGCAAGGGACATCGACCAACTTGTCCTCAACCCATGGCTCCAGATCCGATGACATTAGCCAGGCCTGGCGGTGTGCACCGATGCCGGCCGCGGCTACTCGGGCTGAAGCTTTGAAGCTATCATAGGCCGCTTGAGATATGAACTTCGAGCACTCCCGAATCCCGGTGGACAAGGCATTGAAGCGCAGCAAGGGTGCCTCGGAGAGGCCAGCTGAGAACCCAGAAATCTCCTTTGCCAGGTCCCTCAAGTACATGCCCATGTACAGCTGGTAGGTTTGGACACGGCCTGAAAGCATTGAGTCCTGGAAGCATTTTCTGCCGAGGGCATCCAGGTTCTGGGCCTCCCGGCCAGGAGGCACCAAGGAGTGCATTTTCTGGCTCTTGAGCCTATGCATGGCCGATTCCACAACCATGGAGTTGTGCGACAGCTGTGCCTTTTGGAACCCAGGGTTCTTGCGGACTCGATAGATTGAATCGACCCGCTTGCTTAGAATCGGCATTGAGGCCGGGACTCCCACATGCTGAGTATCAGCTTTTCCAGCACCGGAGGAACCGGCACAGTAAGGGCTTCCCTCGGGGGAAAGTCATACTGGAGGGCATCGAGCTCTTCAGCTCGAGGCTCCTCCTCGACATCCGCTGGGAATGCCAAAGCCTTGGCCATGTCCCCGACGAAGTCCGAGAACTGGGGATCCTCCAGAGGGGACCTTCTCCGAGGCTCCAAACAAGGTGAGTCCGATGGGACATACCAGGTCCGATGGGTGTCAGGGGACTCCTTATCTTCCTTCTCCTATGCCGATCCCTCCAAGGAGGAATCGAGGGGCTTCGGCCCCGACTGCCCCGACGCCGAGAGCACCGGCGTCGATGACCTCAGTCTCGAGCGGGAGGTCGAGTGAGACCTTGGCTGAGGATCGACTTGAGTCCGAAGAGTCTCGAGGATTGGCTTGGCTCGGCCTCTGGGGTCGACTTGGACGTCGAGGTCCCAGTGGTCGGGGTGGATGGACTTGTGAGACCAGCTATCAGCGCCCGCTGCTGCTCCATGAAGGCAGACATGCTGCACTCCAGGACCGTCATCCTGAGACTAAGTTCAGAAGACTCCGCAGCCTCCGGCTCAGGCCCCGACGATGGCTCCCCCGGAGGGGAGTCCATGAGAACAGCAGCACTTACCCGCCTCTGTGTCTCCGAATCCATGCGAGGTACCTTCGCAGGCCACTCCGACTCCGAGGACCCGGGGCGGCGGTCAGGACTCCGCGACCTGGCTTTCAAGGGCCTAGGGCGATCGGAGGCATCCAACGACGCCGCCCTCATGGGCTGCTTCTTCCTCCGGTGTTCCCATGAGGGAGACCCCCGTTCAGAAGACCCCCGACGCTGCTCGGGTTCAGAAGCTCCCGAGACATCGAGGCTTCTGATGAGGTCCAGATCCGGGGAGATGCGGACTCTGAGAAAATCCTTTCACGCTGCTGCTGCCTACTTTGAAGTGCCTTAGAGGACATTTTCTCACATGGGCCACAGACCTTCGGGTCATGGTCGGGCCCGAGGCATCGGAGACAGCAGTCATGTGTGTCGGTGAGGGACATTAACTTCTTACACCGATCACACTTTTTAAACCCGCTGGCAGCCATCGAGGGAAAAAAGGCCCCTGCGAGGTCGAAGGACCAGGCTACCAGTGAAAATAAAAAAAAAGAGTGCGAACGCTAGTCTCTAAGGACAAAAACTCAAAAAATTGACTGGACTCGATACCGGTGTACCGAGCTGAAGGCGGGAAGGGGAACCGGTGTCGAACCGGTCGAAGATCCAAAACATTCTTCCAAGTTTTGATGCACTTTTTCCACGAGGAATTAGGGACAACGTCCATTGGGCTCCATGGAAAAAGGGAAACTGAGCAAGATGGCACCCTTGGGTGGGAAGGGGACCGCGCATGCGTGATGCAATCCCTAAGGTTTTCTTTGAAAGCTGGGGAACTGCTCCGCACGAGCGCTCCGTCGACGCCGACATCACCCATATGTGAGGACGGACTTCCAGCTTGTTCCTGGAGGATACTTTTTAAACCCACTAGCCAATTTTTGAGACATATTGTTCAGAAAAATAGCTGCAGCGAGATCAAATGGCTCAATTTTAAAAAAGAGAAAGGCACTGTTGCTCGGGTTGTGGTCCAAGAGGGCAGAGGTGCCACAGAAAAGAAACAAACAAAAACTGAGTACTAAAAGGAAAAAATTTGATTGCGATGACAGGCAGAAAAGGTTATGGAAAAGATGGCAGGGTCCTCAGAGAGGTGAAACTATTATCCAAATGGCGGAGACGATGTTGAATGCATCTGTTGGGCTCCATGGAAAAACAAAGACTGTCCTAAAATGGCACAGTGGTGGCAGGCAGGAAGATGGTGCGCATGCATGGTGGAGCCTCCCAAAGGTTTTTACTAGTAGCTGGGGAGAGTTCCCACACAGGCTCCATCAGATGATGTTACCCATACATGAGGACTTCATTCCTGCTTGTTCACAGAGAATACACATTACATTAACATGGGTAGTTTATGCCATCATATAAGGGTACTAATGTATTTTAGGCAGTATTAACAATTTAATATTCAAACTATGTATGCAGGTATTTTGAACTGGAAAATCAGCTTGTTTAGTGTAGTCTTACAAGTACAGGTAGAAATAAAATTAATATAATTATTAAAATTTCACCCTTCTGTGACTAATCCAAAAACACATGTGTCAATGGCCGTATCTTTTCCTATGCATCCAAGCACCCTTTTGGCTTTTATTGTCACTTTATTTATTTGTCTGGCCAGATATGATCACTCCTAGAGCCTGTTGCTGTTTCATAAACCAAACTTCAACCCTTATACTGTAACACTCCTAGGTTCTTGCAGCCAAAATGCATGACCTTACATTATTTTAACATCCACTATAAAGCAAACATTTTTGAGAGTCCTTCCACCATATCGCTTAAGTAAATGTTGAAAAGAACCAAACCAAGGACCTATTTCTGAAGCATGCCACTGATAATGCCATTTTTCTAAGACCAAATGCTATGTACTGTAATGCTATACTTTGTTGCCTCACTCAACCAGTTTCTAACTTAATCAGTCATTTTAGGTCCTACATCAAGGGCACTCAGTTTATATCTCCTATGCAGAACCGTGTCAAAGGCCTTGCTGAAATCTAAGTACTGTACATCTACCATTCTCCCCTGATCGAACTCTCTGGTCACTCAGTCAAAGAATCCAACCTTGGATTCCAGAAACAGCACAATCCTGTTTTAGCAGCAATTCCATTAATTTACTCATCAGAGGTCAGACTAACTGGCCTGTAATTCCTAACTATTAAATATATATATTCCAAGACTATTATGTCTATCAGACTAACTCTCTTGCCTCTGACTCTTGCCGTCTCTTTACAACGCTCAACTCTCTCCTCAAGGTGCCTCCGCCTCTGACCCCCTCCCTCCTTTTCTCAGGGGAGACCCAAGGCAGGTGTGGGGCCATGTGCGGAGACTCATTGCAGGGCCTCATTTGCATAAATACTTGCATAATGTTAACATGCACTTTTAGTAAGCATGCTTCTTAATGTGTGTCTGGATAAAGAAAGACTACTGGATTTCTACATTACTATACTCCAGTGCCAACTGCCAGGCACATTAGGAAGTACTATAAACACTGCCCATTTAGAACCCATAGCAAACCCACTGTATCATAACAGCACTACCAGGACTCACAAAGCACCAAACCCTACCTATCAAAAGGCAACACTGCAAATATTAAACCAACACATCTCAGAGAATACCAATACATGACCTACTGGGGAAAGAGAACAAGTGACACTGTCAAAGAGAAACTAGAAGAACAGAATACCTCAGCTTGGTTACACATGCAGAACATAGACCATCACCAAACAAAGAACAAGGGATCACAATTTAGAAATAAGAAGACAACAATTAAACTGGGAACCTCAAAAACCAAACCTGGGAATGTACATCACTGGAGAAATAAAAATAGGAATTACACTTACTTGGCAATTGTGGTTCCTTGAGTGACTCCAGTTTAGTCCTCAACCTCTGGGTAGTGAACCTCCTCCTGCAGCTTGGAGACTGGGCATGTCAAAAACTCATGACATCACTGGATATAGCCTGCTGGTCTCTCCCATCAGTCCCCAGTGAACTATTGACAAAGCAGGCTCAAAGGAGCAAAAAATCAGTAACTTTTTTTTAATTAAACTTAACATTATATTCAAGGGCACGCAGAACATATAATCTATTTACCTACTGCTCCCCTTCCAGAAGGAAAGGGACTGCTTCCTGCATGCTCTCCTTTCCGTCTAATGCCTAGCCCTAAACAATCCAGAGCAATATAGCAATATATATAACAATATCATAATATAATAATATAACAATATAGCGCAAAACAAATGGAAGCATCAAAACGACTGAACACCATTGAAGACCTATATCCACTTTTAACCTTGCACTTCCCCCAACAGAAAAAACACTGCTAAGACCCCATCCCCGGGCGGGAATGAGGACTAAACTGGAGTCACTCAAGGAACCACAATTACCAGGTAAGTGTAATTCCTATTTCCTTATCGTTCCTCCAGTTTAGTCATCAACCTCTGGGATGTATCAGAGCAGTAATCATTGGGAGGGACCTTTCCAGCCGGATCTCAACACCGCCTACCTGAAAACGGCATCCTTAGCCGCCAGAACATCTAGGCGGTAGTGCTTACTGAAAGTATGGAGAGACAACCAAGAGGCCTCCCTACAGATGTTCACTGGCGGAACCAAACTGTGCTCTGTCCAAGAAGATGCTTGCACTCTGGTAGAGTGAGCTCGTAAGCTCCCTGGGACTGTACGGCCCCATAGAAGATAACCGATGCACTCACCGCTCCAATCCATCCAGAAATGGACTCCTTCGCCGCCGCTTCCCTTTGCGGGGAACTCAAAAACCCCGAAGAGAGCCTTGCGAAAGTTTCTGAAAACTTTAAATACTGCTGCAGCGCTCTCTTGACATCCAAACAGCGCAAGCTATGGCTCAATACGCTCCCCTCCGCCGCACCTAGCGCTGGAAGAGAGACCATTTTAGTTAGGTGAACCACCTTTGGCAACAACAACAGAACCAGCCGCCAGGCCACCTTCTGTCTGGAGACAGATAAAAACCGATTCCTGACAGGTCAATGCCTGCAACTCCGAAAATCGCCTCACCGAACAGATGACCATCAAATGGGTCTTCAAGGCAAAACCCTTAACCTACACCTGTTGCAAGGGCCCCAATGGCACGCTAGCTAACGCTCCTAAAACCAACTTGAACTTCCCCGGTGGAATTAATAGCCTATGAGAGGTCTACAGTCTGGTAACCGCCTGAGAAAGCGTACCACATCGACCTGTGCATGAGAGCCACTCCCTGTCCTTTGCCCCTATAGCAAGACAGAGCTGCTAACTGAACTCTCCAGGACCTGCCTTTACCAAATCCGTCCTGTAGAAAACGTAATACCAAGGGAACTGACATTGTTGTCGTGCAAGCGTTCCTCCGCGAGCACCCGTCCTCAAAAGATGCAAGGGACATAGACTTTTTTTTTGCGGCAAGGTGGCAAAGACTGCTGCCGAGCAACTCTTTTTCCTTAAGCTTTCGCTTTCAATGGCCACCTTGTAAGCAAAAAACGATGCACCTGAGGCATTTAAAGGGAACTCCGTAGCAACAGACTATCCAATGTCGGAAACCTCCATGGATTCCCATCGAGCAACTGTATGAGGCAGGCATACTACAGGCGCCTCAGCCAGCCCGAGGCCCCCAACCACACATTTCCTCGAAGCGCTTCGATACTCAGAACCACTCGACCTATGAGTGCTGTCAGACGGCTGCCTGGGTGAGAATGTTCACAGTCTTGGCAAGTGCATATATCAATATGATTTGCACGGGATTGTGGGAAATGCAGTCCATTCACACCAGACACAGCTGCTCACAATAATTAGTTGTGCTTGAGTGTAAAGCCAATAAGATATTTATTTATGGGGTTATTCCTCCCAACACAGATATGCTTGGTAGCACATAAAACAGGATACTTGCTTTCAGTGTTAAACTTGGAAAAACAAAATCAGGAAAACAGTTGAACTTGTCAGGCAATCAAAGCAAAAGAATAAAGACCTGGTTGGTAACAAACTGGTCTTTTCTGTAGGCTTTAGCTAATATTTTCTTAGCAGTGTTTCAAACAAGCAAAACCCACAAAGTAGGGAAAAACTGTTCTTTTCAGGTTAACTTCTTATATCTTCACACATAGACTCAGAAGTGATTCCCTTAGAGCTCACAAGCAATTAGATAAGGCTCAATTGCTAGCAGTTATCCAGCTGAAACCCCTTAGCTGGCTTACTTTCTACTGCCTGGCTCAAATCCTACTCAGGAGCTTTTCTGAGTAGATTTAAAGAACAAGTTTGTATTTCTTTGTGATGGTTGTTGTATTTTGTAACAGAAAATCACCAAAGGAGTTTAGACAGAGAGCAATCCATGTACTCACAGCCTGCATCTGCAACCCCTCCCCCTTCAACAATCATGGGTTCAATATCATGGATTGGCACAGAGGAATTTCTCAATGGAGCACTTTCAGGAGAATACTTGTTTCCCTGCTGTCTTTCAAGGGTATAGCTAGGGCATAGATCAGTGTTCATACCTGAGCTTCCATTGCTGTTAGAGTTCTTCTCTAAATAGCCTGGCCAGTATGTAGTCCAGTTCTTATGTCCAGCCTTCCAATCCAGAACCATGGACACTGGGTCTTTCTTTACATACCTTCTGGCACGGGTCCTAGGGTCCCTTCCAAGTGCAGCCGTCTCCCTCACAGGTACCGTCTGGAGATTCCTAGCTCTGCAGCACCATTCCTCTGGCTTCCCCCAGTCCAATGGTGTATGCTGGCCCTTGGAATGCCTCCCAGTATACGTACTGCTCTGGACTCGTTTAGACCTCCCAAATGCTTTTCTCTTCTTTCTTCCAAAGGGTTTCTTGCCCACTCTGTCCGTCCGCTCTGGCTTCTGCTTCTGATGATGATCCTCCAGATAATGAAGACGTCCAAGCTGAGGATATCCAAACTGATCATGAAGATTATACTGAGGATAATTCTCTGTAGAATAAACTCTACCATTATTCTGCCTAGATGAGTGCTCCACCCTAGCACAGCGCAGCTGTGCTGAATCAGGCCCTGCCCTTTGAGATGAGTGCTTAGGGATTACCTCATAGCCCTCCTGATTGAACACACATTTCCCCACTTCAGCTCCTCTAATGGCTGTTGGAAACCTGGTGCATTCTGGGACTGGTAGTCTTATGGAAAAATTCTGTTTTCTTATTTCTACCAGAACTGACAGGTTGCTTGTTCAAAGTCACTTCACCTTTTCTATAGCTCCTTCCTGAGCTATGATAAGCTTCCTTATCACAGTGCTCCCGGTGGAAAGACATAGAGAAGACTGGATGACGACCACCGTTGAAACAGTGCGCCAATGCCTTTCGACCTCCTTTCATGTCATCTGCTGAAGAAGCGAGCCGTTTACGCAGAGTGAAACGCCGCCATGAGGTCCATTATTTATTTATTTATTTATTTACATTCTCTTATATACCGCGCTATTCTGCATCAGTGCGGTTTACATTGAACAAACTGAAATTACATTGAACAGGGTATTATAACTTGGAGATAACTATTTTACAGGGAACATGGGCTATGGAGGGTTAAGTGGCTTGCCCAAGACCATTACTGGCTGTCCCCATATGCGACCGACCTGTGCGAACACTTCCGGATGCTACTCTCATTCTCCGGCATCTACTCGGACCCAGCTGAGGAAATCCACCATCACAATGTTCTTACCCGCAACATGCGCCACCGAAAACACTGACAGTCAAAGCTCTATCCACACACACAGACCCTCTGCCGCGGCCTCTATGGCCACACTTCCGGTTCTGCCCTGCCGATTGATGTAGGCCACCGCCGTGGAGTTGTCAGACAGTACTTGCACCGCTCGACCTGTCACCGTAGCGTCGAACGCCTGCAACGCCCGACGTATCGCTCGCATTTCCAGTCGGTTGATTGACCAGTGGGTCTCCTGTGTACTCCAAGAACCTTGCGCGAAACGATCTCCAAACGTAGTGGAGTTTAACAAGCTCCGGGAGGAAAGGTCCATAATCTTTTATTAGAGAGAAGCTGGAAAATTATAATTTATTTTTTTTATACCAACTTTCACCAATTCAAGATGTTCTACAAGGCACACAACCCAACAGAGCGTCACATCTGTTGTACATGCAACGGAACCCTTAAAATATGAGCATACATGAATCCACCGCTTGTCCCGATACAAGCATTGAGTAGCCTATTCGTCTTTTTGGAAACCAGCCAGGTCCTTAAGACCTGGATTGGCTATCCTAGGAAACAGGATACTGGACCTGAAAGAGCTTGGTCTGACCCAGTATGGCATTTTTCATATCCTTATGAACGGAACCTCCCCAAGGTCTGTCTTGGAAGTAACAGGCTGTGCCTGGCCCTATGGCCCTGTGGCTAGTTCACACAGAGCAGTGCGGTCTAGTGGTTGAGGCAAGTTGCCAGAGGACCAAGGGTTTGAATTCCAATCGAGACCACCAACCTTGGGCCATAAAAACTGGGGTTTCTGTTCCCACAGGTGGTCCTTCTGGCCTTCGTTATGCGACTTAACCCTCTGCCTCAGGTACCAAAACATAAATTGTGAGCCCTTCAGGGACAAGGGAAATAGAAATACCGTAATCGGGAGGCGGAGCCAGCAGGGGCTAAGATGGCTGCCTAACTTTTCTCCTCTCCACCTCTTCTGACAAGAATCCTGAACTCCCTCGGACACCTTACTCGGAGGAGCTGAAAATCGCGGCGACTACCTTCGGAGATGGCCGCGGGCAAACCCACCAAATTGGACTTTCATTCGGTTCCTAATGCCGGAGTTAAGAGGGCTAAACCAGATCCCCCCTCTCCTCTAAAAGCGGGGGCCGGGCGAGAAGGCCCTGCCGGCATGCAGGAATTGCTCGATGAGATTCGGGCGGTCCGGGAGATGGTGGCTATCAACGGGCAGACTTTACACGAAGTGCAAGCCGATGTCGCCGAGTTGAAGGAGATAAAATTACAAGTCACTGAATTAGCGAACAAATTTAATGAGATGGAATGTACTCTGGGAGCGCATGCTGAGAAGCTGAAACAGGTGGGAGCCAATCGTAAACGAATTGAGAATTTGGATCGCATGCTGGAGGATTTAAACAATCGCACTAGACGAAATAATGTGCGCATAATTGGGCTGCCGGAGGGTGCTGAAGGCACCGACGTCAAGGAGTTCCTGGCCGTGACCCTCCCAAAGCTGCTGAACTTAAAATTTGATAAGCCCTTTGAGATTGAACGGGCGCATCGCATTCCAACATATACAGGCCCCAACATCAAACAACCGCGGCCTGTCATCATGTGTGTTCTAAGGCACTCGCAAGCGGTGCAAATTCTGGCAGCAGCTAAAGTGGCGGCTCCTATCAAATTCGAGGGAAGGAGCGTGGCGTTCTACCAAGATTTTCACAAAGCTACAGTGGCAAGAAGGAAATTACTGCTGGCTTTTCGGCCCAGATTACAACAACTGCAGGCCAGATACGGGCTTTTTTCTCCAGCAAGAATGCGGGTCACTCTGCATAATCAAACGCGGACATTTGAAGATCCAGATCTGCTGCGGGCCTTCGTGGAAGAGCAAGAGGCTGCGGTTATGCGCTGAAGAGGACACTGTCGTTGCACGGAATTTTGATCATGGTTGGACTGCTGCTGGTGTCTTAGTTTTCTTTGTGGTGGCAGTACTGGTTCAGTTTATCTTTGGGGAAACCCGTGCTGTGGCCAGAGTTGGCGATCAGTGGACGTCTGTGCCATGGGTCTCTCCCTGATTTTGATGGGGGGTGGGATTGTGGGTTTGGTAGTACTAAATGTTCTGTCTGAGGGAGTGTTTTATGTAAGCTGGTTATGATTGCTGGGGGTGGGTTGGGTTGGGTGGTATCTGGGTAAGCGTTGGGTCGCCCAAGGTTTTTCCCCTTAGGGGTTGTTTTGTCTCCTTGTGGTTTCAGTTATTTAGGGAATGTCAGGATGCAATGTAATGGTATCGAATGGGGTTGCCAACTGTCTAGGAGGACTGTGCCAATGATTCGAATCATGACCCATGTCGTCCTGTAAGTTTCTCTCTCTGAACGTGAAGGGCATCAATAACCCTATTAAAAGGAAAAAGATTCTGCTTTATTGTAAAAAAGAGAGGGCCGACATAGTCTTCCTACAGGAAACGCGTCTCGACTCCTCAGAATCCCGAAAGCTTGGGCTTGGCCAATATCTCCTTGTGTCCCACTCGGCAGCCTTGCAAAAGAAAAATGGGGTAGCAATCTTGATCAAGAGAAGCCTCTCCCACACAGTAGTTCGGTCTCGAGCGGCCGTTGATGGCAGATGGGCTTCCGTAGTTTTGCAGATTCAGGGAAAACAATTGGCTTTACTGAATATTTATGCCCCTAACTTGGTGGATGTTGGGTTTTTTCAAAGGATCGCAGAGGAAGTACACTCTCTTGTACCATTTGAGATTATTATGGGTGGGGATTTAAATTTAGTCTTGGATCCGTTGCTGGATTGCACCCCTTTCCGGGCACACAGGCGCCATCAGGCCACCTCGGTGGTTCTCTCTATAATGCAAAGGGCTGGTCTTTCAGATGTCTGGAGGGTTAAGCACCCCACCAGTCGGGAGTACTCCTTTTTCTCCCTCCCACATGGTTCCCACTCCCGCATAGATTACTTTCTTATTTCCAAGACTCTGCTGCCTAGGGTCACTAAGGCGGATATGTGTGCAACGCATATTTCGGACCATGCGGCTATCACTTTTGTGTTGCGGGCTGGAGAGGAGGAGGTGGGGAACAACAGATTCCTTTTCCGCAGATCCCTGTTAGGGGATAACACTTTTCTAGATCATATGCGGGGGAAAATTAGGGAATACTTTGACGCTAATCATCCCGGAGACACTTCGGGCTGGGCTTGGTGGGAGGCTTTTAAAGCTTTCGCCCGGGCTCAGGTCACGAGTTTTACGATTGGTTTAGATCGCGCAAAGAAGGCCAAACTAGCTGCTTTGGATGTGCAGATCAAAGCAGGAGAGAGACTGCTCATATCTAGGTCGGATCCCGAGATCTTGTTACGCCTTCAGAGGTTGAGGTACCAATACAATCTTTTACTAAGTGCGGAGGCTGAGCAGGAGATAGGGACTCAACAAGCTAAATATTATGTGGAAAGTAATCGGGCAGGTAGCAGGCTAGCGAGGATGCTGAGACCTCGATCCCAACGAAATAGGATTGCAGCTCTTAAGGGGAACTCTCAGGCGGATTTGACGAAAAGTGAGGAGATAGCAGAAGCTTTCCACTCCTTTTATGCAAACTTATATGGCTCTGAAACCGATTGCGCGGCTGAGAGTTTTCAGAAATTATTGGCTGAGGTGCCACACCCCGTCCTCTCCTCTTGCCAAATGGCGGAGTTGGATAAGGGTTTCTCGGGGCGTGAAATTCAAGAGGCCTTAAAACTGATGGCTAAGGGGAAGGCGACTGGGCCAGACGGGATTCCGTCAGAATTTTATCAACTGTTTGAAAGAGAGTTACTTCCACATTTGGTGGAATACTTTGTCCGGCTGGATGAGCAGGTGCCTCAGATTGGCTCCTTCAATGAGGCCACTATTATTGTTTTGGAAAAACCGGGCAGGGATCCTTTTAAGGTTGAGAACTACCGGCCTATATCTTTATTAAATTCTGATTATAAATTGTATGCGTCGGTGCTGGCGCGGAGACTGGTAAAAGTTATTCCGGACCTAGTTCATCCGGATCAATGTGGCTTTGTCCCCGGCCGTTCGACGGCCGATAATGCTCGGCTGTTGCTGAATGTTATCGCCATGGCGGAGGGTTCTGAGTCTCCACTGGTGGGCCTATCTCTGGATGCCGAGAAGGCTTTTGACCGGTTGGAGTGGGCGTTTTTGCATCAAACTATGCACTGGTTCGGCTTTGGAGATACCTTTTTACGGTTTGTCAAAGTGCTCTACACCAATCCCACTGCGCGCATCTTTGTCAACAATACTTTGTCTGCCTCTTTTGCCCTTCAGAGGGGCACGAGGCAAGGCTGTCCCTTATCCCCTCTTTTGTTCAATCTTGCCCTCGAACCCTTGGCACTTTTGATTCGGCACTCGCAAGGGATATCTGGAGTGGTGATTCGGGACTTGCACGTTAAACTTTCCGCTTACGCGGATGATCTGCTGCTGTTTACCCATCCTTCTTCACTGGCGGAAATTTTACGGGTGATTGGGGCTTATTCTCAATTATCCGGGTATCGGATTAATTGGGCAAAGTCGACGGCGTTCCCCTTGAACAAGTTGACTTTCAAAGCGATGATAGCCCCGTTTCCATTTGTTTGGGCTTCGGATGCGATTAAGTACCTTGGGGTGAGGTACAGGTATAACCTGGAGGAGACCGTGGAGGTGAATATAACTCTTTTACTGGAAATGGTACAACAATTTACGCTGCAATGGTCACCTTTGCATTTGTCGTGGTGGGGTAGAGTTGAGTCCATAAAGATGGTGTTGGCCCCAAAGATCAATTATATTTTGGAGATGCTGCCTGTCTCTATTCCGGTCAAGTTTTACAGGAAGCTCGAGAGAGCTCTTAGCCTTTTTCTGTGGCAGGGTAAACCCCCGCGGATCGCTTATAGGAAATTGACGGCGAAGAAGTGCTTTGGAGGGGTCCAACTTCCCGATTTCCAACACTATCATCAAGCCTTCAAACTTAAGCAGGGGGTGCAGTGGCTCTCCTCAGAGGTCGGGTTGCGGCGACCTATGTGGATTGAGTTGGAAGAACGAATTGTGGCACCTATTCCTGTACCCTTGTTAATTGGAATGGCACTGCCGGAGACATTTCGGGCTGGCCAGGTGATACGGAGCACACAGGCGGCCTTTCGGCTTCTGGAGCAACAGTTGGCTCTGGGAACTCCCCCCTCATTGCAGATGCCGATATGGTTCAACACACGTATCAAAATCGGACATAAGGCGGTAGCCTGGAGAGCGTGGTATGGTAGGGGCATCTGGACGCTTAGTCAACTCCTCGAGGCTGGTAAGTGGAAATCCTTTGTGCGGCTGCAACAGGAGTTTGCGCTTCCAAATGCCTGCTACTTTCAATGGGTACAATTGGTACATTGTTGTCG
This sequence comes from Ichthyophis bannanicus, assembly GCA_033557465.1. Lineage (NCBI taxonomy): Eukaryota > Metazoa > Chordata > Amphibia > Gymnophiona > Ichthyophiidae > Ichthyophis > Ichthyophis bannanicus. The sequence continues at coordinate 489,746,403 of CM066033.1, forward strand.
AAAGCTGGACTTGCTGTGGATTCTTTATCCCCAGAGTGGAAGCTTCTAGGACCCATCGAGTCCTGTTCCGCTGGGAAAGGGGTAAGCTCGAAGTTCTACGCTACCTTAAGGGATGGGACTTCTTCCTGGCTGTCAGGCTTGGGGAGAGCTTGGGAAGTGGATATTGAGACGCCTGTGTCCCCGGCCCTGTGGGAGGGGGTTTGGTTGCAGGTCGGCAGAGTTTCAAGAGGGGCGGCGATAACCCAATCCTTGTTTTTCTTGACTCATAGAGCATATATCACCCCTGCAAGGCTGTCTAAGTGGGATCCAAAAGTGGGTAGCAGATGTTGGTCATGCGGGGAGGCTCTGGGTACTTTGAAACACATGATGTTTGGCTGCCCTCACGTTCAGAGATTTTGGGTTCAGGTATGGGACAGGATTCGAAAGGTGTTATGCCTTGATGGACAGATGTCTTGGAGGACCATTGTCTTGCGCTCTTATGACAGTAACTTGGCGATAAAAAAGTATAAAGTGTTTTGTTTAATTTTATGATGGCTGTTGCTATAAAGTTGATTCTGATGTGCTGGAAGGACTCGACGAAACTGGATGTTATCTTGTGGTGGAACCTGTTATGCCTTTATGTGAGGCATGAAAAACGGCAAGACCAACTGATGGCATCCAGTGGCCGACGACCCTTCGTGGGCGTGCAAGTGAGAACCAGTAACGAGGCACTGCCTATCAGAGATAAATGGTGGTATTTGGATGAGTTTGCAGCTCAGTCAAAATATTACTAGCGATAGTTAACTAGAGATTGCTTCGCCAGTTTTGGTGGGCATGTTTAGTTTAGTGAACCACAAGGGGACAGGGGGGTGGGGGGAGGGGGGGGAGTAGGTTGTATGGGGGGAGGGAGAGGGGGGGGGAGTATGTGGGTTACGACGGATTGTTTTGTTTCGTTGTCATTGTTCTGTAAGTGGCTGGTGGTGTTATCGCCATGGCGGAGGGTTCTGAGTCTCCACTGGTGGGCCTATCTCTGGATGCCGAGAAGGCTTTTGACCGGTTGGAGTGGGCGTTTTTGCATCAAACTATGCACTGGTTCGGCTTTGGAGATACCTTTTTACGGTTTGTCAAAGTGCTCTACACCAATCCCACTGCGCGCATCTTTGTCAACAATACTTTGTCTGCCTCTTTTGCCCTTCAGAGGGGCACGAGGCAAGGCTGTCCCTTATCCCCTCTTTTGTTCAATCTTGCCCTCGAACCCTTGGCACTTTTGATTCGGCACTCGCAAGGGATATCTGGAGTGGTGATTCGGGACTTGCACGTTAAACTTTCCGCTTACGCGGATGATCTGCTGCTGTTTACCCATCCTTCTTCACTGGCGGAAATTTTACGGGTGATTGGGGCTTATTCTCAATTATCCGGGTATCGGATTAATTGGGCAAAGTCGACGGCGTTCCCCTTGAACAAGTTGACTTTCAAAGCGATGATAGCCCCGTTTCCATTTGTTTGGGCTTCGGATGCGATTAAGTACCTTGGGGTGAGGTACAGGTATAACCTGGAGGAGACCGTGGAGGTGAATATAACTCTTTTACTGGAAATGGTACAACAATTTACGCTGCAATGGTCACCTTTGCATTTGTCGTGGTGGGGTAGAGTTGAGTCCATAAAGATGGTGTTGGCCCCAAAGATCAATTATATTTTGGAGATGCTGCCTGTCTCTATTCCGGTCAAGTTTTACAGGAAGCTCGAGAGAGCTCTTAGCCTTTTTCTGTGGCAGGGTAAACCCCCGCGGATCGCTTATAGGAAATTGACGGCGAAGAAGTGCTTTGGAGGGGTCCAACTTCCCGATTTTGGTGGGCATGTTTAGTTTAGTGAACCACAAGGGGACAGGGGGGTGGGGGGAGGGGGGGGAGTAGGTTGTATGGGGGGAGGGAGAGGGGGGGGAGTATGTGGGTTACGACGGATTGTTTTGTTTCGTTGTCATTGTTCTGTAAGTGGCTGGTGGTGTTATCGCCATGGCGGAGGGTTCTGAGTCTCCACTGGTGGGCCTATCTCTGGATGCCGAGAAGGCTTTTGACCGGTTGGAGTGGGCGTTTTTGCATCAAACTATGCACTGGTTCGGCTTTGGAGATACCTTTTTACGGTTTGTCAAAGTGCTCTACACCAATCCCACTGCGCGCATCTTTGTCAACAATACTTTGTCTGCCTCTTTTGCCCTTCAGAGGGGCACGAGGCAAGGCTGTCCCTTATCCCCTCTTTTGTTCAATCTTGCCCTCGAACCCTTGGCACTTTTGAAAAAGTGTTAAAGCTTTAAATAAACTAATAAAAAAAAAAAAAAAAAAGAAATACCGTAATCGGCTGTATGCCACACTGACCTGTAGGCAATCAGTATACTCAAATAAATGACTGGGAATATGTGACCATAGCAAACACTGGCAGTGGAGAGACATCAGAGCTGGTGCTGGTTCCTGGTCGCTCTCCCAGTCCTTCTGCCAGCATTGAGAAAAGGCTGAGAATAGATTATCCAGTGGGCCGGGGACCTTGCATCCTGGATATCAGAGAGAAAGAAGGGCTAGGATCTGGGAACAAAGCCCAAAGAGAAAGGGAAACTGGTGACTGTGACACTGTAGCTCCTCCGGACGGCTCACTCCACAGCAGATCCCAAGATTGCATCTCCAACCCCATGTAACAACATGAGGACCTCACGCACTTTATTACAATCGACATTCCCCCATTACTGGAGAAATTACCTTAGCCTGATAATACAGTCTGAGCAAAGAAATACAGTCTCACTCTGCAAAGAGTGCACCCAAAAATCATGCCTAAGCAATTGTGAGCACATACAAAATGCACATCTACATATATGGGTGACCCAGCACCTGTCACCCAAACACAGTGCAGTGAGCACACTTGAACACAGGCTGAATACATGGAGCATAGAGTATTGACATCCGCTATGAAACCTTCCAGTGCCCTGGAGCGCTAAGCCCCAGACTGTGCTACCTAGACGTCCTTCTCTTCACCCTCACAAGATGGCACAGACGGGTCAGTGCCCCTGCTAAGTGCTTAAAGCCCTACTCTGACAGCACAGGCTCTAGAAATAGATGAGAATTTCCTGGGAAGGGCATGCTAAGTGGAGCTATGAAACACACACAGGCACCCCCTCCCCCCGCCTTCCTGCAGTCAGAGAAATAGCAGTGGGATACACCGACAACCTTGCAAGTGGAGGTTTTAGAGGTTGCTGCCTGTGTGAACCTGATGAGGAATACAATTTCATATTTTACAAACCCCCCCCCACCCCCCAGGGATGGGGGCACTGAATATTATATGTGATTCATGAGCAGTGCTGCCATCCAGTGGCCTTTAGGACACCAGCGCCCGACAAATGATATAGAAGTTAAAAGCTTTAAATCTTGGTCATATAATCTTGATTTGCAGAACATTACAGTTGCTTGTTTAGTCACTAACCCCTGAAAGCCCATGAGGTGGCCCTGTGGTTATTTCTTCCCTGACTTGCAGAGATCAATCTGATGATGGCTGCATATACACGGTCACAGAAAGGCACTATTGAGTGTACCAGCTGCCCTCTGGTGGCCATAGACCATAGCACAGGCACTTCTTGGTTGACAGTTTAACTGTTGTTATTATTATATTTTTTTTTATATCCTAAGGTTTCTTAAACCTGTCCCTGTGAAACCACAGGCGTTTGGGCAACTTTCACTATAGCATACACAAAAGCACACTTCCAGCCTGCCCCTCCTTCCAACTACAAGTTAGGGCTCTGCTCTTGAAGAACCTAAAAGCTGGCAATGTGCCTAATATCCCGGGACTTAACAGATGCTCCTCAGAGACATGATTAGGAGGGAGAGAACATGTGGCATCAGAGACCAATGCCAAAACTGCTGTCCTATAAAACTAAGAATAAACTTATAAAGAGGACTGACAACAGCCCCCTTAAGGCTGAGGAACCCCCCCCCCCCGAGCCTCAAAAAACCTACAAACAAAAGAAAGAAACACTAAGCCCAAAAATCTAGCTATTCTGCCTGTCGTCTTCCTCACACAGGCAGCTCGCCACGCGGCTTCCTCACACAGGCAGCTCGCCACGTGGTCCAAATACCTAGAGAAAAATGGCCGCCCCATTGCCAATGAATTTTGGCGCCAAGAACAACAGCCGCTGCAAAAAGGAGGCCTCAGAAAACCGACAGAACCCGAAGGCCTTACCTGCAGGGCTGAAAGCCAAGCAGCCTGCTCCTACCGCCTTGAATTCATCCGATCCTCAAACCGCGCTGCTTCACCCGGCAGCCGCGGGGAGGACCGCTCAGCCGGTTCCACAGAGTAAAAGTAAAATCCCACAGCAACAGAGAGGCTCCATCTCACATAGCTTCAGTGTGGCTGTATGGGTCCCGGAGCTCTCTCCTGTACCAGCAGGCTATATCCAGTGATGTCATGAGTTTTTGACATGCCCAGTCTCCAAGCTGCAGGAGGAGGTTCACTACCCAGAGGATGAGGACTAAACTGGAGGAACGATAAGGAATTAGAAATTAATTTCCTCTTGTACTCAACAAAAAGCAAAGACGTTACTGATGCACATTTCCAAGAGCTGACATTTTCCAGTTAATAACTTCAAAATAAAAAAAATATTTTTTTACCTTTTGTTGTTTGGGCATTTTATTTTTCAGTTGCAATTGCTCCAGTTGCTTTCTTCTGCTTTCTTCATGTCTTCTGCTAACTCTCCATTGTCTGCTGTCTATTTGTTCTTTCTTCATTCTTTTAGTTTTTTTCCATTCTCTCTCTGCATCTGCTTTAAAACATACTGATCTTTCTCCTTTTGCTTTCCTCCATTTCTTTATTCCTTTTTCATCCACTCAAATTTCACCTTTTCATCCTCAATCCTCACTTACTCTCCCAATACCCAGCCAATTATAGCTTTTAATTCCCCCCCTCCACAAAATATCTTTTCCCCTCTCCATTCTCACTCCCCCAACATCAGCTCCCTTCTAGTTCCAGCCTCACCCGGCATCCGCTCCCTTCTAGTCCCATTCTCCCATCCCCCCATTTCCAATCCTAGCTCCCTCATCAGCCCATTTCCAGTCCAATCCCCCCATCAGTCCATTTCCAGTCCACGCCTCCCCCAATCAGCTCATTTCTAGTCCAAGCCCCCACCAATCAGTCCATTTCCAGTTCTAGTCTCATCAGCTTTTCCAGTCCTATCCTAGCCCCCCGTTAGCCCATTTCAAGTCCTAGCCCCCCCATCAGCATTTCCAGTCCTATACTAGGCCATCATGAGCCCATTTCAAGTCCTAGCCCATCAGCCCATTTCCAGTCCTATCCTAGCCCCCCCATCAGCCCATTTCCAATCCTAGGCCCCGATCAGCCAATTCCAGTCCTAGCCTAGCTCCCCATCAGCCCATTTCCAGTTGAAGCCCCCCCCCCCAAACAGTCCATTTCCAGTCCTAGGCCCCCCTGCAGCCCATTTCCAGTCCTATCCTAGCCCCCCACCAATCAGTCCGTTTCCAGTCCTATCCTAGGCCCCAAATCAGCCATTTCCAATCCTAGTCCCCCATCAGCCCATTTCCAGTCCAAGCCCCCCTTCAGCCCATTTCCAGTCCTATCCTAGCCCCTCATCAGCCCATGCCCCCCAATCAGTCTATTTCAAATCCTTGCCCCCCCATCAACCCATTTCCAGTCCTATTCTAGCCCCCCATCAGTCCATTTCCAGTCCTAGCTCCCCCATCATAAGCATAAGGGAACATGCCGCTCTTTACTCTGCAGCTGTGCAGAGGTGAGCCTGGGCCTCGGATGGGCATCCCCGGCTCCCTCTGAAGCCAGCATTGCAAAGCCAGGGATTTACCATGTGGGAATAAAGTTCACGTGGGGCCCTGTGCAAACAACATTCTCACACAATTGATGGACTGGTCCTGCCTTTTCTGCCCAAACCCCGGTCTGACTATTTCCATGACAAAATCCACAAGATCACACTCCAATTCCCCATGAGGTCAACTACTTCCTCTCTTCACTCCCAACTTTCCCCTCTACCTCCACACCCTTTCTTCCTTTTCTATGAGAAGGAAACCACTCAGCTTATTTCCTCATCCAAACTCACTACCTGCTCCTCTGAATCTATTCCCACCTGTCTCCTTAGCTCCATCTAATCCACTGTAGTCCCTTCCATCTCTCATTCTTACTGCAACTTTCTCTGCAGCCTTCAAGCATGCTGTGGTCACTCCTCTCCTCAAGAAACCCTCACTACACCCTATCTGTCCTAACTATTGGCCCATCTCCCTCCTCCACTTCGTTTCTAAACTACTTGAACATGCAGTTCACCGCCATTGCCTAGACTTTCTCTCCTCTCTGGATCCTCTACAATCTGGCTTTTGCAAAATCCAAGGGCCCTTTACTCAATCCTCATCCTTCTTGACCTTTCTAGTGCTTTTGACACTGTTGACCACAACCTTCACCTTGATACCTTGCCCTCACTTGGTTTAGGGGCTCTGTGATATCCTGGTTCTCTTTTCATCTCTCCCATCATTCTTTCAGTGTTTGTTCTGGTGAATCCTCCTCTACTACTATCCCAATCTCAGTTGATGTACCCCAAGGGTCTACCTTGGGCCCACTCCTTTTCTCTCTCTATAACCAGTCCCTTCGTATACTCATCTCTTCCCATGGCTTTCAGTACCATCTTTATGCCGATGACTCCCAGATCTACCTCTCTACACCTGAAATTTCTCCAGCAATCCAGGCCCGGATCTCTGCCTGCCTTTCTGACACTGCTGCTTGAGATTGAACATGGCCAAAACAGAGCTTCTTATTTTCCCCCCTAAACCCTCCTCTCCACTTCCTCCTTTCTCAGTCTCTGTGGATAACTCTCTACTCCTCCCTGTCACCTGAGCTCACAACCTTGGGATTGTCTTCGACCTCTCTCTGTCCTCCACACACATCCAACTAATAGCCAAAACTTGCCATTTCTTTCTCTACAACACCACCAAAATCCACCCATTCCTTTCTGAACATACTACTAAGACACTTATCCACTCTTTAGTCACCTCCCATCTTGACTATTGTGACCTACTCCTTGCTGGTCTCCCTCTGAATCAGCTCTCTCCCCTTCAATCTATTCAACACTCTGCTGCATGGCTAGTCTTCCACCATCCTCGTCATGCTCATATCGCCTCTCTTCTCAAGTCACTTCATTGGCTCCTTATCCATTTCTGCATCCATTTCAAACTTCTCCAGCTGACCTATGAGTGCATTCACTCTGCAGCTCCTCACTTCCTTTCCTCTTTTATCTCTCCCTACACCTCTCCACAGGAACTCCACTCTTCTGGCAAATCGCTTCTATCTGTGCCCTTCTCTTCTATTGCTAACTCTACAAACATCGCTCCTTTCAACTTTCTGCTCCCCATGCCTGGAACAAACTACCAGAGATGTCAGGCTTCATCTCTGGCCCTTTTCAAATTCAGGCTGAAAACTCACCTCTTCACGATCTTGATCCACCTAGTCTCCTTTGTGTTTCCTTATCATTCTCCCTAAATGTATTCTATGTCTACAGCTACTGTCTTAACTAGAATGTAAGCTCTGATGAGCAGGGACTGTCTTTTACATGTGTCTGTGCAGCACTAAATACATATTGTAGCGCTATACAAATGTTCAGTAGTAGTATTAGTAGTAGTAACTACAACCTCATTTATTTTTTTGATAAAATCTTATACTCTATACTACCAATCTGACTTCTACTTTTGTGAAGAAGCACATTTGTTCATCTCCAGTCATCTGGAATCCACCCCTAACTCAAAAGAAGCACTGAAAAGATCATATGGCAGAGCTACTAGAACTTTTATTTCTATGAGATTGTTGCTGGGATCCAGGGCCGGTGCTACCATTAGGTGAACTAAGTGGCTGTGTAGAGCACCAGCCCTCCGGTGGCACCCATTGTCGCTGCTGTCACCCCTCTTGGGACAGGCAGCAGTGGCAATGGCAGAAAACAGACCTGTGAAACTTACCTTTAAACTTCAGCTCCATGGGGCTGTTTGCTTCTGCTCCTCTGACGCCTGATGCTGACTTCCTGCTGTAAATGCCGGAGGAGGGTGCAAGGGATGAATCGCCTAAGGCACCTCATCTCCTTGCGCCGGCCCTGCTTGGATCATATTTCATTTTTGCTCAAAGCTTTTTATTGTGCTAGTTTGTGTTACAGTATGTATGTGCGTGCACTTGTGTACAAACTGCAATAAAATATATTCCAGGTAAGAATTCAGATCATAATTATTTCATAATTTTCACTTTATTAATTACTGTACAAATTCACACAAACCAGACAGTTTACCCCCATGATTTTTTTCTTTTAATGGTTATTTAATACAATTGCTTAACCCAGAAAATAAGACTGACAGATTTTTTTCTATGATTTACATGATTTGAAAACTGTTATAACATTGCTTATGTAATAGTTGGTACATGCTGTCTGTTAAGCTTACCATATAGAACCACAACGATTTGAAGTTATACAAGTGTATACACATGCCATCCAGGCACAAAAATAAATTAGACAGACTAGTGCATGTCGAGTTTTAATACACTAACTTCTGATGCATATTTTCTTAACTGTGCAAAAATACTGTTTCCAGTTGATTGGATAAAACACACAGGAAGTCCTCTAATAAAACATTTCAACAGCAGTTAATGTTCCTGCTGACTTGCACAAGCTTCCAGTCAGCTCTGCCTAGTGCTGTCCCAGCCATCTTGTGGTTTGAACTGTAGTCTTATGGAATCTGCCAGCCCCAGTGCAAATAGTGAGATGGTTGGTTGGTGATGGTTGGATGCTCATCACAGACAACAGGAACTTTGACAATAGCAATGGTTTTCTGTAACAATTCTAATTATAAAAGTAAAGTTAAAGTAATGATAAAGGGGCAAGTTTACTAAAGTGCACTAATGGTTAGCGCACATGCTAATTATGATGTGCTGTGACCACACAAGGCAGCAGTGACTGGTGGAGTGTGGGCATTGTCGGCAGATCGTGGTTAGAGCAGGCATCACTAGCGAGTGCTAACAACAAATGTTGCTTTTAGCGTGGGTGCACTTACTGCCTCTTAAATGGGTGGCAGTAAGTGCACCTGAGTTAAATGCACTTGGCAGTTAGCACAGTGAAGTGCGTCTCCCTGCATTAACTGCCAGGTGACAAACTGGGCACCTCCCCCCCCTCTCCAGTTATTGTAGGTCTCTTTGCTAACTGACACCTTAACACACACATCTTAGTAACATGTCCCAAATAGACCTCTTGTTTTTGTAAATTTGTATCTGCCCAAATACTCCACATTTTGAAGTGCCACAAAGGAAAAGCCTGACTGGTTAACTGTAATCACAGGGTGTACCAATAATAGTCAATAAATGTCCATGGAATTCTAGTCATTTTCTATGTGTCTACCTGTGATGAGCTTGTGGGACACTACAATGAGACACCATTGCAGTCATATTAAACAGCATTTTCAGCCCATATACAGAGCTTTAAATTGAAGCACAGATATGTCATCCCTTCTTAATGAATATTGCACTTAGGCCATGCTAGCATAAAAAAAACCCGAATGAAGGTCACAATCTAGGATCTGACCAGCTGAGTTATTCATTATGATGCAATTAGACAGCCACTATAAAACAATATTAACCTATTTCCAGTATGCATTTCACCAACATAGTAAATTCTATTGATTTGTCTTTTGTTTTGTTGCCTAAACAGTTTTTATGAATATTGATTCTTTGCAATTTTTTTAGAAATATATTTTTATAGTGTGACTTTAAATATAAATAGATTTCCAGGAAGAGGAAAATGAACTGGAAAAGGAGGCAGAAATACAATGAGTCAGGCAGAATGAGACAATGATCCAAGTTAAAATGGATGAATATTTTTTTAATTAAGGAAAACAAGCCTAATATATATGCAACCTATCTGCGAGATCATCCGGTCCTTCAAGGTGAGCTGTCTGTTGTACGCTGACGATGTTCTCCTATATATGCCATTCACTACTGAGAACCCTGACCTTTCCCCACTGACAGACTGTTTCGATGCAGTATCCAGCTGGCTCCAAACGCAAAATCTTCGGATACAACATAAGAAAACCGAAGTCCTTTTCATCACAAGGAACCCAAAGTTCATCACTCCTCCTTACTTGAAGGTCCAAGATGCAGAACCTCTGACCAAACCCTCCATCAGATACCTGGGAGTCACACTTGACCAGCGACTAGAGATGAAGACCCATATAAGCAATGTAGCAAGAGCCGTATACCATAAAATCCGATCCCTCAGACACCAACGCTCACTACTTGAACCAGATGACTTCCGGACAGTGTATCAAGCTCTGGTCTTACCACATATCGACTATGCCAACGCAATACTCCATGGTCTACCACAATCCACTTTGCCACATTACCACATTACAGCTAGCAATGAACTCAGCAGCACGAGTTCTCCAGGGTGCTGCCATGAGGGAACACATGATACCCATCCTGAAACAATAACCACTGGCTCCCTATAAAAGGCAGGATCACATTCAAGACCATACTAATGACCTTCAAGATCATAAACGGACTCGCCCCATCTTCCTTATCCGATCTCATACTGATAACCCCCCCTAATAGATCTAGAAGATCTCATGCCGCCAATAAACTAGTAGTCCCAAAAGAAACGACCAAGTGCTGCCAAAGCACAGTGAACAGGGCTTTTAAGCTCGCCGCACCTAAATGCTGGAACACCCTTCCACACAGTATCCATGATATCACCAATCTAACCCAGTTCAGAAAAGCCGTGAAACATTACCTCTTCCTCTTACATTACCCAGATGACAGCACCACTGATCACTCACCATCCAGCTAGGCAAATCTACACAAATGTCCAATCAATTCGCATTGTACAGATGTAAATAGTTACCCCTGTTTCTTTCCAAGTTCCTATTCCTGTTATTTGTAAACACAAATCAAGTCATTTGAAATGTGTATGTAAAATGTTCCATGTAAACCGCACTGTTGGAAAATAGCGTGGTATATAAGAAAATGTAAATAAATAAACACATTATGCAAAAATCTAATAAAACAAACTAACTTCATTTATAAAAATGCATGTACTGTTTAAAGAAGGGCAGGGAGCAATGGGACCTAGCTGCAGTTAGCCTAGGTTAACTGTTAGCTCGTTTTAGTAAATATACTCCATAGTTTCAACAGAATACAGAAACATGAAAATCCACTTAATGTTTAAATAAGTAACTTGAATGGTTCACAATTAAACTTTTAAAGCCAACTGCTTAAGGGTTAATTAAATCACTACACACTAACACCCTTAATAAATACCATTTAACCAAAAATATTCAAAAATCTACTAATAACTTCTTTAACATATACTTATTACACAGCTCAATAAGGTTTACATGACCTCAGGATGGCCTCACCCCTACATGAGGCGAAACTAATCACCATAGGGTTAAAAGCAGACGCTCACATCATAGGTCACTATCCTTCTTGTTCTTATTGTAAATTTTATTTATATATTACATAATTCCCACTTCCCCTAATATAATCAAAACTGTCAGCATCCGAAAAAGTACTTTTAAGGATTCTCTGAGTTAGTATTAAAAACTCAAACGCGTCTGCATTCCAACATGAAACCGAAGCTCATGGATCATCAGTTCAAAGAATAGAAAAAACTCTCCTCAAATGAAATTATCCATACACCATTTAGTAAATATTTATCCACTTATCTGAGTAATCCAGAGATTTCAGCACATGTCGGAACCAAAACGCCTGTTTCGGCTGCAGCTGCCAAGCCGCAATCACAATCACTGCGGCAAAATATACCAATGCCCAACAAAAGCTTCTGTTTCACCAAATAGGCTTTTTCAGGGGAAGTGGGAATTGTGTAATATATAAATAAAATTTACAATAGTGACCTATGATGTGAGCGTCTGCTTTTAACCCTATGGTGATTAGTTTCGCCATATGTAGAGGTGAGGTGATCCTGAGGTCATATAAACCTTACTGAGCTGTGTAATAAGTATATGTTAAAGAAGTTATTAGTAGATTTTTTAATATTTTTTGGTCAATTGGTATTTATTAAGGGTGTTAGTGTGTAGTGTCACAATTAAACTTTTGCATATTCAACTGTACAGCACTGTAGAGATGCAAGGCTACTGGGTTATAATGGAGTATTTGCCATCCAATTTTTGCATTCATTGAAATTCTGTAAAAGCAACAAAATTCACATATCCTGTTCCTGGTCACCATATTTTTCTATTTATATGAAGCATTCATTTAATAAGTGATTAATTACAAATTCTCTCTGTCTCCAGTGGAGAAGCATTTTACATGCTATCACTTCCCAAACAGTACCATTAACTATCCTCAAGCTATAGGATCTGGAGTTGTTCCTATTCTGCTCAACTCCTACATGCTATTTTCTATTCTAAATGCTGTATTTCTGCTAATATGCAATTTTAGAAACTCTAAATTACAGCCTGCCATAATGTATTGTGATGTCCTTGCCCCCTAATGGCCACCCTAGGCGGTCGCCTAATAGGGCGCGTCACCTCTTTATTGTGTAGTTGTGGGTTTTCATGTAAACAAATGAAAGTCCGAGAGGCTTTAAGGCTAACACAGGAAATTTATTGATTTTCACTGCTTCTCCAAAATAGAGCTTGTATAGAGCTCAACGCAAAACAAGAAAGTAAAAGGATTTTCTTCTCCTGATACAATTAGCTTCAAATGCTTCCAGACTTCATGAACAAAAGCTTCATTACTTCTCCTAGCCTCTTTAGCACCAGGGCTAGTTTGCCTTGCTAAAACTTCTTCACATGCAAGCACTTTCTGGTTTTACTCCAGGGACATTTCTAAAAGGAAACAAGGCTTTTAAAACACAGTCCAGCCTGTTTACACCTTTTAACTCTCCAAGGCAGCTGTTTGAGCTTTTCCCTTTCCAAGGCTCAAACGCTTGTCTTGTAACACATAGCACATTCCATCGGGCATTCACTGTCAGAAGGATAACTTCCTATTTCCATATCTTCAGTGTCTGGCTCTGGTACATCAAGATTAAAACTCCTCCTGGGCGCTTTCTAAAAGCTTAAGAATTTCCTTCCACCTAGAGGTTTTTCTGTCTCTAGGCTGCTGAGCACATACTGGCAATTCTTCCTCTCTCCATGAATGGCTTAATGCTTTCAGCTTGTTTAATTGTCTGTTAGACAGAGGGTTACTCACGGTTCTCCTGTTATCAGTTGGGCTTTTACCAAGCCTTTGGCTTGTAGTAAAACTGCCCTCATTCAAATCTCTCCCCAAAGGAAATCTCCTGCCTCCAGGTTCCAAAGCAAACCTCCCTGCTTTGTGGCTTGTTCCTTTGAATACTCTAGCAGTTTCCTCTAAGGCTGGGCTGTCCTGGGAAATACCTCTCTCTTCAAACACCGGAGAGCTTTTTCCTCCCTCCAGCACATTAGGCTTCCTGCTCAGTTCTGAGTCTCCAGTAGCTCCTCCCCTGGGAACTCCCTTCTTCCTGTAATGCTGCTTCTCTACCTCAGCATTGGCATAGGCATCAGAATATGCCTCAGGAAGCAGGCTGCTCTTCAGACTTTCTTCACCACTGTCTGAACTGCCTGACTCAGCTCTCTCCACTCTGTGTCTGTGTTCCAAGTGCTGCAACCCCATCTGCTCTAACCCCAACTGTTCTCTGTTACTTTCCTTTTGTAATCCCCTGGGAACTCCCTTTGCACGTGTCTGAGCAGTGATCACGTGCTGCTTCCTCAGCTGGTCTTCATTACCCCTACAGCTTGTTCCTAAGCTAGGGCATGGCCTGCAGCTATTCACTAGGTGAGTTTTTTCTTGTTTCAAAACATTTTGTGTTTCACATCCCCGCCTGCTGCTTCTCTCCCTTAAGGTAAAAGTGTGCTCTTTTCCCTTTCCTAAGGGCTTGGGGACATTTTGGCCATCACAGTATCAATCAGTGACACAAGGAAGAATGATACTACAAGATATTCTTGGTACTACAGCCACTAAACTTGTGGAATTCATTCTCTCACAGTTTTTCTTTAGATTATAGGCACTTGCTTTAGGTGCCTGGGACTACCAAAAGAACAAACATGAACCCATTATCAGATGACAATACTCGACTCTCATACTTTGGCATATCATGCAAAGAGACATCACTAGAGAAAGACATCATGCTTGGCAAGGTTGAAGATCAATGCAAAAGAGGAAGGCCAGCAATGAGATGGATCGATATAACAATAGCAGCTATGGTTGCCACTCTATCAACAATTAACCACCTGACTGAAGACCGAACACATTTTAGATCTATCTAGAGGGCCACCATGAGTCGGTACTGACTTGACAGCACTAAACAACAACATTGTCCAGACTCTTTATGATGAACGTAAAAGAAGACTTTCTCAAACAGCATCTGTTCCAGCCTCTGGCATGGTTCTGATACACCAACAACATATTTCTCAGGTGGAAAGGTGGTGAACATTTGCTTAAAGCAATTTTGCAAGGATTTCAACTACTTCCATCACTCCATAAAACATATGTTGAAGCACTCCACTATGAAAATGAACCTCTTAAATGTTATTATAGTGTAGCACCTTATATTTAAAGTCCCTTTATCCAAAAACAACTATTATATGAAAACTAATCATGGACTTTGACTTATACTCCATTATCTGAAATTTTTTTATTAGGAAATTTCCATGATGTAAAACTTCTCTTTTCCAGAAAAAGCCTGGTTCCAATCATTCCTGATAAAAGGTTCCACTGTAGAGTATAAGAATATAATAATGGACATACTGAAACATATCTACAAAAAACATATACCATCGCTGGTATTTACACAACTCCAGTTTCCTTTCTAGTTGCACTAAAAAAAAGCTGATAATTTACAGTCCATCTAAAACCATTAAATCTGTCTGCATGCAGATACCTCACTTTTCTCTACAGCAGTGGTCCTCAACCCAGTCCTCTGGAACCCCAGGCCAGTCAGGTTTTCAGGATATCCACAATGAACATGAATGAGATAGATCTGCATACAATGGAAGCAGTGCATGCAGATCTATCGCATGCATATTCATTGTGGATATCCTGAAAACCTGACTGGCCTGGGGGGTCCCAGAGGACTGGATTGAGGACCACTGCTCTACAGTGTAACTTGTATGCGTATATGCATACATACAGAAAGACAACTAAAGAATTTAATAATTACTATTAAAAGTTAGCTGTATATTGATTTTAAAAATTAACTCATCTGTGATAAAATACACCTACTCCATAATGTAATGCTGTATTGTTGATAGGCATAATACTGAAAAACAAACTATTTACATGGCCATGCAATATGAGCATGAAATGTGCGTTCAATTTTATGCTTCTTTTGAACTAAACTTTCTCCAGGTCTGTCCATTTTTTCTGATAATTCTAATATTATAAAACATGTTTTTTATTTATTATTTATTAAGTTTTAATACAATACATTCAAGCACATACATGAATGAAGGAAAATACATGGTAACTTCCATTAGTAACAACAAAAAAAAGGTAAAAAGAAAACACATCAGAGTACAACTCACCCTCCAAAAAAAGAAATACCACTATTTAGCCCACAATAAAAGGAAAATGGGGAAGAGAAATAAATATTTAAATTGGGAACCCAAAATTGAAAACAATCATACAGGCTAAGCGGAGTCTCATGCATCAGTCGGGCAGGAAGCCACAACAGTAATGATTTCTTCCCTAGCCACCAAAAATTCCAGCAACTGTCTTGGCTCAAAAAAACAGAAAATTCTTACCATTATAGGAAATAAAACATCAAGAAGGAAACTTAAGAAAAAAGATCCACCGAGGGAGAGAACCTGGGGTTTATATCCCAAAAACTCCCTCCTCCTTGCTTGGGTATCACGAGCCAAATCTGAGAAAATACGAACAAATGAACCCATAAACTGCACACCAGAATTCTTGAAAAAAAATCTAAGGATCAAAGATTTATCCGACTCCAGAATCAGCGTAATAAGCAAAGTGGAGCGCCCAGTCACCATATCCAATGAGTTCTCCAGGAAACCAATAAGGTCCCCTGCCACAATGGAAGGGTCACCTGCAGCAACCAAAGTAGAAGATCCCAGAGATAGGTACTGAGCCCTACTGAGAGGGGGTAGTAGTTGCTCCTGGGTAAGCTGTAATACTTCCCTGAAGTATCTACGCACCATCTCCAAGGGGGAATAAATTGGGGAACGTGGAAAATTCAACAATCTCAAATTAAACATCCGAGTCTGATTCTCCAAATACTCCACCTTCTTTGAGGAAACAGTCCCATCTTTAATCTGGGTCTCTTGAACTCGCCAAAGTTGTTCTAAATCTGCAGAAACTTGGGTCAACCTGACTGTTCTGCACAGGCTCTAGAGACACCTTGTAATTCATCTTTAAAAGTCACAACATCTTTACTTACAGTTCCAACCACAAGCAATAAGGAGTTATTCAAAGCTGCAACAGCATCCCACAGTGTCTCCATCGTAATATTCATGTTTTTTTCCAGCCTCCTGACACCCAGAGCAGACACACCACCTCCTGCAGCAGTTTCTGGCACCACCTGCAATGTCTCTGCCGAAGCAACAGCCACAGATAAGTGGGAGCCAGGCACCAGTGAGCCCTCACCTCCCGAAACAGGCATACGTACAGCCAGATCACCTGG
The DNA here is from genome assembly GCA_033557465.1 of Ichthyophis bannanicus. Lineage (NCBI taxonomy): Eukaryota > Metazoa > Chordata > Amphibia > Gymnophiona > Ichthyophiidae > Ichthyophis > Ichthyophis bannanicus. Next base: position 489,763,075 of record CM066033.1, read on the forward strand.
AGGCACTTCACCGTATGCCCCAACACTTCCGGGTTGAATCAGAGGAGTCCACGATTTGGGGAAAAGCCAAACCCTGAAATGTTCAGCTCTGCCAGGTCATTTCCTGGCGTTGCTGCCGAAGATGCTGCTCCAGAACTCAACGGTGCAAATCCATATGACACCCAAACACAACAGAGACGGAGGAAGGAAACACCGTGAGTTCACTCAGCCGCCATCTTGCCTCTTCCTCCCATTATAAAACATGTTAAAGAATTCTAACTCAAACGTATAATAGTTCTGAATAGTAATGTTTCTTACCTGTAACAGGTGTTTTCTTTAAGACAGCAGGAATAATTAGGCATACAAATGGGCAACATCATTAAATGGTACCATGAAAGAACTGCTGTTCCAGAACTCAGATCTAAGTGTAAAGTTTTGAGAATGTGTAGCCCTTCATATATGCAATTGTCTCCTTAGTCCCCCAAATTAGTTCCATGGCTCAGGAAAGAATGCAGCTCTATTGTACTGTATTTGATAGCCTGCCTATAGCGGATGCAACTCTCCAGGAGATGTGAGGGACTGTGTGCTTGATCATGTCATCCACAGAAAATACAAGGGTTGATATTTAAACTTGGCGGTTGGTGTTCCTTATAAATGCTGGTCGCAGTGTTTAAAGTTACACCCAAAATATTCAGTGCTGGCTGCTATCTAGATAATGGCACTGAATATCTGGGTATGGCATTGACTGCTGCCAGTATCTGGATAGGCTAGCCATCCCCATAACTTTATGACAGCTATTTTGCTGTCTTAAGTTATGTGAACAGTTATTTGGATATTGATGCTATCTGGATAAGTTGGCGCTCCTCCTAACTCTGCCCCCATACTGCCCCGGCACTGTCCAATAGCACAGGGACAGCCTGTGATGATTTTCAGCAGTATTATCTGGATAATGCTGCTGGAAATCTATGGATGGCCCCTGTCAGCATCACTTCTCCGGTTAGCAAGTGCTGCTAATTGCATAAATGGTTTTAAATAGTGGACCCATTGCCTTTTCTGATAACAAGCAAGCCTGAGCCAGGCACACAAATGGGTGACTACCAAACTCAGGGCCATTTGGTATTAGGTAGCTTGACCACTGTTCAAAGATAATGATGCAAGAGTTGCCGAAGTTAGAAAAAGGTTGAACAGCACTGCACGGTCAAGTAGTGACAATTGAAAGTGAGGGCCACATAGCTGCTTTGGATGTGGAGGGTAATTTTATAACAGGTTGCCTAGGCTGGTTGACCAAATAAATGCCTATTTTAAAAAGACATATAGACACCAATCTGCCTTATAAAATACCAGCATAAAACCTGCCAAAATTGTGGCTACAATATGGGTACCGACATTTACAACTGCTCAGAAGTATTTATAGCTGTATATTTTAGAATCTATGCTCCTACTTTGTGACTCTGCCCAAGCTCCCCCAAATGCACATTTGTCATAGGCAACGAGAGCAGGGCCAAAAAGTAGTCCAACTCTCTGTTTGGGAAAACAGAGAGGTAGACTTCATTGCTTTGCTCTCGTTGTTGCCTTGTTTTCTTGCGGGTGTGTGTGCCTGTTATGGACCCCTGCTTATCACAGTACATACTCATGTGTATAGGGGGTAATTTTATAAGAGGCATTCATGTGCAAAAAATCCTTTAGAAAATTACCCCCATATTATTCAGCGAAGCAGACCTCAAAAGAGTTATAAGTAGCTGCAGTGGTTCTGAGCAGAGCAGTTTGATTGGAACAGAAATGAACCAAAGGACCCCAACCAAAAGACTCTGATGGATTCAGTTTGTTGTTGAAAATAAGCAAGAGCGCTTTATAATTCAGAGTGCAGAAGGCCTTCTCATGTGAGTGCTAGGGCTTCCTACATTTTACACTAAACCATACAATTTCTTCATTCACGTAGAATTAATGGAATTTAGGGTGAATATGTAAGACTACTTTGTTATGCATGCTACTAGAAAAGGGTATATTCCATGTGAGGTGCTAGACAGATATGTATTCCATGGGGTCAAACGTCATGAGATATGTAAGGTAGGCACTGAAGTCCCATGACACAGGAGGCTTCTACATCCCAGGTTTTCATATATATTTATGACATGGAGAAGCCCCTTCATGGATCTTGATCTGGATACTGTAAAGCCTTATGGTCATGATAAGCTAAGAGCATGCTGAGATATATTTTAATGGCGGACCTTTTGCAGGGATGGGAGGATATTTGTAGAGGAGTGGCCATCTACAGCAAGCCAATCTAGGAGTGAACAATACAGGGAGAGCTCATAGTAATTCATAGGTCTATTTGAAGAGTGCTCCAGCCCTAAATATGTTCTGCGTGATTTGATGGTTCAGGTCCTAAATATGTTCTGCATGGTTTTATGGTGACGCTGAACTCTGCTGTGCTCTACCTTTTGGGATCTGCCATGTACTTGTGAACTGGGCTGGCCACTGTCAGAGATGGAATGCTGGGCTTGATGGACCTTGGTCTGACCCAACATGGCTTATTTTCTTATGAGCTTCTTTGCCATATGGTTCTGATTGCCTGGGATGTAACTGGTCTGAATTTTTATGCAATGGGAAATTGAATGTCCCAAATTTGTGCTGCTTCCCAACATAGGTGAAGGGAAGCTGCATTTTCTTGTTTGTTGATTATAAAAAGTGAAAACGTAATTGTTGGTCTGTAAAATTGATTGATCTTGAAGATGATGTGCAAACACTCTGAGGAAGTAAGATATTGTCCTGAGTGCCAGACAACTGATATAGAGCATTTGCTCAGCTTGTGGCCAAGTTCCCTGCATAAGATGAAAGCCAAGATAGTCTCCCCAACCAATTTTCAAAGCACCTGTTATCAGGGTACAAGAACACTGCAGTATTCCAAAGGGGGCACCGCTGCTCAGGCTGAATTCTGGCAAGTTCTACTATAACATGATCTATAGTGAAGGCAGTTTTATAAATGTAAATAAATAAATACATACATTTTGATAGAAAGAGGCTGGATGCACTGATCCCACTAGAATTTGAGAACTCACTGTGATCTTATTTTGAGGCAGGCAAACGTATGACTTAAAGCAAAGTAGCCCAATGGTCAAACATCTACAAGAACACCTTGGCTGTAACTGCTAGAGAGCACTGAACATTCTATATATAATGTACTATGACAAGTGTCTGCTTGACTTGTGAAAGAAAAGTTCTCTCTTGATACCTTGTCCAAGATAGCTCCTATGAAAGAAATAAAAATTTCAGAATGACGTGCTAATTTCTTGAAGTTGATATGGAGTCCCAAGCCTTTAAGAAGATTAATTGTTTCATTTCTGAGGTAAAAAGTGAAGGCAATCTTGCAGAGGTTGCAGAAGTCAATTGTCGATACAGGAAAAACCAGATGTTCCTACTCTTGTAGGTGAACTGCTACAACTACTGGCATTTCATGAAAACCATGGGTGCCAAGAAAAGGCCAAAGAGGAGTATTTTGTACTGGTAAAGCACAGTTACTTACCTGTAACAGATGATCTCTGGGAACAGCAGGAATTAGTCCTCACATATGGGTACGTCGGTACAGACGGAGCCTGCGCGGGAACGCTTCCCAGCTTCCCAAAAAGGAAAGCTTTTGGGAGCATCCCACAGCGCATGCGCGCTGCCTTCCTGCCTTTCCTAACCAACTCTCCTCAGTTCGAGTTTAAAGCTGAGACAATAGAGAGAGGAGAGGAAAGGAAAGATAGAAAAAAGAGATACAACTCCTAGGGGAGGTGGGAGGGTTGTGAGGACTAATTCCTGCTGTTCCCAGAGATCACCTGTTACAGGTAGGTAACTGTGCTATCTCCAGGAACAAGCAGGAATGAGTCCTCACATATGGGGACTCCCTAGCTAAGATGCCTGGGAGATCCCCAAGGGTATGAGACCCTGAAGGGTTCCTCGTCTTCCTATGGATCTCAGGCATCCATTCAGGGAAGGAGGGCAGGAGTTGTTCAAGAATGGAACAGGTGTCTGAGGACAGCCTGACCAAACAAGGCATCCCGGCAGGAGTCCTTGTCCAAACAGTAATGGGCTGTGAAGGTATGAACCGAGGCCCAGGTGGCTGCTCGACAGATCTGATCGATGGACACAAAATGAAGATGAGCCATAGAGGTGGCCATGGCCCTCACATTGTGAGCTGTGACATGGCCTTCCAGAGAAAGGTTCTTACTCTGGTAAGCAAAAGAAATACACTGAGCAATCCAATTGGACAGTGTTCTTTTAGAGACTGGAAGTCCTAAATGAGAAGGATCAAAAGCAACAAAAAGCTGGGAAGACTTTCTATGCTGCTGTGTCCTATGCAAGTAAAAGGCAAGAGCTCTTTTACAATCTAGAGTATGAAGGTTCCTCTCTGCACTGGATGCATGAGGAGCTGGAAAAAAGACAGGTAAATATACCTCTTGATTAAGATGAAAAGGTGAGACCACTTTAGGCATAAAGTGAGGATTTGTCCTAAGGACTACCTTATCATGATGGAACCTTGTAAAAGGTGGATTAGCCACTAAGGCCTGCAGTTTACTGATGCGGGGAGCAGAAGTGATTGCAATAAGGAAAATAACCTTCCAGGAAAGAAATTTCAAGGAGGTAGTGGCTAAGGGTTCAAAGGGTGGCTTCATAAGCTGACCAAGAACCAAGTTTAAGTCCCATGCCACCGGAGGTCGAATGGGAGGTTTAGTTAAAGTTAGGCCTCTCATGAATCTTGCAATAAGAGGATGAGAGGAAATAGGTTGTCCATTGGGAGGCTTAAGGGATGCTGCAATAGCACTCAAATGGACTCTTACTGAATTCGTTTTAAGGCCTGCATTGGAGAGATGCAGGAGATATTCCAATAGAGAATTTAAAGGTAGTGCTAAAGGGTCAAGACCCTTTTCTGCACACCAGATGGAAAACCTTTTCCACTTAAAAGCATAGGAGCGTCTAGTGGAAGGTTTTCTGGAAGAATGAAGGATATCCTTCACTTGCTGAGAAAGATTGAAGTCTTGAAGGTCAAGGCCTTCAGTAACCAAGCTCTGAGGTAAAGGGACTTGGGGTTTGGGTGCCACAAAGTCCCCTCCTCTTGAGATAGAAGGTCTGGAGCAGCTCCCAAGTCCAGGGAGGGGGCTTGGGAGAGATGCAGAAGTAGAGGGTACCACACTTGGCGTGGCCAGCGTGGAGCTATGAGGAGCATAGATCCCTGATCCCTCTGAAGTTTGAACAGAGTCTTAGGAATCAAAGGAATGGGTGGAAAGGCATACAGGAAGTCCCGACCCCAATGGAGGAGGAAGGCATCCTTGGCCAGAGCTCCCTGACACGGAATTCTGGAACAGAATCGGGGAAGTTTGGCATTCCACAGACCTGCAAAGAGGTCTATGTCCGGGGTTCCCCATTCCTGGAAGATTCTGAGTACCTGATCCATGTGCAGGGACCATTCGTGTGGAAGCAGAACTCGACTGAGTCTGTCTGCCCAAGAGTTTTGGATTCCTGGGAGGTATACTGCCAGGAGATGGATTTGATGCTCTCTGGCGAAGGCCCATAATCTTAGAGCTTCGTTGCAAAGCGACAGAGAGCCAGTTCCTCCTTGTTTGTTTATATAAAACATGGCTACTTTATTGTCCGTATGAATGAGGACTGTCTTGTAGCTGACCTTGAGAGCTAGAAAAACAGCTCGAAGCTCCAAGTGGTTGATATGAAGAGTGGTCTCCTGTGGGGACCAAGTGCCCTGAGTAGAGAGGTCTTGAAGATGGGCTCCCCAACCTGTTTGGGAGGCATCTGTTGTGAGGGTTGCTTGGGGCAACAGTGGTTGGAAGGGGGACCCCAGCAACAGATTTTGAGTGGACATCCACCATTGGAGAGACCAAAAGAGACGTTTGGAGGTTGCTATTTGGTCTGAGAGAGCTCCTGATGCTTGAGTCCACTGTGTGGACAAAGTCCATTGAGCTGCTCTCATATGTAGGCGAGCATAGGGTACCACATGTACTGTGGAAGCCATGTGGCCTAGTAGTTGTAGCATCTCCCGGGCAGTTAAGTGACTCTTTGACTGAACCTGGGAGGTTAACTGCACTAGACGTTGGCAACGAGCCTGAGGAAGGTAGGCCCTTGCCAACCAGGCCCCTATGAATTCTAGGGATTGAGTAGGGGTGAGCTGAGACTTTGGGAGGTTTACCACAAGTCCCAGATACTGCAGAATGCGCCTTGTGCAGTTTAGGGAAATCTGGGCTTCTGAATGAGATGGAGCTCGGATGAGCCAGTCGTCCAGGTATGGGAAGACAAATATTCCCAGAGTGCGTAGAAATGCAGCAACTATTGCCATGCATTTGGTGAACACTCTTGGAGCAGAGGCTAGACCGAAAGGAAGCACTCTGAATTGGTAGTGTTTTCCCTGGAACAGAAAACGTAGGAATTTTCTGTGAGAAGGATGGATGAGTATATGAGTGTACGCATCCTTGAGATCTAGAGAACAAAGCCAATCCTGACTCTGCAGGTATGGAAGGAGAGTGCTTAGAAAAAGCATCTTGAACTTCTCTTTGCACAGGAATTTGTTCAATTCTCTGAGATCTAGAATGGGTCTGTATCCCCCTGTTTTCTTTGGAATGAGAAAATAGGGGGAGTAAAACCCTGACCCCTGTTGAAGAAGTGGAACTTCTTCTATGGCCCTCTGGCCCAGAAGGGAAGTCACCTCCTGATCCAGAAGGTTGAGGAATATGGGAGAATTGAAGTGTCTCACCATGGTATAGGGAGGAAGGTTTGAGAAATGAAGTTTGTAGCCCTCTCTTATGATGGAGCGGGTCCACTGCTCTGATGTGATTTGCGCCCATCAGGGAGCAAAATGAGCTAACCTTCCTGGAATGGTGAGAGGTTCTGGCTGTGGCAGAGCCAGAAAGGTTAAGTTCTCTAGTATCAAGTCAAAAACCCTGAGGGGGTTGGGACTGCTGGGTTGTAGCAGCCCCTGCAGGTTTAGGCCTGGCCTGTTTAGGTTGCTGACGCTTAGTAGCAAAGCGACCTGTAGAAGATTGTTGGCCAGAAGTGGAAGGAAATCTGCCCTTTTTGTAAAAAGACTTCTTAAAAGATTTTTTCTTGGCCGGAGTGGAGGTAGACTTAGAAAGTCTATCCAGAGCAGCATTTTCTGCATCCATTTGAGTGACTTTAATTTGCCACTCCTTGCCTGTACAGGGAAGATTTCCCAAGCCATCCTGAACCCAGGGTTCTAGATCAGAAGCCTGGAGCCAAGCAATTCTGCGAGCAGCTATAGCAATGCCTGAGGCCCTGCTGGCACCTTCAAAGGAGTCAAAGGCTGCCCTGTTGGAAAACTTTGAAATGTCTTGAGTATGCTTAAGCCAAAGAAGGAACTCATCCCTTTAATCCTCTGGAATAAAAGGGAGAAAGTTGCGCAGCTTTTGTGCAACTTCCTTCAGAAACATACCCATATAAAGGCTATATGAATTGATTCTGGCAATAAGCATGCTGGCTTGGAAGATTTTCCTACCAAAAGCATCCAAGGTCCTGCATTCTCTTCCTGGAGGAGTAGAAGAGTGTCTTTTGGTACTCTTTATCCTTTTCATTGTGGAGAGAGGGTGAGAGGAGTCTCCCATAAGTCAATCATGTGTTCTTGAAGAATTTCATGAATTGGCAAGGTGACTGCCTCTCTGGGAACCTTAGAGTATCCCAAAATATCTAATTTTGTGCTCTAGGTTCTTTTTCAGAGGTTACTATTATGAAGTCTTGAAAGGACAAATCCTCTGGAGGAGACATTCTCCTCTTTGGAGAAGAGGGCTCCTCAAGAAGGGTGATGGATACTTCAGGAGACTGAATCATCAGAGGAATCGAAGTATCGTCTGTTTGATTCCAAGGATCGATAGGCGTATCGATCGGTACCGACATCGGGCGTCCCCAGTACCGGATCGGTACCGAGAAAGTGCCCGGGACCAGGAACCGGTATCCTGATCGATGTCAATGCCATCGGTACCGGTATCGGTGTTGGTACCGGTACCGGTGCCGGTACCGACAACGGAACTTGTTGCAGTACCGCTGGCGTCGCAGCCTTAATAAAAGCCATTATAGCTTGCTGCATGGATTGGATCCATAGACGCCACAACTGCCTGGATGTCGGTACCGGGAGATTGTGCCGGTACCCCAGAGCAGTCTAACAGGTGATCGGTCGAGGCCGTGCCATCGATGTCAACCTGTAACCCCATAGGAGGAGCTTTGGAAGCCGGAGCTTCCCGCCGGGGTTGTTTGGCTGGGGCAGGATCCTCAGGGTCAAGCCCGGAGGCATCTTGGTGCTTAGAGGGAGATTTGCCCTTTGAGGACCTGCGAAAAGAATGTTTGGTTACCTGAGCCGGTGCATCCGTGGGAAACAGCACATGGAGTTTGGCTGCCCGGTTCTGTAGCCCTCGTTTAGACATAAGAGAACAGGACTGGCAATCCGAAATGGAGTGTTCAGGCCCCAAACATTTCAGACACCACTCATGGGTATCTGTGAAGAAATTGTACCGCTACACTTAGTGCATTTTTAGAACCCGGAGGCTGGTTTTTCCATGAGGGAAAAATTTCTTATGGGCCTGGAGGCCTAAGAAGAAAAATACACCAAGTGAGGAAAATGAATAATTTTTTTTTTTTAAAGACCGGCGGTACCGGTCCGGCGTCGGGGAAGGCAGACACGCGACCAAAGAAATAAGTTAAAATAAAGAACTTCTTCAGCGGTGACAGGAACACGACCTGCTGGCTCCGCGGAAAAGAAGAACTGAGGAGAGTTGGTTAGGAAAGGCGGGAAGGCAGCGCGCATGCGCTGTGGGATGCTCCCAAAAGCTTTCCTTTTTGGGAAGCTGGGGAGCGTTCCCGCGCAGGCTCCGTCGGTACCGACGTACCCATAATGTGAGGACTCATTCCTGCTTGTTCCTGGAGATAGTTTGTTTTGCATATGGAATCGTAGATATTTTCTGCAGGTGGAATGAATTGAGATGTAACATAGATATCGTTGAGATCCAACAAGCATAGCCAATCTCTTTTCATCGGGAAGTGTGTTCATTTGAATTTTTTGTTGCAAAGGAACAAATTGAGGTACCTGATAAAATACACCTGTCTTGGGAATCAATAAATATCTGGAATAGAATTATCGGTTCCTTTTCTAGGGTGAAACCACTTCTATGCCATTTGTTTGAAACAGGAATACAACTTCCTCTTGAAGCAGATGGGGATAGGTTTGAGACAATTGAGAGCAAGGTAGGGGGTTTTCAGGTGGAAGTGACAGAAACCCGAGATAGCCTGTTCTGACAATGTTCCAGACCCAGGAATTGTTTTTTTCTTCCACTTTTGAAGAAAGAACTGTTCCCGACATCCTACAGGTAAGACAGGATGTACATTCTGGAAGAAAACAGACTGTGTTTGGAGTGGACAATAAAAAAGAGGCAGATGCTTTTGTTGTGCAGGTATGGTCTACTCTGGTTTGTTCTTTTGATGGTGAAGCTCAGGAAAAGATTGATGCTAGGCTTACAGCAGCCTGGAGAAGAAAGAAATTTCTCTTTTGATAGCAGAATCGTCTATGACATCATCCAGAAGATGAAAGTAGTGGGTATAGTGCTGAAAAGTGCTATAAGGAAGAACAGTAATCTTTCATGTGTCTCCAGTCTCTCTAACCTTTCCAACATGAAATTCATATGGGGAGCCTACTAATCTAATATGAGCATCCACACACAAGCCTGAAGCATGCAGCCAAGATAGTCTGGCAGCAATGGCAGAAACTAAGGGGCTTGTTTACAAAGCCGCGGTAGCGGCTTCTGCTCGATATCGGAGCCGCAGCCCCATTGAATTAAATGGGGCCGCAGCTCCGATATCAGGCGGAAACTGCTACTGCCGCTTTGAAAACAAGCCCCTAAGATTCTCAAAGAGATACTGAATAGGTTTTACACAGGTAAAAAAAACATGTATGGGGGCGGTTTTCAGACTTTGTATACAAGTGTAAAGTTTGCAGGAGCAATTTGTGGTATATCAAGTTTAATAAAACAAGCTTGCTTTTTACAGGCAGGATTTTACACCATGTGTGTATATTTCTAGGCATATAGGGTGGGTGGGTAACTTTTAAAAATGAAACTGCTATGCAGACATCTGTTTTATTTGTGGAAATACTTTTGAAATTTACCCCAGAAACAAATCAACTCAACATCAATGAATATTCTTTGTAAATAAATGGTTATTTTTAAAAAGTTCATATGTGAAGGCACATTTTAGGAAGGCTGTATAGGTGAAATCTAGGATGTCCTCGTCAAAATGTCTGAAATTCTGTGGGAGGGACAGCAATGAAGGTGGATATGTGCAAATGACATCTAAAATTGCTCTATTTCTGGAGGAAGTGATGCCGCTGGGAAGCATGGAGGCATAGTTGGTGCGCTCTGCTTTCCCCATGCTTAAAACCGCATTGATCGTGCTCACCAACGATCCTGAGTGCAGCAAATAGCAGCAGAATTAGTACTCAATGGGACTACGTGGCCACAAAAGAAAAAAACAAAGCGCTGGACTTGCAAGCCTTCACTTATGGCTGTGGCTCTGTAGCGTGGCAAGAAGATCTTAAAATGGCGGCCGGAGAGTCCTTGCTGTGGCAAATGGGCACAGAACATGCAGGGGCCCGAGCAAGCAGCCTGGACACTGATGAAGGCAGCCAACTCACTGCTGCTGAGTTTCAGCGCTAGAGCCATGAATGGATGGCGGAGCTCAGCCCAGTGAGAGCTGACATAATGAGCATGGCAGCAAACTTGAGGGGAAAGATGGCTGACTTGGACGCAGAATGTAGGTTATTGACAAGAAAGTGGAAGATGCAGTGGGGACTGTAGCTACCTTGGAAAAGCAAGCAGTAGCACTGGAACATACAAATGCAGAGTTTGCAGATAAACTGAAGGACTTAGAAAACTGTGCTAGATGAAATAGCCTGAGCTTCAGAGGAGTGCCTGAAGAAGGGGAGTACCTGGACTGTAAGGCTCAGCTATGGGGAGTATGGCTCAGCTATGGGGAGTGCCTGAAGAAGGGGAGTACCTGGACTGTATTATGACTCAGCTATGGGCTGATGCACCAGTAGGTGATGAGGCACCAGGGATAGGGATGGAGAGGGCGAATCGGGCGCTGGGACCACCCCATGCAAATCTGCCCTGACATTGTGGTTTGGTTCCATAACTATGCGGTGAAGGAAAGGGTGGCAGCATGAGCCAGTAAGGTTGGCCTTCTCAAGTGGGAGTCACATAGTACTGAGGTGTTCGAGGACCTGGCACCTGCTACTTTGTGACACAGAAGGGAACTGCAGGAGGGAACTTGCAAGCTTAGCGAAGGGGGCTGCTGGTATAAGTAGCAGTTCCCCTTTCCACTTGTGGTCACTAAAGATGGCCAGACTGTTCACATGCGGACCCAGGAGGAAGGCAGGATGACTCTTTGTGATCTTGGCATGGAAGGCACGGATAACCTGCCAAAATGCTTACAGGAACCTCAATGTTCAGTGATGTGCTGGCAGCGGGTTGAGAGCAGGAAAGGCTGGCTTTGCCGGCAGTCTGCAGAGCAACTTGGACACGAATGATTGACTCATAAATGTTGCCTTCCTTGGATTTCTTATTGTGGAATTGTGTCACGGGGGTACTGTTGGAAAATATATTTTTGACCCTGAATGGGTAATAAGGCTAGCCAGAGGTGCAGCACCATGTGTGGTGTGTGTTTGAGTTATAATGTGGGTTTATGAATGATGTTTAGGGGGCTTAGGGGGACAGGGGAAATATTGGAGCAAGGATGGCGTATAGTGGGGTGAGTGGGTGGTTGTTGAGATGCTGGGTGTGGAGGTGTGTTAGGGGGGGATGAGGAGTACTTGTTATGGTTTGGGAGTGGGGGAAGTGGACCTCCATGCTCTTGGGGCTTTCTTCATGGGCTGCTGCCTAATGCAAGATAGGCTGCTGCTGATAGCTGGGAAGGAGAGGGAGGGTAGGGGAGGATGGTTTGGTTGGGGAGGGAAGTGAGATGGAGGGGGGGGGGAGAGATGGAGCGGGCTGGGATGAGGGGGGAGGATACCGTGGCAATGGGTCACTTGAGGATAAGAACTCTAAAGCCAAAGGCAACCTTCCTCAAAAGCGACACCTATTATTTAAGGAACTCAAGCAACTCCAATGCGATATCGCTTTGGTGCAGGAGACACATTTGCGCACACGGAATCTGTGATTGTTAAGGGATTGGGATTACACCCAGATTTTCTGTGCCTCACAGCAGGGGGTCGAGTAAGCTAGAGGCGTAGTAACACCTGTCCATCGAACTTTAGACTTTGAGCTACAAGAAGTCTGTAAAGATGTGCAGGGCTGCTATATTGCAGTCCCAGCTTTACTGGCCGGAACCCAGGTTACTAAACTTTGCGTATATGCGCCTAACCAAGGGCAAGGAGACTTTTATGGGAGACTGGGATTGGAGCGTTCCCCTTTTATAAAGGGCCAGTTGGTAAGGGGGGGGGAATTTAAATGTGGCACTGGATCCATGGCTGGATCACACTGGGGGGGAGGTAAGGGTAGCATGGGGCTATCGTCGTAAGCTGTACAAACTGATACACCTGTGGCAACTGGTAGATCGTCAGCAATCCTGTCATCCCGGTAGGAAGCAATTCTCATTCTACTCTCCTGCTCATCAAACATATTCGCGCCTTGACTATTTGCTGATTGATCATAACCGTTATGCAGCGGTGGAAGAAGCCGATATTGAGTCAATCATGTGGTCTGACCATGGCACAGTATGGCTATCCCTGTGGAGTCTAGGTACTCATGGAGGTGTGCACTACTGGTGACTCAATGATAGCTTGTTGAGGGATGTGCGGGTTGTGGCTGCAATATGGGAGGATATCTCGGAATATTTTCATCTCAATGACACCAGGGACATGGATGTGGGTATGTTATGGGATGTGGACCTCAGTGAAGTGGAAGGAATGGGAGAGAGTTGGAGGCCAGGTATTCTACAGTATGGGATTTGGAAGTGAAGCACCTTTGCAGACGTGGTGGGATCTGGAGGTGGCGTGGACCTGCTTAGACTTTGCAACTAGATGACCTCAATTTTTGTCTACAATGTTTGAAGCAGTGCTACTAAGAGGGAGGGAATAAGTTGGGGAAGTTACTAGGCACGCGTATTATGCGTCCAACAAGCCCAGCACACTGTCACTAGGGTGCAGGGGCTGGATGGACACTGGCAAGTGGGGGAAGAATCAGTGCAGCAGACCTTTCAGGATTATTATCGTGCTTTATATGGGAGGGAAGCAGGAGATGGCATGGGTGGGATCCCTGCTTACTTGGAGGACGCAGCTCTCCCAGTATTGATGGGGCTGGAAGCAGAAAGCTTGGAAAGCCCCATCAATGGAAAGGCGGTGCAGCAAGTCATCCAAAGGCTAGTTACTGATGAGGCGCCGGGCTTAGATGGCTTAACTGCTAGATTTTACAAAACCTTTCGTATGCTTTTGCTTGGCCCTCTTACCGAGCTCTTTAACAGTTTATCTGATGGTGTCCCTCTCCCTCCTTCAATACGAAGGGCTGGCATCAGCATTCTTCTCAAACCAGGGAAGGAGGCAGGGCAGTGCTCATCATACCGTCCGATATCACTCCTGAACATCAATGTGAAACTCTGGGGAGGTATATTAGTGCAGCGGCTCCTCCATCCTTATGCCATGATTGATTGAGGCTGATCAGACGGGGTACGTTAATGGTCAGCAAATGTCAGATAATATTAAACGAGTCTTAAACCTTGCGTGGGTCATCCAGACTGCAAAGACCCCAGCTATGCTCCTCTAGGTCAATGCGGAAAAGGCCTTTGACCAAGTCTCTTGGCCTTAGTTGTGGGCAGTCTTGGGTAAGTTCGGTTTGGGGGGAAAATTCTTGGAATGGGTTTGCAAATTCTATGACCGGCCAGAAGCCTGTGTGAGGGTTAACAAAGATATTAGGGATGTTTTCATTAGAGTGCAATAACCATCAGGGTTGCCCTTATCGCCACTGCTTTTTGCCCTTTCCATGGAATCTTTTGCAGTGCGGATTCGGAGTTTGGCTGTGGGTGCGGGGCATGCAGGCAGGGGAAATGAAGCAAAAGATCTCATTGTTTGCAGATGATGTCTTGCTAACTCTGACGGATCCTTTGTCTTCAGTACCAGGGGTGGTTGAGGAAATGATTGCTTTTGGAGCACTGTCAGGCTTTAAGGTCAACCTAGATAAAATGGTGGCATTGAATCTACTACTACTACTACTGAGCATTTATATAGCGCTACAAGTTGTACGCAGCACTGCACAGACATGTAAGAGACAGTTCCTGCTCATCAGAGACAAACACAGAAGGTGTAGGCAGGGATAAAGCAAGGGGAAAGAAAAAGGAGATCAGGTGGGTCAAGATACAAAAACAGCAGCGAAGAGGTGAGTTTTCAGCCTGGATTTGAAGAGGGTTAGAGAAGGTACCTGGCGTACAGACACAGGTAGTTTGTTCCAGGCGTAAGCTGAAAGGAGTGAAGTCTGGAGTTAGCAGTAGAAGAGAAGGGCACAGACAGAAGCAGCTTGCTAGAAGAGGGGAGTTCCCGAGGGGGGTTGTAAGAAGAGATAAGAGAAGAAAGGTAGTGAGGAGTCGCAGAGTGAATGCATTTATAGGTCAGCAGGAGAAGGTTTTTTTTTTTTTTTAACTTTTTATTTATGCAATTTTTCAAAATACAACAAGTTAACAACTTGTACAGAAAAAGCTTATAATAAAAAAGAAACTTGCAAGAACTGTAATGAAATACAATGCAGTCAGCGAACGCTTAATCTCTATTCGTCTACGAGGATTGCCTATCAACACAACTATAATTCAAGTATATGCCCCAACAACAGCTGCTGAAGAGAATGAAATTGAAGAGTTCTATGAACAAGTACAAGCTGAAATTGACAGAACATGCAAACAGGATATCCTGATAGTCATGGGTGACTGGAACGCAAAAGTTGGCAACAAAGAAGAAGGCAAAGTAGTTGGAAAATATGGACTTGGCAACAGAAATGAAGCTGGAGAAAGACTGATAGAATTCTGCAAGACCAATGATCTATTCATCTCAAACACCTTCTTCCAGCAACACAAGCGGCGACTGTACACATGGACTTCACCGAATGGATTATATAAAAATCAAATTGACTACATATGTGGAAGTCAACGATGGAAAAGCTCTGTAACATCAACAAAGACAAAACCTGGAGCTGACTGTGGTACAGATCATCAACTACTAGTATGCAAACTCAAGCTAAAGTTGAAAAAGAGCAAACCACTCATGAATGCAGCAAAATATGACCTTGAGAATATACCACTGGAATTTAAAGACTGCCTGCAAAATCGATTTGCTGCTTTAGATACAAATGACAGAGCTCCGGAAGAGTTATGGAATGACATCAAGAAGGTTGTGTTGGAAGAAAGCGTGAAGTCTCTACAAAAGGTGAAAAAGCAAAAACGGCCAAAATGGATGACGGAAGAAACTCTGAAAATTGCCCAGAAACGCAGAGAAGCTAAAGCCAGAGGAGAAAGAAAGACAATCGCAGAACTCAACAGAGATTTCGAACGTGCAGCAAGACAGGACAAGGAAAAGTACTACAATGACACTTGCAGGGAAATAGAAGCAGAAACTATTAGAGGAAGAACAAGATCGGCTTTCCTAAAGCTACGAGAGTTAAAGAAAAAGTTCCAGCCTCGAATTGGAATGTTACAAGATGCTCAAGGTTCTATGTTGAATGATGCTGAGAAGATCAAGAAAAGGTGGAAGGAATATACAGAGTTTTTATATGATAAAGATCAAGTGGACCAACAGCCGTTTCAACCTGTACCTTATGATCGGGAACCATTGGTGATGAAAGAAGAAGTTGAAGCAGCATTGAAAGCCTTATCAAAGAACAAAGCACCAGGCATTGATAGCATTCCCATAGAAGTATTGCAGCAATCTGATGCAGCTGTTACCGTACTCACAAGACTCTGCCAAGAAATATGGAAGACAACATCATGGCCAACTGACTGGAAAAGATCTGTGTTTATACCAATACTAAAGAAAGGTGATCCAACTGACTGTGGAAATTATCGCACAATCGCTCTGATCCCACATGCCAGCAAGATTCTACTGAAGATTATTCAAAAGAGACTACAACCATACCTGGAACAAGAACTACCTGAAGTGCAAGCAGGGTTCAGGAAAGGGCGAGGAACGAGAGACATCATTGCGGATGTGAGATGGATCCTTGAAAAGACTAAAGAATACGAAAAGGATATCTATTTGTGCTTTATCGACTATAGCAAGGCTTTTGACTGTGTAAACCATGAGAAACTCTGGGCCACATTAAGAAGCATGGGTATACCAGAACACCTGATCGTTCTCTTGCGCAATCTGTACATTGATCAAGAAGCAACAGTTCGAACGGAACAAGGAGAAACAGAATGGTTTAAAATAAGCAAAGGTGTAAGACAAGGCTGCATACTTTCCCCCTACCTGTTTAATTTATATGCAGAACAAATCATCAGAGAAGCAGGATTGTATGAAGACAACAGAGGTGTGAAGATTGGTGGAAGACTCATCAACAACCTTTGCTATGCTGATGATACCACATTACTGGCTGAAAGTGAAGATGATCTGAAACATTTGCTTCTCATAATCAAAGAACATAGTCTCAAAATGGGCCTGCACCTTAATGTAAAGAAGACAAAGATCATGACAACTGGCATAATCAACAGGTTCATCGTTGAAGGAGAAGAAATTGAAATTGTGAACAACTTTAACCTACTTGGATCAACTATCAATAAAGAAGCAACAAGCAGTCAAGAAATCAGACGACGCATTGCTCTTGGCAGAATGGCTATGAAAGACCTAGATAAGATTCTCAAGAGCAGAGATGTCTCTCTCCATACAAAGATTCGACTTGTTCAAGCCATGGTATTTTCAATATCATATGGATGTGAAAGCTGGACAGTGAAAAAGATAGACAGGAAGAAAATTGATGCCTTTGAATTATGGTGCTGGCGGCGAATACTGTGTATACCATGGACTGCCCGAAGAACAAACCAGTCGGTACTAGAGGAGATCAAACCTAAGCTTTCTTTAGAAGCTCAGATGACAAGACTTCGACTTTCATACTTTGGACACATCATGCGAAGAGAGAGATCATTAGAGAAAGACATTATGTTTGGCTAGATAGAAGGTCAACGCAAAAGAGGAAGGCCAGCAATGAGATGGATCGATACAATAACAGCAGCTACGGGTACCAGTCTGTCAACAATGAGCCGCCTGACTCAAGACCGAACACAATTTAGGATAGCTATCCAGAGGGTCACCATGAGTCGACTCCGACTCGACGGCACTTAACAACAACAACAACAACAGAAAAAGACTCAAGGTCCACAAGTCCACAACAATAACGGCAAGAATGGGTCACAAGCAAAGGAAAAAATTATCATCTAGCAAATAAAAGGATAAAGATGGACAAAACAGAACGGTGCAAATATCCTAACTGTAGATAGCCCACCTAGTCGGGGGGTCTATCCGGAGTGGAAGGAGAAGAAGGAGCCAAAGAATTCACCTGTTTAGAGTTGATAAAAGAGGCTAATTGGGAAGGTTCAAAGAAAATATATCTGTTCCCAGATAATTTAACCAAATATTTACAGGGAAATCTCAGAAAAAACAATCCCCCCAACTGAACAATACCCGAGCGATACAGGAGAAACTGCTTCCTTCTTTTCCGGGTGGCTCTCGAGACATCCGGAAACATTCTTATATGAGAGTCCAGGAAATCTTTACTGGAAGACCTAAAAAACAATCTCAGGAGCCAGTCTCTGTCAACCTCAAGGGCAAAGGTTACCAATAAAGTGGCAGTCATCCCTGACGCCGCAGGGGACCGCTCCAAAAAGGTAGACAGATCTAAACTGTCCGAGGACATCAATAGGTTACCTCCGTCTCCCCTCAGTCCAATCCTCGAAGTCGGTAAATAGAAGGCCTTTGATATTGGAGGAATTGCTTCAGCCGATACCTTCAAAACAGTAGTAAGAAACTGCTTAAATAAGTCCAAGGCCGAAAAACCTGGAACTTTAGGAAAGTTCAAAACTCGGAGGTTACGGCTTTTAGCAGCATTCTCAAGGTATTCCAACCTCCTGTGTACAGCCGACAAATCTTTCACCAAAACCTGGGAAACATCTTTAATCTGCCCTAAGGACCCCTCTAAAGAGGTCACTTTAGCATTCATCTCAGTCTGAATCAATTGATATACCTGTAATTGCTGCCCAAAAATTTGGAACTGCTGAAGAATGGACTGGAGCTGCGATGTTATATTAAGATGCATAACAGAGAAGGCTTCCCACAAAGATTCAGAGGTAACAACCTTAGGTTTTTCCAGGGAGAGTCCCTGGACTGACAACATTTTCGAGGTAACTGCTTCCAGTCCCGAAGAACAAGCCAATCCAGAAAGCCGAAGCAGAGAGGCTCGCTCCTCCTCAGCCCCCTCCACACCAACCACCACGTCCGATGAACGCTGCCCGGCTTAGGTGCCTTTCATGCCGGCAGACTGCTGTCGAGACTGCACAATGGGGCTAATCACCCCTCCTTTAGCCGCATCCGTAGCCTCCAGCAAGATCTCACCTTTGGGCTGGGGTGGCGATACACAGTACTCTGGGCTTAAAGATGCCTCTAATCCCACGGCGTCATGGGACCTTCCTTCCGCCCCAAGAACGCCAAGCGGAGGCTCCAGAGTCACAGCACCACTCTCCGCGGTCACCATGTAAAAATCCATGGTTCTATGCACCACCGGCTTCTCAGCACCCGAGCCCTCCGTCGCCGCCAACTTCGCTTTCCGCTTTCTGCCCTTGTGCGTCATTAAACGGTACTATCGGCAAACAGGTAAAAGGTAGAGGAAAATGGCAAAAACTCCAACAGGTCACGGAGCTTACCGGCATGCGTCCATTACCGCCCAGCAGGAGAAGTTTGAACTGGATGCGGAAACGGATAGGGAGCCAATGAAGTGACTTGAGAAGAAGAGCAACATGGGCATGATGAGGCTGGCGGAAGATTAGCTGCGCAGCAGAGTGTTGAACAGATTGAAGGGGAGAGAGATGATTCAGAGGGAGACCAGTGAGGAGTAGGTTACAGTAGTTAAGACGGAAGGTGATTAAGGAGTGGATAAGCGTTTTAGCAGTGTGTTCAGAAAGGAAAGGGCGGATTTTGCTGATGTAATAGAGAAAGAAACGGCAGGTCTTAGCTATCAGATGGATATGTGTGGAGAAAGAGAGAGAGAAGTCAAAGACAACCCCCAGATTGTGGGCTGAGGAAACAGGACTATATACAGCATGTAAATAGTTTCATTTAACAATGTTCCCCATGTATATCCAAGTTGCTCATACCTGTTCTATGTAAAACCTGTTCTATGTAAAACCAAACAGCTTGTTGCTCTGGTCTTTTGTTATACTGTAATAGTATACTAAATAGTGATACTAAATAGTGCGGTATATAAGAGCCTGTAATAAATAAATAAAAAGGAGGAAGAGGAAGGGAGGTTTTAGGGGGAAAGATAAGTAGTTCAGTCTTGGCCATGTTCGGTTTCAAGCAGCGGTGAGACATCCAGGCAGCAATGTCAGAAAGGCAGGCAGAGATCCAGGTCTGGATTGCCAGAGATATTTCAGGCGTAGAGAGGTAGATCTGGGAGTCATCAGCATACAGATGGTACTGAAAGCCATGGGAAGAGATAAGCGCACCAAGGGACTGGGTGTAGAGAGAGAAAGGAGCAGACCCAAGAATCTGAATATAACTTCTGATATGGAGGCTTGCCTCTGAAGCACTCAGGCCTTTGGGTGGGCCAAGGAGCAACTTAAGTATTTGAGAGTTTATATCGGGGGCGAACTGTCTCAGGTCTACCAATGGAACTATCCGACCCTGTGGCGCCAGGACTATTCTGAATTAACTAAGTGGTCCAAGTTTACTCTTTCCTGGATGGGCCGGATTGCCTGTGTAAAAATGGTTAAATTGTCACAGGTGCTTTACCATTTTCAGGTACTACCAAGTGCCAATACCTAGGGGATGCTTGGAGCAACTTCAGCGGTGGGTCTTCCAATTTATTTGACATAATAGGACCCCCCAGGTTCTTTGAGGGGTACTATTCCGGGAGAAAAAGAAGGGCAGATTGGGAGTCCCCAACTTGTATGTGTACTTTCTAGCGGCTCAATTTAAGAGCACCATAGAGTGGTGAGAGGGAGAGATCTGTAAGTGGGTTCAAATACTGCAAACATCTGTCTCTGGCATGCAAGTCCAATATTGGTCCTGGCTGAGGAGCTCTAGTAGCTTTGATCCTAACTCGTTTGTACGCAGTATGTGTCTCCCCTTTGTCAGCGGGTAGCCTGGTGCCGTGGCCTTAAGGGGGAATTCTCTCTGTTGTCTTTGCGACATAACCCGCATTTCTCCTCTGGTAACTAGGATCCACTGTTCCATAGATGGGAAGCCCTAGGACCGAGCACGCTGCTGAAATTCTGCTCAGATGGGAAGGTTTGGTCTTTTATGGAGTTACAGGAAACACTTGGCTTACCGCAAAGAGATTTTTATGGCTATTTGCAAGTGCGTCACCTCTTATGTTCCCAGGCTTGGGTAGAGACTAGAGAGGCCAGCCCATGCGATTTTGAGATACTGTGCTGGTATCTGGCAGTCCGCATGAAGGTCATCTCTCGCCTATAAAACATCTTCTTGAGTATGGGGGAGGGGGTCATTAAAGCCACTTTCCAGCTTCATTAGGAGCGGAACCTGAATATCAGCTTGGAACCCAAGCAGTGGGAAGCGATTTTCAAATGAGTGGGGAGTGTTCCTCTGTCAGATGCTATTGTGGAAAATGGATATAAAGTTTTGTATCATTGGTACCTTATCCCAATTTGTCTTTGGAAAATGAAGGTGCTGCCCTCTCCCACATGCTGGTGAGGCTGTGGGAATCAGAGGGACCTTATGCATATGTGGTGGCATTGCCCCATGGTCCAGATTTTTTGGAAAGTGGTGAGGGAATTTGTTCACAAGTTAGCCCAGCACCCCATAGCTAGGACTCCGCAGGAGGTACTGTTGCGGGTGGAAGGGGTGGGGTGGAGGGGAACTTGGGGCATTTATTAGCATTCTGTGCAACAGGGGTTAGGTGTGAAATAGCGCTACATGGGAAGGCAACTCAGCAGCCCATGATCCACTCGTGGTGGGCCCATATGCATCAAGTGATGTTGCTGGCGCGCCTGATAGCTCTGCACAATAACCACCTCCCTAAATTTGACAAGATTTGAGGTCCCTTTGTCAAGAGTCAGTCTCCTGTATAAGCTTGTGTTCTAGTGATTGGGGGGGGGGGGATTACTTGTTGTGCATTTACTTCTTTGAAGTATTGTATATAAGTTACACTTGGCTGTACTGTACATAATGCATAAGTTTGGAAATAAGTTAAAACACCAAATAAAAAGTAAATTAAGAAACAAATTGCCCTATTTCCCCCACAAAAGATAAATGTGTCCACCACGATAGAGTGGATTGGGGATTTGCAGAACGAAGGGTCAGACACATGTAGGAAAACGGACAATTTCAGAAATATGCATGTGTGAGATATAGACGTAGCAGTGCTGGTATTTTAGAACACTCACATGTATATGTTACTACATATGCATCTTGGCCTGTCAGTTTAGAAACTTAGATATTCAGTGGTGCAGCAACAGACAATAAACCCTTGTTATATACCCACTAGGTTTTTTTGAGTTGGCAAAAGATATTGAGGGAGTGAGGGGGCATACTCCTCTTCTTCGTACCGTTTCTAGTTGGCAAAACTGAGCACTTTTCAAATGTCTATTCATGCTCAGGAGCAGGTATAGACATGGACGTGTCTGCCACTGGTTTTAAATGCCCTGGACATTCCTCCATGTTGCACAGGGGTATGGTGGAGGAATATCTGAGGCATTCTGGAAAAGATACACATAAGTACCCAAATTCAGAATGGGACTGCACATTTATGGTACTCACCTGTAACAGGTGTACTCCAGAATAGCAGGAATCAGTCCTCACATATGGGTGATGTCACAGATAGAGTCCGCACAGGAACATTCCCCAGAATGTGTGCCCGTCTTCCCACCCAAAGGAGCCATCTTACTTTAATATGATGATATAACTTAATCAAGCCAAAAAGAGAACAACTCCACAGGAAGAAGGGAGGGTAGGAAGGACTGATTCCTGCTGTTCCTGGAGAACAACTGCTACAGGTGAGTAACTACAGTATGCTTTCTCCGGGACCAAGCAGGAAACCAGTCCTCACATATGGGACTCCCCAGCTAGACTACCGAAAAACCTGTAAACAGCCCAATAGGGCAACCAAAAAAAAGAACCGAGAACAGCAGCAGAGTAATCGCTGAAAGGTTCTGAGAGTCAGAGTGCAGCATGGACATCAACAGCAGCTTGACTCTATGGTAGCCTGACAGACAGAAGTGCCGGTGGGAAAGAGTTGCCTTAATTCTCAAACAGGTGGCGGAGTATAGCTTGGCTGAAGTTGCTGTCACATTGAGAATCTCCACCCAGCTAATAATAGGCTGTGAAGGTGTGGACAAAAGATCATGTAGCAGCCCTATAGATCTCCCCTATGGAGACGGTACGCAAGCTAGCTACCGAAGCAGCCATAGCTTGGATATTTTGAGCTGTAACTCGGTGTTCCAAACTCAGACTAGCTTGATCATATGCGAAGGAGATGCAGTCCGTAACCCAAAGCGAAAGGGTAGGCTTTGAGACTGCCACACCCAGCCTATTAGGGTCAAAAGAGACAAAGAGTTGGGAGGAATGGTGGTGAGTTTTCATACGTTCGAGGTAGAACATCAGCACTTTCTTACAATCCAGTGTGTGTGTAGAGCAGCCTCAGCCTTGTTGGTGTGAGGTCTGCGGAAAAAAGGTGGCAGTACCACCGATTAAGGTGAAATGCAGAAACCACCTTAGGTAGAAACTTAGGGTGACTCTAGAGGATCATTCTATTGTGATGAAACCTCACATATGTACCACTAGCGCCTGAAGCTCATTGCACGCAGAAGCAAGTACCACCAAGAAAATGACCTTCCATGTGAGATATTTGAGTGGACAAGAGCTGAATGGCTCAAAGGGAGTAGAAAGCAGCTACCCGAGCACCACGTTAAGGTCCCACGCTACAGGACCTGCTTAATTGGAGACCGAGACAGCAAGAAGCCTCTCATAAAGCGACTTACAAGGGGATGCACAGAAACGGGCTTACTATCTATCCCACAATGGTTGGCCATCACTGTGCTGAGATGCACTCTCACAGAGCTCGAATTGAGGCTCAGGTTGGACAGGCAAAGACTCCACCGAACTAGAAAAGGGGTTCGTTGTCTTGTCTGCACACCACAAAGAGCATCTGAGCCATTTAAAAGTGTAGGAACGCCGTATGGCGTCCCTGTGAGAAGCCAGGAAGATGTTCACCACATTGGCTGGTAGGTGGAGTTCTGCAAGACTTATGCGCTCAGCACCCATGCCATGAGGGCTAGGGAGCAGGCAAGCAGGCATTGGGGTGAAGAAAAAATCCCCTGTCCTGGGATATCAGATCCAGATCACAACCGATGACGAAGCCCAGATGCTTGAACACCTGAATGGTGATCCTTGCAGAGTGCTGGACCTCATCCGGCATTTGACAACTGATCAACCAGTTGTCCAGGTAGGGGAAGATGAAAATTCCCAGCATCCAGAGGGATGCAGTGACCACCACCAGACACTTTGTGAAAATCCTTGAGGCTGAAGGATGGCAGCCGGTACTGATAGTGCTTTCTGCTGAGCATGAAGTGGAGATACTGTCGGTGAAGAGGGTGAATTGGGATGAGAGTATAAGCATCCTTGAGATCCAAGGAGTTCAGCCAGTCTTCTTGTTAGAGGTAAGGCAACAACGTTCCCAGAAAGATCATGTTGAACTTTTCTCGCAAGAGGAATTGGTTCAAGTCTCGAAGATCCAACATGGGCCAGAAGCCTCCTGTCCTTTTGGAAGCAATGGGAGTAGAACCCCTTCCCGACCTGAGAAGGAAGGACCAACTCAACAGCCAGGTCAGCCAAGAGAACCAGGACCTCCCACTGAAGGAGTTCTTGGTGGGATGGAACAGGATATTCCTCTGGGAAAAAAATGGGAAAGACGTTGATCAAAGTGCAACAGGTACCCCTCCCAAACTATTTTGAGAGCCCAGGAGTCTGATGTTATGGTTGGCCACCTGTGGGTAAAATGGATCAATCTGCCTCTCAACTGAAGTGGAACCGTGGTTGGAATGGGAAGAGAGACCATGATCCTTAGGAAGGAGTCAAAATCCCCCGCCAGGCTGGGTCTTCTGGGGCAGTGGTGCTGAAGTTGGCCCTTCTGCTGCCGCCCCTGCTGACAGCCATGATAATGCTGATATGGCAGGTAGCTGGCATAATACTTCCTCTTCTTAGGATAAAAAGGCTTCTTTCCCAAGGCTTTCTTCTTAGAGGGGTCATCCATCTTACGAGAAAGTATAGTAATTACACTTACCTGGTAATTGTAGTTCCTTTAGCGACGACAGTGCAGTCCTCAACTTCTGGGTTGTCAACCTCATCCTGCAGCTAGGAGACTGGCATATGCAAATTCATGACATCACTGGATATATCCTGTCAGCTTCCCTCCTACTTCCAGTGTGAACTATTAACAAAGCAGACTCAAAGGAGCAAGAAATAAGTCGCATGTGGATAACCTCGAAAACTCAGATTGCCCTTTTTTTTTTTTTTTTGTAGTACTAACTATTATACATACCGTGCCCACGCCTGGCTTTCTATCTCTACGCTCCGAGCCCTAGAAGCATAGGCAAGAGACAGACTCTAATCATCAAGAAAAGAAACAAATGGAGCCGGCTTACCGGTAACTCTTCTTTAGCCCGTACTCCATGCCGGAAACCTGAAACCAAGACAGATACAGGGCGGGATGGAGGACTGCACTGTCGTCGCTAAAGGAACTACAATTACCAGGTAAGTGTAATTACTATTTCCTTAGCGCTCCTCAGTGCAGTCCTCAACTTCTGGGATGTACCAGAGCATCACCTAATGGGCGGGATCTTTCCGGCCGACAGACAACACCGCCGACCCGAAACAGGAATCCCTCGTCGCCTCCACATCTAAACGATAATGTTTACTGAATGTATGCAAGGACGACCAAGTAGCTGCCCTACAAATATCTCCCGGCGGAACCAACCGATGCTCCGCCCAAGAGCAAGCCTGAGCTCTGGTGGAATGCGCCCGTAAACCCGACGGCACAGAACGGCCTTGAAGTATATAAGCCGCAGAGATCGCCTCTTTAATCCACCGGGCAATAGAAGCTTTAGATGCGGCCTCCCCCTTACGCACTCCTCCAAAGAGAACAAATAAGCGATCCGTTTTGCGAAAGGAATCCGTAACCTGCAAATAATGATGCAACACCCGATGAACATCCAAACGACGGAGATCGCGATCTAGAGAAAGCTTCTCGCGCGACCCGAGAACCGGCAAAGTCACTACTTGGTTCACGTGAAAAGGAGAGACCACCTTCGGGAGAAAAGAAGGCACGGTACGCAAAACCACCTTATCTGCTAAGAAGGTCAAAAAGGGCTCCCGGCAAGACAGAGCTTGCAATTCGGAAATACGCCGAGCCGAGCAAATCGCTACTAGAAACACCGCTTTCAGAGTTAAATCCTTCAAAGAAGAGCGCTTCAAGGGCTCAAAAGGAGAGCTGGACAGAGCCCGGAGAACCAGATTAAGATCCCAGGGCGGAACGCCAATCCGGAGAGAAGGTCTCAGCTTAGCAACGGCCGATAAAAATCGCCGAATATCCGGATGAGAGCCCAACGCCACACCGTTGACTTTACCTCGGTAACAGGCCAACGCCGCCAGCTGTACCCGCAAGGAGCTGGCCGCCAGCCCTTTAGTGAAACCATCCTGCAAAAAATCCAGGATAACTGGTACAGCGACCGTGGCCGCCCGAATCCAATGCCGAGAGCACCAATCCTCAAAAATGCGCCAGATTCTCACATAGGCCAAAGACGTGGACCGCTTTTTGGACGCCAACATCGTGGATATCACCGCCGCAGAATAACCTCGCTTTCTCAATCGTGCCCTCTCAATGGCCAGACCGTAAGCGAGAACCGATCCACTTGAGGCATGAAAAGAGGACCCTGAAGGAGGAGATCCGATCGCTCCGGTAACCGCCATGGAGTCCCGTCCAGCAGCCGCACCAGATCCGCATACCAGGGTCGACGAGGCCAATCGGGAGCCACCAGAAGTACCCTCCCCGGGTGTCGACCTATCTTCTGCACGACTCGACCGATCAAAGCCCACGGAGGAAACACGTAAAGAAGACCGTGTCTTGGCCAAATTTGTAGGAGCGCATCTATGCCCTCCGACATCCTTTCTCTTCGCCTGCTGTAAAAGCGAAGAACTTTTGCGGAAAGAAAGGTCGCCATCAGATTCATTATGGGCGTCCCCCAGCGTTCCACAATTTGATCGAACACCGCGGGATGTAACTGCCATTCCCCGGCATCCACGTGAACTCTGCTGAGAAAATCGGCCATCACATTGTCCTTTCCGGCAATGTGAGCCGCTGAAATCGACGGGAGACGAGGTTCCACCCACCGGAACAACTGATCCGCTTCCTTTGCCATAACGACACTTCCCGTGCCGCCTTGTCGATTGATGTAAGCTACAGTCGCCGAGTTGTCGGACAGAACCCGCACTGCCCGACCCCGTACTAAGTGCTGAAAGGCCTGCAAGGCAAGAAACACCGCCCGAAGCTCTAGGCGATTGATCGACCATGACGCCTCCTTCTCCGACCATAGGCCCTGCGCAAAGTTGCCCTTGCAATGCGCCCCCCAGCCGGCCAGGCTGGCGTCCGTCAACAGAGGTAGCCAATCGGGCTGATCCAGCGGCATCCCGGTCGCCAAGGACTGCGGAGACAACCACCACCTGAGAGACCGCCGAACCGCCAGAGGACAAGGCAGCCTTCGGCTGAGGGGGTCCGCCTGATGAGACCAGCGACTGAGCAGCGCCCTCTGTAACGGTCGCATGTGCACCTTCGCCCAAGGAACCACCTCCAGCGTCGACGCCATGGTACCCAACACTCGCAGGTAGTCCCAGGCTGTTGGTGCTGGGGTGGCTCGGAATTGTCGAATGAGGGCCCGCAAGGCGTTGGCCCGCTTGGAGAGTAGGAACACCTGACCCGAGCACGTGTCGAAACGAACTCCCAGATATTCCAGGTCCTGAGTGGGTTCCAGATGGCTCTTTGCGAAATTGATCACCCAACCCAGACTCTGCAGAAAACGCACCACCTTGTCGGTGACCTGAAGACTTTCCTCCCGTGACTTTGCTCGAATCAACCCATCGTCCAGATACGGATGCACTAGGACCCCCTCGCGCCTCAACGCCGCCGCCACGACCACCATGATCTTCGTGAAGGTCCGTGGAGCCGTCGCCAGGCCGAAAGGAAGCGCACGGAATTGATAATGCCCCCACGGCAGGGCAAAACGCAGAAACTTCTGATGAGCCTCTCGTATGGGAACATGCAAGTACGCCTCTGTCAGATCGAGGGAAGTCAAGAATTCTCCGGGACGCACCGCGACGATAACCGACCGCAGGGTCTCCATCTGGAAGTGCGGCACCCGCAAACAGCGGTTGACGGCTTTGAGATCCAGGATGGGCCGCAAGGCCCCTCTTTTCTTGGGTACAACGAAATAAATAGAATAACGACCCATACCGTAGTCGCCTTTGGGGACCTCCACCACCGCTCCTAAAAGCAGCAACCTGCTGAGGGTGGAGGCCACCGCCGCCGACTTTGAAGACCCCTTGCATGGAGAGCGAACAAAGGAGTCCCTCACGGGTCGAGCAAACTCGAGAGCGTAACCGTGTTGAATGATATTGAGCACCCACTGATCCGTGGTAATAAGGGTCCAAGCGGAGAGAAAGTTCCGTAGGCGTCCGCCTATCAAAACACCCTCCGCCGGGACCCGCCGCATCTCATTGTGGCTTGCGAGCAGTGGAGGAAGAGGCAGCAGAAAATCCCCTTGCTCCTCCACTGTAGCCCCGAAACCCCTGCGCCCGGGACTGGAAGCGGCCTCTGGCGAAACCGGCAAAACGAGGGGATCGAAACCAGCGAAAATCACGAGACTGACCCCGAACTGAGGGAGCGGAACGAAGCGGCTTAGGCCGGTCCTCTGGGAGCCGACCCGCCTTGGACTCCCCCAGATCCTTAACCAGCTTATCCAAGTCCTCACCAAAGAGGAGTCCACCTTTGAATGGAAGCTTGCTAAGCCGAGATTTAGAAGGACCGTCAGCCGCCAAGTTCCGGAGCCACACCGAACGTCTGGCTGCTACCACTGAAGCCGTACTATTGGCCAAGGCGCGAATCAAGTCCTAATGAACATCCGCCAGATACGCCGCCCCGGTTTCCAAGCGATCCAGGTCCTTCACCTCCTCCTCGTCCAGGTGCGAGGACAGACGAAGTCGCTGAGCCCAGCGCAGACACGCCCGGGCCACCCAAGCGCCACACACTGACGCCTGCAAAGAAATGGAATCAGCCTCAAACGTCTGCCGCAGCAAACCATCTACCTTCCGGTCCTGAGCATCCTTCAAGGCCGCACCACCTTCCACCGGGATAGTGGTCTTCTTTGTGACAGCCGAGACCACGGCATCCACCCGCGGGGCCCGAAAACGTTCCTTATCCGGCTCCGCCAAGGGGTAAAGCCTAGACAAGGTGCGAACTCCGCGCAACCCAGCCTCTGGCTTATCCCACTCATCTGTAATCATCTTGTCCACCACCCGGTGCAAAAGAAAAACTACGTGCGAACGACGCTCCGCTTGAATAACCGGATCCTCGATCTCCGTCTCAGAGGATACCGGCGACGCCATATTCAAAACCTTCAAAGACTCCAAGATGAGGGAAGGCAATTCCTCCCGGCGAAACACTCGCACAATCCTGGCCTGGTCTTCGGGCTCTGGAAGCTCCCCCTCTTCCAGATCTAGAGGGTCCCCTTCCGGATCCCAGACCACTTCAGACCCTTCAGGCCACTCCTCATCAGCCTCCGAGGCCGTCATCTTACGAGCCTTCTTCGGAACCGGCGGAGTAAAGGTTGAAGCACCCCCCCGAGCCTCGGGGGACCTCAAGGGCCAGCAGCGGAGCCGACCCCGGCCCCGTGCCTTGTTGCCGCAAGCAAAACGCCTGGTGCATTAACAGTACAAACTCGGGGCTGAAAACCCCAGGCTCCACCGCAAGAGTGGCTGACGATACAGCCGAGGGTCCAGCGGACCCCTCTGTCCGCTGCTCCGTCGCCGCCTGGCGCGTATCCAGCGCAGTAGCCATCTCAGGAAGCTCAGAGATCCCCTCCGGTTCCTTGACCTCCAATCTCTGCTCCATGAGGGAAGAAAGGGTTGCACAGCCCCTGCAGACTTCCAATCCGGATAAAGGACCTCTACGGGCTCCACAAATAATACAGAGGGGCCTCTGTGGCATTGGCCTCAATAATCAAGCTGAAGCCACCCCAGAGAGCACTATTGAGAACCCCCCTGGGATGTCCCAAATCCCGTTGCAAAACGGGTGAAGAACCAGCCTGTTTTGAAAAATGAAAGAAAAAACAGAAATAAAAGAAATCCTCAAAAGCCTACGAAATCCTCATGAATGAAACCAAATGACTCTGCACAAGGCAGGAACCCCCGCGGTGCTGAGCCGCATGCTGTGGAAAAAACTACAGCGAAAATGGCCGCGGCGGCAAAAGCCCCGAGGCAAAAAAGGCGCCAAAAGCTGCGATGAGCTTTTCTCCGTCAAAAAAGAACTGCATCGGGGATCCCAACCGACATCAGTCCCCTCCCGTTGCCAAAGGCACCGCTAATGAAAAAAGAAGTCCCCACGTATCTGTAATGCAAAATCTAGCACCAGGAACAACTCCGGAGGCAACGGGAGATGAAGGGCTCTCCCCCGTAGTGTCCGGGGGGAGAGAACTTCTACGGAGCTCAGACTGCCGTTTCCAAAACACCAGAAAAAAAGAAGGAAAGATGAAAGCAAGAAAGAAAAAGAAAATGACTGCTAAGAGAATGCTAATAGAGGCAGATCTGATCGGAGGAGAGACAGGAGGCTCAAATAGCGCTGAGCACTGACCCCTCCTCCCGCCTAACAGGCTGAATAAAATTTAAACAAACAGCACCCAACAATGCCCCAAAATGCAAAAGGGACTAAAACAAACCAATTAAATCAACCTAGCTCCTTATTAATTCTCACAGTGAGCCCCACTTCTGGGCTCAAACGTCCTCCTGCTGCAAGGAGACTGGTCACACTGGAAGTAGGAGGGAAGCTGACAGGATATATCCAGTGATGTCATGAATTTGCATATGCCAGTCTCCTAGCTGCAGGATGAGGTTGACAACCCAGAAGTTGAGGACTGCACTGAGGAGCGCTAAGGAACTATTCATTGCTAACTGCTCCTGCTCTAGCCTTCTGGCCTTGTCCTCCATGGGCTTACCAAAGAGGTTCTCGCCCCAGCAGGGGACATCTGCCAGCTTGTCCTGCACCCACTGTTCTAAGTCAGAAGACTGTAGCAAAGCTAGCCAGAGATCTTCAATGCCCATGGTGGCCACCCGGGCCACCAACTCAAAGTCATCATAAGCCTCCTTGAGCACACTTTCACCATAGACAAAAGCCCATTCTAGCACTCAGTCCGTCCCTCCAAAAAGACAGTTGAGAAAATCGGCCAGATTGCCTGCTAGCCTGGGGGACGGAGGAGTGGGTCGTAGTGCTCTTGACTGCATGGCTGACTCCACAGCCATAGAATTGTGAGGGAAATGTGGCTTCTCGAAGCCTGGGTTCTTGAGGACTCCATACATGGAGTCCAGCTATCTACTCACCAGGGGCACAGTGAAGGGAGTCTCACACATGCAGAACAGCATCCGCTCAAGAATCCTGTGAACAGGAACCATTAAAGTCTCCTTGGGGATGGGGGGAGGTGTACTGCAGGATCTCTTACTTTTCCGGCCTGGGCTCCTCCTCAGCCTCAATGGGAAAAGACAAGGCCTTGGCCATGTCCTTCACAAACTCATGGAAGGAGATATCCTCCAGTGGGGACTTTCTGCCCTCATAAGGCAGAGAGGGATCTGAGGGGATGTCTCAGTGATGCTCGGGCACCGGGGATTCCTCCTCGGTTTCCCACCCATCAGAATCAGAATCTGTGAGGAAATCGAAATACCGATGTGATTCCTCATGGCGTCAATGGTGAGGGGAGGATGGAGTCTGAGGCTCTGGACCGTCCGACCCGGAGGCGCTCGGGGGAAAACCCCAGGGCACTGAGAGAGACTTTGACTGCCTGTCTGAGCTGTTCCCCTGACCAAGGAGGGCACAGAAATCCAGGATGGACTGCATCCCTGACGGGAAAGCACCTGCTATGGACAAGGCCACCCTTGGCACAGAGGAACAAGAGGGTATTGGGTCTCGGGCCACCCTCGGCACCCGAGGGTATCGAGTCTCAGGCTGCTCTCAGCACCGAGGAACCCGGGGACATCGAGTACCGGGCAGCTTCTGAGGCCAGGAATGCAGCCAAGCTGTGCTTGAGAGTCTGCATTGGTCTCCGTGCTAGGAGCACGGAGTCCAATGGCATTGGAACTGGGGCAGCAACCACGGTCTCCGGTGCTGGTACCCTCAATTAGGGACTCCATGATGGTGACAGTATCGGGAGCCAGCCGATGGCCCTCCTGGGCCTTGAGAGGCGATTCTTCCCAACAGGACAGCTTAGGAGGCCGCTCCCAGCTTTCGCCCTCAGAGTCTCGCCAAGGGGGACTGAGATGCTGGTGACCATGGGATTTATTCTGGGTCTCAGCAACTCCCCTTGACTTTGACAGGGCAGACGTTCGGTCCTTCTGGGTCCGTCCCTCATCGAAGGATGGCCTTCGGTCCGATGCAATGTGGCTCTTCAGCTCTAAGTGAGCCTGGCCCTCAAAAGTGTCGGTGCCAAAACTCAGAGAACACCAACAGCGATTCCCACTGTTTTTCTCGGTTCCTGAGCCCCTTACGTGTCATCTGCAAGCAGAGAGCATAAGTGGAGGGCTCATGGTCGGGCCCGAGATATTGTAGGCACCAGTTATGGCGGTCCGTCATGGAGATGGTCCAGCCACATTGGGAACACTTCTTAAAGCCACTGGCCGGCTTAGACATGTCTGGGAAGACTGCTTCCCCCAAGTTAAAGGACTCCAATGTCCCAGCCAGCCAGGATGGCATGAGAGAAAAAACATGCATGCAAAAAAAAAAAAAAACCCAAGAGAAAACATGGCGCTGTGGCACTGGCGCTCCTGGGGGATGGGCAGGAAGATGGTGAGCACACGCCTGAAAAACACACAGAAAAAAAAAATGTACCGGTGAGATATCAACAAAGTCTGAGAGGCTCCGTGGAAAAAAGAAGACTGATGTAAAATGGCTCCTTCGGGCTGGAAGATGGGCACGCATGCATGGTTGACCTCCCAAAAGCTTCTTTTAGAAGCTGGGGAGTGTTCCTGCACAGCCTCAGTCTGTAATATCACCCATATGTGAGGACCGACTTCCTGCTTGGTCTCGGAGAAACTACTACTAATCGTATGCATAATGCTACAAGGCGTAGCACTGCTTTACAGAGATATGTAGGAGACAGTCCCTGCTTATCAGAGCTTACAATCTAGTCAAGACAGACAATACAACAACTGGGGACTAGGATATGTCTAGGGGAATGGTAAGGAAACACATAGCTGGAAAGCAAGAGACTAAGCGGATCCTGGGGTTGTTGGAAGGTGAAATGTTCCATGTATATAGGCTATAGTTCTATAATGTGATACATTGTTCTATGTAAACCTAATTTTTAGATGTAAACCGCCCCTGAACGCTGGAAGGGGCGGTATATAAAACAGTTCAAAGGATCTGAAAACAGACTCGAAGAGGTGAGTTTTTAGCCTGGATTTGAAAAGGGTCAGAGATGGACCCTGACATACTGACTCAGGTAGTTTGTATCAAGCGTAAGGAGCAGCAAAGGTGGAAAGATCGAAGTCTGTAGTTGGCAGTGTGCCCTTCTTGTCCACTTGGTCTCCTGCTTTCCAACATTGTGTTTCCTTACTATTCCCCTAGACATATCCTAGTCCCCAGTTGTTGTGTTGTCTGTTTTGACTAGACCATAAGCTCTAATGAGCACGGAATGTCTCTTACATGTCTCTGTACAGCACTGCATATGCCTTGTAGCGCTATACAAATTAGTAGTAGCAGTAGTAAATGTGCTGTTCCATTCTGAATTTGGGCACATACATTTTTCTTTTTCAGAATACCCTGGACATTCCTCCACCATGCCTCTGTGAGACATGGACGTGGTTGCACCAGACACATGTAAGTTTGGGCATTCTAGAATGTCTCTTGGGATGTGGAAATGATTGGGCCATCTGAATGACCATTTTCAGTCAATTTATTTAGGGAGTCAGTCTAAAATGACTCCCTAAATAAATAGTCTTTAATTTCTTATTTAAACAAATACAAAGAGGATGTAACAAATAACTAAACCACAGAAAGAACATAGTAACAAAGCATGCTATTAGTCCTCAAAGATAAGCAATGCCATTTGATGGGGTCTGGGTCAGAGAAAACGTAAACAAAGTTCTCTTAGCTCTTACAGGCCTATTTGCTAACCTGCATTAAGGTATTGCATTTAATGTGCTTTAATAGCTAGAGTTAAGACATATTTAGTGCAAAACCTGTTTAGTGCAACTGTTGGAAGCATTCCCAGCACTCTGTGGAAGGCAGCCATGTCATTAATGTGAAGCAGAGGTGCAATACTGGAAGATGGGCACACATGCAGGCCAGGATAAAATTTAAAACCATCACCTTAATACACAAAGTACTACACAATGAATCCGTCCCGTCTACTCTCACTCCTTTCAAAACTAAACTACACCAGACCATGTAGATCAAACACAACAAACATCTTAAACATACCATCACAAAAGAAAAAGTGCATACAATCCACATGTAACCGAGCCTTCTCCCTCTATATGGAATGCCCTCCCCATGGCCTAAGAGGATGCTCCGACCATTTGGAATTCTGCAAAATGCTTAAAACCTTCCTCTTTAGTGAATACTTTACCCCGCCCCCTTAAACATCAGATCTCCAAAGCTCAACAAAATTAAACCCCATCCAAAGCTAATCACAACTGAACACCATCTTCTCCCCTCCTCGTTCCTGATCCCCCATCCTCCTACCTCCCATTGTAAATATGTAAATAGTTCTATTGAAAAGGTTCTACCATTGTTGTTCCTTGTAAAACAGCTGTGAACCGTTCCTTGTAAACCGTTTTGAATTGTAGAAAAACGGTATATAAAAAAATGTTAAATAAATAAATAAATAGTTCAATTACTGACAGATGGAATGCTGCTAACTACACCTCTAGAGGTATGATTAACTGTTTTGTCTTATCTGCTGCGTTAGCCATTAAAATGCATGAGCAAAACCTGTGTTACCTGCATAGTGAACTCTGCACCATAATGCTTCCTAATATGAATTTCAGCAGTAGGTGTTTAACACACCTTAGCTTTTTTGAGCTCTGCATTAAGGTTTAAGAAATGTGATAGACCACCCTTATTCTACTAGAACATACTGGAAGTTTACAATAGAGCATTACCATAACTAGGAAGGAAAAGACTCACATTAAAAACACAAGCAGACTTACTGTAAAGATATAAGACCAATGACATGACACAAAAAGGGGAGTTGCAAAAGGTAGCTAGTTACAATATAAAATCATCCTAAAACAAGAAACATGAGGTAAAAACATGGAACAAGCCATCCTCAGCACTGGCAAACCTACTATAGTCTGTACCACTTCAATGAAATACTTGGCTAAGGTTGTCACAGTGCAGTTTTAAATGTACTGCCATTTGATTCTCCTCTTAAGTTCTGATGGTAATTTGTGTCAGAGACAAGGGATAGATAGGTAAAGGAGGTGGAGATGCATCTAGTCATTTCCAACCTGATTTTATTTAGTGGGGAGAGACGCAATAAACACATCTGAGAAGATCTAACAGGATGAGAAACGGTGTGTGGAGCTAGCAGAGAGACCAGGCAGTGTGGTAAACCAGTATACAGAGAATGACGTATGAGCAATAACATTTTAAATTCAATTCTAGAGAAAATTGGAAGTCAATGATGTTCATAAAGAAGAGCTGTGATGTGATTTATATTTACTTGCTCTACACAACATTACAGCAGATTTTGTACTGTCTGGTTTTATATAGTAGCTTATGCACTGACCCCAACTAGAAGAGAATTACAATATTCTACCCTATTCATTATTAACGTGTGTATTATGATTTGTAAATCTGCTTCATTCAGCACAGATCATACTGTCCTTATATGCCTAAGCTGGAAAAATGAGGCACATACTAAAAACAAGTTAACTCCTGGTACCTTTATTGAATCTCTAAGTGAAATAGTGATGTTTCCAATAACTGGGGTAACAGTAGGTGGAAAACCTTTTCTACTCTACCAAAGAGTTTCCATTTCTCCAAATTTAGTTTCAAATGATGATCTTTCAGCCAGCCAGCTATCAATTCAAGATATGCATTGAGATGAAGCATGGGACCAACACAGAGGATCTCTAAAGGTAAAAAGTGGACTGTTGTAGTTGTTGTTATGGAAGGACAGACTAGATGGGCCTTGTGGTCTTTTTCTGTCATCATGTTTCTATGTTTCTATGAATTATGTCTGATAGTGATAGATCTAGGGGTGTTAGCAATTGGATGTCTTCAGCATATGAAAACTCATCGATACCTAAACTTTGAATAAGTGTAAACAGATGCAACAGAAATAGACTGAACAAAGTTATGCACTTAGGGAAGAACAACCCAAACTGTGGTTACACGATACAAGGTTACACATTTGGAACCGCCACCAAGGAAAAGGATTTAGGCGTCATCATGGATAATACATTGAAACCCTCCGCCCAGTGTGCAGCGGCGGAGAAGAAACCAAATAGAATGCTAGGAATCATAAATAAAGGAATGGAGAATGAAACAAAGGATATTATAATGTCTCTGTATTGGTCCATGGTGCGACTGTACCTTGAATATTGTGTGCAATTCTGGTCATTATATATTAAAAATTATATAGCAGAACTAAAAAAAGCTACAAAGAACCACCAAAATGGGAAAGGGGATGGAAGGATACCCCTTATGAGGAAGTTCTTAAAAGGTTAGGGCTCTTCAACTTGGTAAGACAACGGTTGAGGGGAGATATGATAATGAATGGAGTAGAACAGGTAAACATAGATCTGTTGTTTACTGCTTCAAAAAGTAGAAAAACTAGGGAACGTGCAATGAATCTACAACATAGCCCATTTAAGACTAATAGGAGAAAATATTTTTTCACTCAACTTGGCGCTGAAGCCACAAACTGGGATTTGTTACTAGCGGATGTAGTAAAAGCTGTTAGTGCAGCTGGGTTTATAAAAGGCTTGGACAAGTTCCTGGAGGAAATGTCCATGAACCATTATTAAAGAGGATTAGGGAAATCCACTATTTACCTCTGGGATAAACTGCAATTGGATTTCTGGAATATGTGTTAAGTCTGTGTTAGCGACAGAATAGAAGTTTTGGTACTATAACCCACTCTGTAGTCTGACTGCTAGGGATGAATAGTACTGATATTGTTCAAAAATGAAATATATGATGGGAAGCTACCTTCTCCACAATCTTAGATATGAATGGTAAATTACATACTGGGTGATAATTTTCTGGATCTGATGAATCTAAGCTGCCCTTTTAAGGATTGGATATATTCTATCAATTTTCCAAGCCAAAGGAAATTTACCAAGAGACAAGTAATTATTCACCAATTTGAGACCACCTTCGGGATCCTTCACAGATAATGTCTTGAGAAGAGATGCACTAGAACAAAGGTTGAAAGAGTGCCACTGGTAAGTCATAATGGTACTATTTAAGTTGTCTGAAATATCATGGGAAGAAATATTCCCACTTGCTGGAGGAGTAACAATGCTCGCTATTGAAGGACTTTCTATAACTAAAGGTGGAGAAGGTAAGATCACATCCAGAATTGTATTTATAGGATAAACTATCCATTAAGACTGGTCAAATTGATATAAAATACTCGGTGAAATGATCAGGTGATAGAAATGATTGTTTAATGAGAATCAAATATTGATCTGGATTTGTTAATCTAGAAATAATGTAGAAAAGTTATTTGGTACTGTTCCCTGGTAAATGAGTTAACCTAGAGTAATATGTGATCTTCATACACCTGATCGGTTTCCTGTAAAATGATAGCTGGGTCTTGTATACAGTAAGACTTCTATAACTTCTTTTTCTGCCACTCTTTCTGCATGAGAAATGTGCTTCTTTAAAAGAAACACACCAGGGTGAAACCAAGATTGAGAAGATTTTGACTAAGTAAAAAATTCCTTTCCTGGTGCAACCTCATCTAAAGTCAGCCTCATCCCAGCATTTAGTTTGATCTTCCAAAGGTAAAACCTCAAAGTTAGTTGGAAAAGCATGCCAACAGTCATACAAATGTCTAGTATCCATAACTTTTGAGGTTGTATACCAGAATCTGTATCTGATCATGCTTTATGACAGAATGACTGTTTTGAAACTCAATCTGAATTGAAATTAAGGAATACTGTCCAAGGAAGCATATACATCAGCTGAGTTAAAACCACGTTGAGGTCCCAAGACACTGCAGGAGACTTTGTAAGAAGCAAACCCTGAATGAAACTAACAACTAGTGGCTGTAAAGAGATGGGTTTGCTATATATATGGTGATAGGCACCATTTGAAGTAAGGTGAACTCTAATGGACTTGGTTTTCAAACCAGACTCAGACAAATGTAGAAGGTACTCAAGCAGTATTTGTGTGGGACATGAGAAAGGGTCTAGGGTATTTCCCTCACACCAGATGGCAAATCTCTTCCATTCAAAAACATACAACCTCTGAATTGAATCCCTTCTGAAAGCCAAGAGGACAGAGCTACACCAACGGGAAGGTTCAAATGAGAGAGAGCTACCTCTCAGCATCCAAGCTGTGAGGGCAAGGGACCTGACGTTGGGGTTTATAAGTGTCCCCTAATCCTGAGAAATCAGAGTTGCTGACTCGCCAAGATAAACCTGGGGGTCCTGATGGAAAGGATGAATAGGAGAGGAAACCATGGT
Organism: Ichthyophis bannanicus; assembly: GCA_033557465.1. Classification (NCBI taxonomy): domain Eukaryota; kingdom Metazoa; phylum Chordata; class Amphibia; order Gymnophiona; family Ichthyophiidae; genus Ichthyophis; species Ichthyophis bannanicus. Next base: position 489,801,251 of record CM066033.1, read on the forward strand.
TGCCTGGGCCAGTAAGGGTTTTTTCTATCAGAGGTATAGGAGGATATGAATATAGAAGACCCTCTCTCCAATGAAGGAGGAAGTTATCCAAGGCTAGTTTTCCATGCATTCCCTCTTTTGGTGGGAAGCACTACAGAGCAGGGACTTTTTTTCTGCCATCCCATTCTTTGCAGAAGGCAGGCTCCTAGTGTCTAAACTGGTCTCATTCTTATGCCTTGATATAATCCCCATCAAGATGCAGCACCACAACCTAGCACTCACTGCCTTGCTTCTCCGCTTTGTGCTCTCCATAGGATGCCCTACTGCAAAGCTCAAGCCCAATTGGTTCTTTTGGGCTAGGGGTAGGAGCCAAAGATAGCAAACGTTTCCTTCTCCCTCAATTGCTGGGTCATTTCACTTTCTTCAGCAGCCACCCACCTGATTTGCCTCCCCCGCAGCTACTTCAACTTTTTCCTTTTTCAGAAAGTAAAAGCACTCAAACATTTAGGATTTCTTCACTAAACAGCACAGGCTGAGGTGTCATTTCTTATAGCGGAAATGTTACCACTCGGCTTGCCACAGGAGTGTGGTCCGCATGCAGTCAGCCTGGATCCATCTACCAACCCTTGCCCCTCCCCCACCCTCAGCCATGGACTAATTTGCATTGGCCTGCAGGAACTGACTCTCTAAGGTGCCTTTTCGAGCAGGTGAAACCTGCTTCTCAGCCCAAAGGATCCTTGGTGCATTGCCTAAGGGCTTGAAGGTGCACTTGAGCATGCTTTCGACACCCTCAGTCAGCTGCAGAATCACATGATTTTTATTCACTTCTACTCTAGTGCCCAGAGAGCAGCATCAGCACCAAAATATTTTCTGGTCTCTCTTCAAAATAAACTAATCTTTTGCTTTTTACTAAAGATTTCCAAGAAGAGGAGTATTCATGAGGCTGTCTCAATTTTTGAGTGGCCTTGCTCTGCAGGGCTTTCTTGAAGTGCAATAACAGCCTTTAGATGCTCTTACCAGCAAAGTGGGGCTGATGGGTCTATTTTTCAGCCGAGTTGTGTTTTTGGGGGGTTCTGCTGTTATGCATGGTGGTTGAGGCCTAGCATCTACTTTCCAGCTGGAGTACCTGAAATATCTACCCATCAGCCCTTGAGAACTGTCTGCTCTGGATGCCCTACTCTCAAAACACGTTCCTGTCCAAAGTCCATTTGTGAGGTTGAAAGACATGGCTCATCTTGTTTGTCAGTGTGTTGTTCTTGCCTAATAGGTATGTGACTCTGAGAATCATCCCTTGAGAGATGGTGAAATTCCACATCCTGACCGTTTCCCAATACAGGATGTATGAGCATGTTCCTCCCTGTTTGTTGATATAGAACATAGCTACTTGATTATCTGTTTGGATCATGACAATTTGATTGGTTAACCAATTCCTGAAAGCCTTTAGAGTGTTTGACCCTGCTCTCAGTTCCAGGAAATTTATTCAATGAATGCTTTTCTAGGTGGACCAAAGGCTCTGGATGTGGAAGCCATCTACATGAGCTCCCCAGCTCAGTTTGGACGCACCCATTGTCAGCAATTTTTAATAGGGAGCAATTTGGGAGGGAGAACCCTTGGTTAAATTGAACTGATCCCTCCACAAGGACAGGGAGTTTTGGAGAGAAGAAATGATGGAAACAATATCCCAGACTCTCTGGTGGGTTGCGTCCACTCAGTTCTCAAGGTTCACTAAGCCTGGCTCATCTTGAGACATGCCAAGGCTACCACATGAACTGTGGAAGCCATTTGGCCCAATAGTCTCAAAATGTGCCTTGCTGACATCTGCTGTACTCCTTCCACTATGGCCATTAATCAGGTGAGTCTGTCTTGTGGAAGACAGGCCTTTCCTGAGTCATGTCTAGCAGAGCTCCGATGAACCCTAATTGGTGTACTGGCCGTGGTTTGACTCTGAGAAATTGATTACGAACCCTAGATGCTCTAGTACACGGGTTGTCAAGCTTAAGGATCCTAGAGCTCCTTTCTGAGTGGTGCTCTTGATCAACCAGTTTTCCAAGTAGGGACACACTTGCAACCCCAGCCTGCATAGAAACACTGGGACAACCATAAGGCATTTGGTAAACACGTACAGAGAGGACGCGAGACCGAAGGGCGGTACCTGGTACTGTGTGTGGTATTTCCCTACAATGAATCTCAGAAACTTTCTATGAATGGGATGAATTTGTAGGCATCCTTCAAAACAAGGAAACACAGCCAATCCTCCTTTTCCAGGAAAGGGAGTATGGTACCCAGAGAAATCATTCTGAACTTTTTGCGCTTGAGAAACTTGACTAGATCTCTTAGGATGAACTCCTCCCCATTATCTTTTGCACCAGGAAATACCTTTAGTAAAATCCCTGCCCTTCCTGCCCTGGTCGAACAATCTGAAGGGCAGAGAGTTCCTGAAGGAGCATGTTCTGATGCTGAGGGATGAGAAAATGCACCCTGGTGGGCAATTTGGTGGGAGTTTGAGTAAGAGTAGTTACTCACCTGTAACAGGTGTTCTCCAGGAGCAGCAGGAATCAGTCCTCACATATGGGTGACGTTGGCGCCGACGGAGCCCTTGCGGAGCAATTTTCCCCAGCTTTCAAAGAAAGCCTTTGGGAATTGCAGTGCACATGCGCGGTCCTCTTCCCGCCCAAGGGTGCCATCTTGCTCAGTCTGATGACATAGCTAAAAGACAGCAAAAAAATTTAGCAAAAACGAAATCATAGAACTGCAACTCCAAGGGGAGGAGGGAGGGTTGTGAGGACTGATTCCTGCTGCTCCTGGAGAACACCTGTTACAGGTGAGTAACTACTCTTTCTCCAGGACCAAGCAGGAAGTCAGTCCTCACATATGGGACTCCCAAGCTTAAGGCTACCGGAGACCCTAAGCACAAAAAAGGAGCTCCCTCAAGCTCAGTAGCACAGAAGGAAGGAATCTTCTCTGAGTACGCCCCCAACCGGTAGCCCAACATCCGGGACGGAGGGCAGGAGTTGCCTATACCTCAAAGAGATTACGGAGGACTGCCTGTCCGAAAGCACTGTCCCTGCGGGACTCTCTCTCCAGGCAGTAATGGGCTGCAAAAGTCTGGCTTGAAGACCAAGTAGCGGCCCGGCAGATGTCTGCCAATGGAACAGAGCGGAGGTAAGCCACTGACGCAGCCTTCGCCCTAACACGATGAGCCGTGACTCGACTTTCCAACGAGAGGCCGGCTGCCTCATAAGCCCAAGCGATACAGTCAGCAATCCAGATGGACAGAGTACGCTTGGAGACAGGGAGCCCCAACTTACTGGGGTCATAAGACACGAAGAGCTGAACAGCCCTTCGGTGCTCCCGCGTACGGTCAAGGTAGAAGGTCAACGCCCTCCTACAGTCCAGGGTATGCAGGACCATTTCAGCTCGGCTGGAGTGTGGCCTGGGAAAGAAGGTCGGAAGTACCACCTCCTGGTTGATGTGAAAAGGGGAAACCACTTTAGGAAGAAACTTAGGGTGAGTCCGTAGGACTACCCTATTCTTGTAGAACCTAGTGTAAGGAGGATCAGAGACTAGGGCCTGTAGCTCACTAACGTGTCTAGCAGAAGTGAGGGCTACCAAGAATAAGGTTTTCCAAGAAAGAAAACGAAGATGACAGGTAGCCATAGGTTCAAAAGGCGGACAGGTAATCCGCTGTAAAACCACATTCAGATCCCAGTCAGGGGCTGGTGGGCGCAAAGGTGGTTTAAGGAGAAGGAGGCCTCTGAGGAAACGAGCCACTAGAGGGTGGCTGGAAAGAGGCCTGCCATCCATCGGCATGTGATGCGCAGAAAGAGCACCGAGGTGGACCCTGACCGAGTTGGACTTAAGTCCAAGATCGGAAAGGCAAAGCAAGTACTGCAAAACCACTGATATCGAACAGGAGAAGGGATCTTGAGACTGCTGAGCACACCAGACGGAGAACCGACGCCACTTCAGAGTGTAGGACTTCCGGGTGGAGGGTCGCCTGGAGGCCAAGACGACTTCCTCCACATCTGGAGGCAGCAGGAGGGGAGCCAGGACTACCCTTTCAGCAGCCAGGCCATCAGATGAAGGGACCGGAGGTTGGGGTGTAGGAGAGTCCCGTGATCCTGGGTCAGGAGATCGGGTTGAAACCCCAGAGGGAGAGGAGTGTCCACCGCCAGCTGCATGAGAAGCGGGAACCAGGGCTGTCTCAGCCACCGGGGAGCCACGAGGATCATGGAGGCTTTGTCCCGGAGAACCTTGAAGAGCGTCCGAGACACCAGTGGCATGGGAGGAAAGGCATACAGAAGGTCTGTGGACCAGGAGAGAAGAAAAGCATCCACCGCTACTCTGTGAGGATGCGGTTGTCGAGAGCAGAATCGGGGAAGTTGCCGGTTGAGAGGACTGGCAAAGAGATCCATGGTGGGTAGGCCCCATTTGAGAAAGATGCGCTGGAGCACTAACGGATCTAACCTCCACTCGTGTGGTTGGAGGATTCTGCTCAGTTTGTCTGCCAGGTAATTTTCTTGACCCGGGAGATAAACAGCTTTGAGGAGGATGCCTCGGCTGACGGCCCAAGAGCACAGCTTTTGTGCTTCCCAACAGAGAAGGAAGGAGCCTGTGCCCCCTTGTTTGTTCACGTAGAACATCGCAACTTGATTGTCCGTCTGGACCAGCACAGACTGGTGAGAAGTGAGGTGGGAGAATGCCCTCAGAGCTAGGCGGATAGCTCTGAGCTCTAGGAAGTTGATCTGCTGGGCCGACTCCCAAGGAGTCCAGAGGCCTTGAGTACATGTCCCTTGGCAATGTGCTCCCCAACCCAGGAGAGAAGCATCGGTCGTCAGGACCTGAGAAGGCGGAGGAGACTGAAAAGCCATTCCGAGCACTAGGTTTGGCAGATGAAGCCACCATTGTAGAGAAGAGACCAGTGGGTTGGAGATCTGTACGGAGTCCGCAAGGCTCCCAGTGGCCTGATGCCATTGTGTGCGAAGGCACCATTGAGCAGGCCGCATGTTCAGGCGGGCATTGGGGGTCACATGGACTGTGGAAGCCATATGGCTGAGCAGTCTCAGAAATTGCCTGGCAGAGACCAGGGAATTGCTGTGAAAGTGGCTGGCAAGATCCATGAGCCTGTTTGCCCTGTCGAGAGGCAGAAAGGCACGTGCCTGAAGCGTGTTTAATCTTGCGCCAATGAACTCGAGATCCTGAGAGGGGAGCAAAGTGGACTTTGCGAAGTTTATGACAAAGCCCAAGTGCTGGAGCAGAGCCACAGTGCGGTGCGTGGCGTGAGTAGCCTCTTGGGAAGACTGTGCTCTGATGAGCCAGTCGTCCAGGTATGGAAATACAAAGAGGCCTTGAAGCCTTAGATAAGCCGCCACCACTGCTAGACATTTGGTGAACACCCTTGGTGCGGAGGATAGGCCAAAGGGTAGTACTCTGTACTGGTAATGATTGCCCCCCACCACAAACCTGAGATATTGTCTGTGGCTGGGGTGGATGAGGATGTGAGTGTAGGCATCCTTTAGATCCAAGGAGCATAGCCAGTCTCCCTGCTGGAGGTAGGGCAGCAGGATTCCAAGAGTAAGCATCTTGAACTTTTCCTTTGCGAGGAACTTGTTGAGGTTCCGCAAGTCCAGGATGGGTCTGAGGCCTCCTGTTCTTTTTGGTATCAGAAAGTACCTGGAGTAAAAGCCTTGACCTCTCAGGTGGTGGGGCACCGGTTCCACAGCCTGTTCCTGAAGTAGACTTGCTAACTCCTGAAGGAGTAAGTCCCTGTGTAGAGGGAGTCTGAGAGGCTCCCCCAGAATGTAGGAGGGAGGTACCTGGTGGAAGTGCAGAAGATAGCCCTCTTGGACTATGTGAAGCACCCAGGTATCTGTAGTGATGTTGGACCACCTGTGGGCAAAGTGGACCAGCCGTCCTCCTGTGCTGAGAGAAACCAGCTGAGGGGGAGAGGCTATGCTGATGAAGTCAAAAACCCCCACCCTGCTAAGCAGGGGCCGGTGGTGCAGGCTTGGGGGCTTGCTGCCTACCGGATCCATTACCCCGTCCCTTGGCTTGCTTACCCTGTTGGGGAGATGCCGAGGCCTGATAATGAGGGTAGTGGTGATAGGCAGCCGCCTTCCTCGGGTAAAAGGGCTTTTTTCCCCGAGCCCTTCTTCTTCTGAGAAGGGGCAGAGGTCTTCCTTGAGAGACGAGTCCTGGTGAGAGTCTCGGTCTCGATCTGTGCAGCCTTCTCATCCATGGGCTTGCAAAGAGGTTTTCACCTCTGCAGGGGACATCGACCAACTTGTCCTGCACCCATGGCTCGAGGTCGGATGACTGAAGCCAAGCCTGTCGGCGGCCACCGATGCCTGCTGCGGCTACTCGAGCCGAGGCTTCAAAGCCATCGTAGGCTGCTTGAGAGATAAACTTTGAGCACTCCCGAATACCAGTCGACAAGGCTTGGAACCTCTGAAAAGGTTCCTCGGAGAGACCAGCAGAGAACCCGGCTATTTCTTTAGCCAGGTCTCGGAGATACATGCCCATATAGAGCTGGTAGGTCTGGACTCGACAAGCAAGCATAGAGCCCTGGAAACACTTCCTACCGAGGGCATCCAGGCTTCGAGCCTCCCGACAGGGAGGCACCGAGGAGTGCATCTTCTGACTCTTAAGTCTATGCATGGCCGATTCCACCACCATGGAATGGTGTGGTAGTTGTGCCTTTTGGAACCCGGGGCTCTTGCGGACTCGATAAATGGAATCGACCCGCTTGCTTAACACCGGCGACGACGCCGGGCTCTCCCACATGCAGAAGAGAAGTCGTTCCAGCATCGGAGGAACCGGTACAATAAAGGCCTCCTTTGGGGGAGAGTCATATTGGAGGGCATCAAGCTCTTCGACTCGAGGCTCCTCCTCGGGATCCGCGGGGAAGGCCAAGGCTTTGGCCATATCCCGCACGAAGTCCAAGAACTGGGTATCCTCCGGGGGGGACTGTCTCCGAGATTCGGACTCAGGGGAGTCCGATGGGACACACCGAGTCCGAAAAGAACCAGGTGACTCTTCGTCCTCGGATTCCCAGGCTGACTCCTCGGAGGAGTCGAGCGGCTCCGGTCGGGCGGGCATCGATGCCGTTCGCCCCGACGCCGAGGGAGTCGGCGTCGACGACCTCGGCCCCGAACGGGAGGCCGAAGGAGACCGCGACCGAGGATCGACTCGAGCCCTCATGGACTCGAGGATCGGCTCGGTCTCCGGGGTCGACTTGGATGTCGACGTCCCGGTGGTCAGGGCAGAAGCACCGGCGAGGCCAGCGATCAATGCCCGCTGCTGGTCCATGAAGGCAGTCAGACTGCTCTCCAAGGCCGTCAACCTGAGTCCGAGCTCAGGAGACCCAGCAGCCCCCGACTCGGGCTCCGACAGCGTCGGGCCCGACGTCGGCTCCTTCGGAGGCGAGTCCACGAGGACAACAGTACTCACGTGAGCGGGCGAGTCCATCTCGAGACGAGGAAGTTTGGAAGGCCTCTCCATCTCCGAGGACCCGGGACGGGAATCGGGGCTATGCGACCTGGCCCTCGAGGAACCAGGAGCGTCCACCGACCCCGCCCTCGCGGGTTTCTTCTTCCGATGATGTTCCCGGGTAGGAGACCCCCGTTCAGAGGAACTTCGACGATGCTCAGGACCAGAGTCCCGAGACATCGAAGTCTCTGATGAGGTCCGAGCCCGGCCGGAGTCAGAGAAGATACGTTCCCGCTGATGCTGCCGACTCCTCAACGCTTTTGAGGACATTTTGCCACACGGACCACAGATCATCGGGTCATGATCGGGTCCGAGGCAGCGGAGGCAGTAGTCGTGTGTGTCGGTAAGAGACATGAGCTTCTTACACAGATCACACTTCTTAAACCCGCTGGCAGCCATCGGGGGAAAAAGGGCCCCTGCGAGGTCAAACGACAGGGCTGCCAGTGAAAAAGAAAAAAGGCGCGAAATCTGTCACGAAGGACAAAAAACCGAAAAATAAAGAACGGACTCGCAACCGGCGTCGCGGGTCCGGGCGGGAAAAGAACCGGCGTCGAACCGAGAAAAAAACAAATAAAATCAACTTTTCTAGCGGGGAATTACAAACAACGTCTGTAGGGCTCCGCGGAAAAAAGAAGACTGAGCAAGATGGCACCCTTGGGCGGGAAGAGGACCGCGCATGCGCGCTGCAATTCCCAAAGGCTTTCTTTGAAAGCTGGGGAAAATTGCTCCGCGAGGGCTCCGTCGGCGCCGATGTCACCCATATGTGAGGACTGACTTCCTGCTTGGTCCTGGAGAAATTATAATATGTACCCTTCTTAGATTATTTGGAGAACCCATGAGCCTGAGGTTATAAGGGGCCAACACACTGCAAAGAATGTGACTGGGAGATTCTTTGCGAGGACGACAGAGACTTCAGCTATCTCCTGTAGGCGCCAGTCAAAATCCCATTCCTGCTTTTGGCTGGGGAGCCAGCTGGGCCTTTGCAATCTTTGGCTCCCTGGGACAGGAGAGAGAAGGTTGTTTAGATTGGGAGAAACTGGAGGATGGAGGATACCTATACCTTTGTGAGTATTTATTTATTAAACTAGGCTTATATACCACTTTTCTACCAGTCAAAGCAGTGTACATGCAGGTACTATATATATATTTTTCCCTTGTCCCCGAAGGGTTCACAATCTATGTTTTTTGTACCTGAGGCAACGGAGAGTTAAGTGGCTTGCCCAAGGCCACAAGGAGCACCTGTGGGACTAGAAACCCCAGTCCTTCCGGTCCAAGGTTGCTGTCCTCTAGCGGGATTAAAACCCCTGGCCCTCTGGCCTGAGGTAACTTGCCCCAACCACTAGGCCACTCCTCCCTCCTTATTAAAAAGGCCAGGTCAGCAATGGGCCTGGAAAGCATTCTCAAGGTGTCTGTATGCTGCTTGATCATGGTCGCAGCTTTTTGCACCTTGTTTCCAAGACAGCGTTTCCACGGCACATCATGGCATGGTATGTCAGCAAGCTGCTACTGCATGGAAGGTTGTAAGTCATGAGAGTCTCCAGATGCCATGTCAAGGATATTTGTATGTTGCTCTGAGAACGTACTTCCACACTCCTTTCCTTGAGCCACAAGGGAATGGTACTGGTCAACATTCTCTGAAGAAAGTTCGTCAATTCCTCCAAGTTGCACACTATGTTCCGTAAGTGCATGCCCATGAAGAGCTAATAGGATGCTCTGTGGGAGGTCAGCAAAGCATTCTAAAAGAAATGCCTCTCAAAAGAGTCAAAGGTCCTAGCCTCCCCTCCCCAGAGGCAGCAAAGATTGAGCCCTGGAGCTCTTAGCCCCTTTTTTTTAGGGAATATTTGACAACCAAAGAACAGTGTGACAGTTGAAGCTTCTTGAATCTGGGAGCCTTTTGAACTCTATAGATTGAGTTAATCTTCTTGCTGACTGGTGGCATTTTTTTAAAATCTGCAACAGAAGGATACGGTATACAGGCACTGTTATGTCTCCTTAGGGGCAACAGAATACTGGAGGATATCCAATTCTTCAGCCCTGAGCTCCTCCTCCGCCTCTAATGGAAATGGAATGGACTTGGCCATTGCCCTAACAAAATCATGGAAAGTAAGCTCCTTCAGCAGGCACTTGTGATGCTCATGAGAAGGCGTGGGATCTGAGGGCCATTCGGGAGACCTCTCCTCCAAGAATTATTCAAACTCAAACTCTGATTCCCAGGAGTGCTCATAATCAGACTCAGATAATTCTCAAATGATGTCCAAGTCTCTGTCTATGAGAGAGGCAGATATCCTCTGGAAGTGTCTATGCACTGATGACTTCTGAAGAGATTACCTTGCAATCCACTGGAAAGTGAGATCAGCCAGGCAAGAGCCAGTATTGAGTCTAGATCTCGATGACAATTCCTATTCTGCAGGTAGTGCCAGGGTTTTCAGAATGGACTCAATGCTTTTTCATGCCATTGTCTATGCCATTGAAGTTGCAGTCTTGAGAAGGGTGAATAACATTGTCATTCTCTGTTCAACCCTTTCATGAGCTGTTCCTCAAGGGATGCCATGGACAAAAGAGTGAGGCCTGCAGCAGATCTGCCCAATGTCTCCTTAACATAATGGGGGGTGGGGGGGCATCAGCTGACTGTTCTTGACAACCTGGAGGCTGATCCAACCCTTCCAATACCAAGACGGATGAAGGGTCCTCACAGAGGGGCTGCTTCGAGGATCAGGCTCCAAGAGAGAGCTCGAGGTCCTCTTGATGATGATTCACCACCAACATCCAATGCAGCTACAAAAGCCATGAAGACCGATGCTGAAGATAATTGATCAGTCTTCTCAGTGTCAAAAATGCATTTGTACTGCTTTTCATAATCCTGAAGCCCTCTCTATGTCACCTGAGAATAGGAATCAAAAGAGAAGGCTTATGATTGGGCCACAAGCACTTCAGACATCTTTTGTGAGGGACTGGGTGCACGTTTTGAAAATGCTGGCTAATTTCTGGGACATTATGTCTGGAAAAATAGCCGCTGTGAAATTAAATGACTCGATTTTAAAGAAAGAACATTTTCAACCCAGCTGCAAATGCCCGAGGCCTAAAACGGCCTAAGTGGCATCGCAGAAAAAGAAAGGAAACTTTAAATGCTCAAAATCCATAAGGTGTTAATAAAGGGAAAAGAGAGAGATGAATGACAGGTGGCAGGCCAAAACTTACAAGAATTGGATTAATTTCTTTGACTGGGTGGCCAGAGAGCTGAACCAAGGGAGCGCGCTAGAAGTGGTGTTCTTAGATTTCAGTAAATGCCTTTGACACAGTTCTACACATGAGACTTATAAATAAATTGAGCGCCCTAGGGATGGACCCTAAAGTGACCAATTGGATTAGAAACTGGTTGCGTGCAAAGCACTGGAGATGGACATCAGAGCAGATGGTACTGATGCAGACATCATTTGATGCCTCAATAACAAAATTATGCTTCTAGGCATTGCCACCGACTTCAGGATCAGATGAACCTTCCTTGGCACTGGTATCAGTGTAGTTGGTGTCAATGCAGCAGTCAGTCTCTGACAGATGGTAATTTCACATCTCCTGGACTTTCTTCTCCAACTTTTCCTTGAAGACTGTCAATGTTAATATTGTTAAGGAGGAGCTGTATATTGGTGGTTGCACCTTGGATACTTGGAGACTGTTGCATTCCTCCAGATGTCATCGAGAATGAATGGTCCTCTGGAAGGATGCTCAGGAGGTGGAACGGTGGCTGTCAGATCTTACTGCATTGTGCGCCAAGGACTGATAATAATGCAGCAGAATCTTTCACATGCATCAAGTGAGTGACAATGGTCAGTTCCGAAAGCTTCTAATAATATTTGACATCAAGAAGGATCAATGTCTTCTTGATGTCAGTGTTTCATAAGTGGTTGGTGTAACTGCAGAGCATTTGGGAGGTCAATACCATTGGCACCTGGGCTGGACTTGATAAAGATGAAGGGCTTCTGCTTCTCTTGACAGCCACAAAAAACCCTAAGTGTCATCTTCTGACAGATGGCACACCCTAAGATGTCATTTTCATGCCTGAGGCAAAACAGGTAACATTTGAATGTGTCAGACGTTGTTCTGCTGCATTGACCTTAATCTTCAAACTCATCCACAACTTAGCACCTTCCTTCCTCAACAACCTAGTAAGATTGCAACCTCCTACCCGAAACAGAAGAACCCACAATTCCAACATCCTTCACACTCCAACAGATATAAGATCTGCCAAAACTAACACCAGCCACAGGGCTTTCTCATATGTGGCGCCAACACTGTGGAACCAACTCCCACCAGAACTACGAGCTAGCAATGACCTTCTAGACTTCAGAAAGAAACTCAAAACGCACATTTTCCAATCACATTTCAACCTGAACTAAACCCACAGATGGAGCAGCCCCTGACCACTGTGTCCAAGAAGATTATCCTGTATATATGTATTTATGTATATCTGTAAATGAACTCCCCCATAGCTAAGAAGTGTTAATTCTGTATGATGTGCTTTTCTGACAATCTGTATGTAAGCAAAATTTGTACCTGCCTTGATTCGACAGTCCAAGAAGATTATCCTGTATATATGTATTTATGTATATATGTAAATGAACTCCCCCATAGCTAAGAAGTGTTAACTCTGTATGATGTGCTTTTCTGACAATCTGTATGTAAACAAAATTTGTACCTGCCTTGATTCGGCAGTTTCACAATAGTAATCCTACCCGCTTCTGATCGCTGGAAGGAGCGGGCTACAAATGCTTGCTAAATAAATAAATAAATAAATCCTTGAAGCCATTAGATATCGTATGCTTCTGGAACATCCAACAATAAAACAGGTGCAGTGAAATCAAATGACTATGTGTTGAAAAACAGACTAATTAATGCCAATGCAAGAAATAGTTGTGCCAAAAATCAAGAAAATAAATTACTAAAAAACCTAACTAGAGTGTTCTAAGGGAGGAAAGAAAACAAAAAGAGGCGGCAATGTGGTAAAAAACTCAAAATCTTTGAAAACTAGTCATAGAAACTATACCTCACCATTGACTGATAAAGACATGACCTCTGGGCTCTGCAAGAAAAGAACTGAGGTAGTCTTGTATGATGACACTAGCACAGGAGGGTGTGAATATACATGGTACACCAGAAAGCTTTAAAGGAGAGCTCTGTTTACATTTTCTCTGATCCAGGCTCCAATGGAAAATGTCACCCATCCTGCTTGCCTTCTGAGAAATAAATGTACATATACTTAATTTAATGCATGAAGCATTTGATAAGATTTTCATGTTTTAGAAACTTTTCTCCCCTGATATAATGGATTGTTTCTGCTGTTAGACTAATATAAGAGGGTTTCCTGACATTTGACTTTCTAGTAGGTTACACAAGGATAAGATGACTTCCAATCATAAATATTTTATCTTCCCCAACCAAATCAGGACAAAACATTACAAGAAGAGAGACAGGTAGTGAAGATCCTCAGCATACTTATCCATCCATGTCATCAAAACATAGACACAGGTATACTAAACAATGCACATATAATCTGATTCTTAGGCAAATAAATCAAACTATCAGTATCAAGAACCCAACAGTCAGAACACAAGACAGAATATTAAAAGTCAGGCTGCATGCCACAAATATTTTAAGCAGTTCACTTCAGATCGCCATCGCCATCCCCCTGAATTGACTTTTTGATACGAAGCAGCATGGTGGTGAGCCACTGGTCCAAACGAGAAATTGAATCAAATTCCTTAACCTAATTGAAATAGAAATAAATTTTGTAAGAGAACATAAGCTAACAGCAAATCTGTAAATACATTTACTAAGGCTAGATGAACCTGTTGATGTTGTAAGAACATTAAGAATATCCCATTCAGACATTAAAATAACTGATCCATGGTGCACTGGCAAATAAACTAAAGATAAGGAATCTCCACAGGACTTCCACTAACAATGACATCCTCAATATGGACATGGACTGGTGAAGGGCAAACACTGCAATTATCTTCAGAATATTCACTTACTTTTCATTTCATAATGCTTCATTAATAATAACCATGATCAAAAAATATGGACCGATATGGTAAGACTTTACCTCCATGAGCACAAACTAAGAAAAATATTTACTATATCTAGTCATACATTCTCAAAACTGCTCTTTCACCTCCAATAGATAAATATTAACAATAGTTACTCTTTCTTTTAATAAAGAGAGCTGTAGTGTGGGGCAAGACTCTCTTGTACAAACTAAAAATAGTGCATTATGTAAGGCCATACTAAAAAAAATGAAGGGGGTCCTATGAGACTTTTACAGTTGTGGTCAACGTTATTGGCACCCTTACATTTTAGGTATGTTGTGTACAATATCTTGAGAAATAATTGGAAATATTCCAACTGTATGACATCATAATATTTTAATATGTTCAAAGGTATACAACAAAAAAGATGTCTGTGCAACTTAAGACATAGCAATTTCTGAGAAAAAAAACCAAAATATGACCTGGACAGGACTAATGGTACCCTTTGCTAATATTTGGTTGAACAACCCTTGGCAGTGATGACAGTCTCCAAACATTTCTTATAGCCTTTTATAAGTTTCATACATCAGTTTGCTGGTAGTTTCTTTCACTCTTCAACTGTGATTTGTTCCAGTTCATGGATGTTTCCAGGATTCCTTTTAACAATGGCAGATTTCAGTTCTTTCCAAAGATTCTTGTTTGGATTAAGATTAGGACTCATTATTGGCCAGTTTAAAATAGTCCATTTGTTCCTTTTATGCTTAAATCTGTTTTATTCAAATTTCCTCAGGCAACACCCAGCATGAATACAGGCAACCAGTTACAAAAAGGAAGAAAATACATAGTAAATGATACATTTGTAAAAGAAACACCATAAAGATTGGGGAGGAACAACCAACCATATCCCCAGCAAACAGCATAGAATATCTAGACACACCAGAGGCGCCCGTTTACCTGACTAGATACTACACCCCTTAGATACCTAAACAGATTGGCACTCCCAGGAAAACATCAAAAACAGTCAAAATCCCCCACCCCAGAAACCCCAATAATTGGCCACTGTCCCGGGCACAGCAAACAAAGAGCAAACAAGATACAGATATATTAGCCAAAATAAAATACCCCCAACTCCCCCGATATCCCTGGAACGCAGCACAGCACGCCCAACACTACCAGGACAGGTTCAGGATGAGCTCTTTTCCCGAACCCGTCCACAAACAGAGATTGTAACAGGCAGCACCGCCCTCTACAGTTCCCCAACAGGCACATCCCCCCTAACCCTTCCCTCTCCCCCCCCCACCCCATGTCACTACCCACATCAACGAAACCAGGTTTGCAGGTAAGAAAGGATGAACCAACATTCCCAGAACTAACCATCAAAACCCACCCATGACCCGACTGCGCGCTCTAAGAGGTAATAGAGAAAGATGGGGTCCCCAGCCCTCCAAAAACCGCTGCCAGCGCTTCGGGTGCCCACTAGCATACATCCAGTCCATGAGCAACACCCCATGTAGCTTTACTCTCCAAATACCATACGTGGGTCCTTTTGCATCCAGCCACTGCTGCAACACAGTCATACATCAACACCAAGCACAGCCAACACAGCACCACTGGCCCCAAATCACCCCTCCACGAATCCTCCCACACATCCAACACCACATTGCCAGCAGTCAGGGGTAATGGTTGCTGCACACAGGTAACCAAATGAGCCACCACCTGCCCCCAAAAGACCTGAATCTTCGAGCATTTCCAAAACATATGCCCCAACGTGGCCCGAGGCTCACCACACTGAGGACAACCATGGGTATCAGTGATCCCAGGCCTCCACGCCCTATGAGGGGCAAAATGTAGGCAGCGCAGGATTTTATACTGGGCATCCCGGTGAAGCACCATCACACTCAACTCAGGAATGGCTACCAAGCCTTGTAACAACCCATCCGCGGTTACCTCTTCTCCAAGCTCCGTGGACCAAGTGACCGCCAGCTCATCAACAGCAAGCAGCAACACTAACTCCCAAAGCATTTTATGTAACCACGAGACCCGCACCGCTTGGTCCCCACCCCGGAGCGCCACTTCCAGTTCCTAACTAACCTCCCCGCGCAAAGCTTCCCTGGGAACACTACAAATATAACTGCGGAGTTGCATATAGGGGAAAACATCCTTCGTCTCTAGAGGGTAGTGCCGACAAAGCAAGGAAAAGTCCTCCATCCCCCCAGCCGACGTCACCACCTGTTCCAAGTTCTCTATCCCCAAATGAGCCCACCGCGTAAACTGATTCCCTTCCAAGACAGGCAAAAAATCAGCATTACCCCGAATAGGAAGGTAGGGAGAATAACACGCCGAAAGCCGACGTCCAGCGCAGAAGGACCTCCACGCCTTTCGCACAGGATCCAGAACAACCTCGCGGCTAGTTCCCTAAAAACAAAATAATATATAATGTATCTTATCTGATGTTTTATTGTTCTATGTAAACCGCGCTGATTATAAATAGTGCGGTATATAAAAGATGTTAAATAAATAAATAAATAAACCCTTTGAACATGTAGAAGATACCGTGGATGAAAGGGTTTAACCGCCTCCCGAAGCAACCCCAGTGGGGAGCAATCCTCCAGATCCCAAAGTCAGTCTCGCACAAAGCAGGCTATGTTGTATTTCCGTATATCCGGGAGTCCAAGACCGTCTAACAATCTGGGTTGCCGCAATACCTCCAATCTCACCCTTGGCTTCCGACCCTGCCAGAGAAAACGATTGAGGAGAGCATCCAGTTTCTTAAGATTGGAGCGCCTTAAAAACAACGGGAGAAGCTGGAGCGTGTATAAAATCTTAGGAAACATTGCCATCTTATACAATGCCACACGACCCCCCAGGGATATCGGCAAGTCTCGCCATTTAACCACATTAATCGACACGGCTGCTATTAGCTGAGAGACGTTGAGATAATAAAGATCCCCCAAGTTAGCCGGCAGGTAAATGCCTAAATACTTGAAATGCCCTGCAGCCCATTTCAGAGGAAACTCTCCCGACCAACCTTGCTGCGCCGCAGGACCCAGCAACATTGCTTCAGATTTGTCCAGATTTAACCGGAACCCCGAGGGCTCCCCATAAGCTCTAATAAGTTGTAACAATTGAGGCAGCCCCTCACGAGGATTATCCAAATGCACAAGCAAATCATCGGCGAATGCCGCAACATGGACTTCTTCCCTTCCCACAGATACGCCGCAAAACCCTGTGGCCTCCCGAATCCGGATCAACAGGGGTTCTAACGTCAAAACGAAGAGCGGGGACAGTGGGCACCCCTGACGAGTTCCCTTTTGAATGCAAAAGTCTTCTGACATATTGCTGTTCACCAGAAGAGCCCCTCTCGGATCGGCATATAATAAGCGGACCACATCGACAAAGAAACCAGAAAACCCCATCGCCTCCAGGACCTGGTACATAAATCCCCAATTGACCCTATCGAACGCTTTCTCAGCGTCGAAGCTAATAAGAAGAGAGCCATATTCAGCCAGCTGTCCTGTGCACATGGAGAGCAAGATCCGTTGCACACTATATGCCGCATGACGGCCCCGCACGAACCCTACCTGGTCCCCATGTATCAAATCCGGTAAGAACCGCGCTAATCGATCCGCCATAATTTTGGCCAAAATCTTAATGTCGACATTGAGAAGCGAAATGGGACGATACGAGCCGGGTAGAAGCGGGTCTCTCCCGGGCTTCGGCAATATGGTGACCAACGCTTTACTGGCCTCAAATGGGAACCTCCCCAACTGAATCAAATCTTCAAAATAACCCACAAGGGGCGCCACTATAGCATCACCCATGGCCTTGTAAAATTCACCCCGATATCCATCAACCCCAGGGGCCCTGCCAGCCTTCAGTTTCTTAATCCCCTCCTGCACCTCTCGCCCTGTTATCGGCTGGTTGAGTACCTGCAGGCCCTCCCCGCTTAGCTGCTGCAAAGGACACCCCGTAAGAAAGTCCCGACCTGCTGCTTCCCGAACCCCCTCACCCGCATAAAGCTGCCGAAAGAAATCGGTAAAAACTGCAATATCCGCTGCTCCCCCCGAAGGGTCCCATCAGCATGCCGAATGACCCCTATGTTTCTAGGCCCCCCCCCCCGCAGGCCTCACCAGAGAAGACAGCACTTTACCCGCCTTATTCCCATGTTGATAAAGCTTGTAGCGGTAATACAACATTGATTTTTGCGCCCGCCGATGGAGAAGCATCTCCAATTCTGTCTGAGTCTCCCGCAGCCTACGCTGGTTCGCTGCCGTCCTATTTCCAGCTACCATTCTCCTCGCTTTCCCCAGGTCCCTCTCTAAGAGAAGAATCTGCTGGTTCAACCGCTTGCGCCGCAAACTAGAATAACTAATAATATCTCCTCTCAAAACGGCCTTGCCAGCCTCCCAGAAGAGGGCAGAAGAAATCCCTGGCTGGTCATTAAGGGCCGCATAGTCCCCCCAACGATCCCTGAGGTGCCGTTCAAATTGTACATTGCCACTGAGTTTTAGTGGATAGCGCCAGAGCCGTCCCCGGCCAGGGTTACGGTCTCGCAACTCCAAGATTACCATCGCATGATCCGAAAGGACGGAGGGGCCCACTTCCGCGCGCTGGATCCAACTAAATAAGGAGTCCGAGATCAAAAAATAATCAATTCGGGACCAGGAGCCATGTGCCCGAGACATGTGAGTATATTCCCGGTCTCCCGGGTGTAAAACCCGCCAAATATCCAAAAGCTTGTGTCCCTCACACAGTCCCCACAAACGCCGTCGGGTCCTCTGACTCCTACCCCCAGCTGGTCCAGAACGATCCATACTCATATCCAGCACTTCATTGAAGTCACCCCCGAGGATAACCTGATACCCAGTGGTGTCCGTCAAGAGCCGGGTAAGAGCCTGGAAAAAGCGGGCCTCATACACATTGGGTGCATAGACCGAGCAAAGAGCCACTTTCATACCATCCAGCAGTCCCCACACACAGACATACCTGCCATCCAAATCAATATCTACTCTCTCTTCAACCCAACTCACAGACCTGGTAATTAGTATGGCCACCCCCCGTTTCTTCCCTATCGCCGGGGATCCATAAACTTTGGTTACATGACTTTTACATAACTTGTCGTGCTCGGCAGCAGATTGGTGTGTCTCCTGCAACATGACAACCCCAATCTGCTTGCGCTTCAATTACTGGATCACTTTGTAGCGCTTTAGCGGGGAGCCTAGGCCACAGACATTCCAAGATGCTATCTTAGTACCAACACTCAGTGCTTGTTGTACAAAAAAAGCCTCCAAGAAACACAGATCCAGTGTTCCATAAGGCGGAGACCTCCCCAGCCTAAGGTCTCCCCCACCCTCACCTGCCGGTTATCCCGAAACTTCCATTCCCACACACCAACAGTCAAACAGCCATCCAACATACCTGACAAACCCAGCACACAAGACACATACCCACCCCTCCCTCCCTCCCCCCTGAACCCCACCCCTGCCCTTCTCTCAGCCCAACTAACCATAAGCCCCCCCGTAGCCCACAAGTTCCCATGCCCCCCACCCCATCTAGCAGCCCAACCATACACCAAGCACCAGCCCTCCTCCACCTCTGGCCACTCCACGACCTCCGAAACATGCAGAGCCCCCCCACCCCCCAAGTATGCAATAGCACTATCCACGCCCCCCTAGACTCGACAAGGGGCCCCTCGACATACCCAATCCCCCAGCCCTGCCATTCTTCCCAACAGCCCGGGATAGGTAAAGTGAACAACCCCAGTGAGGTCGCAGCAAATTAACACCCACAACAAAGTCCCTGCGTGCTACAACAAGTGCAGAACATACAGTAAAAAAAAAAATGCATATAAACACTTAACACACTCTCCAATCTCCCTCCCACCCTCCAGCAGGTGGCACCCAAAACAACATGGCTAATCGGACTCCCACCAGGCGTAAAAGGTGTTAACAAATGCATGCCCAAATCGTTGGGAGCCCATAGACCAGACAGCAATATAGCCCGGCAAGAGTGACCTCACCCAGAACAGGACAGCCTGCATGGTCAAAGGGGCCCTCCCCAAGTGCCTAAGTGTCCGCCACCCCCAGACCAGGGGAGGCACGCATAGCAGCCCGACCACTAAACGCAGTAGTGCAATAGCTGCTGTTAACACGCTCCTCCGAGCACCGGGCTGAGTACTGCCCCCGCACAACCTGGCTAGGCCAATCCCCAGAGACATGCATATTGGTAACACTAAGTAATAAGGGAGGAAATGACTTCTCATGATCAAAATTACGCAAAGATAAAATAAACCGAAAATATAAATGAAGAAATTCAAGAAATAGAGGAAATGAGTCAGTCAAAAAATAAAACAATGAGGGAATAAAGCAAAAAAAGATGTGAGGAAGACAGAGAAGGTAGAACGAGCGAAAAGAAAAAGGAAACAAAAGCCATAAAAAGAAGGAAAAAAGAAAGGAAGAAGGAGAGAAAGGGATCCCTCCAGGGCCATATGCGGACAGCACATTCACCAGCACCAGAAGGACATATGGCTGCGCTCATTAGTCCCCAAGTACAGTCTTGTGGATGGAGGCACGCTACCAGCTCAGCTCATTGAGGCCTTATCAGTCAGCCAAGGCAATTGCAATAGTCCATCGTTGCCTCCGGCGTCGAAAATGCCCGCCGTCCTCCCTCACAGTCAACGCGCAGGATCACTGGGTATGCCATGGTAAACCGAAGTCCCCGCTCTACCAGCCGGCCACAAACCTCCTTGAAGGCCTGGCGGCGCAGTGAGACCCCAGCAGAATAATCCTGAAAGATCAGGACCTTGCAGGCTGTGCCCCCTGAGTGTTGCTTCTGCCGCGAGGCCCGCAAGACTCCCTCCTTCTGCGCAGCGTTCAGGAAGCGCGCGATCACCGCCCTGGGCCTACTGTCGCCAGATCTGTATGGCCCCAACCGATGTGCTCGCTCTAAGACGATGTCACCCAGCTCAGCTTCCAGAGGTAGGTTCGCAGGCAGCCACCTCTCCAAATACTGCCGGAGGTCCTTTTCCTGTACCGACTCCTCTATACCGATGAAGCGTAGGTTATTCCGCCGACTCCGGTTCTCGAGGTCTTCTAGCTTTGCCTAGTGCTTTGCCAGGGCCTCCTCCAGCTTCTTGATCCGGGCCTCATCCTGCACGCGCGTGTCCTCGAGGGATCCAATGCGGTGCTCCGCTTGCTCCACCCGGCAGGTGAATTCCGAGACCGCCTTGGCCACCGCATTGATTTGCGATGCTAATCCTCCCAGGCGGTCCTCCAGTGCCTCCACCACCGCCTTCGAGACCTCTGCCACCATCGTCGTCGCGGCAGCCGGCAACTGCCCATCCGGAACCCCTTCCGCCATTTTGGTTTCTCCTCCTCGAGGCCTCTCTTGCCGGAGAGATTTTGTTGCTATGGGGTCACTCTCCCCCGAGGATCACAGAGCCAGACACCCCCACCAAAGGTAAATGTTCTCCCCCACGCTCGAGTAAACCAAGGGCTATGAAACAAGTTAAATGACCGGGGGGGAAGGAGCGGGCTCTGGAGCTAAGAAGGAGACGTCCAACTCAGCCCACCATGTCACCGGAAGTCCCCATTTGTTCCTTTTAAATGATTCTTTTGTACCCTTGGATGTATGTTTTGGGCCACTGTCTTGCGGGAGGACCATGACCTTCAAAGCAAGACCTTTCTGACACTAGGTATCAGAAGATTATGCTCCAGTGACACTCAGTTTCACAAACATGCTTCCGAGCTAACACAACGGTTACTATAATGAAACAGGCATATAAGAGAGCAAAGCATAATCATCCTGAATGGTGGCAATACACTGGCACGGATATTGAGACTGGATCACATGATTCAATGAGTTATGTAGGAACATTGCCCTATATGCCTAATTCGTCAGCAATCAGGGGTATTCTGAATAAAACCCGGCACATTTTATCGTTACATCCATGTTTTCAGAGACTCTTAATGATCGCTCATCAGCAAGGTCAAAATATAGCGGGTTTTGTTATACATTCTACTAAATGTGGTCAGGACAATGTGGAGTGAGGTCACTTTAAATGCTCTTCATGCGATTTCTGAACTACCACCATAGAAGGGATAACTTGAGAAGATCCGCTCACACACAAGATCTTTTCCAGTTGATACCGTACTACCTGCATGTCGATGTTTGTCGTGTATGTTTTAATATGCCTGGGCCCAAAAAAATTACATGGGCAGAACAGCTCGATCTATGAAGAAATGTCTTCAAGAGCATCGATCTAGAATCAATTCAGGAGTACTTTCGGCTCCAATGGTTGCTCAGGGTCAGGAACACAGTCATACTTTTGCTGATTTAAGATGGCGAATTTTAGATTATGTTCCTGAGAATGATAGAGGAGATGATCATGTTTCCTGTTTACAATATCTTGAGCAAGCATGGATATACCGACTGGGATCTATATCCCTGACAGGTGTGGTGTAGTTACTCGCCTGTAACAGGTGATCTCCGGGAACAGCAGGAATTGAGTCTTCACTGATGGAGTCCGCGCGGGAATGCTCCCCAGCATCCTATAGGAAAGCTTTTGGGAGCATCCCACTGCACCTGCACTGCTGCCTTCCCGCCTTTCCAACTCTCCCTCCTCAGTTGGGTTTGTAGCTGAGATAAAAGGAGAGAGAGAAAGAGAGATACAACTCCTAGGGGAGGAGGATGGGTTGTGAATACTCAATTCCTGCTGTTCCCGGAGATCACTGTTACAGATGAGTAACTACGCTATCTCCAGGAACAAGTAAGAATGTAGTCTTCACATATGGGACTCCCTAGCTTGGAGATGCTAGGGAGATGACCCCAGAGAGATCAGTGAAACACAGGATGAATTGGGTCATGTTTCCTCTCAAGGATCTCAGGTATCGAAACCCGGACGGGGGGTAGGAGTTGTTCTAAGTCCGAAAGAGATGCTGGAGAACAGCCTGGCCAAACGAGACATCCTGACGGGAGCAATAATTTATTTTATTTATTTATTTAGCTGTATTTATATCCCGCTTTTCACCGGGTCAAAGCGGTGGAACATACAATAATCAATTAGAAGGGTTTGGGGCCGTCACCAGGTGGCCAACAATAATGATTTTTTTTTCCTTTTTACAGTTAGTTGGGACATAGACATAGACATTGTGTTACGGTTACATAGGACATATGTTCGGGGGATGAGACATGGTGGTTGGGAGGGAGTCAGTGGTGGGTGCTTGTTTCTGATCCGAGGAATTCTTGGAATAGTGCAGTTTTAAGTTGTTTCCTGAAAGATGATGGGTCTGTGTTGCTTCTGATGTGATTGGGTAGAGAGTTCCAGAGGGATGGTGCATATAGTTCGAAGGCTCTGTTGCAGATCCGTTGATTGTATTTCGTTCTTTTGTGAGGGATGTTGAGGGAGTTGTTGGTGGTTGTCTGGTTGTTCTGTTGTGGGCTGGTTGAGGCAGTAGAGTGCGGAGCTGGGAAGTTTGAGTTTGGTAGAGAGCTTTGTGGGTGAGTAGAGCGGATTTGTATTTGATTCTTGCTTCTAGAGGGAGTATGTGTAGCTCCCTCAGGACTGGGGTGATGTGGTCCTATTATTTTGCATTCTTGATAATTCTTACTGTGGTGTTTAAGGCAGTTCGAAGTGGGTTTATATGAGTGGCTGGAAGTCCATGGTATATTATATTGCAGTAGTCCAGGTGGGGGAGTGTCAAGGCTTGCATTACTGTTCTGAAGTCCTGTGGTTCAAGGAGAGGTCTGAGGCGTTGTACTGTTTTAGCCTTGTGGTAGATTGTTGCGGTGGCTTTTTTGATCTGTTGATTGAGTGTGAGTGCTTGGTCTATGATGATTCCTAGGTATCTTATTTGTGGCTGTATTTGTATTTTTGTGGTGCCAATGTCGAGGTGCGTAGGTGGTGTGAAATCAGGGTCCTTTGTTACTATGAGGGCTTCAGTTTTCTTTATGTTGATGGATAGGTTGTTCTTTTGTAGCCAGCTGGATACTTCGTTGAAGCATTCTGATAACAGTTTATTGGTTGGGTTGGATGTTGTGATTGGAGCATAGAGCATTATGTCATCCGCATAGATATGGTAGTTAATGTTGTATGTGCGTATGATTGAGCAGAGTGGTTGCAGGTAGATGTTGAAGAGCATGGCAGATAATGTGGATCCTTGGGGTACTCCTTGGTGTTGCTGGAAAGGGGGAGAGGTTGATATGTTTGAGCGGATCAATTGTTGTCTATTGGTCAGTTATGAACGGAACCATTAGAGTATGTTATCTTTGATGCCGATTGCTTGTAGTCTGTGTATGAGGATGTTGTGGGAGATGGTGTCGAAGGCAGCTGATATGTCTAGGAAGATCATGGCATATCCAGAGTGCTTGGCTTGAGTTCCCATGACAAGGGTGTTCATTAGCGACGTCATGAGGGTCTCGACTCCGTGGAGTGGACGAAAGCCATGTTGTTGTGGGTCCAATATGTTGTTAGCATCTAAATGTTCTTGGAGCTGTCTCTGGACTACCTTCTCAATGAGTTTGGCGGTAAACGGGAGGCTTGCTATAGGTCTGTAGGAGGTGGGTTCGAGGGGATAGCACAGTTACTTACCTGTAACAAGTGATCTCTGGGAACAGCAGGAATTAGTCTTCACATATGGGTACGTCGGTACCGACGGAGCCTGCATGGGAATGCTGCCCAGCTTCCAATCAGAAAGCTTTTGGCAGCATCCCTCGCGCCTGCGCAGTGACTTCCCACCTTCTCCACAGCCTCTCTTCAGTTGAGTTTCAGAGCTGAGACAAAGGCGAGGAGAGAAAAGGAAGAAGATAAAAAAGATGCAACTCCTAGGGGAGGTGGGAGGGTTGTGAAGACTAATTCCTGCTGTTCCCAGAGATCACCTGTTACAGGTAAGTAACTGTGCTATCTCCAGGAACAAGCAGGAATGAGTCTTCACATATGGGGACTCCCTAGCTGGAGATGCCAGGGGGAGATCCCATAAAAATGCAAGTGCCTGGATCAGGGGTGCATTTTGACTCCAGGAATCCCCGGCATCCAATGTGGGATGGAGGGTAGGAGTTGACAATAAAGGAGCTGTAAGGAAAGAACAGCATAGCCAAGGACTAGAGGTTTGTACAAACTACAGGAGTCCTTGGTAGACATAATAAGTAGCATTAAAAGACATTTAATGTACACTTAAAATATGCAGCTTACCTACTGTATTGTAGGAAGTAGAAAGCATGATGGAGTCTACTGGATAAGCAGTAGCAGAATCTTCAAGGTGACCTCTCAGCAGTGAGGATGAAGGTCCAGACCTGGAGGTAGTAGATGATCCAGGTGTGAACTGGGTAGGATTTGACGTCAGGTCTTCAATGGAAAGCTTTATGGGAAAAGCTGAAAACTCCTTTAGGCATAAGGTCATTAACATTGATGTCTAAAGGAAGAAGACTGACGGAGTTGGACAACTAGCCCAGTCCTGGCGGGAAGAGGGGAACTGGAAAAAATCCCCTATTCCCACGGAAAACAGTTGTGTACTCAAGATAAAGAGGTACACTGTTTTTCCTAGCTGGCGAGAGATAGGAAAAATATTGAAGCTTGATGCTTCATGGACTTAAAGAAAAAATGGAGATGTTAGCACCAAAGAGGGTATTGGTGCCTAACAGTTTCTGCATCGTAAGATGGCATGGGACGTAGGGCGACAGACTGTCTAAAACCTCTAGGAGGTAAAACATGTAGTCTAGACAGTAAGGGTGATAGTGTGTAAGACAGATCAACCCTTAAGAGGCCCCCTATCAAACACATATATATATAGGGATATATACATGTGGCTGGAAAAATACATGTATATATTTATATATATATATATATACATATACATATGTTCAGATATGTATATTAGGATATGGGTGGTGAAATATATCAAATATATATATATATATATATATATATATATATATATATATATATATATATATAGATAGATATGATATACCTGACGATATGTAAAGTTGAAGATACATGTTTACCACCCAGCCCCATAATTGTACATGGGGAATATAAAAGAAAAAGATTCTGTGCTCTACAAGAGGGTGAACCCACTTGGGATATGAAGAGAGAGAATCTATTTTCATGGATTGAGGGATGCAGAAAGGCAATCTAACCAGATAACCGTGATGTTCGTGTGAGAACAGATGAACATATGAATCTGTAAAGAACAAGGCGGGAGTTCCACAGAACACTGACATGGTAGATGTGGAGAAACGCAGGGAAGATACCAGAGGGACCTATGGAAGGACCCAGAGGTAGCATGCGTAAACAGAAGCCTTGGATTTTCACGCAGAATAACTGATATCTCGTGTTAACACCCCAGGCTAGAGGGGGTGTGTAGAACCCTCACAGGCATAGGAAGGGTTTATAAGTTTTTCCCTACTAATAGAGAAACTTCAGAGACAAGGTCAATGCTCTATAGCAAAGCCCTCATAGTAGAAAGCTTCTCTGAAGACTGCAGAGAGCATTGTGCAGGAGAGTTATGAGATAAACTGACTGAAGTCAGGTGTGTTGCCATATCCTAGGAGAAGAGATGGTTAGAATAATATGAGAAAGCCTAAACGAGTAGGAGGATCCAAGATAGTTTGGAATCACTACTGAGGCTAGACAAAATTTTGAACAAGGGACTGGAACTTGGAAAAAGTCCCAGTAATACAATTACTGTAACTCCTGCAGGCAGACTGCTGACGGAAACAGCAGAGAGATTGTCCTGTGCTGAATAAAGAAAAACAGACAAGAAAAGAGAGGAGGTATCTCTTCTCCCTGTCTGGGGAACGAGCTTGGCAGAGAAGCTGTTCAGTATGGTACCCCTCAAGTGGTTGGGGGGTGACGTACCCATAGGGTAAGTCAACTGAAGGAAAAAATGTTCAGTTGGGATAGAAACTATCAGAGGATAGTTGCAACTGCTCTTCTAGAGAGTAAGAAGAGGAGAAGTGTGTTGTCCCTGAACAAAAATTTTTTCCCCCGTCAGGATGGTACACTGAAAAGAAAAGCACAGTGAATAAACTTCTAATATGTAGAAGTGAAGTGAAAGTTACAATTCCCGGCCCCTATGGTTGCTGGGAATGCTGAGACTGGCCAGAACTGGAGGACTTCAGACTAGGCTGAGGTGTCCCCTGTTTAGGTACAGCCGAATGATGGGCAGGAGATGAATGAAACTTTCTTTTCTTAGGGAAAGAAGATTTGGTAGGACATTTCCTACTCTTTGAAGAAGGAGCTGGCTTAGAATGGTTTCTAGTGGAAGGAGAGTCAGTGGAGCATTGAGCAACCTGACATAAAGCCTCCTTATTGAAGAGACCTTCTCCTGTACAAGGAGAATGAGCCAGTATAGTTTGTGCCCATCTGCTCAAGTCTGAAGCTTCAAGCCAGGCTCTGCGACGTGCTGCAATGGCAATAGTAGAGGATCTGCTAACGGACTCAAAAGAGTCTATAGAAGCACGAGACAAGAAGCAAGATATATTCCGGCTGTGATTGATGAGCAAGGAATAATCAGTAGCCTTGGGCTCTGGTAAAAAAGGGGTCAAAAGAGACAATTTCTCTGTGACTTCCTGGAGTGTTAGACTCATGTGAAAAATATATGAAAGAACTCTGGAGGCCAGCATAGAGTTTTGGAAGGCCTGACGACCAAAAGCATCGAGTGTTCTTGAAGAACGACCCGGCGGATAAGAAGAATGCTTCTTCTTGCTCTTAACTTTCCTCAGTGCCGATTCCACTACAAGGGAACGATGAGAAAGTTGAGGCTTTTGGAACCCTGGAGAGGGTGATACCCGGTACCGAACCTCAATGTCTGTAGAGACTGGAGGAAGTTGTAAGGGCGATTTCCAGACCCTGAGAAGGAGATCCTGCAAAGCAGGATGTAAAGGAAACTTTATATTCTCTATTTGTGCCAGTGAGCCATGAGTAGGATCACAACCAGGGATAGAAATATTAAGAAAGGTTGCCATATCCCGGAGAAAAGCCTGAAAAGACTGATCTCCGATGGGAACCATCCCTGGTAAGGCTAAAGAAAGAGCCTGAGCACCAGAGGAGGTACAGGGTACTGCACCAATGCCAGGTATCGGTTCCAAAGTAGGTATCGGTGCAAGAATAGGCATCGATACTGATACAGGATTAGCAGATGAAGTAGCCATCGGGAACTGCTGCAGTGGTACCGAGATCATGAGGGAGTTATGGCTATGATCTGCGGAACTGCCTATCTGGAAACGACAGGAGTCGGTTCCGGGACGCGTCGGTACGCAGTCCTCGAGACTAGATATCGGCTCAAGACTCGGCATCGAAGTAAGCGATACTATCGATGCATGTTGCGAAGGTGCTGACGCCGATGGCAGTATCGGCGATGCCGATACCACTAAGGCAGACTGGGTTACACCGATTGATACCGACGGTACCGAGGATACCCGATGAGCACCTCTTGCAAAGGGTAAGGTGGTCCACCTCGATGCCGATGCCAGGGTATCGGAACCGATCGACGCCGGTACCGTCCCGGAGCATGGCTGAGATTGAGGGAAGTCAATGCGGTGCGTATCGATCGGTCCCGAAGGTACCGAGGATGCCCGATGACGATCCCTGGTGAAGAGTGGAATACTCGACACCGGTGCCGATGCCGGAGGCTCGGTACCGCTCGAAGCGGATACCACCCCCGCGCATGGCTCAGGTATGTTCTGTGAGGGGTGAGCCCCAGGAACATCCTGAAACCCCTTTAACGCTTTGGAGCCCGAAGACTCCCGCAGGGGTAATGCCAATGGGTTCTTGAGGGTAAGGCCGGAGCCGTCACCATGCTGGGCATGGGACATACCACTCAAGCATTGGCTAGTCTTAACAGACTGTTTTTGGGTTACCTGATCCTGTGAAGTAGAGAAACCGGGTACCCTCAGTGCCGAGGAAAAAACGGTATCGAGGGAAACTCTAAATACTGAAGGTTTCCTCACAAAATTATCTCCTGACAAGTCAGGGGAAAAAGGGTCAGGACCCACACAGTTGAGACACCAACTATTGGTGTCTAAAAAGAAACAAGTGTTTCGACATCGAATGCACTTCTTAGGAAAAGAAGGCTCCATAATGAAAAAGGCCTAGTAGGCCCAAGAAGTTAAGGTAAAAAAACTGAAGAAAAGTTTCTCAGAATTTAGCCAAAAATCCACCGGCGATACCGGTGGTAGCGGGAAATACAGCCGCGACCACAAGAAAACAAAAAACTAAAGTAAGCAAAGCAATTAAAAAGAAAAGTTTCTGCGGTGACAGGAGGACGTCCTGCCGGCTCCGCGGAAAAACTAAAACTGAAGAGAGGCTGTGGAGAAGGCGGGAAGTCACTGCGCAGGCGTGAGGGATGCTGCCAAAAGCTTTCTGATTGGAAGCTGGGCAGTATTCCCGTGCAGGCTCCGTCGGTACCGACGTACCCATATGTGAAAACTCATTCCTGCTTGTTCCTGGAGATCCAGGTTGTGTTTTTTTATGGTTGGTCGGATGACTGAGGTTTTAAGGAGATCTGGCATGCGTCCTTGGCTGAGGGACTCGTTAACAATGCGGGTTAATGGTGTGCTCAGGTCATCTTTTGTTTTCTTTATCCATTCTGTAGGACAGGGGTCTAGTGGGGAGGTGGTGGTATTTAGTCGAGAGATGGTGGATGATACTTCCTCTTTTGTGACTGTTTCGAATGTGTTCCAGTCTCTGTCTGTGGTAATGGGGTGGTTTTCTGTTGTTGACTCCGCGTTCAGTTGTGGGTTCTGTGGTTGTTGAAGCTGCTTGTAATGTCGTGCTAGTAGTTCAAGTGGGATGTTTGGTAGTTGGTCGGAGTGGTTGGGCGCATTTGTCAGTTGTTTGAAAATATTGAAGAGTTCTCGTGGTTTGTTTATTGACGTGTTTATGATCTTTGTATGGAAGGCCTTTTTTGCTTTGTCTGTTTCTGTGTGGTATGCGTCCAATTCATATATGCAATTCGTTTTGTCGTCCTCTTTTTTGGTTTTTCTCCATTTTCTTTCTGCTCTTCTGAGTTTGGTCTTTAGCTTCCGGAGGTTGGGTGTGTACCATTGGGTTTTTGCAGAGGTGTGTCTGGTTTTAGTCTTGTTTATTGTGCTGGCCGCAGCAGAGATTGTGGTGTTCCAGTTGCGGACCAGGTCGTCAATATTGCTGGAACTTGTTTTGAGTTCAGGTAGGGTTTGTGCGAGGAAATCTTCTTTGATGAATGTTTTAAATCTTCTTGTGTGTTGTTTGTTCTCCTTGCTGATCATGTGGTTGTAGGTGTGAGTTATGCTGATAAGGTGGTGGTCAGACCATGGTACGTGTGTTATCTCTGGGTTCTTGTTTGAGATGGCGGTTTGGGAATTTAGAACTATAAGGTCCAATGTATTTCCTTTTTCGTGTGTTGGTTCATGTATGATCTGTGATAGGTTCATTGCTTCCATAGCATTGATGAAGGTTTCTGCTTGCTTGTCTTGGAGAGATGGGAGATTAAAGTCTCCTAGGATTATTTGCTCTTTTGTGGAGATGGTGCTCTCAGATATGTGTTGAAGTATCCTTGTTAGATCGGTGCTTTGGGTGGGTGCTCAGTAAACTAGGTAGAGTGAGAGGTGCTTATTGGTGAGGGTGAGTATATCCGCATCATTGGTTGTTTCTGATGCATGGTGCCTGAGGTGAAGGTAGGTTTTTGCTATGATAGCTACGCCGCCGCCTCTGGTGTGTGTTCGGGAGCAATGTTGAAGGCTGTATCCTGTTGGTGTCAGTTGGTTCATGACCACTGCGTCTGTGTCTGTTAGCCAAGTTTCTGTTATGCATAGGATGTCAATCTTTTGGGTTTCGATCAGGTCGTATAGCATGTGGTATTTGTTTCTGACCGATCGAGCATTGATTAGTGAAATAGATAGGGGGGTGCTGTTCAGGGGGTTGGGGATGTAGGTTGTTGTGTGTGTTTGGGTGTTGTTCCATTGGGGGGGGGGGGTTGTAGATGTTGGTGTTTTGGATGGTTGTAATGTTTGGTCTGGGTAGATTGATGAGTATGAATGCAGGGGGGGTAGATGGTCGGGGGGGTAGGAGGTATATGGGAGCTAGGAATGGTGGCATGGTTTGTAGGCGTACCTTGATGTGGCTTTTAGGTGTGCCTGGTTTCTTGACATGTTGTTCGCTGAGGTGACGTCTGTGTTTTTGGGGTTTTTTTGTTGCTTTTCGATACCTTCTGGAGTTGCTTTGTGGTTCTGGTGGGTTCTGTCGCGGGGTCTGTCCGTCTTTATTTTTTGGTTCTACTTGTGTGTGCCTCCGTGCCACGCCTAAGGGCCACGCCAAAGGGCCCTCTGGCGAGGCCCTCAGGCGTGGGCGCACCTTGCTGGGGTGCCGCTTTAATGCTGTCCTGGGCTGGCTGTTACGTTGCTCCCACTGCCCCGATTGGGCAGGAGCTTCTGAGCGGGAGGACTTCCCGCTCAGGCGCTCTACCCCGATCGGGGGAGCTGCTGAGTGCTGCGGGCTAGTGCAGTGTTAAAGCGGCTCCCTTTGTGCTGGGGCGCCGCTTTAATGCTGTCCAGGGCTGGCTGTTACGTTGCTCCCACTGCCCCGATTGGGCAGGAGCTTCTGAGCGGGAGGACTTCCCGCTCAGGCGCTCTACCCCGATCGGGGGAGCTGCAGAGTGCTGCGGGCTGGTGCGGTGTTAAAGCACGGTGTTAAAGCAATAATGGGCCACAAAGGTGTGGACAGAGGACCAGGTTGCTGCTTTGCAGATTTCATCAATTGCCACCGAGCGTAGATTTGCCATAGAGGCAGCCATTGCTTGCACATTGTGTGCTGTGACATGACCTTCAAGAGAAAGTCCTTTATTCTCATAGGTAAAAGATACAGTCTGCAATTTATTTATTTATTTATTTACAGTCTCTTATACACCGCACTATTCAGCATCAGCGCGGTTTACATGGAACAAAAATGCTCAGTACAGTTAACACGTATGAGTTTACAGATAACAGGGCAAAAAACTTGGATAACAGGGGTAAACTATTTACAAAACTTGGATCAACTTGGAAAGAGTTCTCTTAGAAACCAGAAGACCGAGATGACTGGAATCAAAGGCAACAAAAAGCTGTGAAGCCTTTCTGTGCTGTCTAGTTCTCTGAAAATAAAATGACAAATCACGCTTGCAATTCAGAGTATGTTGATTCCTTTCTGCACTAGAGGCGTGAAGCCTAGGGAAGAAAACAGGCAGGTAAACCAAATGGTTCAAATGAAAAGGCAAAACCACTTTTGACATAAAGTGGGGATGAATCCTAAGGACTACCTTATCATGGTGAAACCGTGCATAAGGTGGGTCAGCCACTAAAGCCTGGAGCTCACTGATACATCTGGCAGAAGTGAGGGCAATTAGGAAAATGACTTTCCAAGAAAGAAACTTGAAGGATGTAGCGGCTAGGGGTTCGAACTGTGGCTTCATGAGCTGTCCAAGGACAAGATTAAGATCCTATGCCACAGGCGGTGGCCTAATGGGAGGCTTAGTTAAGAGTAGACCTCTCATAAAAGGCGCTACGAGCGGTTGTCCATCAAAGGGCATGTGAAAAGCAGCGATGGCACTGAGGTGAACTCTAACTGAATTAGTTTTAAGTCCAGAGGATGAAAGGTGGAGGAGATACTCAATAACGCCTTTACTGGAATGGGAAAAGAATTAAGATCCTTTTTTGAACACCAAATTGAGAACCTTCTCCATTTAAAAGCATAAGCACGCCTTGTGGAAGGTTTTCTCGAGGCCAGAAGGATATCTTTAACCTGATAAGAGAGGTTGAGTTCTAAGCTCTCAGTAGCCCCGCCATCAGGTGCAAAGACTGAGGATTCGGGTGCAGAAGCGTCCCGTTTTCCTGGGATAGAATATCTGGAGCACTTCTCAACTCCAGAGGTTTGGCTTTACAGAGACGTAGCAGCAGTGGGTACCATGTCTGTCGTGGCCAGAGTGGGGCTACGAGGATCATATGGCCCCTGTAACTCTGAAGCTTGAACAGAGTCTTGGGAATGAGGGGAATGGGTGGGTAGGCATATAGGAAGTCCTGACCCCAGTGGAGGTGGAAAGCATCCATTGCCTGACTGTTCTGAGCAGGAATTCTGGAACAGAAGCAGGGAAGTTTGGCATTCTGAGGACTTGCAAGCAGATCTATATCTGGGGTTCCCCGGATTTGAAAGATTTGAGCAATCTGCTCTGAATGTAGAGACCATTCGTGTGGCAGTAGTACTCGAATGAGTCTGTCTGTCAGGAGATTCTGCTTGTCAGGGAGATACACCGCTAGTAGGTGTAACTGAAGGCATATGGCAAAGGACCATAGGTGTAGGGCTTCGTTGCACAACGCCCGAGAACCTGTTCCACTCTGTTTGTTCACATAGAACATGGCTACCTGATTGTCCATCTGGACTAGAACTGTTTTGGAGCGAAGGTAGTCCTGGAACACTCTGAGAGCATTGAAGATGGCTCTGAGTTCTAGCAGGTTTATGTGAAGCTGAGCCTCCTGCTGAATCCAAAGACCCTGAGTGGAGAGACTGTCCAGATGAGCTCCCCAACCCAATTTGGACGCATCCGTCGTTAGGGTGGACTGGTGTGGTGGCTTCTGAAAAGGTGACCCTACGATTAGGTTTTTTGGTGAATGCCACCATTGGAGGGATGAAATGAGACAGGCAGAGTTCTTGATTCTGTCCCCCAGACGACCTGATGCCTGAGTCCACTGCGAAGCTAGGGTCCACTGAACTGCCCGCACGTGTAGACGAGCATAGGGAACCAGATGTACAGTGGAAGCCATATGACCTAGCAACTGAAGCATTTCTCAAGCAGTTAGGGAGGTTTTCATAACTGCTTGAGAAGCTAGTTGAACTATTCGAGCACAGCGTACCTGTGGCAGGAAAGCTCTTGACTGCTGCGTGTCTAGAAGAGCCCCTATGAACTCTAAGATTTGAGAAGGGGTGAGATGGGATTTTGGAAGCTTTATTACAAACTCCAGATGTTGAAGAACCTGCATTGTGCGGAAGAGGACAGAGCTGGCCTCTGGAGCTGACGCTGCTCGGATGAGCCAGTCGTCTAGGTAAGGGAAGACAAATATCCCTAGAGTTCTTAGAAATGCTGCTACTACTGCCATGCATTTTGTGAAGACTCTTGGGGCAGAAGCCAGACCAAAGGGAAGAATCCTGTACTGGTAATGTCTTTCCTGAAAGAGGAACAGAAGGAACTTTCTGTGATCCTTGTGGATAAGGATGTGTGTATATGCATCCTTTAGGTCTAGAAAACATAGCCAATCCTTATGTACGGGAGAAGTGCTCTGAGAGAGATCATTTTTAATTTCTCTTGGAACAGATACTTGTTTAATTCTTGGAGGTCCAGAATGGGCCTGTATCCTCCTGTCTTCTTTGGTATAAGAAAGTAGGGGGAGTAGAAGCCCAGGCCTTGTTGAGAAGGTGGCACCTCCTCTATCACACCCTGGGTGAGAAGGGTGGTGATCTCCTGGCACAAGAGTGTGGTAAGAGGAGGCTGGGAGCTGAACTCTCTTGGAGTAGAGGGTGGGGGCATACTTTGGAAGTAAAGTTTGTACCCCTCTGCCACTATGGAGAGAGTCCAATGTTCTGATGTTATCTGGTGCCATCTTTTGGCAAAGTAACACAGTCTGCCTGGGATGTAGACTGGCTCTGGGATTTCCAGGGGTAGGATAGCTAAGTTCTCTATGAGGAAGTCAAAGACCTTGTAGAGGCTGGGTCTGCTGAGCTGGTTGAGCTCTGGGGGCCTGAGCCTTCCTTTGTTGCTTCGGTTGTTGCTGCCCATGGACTGTACAGTGGTCCGCATGGGTGTAAGAAGAATAAAAACATCTTCTTCTTGTTGAAAAAGGGCTTTTTAACAGTCTTTTTCTTAGCTGGGTTGGCAATGGCCTAGAGAGCCTGTTTAGGGTGGTATTCTCAGACTCAAGCTGAGAAGCTTTGTCTTGCCAATCCTTGCTAAAGAGGTTTTCTCCCATGCAAGGAATATTCCCCAGCTTATCTTGCACCCACTGTTCTAAATCAGAAGCTTGTAACCAAACAATCCAATGTGCACCGATGGAAATAGCAGAGGTCCTGCTAATACATTCAAAACAATCAAAAGCTGCTCTGTTCATGAACTTGGAAACATTCTGGGAATGTTTAATAAGTGTCAGGAAATCAGCCCTCTTGTCATCTGGGAGAAGAGGAGCCACTAGTTCCAAACCTTTGGTCATCTCCCGAAGAAACATATCCATGAAGAGTATGTATGAACTTATTCTGGCCGACAACATGGAGGCCTGAAATCATCGACGGCCAAAGGCATCGAGAGTTCTTGCCTCGCAGCCCGGGGGATTAGATGAATGTGTCTTAGCACTTTTAATTCGACACACTGCCAATTCCACAACCATGGACTGGTGAGGTAACTGCGTCTTCTGGAAACCAGGACACTGCAGTACCCAGTACATGGTATCGAGTCTTCTAGAATGTGGAGACACCTTTAAAGGTGTTTCCCATATTCTAAGCATGAGGTCATGCAATAACTGATGAATGGGTAAGGTCGTGGCTTCCTTGGGGCTGCCGGATATTGAAGAATTTTAAGTTCTGCAGCTCTCGGTTCCTTCTCAGAGGTCACTATAATCAAGAGGCCCCGAGCCACATCCCGTATAAAGTCTTGAAAAGACATGTCTTCCGGTAGAGACATTCGGCGTTGTGGGAAAGGAGCCGGATCTTCCGCAAGAGCCTCTCCGGTACCGATGGATTCATTGGAAGAATCGGAATTGGACTCCTCAAAGTATCGATGGGACGGGTGCTCTCGCCCGACCCGACGATGGTACCGATCAAAATCAGCATTGGAATGCCTCAGTACCGGACCCTCGGCACCGGACACTGATTCCAGGGCCAGCATGGGTGGTGGCATGGAGAGCGGTGCAATGGTCGATGCCGATATCTCCAGTACACGCACCAATGGCTGCGGAACCGATTGTAGAGGCTTTAGCGGTACCGAGGCTGACAGTAATGCCGCAAGACTCTGCTCAATGGCTAGTATACGTTGATCCATGGAGCCAGCCGATGCTTGGGTATCGGTACCTGAAGAGCAGGCCACGGACCCCAGAACACAGCACCAAGAGCTCTCCAGAGGTGGATGCCTCGGGAACATCGTGGGACCCCGATGCTGCTTTGGAAGCAAGGACCTCCCGCCGGGGTTGTTTGGCCGGAGTATTCTCCTCTAGGGCAACGCTTAAAGCATCTCAATGCTTAGAAGGAGATCTACTCTTTGAGGAGCAATCAGTCTTCAAAGAAGACGTGGGTTTCATTACCTGAGATCCATGGGAGGAAGATGAAGCCCTGGACGATGTTGATGCAGCTCTTTTCTCCAGGCCCCTCTGTGTCATCTTTCTGCAGAGGAGAGATTGCGACGGTGAATGGTCTGGTCCCAAGCATTTAAGACACCAGTCATGGGTGTCGGTAGCAGAAATGGTACTGCTACACTTCGAACACTTTTTGAAACCACTAGCTGGTTTCTCCGTTTTTAGGAAGAAAGGGGCCTAAGGCCCAATATGGCGCCTAAGCACCGAGAGGGAAAGACCTTCCAAGAAAGAAACCTTTTTTTTGTTTTTTTGGTAAGAAAAAAGAAGAAAAGAACACCGACGATACCGGTGCTGGCGTCGACGGGAAGGCAGATGCACCACAAAAAGAAAAGATTTTCTGCGGTGACAGGAATTGCTCCCTGTTGACTCCACGGAAAACGAAAAACTGAGGAGGGAGAGTTGGAAAGGCAGCAGCACAGGCACAGTGGGATGCTCCCAAAAGCTTTCCTATAGGACCCTGGAGAGCGTTCCTGCGCGGGCTCCGTCGGTGCCGACGTCACCCATATGTGAAGACTACATTCCTGCTTGTTCCTATAGATAAACTTGGAAATGGATTGGTGGAGTCTGATTTGAGTAGAACACCACCTGGTTCATTGCTGATAGCCAATACCTGAGAAAGACTTATTAGGACCTTTAAAGCAAGGGCAATAAAATTAGCAAAAACTACCAACAGTTTACGCAGCACACATGAGAAAGGGCCGGGAGTTTTCGGTGGCCCGAAACACAGCATGGTGTAGCAAATAGCGTGGTGTAACACACAATACAACACACACTCAACTAAATTTAACCCTCACTGCATGCATAACACACTCACTGATTGTTTGCTGTGATACCACCTTGATTATTAAGATAAGGCGGTTTAGAAATACTGTTAAATAAATAAAAATAAATAAATAAATAAGTGGGCAAAGATATGTCAGAAACAGAGTCCTATGACATTTCAGCGCATATGAATGACATGACAAGCTGAAGTTGTTGGGAGAACTAGTCGGTTCTCTGAACACGATTATTGGTCGCAGAAGCTGCCATT
Source organism: Ichthyophis bannanicus (assembly GCA_033557465.1). NCBI lineage: Eukaryota > Metazoa > Chordata > Amphibia > Gymnophiona > Ichthyophiidae > Ichthyophis > Ichthyophis bannanicus. Next base: position 489,838,109 of record CM066033.1, read on the forward strand.
AAGCAGAGTTTGAGACAGCGTTGGAATCACGAATTCTTGGTGCTGCTTCAGATAAGTACATCTGGGGGTAGGCTTTGTGTCATCCCTTGGGGTACTAGGTTTCCTTCTATAAAACAGAAAAACAGAGGGTTTGCTATGATCCAACAAAAAATTGTGATCTTTTGTAATAGTTAGTTTATTCATATAGAATTTATAATCTCCTTAAATTTTTAGAGTATATAGGTGGGGATTAAGGTAGTCTCTTTTGATTATTATTATTAATAATCATGTCCTGGTAATGTCCGAGTTTTTATACTATTTCCTACCATTTCCTTTTTTAATTGGTCTTGTTTTATTTGAATCTTTTGTGTGTCAAATATGTGTACATATATAGTTCAAAGCAATTTCGCTGGCCACTTTTTTTTTTTTAAGATATTGGACATTAAGGGGTTGAACTGCAAGGGTGCCAATAATGTTGATCACAACTATATGTGGGTTGTGAACCTGCACATGGAAGTTAAGGAATGCTGCTGTTAAGTGCAATCTAGTCGATGTCGACTCCTGGTGACCCTCTGGATAGTTGACCTAATTGTTCGGTCTTCAGCCAAGCGGCTCATTGTTGATAGAGTGGGTATCCATAGCTGTTGTTATTGTATCAATCCATCTCATTGCCGGCCTTCTTCTTTTATGGTGACCTTCTACCTTGCCAAGCATTATGTCTTTCTACAATGATCTCTCTCTTCCCAAGATGTATCCAAAGTATGAAAGTCAAAGTTTTGTCATCTGAGCTTCCAAGGAAAGCTTAGGTATGATCTCTCAAGTACTGACTAGTTTGTTCTTCAGGCAGTCCATGATATACACAGTATTTGTCACCAGCAACATAATTCAAAGGCATCAATTTTTTTCACGTCTATCTTTTTCACTGTCCAACTTTCGCATCCATATGACGTTACTGAAAATACCATGGCCTGGACAAGTCAAATCTTTGTATGGAGAGAGACATCTCTGCTCTTGAAAATCTTGTCTAGGTCCTTCATAGCCATTCTACCAAGAGCAATACATTGTCTGATTTCTTGACTGCTAGGAATGTTATATATATGCAAATGAAGACTTTGCAAGCTCTAACTAAATCATGCTAAATGATCCATGCTATTTAATGAGAGTTTGCTAAATGATCATTAATCCCGTCTAGGATCTGGTGTTAACAACCTTTCGTGCACAACAGACTCGAAAATTCTCTGTGCAAAGTCGCCCTAAGTGAATGAGCTATTTAGTATAGTGGAGTTCCTCTTTCCTTCCCCCTTGTGGAACATTTAACCCCTCCGGGGTATCTCCATCTCTCCCACAGCAACCTACAGCCTCCTCTGGGGCATCACATCCATCCCATGGCAGAGAAAGTGTAGTTACTCACCTGTAGCAGGTGTTCTCTGGGAACAACAGGAATCAGTCTTCACAAATGGGTGACATCATCAATGAAGCGCACACGGGAACACTCCCCGGTTTCTATAGGAAGCTTTTGGGAGGTCAACCACGCATGTATGCCCATCTTTCCGCCCAAAGGAACCATCCTACCTCAGTATGATAACATAACTTAATCAAGCCAAAAAAGAAAACAACTCCATGGAAAGGAGGTAGGGTAGTGAAGACTGACTGCTGTTGTTCCCGGAGAATACCTGCTATAGTTGAGTAACTATGTTTTCTCTGGGACCAAGCAGGAAGTCAGTCTTCAGATATGGGACTCTCCAGCTATAGGCTACCAAAAAAATCTGTAAACAGCCCAATGGGGCAACCAGAAAAAAGAACCAAGAATAACAGCATAAGTAATCGCGGAAAGGTTTTGAGAGTCAGCATCCAGCATGAACATCTACTACTATTATTCATCATTAATATAGTGCTTCAAGGCATATTCAGCGCTGTACAGACACATATAAAAGATGGTCCATGCTCATCAGAGCTTACAGTCTAAACAAGACAGACAATACAATAGCTGAGAACAAGGGTACAAATAAGGACAGCAAGGAATCAGGATTCAAAAGCAGCTTTAAAGAGGTGAGCCTTTAGCATGGATTTGAAAAGGGGCAGAGATGGAGCCTGACATACAGATTCAGATAGTTTATTCCAGGCGTATGGAGCAGCAAAATGAAAGGAGTTGGCAGAGGAAGAAAAGGGCATAGAGAGAAGCATGCCAATAGAAGAGTGGAGTTTATGAGGAGGGGTGTAGGGAGGGAGGAGAGGGAAAGGTAGTGAGGAGCAGTAGAATGAATGCATTTGTAGGTCAGAAGGAGAAGTTTGAACTGGATACAGAAATGGAAGGGGAGCCAATGAAGTGACTTGAGAAGAGGGGTTATATGAGTATAACAAGGCTGGTGGGAGATTAGCTGCACAGCGGAGCTCTGAACAGATTGAAAGGGAGAGAGATTACTCAGAGGGAGACCAGTAAGAAAGAGGTTGCAATAGTCTAGATGGGAAGTGACTAGGGAGTGGATGAGAGCTTTAGTAATGTGCTCAGAAAAGGGCGAATTCTGTTGATGTTATGAAGAAAGAAATGACAGGTTTTAGTAATCAATTGGATTGTGAGGGGAAAGAGGGAGGAGTCAAAGATGATCTCAAGGTTGTGGGTTGAGGAAACAGGAAGTAGAAGAGTGTTATCAACAGAGATAGAGAAAGGAGGAAAGGGGAGGGGGGTTTAGGGGGAAAATAAGTTCGGTTTTGGCCATATTCCATTTCAAATGGTGGTGAGACATCCAGGCAGTGATGTCAGATAGGCAGGCAGACATTCAGGATTGGCGTATTGGAGAAATGTCAGGTGTAGAGAGATAGATCTGAGAGTTATCGGCATATAAATGGTACTGAAAGCCATGGAAGGCGATAAGAACATCTAGGGACTGGGTATAAAGAGAGAAAAGGAGAGGGCCCAGAACAGACCCCTGGGGTACACCAACTGAGAGTGGGATAGCAGTAGAGGAGGAACCACCAGAACAAACACTGAAAGAATGATGGGAGAGATAACAAGAGAACCAGGACATCACAGAACCCCTAAACCAAGTGAGGACAAAATGTCGATGAAAAGGTGGTGGTCAAGTGTCAGAAGCAGCAGAAAGGTCAAGAAGAATGAGGACTGTAGGCCCTTGGATTTAGCCAGAAATAAATCGCTGGAGGCTTTTGCAAGCGCCATCTCAGTAGAATGAAAGGGCCAAAAGCCAGATCTAGTAGGTCTTGAGAGGAGAGAAATTCAAGGCAACGGCAGAGAACTGCATGTTCAAGAAGTTTGGAAATGAAAGGAAGAAGGGAGATGGGTCGATAATTAGAAGGACAGGTAGGGTCAAGTGAAGGTTTCTTGAGGAGAGGTGTGACCAAAGCATGCTTGAAAGCTGCAGGGACAGTTGCGGTGAAGAGCGACAGTGGACATCTATAGCAGGTCAACTCTATGGTAGTCTGATAGACAGAAGGGCCGGTGAGGAGGAGTTGCCTTAAACCACAAACAGGTGCCGGAGTACGGCTTGGCCAAAGTTTCTATCATGCTGGGAATCTTCATGCAGACAGTAATGAGCTGTGAAGGTGTGGACCAAAGACCATGTAGCAGCCCTACAGATCTCCACCGTGCAGATGGAAAGCAAGTTGACTACCGAAGCAGCCATAGCTCAGATGATGTGAGTTGTGACATGGTGTTCCAAACTCAGATTAGCTTGAGCATAAGTAAAAGAGATGCAGTCCGTAACCCAAAGTGAAAGGGTACACTTCAAGACAACCACACCCAGCCTTACTGGGATCAAGAGAGACAAAAAGCTGGGAGGAAAAACTGGGAGGAACGGTGGTGATGCTTCGTACATTCGAGGGAGAACACCAGCACTCTCTTACAATTTAATGTGTGAGAGCAGCCTCAGCACTGTTGGCATGAGGACTGGGAAAAAATTTGGGCAGAACCACAGACTGATTGAGATGAAAAGCAGAGACCACCTTAGGTAGGAACGTAGGGCTAATCCGAAGGACCACTCTGTTATGATGGAACCTAGTATATGGCAGGTGCGCCACTAGCGCCTGTAACTCACTGACTGCGTGCAGAGGTGATAGTCACTAGGAAAATGACTTTCCAAGTGAGCAGGAGCTTAGTGGCTCAAAGGGGGGAAGCGAGAAGCTGCCTCAAAACCACATTAAGATCCCACACCACTGGCGGTGGCTTAATTGGGGGATGTGAAATCAAACTCCTCATGAAGCGGCCAATGAGAGATTGAGCAGATATGGGTTTACCAGATGAACCGCGATGATAGGCTGCTACCTCACTCTCTGACAGAGTTTGATTTGAGACCAGAGTCGGAGAGGTGGAGAATAGGAAAAAGAATTGAGTGCCTTGCCTGCATGCCAGATGGAAAATCTGTGCCATCTGAATGCATAAGAGCATTGCATAGAGTCCTTGCGCAATGCAAAGAGTACATTCTCCACGGCCTCCGGCTGATGGAGGTCTGCGAGAGCCACCCACTCAGCATCCATGCCATAAACGCTATGGACCAGACGTTGGGTGAAGAAAGGATCCCCTGTTCTAAGAGATCAGTTCTGGAGCCCAGCCGAGTCAGAGAGGCTGCTTCCGGGACAGGTGAAGGAGAAGATGAAACCATGGCTGCCTGGGCTAGTGCAGCACTATGAGGATCATAGTGGCTCCCTCTGCCTGAACAGAGTTTTGGCCACTAGAGGAACTGGAGGGTAGGAATACAAGAGAGCCTTGCTCCAGCCAAGGAGAAAAGCATTGGAGCTGTCCAATCACTGCATGGCACTCTGGAACAAAACCGCGGCAGCTGGGCATTGTGTGGGGTCACAAAGAGGTCTATTGATGGGATGCCCCACTCCCAGAAGATGTGATTCATAACTTGTTTATTGAGGGTCCACTTGTGTGGCTGAAGGACTCTGCTGAGATGATCTGCTAGGACACTGTGCTCCTCAGGTAGATACACCACCCTGAGCAGCAAGCCATGAGAGATTGTGAACTTCCAGAGAGTGACTGCCTCCCAACAGAGGAAGTACGAGTCCGTATGCCTTGCTAGTTGATGTAGAACATGGCCAACTGATTGTCCGTTTGGATGAGGACTACCTAGTTGGCTAGCTGCTGCTGAAATGTTTGGAGTGCATTGGAAATGGCCTGGAGCTGCAGGAGTTGATCTGGTGTAGGCTCTCTTGAGCTGTCCACAGACCCTGTGTACAGAGACCATTGAAATGAGCTCACCATTCCATCTTGGAGCCATCCATCATGAGAATGCGTTGATGTGGAGGGGCCTGAAAAGGGAGCCCCACAAGCAGGTTCAGAGGCTGTAGCCAGAAGGAGAGGGATTCCTTGAAAGTGACCACAACATTGTCACTGAGACGGCCGGTGGCCTGACACCACTGTGCGTGGAGTATCCACTGCAATTGTCACATGTGAAGCCACATGGATGAAGAGACATGGACCATGGAGGCCATGTGGCCGAGGAAGTGCAGCATCTGCTGAGCTGTTATAGTCTGGCTGTTCTATGTGTCGTGCATTAGTGTGCCTAAGCGCTGGGCCAAGTTCCATGGCAGATAGGCTCAAGCTAGAGTAGTATCTAGGACAGTCCCAATGAACTCTAGGTGCTGAGAGAGCTGCAGCTGAGACTTTGTGTAGTTGATCACAAAGCCCAGATGTTCCAGCACTTGTATAATGAGTCTCGCAGAGTTCCAGACCTCATCCGTTGTCACACCTCTTATCAGCCAGTTGTCCAGGTAATGGAAGACAGACCCCTTGAGTCCGGAGAAAAGCGGCAATGATTGCTAGACACTTCGTGAAGATCTGTGGAGCGGAGGCTAGGCTGAAGGGCAGCATCCGGTATTTATTTATTTAACTGTATTTATATCCCGCTTTTCACCGGGTCAAAGCGGCGTAACATTAAAAGGGGGGGGGGGGTGGACAATAATCAAATTCTGGGGTTGGGGCTATCACCGGGTGGCCAACACTGATGATTTCAACAAATATTTGGGACATAGACATTGTATTTCAGTCTCTTAGAAAATATGTTGGGGGGGGAGATGGGGGGGTTGGGAGGTAGTCAGTGGTGGGTGCTTGTTTCTGGTCCAAGGTATTCCTGGAATAGGACGGTTTTTAGTTGTTTCCTTAATGATAGGTGGTCTCCGTTGCCTCTGATGTGGCTTGGTAGAGAGTTCCAGAGGGATGGTGCATATAGTTCAAAGGCTCTGTTGCAGGTCCGTTGGATGTATTTGGTTCGTTTATGGGGATGATGAGGGAGTTGCTGATGGTTTGTCTGGTTGTTCTGTTGTGGGCTGGTCGGGGCAGTAGTGCGCAGAGCTGGGAAGTCTGAGTTTGGTAGTGCTCTCCACTGAGGATGATGCAAAGATACTACCGATTAAGGGGGTAAATGGGAATATGAGCATAGGCATCTTTGAGATCCAAGGAGCATAGCCAGTCTTTCCTATGAAGGTATGGTAACAAGGTTCCCAGGAGACCATCTTGAACTTCTCCCTCATCAAGAACTGACCGAGGTTCCGAAGATTCAGTATGGGGTGAAAACCACCAGTTTTCTTTGGAACAAGAAAGTAACAGAGTAAAACCCCATTCTGGCCTGAGATGGAGAGACAAGCTCAATGACTCGGTCTGTCAAGAGACCCTGGACCTCTAATTGGAGGAGCTCTCGGTGGTGAGGATTGAGGGGGTACTGCCCTGGAAAGAACGGGGGAGGTTGATCGAAATGCAACAGATACCTGCCCCTGATGATCTTGAGGGCCCAGGAGTCTGCTGAGATGACCGGTGGGCAAAGTGGATCAATCTTCCTCCTACCCATGTGGGAACCGTGCCTGGTACAGGAAGCAGAGCCATGCTCCTGAAGGAGGAGTCCAAAGTCTCCTCCAGGCTGCGGTTGCAGCGCTGGCTGGGGCTTTGGCCAGCATTGCTGTTGGTGGCCTTGTCCTTTCTGTTGCTGCCCCTGTTGAGGGCCTTGATAGGACTGATACTGATGGAAGCCACCATAAAACACGTTTTCTTCTTGGGATAGAAGGGCTTCTTCCCTGAAGACCTTTTCCTAGAGAGATCAGATTTTTTTCTGGAGAGCAGGTTCATAGTTAACTGATCCCTCTCCAGCTCTCCAGCCTTGTCCTCTATGGGCTTGCTGAAGAGATTCTCATCCCAACAGGGCACATCTGTAAGCTTGTCTTGCACCCACTGCTCTAAATCAGAGGCCTGCAGCCAAGCCAGCTGGCAGGCCCCAATGCCCACAGCAGCCACTCGATTTAAACGCATTATATTTTGAACATTCCTTGGCCTTGGAGACAAGGCCATAGAAGCGCTCGAGGTGCTCGCCTGAAAGAATGGCAGAGAAATCCACTCAATTCCCCGCAATGTCTCGAAGGTACACACCGATATAGAGCTGGTAGGTCTGGATGCAGGCCAACAGCATTGAATCCTGATAACATTTCCTCCTGAAGTAATCGAGTGTCCAAGCATCCTAGCTGGGAGGCACAGAGGAGTGAGTCTTGGAGCTTTTAATTCTCTGCATGGCTGACTCCACAACCATGGAGTTGTGTAGGAGCTGTGGCTTCTCAAAGCCAGGGCTCTTGTGGACTCAATATATGGAATGGAGGTGTTGGCTCATTGGGGGCACCATGATTGGAGTTTCCCAGATGCGGAAGAGCAACCATTGGAGGGTGCGATGCATGGGCACTGTGATGGCCTCATTGGGAGGGAACGGATATTGGAGAAACTCCAAATCCTCCGTTCAGAGCTCCTCCTCAGCCTCGATGGTAAAGGGCAAGGCCTTGCCTATGTCCCATATGAAATTGTGGAAGGACATGTCCTTCGGTGGGGTCTTCCAGGATATGTCCCTATAGCGCTCAGTCACTGGGGACTCTGCTTTGGTCTCTCATCGGAGTCGGAATCGGTGAAGAAGTTGGTTTCAATATGAATCCTCATGATGCCTTTGGCACTCAGGGGTCCTTGGCTCCCGATGATCTAATCCAGAGGCACTCGGGGGTGAAGTCCTGGGCAACAAGAGGGACCTTGGACGCCTGTCCAATCAGTTTCCCCCACCAGGGAGGGCGTGGGCCTGGAGAATGGGCTGAATTTCCAATGGCTAGGGTACCGCTTGGATGGAGAAATCACCAGCACCAAGGAATCCGAGGTCATCAGGTCTCAGACAGCCTGCTGGGTGAGGAATGCTGTCAAGCTGTACTTATGGGCTTGCATACGCTCCGCAAGGATATTATAATGCCTCTGTATCGTTCTATGGTGCGACCGCACCTTGAATGTTGTGTGCAATTCTGGTCACCATATCTTAAAAAGCTGAATTAGAAAAGGTACCAAGAAGAGTGATAAAAATGGTAAATGGAATGGAAGGATACCCCTTATAAGGAGAAGCTTAAAAGGTTGAGGTTTTTCAACTTGGAAAAGAAATGTCTGAGGGGGGATATGATAGAGGTCTATAAATTAATGAATGGAGTGGAGAGGGTAAACGTAGATCTGTTGTTTATGTCATCAAAATGTAGAAAGACTAGAGGACACACAGTAAAGCTACAATGCAACCCATTTAAGACTTATACGAGGATCTATTTTTTTACTCAATGCATAATCAAACTCTGGAATTCGTTACTAGAGGATATAGTAAAAGCTGTTAGTGTAGTTGGTTTTAAAAAAGGTTTGGACAAGTTCCTGGAAGAAAGGTCCATAAACTATTATTAAAGAGGACCCGGGGAATCTTCTCCTTGCCCCGGGACAAGCACTGTGGAACCTGTCTCTCTCCTTGGGAACCTTTCAGGTACTTGTGACCTGGATTGGCCACTGTTGGAAACAAGATATTGGGCTTGATGGACCTTGGTCTGATCCAGTATGACATTTCTTATGTTCTTATGAGGTGGAAAGAGTCGGTGCAGCAACCATGGTAACCGGTACAGGGTCCCTCAGCGGGGACTCCATGATAGTAATGGCATCTGGAGTCACCCAACAGCCCCCTGCTGGGCATCAGGAGACAACTGGTCCAGTCGGGACAGCTTAGGAGGCTGCTCCTGGCCTTGCCCTTGGAGTCCCGTCGAGGGCTTCGATGCCAGTGCCAATGGGTTTTCACCCAGCTCTCGGCATCACCCTTCGATTTCAATGGGGCTGAAGTCTGGTCCTTCTGGGGAAGACCCTCATTGGAGGATAGCCCCAGATGCACGGCGCCAAGGTCCCTTGCTCTAAGTTAGCCTGGCCATCATATGAAGCCGAAGCCTCGATGGAGACCTTTGAGGGTGTTGACATCGATGCAGGTGTTGACATCGATGCAGGTGCTGACACGGAGGAACTGAACAGAAATTCTTGCTGTTTTTCCTGATTTTGCAGCCCCTTGCACATCATCTGCAGACAGAGTGTGCAGGTGGAGGGTTCATGGTTAGGCCCCAAGGCACTGGCCATCTTAGACATATTGGGGAAGACGGCTTCTGCCAAGTCAAAGGTCACCAACATCCTAGCAGACCAAGGAGGCACGAGAGAAAACACCCATGCGCTGAGAAAAAGAACCCAAGAAAAAAATGCAGCGCCGAGGCACCGACACTCCCAGGGACAGGCAAGAAGATGGTGACTAGCATGTGCCTGAAAAACAACAGTTCAAACAAAAAAATGTACCGTTGGAGTATTGAGGATTTTCCAGGGACAGACAAGTGTCAGAGGCTCCGCGGAAAAAGAGTAGTTACTCACCTGTAACAGGTGTTCTCCAGGAACAGCAGGAATCAGTCCTCACATATGGGTGACATCGATGCCGATGGAGCCCTTGCAGAGCATTTCCACAGCTTTCCAAGAAAGCCTTTGGGAATGCAGGCACGCATGCGCAGTTCCCTTCCCGCCTAAAGGTGCCATCTTGCTCAGTCAAATGACATAGCTAAAAACAGCACACAAAAATGTAAAAATAAACTATGAACAACTGCAACTCCCAGGGGAGGAGGGAGGGTTGTGAGGACTGATTTCTGCTGTTCCTGGAGAACACCTGTTACAGGTGAGTAACTACTCTTTCTCCAGGACCAAGCAGGAAGTCTGTCCTCACATATGGGTGGACTCCCTAGCTCTGGGCTACCAAAGAACCCAGGCTGAACAAGAGAACTCCCTCTAGTCCCAGCATCAAAGAAAGGCTTTTCACTGAAAGAATCTCCACCGGTAGCCCAACGGAGGGCAGGAGTTGCCTAAACCTCAAAGAGATTCTGGAGTACTGCCTGGCCAAAAGCACTGTCCCTACGGGACTCCCTTTCCAGACAGTAATGGGCCGCAAAAGTCTGGATTGAGAACCAAGTTGCAGCCCTGCAGATGTCCACCAACGGTACAGAACGGAGGTGAGCCACTGAGGCAGCCATTGCCCTGACACGATGGGCCATGACCCGACCCTGCAAAGGAAGGTCAGCCGCCCTGTAAGCCTAGGTGATACAGTCAGCTACCCAGGATGACAAGGTACGCTTGGACACAGCTAACCCTAAATTATTAGGGTCAAAAGATATGAAGAGCTGAGTAGCCCTTCTATGCCCCTGCATACGGTCAAGGTAGAAGGATAAGGCCCTCCTACAATCCAGGGTATGCAGGACTGCTTCAGCCTGGCTTGCATGAGGCCTAGGGAAGAATGTTGGAAGAACCACCTCTTGGTTAAGGTGGAAGGAGGAGACAACTTTTGGGAGGAACTTTGGATGAGTCCTAAGGACTACCCTGTTCCTATAGAAGCGGGTGTAAGGCCTGTCACAGACCAGGGCCTGAAGCTCACTCACTCGCCTGGCCGAGGTTAGGGCTATCAAGAAGAGTGTCTTCCAGGACAGGAAGCGTAGAGGGCAAGTAGCCATCGGCTCAAAAGGTGGGTGAGTCAGTTGCTGCAAGACCACATTCAACTCCCACTCAGGAGCAGGAGGACGGATTGGAAGCTTGAGCAAGAGCAAGCCTCTGAGAAACCGGGACACCAAGGGGTGACCCGACAGAGAATGTCCTTCCACCAGTGAGTGGTGAGCTGCTAGAGCTGAGAGGTGGACCCGAACAGAATTGGACTTAAGTCCCTGATTTGATAAGTGCAGTAAGTACTGAAGCACTACTGGTACAGTACAGGAGAAAGGATCTTCTGTACGTAGCTGACACCACACAGAAAACCTTTTCCTTTTCAGAGCATAGGTTTTCCTAGTGGACTGTTTCCTAGAGGCTAGGACAACCTCCTCAACTTCCTGAGGTAGGGCCCAGGGAGCCAAAACTACCCTTGCAGCCTCCAGGCCATCAAATTGAGAGCTTTGAGATTGGGGTGCAGAAGGGAACCCTGATCCTGAGAGAGGAGGTCGGGTTGCAACCCCAGAGGCAGTGGGGGTTCCACTGCCAGCTGAAGCAGAAGTGGAAACCAAGGCTGTCTCGGCCACCTGGGAGCCACCAGCAGGACCGAGGCCTTGTCCTGACGAATTTTGAAGAGGGTTCGGGCCACCAAGGGCGTGGGAGGAAACGCATACAGGAGGCCCTGAGACCAGGGAATCAGAAAAGCATCTGCTGCTATCCGCAGAGGATGCGGTTGCCTGGAGTAGAACTTTAGAAGCTGTTTGTTCAGTGGACTGGCAAACAGATCTATGGATGGAAGTCCCCATTTCAGGAAAATCTTCTGAACCACCAAAGGATGGAGCTGCCACTCGTGGGGCTGCAGAATCCTGGCCAGGTAGATACACAGCCTTGAGGAACATAAGAACATAAGATATGCCATACTGGGTCAGACCAAGGTCCATCAAGCCCAGTATTCTGTTTCCAACAGTGGCCAATCTATGTCATACGTACCTAGCAGTTTCCCCAAGGGACACAGGTTCCACAATGCTTGTATTGGTTCAAGCATTGATATCCTGGGTCCCTTCTTAATAATGGTTTATGGACCTTTCCTCCAGGAACTTGTCCAAACCTTTTTTAAACCCAGCTACACTAACAGCCTTTACTACATCCTCCGGTAACAAATTCCAGAGTTTGATTACACGTTGAGTGAAAAAATATTTTCTTTTATTAGTCTTAAATAGTTTACCCAGTAGCTTCATTGCATGTCCCCTAGTCTTTCTATATTCTGATAAGGTAAACAATCGATCTACGTTTACCCGTTCCACTCCGTTCATTAATTTATAGACTTCTATCATATCTCCCCTCAGTCATCTCTTTTCCAGGTTAAAGAGCCCCAACCTTTTTAGCCTTTCTTCATAGGAGTAGCCTTCCATCCCCTTTACCATTTTGGTGGCTCTTCTCTGAACCTTTTCTAAAATCGCTATATCCTTTTTAAGATACGGCGACCAGAATTGCACACAATATTCAAGGTGCGGTCTCACTATGGAACGATATAGAGGCATTATAATATCTTTTGTTTTATTTTCCATTCCTTTCCTTATCATACCTAGCATTCTATTTGCTCTCTTGGCCGCCGCTGCACACTGGGCCGAGGGTTTTAACATGGTATCCACAATGACGCCTAAATCTTTTTCCTGGGTGGTGGTTCCTAATGTGGAACCTTGCATCGTGTAACCATAGTTTGGGTTGTTCTTCCCTAGGTGCATAACCTTGCACTTGTCCACATTAAATTTCATCTGCCATTTTGATGCCCAGTCTTCCAATTTATCAAGATCGTCTTGCAATTTTCCACAATCCTCCTGGGTTTTAACAACTTTAAATAGTTTTGTGTCATCTGCAAATTTGATAACCTCACTCGTTATTCCACTTTCCAGGTCATTTATGAATATGCCAAAAAGCAGCGGACCCAGCACAGATCCCCGGGGTACACCACTATTCACCTTTCTCCATTGGGAAAACTGGCCATTTAGCCCTACCCTCTGCTTTCTATCTTTTAACCAGTTCCTGATCCACAATAGTACACTGCCTCCTATCCCATGACTCTTTAGTTTTGCCAAAAGTCTCTCATGAGGGACCTTGTCAAAGGCTTTCTGAAAGTCCAGATACACAATATCAACCGACTCACCTTTGTCCACCTGTTTATTCACTCCTTCAAAAAAACATAACAGATTAGTAAGACAAGATCTTCCTTGTCTAAAGCCATGTTGGCTGTCTCCCATTAGGTCGTGACTATCTACATGCTGAGTAATTTTATTCTTTATGATGGTTTCTACCATTTTTCCCAGTACTTACGTCAGGCTCACCGGTCTGTAGTTTCCCGGATCACCCCTCGAACCCTTTTTAAAATTTGGTGTTACATTGGCGATCCTCCAATCCTCAGGTATTAGAGATGATTTTACTGATAGTTCACAGATTACTGAAAGCAGGTCTGCAATCTCAAATTTCAGTTCTTTCAACACCCTTGGATGTATACCATCCGGCCCAGGTGATTTGCTACTCTTCAGTTTATCTAATAGTTGTAAGACATCTTCCCGATGTATCGATATTTCCTTCAATTCTTCCACACCTTTAAATACCACTTCAGTCATGGGTAACATCCCTACATCTTCCTCAGTAAAGACCGAAGCAAAGAATTCATTCAGTCTCTCCGCTATCGCCTTGTCGCCTCTTAGTGCTCCTTTAACCCCTTTATCATCTAATGGACCAACTGACTCTCTCACAGGTTTTTTGCTACGAATGTACTTGAAAAGGTCTTTATTTCGCGTTTTTGCTTCCGCAGCAAACTTCTTCTCAAATTCTCTCTTTGCCTGCCTTATCAATGCCTTGCATTTGACTTGCCAGTGCTTGTGCTGTTTCCAGGTTTCATCGTTTGGCTCTTTTTTCCATTTCCTGAAAGATGCTTTTTTGGCAACAGCAGCCTCTCTGACCTCACCTTTAAACCATGCTGGCAGTTTTTTGGACTTCCTTCCACTTTTTTAAAGCGTGGAATACAGCTGGTCAGGGCTTCCAAGATAGTATTTTTCAACAACACCCAAGCTTGATGTACGTCTTTAACCTTTGCAACTGCTCCTTTTAGTTTTTTCTTAACTGTTTTCCTCATTTTATCATAGTCTCCCTTTCGAAAGTTAAAGGGTCGTACTGTGGATTTCCTTACTATCCCTCCTCCACTAATTAAATCAAAGGTGATCATGCTATGATCACTATTGCCAAGTGGCCCCAACACCCTTATCTCTTGCACTACATCTGGTGTTCCACTAAGGACTAGGTCTAATATTGCTTCCCCTCTGGTCGGTTCATGAACCAGCTGCTCCAAGAAGCAGTCATTTATTTCATCTAGGAACTTTATCTCCCTAGCATGTCCTGTTGTGACACTGACCCAGTCGATGCCAGGGTAATTGAAATCACCCATTATTATTACTGCACTGTAACTTTTGCTAGCTTCCTTGATTTCTTTGAGCATTTCATCATCCATTTGTTCATTCTGGCCAGGCGGACGATAGTACACCCCCACTGCCATTGCCTTCCCCTTTTTACATGGAATTTCAATCCATAGAGATTCTACAGCAAATTTTGTTTCTTGCAAAACTTTAATCCTTTCTGACTCAATGCCCTCTCTAACATAGAGCGCAACCCCTCCACCAATTTGATCAGCTCTATCATTATGATATAGTTTGTACCCAGGTATCACAGTGCCCCACTGGTTGTCCTCCTTCCACCATGTCTCTGATATTCCAATCATATCTAACCTCTCGTTTAGTGCTATATATTCTAACTCTCCCATCTTGTTTTGTAGACTTCTAGCATTTGCATACAAGCATTTTAGAGACTATTTTATTCATATTAATTTGGCTATTGGTGGACATGGGTAATTTGGGATCTTTAAGCTCTGTCTGCTCCATACTCGAGGGCATTTGGGCTACTTTACTCTTTTTTGGAACCTCTCTGCTTTTTGTAGTATCCTTCAAGGATACATTCTTCCGAACCATGCGCTCTTGGGCGACTGTCGGCTTTCCCCTATTATCTAGTTTAAAAGCTGCTCTATCTCCTTTTTAAAGGTTAATGCCAGCAGCCTGGTTCCATCCCGGTTAAGGTGAAGCCCATCCCTCCTTTCCCCAGAATGTTCCCCAGTTCCTAACAAATCCGAACCCCTCATCTCTGCACCATTGTCTCATCCACGCATTGAGACTCCGGAGCTCTGCCTGCCTTTTGGGTCCTGCGCGTGGAACGGGAAGCATTTCGGAGTACGCTACCCTGGAAGTTCTGGATTTCAACTTCCTACCTAAAAGCCTAAATTTAGCTTCCAGAACCTCCCTACCACATTTTCCTATGTCATTGGTACCGACATGTACCAAGACAGCAGACTCCTCCCCAGCACTATCTAAGACCTTATCTAGGTGGTGTGTGAGGTCCGCTACCTTCGCACCAGGCAGGCATGTTACCAGGCGATCCTCACGTCCACCAGCCACCCAGCTATCTACATGCCTAATGATCGAATCACCAACTATAACTGACCCAACTATAACTGCTGTCCTAACCCTTCCCTCATGGGCACTTGGCCCTGGAGAAACCTCCTCGGTGCGAGAGGGGTTTACATCACCTGGAGGACAGGTCCTAGTTACAGGATCACTTCCTGCCACACCAGGGTGATGCTCTCCTGTCACGTGACCTCTCTCCTCCATGGCAACAGGGATGCTGCCAGACTGGAGGTGGGACTTCAGGACTATATCCCTGTAGGTCTCGTCTATGTACCTCTCTGTCTGTCTTATGTTTTCCAAGTCTGCTACTCTAGCCTCTAGAGAACGGACTCGTTCCCTGAGAGCAGAGAGCTCCTTGCACCTAGTGCACACGTAAGACCTCTCACCAGCTGGGAGAAAATCATACATGTGACACTCAATGCAAAAGACTGGAAAGCCCACATCCCGTTGCTGGACTGCTGTCTGCATCTTAGTTTTAAGTTTGTGTTTAGATCTTTAAGTTCTTTATGTACTAAAGGGTGCTATGGATATTTATACCACTAAAACTGTACCTAAGAAGTTTAATATACCTTGTTCACCTGAAGCTTAATTAATCTCAGGTCCTTAGTGTATGACTGATTTGGGTAATGAGCTTCACCTGAGAGCACCTCCTGTCTTTTAAGTTGTACAAGTACCTATAAAGCTGTGATTATGCCAGGGGAGGGTGGGTGTGGGGAGGGAGGGAGGGATATAACACTTATTAAAAAAAGGGCTGCTACACAGTACCCTGTCCTGTGCTGCTGAGGTAAGCTATATTCTGATTTGATTTAAATTATAGCTCTTTGCTGCTGCTAGGCTCTAACCTATTATGAAATTTAAACTACAAGCTCTCTGCTGTATTCTAAATTTAACCAGAAAGCTCTCTTCTGTGTTTTAATTTGAAACTAAAAGTACTTTGCTGATGCTAGGCCCTGAGTGACTATGAAATTTAAACTACAGCTCCCTACTGGGTATGAAAGGTAACATGTTGTGCCTGAGAGCAAACAAGCAAAGGTCCTGAGCTTCCTGACAAAGGAGCCTGGACCCAGTGCCGCCCTGCTTGTTCACATAAAACATGGCTACCTGGTTGTCTGTTTGAACTAGGACAGACTGATGAGCCAGGGTTGGAGAGAAAGTCTTGAGGGCTAACCGGATAGCTCTGAGTTCCAGTAGACTGATTTGCTGTGCGGCCTCCCAGGGAGACCACAGGCCCTGGGTGCACTTGCCTAGACAATGAGCCCCCCAGCCCTACAGGGAGGAATCCGTGGTCAACACCACTGTGAACCCAGGAATCTGAAAAGGCACCCCTTGCAGTAGATTGGGTGGGTGCAGCCACCAGCGGAGGGAGTTCAGGAATTGTCTGGACACCCTTATCCTGTCTCTGAGGCTGCCTGTGGCTTGTGACCACTGAGTCCGAAGGCACCACTGTGCAGGCCTCATATGGAGCCTGGCATTGGGGGGTCACATGCACTGTCGAAGCCATGTAGCCAAGAAGCCTCAGGCAGAGTCTGGCGGAGACCAGTGACCTGCTGAGAAACTGGTTTGCTAAGTTTATCAGTCATTGGGCTCTGTCTTCTGGCAAGAAAGCCTTTGCCAGCAGAGAGTCCACCCTTGCCCCTATGAACTCCAAGTTCTGGGAGGGGAGCAAAGTGGACTTTGCGAAGTTTATTACAAACCCCAGGTCTTGAAGAAGAGCAATAGTTCTGAGGGTGGCTTGACGGGCCTCCTGGCACGTCTGACCTCTGATGAGCCAGTCGTCCAGACAGGGGAAGACAAATATTCCCTGATTTCTCAGGTAGGCCGCCACCACTGCCAGGCATTTGGTAAAGACCCTGGGAGCGGAGGTGAGGCCAAAAGGTAGTACTCTGTACTGATAATGGTTTCCTCCCACAATGAACCTGAGGTACTTTCTGTGGTCTGGATGAATGAGGATGTGAGTGTACGCATCCTTTAGATCTAAGGAGCATAGCCAATCTCCCTGCTGGAGGTAGGGCAGAAGTGTTCCAAGAGTAAGCATTGTGAACTTTTCCTTCTCTAGGAATTTGTTGAGATTTCTGAGGTCCAGAATAGGCCGAAGGCCACCGGTTCTTTTGGGTACCAGGAAATACCTGGAGTAGAACCCTTGACCCTGTAAGCGGGGAGACACAGGCTCCACTGCCCTGTCCACTAACAGACCTTGGAGCTCCTGAAGAAGAAGATCTGTGTGCAGGGGAGGCCTTGGAGGTTCCCCTGGAAAGTATGAAGGAGGCAGCTGTTGGAAGTGTAGCAGATAGCCCTTGTGGACTATGCTTAACACCCCACTGTCTCCAGTGATGAGTGGCCACCTGTGGGCAAACGGCAAGACGACCTCCTGTGCAGGGTTGGGAGAGCAGGGACGGAGAGGCTATGCCTAAGGAGTCAAAAAACCCCACCCTGCTGAGTGGCAGCAGGGGCCGGAGGCTTGGGAGTCCTCTGCCTACGGGCCCATTACCCTGCCCCTTGGCCTGCTGACCCTGAGGGGCAGCTTGGGCGGCCTGGTAATGTGGGTACTGTTTTTAGGCAGTGCCCTTCCTCGGGTAAAAGGGCTTTTTTACCTGAGCCCTTCTTTTTGTGAGAAGAGGCAGAAGTCTTTCTGGACAGCCTTGTCCTCGTGAGGTGCTCGGTTTCGAGCTGTGTGGCCTTCTCGGTCATGGGCTTGCCAAAAAGGTTCTCACCTCGGCAAGGGACATCGACCAACTTGTCCTGAACCCATGGCTTGAGGTCCGATGACTGCAGCCATGCCTGGCATCGAGCCGCGATGCCAGCTGCCGCAACACGGGCCGAAGCCTCGAAGCCATCGTAGGCAGTGCGGGACATAAACTTGGAGCATTCCCGGATCCCCGAGGATAAGGACTTGAACCTCTGGCAAGGGTTCCCCGGAGAGACCAGCAGAGAACCCGGCCAGCTCCTTGGCCAGGTCTCACAAGTACATGCCCATGTACAGCTGGTAAGACTGGACACAGCAAGCAAGCATCGAGCCCTGGAAGCACTTTCTACCAAAACCATCGAGGTTCCGGGCCTCCCTGCCAGGGAGCACCGCGGAGTGCATCTTCTGACTTTTCAGGCGATGCATGGTCGATTCCACCACCATGGAATGGTGTGGTAGCTGCGCCTTCTGAAAGCCAGGGCTCTTCTGGAGTCGATAGATAGAATTGACCCGCTTGCTTAGAACCGGCGCCGAGGCCAGTGCCTCCCACATCCGGAAGAGGAGCCGTTCCAGCATCAGAGGAACCGGAACAGTAAAGGCCTCCTTCAGAGGAGAGTCATATTGTAGGGCCTCGAGCTCCTCGGCTCGAGGCTCCTCCTCGGGGTCCGCAGGGATAGCCAATGCAGTGGCCATATCCCGGACGAACTCCGAGAACCGGGTATCCTCCGGGGGGGGGGGGGGGGAATCTACTCCGGGGCTCAGACTACGGTGAGTCCGACGGGACGCACCGAGTCCTGAAGGTGTCGAGGGACTCCTCGTCCTCTGTCTCCCAGGTGGACTCGTCCGATGAGGAATCGGGGTCCGACCGCGCGGGGTCTGTGAGCACCCGCCCCGACGCCGAAGGCACCGGTGTCGACGCCCTCGGTCCCGAAGGGAGGTCGAGGGAGACCGCGACCGAGGTCGACCTCGAGCCTTCATGGTCTTGAGTATCGGCTCGGTCTCCGGGGTCGACTTTGACGTCGATGTCCTGGTGGTCGGGGCAGATGCGCCAGACAGGCTGGCCATCAGTGCCCGCTGCTGTTCCATGAAGGCAGACAGTCTGCTCTCCAAGGCTATCAGCCTGAGACCCAGCTCAGGAGACTCAGCAGCCACCGACTCGGGCCCCGGCGGCGCCGGGCCCGATGTCTGCTCTCTGGGAGGAGAGTCCATGAGGACTACAGGACTTACGTGTCCAGCAGACTCCATCTCCACTCGAGGTACTTTGGGAGGCTTCTCCTGTTCCACAGGCCCGGGGCGACGGTCGGGGGTCTGAGACCTAGCTCTCGAGGAGCCAGGGACCTCTTCCGACGACACCCTCGCGAGCCGCTTCTTCCTCTTTCGTTCCCGGTCGGGGGACCCCCTGTCCGAGGAGCCCCGACGGTGCTCGGGATCCGATTCACGAGATGTCGAGGCCTCAGACGAGGTCCGGGCCCGGCTGGAGGCCGAGTTGGAGAAAAGCCTTTCCTTTTGGTGCTGACGACTTCGAAGCGCCTTGGAAGACATTTTTCCACATGGTCCACAGGTCTTAGGATCGTGGTCAGGACCGAGGCACCGAAGGCAGCAGTCATGTGTGTCGGTGAGAGACATTAGTTTCTTGCACCCATCACACTTTTTGAACCCACTGGAAGCCATCGGGGAAAAAAGAGTCGGCCTTCCAGGGAAAAAGAAAAAAAGGGCGCGAACGCCAGTCACGAAGGGCAAAAACCGAAAAAATAAGATTGGGCTCGATACCGGTGTACTGAACCCGGCGGGAGGGGAACCGGCGTCGAACCAGAGAAAAAATAGCGAAGGAATCGCGAAAAAATCTAACTATTTTCCGGGAGGACTAGGACACACGTCCAATGGGCTTCACGGAAAAAGAGAGACTGAGCAAGATGGCACCTTTAGGCGGGAAGGGAACCGCGCATGCGTGCCTACATTCCCAAAGGTTTTCTTGGAAAGCTGTGGGAATGCTCCGCAAGGGCTCTATCGGCGTCGATGTCACCCATATGTGAGGACTGACTTCCTGCTTCGTCCTGGAGAAAAGACGACTAAGATAAGATGTCTCTTTCAGGTAGGAAGACGGGCACGCGTACGTGGTTGACCTCCCAAAAGCTTTCTATGGAAGCTGGGTAATGTTTCTGCACAGGCTCCGTTGGTGACATCATCCACATGTGAGGACTGACTTCCTGCTTGTTCCTGAAGAAAACCAAGTTATTTACTTGTAGCAGGTGTTCTCTTCATGGACAGCAGGCTATAAGTCCTCATGTCTGGGCGATATCCAACAGTCTCTATGAGGTCAAAGCTTACATAGCTTTGCTGCACTTCTAAGAGCTTCTCTTAGTCTTGCTACATATGCACTGCACTTCCTGCCCTGCATCACTACATGGGACCTCCTTCAGTTTTTATTAAGCTTAGGGACTAGGGCCCGATTTTCATCTAGGCAGGCTATGCGTCACATTGGTGCATAGCCTGCCCACCGACCCCCTTAACCTGGATTTTCACTTCCGCGGCTAAGGAAGTGAAAATCCAGGTTAGGCTGGATATGACTGGAGCCACCAAAGCTAAACAGGTCATAGCAATTTTCGATGCTACCTGCTTAGCCCCTGCGCCTTAAAGATAGGCGAGGAAAAACCTGGCCTATCTTTAAGGCGCAGAGGGCTAAGTGGGTAGCATCGAAAATCGCTGCTACCCGTTTAGCGCTTTCCTCTGCCCCAGAATGCCCCCAACATGCCCCAATGCTAACCGTATAGTATCTGGGCATGTGAGGACTCATCTGGGATTTTCCAAAGGCACTCTCCGTGTAGGTGCCTTTGGAAAATCCCGGATAAGGCAGTTACCCGTGCTAATGCCTTCGAAAATGCTGCCCTACAACCACAAGGAGACGTGGGTGGTGGGTATGTAAGGACTTGTATCCTATTGACTACAGAGGATACCTTTTAGAGCTAAGTAACTTGTGAGTCAATTTTCATGGGCACTTATCTGGATAGTAGCACCTGCTCTCTGGATAAATGCCACCGAATAGGATACTCAGTAGCACTAAATGGACAGTGTCACTGAATATCCTTACAGATCACCTTGGTACTATCCAGGTAGTGCTGAGATGAGGCAAAGACAGAGCTGGGAATTATCCTTCTATAGGCACATTTTACAATGGGATGTCAAAGTGCAATCTGGGACGTCAAAGCCAGAACGTCTGGAAAAGTAAGCAGGCATGTGCAAGTTTAGGCAGGATTTCAGAAACGTGGACATGCCTGATATGGCTGTCTACAGAGACGTCTACATAGACACCCCCAGAATAGCAGAACATTGACATCTAATAGAATAATGGTTAAAGTAGCGGGTTAGGAGCAGTGTGGCCAAGGTTCAAATCCCTGTGTGGGCCTTAGTGATCTTAGGCTAGTCACTTATCCATCGTCTCTACACCCTTTGGATGTTTTAAGACCACAACAAGCACTTTCCTGATGCCTGTTCATGCCTGGAGCAGATCTAAACATGGACGTACCTGCAGACATCCCCAACATTTCTGAAATTGAACGGGGGACATCTAAGTTCATTGACCCTCCCCAGACACGTCTCCACCATACCTGCAAAATGGCTCCAGAGACAAGACTGTGATTTCGACGTCCACATGCAAGTCTTGGGACATCCAAATCCCAACTAAGCTTTTTAAAATGACTCCCACAAGCAGCAATATTCAGTGGCGCTATACAGATAACTATCCAGATAATTTATGACAGAAAAAAGTTGTCCTAACGGCTATCTGCCAGCCTATCCATATAGCAGCACTGAATATTGCAACTATACACACAGTGCCAGTGCAGGATGCATTAATCCGATATTCAGCGCCAGCCACAAGCTGGATACTGGTGCTGGATAACCGGTTTATTTATAGCCGTGGTGGTCAGCATTTAAAAAAGATCACTGATCCACTGTTGTTCTCCTAGAGCAAGCAGGATAGCCAGTCCTCACATCTGGGATTCCTTGGCAAAAGGTTGCCTTTAGCATGAAAAGAAGAAAAAAATAATATAGTATACTAATGGGCAGATAACTATATTTCTGTTGACAACAGGCCATTTTCAGTTTTTTTTTAAAAAAGGCAACCTGGAAAAGAATGGGACCTAGGGGCAAACTGGTTGGATTCTATATTTCAAGGAGATTCTGGAGGACAGACTGATCAAACCTACAATCATGCTGGGAATCCCTCCTGGTGGAATAGGTTTGACTGCCATGGCCTCTAAGAGGGAAGAGAGCTCCTTAGTAGGTATTTACTGATCCTGACAGTTTAACCATGATACTCACTATGGGTAATTTGGTGACTTCTTGAATAGATGGCTTCTACATCTGTAGAGGACAATTTTCAGAACTCAATGGTCAGAGGTTATAATAGGCCAACGATCCAGGTGAAACTTCAATCTCCCTCCTGCTGGAAGGCTGCCTGACATGGATACTGTAATCCTGGTTATGTTCTCCTAAACACAGTCAAAACTCCACCCCCAGTTTTGACTGGGGAGCTGAGTCCTCTCCTATCTTGAATAAGAGAGAGGAAGGTACCTATGCCTTTGAGAAATAGAAAATCCCCACATGTAACGCCTAGATATAGAGGGTAGACTGGAGGTGGATAAGGAGAGGGACTTAACAATCTTGCAATGCTCCTTTATAAGAGATGCTGTCTCTTTGACCTTATCTCAAACTAAACTCTCTCTTGAACAAGGCTACATACCAAGAGAGCTGAAGATGGCCTCAGTGAACCCAACGCTAAAAAACCTCTACGCAGATTAAAAAGAGACCCAGCATCCTACAGACCTATATGTAGCCTATCTTTCTCTTGAAAATAATTGAGAAAGTAGTTCAACAGCAGCTACAAAACCACCTCAACACACATGCTCCACTGGACCCACATCAACATGGCTTCAGGCTGCACCATGGTGTCAAAACTCTCCTAACTTCACTTATATTCATACTCATAAAGGGTATTGCCAAACCTAACCAGGGATTTTTACTAATCTTCCTAGATACAGCGGCAGCATTTGATTCTATTTTCCACAACCTCTTACTTGCAAGACCAAGAGAAATTGGATTTGAAAACACCCCGCTCAGCTGGTTCCAATCGTACCTAACGGACTGCTATCAACAAGTGAAGGTAGGACCGCACAGATCCGCACCGTATAAACAATATCAAGGGATCTCACAAGGATTGATATTATCTTCCTTACGTTTTAACATATACATACAATCTATATGCAACATCTTCCATAGACATAAAATACACTACCATATCTATGCTGATGATATCATGCTGTACACATCCTACAACGTATCAAACCCAGACCAAACCAAAATAATAAACTGCTTCAATGAAATCATGTAATGTTTAACAGAAACACAGGCTCTCAATAAACTACAAGAAAACAGAGGTACTATACATCTCTAAAAACAAAACATCTATACCCCATAAAACACTAAAGTCAATAATGCAGAGCTGGAAGTCAAACAAGAGGTGAAATATCTAGGTATAACACTGGACCAACAACTAAACTTCACATCACACATCAGCAAAACCACCAGAGCTATATACGACAAAATAAGGAACCTACAAAACCTATGACCACTCTTAATGGCATATGACTTCCGCACGGTATCCCAGACCCTAATCTTCTCACATCTTGATTTCTGCAATAACGTTTTCTAAGGACTACCCAAAAATACCATTCGTCAACTACAAATGGCATAGCACAAGGCTGCCTGAATTATAATGGGAGCGATAAAAGCTGACCACATTAAGCTAATGCTCAAACAACTGCATTGGCTACCACTAACAAGCCAAATCAGATACAAGATATTAATAAGCATATTCAAAATCATACACAATTTATAATCAACATACTTGAAATCCATCTTTCATGAAACTTCAAACAATAGAAGCACATCAAAATGCATGCAAAACATGCTAGCCCTACCATCGAAAATAACAAAAAGCAATCAGACAACACGCAATAGAGCTTTCTCTATGTATGCACCAGATCTCTGGAATGCCCTTCCTGAAAAGCTATGAGCTCACACCATTCCGCAAAGAATTAAAGACCTACTTACATAAGAACATAAGATATGCCATACTGGGTCAGACCAAGGTCCATCAAGCCCAGCATTCTGTTTCCAACAGTGGCCAATCTAGGTCATACGTACCTAGCAGTTTCCCCAAGGGACAAAGGTTCCACAATGCTTGTACCGGTTCAAGCATTGATATCCTGGGTCCCTTCTTAATAATGGTTTATGGACCTTTCCTCCAGGAACTTGTCCAAACCTTTTTTAAACCCAGCTACACTAACAGCCTTTACTACATCCTCCGGCAACAAATTCCAGAGTTTGATTACACGTTGAGTGATAAAATATTTTCTTTTATTAGTCTTAAATAGTATACCCTGTAGCTTCATTGCATGTCCCCTAGTCTTTCCATATTCTGATAAGGTAAACAATCGATCTACGTTTACCCGTTCCACTCCGTTCATTAATTTATAGACTTCTATCATATCTGCCCTCAGCCGTCTCTTCTCCAGGCTAAAGAGCCCCAACCTTTTTAGCCTTTCTTCATAGGAGTAGCCTTCCATCCCCTTTACCATTTTGGTGGCTCTTCTCTGAACCTTTTCTAAAATCGCTATATCCTTTTTAAGATACGGCGACCAGAATTGCACACAATATTCAAGGTGCGGTCTCACCATGGAACGATATAGAGGCATTATAATATCTTTTGTTTTATTTTCCATTCCTTTCCTTATCATACCTAGCATTCTATTTGCTCTCTTGGCTGCCGCTGCACACTGGGCCGAGGGTTTTAACAAGGTATCCACAATGACGCCTAAATCTTTTTCCTGGGTGGTGGTTCCTAATGTGGAACCTTGCATCGTGTAACCATAGTTTGGGTTGTTCTTCCCTAGGTGCATAACCTTGCACTTCTCCACATTAAATTTCATCTGCCATTTTGATGCCCAGTCTTCCAATTTATCAAGATCCTCTTGCAATTTTCCACAATCCTCCTGGGTTTTAACAACTTTAAATAGTTTTGTGTCATCTGCAAATTTGATAACCTCACTTGTTATTCCACTTTCCAGGTCATTTATGAATATGTCAAAAAGCAGCGGACCCAGCACAGATCCCTGGGGTACACCACTATTCACCTTTCTCCATTGGGAAAATTGGCCATTTAGCCCTACCCTTTGCTTTCTATCTTTTAACCAGTTCCTGATCCACAGTAGTACACTGCCTCCTATCCCATGACTCTTTAGTTTTGCCAAAAGTCTCTCATGAGGGACCTTGTCAAAGGCTTTCTGAAAGTCCAGATACACAATATCAACCGAGTCACCTTTGTCCACCTGTTTATTCACTCCTTCAAAAAAACATAACAGATTAGTAAGACAAGATCTTCCTTGTCTAAAGCCATGTTGGCTGTCTCCCATTAGGTCGTGACTATCTACATGCTGAGTAATTTTATTCTTTATGATGGTTTCTACCATTTTTCCCGGTACTGATGTCAGGCTCACTGGTCTGTAGTTTCCCGGATCACCCCTCGAACCCTTTTTAAAAATTGGTGTTACATTGGCGATCCTCCAATCCTCAGGTATTAGAGATGATTTTAATGATAGTTAAAGCGTGGAATACAGCTGGTCAGGGCTTCCAAGATAGTATTTTTCAACAACACCCAAGCTTGATGTACGTCTTTAACCTGCTCCTTTTAGTTTTTTCTTAACTGTTTTCCTCATTTTATCATAGTCTCCCTTTCGAAAGTTAAAGGGTAGTACTGTGGATTTCCTTACTATCCCTCCTCCACTAATTAAATCAAAGGTGATCATGCTATGATCACTATTGCCAAGTGGCCCCAACACCCTTATCTCTTGCACTACATCTGGTGTTCCACTAAGGACTAGGTCTAATATTGCTTCCCCTCTGGTTGGTTCATGAACCAGCTGCTCCAAGAAGCAGTCATTTATTTCATCTAGGAACTTTATCTCCCTAGCATGTCCTGTTGTGACAATGACCCAGTCGATGCCGGGGTAATTGAAATCACCCATTATTATTACTGTACTGTAACGTTTGCTAGCTTCCTTGATTTCTTTGAGCATTTCATCATCCATTTGTTCATTCTGGCCAGGCGGACGATAGTACACCCCCACTGCCATCGCTTTCCCCTTTTTACATGGAATTTCAATCCATAGAGATTCTACAGCAAATTTTGTTTCTTGCAAAACTTTAATCCTTTCTGACTCAATGCCCTCTCTAACATAGAGCGCAACCCCTCCACCAATTTGGTCAGCTCTATCATTACGATATAGTTTGTACCCAGGTATCACAGTGTCCCACTGGTTGTCCTCCTTCCACCATGTCTCTGATATTCCAATCATATCTAACCTCTCGTTTAGTGCTATATATTCTAACTCTCCCATCTTGTTTTGTAGACTTCTAGCATTTGCACTTGTTAAGAGAACATTTCAAAGACTAACATACAACACCTAAGAAATCAAATACTAAACACTAATCCAACAGATGCCTTCATCTATAAACCCGTACTAGCAGAGTACCAACAAGCCATACTTACAAGAAGCTATCAACAGTTATTGTACACCCATATACCTTACAGACCTGTCCCAAACTGTAAATACACTCACCCACCATATTCCCCCTGGTATTCCCCACAGCAAAGAGGATGTAATATATTATGTCTAGCATGTAGCTGTTTGCAAAAATGCAATGTGTGCTTTCGAGTTAGTCCTGACTCCTGGCGACCCAGAAGCTCCTGGGTTTTCTTGGCAGTGTCACCGGAAGTAGATTGCCAGGCCTTTCTTCCGAGGCAATGGAGGGTTAAGTGACTTGCCCAAGGCCACAAGGAGTGCTAGTGGGAATTGAACCCTGGTTGCTTGGTTACCAAGCCAGTGTTCTAACCACTAGGCTACTCCTCCACTCCATGTAGCTGTTTATACACCTGTAAATATGTTTAATAGTGGTTTTCACCTAGCTCAATGTAATAAAGCTTGATTGACACTGTTGTATGTAAACCACTTTGATTACCAGATAATGTGTAGTTACTCACCTGTAAAAGATGATCTCCGGAAATAGCAGGAATCAGTCTTCACATATGGGTGACGTTGGCACAGATGAACGCCGCGTGGGAATGCTTCCCAGCGTCCAAATGGAAAGCCTTTGGAAGCACTCCACTGCAACTGCATGTCTGCCTTCCCAGCTCTTCTCCTCGCCTCAACTGAGTTTGTAGCTGAGAGGAACAGAAAAAATAAAACAACCCTACAACTCCTAGGGGTGGGGGAGGGGGTTGTGAAGACTGGTTCTTGCTGTTCCCGGAGATAGCATAGTTACTCACTTGTAACAGGCTATCTCCAAGAACAAGCAGGAATGTAGTCTTCACATATAGCAGTGTGATCCCTGAGGCTAAAGTTTAGAGCCGAAGAGTGTGGACACAATGTGGCCCATTGGACTCAATTCCAGGAGGCTGTATCAACTCTAATGATAGTCTGGTCACTTTTCAAGTCCCGGATGGAAGATAGGAGTTGAGTAAGTTCCAAAGAGCTGCTGGAGTACAGCTTGGCCAAAGACAGTGTCTTGACAGGAGTCCATGTCCAGACAATAATGTGTAGCAAAAGTATGAATGGAGGACCAGGTAGCTGTCCGACAAATCTCCTGAATGCA
Source organism: Ichthyophis bannanicus (assembly GCA_033557465.1). Classification (NCBI taxonomy): domain Eukaryota; kingdom Metazoa; phylum Chordata; class Amphibia; order Gymnophiona; family Ichthyophiidae; genus Ichthyophis; species Ichthyophis bannanicus. The sequence goes on from CM066033.1 coordinate 489,865,764, forward strand.
TACTGAGCGGAGACTGGCTATGGAGGTTGCCACAGCATGCATATTAGGAGCAGGAACGTGGTCCTCGAGAGTGAGTCCTGCTTGTGCATACCAAATGAAATGCAATCCGCTATCCATCTGGATAGGGTCCATTTTGCACCGGTAGCCCAAAGTAAACTAGGATCAAAGGAAATGAATAATTGAAAGGACTTTCTGCTTGCTTACAGTCTAAGGTGTGTAGTGCTGCTGCTTCAGTCCGAGACATGTGTGGTCAGAAAGAAAATCGGTAGGATTACGGACTGGTTTAGATAGGAGGAGACTATCTTTGGAAGGAAATGCAGATGGGAATGGAGAACCACCTTGGGTATATGGCGGATCCGCCACCAGAGTCTGCAGTCTGCTGATTCAGCGAGCTGACATGATGGCAATGAGGAAGATTACCTTCCAAGATAGGAACTTCAGTGAAGTGGTGGACAAAGGCTTGAAAAAAGGCTTTAGACGTTGAGCAAGAACCTCGTTGAGGTCCCAGGCCACAGGAGGCAGCTTAATGGGTGGTTTGGACAGTAAGAGACACTGCATAAAGTGAGTTACTAAGGGGAAGGGGTGTGAGGAGACAGACTGTCCATCCAGTGGTTTGTGAGAAGCCGCAATGGAACTAAGATGAACTCTCACTGAGTTAGTCTTAACACCTGCCAAGGACAAGTGAAGGAGATACTGCAGAAGGAACTCCGCCGGGCAAGCAAAGGGGTCAATGCCCTTTAGGGCGTAGAGGGCAAACCTTCACCACTTGAAGACATAAGATCGCCTAGTAGAAACCTTGCATGATGTTAAAAGGATATCTTTGACTCCTGAGGCAGGTTGAAGCCAGCGAGTACTCTCCCTTCAGGAGCCGCGCTGTGAGGCAAATGGAGTGAAGATTGGGATGAGGAGCGTCCCTTACATAGTAACATATAGTAACATAGTAAGTGACGGCAGATAAAGACCAGCATGGTCCATCTAGTCTGCCCAGCAAGATGGCAAGAGTAGGTGCACCTGTCGCTCTGTGCAGGCCACCCCTCCCCATGTTTTTGTTTCTGTTTAGGGGTGAACCCACCACTCCATGTAGGACACCCTTATTTGTTCAGATGCTAGATAGTTCAGAAGTTAGATGGTACTGTTTGTTTTGCTTTTATCCTGTTGCTGTAAAGGGATCCACTGTGTTTGTCCCATGCCGTTTTGAATTCCATCACAGTGTTTGCCCTCACCACTTCCATCGGGAGGGCATTCCAAGCATCCACCACCCTTTCAGTGAAGAAATATTTCCTGACATTGCCTTTCAATTTACCACCTTGCAGCTTCATGTTATGCCCTCTAGTTTTACAGCTTCCCCGTCTTTGGAAGAGGTTTGTTTGTTCATCATTTCTCTTTAAGTATTTAAAGGTCTGAATCATATCTCCCCTGTCCCTCCTCTCCTCCAAAGTGTACATATTTAGGTCTTCAAGTCTCTTCTCATAAGGCTTCTGACGCAGGCTCCAAATCATTTTGGTCGCCTTTCTCTGAACAGTTTCCAGTCTTTTTACATCTTTTGCAAGATATGGCCTCCAAAACTGAACACAGTATTCCAAGTGAGGCCTCACCAGTGACTTGTACAGTGGCATAAGTACCTCTTCCTTTCTGCTGGTAATCCCTCTTTGAATGCAGCCCAACATCCTCCTGGCTTTTGCCACCGCCTTGTCGCACTGTTTTGCCACCTTGAGATCATCAGAGATAATCACACCAAGGTCTTTCTCCTGAACCGTGCATACCAACCTCTCACCCCCTATTGTGTACTTTTCCCTTGGATTTCTGCTACCCAAGTGCATGACACTGCACTTTTTCACATTAAATCGTAGTTGCCAAGCATTAGACCAGTCTTCCAGCTTTTGTAGATCTTTCCTCATGTTATCCACTCCCTCTGGGGAGTACACTCTGTTGCAAATTTTTGTGTCATCTGCAAAAAGACAGACTTTTCCATTCAGTCCTTCAGCAATATCACTCACAAATACATTGAACAGTGCCGGGCCCAGGACCGAACCCTGAGGCACCCCGCTAATCACCTTCCTCTCATCCGAGTGAGCTCCATGTACCATCACCCTCTGTTGTCTGTCAGTCAACCAATTTCTAATCCAGTTTACTATCTTGGGACCCATCCCCAAGCTACTGAGTTTATTGACAAGCCTCCTATGAGGAACAGTATCAAAGGCTTTGCTGAAATCCAGATAGATGACATCCATTGCATGCCCCAGATCTAGTTCCTTGGTCACCCAATCAAAGAACTCAATCAGATTTGTTTGGCAAGACCGTCCTCCGGTAAAACCATGTTGCCTGGGATCTTGCAACCTGTTGGTTTTGAGAAAGTTCACTATTCGCTCTTTCAGGAGCGCCTCCATTACTTTTCCTGCCACCGAGGTAAGGCTCACGGGCCTGTAATTTGACACTTCTTCCCTGTCACCACTTTTGTGTAGAGGTACAACATTAGCCATTCTCCAGTCCTGAGGAACCACTCCTGTTTCCAAGGATCTGTTGAAGACATCCTTTAATGGTCCTGCAAGAACCTCTCTGAGCTCTTTCAGTATCCTGGGATGTATCCCATCTGGTCCCATGGCTTTGTCCACTTTCAGTTTAGCAAGTTGTTCTAACACCTCATCTTCTGTGAATGGTGTGGTATCTACTTCAGTCCTATTTTTATATTTGGGAGTCACAGCTGGTCCATCTCCAGGATCTTCTTTAGTAAAAACAGAGCAGAAGTATTTGTTTAGCAATTTCGCTTTTTCAGTGTCACTTTCCACGAGTCCTTTCCCAGCACTTCTGAGTCCTGCAATTCCAACTCTGATCTTCTTCCTTTCCTGAATATACCTGAAGAAAGTTTTGTTGCCACCCTTAACATCTTTAGCCATTTTTTCTTCTGCCTTTGATTTTGCTATCCTTATTACTCTTTTAGACTCTTTGAGTTGGATCCTGTATTCATTTCTGTGTTCTTCTGTTTGCAAGCTTTTGAATTTTGAAAAAGCTGTGTTTTTTGCCTTTATTTGCGCAGCCACCTCTTTGGAAAACCAAATAGGTTTCCTTCTCCTCTTGTTTTTATTTATTTTTCTTACATATTTATCTGTTGCCCCTTTTATTGCCACCTTTAGTTTAGTCCATTGCAATTCCACTTCCCTTATCTTCTTCCACCCCGTCATCTCCTCCTTTAAGTACTCGGCCATTTTATTGAAGTCAGTGTTTTTGAAGTTTAGGACTTTGAGCTTGCTATGATTGGCCTGTACCATGGCTTTTATCTCAAACCACACCGTGTGATGGTCGCTGTTGCTCACAGGGGCACTCACGCAGACATTCGACACGTTATCACTGTTGGTAAGCACTACATCCAGCGTTGAGCTTTCCCTGGTTGGTTCCATCACCATTTGTCTAAGTAATGCATCTTGGAGAGCATCCACAATTTTTTTGCTTCTTTCCAGATGTGCAGAAGGAGTAATCCAATCCACATCAGGTAGATTAAAGTCACCTAATATGATCGCTTCCCCCTTTGCTGCTATCTTGGCAATATCTATAATCAATTCGTTATCTCTCTCTTCAATTTGAGTCGGAGGTCTGTAGACTACAGCAATATGGATGACAGTGCCATCTCCTCTTTCCAACGCAATCCAGAGCGCTTCTTCTTTTCCCCATGTTCCCTGCATTTCAGTAGCTTTAATACTGCTTTTGACATACAAGGCTACTCCTCCTCCTTTTCCATTTTCTCTGTCTCTTCTGAATAGATTATAGCCAGCTATGGCTATATCCCAATCATGCGATTCATTAAACCATGTTTCCGTAACGGCCACGATGTCCAAATCCGTTTCCACCATTAGGGCTTCCAGGTCTGGAATTTTTTTGGCTAAGCTTCGAGCATTTGTGCTCATTGCTTTCCAGCATTTACCTGGCTTGTGTGTATTTTGCATTAATTTTATTCTGCCCATTTCTTCCCACTTGTTTTTGATGTGTGGTTTAAGAGTATGGCTGTTTCTGATGTTGTTCTGCTTTTGCAGGGGGTGGCATGCAGATGTTGACCTTCCACATCCGTCACCCCCTTTTCCTAGTTTAAATGCATATCCACATACTGCCTGAATTTTTCACTTAGGTTTCTTTTCCCTGCGACAGAGAGATGTAGTCCATCAGCACAGTATAGTCTCTTGTTGGTCCATCTATTGTCCCAGTTGCCAATAAATCTGAATCCTTCTTGTTTGCACCAGGTCTGGAGCCATGTATTAAAGTTGTTAATGCGATGCAGCCTTTTTGTCCCCTTACCAAGAACAGGTAGAACTTCTGAGAATGCAACAGTGTTAACAATGGGCTTGAGTTTCTCTCCCAGAGATTGGAAGTCCTTTTGGGCTGTAGAGGCACTGTTTCTAGCCAGGTCATTTGTGCCCAAGTGGATAATAACATCTGGTTTGGAGTGCTCACTTTTTGCGCTAAGTATTTCAACAACTTGGTTTGTATTCCTGCTGTCTGAAGAGCCTGGTAGGCACATGACTATCTTCTCTCCTTTGAACTGTGTTCCCAAGTTGGTGCCTCTGATGATGGAATCTCCAAGTAGTAATAGTTTTCTGTTTGGTGAGGTTTTCTTCATATTTGGTGCTTTAGCAGGAGATTGGGCATTGTCTGACTCATTTAAGGGCCCTTCGGTTTCCTTGGGTTGGGCATCCTCATTAGCCAACGCAGAGAAGGCATTTTGCAGGGATATCTCTTGATGTGTAGGATGTCTCTGCATTACAGGTCGCAATCTTCCGGAACCCACTGTGATCCATTTGTTCCTGGGGTGTTTGATTCTTTGTGGGAGCGGTGGTGGACTTTGTTCAGTTTGTATCCTAGAAGAGGTGCGCTTCATTGCAGCCAGTTCCTCCCTCAGTAGAGAAACTTCTTTATGCATGGCTGCTAGGTCTTTCCTTAGTATAGTCAGTTCTTCATGCATGGCAGCTGACTTTAGGCATATAGGACAAGCTCTTAGGCTCCAAATGATTCTTCTTTGAATGAAAGTACCGCAGTTATTGCACTGAATACACGACATGTTGCTTAAGCAGCCCCAGAAGAGGAAGAATAATAAGAAAAGTTGAAGATGTGGGCGTTACCCAAGTTAGGAACGACAGATGGCACGTATGTGACCACTATATAGGCAATGTAGCCCCTGGGGTGGGTGGGAACCTAAGTGTCTCTGGCCAGTAGGCTGTTCCTGAACAGTGGGCACACAGCAAGGGAGTAGGTAAGGGAACCCACCAAGAAGGGCAAATAGATAGATAAACATGTGGAGACAAACAGACAAAAAACTCACAATTTAGCAGCAAATTCAGCAAAAATCACCTTTTGGATGAGCTCAGGAAAGCACTGCTCTTCTCAAGAAGCACAAGGGCAGTCTGAGCAAGCCCACATGCACAACAGGAATGGAGATTTACAACAATGCCTCAGCAGGGGGGGGGAGGGGCAGTAACTCAGGTAGACTAAGAGAAAGATAGTTTAAAACTCTACAGCAATGGAGGCTGTTCCTGAACAGTGGGCACACAGCAAGGGAGTAGGTAAGGGAACCCACCAAGAAGGGCAAATAGATAGATAAATATGTGGAGACAAACAGACAAAAAACTCACAATTTAGCAGCAAATTCAGCAAAAATCACCTTTTGGTCTTGGGAGAGGCGTTCAGATGCACATCCGTGTCTGAGGGGTTGCATCTGCGCAAGGCGAAGCAGCAGAGGTAACCATGGTTGATGGGGTCAAAAAGGGGCTATGAGGATCATGAAGCCCTTGTTGGCCTATAGCTTGAACAGCATTTTGGGTATCAAGGGGATGGGAGGAAATACATAGAGCAGACCCTGTCCCCAATGGAGAAGGAAGGTGTCCAGTACTTGTCGGTGCAGGGACAGCAGCCTGGAGCAGAAGAGTGGAAGCTGTGTGTTCTGCGGAGGGGTGAAAAGATCTATAAGTGGGGTCCTCCGAGTTCAGAAGATCCAAGCAGCCATCTCCCAGTGTAGGGTCCACTCATGAGGACGAAGGATATGGCTTAGCCTGTCTGCAAAGACATTGACATCACTCGAGAGGTACACCTCTCTGACGCGAATACTGTGTGCGATAGCAAAGAACCACAGGTGAAGCACTTCCTCGCTTAGGGGATAGGATCCTGTCCCCCCCCCCTGTTTGTTCACGTAGAATGTGGCAACCTGGTTGTCCGTCCTAAGACATGTTTACCCTGAAAGTTTGGGTTGAAAAACCCGAAAGGCATTCGTTAGTGCCCGTAGTTCTAGGAGGTTTATCTGCAGAGCAGATTCCTGTTATGTCCACAGACCCTGTGTGATTAGGTCATTCAGATGAGCTCCCCAACCCAGTTTGGAGGCATCCATAGTCAGGGTACATCGAGGTGGAAGCATCTGAAGAGGTGATCTGCCATGTAGGTTCTATGCAGAACACCACCACTGAAGAGATTTGGTCAGTTGAGAGGTGATGTGGGTGTTGTATCCAAGACTCCCCGTTGCTTGCATCCATTGAGAAGTCAAAGTCCATTGGGTTTGTTGCATGTGTAAGCAAGCATAGGGGATGACATGGACTGTCGAGGCCATGTGTCCCAACAAACGTAGCATCTCTCGAGCTGTAATGCAGCTTTGCTATTGCATTCCCTTTGCCAGCTCGATGAGGCGGGCACTGCGATCTTGTGGAAGAAAAGCTTAGGCCTGTTGAGTGTCTAAGAACGCTCTGATGAACTCTTGACATTGAGTTGGAGCGAGGTGAAACTTTGGGAAGTTTAAGGCAAATCCCAGATGTTGGAGTACTGTGATGGTGCGATGAAGGGAGAGTTTTACCTCCTGAGGGGAGTCTACTCTTATTAGCCAGTCATCTAAGTAAGGGAAGATGAAGACCCCAAAGTGCGGGAAAGGCAGTGACTACTGCCATTTATTATTTATTTACATTCTCTTATATACCGCGCTATTCTGCATCAGTGCGGTTTACATTGAACAAACTGAAATTACATTGAACAGGGCATTATAACTTGGAGATAACTATTTTACAGGGAACATGGGCTATGGAGGGTTAAGTGGCTTGCCCAAGACCACAAGGAGCACCTGTGGGACTAGAAACCCCAGTCCTTGCTATCCTCTAGTGGGATTTGAACCACTGACCTTCCGGCCTGAAGTACCTTGCCCCAACCACTAGGCTACTCCTCCACTCCATGCATTTTGTGAATACTCATGGTGCAGAGGCTAGGCTAAAGGGCAGCACCCAATAGCGGTTTCCCTGAAACATAAAGTGCAGATACCGTTTATGCAGGGAATGGATCAATACATGCATGTATGCCTCCTTTAGGTCTAGAGAACATAACCAATCATGCCTCTGGAGGTATGGGAGATCATTTTGAATTTTTCTCAAACCAGGAACTTGTTTAGATCCCGGAGATCCAAGATTGGCCTGAATCTTTGTTGGGGTGAGAAAATATTGAGAGTAGAAGCCTATCCTTTCTTGAGGAGGAGGAACTCTTTCTATGGCACCCTGGGACAATAGGTTGGACACCTCTTCTTTTAAGAGAGTGCTTTGAAGGGGATGGGTGGAATAGTCCCCTGTAAGGCTGGTGGGGGGTAAGGTTTTGAAGTAAAACATATCCCCTTTGGACAATGTTGAGATTCCACTGTTCTGAAGTTATGAGGTGCCACTGTGGGCATAGGAACAGAGTCTGCTTGCTATGTGGAGGGGCTGGGGGCCTTCCTGAGGCAGAGTGGTTGTGCCTGAGCCGGTGGTTGAGGCTTAGGAGCCTTGGGCTTCTTGGGATGGTGAGGACCCTGCTGCCGCTGTTGAGGATGCTGAGGCTGGTAGGCAGCTGAAGATGGGTAGGGAAGATAATCTCTCTTCTTCTTAGAATAGAAAGGTTTCTTGGGAACAGCCTTCCTTTTGGAGGGGTCAGTCGTTTTCCTGGAAAGACATTTGACGGTGAGATCATCTGTCTCAATCTCCCCAGTTTTTTCTTTCCAACTTTTTCCAAAAATGTTTTCTCCCATACATGGGATATTGGCCAGCTTGTCCTGGGACCCACTGTTTGAGATCTGATGCCTGCAACCAGGCCATCCTGCAAGCCCCAATGCAGATTGCTGAAGCTCTGCTTGTTGACTCAAAGGCATCAAAAGAGGCTCTGGTAATAAATTTTGAAATATTTTGGCCTTACTTGATGAGTGTCTGGAATGCACTCCATCTATCCTCAGGAAGCATGGGGGCAAACGTTTACAGATCGCTGGTGACATCCTTTAGGAACATGTCCATATCCTGGAGGCCAACATGCATGCCTGAAAGCATCGACGCCCAAAGGCATCGAGTGTCCTCGGGTTCCTACCCAGAGGCATGGAAGAGTGATTTTTTTAAACTCTTTATTTGGCACATCGCGATACCACCACCATTGAGTGGTGGATTAGATGAGACTTCTGGAAGCCTGGGCACTCTGGAACTCGGTACATGGTATCGAGTCTCTTATTGACAGGCGAAACCATGAGAAGAGACTCCCACATGAGGAGCATATCCTGTAAGATGCGATACCCCAGTAAAGTAGCCACTTCTTTGGGTGTGGGAGTGTACTGGAGTATCTCCAATTCCTCTGCCCTCAGTTCCTTTTCCGAGGCTACTGTGATGGCCAGTCCTGCTGCCACATCCCAGTAAGACATATCTTCTGGTGGGGACCTGCACCGCTCCTGTGGAGGGGAAGGATTTGAAGGGATGTCTGGAAGTTCCTGCGAAACCAGTGATCCCTTGTCAGAATTAGAAGAACTGGAATCAGAGCCTGACAGAAAGTCAACGTATCGGCAGTCTTGTGAATGACCACAATGCTTTGTCTATGTCGAGGGTCGATGCCCATACCGATGCTCATGGGTATCGTAATCGGGAGCCCTGGCAGTATTCACCTGTTCAGTACTGGTTGTATTGGTCAGTTCTAATGGAGGCATCGGCCCCAGGAGCTCCAATTAATCGGGTGTGAGGGCCGGCATCGGTACCGATACATTTGGCTGTAGTAGGCAGGATGCCGAAGCCTGCACTGCTGAAGCTGTCGATACTGTCTGTACCGAGGTTGCCAGGAGTTCGAACAAACTCCTCTCGAGGGCCAGCATACGCTGGTCCAGGGAGATGGTCGATGTCTGGATGGAATCACCGATGGGACTTTGAGCCACCGTTCCAGAGAATGGCATCTGTAGATCCACAGAGGTCGATTCTTCAGGAGCATCCTGGAGCCCCTCTTGATCTTTGGAGGACAGCACTTCTAGGGGAGTCTCAATGCTTATGCTGGGATTTTCCTCTGGTCTCGTATCAGTCTTCGATGCCGATGACTTAGTAGAAATCTGAGACTTTTATGTTTGGACTTGGAAGAGACATGAGACCCATGAGAGGAGGTCAATGTTCTCGATGATGTGGAAGCCACTAAAATTGAGTTTGGGGTGAACAGCGATCCATACTGTCTGACTCTCTTCTTTAGGCCTCTTTTGTCATTTGTTGATACAAAGGACAAGAATTTGGTAAATGGTCAGAGCCCAAACATTTTCAACACCAGTCATGTTTATCAGTGACTGATATAATGCCTGCACATTTGGTATATTTCTTAAAACCACTAGTTTGTTTTCCCATTTTAAAAAATGTTCTTCAGATATGAAGAGGATATGGAGGCCTTAAGGCCTAGTTAGCGTTGATGCCCGCAGGAAAATAAAAGAAGTAGAACATTTTAAAACTAAAAAGAAAAATGTATTCGGGACCGGTGTCAAATTTGATGGAACCAGCCTTGACAGAAAGGTAGAGCACAGTATTTCACCAAAAAAGAGAAGTTTGTCGGCAATGACAGAATAAACCAACTTGCTGGCTCCGCAGAAAACAAAGAATTGAGGAAAGGAGTTGGGAAGGCAGGAAGGCAAACGCACAGGCACAATGGAGTGCTTGCAAAGGCTTTCCACTTGGACGCTGGAGAGTATTCCCGTGTGGGCTCTGTCGGTGCAGACATCATCCATATGTGAAGACTGCATTTCTGCCAGTTCCTGGAGATAGGGGTATATAGTAAAAAAAAAATATATATAAAAACACAACCCCCCCCCCTCCAAGACATATAAATAAATAAATCTCCAAAGACATTTTTTAACTCTGGTGTGGCAAGTCTCCAAGCTCCAATGGTCATTGCAAAAGCCCTCGAAGCCATTTCAAAAGCATCATAGGTTGACTTGACAATGTGCTTTTCACTCTACTTCCCCTTGCCCACTAGTGACCTGAGTTTAGCAGATTTGTCATGAAGAAGAGTCAGCAAACTCTTCAATCTTACACAACATGTTTCTCAAATACTGGCCCATGAAGAACTGGTAAGAAGCTATGAAGAGAGCATAGAATTCTTCAAAATTGTCTCCCAAGAGAATGCAATGTCCTAGCATCTCTCCCTGGAGACAACTAGAAATGGGACATGGAACTTTCGGTTCTCTTTATTTTTATCTTTTGAGACCAGTTGTGACCACCGCTGACTGGTGAGAGAACTGTTGGCATTTTTTTAACATCTGGGAGCCTTCTGGACTCTGTAGCATATATGGAAGGCTGCCTTCTTGTTAACAAGATGTACAGACAGCAAGGTCTTTCACATTCTCATCTGTATATCTTGTGAATGGGCACTGTTGCACCTTCCTCAAGAAGTGGGGGGTGGGGGGGAGAAATCAAGAAATTGGAGGATATCCAAGCATTTCTGCCCTGGATTTTTCCTCCATCTCTAACTGAAATGGAATGTATTTATTTATTATATTTATATTCTGCCAATCCTGGTATTCTTGGTGGATTACAGTAGTATATTGACAATAAAATGTAGTTACTCATAGGTATCTCTGGGAACAGCATGAATTTAGTCTTCACATATGGGTGACATCGGTACCGATAGAGTCCGCGTGGGAATGCTTTGCAGCATCCAATAGGAAAGCTTTTGGGAGCATCCCACTGCGCCTGCATTGCTGCCTTCCCGCCTTTATGACTCTCCCTCTTCAGTTGAGTTTGTAGCTGAGATAAAGGAGAGAGAGAGAGAGAGAAAGAGAGAGAGAGAGAGCGCGAGAGAGAGACGGGAATTCTACAACTCCTAGGGGAGAAGGGTGGGTTGTGAAGACTAAATTCCTGCTGTTCCTGGAGATCACCTGTTACAGGTGAGTAAATACACTATCTCCAGGAACAAGCAGGAATGAGGTCTTCACATATGGGACTCTCTAGCTCCCAGATGCCAGAGGAAGGTCCCCAGAATCAATAGATTTGCCTCAGAACAGGTCTCGAGGGCATGGGTCTTTAATGGACATCTGGCATCGAAAAGTCCGGGATGGAGGGTAGGCGTTCATCTAAATCTGAAAGAGATGTTGAAGTACAGCCTGACCAAACATGGCATCCCAGCAGGCGTTCTTGTCCAAACAGTAATGTGCAGCAAAAGTATGCACCGAAGACCAGGTACTGCTTTCAGATTCCGTCAATGGCTACAGAATGTAGGTTTGCCGTAGAGGCAGCCGTGGCACGAACATTATGGGCAGTAACATGACCTTCAAGTGATAGTCCTGCTTTAGCATAAGTGTATGAGATGCAATCTGCTATCCTTTTAGATAGAGTATGCTTGGATACTGGCAACCTCAAGTGACTGTGATCAAATGAGATGAATAACCGAGAGCGCTTACCGTGCTCAGTTGTCCTTTGAAGATAGAATGCCAATGCACACTTGCAGTCAAGAGTATGGAGGGTTGCCTCTGCCTTAGAGGAATGAGGTCTAGGGAAGAAGACAGGCAGGTAGACAGACTGATTCAAATGGAAAGGAGACACCACATTGGGCATGAAATGAGGATGCGTCCTAATGACCACCTGATCATGGCGAAAGCAGGTATAAGGCGGGTCAGCTTGGAGCTCACTGATGCGTCTAGCTGAAGTGAGTGCAACAAGGAAGATGACTTTCCAAGAGAGAAACGTTAGCGAGGTTGTGACTAAATGTTCAAAGGGTGGCTTAAGGAGCTGACCTAAAACCACATTAAGATCCCATGCGACCGGTGGTGTGGCCTGATGGAGGAGCTTGGTTAATAAGAGCCCTCTCATGAAACGTGTCACAAGCAGTTCTAAGAAATAGGCTGTCCATCCAAGGGATGGTGAGCAGCAGCAATTGCACTGAAGTGAACTCTCACCGAGTTCGCCTTGAGACCAAAAGACAAAAAATGGAGGAGATACTGAAGGAGAGCCTCCACTGGAGCTGAGGAGGAGTTAAGATCCCCTTGGATACACCAAGTGGAGTATCTATGCCACTTGAAGTCATAGGAACGTCTGGTAGATGGTTTCCTGGAGGCTAGTAAGATATCCTTTACATCCTGAGGAAAGTTGAGACCTTGCAAGACTATGCTTTCAGCAGCCAAGCCATGAGATGGAGAGACTGCGGGTCGGGATGGAGTAGCATCCCCTCCTCTTGTGAGTGAAGGTCAGGAGCTGATCCGAGACTGAGAGTGTGTGTCTGTGACAGATGTAGCAGGAGAAGAAACCACGGTTGACGTGGCCAGCATGGGGCTATGAGAATCATGTGGCTCCTGCCCGCTTGAAGCTTGAAAAGTGTTTTGGGAATCAGGGGTATGGGACAAAAGACATACTGGAAATCCTGACCCCAGTGAAGGTGGAAAGCATCGACCTGTTGACGACTGGGCATTGGGGTTTTGGTGCAAAAATGAGGTGGTTTGGCATTCTGCGGAGTGACAAAAAGGTCTATTTCTGGAGTTCCACAAATGTGAAAGATGAGGAGATTGTCTCCTGATGGACAGACCACTCGTGCGGAAGGAGGATCCAACTCAATCTGTCTGCTAAGACATTTTGGTGTCCTGGCAGATATACTGCCTGGAGATGCATATGATGAGCAATGGCAAAGGACCAAAGATGGACAGCCTCCTTGCAGAGGACCCAAGAGCCCGTTCCCCCCTGCTTGTTCACGTAGAACATAGCTACCTGATTGTCCGTCTGGATCAGAACTCTGCGGACCTGCAGTTGTTGTTGAAACACTTTGAGGGCATTGAAGACTGCATAAAGTTACAACAAATTTATTTGGAGTTGTGACTCCTGCTCTGTCCAGAGGCCCCGAGTGGAGAGAGAGTCCAAGTGGGCTCCCCAACCCAGTTTGGAGGCATCTGTTGTCAAGATGCATTCATGTGGAGGCATCTGAAAAGGTGACCCTACGAGATCACCAGAGCAGGGAGTTCATGAGAATGTCTGTGACTTTGATTTTGTCTGTGAGGGTCCCAGAGGCCTGTTTCCACTGGGAGGCAAGAGTCCACGTAGTTGTCCACTTGTGCAGACGAGCATATGGCACTACATGAACCGTAGAGGCCATATGGCCTAACAGATGTAGCATCTCTCTGCCTGACAGATTGTTTTCGAAACCTTACTTGAGATGCTATCTGTACTAGGGAGGTACAACGGTCCTGGGGTAGAAATGCCCTTGACTGTCGAGTGTCTAGAATAGCACCTATGAACTCTGAATAGGAACTAGATGGGATTTTGTAAGATTTGTCACAAATCCTAGATCCTGTAGTACTTGAATTGTACGAAGGAGGAAGAGGTGAACTTCCTGAGAAGTGGCTGCCTTATTAGCCAATCGTCTAAATAAGAAAAGACAAATATTCCGAGAGTCCTTAGATATGTGGCTATGAATATTCCGAGAGTCCTTAGATATGTGAAGACTCCTGGGGAGAGGCGAGTCCGAAGAGAAGGATTCTGTATTGACAGTGATTTCCTTGGAAGATGAAATGTAGATACCTCCTCTGTTCTGGATGAATGAGGGTATGGGTATACGCTTCTTTGAGATCTAGAGAACAGAGCCAGTCCTGACTCTGGAGATAAGATAGAAAGGTTCCCAGTGAAATCATCTTGAATTTCTCTCAAACTAGAAACTTGTTGAGGTTTCTAAGACCTAAGATGGGTCTGTACCCTCCATTTCTTCTTGGAATGAGAAAGTAGAGAATAGAACCCCATCCCCTTCTGGGATGTTGGAACCTCTTCTATGGCACATTCTGACAGAACAGAGGTGATCTCTTTCTGGAGGAGAGCAGTGAGTGGGGATTGGGAATGATATTCCCCCACTAGAGTGGTGGGGGTATGCTTTGTAGATGAAGCTTGTACCCCTCACGCACTATAGTCAGTGTCCACTGCTCTGAGGTTATGCGATGTCATCTGTGGGCATAATGGCAAAGCCTCCCTGCTATGTGGAGGGGGTGGGGGTTCTCCAGAGGCAGGGTGGCAATGTTCTCTAGGAAGAAGTAAAAAAAACAGGTGTAGATTGAGTCTGCGCTGCTGGATGTGGTTTAGGAACCTGTGGCTTCTTTTGTTGTTTAGGTGGCTGTTGTTTCCTCTGGGTACCCTGAGGCTCGTATTAGGAAGTTGAGGGGTAAGAAAAGTAGAATGTCTTCTTCTTACCATAGAAAGGTTTCTTAGCAGCTGTTTTTTTCTTGGTAGGGTAGGCAGTAGCCTTTGAAAGTCTATTGAGGATGGTATTCTCAGACTCTGAGAAGCCTTATCTTGCCAATTTTTTCCAAACAGGTTTTCTCCTGTACAGAGAATATTTCCCAGCTTATCTTGAACCCACTGTTCAAGGTCTGATGCCTGAAGTCAGGTAATCTTACGGACACCTATGCAGATAGAAGCTGTTCTGCTAATGCATTCAAAGCTGTCACAGGTTGCCCTATTGACAAACTTGGAAACATTTTGGGCATGTTTGACTAATATAAGATAGTCTATTCTCTTGTCATCCGGGAGAAGAGGAGCCATTGACTCCAGATCCCTAATCACCTCCCTAAGGAACATACCCATGTAGAGTATGTATGAAATTATGAAGACTGAAAGCATGGAGGCTTGAAAGCACCGGCGGCTAAAAACATTGAGTGTTCTCGGGTTCTCGATTCCTTGCCCGTGGGATTGGAGGAGTGTGTCTTAGAACTCTTAATTTGACACACAGCTGATTCCGCTACCACTTAGTGGTATAGAAGCTGCGTTTTCTGGAACCCAGGGCTTTCCGGTACCGATACATGGCATCGAGTCGCCGGGTATGGGAGAAATGATGGGGCATCTCCCACATCTGGAACATAAGGTCCTGGAGTATGCAGTGTATAGAGAGAATAGTCACCTCTTTAGCTGTAGGATATTGCAGAATTTCCAACTCCTCTGCTCTGGGTTCTTTCTCCGATGCAGAAGTAATGGATAGGCCCCTCGCCATATCTTTGATAAACTCCTGGAAAGACATGTCTTTGAGAGGAGACATGCGTCATTGTGGAGATAGAGAGGGATCCTCGGGGAGACTCCTCATCTCTCTGGTACTGAATGATTCATCGCCGAAGAATCGGAATCGGTAGATTCAAAGTATCGACAAGAGCGATGCTCTTGTTCTTCTAAAGACCGGTAACGATCGAGATCGGTCCAAGGTCCGGTATGGGCAGGAGTGTGCTGAGGGGCACAAAGCCCGATGCCGATTGTATCAGCATCGTAGGTTATATTGCTATTGACAATATCGGCGCTAATGTCTTGACGGTACCCATGCTGCTAATAGAGCTGCAAGACTTCACTCAATGGCTAGCATGCGCTGGTCCATTGAGTTTGCCGATGCCTGGGTATCGGTACCGGAATCTTGGGCTACCGTTCCAGAGCATGGCATCAGGAAATCTCCGGAGATGGAGGCCTCAGGAGCATCCTGGACCCCTTGTAAGGCTTTGATTTAATTAGTGGAGGAGGGATAATAAGGAAATCCACAGTACTACCTTTTAACTTTTGAAAGGGAGACTACGATAAAATGAGGAAAATAGTTAAGAAAAAACTAAAAGGAGCAGTTGCAAAGGTTAAAGACTTACATCAAGCTTGGGTGTTGTTGTAAAATACTATCTTGGAAGCCCAGACCAGCTGTATTCCACGCTTTAAGAAAAGTGGAAGGAAGTCCAAAAAACTGCCAGTATGGTTTAAAGGTGAGGTCAGAGAGGCTGTTGCCAAAAAAGCATCTTTCAGGAAATGGAAAAAAGAGCCAAACGACGAAACCTGGAAACAGCACAAGCACTGGCAAGTCAAATGCAAGGCATTGATAAAGCAGGCAAAGGGAGAATTTGAGAAGAAGCTTGCTGCGGAAGCAAAAAACGCGAAATAAATATTTTTTCAAGTACATTCGTAGCAAAAAACCTGTAAGAGAGTCAGTTGGTCCATTAGATGATAGAGGAGTTAAAGGGGCACTAAGAGGCGACAAGGCGATAGCGGAGAGACTGAATGAATTCTTTGCTTCGGTCTTTACTGAGGAAGACGTAGGGATGTTACCCATGACTGAAGTGGTATTTAAAGGTGCGGAAGAATTGAAGGAAAGCACAGTTACTTACCTGTAACAGGTGATCTCTGGGAACAGCAGGAATAAGTCTTCACATATGGGTATCGTCGGTACCGATGGAGCCTGCGCGGGAACGCTCCCCAACATCAAGTAAGAAAGCTTTAGGGAGATCCCACAGCGCCTGCGCGCTGCCTTCCCGCCTTTCCTAACCGCCTCTCTCCAGTTCGAGTTTTAAAGCTGAGACAAACAGAGAGAGAGGAAAGGAAAGATAGATAGAGAGATACAACTCCTAGGGGAGGTGGGTGGGTTGTGAAGACTTATTCCTGCTGTTCCCAGAGATCACCTGTTACAGGTAAGTAACTGTGCTATCTCCAGGAACAAGCAGGAATGAGTCTTCACATATGGGGACTCCCCAGCTAGAGATGCCAGGGAGATCCCCAAGGTTGTGAGTCCCTGAGAAGGGCTCTACCTCCCTCCATGGATCTCGGGCATCCAACCAGGGATGGGGGGTAGGAGTTGTTTAAGCATGGAACAGGTGTTTGAGAACAGCCTGACCAAACAAAGCATCCCGGCGGGAGTCCTTGTCCAAGCAGTAATGGGCTGTAAAGGTATGAACCGAGGCCCAGGTGGCCGCTCGACAGATTTGGTCGATGGACACAGAATTTAGATGAGCCATAGAGGCTGCCATGGCCCTCACATTGTGAGCTGTGACATGGCCCTCTAGAGAATGGTTCTTACTCTGGTAGGCGAAAGAAATACACTGAGCAATCCAATTAGACAGAGTTCTCTTAGAGACTGGAAGTCCTAAATGAGAGGGATCAAAAGCAACAAAAAGTTGAGAGGACTTTCTATGTTGCTGTGTCCTTTGTAAGTAAAAAGCAAGAGCTCTTTTACAATCCAGAGTATGGAGATTCCTCTCTGCACTTGATGCATGAGGTCCTGGAAAAAAAACAGGTAAATACACCTCCTGATTCAGATGAAAAGGTGAAACCACTTTAGGCATAAAGTGTGGATTGGTCCTGAGGACTACCTTGTCATGATGGAACCTTGTATAAGGAGGATTAGCCACTAAGGCTTGCAGCTCACCGATGCGGCGAGCTGAAGTGACTGCAATGAGAAAAATAACCTTCCAGGAAAGAAATTTCAAAGAGGTAGTGGCTAAGGGTTCAAAGGGTGGCTTCATAAGCTGGCCAAGAACCAGATTCAAGTCCCATGCCACTGGAGATGTAGAGGTCCCATACCAACCCACCTCTACACCACAGGCCAACACATTAAACCCATGCACTCCATAGTCTTAATTCGCAGAACTGCAATCTCACCTTGCACCTCCTCTCATCAAGAAATTACCTAGACTCATTTAAGCTCTACATATAGCTGCATTTAGTTGCTTTGTACATAGTTGTTTTTGTACATAGTTCTCATGTTCTCTGTTTATGAAACCTGTTTAATGTATACCCAGCTTATTGTCCTGTTCATTGTAAGCACTGATCAATCTTTGTGACGTGTAGTTTTATGTTCATTGTAAACCGCACTGATGTCAAATAGCGCGGTATAAAAGAAACTGTAAATAAAAATAAATAAAAATAAAATAATGGGAGGTTTAGTTAAAAGAAGGCCTCTCATGAATCTTGCTATAAGAGGATGAGAGGAAATAGGCTGTCCATTGAGAGGCTTAAGGGATGCTGCAATAGCACTCAAATGGACTCTTACTGAATTCGTTTTAAGGCCTGCATGGGATACATACAGCAAATACTCTAGTAAAGAATTCAGGGGTATTACAAGAGGGTTAAGACCCTTCTCTGCACACCAAATGGTAAATCTCTTCCATTTAAAAGCATAGGAACGTTTGGTGGAAGGCTTTCTGGAAGCATGAAGGATATCCTTCACCTGCTGAGAAAGATGCAAATCTTGAAGGTCTAGGCCTTCAGCAACCAGGCCCTGAGATGAAGAGACTGTGGATTTGGGTGCCACAACGTTCCCTCCTCCTGGGATAGGAGGTCTGGAGCAGATCCCAAGTCCAGGGAGGGAGCTTGAGAGAGATGCAGAAGTAGAGGGTACCACACTTGGCGTGGCCAACGTGGTGCTATGAGAATCATAGACCCCTTGTCTCTCTGAAGCTTGAACAGAGTCTTGGGAATTAGGGGAATGGGTGGGAAGGCATAGAGGAAGTCTTGCCCCCAATGAAGGAGGAAGGCATCCCTGGCCTGAACTCCCTGACACGGAATCCTGGAACAGAACCGGGGAAGTTTGGCATTCCACGGACTTGCAAACAGGTCTATGTCTGGGGTTCCCCAAATTTGAAACATCCTGGTTATCTGGTCCCCATGGAGAGACCATTCGTGTGGAAGCAGAACTCGACTGAGTTTGTCTGCCCAAGAGTTTTGAACCCCTGGAAGATACACTGCCATGAGATGGATTTTATGCTCTCTGGCGAAGGCCCACAATCTCAGAGCTTCGTTGCAAAGCGACAGAGAGCCAGTTCCCCCCTGCTTGTTCACGTAGAACATGGCTACTTGGTTGTCCGTGTGGATGAGGACTGTCTTGTAGCTGAGCAGGGTGTGGAAGACTGAGAGCTAGAAAAATTGATCTGAGCTCTAGGAGGTTGATATGTAGAGATGTCTCCTGTGGAGACCAGATGCCCTGGTTGGAGAGATCTTGTAGATGAGCCCCCCAACCCTTTGGGGAGGCATCTGTTGTGAGGGTTGCTTGGAGTAACACCTGTTGAAAGGGGGACCCCAGCAACAGATTTTGGGTGGACCTCCACCACTGGAGAGTGCAAAAAAGGCGACTGGAGGTTGCTATTTTGTCAGACAGGCACCCTGATGCCTGGGTCCATTGGGTGGACAAAGTCCATTGAGCTGCCCTCATGTGAAGGCGAGCATAAGGGACCACATACACAGTGGATGCCATGTGGCCTAACAGTTGTAACATCTCTCGAGCTGTTAAATGGGATTTTAACTGAATCTGGGAGGCTAACTGCACCAAGCGTAGGCAATGGGCCTGGGGAAGATAGGCCCTTGCAGTGATGGTATCCAGTAAGGCCCCTATGAACTCTAGAGATTGAGTAGGGGTGAGATGGGATTTTGGGATGTTTATTACAAGTCCCAAATACTGAAGGATACGGCTCGTGCAGGCCAGGGAAGCCTGGGCATCTGACTGGGATGGAGCTCGGATGAGCCAGTCGTCCAGATATGGGAATACAAATATTCCTAGAGTGCGTAGAAATGCAGCTACTACTGCCATGCATTTTGTGAAAACCCTTGGGGCAGAGGCCAGACCGAAGGGAAGCGCTCTGTATTGATAGTGCTTCCCTTGGAAAAGGAACCGAAGGAACCTTCTGTGTGTTGGATGGATGAGGACATGAGTGTACGCATCCTTGAGATCTACAGAACAAAGCCAGTCCTGACTCTGGAGGTATGGAAGGAGAGTACCGAGAGAAGTCATCTTGAATTTCTCCTTGCATAGAAACTTGTTCAATTCTCTGAGATCTAAAATGGGTCTGTAGCCCCCTGTTTTCTTTGGGATGAGAAAGTAGGGGGAGTAGAACCCTGAGCCCTGTTGAAGAAGGGATACTTCCTCTATTGCTCCTTGGGCAAGAAGGGTAGCAATCTCCTGACCCAGAAGGTCGAGGAGAGATGTTGGAGAATTGAACTGTCTCACCATGGTGTGAGGGGGAAGGTTTAAGAAATGAAGCTTGTACCCGTCCCTTATGATGGAGGGGGTCCATTGCTCTGCTATGATTTGTTCCCATCTGGGAGCAAAGTGAGCTAACCTTCCTGGAATGGTGAGAGGCTCTGGATGTTCTAGAGCCAGAAAGGCTAAGTTCTCTTGTTGTAAGTCAAAGGCCCTGAGGAGGCTGAGGCTGTTGGGCCGTAGGAGTCCTAGCAGCCTTAGGCTTGGCCTGTTTCGGTTGTTGCTGTCTCTTTGTAGCAAAACGGCCTGCAGAAGATGCCTGCTGACCATAAGCAGAATATTATTTCCCTTTTTTGGGGAAAAATCCCTTTTTGAACAACCTTTTCTTAAAAGGAGCAGAAGTAGACTTTGAAAGTCTATCTAAAGCAGAATTTTCAGCATCCATCTGGGTGGCCTTTGCTTGCCAATCTTTGCCAAAAAGGTTTTCACCTGTACAAGGAAGGTTTCCTAGTCCATCCTGAACCCAGGGTTCCAAATCAGAAGCTTGTAACCAAGCAACTCTGCGTGCACCTATGGCAATAGCCGAGGCTCTGCTGGCACCTTCAAAAGAGTCAAAGGCTGCACGGTTGGAAAACTTGGAAATATCCTGGGCATGTTTAAGCCAGGTGAGAAACTCTTCCCTTTTATCTTCTGAAATAAAAGGAGACAAAGTTTGTAGATGATCTGTAACCTTTTAGAAACATCCCCATATAGACACTATAGGAGTTGATTCTGGCAACAAGCATACTGGCTTGGAAAATTCTCCTGCCAAAGGCATCTAAGGTTCTGCATTCTCTTCCTGGAGGAGTAGAAGAGTGCCTTTTTGCACTCTTGATCTTTTTCATAGCAGACTCCACCACAATGGAGTGGTGAGGAAGCTGAGTCTTATGAAAGCCAGGACAAGGAGGAACACAATACATGGTGTCCAACCTACGAGAATGAGGGGAGGTGGTGAGAGGAGTCTCCCATATGCCCAACATGTGATCATAAAGAATCTCATGTATTGGTGAAGTGGCTGCCTCTTTAGGAGCCTTAGGATATTGTAAAATATCTAATTTTTTGGCTCTAGGTTCTGTCTGAGGGGCCACTGAGATGGAAAAACCCCTGGCCACTTCCCTAATGAAGTCTTGAAAAGACAAGTCTTCTGGAGGAGACATTCTCCTTTTTGGAGAAAAGGGCTCCTGAGGAAGGATCACCGATGCTTCGATAGAGGCCTCTGATTCATCAAAGTCTTCAGAGGAATCGAAGTATCGCCTGTCTGGATGCTCCTGCAGAGCCCGATACGCGTACCGGGTGGTATCGACATCGGGAGTGATCGGTACCGGTTCAGTACCGATGGGCATCATAGAACAATGTACCGCTGCCATCGACATCGAAGCCTTTGTCGATGCAATCGGTTCCGGTGTAGGAATCGGTACCGACAAAGGAGTTTGTTTCGGTACCGAAGGCGTCGCAGCTTGTATGAATGCCGTGATGGCACGCTGCATGGTCAAAATATTCTGATCCATCGACGCCACCAATGTCTGGATGTCGGTACCAGTGGAAACCACCGGTACCCCAGAACATGGCAACAGGTGATCGATCGAGGCCGAGCCATCGATGTCAACCTGTGAGCCCATAGATAAAGATTTGGAAGCAGGAGCCTCCCGCCGGGGTAATTTTGCCGGTGCGGATTCCTCAATAGAAAGCCCGGAGGCATCTCGATACTTAGAGGTAGATCTACTCTTCGAGGACCGGCTGGACTTAAGTTTGGTTACCTGAGATCCATGGGAGGAAGAAGCAGCCCTGGAAGACGTCGATGCCACCGAAGCTGCATCAGAGGGAAACAGGGTACTGAGCTTGGCTGCTCGATTCTGTAGACCTCTCTTAGACATCATGGAACAGGACTCACAGTCCGCAATGGAATGGTCAGGACCTAAACATTTTAGACACCAGTCATGGGTGTCGGTGACAGAAATAGTGCCGCTGCACTTCGTGCACTTTTTAAACCCGGAGGCGGTTTTTCCATGAGGAAAAATTTTCGTAGGCCTAAGGCCACAGAAAGAAAAATGCACTAAAGTGAGAAAAAAAGAGTAACTATTATTATTATTTTTTTAGAATAAAGAAAGAAAAGACCGGCGGTACCGGTCCGGCGTCGAGAAGGCAGACACGCGACCAAAGAAATAAAAGAAAATAAGAAATTCTTCAGCGATGACAGGAACACGACCTGCTGGCTCCACGGAAAAGAAGAACTGGAGAGAGACGGTTAGGAAAGGCGGGAAGGCAGTGCGCAGGCGCTGTGGGATGCTCCCAAAAGCTTTCTTACTGGACACTGGGGAACATTCCCGCGCAGGCTCCGTCGGTACCGACGATACCCATATGTGAAGACTCATTCCTGCTTGTTCCTCGAGATATATCGATATATCGGGAAGATGTATTACAACTATTAGATAAACTGAAGAGTAGAAAATCACCTGGGCCGGATGGTATACATCCAAGGGTGTTGAAAGAACTGAAATATGAGATTTCAGACCTGCTATTAGTAATCTGTGAACTATCATTAAAATCATCTCTAATACCTGAAGATTGGAGGGATCGCCAATGTAACACCAATTTTTAAAAAGGGTTCCAGGGGTGATCCGGGAAACTACAGACCGGTGAGCCTGACGTCAGTTACGGGAAAAATGGTAGAAACCATCATAAAGAATAAAATTACTCAGCATGTAGATAATCATAGCCTAATGGGAGATAGCCAACATGGCTTTAGACAAGGAAGATCTTGTCTTACTAATCTGTTATGTTTTTTTGAAAGTGTGAATAAACAGGACGACACAGGTGAGTCGGTTGATATAGTGTATCTGGACTTTCAGAAAGCCTTTGACAAGGTCCCTCATCAGAGACTTTTGGCAAAACTAGAGTCATGGGATAGGAGGCAGTGTACTACTGTGGATCAAGAACTGGTTAAAATATAGAAAGCAGAGGGTTGGGCTAAATGGCCAATTTTCCCAATGGAGACAGGTGAATAGTGGTGTACCCCAGGGATCTGTGCTGGGTCCGCTGCTTTTTGACATATTCATAAATGACCTGGAAGGTGAAATAATGAGTGAGGTTATCAAATTTTCAGATGACACAAAACTATTTAAAGTTGTTAAAACCCAAGAGGATTGTGGAAAATTGCAAGAGGATCTTGATAAATTGGAAGACTGGGCATCAAAATGGCAGATGAAATTTAATGTGGACAAGTGCAAAGTTATGCACCTAGGGAAGAACAACCCAAACTATGGTTACACAATGCAAGGTTCCACATTAGGAACCACCACCCAGGAAAAAGATTTAGGCGTCATTGTGGATAACATGTTAAAACCCTCGGCCCAGTGTGCAGCGGCGGCCAAGAGAGCAAATAGAATGCTAAGTATCATAAGGAAAGGAATGGAAAATAAAACAAAAGATATTATAATGCCTCTATATTTTTCCATGGTGAGACCGCACCTTGAATATTGTGTGCAATTCTGGTCGCCGTATCTTAAAAAGGATATAGCGTTACTAGAAAAGGTTCAGAGAAGAGCCACCAAAATGATAAAGGGGATGGAAGGATACTGCTATGAAGAAAGGCTAAAAAGGTTAGGGCTGAGGGGAGATATGATAGAAGTCTATAAATTAATGAACAGAGTGGAACGGGTAAATGTAGATCGATTGTTTACGTTATCAGAATATAGAAAGACTAGGGGACATGCAATGAAGCTACAGGGTAAACTATTTGAGACTAATAAAAGAAAATATTTTTTCACTCAACGTGTAATCAAACTCTGGAATTTGTTACCAGAGGATGTAGTAAAGGCTGTTAGTGTAGCTGGGTTTAAAAAAGGTTTGGACAAGTTCCTGGAGGAAACCATTATTAAGAAGGGACCCAGGATATCAATGCTTGACCCAGTACAAGCATTGTGGAACCTGTGTCTTTTGGGGAAACTGCTAGGTACGTATGACCTAGATTGGCCACTGTTGGAAACAGGATACTGGGCTTGATGGACCTTGGTCTGACCCAGTATGGCATATCTTATGTTCTTATGAAGGGGAGGTCCTCCCATCGGGGTAGTTTGGCCGATCGATCCAAGGCATCTGTATTTTTAGATAGAGATCTACCCTTAGGACAGTCTGTCTTGGAAGAAGACTTGTGTTTTGATACCTGAGATCCATGTGAAGAAGATGATGTCCTCGATGAGACTGCACCTGAGGCAAACAGGGAGCAGAGTTTTGTGGCCTGAGTCTGTACTACTCTACTGATCGTTTGTATAGCACTGCAACACGTACGCAGCACTGCACAAACATGTAAGAGACAGTCCCTGCTCATCAGAGCTTACAATCTAGTCAAGACAGACGGTGTAGATAGGGATACGTCTAGGGGGAATGGTAAAGAAACAAGATGATCAGGTGAGTCAAGGTCCAAAAACAGCAGCGAAGAGGTGAGTTTCAGCCTGGATTTGAAAAGGGTCAGAGAAGGTGCCTGGCATACAGGCAAAGGTAGTTTGTTCCAGGCGTAAGGTGCAGCAAGGTGAAAGGAGCGAAGTCTGGAGTTAGCAATAGAAGAGAAGGGCACAAATAGAAGCAATTTGCCAGAAGAGCGGAGTGTAGGGAGAGATAAGGGAAGAAAGATAGTGAGGAGCTGCAGAGTGAATGCACTTATAGGTCAGCAGGAGAAGTTTGAAATGGATGCAGAAACGGATAGGGAGCCAGTGAAGTGACTTGAGAAGAGGGGTAATATGGGCATGACGAGGCTGGCGGAAGACTAGCCTCGCAGCAGAGTGTTGAACAAATTGAAGGGGAGAGAAATGATTCAAAGGGAGACCAGTAAGGAGTAGATTACAGTAATCAAGACGGGAGGTGATTAAGGAGTGGATAAGTGTCTTGGTAGTGTATTCAGAAAGGAATGGGCGGATTCTGTTGATGTTATAGAGAAGGAAAGAGTAGTTACTCAACTGTAACAGGTGTTCTCCAGGAGCAGCAGGAACCAGTCCTCACATATGGGTGTCATCGGCGCCGATGAAGCCCCAACGGAGCATTTCCCCAGCTTTCCATGAAAGCCTTTGGGAATGCTGGCACGCATGCGCGGTTCCCTTCCCGCCTAAAGGTGCCATCTTACCTCAGTCAAATGACATAGCTAAGAACAGCACACAAAAATGGAAAAAAATTAAACTATGTACAACTGCAACTCCCAGGGGAGGAGGGAGGGTTGTGAGCACTGTTCCCTCTAAGCTGTGTGCGTGTGCGCGCGCACACATCTTGCCGAGCGAGCGCACATACTTTACAACAGAGCGCACAAAAATTACGGTTCTGATTCTGATAGAAAATAACACAGACGTCTTAAAATATAAAAGTTGTGTATTTACGGTTTTCACAAGTTCTACAATATTTTCTATGCAATCAATGTGATGTATATACTGTATTCTGATGTGTAGTCAAATTTTAAAGTATTTAACTCCGAGTGTCGTTATGTAGCGCACAAAAATTTAACCTTCCTTCAAAAGCTGCACAGCTGATATTTTATGCGCACACAGCCTACAGAAAATTAGAGGGAACATTGGTTGTGAGGACTGATTCCTGCTGCTCCTGGAGAACACCTGTTACAGGTGAGTAACTACTCTTTCTCCAGGACAAAGCAGGAAGTCAGTCCTCACATATGGGTGACTCCCTAGCTCTGGGCTACCAGGAACCCAGGCTGAACAAGAGAACTCCCTCTAGTCACATCAGCAAAGAAAGGCTTTCCAAGGACACAACCTCCACCGGTAGCCCAACAGAGGGCAGGAGCTGCCTAAACCTCAAAGAGATTCCGGAGTACTGCTTGGCCAAAAGCACTGTCCTTACGGGACTCCCTCTCCAGACAGTAATGGGCTGCAAAAGTCTGGCTTGAAGACCAAGTTGCAGCCCTGCAGATGTCTACCAAGGGCACAGAGCGGAGATGAGCCACTGAGGCAGCCATTGCCCTGACACGATGCGCCGTGACCCTACCCTGCAAAGGAAGGTCAGCCGCCTTGTAAGCCCAGGTGATACAGTCAGCGACCCAGATGGACAAGGTACACTTGGACACAGCCAACCCCAACTTATTGGGGTCAAAGGAGACGAAGAGCTGAGTAGCCCTTCTATGCCCTTGCGTACGGTCAAGGTAGAAGGATAAGGCCCCCCTACAGTCCAGGGTATGCAGGACTGCTTCAGCCTGGCTAGCATGAGGCCTAGGGAAGAATGTTGGAAGAACCACCTCCTGATTGAGGTGGAAAGAGGAGACAACCTTAGGAAGGAATTTGGGATGAGTCCTGAGGACTACCCTGTTCCTATAAATCCTGGTGTAAGGTGTATTTACAGACCAGGGCCTGAAGCTCACTCACTCGCCTAGCTGAGGTGAGGGCTATCAGGAA
This sequence comes from Ichthyophis bannanicus, assembly GCA_033557465.1. NCBI lineage: Eukaryota > Metazoa > Chordata > Amphibia > Gymnophiona > Ichthyophiidae > Ichthyophis > Ichthyophis bannanicus. The sequence continues at coordinate 489,892,124 of CM066033.1, forward strand.
GAGAGTCTTCCAGGAAAGGAAGCGTAGAGGGCAAGAAGCCATCGGCTCAAAGGGTGGGCGAGTCAGTTGCTGCAAGACCACATTCATCTCCCACTCAGGAGCAGGAGGACGGATGGGAGGCTTGAGCAAAAGCAAGCCCCTGAGAAAGCGGGACACCAAGGGGTGACCTGAGAGAGAATGTCCCTCCACCAGTGAGTGGTGAGCTGCTAGAGCTGAGAGGTGGACCCGAACAGAACTGGACTTAAGTCCCTGATTTGATAAGTGCAGTAAGTACTGAAGCACTACTGGCACAGTACAGGAGAAAGGATCCTCTGTACGTAGCTGACACCACACAGAAAACCTTTTCCTTTTCAGAGCATAGGTTTTCCTAGTGGACTGTTTCCTAGAGGCTAGGACAACCTCCTCAACTTCCTGAGGTAGGCCCCAGGGAGCCAAAACTACCCTTGCAGCCTCCAGGCCATCAAATTGAGAGCTTTGAGACTGGGGTGCAGAAGGGAACCCTGCTCCTGTGAGAGAAGGTTGGGTTGCAACCCCAGAGGCAGTGGGGGATCCACCGCCAGTTGAAGCAGAAGTGGAAACCAAGGCTGTCTCGGCCACCTGGGAGCCACCAGCAGGACCGAGGCCTTGTCCTGAAGAGTCTTGAAAAGAGTTCGGGCCACCAAGGGCGTGGGAGGAAACGCATACAGGAGGCCCTGTGGCCAGGACATCAGAAAAGCATCTGGTGCTATCCTCAAAGGATGTGGTTGCCTGGAGCAGAACTTGGGCAGTTGCCTGTTCAGCGGACTGGCAAAGAGATCTACCCAAGGAAGACCCCACTTCAGGAAGATCTTCTGAACGACCAAGGGATGCAGTTGCCACTCGTGGGGCTGCAGAATTCTGCTCAACCGGTCGGCCAGGCAGTTCTCCTGACCTGGAAGGTACACCGCCTTGAGAAGCATGTTGTGCTGAAGGGCAAAGGAACAAAGGTCTTGAGTCTCCCGACAAAGGAGCTTTGACCCAGTCCCGCCCTGTTTGTTCACATAAAACATGGCTACCTGGTTGTCTGTTTGAATCAAGACCGAACGGTGAGCCAGGGCCGGAGAAAAAGCCTTGAGAGCTAAGCGGATAGCTCGAAGCTCCAGGAGATTGATATCTTGGGCCGCCTCCCAGGGAGACCATAGGCCTTGAGTGCACTTGTCCAGATAATGAGCACCCCAGCCCCGCAGAGAGGCGTCGGTGGTGAGGACCACAGAGTATTCTGGCATTTGGAAGGGCATCCCCTTCAGCAGATTGGGTGGATGTAGCCACCAGCTGAGGGAGGCCAAAAAGGGTCTGGACACCCTTATCCTGTCTTTTAGGCGGCCTGTGGCCTGAGACCACTGAGTCCGAAGGCACCACTGTGCAGGCCTCATATGGAGCCTGGCATTGGGAGTCACATGCACTGTCGAAGCCATGTGGCCCAGAAGTCTGAGGCAGAGTCTGGCGGAGACCAGGGGCTTGTTTAGAAACTGTGTGGCCATGTCCATCAGTCTTTGGGCCCTGTCTTCTGGCAAGAATGCCCTTGCCAGTTGAGAATCCAACCTTGCACCTATGAACTCCAAGTTTTGGGAGGGGAGCAAAGTGGACTTTGTGAAGTTTATGACAAAGCCCACGTTTTGAAGCAGAGCAATGGTTCTGAGGGTGGCTTGTCTGGCCTCCAGGGACGTCTGACCCCTGATGAGCCAGTCGTCCAGATAGGGAAAGACAAAGATGCCTTGATTTCTCAGGTAGGCCGCAACTACTGCCAGGCAATTGGTAAAGACCCTGGGAGCGGAGGTCAGGCCAAAAGGTAGTACTCGGTATTGATAATGGTTACCTCCCACAATGAACCTGAGGTACTTTCTGTGGTCTGGATGAATGAGGATGTGAGTGTACGCATCCTTTAGATCTAAGGAGCAAAGCCAATCTCCCTGCTGGAGGTAGGGCAGAAGTGTTCCAAGAGTAAACATCTTGAACTTCTCTTTCTCTAGGAACTTGTTGAGGTTCCTGAGGTCCAGAATGGGTTGAAGGCCACCGGTCTTTTTGGGTACCAGGAAATACCTGGAGTAGAATCCGTGACCTTGCAAGTGAGGAGGCACAGGCTCCACCGCCCGGTCCACCAACAGACCTTGGAGCTCTTGAAGGAGAAGGTCTGTGTGCAGGGGAGGCCTCAAGGGCTCCCCCGGGAAGTAAGGAGGAGGTAGTTGATGAAAATGTAGGGCATAGCCCTTTTGGACTATGTCTAACACCCAACTGTCGGTGGTAATGAGAGGCCACTGGTGGGCAAAGAGTACAAGGCGACCGCCTGTGCAGGGCTGGGAAAGCAGGGACGGAGTGGCTATGCTCAAGGAGTTAAAAAACCCCACCCTGCTGAGTGGAAGCAGTGGCAGAAGGCTTGGGGGTCCTCTGCCTACGGGGCCCATTACCCTGGCCCTTGGCTTGCTGACCCTGGAGGGCAGCTTGGGCAGCCTGATATTGAGGGTACTGTTTGTAGGTAGTGCCCTTCCTCGGGTAAAAGGACTTTTTACCCAAGTCCTTCTTTTTATGTGAAGGGGCAGAGGTCTTCCTTGACAGCCTTGTCCGGGTAAGGTGCTCGGTCTCGAGCTGAGCGGCCTTCTCGTTCACAGGTTTGCCAAAAAGGTTCTCACCACGGCAGGTGACATCGACCAACTTGTCCTGAACCCATGGCTCGAGGTCCAATGACAGCAGCCACGCCTGGCGTCGAGCCGCGATGCCGGCAGCAGCAACTTGGGCCGAAGCCTCAAAGCCATCGTAGGCGACGCGGGAAATGAACTTTGAGCATTCCCGAATCCCCGAGGACAAGGTCTTAAATCTCTGCAAGGGTTCCCCGGAGAGACCAGCAGAGAATCCGGCCAATTCCTTGGCCAGGTCTCGCAAGTACATGCCCATGTACAGCTGGTAAGACTGGACACGGCAAGCAAGCAGAGACCCCTGGAAGCACTTTCTACTGACGCCATGGAGGTTGCGGGCCTCCCTGCCGGGGGGCACCGCGGAGTGCATCTTCTGGCTCTTCAGACGATGCATGGCCGATTCCACAACCATGGAATGGTGTGGTAGCTGTGCTTTCTGGAAACCAGGGCTTTTGCGGAGTCAATAGATGGAATCGACTCGCTTGCTCAGAACCGGCGCCGAGGCCGGTGCCTCCCACATCCGGAAGAGGAGCCTTTCCAGCATCGGAGGAACCGGGACAGTAAAGGCCTCCTTCAGAGGAGAGTCGTACTGTAGAGCATCGAGCTCCTCGGCTCGAGGCTCTTCCTCGGGATCGGCAGGGATAGCCAAAGCAGCGTCCATATCCCGGACGAACTCCGAGAACCTAGTGTCCTCCGGAGGGGATCTACTCCGGGGCTCAGACTGTGGTGAGTCCGATGGGACGCACCGAGTCTTAAAAGTATCGGGAGACTCCTCGTCCTCCGTCTCCCAGGCGGACTCATCCGAGGAGGAGTCAGGGTCCGGCCCCGAGGCACCCGCCCCGACACCGGGGGCACCGGCGTCGACACCCTCAGTCCCAAAGGGAGGTTGAGGGAGACCTCGACCGAGGACGACTTCGAGCCACGAGGGTCTCGAGTATCGGCTCGGTCTCCGGGGTTGACTTCGAAGTCGACGTCCCGGTGGTCGGGGCAGATGCACCAGACAGGCTGGCCATCAGTGCCCGCTGCTGCTCCATGAAGGCAGACAATCTGCACTCCAAGGCTGTCATCCTGAGACTCAGCTCGGGAGACGCAGCAGCCACCGACTCGGGCCCCGGCGGCGCCGGGCCCGACGTCGGCTCTCTGGGAGGGGAGTCCACGAGAACTACGGGCTTACGTGTCCAGCAGACTCCGGCTCCACGCAAGGAATTTTGGCAGGCTTCTCTTGGTCCACGGGCCCGGGACGGCGGTCGGGGGTCTTAGACCTGGCCCTCGAGGGACCAGGGACCTCCTCCGACGCCGCCATCACGAGCCGCTTCTTCCTCTTGCGTTCCCGGTCGGGGGACCCCCTGTCAGAGGAGCTTCGACGGCGCTCGGGATCGGAATCCTGAGATGTCGAGGCCTCAGACGAGGTCCGGGCCCGGCAAGAGGCTGAGTCTGAGAAAAACCTTTCCTTCTGATGCTGTCGACTTTTGAGTGCCTTGGAAGACATCTTCCCACATGGCACACACAACTTGGGGTCGTGGTCAGGGCCGAGGCACCGAAGGCAGCAGTCGTGTGTGTCGGTGAGAGACATAAGTTTCTTACACCGATCACACTTTTTGAAACCACTGGAAGCCATCGGGTTAAAGGGCCCCTGCGAGGCCAAAAGACCGGCCTTCCAGGGAAAAATGAAAAAGGGGCGCGAACACCAGCCACGAAGGGCAAAAAACGAAAAAGAAATAAGCGGGCTCGATACCGGTGTACTGAACCCGGCGGGAGGGGAACTGGCGTCGAACCGGAGAAAAATAGCGAAAAATCGCCAAAGAAAAAAATCACTTTTATCCAGGAGAACAGGACACACATCTGATGGGCTTCTCGGAAAAAAAGAGACTGAGGTAAGATGGCACCTTTAGGCGGGAAGGGAACCGTGCATGCGTGCCAGCATTCCCAAAGGCTTTCATGGAAAGCTGGGGAAATGCTCCGCTGGGGCTTCATCGGCGCTGATGACACCCATATGTGAGGACTGACTTCCTGCTTGGTCCTGGAGAAACGGCAGGTCTTAGCTATCAGATGGATGTGTGTGAAGAAAGAGAGAAAGGAGTCAAGGACAACCCCAAGGTTGCGAGCCGAGGAAACAAGGAGGAGTAGAGTTAACCACAGAGACTGAGAAAGAAGGAAGAGGAGAGGAGGTTTTAGGGGGAAAAATAAGAAGCTCGGTTTTGGCCATGTTCAATTTTAAGCGGCAGTGAGACATCAAAGCAGTAATGTCAGAAAGGCAGGCAGAGATCCGGGCCTGGATTGCCAGAGAGATTTCAGGCATAGAAAAATAGATCTGCGAGTCATCAGCATAAAGCACAGTTACTTACCTGTAACAGGTGATCTCTGGGAACAGCAGGAATTAGTCCTCACATATGGGTACGTCGGTGCCTGCGCGGGAATGCTCCCCAGCTTCCCAAAAAGGAAAGCTTTTGGGAGCATCCCACAGCGCATGCACGCTGCCTTCCCACTTTTCCTAACCAACTCTCCTCAGTTCGAGTTTAAAGCTGAGACAATAGAGAGAGAGAGGAAAGGAAAGAGAGAGAGATACAACTCCTAGGGGAGGTGGGAGGGTTGTGAGGACTAATTCCTGCTGTTCCCAGAGATCACCTGTTACAGGTAAGTAACTGTGCTATCTCCAGGAACAAGCAGGAATGAGTCCTCACATATGGGGACTCCCTAGCTAAGATGCCTGGGAGATCCCCAAGGGTATGAGACCCCGAAGGGTTCCTCGTCTTCCTATGGATCTCAGGCATCCATTCAGGGAAGGAGGGCAGGAGTTGTTCAAGAATGGAACAGGTGTCTGAGGACAGCCTGACCAAACAAGGCATCCCGGCGGAAGTCCTTGTCCAAACAGTAATGGGCTGTGAAGGTATGAACCGAGGCCCAGGTGGCTGCTCGACAGATCTGATCGATGGACACAGAATGAAGATGAGCCATAGAGGTGGCCATGGCCCTCACATTGTGAGCTGTGACATGGCCCTCCAGAGAAAGGTTCTTACTCTGGTAAGCAAAAGAAATACACTGAGCAATCCAATTGGACAGTGTTCTTTTAGAGACTGGAAGTCCTAAATGAGAAGGATCAAAAGCAACAAAAAGTTGGGAAGACTTTCTATGTTGCTGTGTCCTGTGCAAGTAAAAGGCAAGGGCTCTTTTACAATCTAGAGTATGAAGGTTCCTCTCTGCACTGGATGCATGAGGAGCTGGAAAAAAGACAGGTAAATATACCTCTTGATTAAGATGAAAAGGTGAGACCACTTTAGGCATAAAGTGAGGATTGGTCCTAAGGACTACCTTATCATGATGGAACCTTGTATAAGGTGGATTAGCCACTAAGGCCTGCAGTTCACTGATGCGGCGAGCAGAAGTGATTGCAATAAGGAAAATAACCTTCCAGGAAAGAAATTTCAAGGAGGTAGTGGCTAAGGGTTCAAAAGGTGGCTTCATAAGCTGACCAAGAACCAAGTTTAAGTCCCATGCCACCGGGGGAGGTCGAATGGGAGGTTTAGTTAAAGTTAGGCCTCTCATGAATCTTGCAATAAGAGGATGAGAGGAAATAGGTTGTCCATTGAGAGGCTTAAGGGATGCTGCAATAGCACTCAAATGGACCCTTACTGAATTCGTTTTAAGGCCTGCATTGGAGAGATGCAGGAGATATTCCAATAGAGAATTTAAAGGTAGTGCTAGAGGGTCAAGACACTGTTCAGCACACCAAATGGAAAACCTTTTCCACTTAAAAGCATAGGAACGCCTAGTGGAGGGTTTTCTGGAAGCATGAAGGATATCCTTCACTTGCTGAGAAAGATTGAAGTCTTGAAGGTCTAAGCCTTCAGTAACCAAGCTCTGAGGTGAAGGGACTTGGGGTTTGGGTGCCACAAAGTCCCTTCCTCTTGAGACAGAAGGTCTGGAGCAGCTCCCAAGTCCAGGGAGGGGGCTTGGGAGAGATGCAGAAGTAGAGGGTACCACACTTGGTGTGGCCAGCGTGAAGCTATGAGGATCATAGATCCTTGATCCCTCTGAAGTTTGAACAAAGTCTTGGGAATCAAAGGAATGGGTGGAAAGGCATACAGGACGTCCTGACCCCAATGAAGGAGGAAGGCATCCTTGGCCAGAGCTTCCTGACACGGAATTCTGGAACAGAACTGGGGAAGTTTGGCATTCCACGGACTTGCAAAGAGGTCTATGTCCGGGGTTCCCCATTCCTGGAAGATTCTGAGGAGCTGATCCATGTGCAGGGACCATTCGTGTGGAAGCCGAACTCGACTGAGTCTGTCTGCCCAAGAGTTTTGGATTCCTGGGAGGTATACTGCCAGGAGATGGATTTGATGCTCTCTGGCGAAGGCCCATAATCTTAGAGCTTCGTTGCAAAGTGACAGAGAGCCAGTTCCTCCTTGTTTGTTTATATAAAACATGGCTACTTGATTGTCCGTATGAATGAGGACTGTCTTGTAGCTGAGGAGGGTATGAAAGACCTTGAGAGCTAGAAAAACTGCTCGAAGCTCCAAGTGGTTGATATGAAGAGTGGTCTCCTGTGGGAACCAAGTGCCCTGAGTGGAGAGGTCTTGAAGATGGGCTCCCCAACCTGTTTGGGAGGCATCTGTTGTGAGGGTTGCTTGGGGCAACAGTGGTTGGAAGGGGGACCCCAGCAACAGATTTTGAGTAGACATCCACCATTGGAGAGACCAAAAGAGACGTTTGGAGGTTGCTATTTGGTCTGAGAGAGCTCCTGATGCTTGAGTCCACTGTGTGGACAAAGTCCATTGAGCTGCTCTCATATGTAGGCGAGCATAGGGTACCACATGTACTGTGGAAGCCATGTGGCCTAGTAGTTGAAGCATCTCCCAGGCAGTTAAGTGACTCTTTGACTGAACCTGGGAGGCTAACTGCACTAGACGTTGGCAACGAGCCTGAGGAAGGTAGGCCCTTGCAGTAGTGGTATCCAACCAGGCCCCTATGAATTCTAGGGATTGAGTAGGGGTGAGCTGAGACTTTGGGAGGTTTACCACAAGTCCCAGATACTGCAGAATGCGCCTTGTGCAGTTTAGGGAAATCTGGGCTTCTGACTGAGATGGAGCTCAGATGAGCCAGTCGTCCAGGTATGGGAAGACAAATCTTCCCAGAGTGCGTAGAAATGCAGCAACTATTGCCATGCATTTGGTGAACACTCTTGGAGCAGAGGCTAGACCGAAAGGAAGCACTCTGTATTGGTAGTGTTTTCCCTGGAACAGAAAACGTAGGAATTTTCTGTGAGAAGGATGGATGAGTATATGTCGAAACGCTACTGATCTACCTCTTCGACAGCATCCTAAGAATAATTGACAACACCAGGAATGGAATCATAATGATCTTCATCGACATCTCCTCAGCCTTCGACACAGTGGACCACAACACACTCCTGGAAAGACTAAAGAACACTGGTATACACGGTACCACACTGAAATGGTTCCACTCGTATCTAACCGAAAGACAGCTACAGGTCAAGGTGGGACACATCACCTCCCGACCCATCAAAGTCCGTCAAGGAGTACCTCAAGGATCTGCGCTCTCAGCACTCCTATTTAACATCTACATCCAACCAATATGCAACATCATGAAAGAGAACAACATTCAATACACAATCTATGCGGACGACATCATGATATACACCCCGATATCAATCGACAACCCAGACTTCTCTAAGATAACAGACTGCCTTACACAAATGACCAGTTGGTGTCAAGACAACAACCTCGCAATAAACTACAACAAGACTGAAGCTTTAATCATCACTCGGAACCAAAGCTTCATACACCCACCAAATATAAAGATACAAAACACTACCATACCAATAAGGTCAGAAGTGAGATACCTCGGGGTCACGCTGGACAATAAACTCAATCTCAAGCCACACATAGACAAAACAATACAAAAAGCCTACTACAAGATGCGAATCATCAGGAGACTGAAACCACTCCTCGCCCCAGAACACTTCCGTACCGTCTATCAAGCACTGATAACCCCACTACTGGACTTCTGCAATCCGATATACCTTGGACTACCGAAACAAGCCATCAAACCACTCCAACTGGCACAAAACACTGCAGCACTAATCATATCCGGAACTGCAAGACAGGAGCACATCACACCTACCTTAAAGGACTTATACTGGCTTCCAATCGGTGCACGCATCAGATACAAAACTATCATAAACCTATTTAAGATAAAACAGCATACATCAGCCAACAGCCTGCACACCCTCATACAACCAGACACCAGCACACGTCCTAGAAGAAAACAAACACACAACCGAGTCAGCACCCCAAGTGAATACAAACACACACGCAAGGACACAACAGACAGAGCACTCTCCATGGCTGCTCCAACAATATGGAACAAACTACCGGACGATTTGAGGGCAACTACAGACCTCAAGGACTTTAGAAAACAGCTGAAAACCATGCTGTTCATAGAACACTATGGACACATCACATAACCTAAGTGACTGTATAGCAGCTCACGTTACCGCCTAACACTGTATGTATATAAAATGTTTTTAGCACCACTGTATATAGCCCACATTGTACATAGCTCAGACCAATCTAGCACACAATACAACACGCACCCAACTAAATTTTCTCCCTCACTGCATGTATAACACACTCACACTACCAGATTGTTTGCTGTGATACCACCTTGATTATTATGATAAGGCGGTTTAGAAATACTGTTAAATAAATAAAATAAATAAATATGAGTGTACGCATCCTTGAGATCTAGAGAACAAAGCCAATCCTGACTCTGTAGGTATGGAAGGAGAGTGCCTAGAGAAAGCATCTTGAACTTCTCTTTGCATAGGAATTTGTTCAATTCTCTGAGATCTAGAATGGGTCTGTATCCCCCTGTTTTCTTTGGAATGAGAAAATAGGGGGAGTAAAACCCTGACCCCTGTTGAAGAAGTGGAACTTCTTCTATGGCCCTCTGGCCCAGAAGGGAAGTCACCTCCTGATCCAGAAGGTTGAGGAATGTGGGAGAATTGAAGTGTCTCACCATGGTATAGGGAGGAAGGTTTGAGAAATGAAGTTTGTAGCCCTCTCTTATGATGGAGAGGGTCCACTGCTCTGATGTGATTTGCGCCCATCTGGGAGCAAAATGAGCTAACCTTCCTGGAATGGTGAGAGGTTCTGGCTGTGGCAGAGCCAGAAAGGTTGAGTTCTCTAGTATCAAGTCAAAAACCCTGAGGGGGTTGGGACTGCTGTGTACAGGGCAGATTCCCCAAACCATCTTGAACCCAGGGTTCTAGATCAGAAGCCTGGAGCCAAGCAATTCTGCGAGCAGCTATAGCAATGCCTGAGGCTCTGCTGGCACCTTCAAAGGAGTCAAAGGCTGCTCTGTTGGAGAACTTTGAAATGTCTTGAGTATGCTTAAGCCAAAGAAGGAACTCATCCCTTTTGTCCTCTGGAATGAAAGGGAGAAAGTTGCGCAGCTTTTGTGCAACTTCCTTCAGAAACATACCCATATAAAGGCTATATGAATTGATTCTGGCAATAAGCATGCTGGCCTGGAAGATTTTCCTACCAAAAGCATCCAAGGTCCTGCATTCTCTTCCTGGAGGAGTAGAAGAGTGTCGTTTGGTACTCTTTATCCTTTTCATAGCTGACTGCACCACAATGGAATGGTGAGGAAGCTGAGTTTTTTTGAAAACCAGGAGAGGGAGGGACACGATACATGGTGTCCAATCGGCGAGAATGTGGAGAGAGGGTGAGAGGAGTCTCCCATAAGTCAATCATGTGTTCTTGAAGAATTTCATGAATTGGTAAGGTGACAGCCTCTCTGGGAACCTTAGAGTATCCCAAAATATCTAATTTCTTTGCTCTAGGCTCTGTTTCAGAGGTTACTGAAATAGAGAGTCCTTTAGCCACTTCTAATATGAAGTCTTGGAAGGACAAATCCTCTGGAGGAGACATTCTCCTTTTTGGAGAAGAGGGCTCCTCAGGAAGGGTGAGGGATACTTCAAGAGACTCTTCCGATGAATCAGAATCATCAGAGGACTCGAAGTATCGTCTGTTCGATTCTAAGGATCGATAGGCGTATCGATCGGTACCGACATCGGGCGTCCCCGGTACCGGATCGGTACCAAGAAAGAGCCCGGGACCGGGAACCGGAGCCGGTATCCTGGTCGATGTCGATGCCGTCTGTACCGGTATTGGTACCGGTACCGGCGTCGGTACCGGCAACGGTTGTTGCAGTACCGTTGGCGCCGCAGCCTTAATGAAAGCCATAATAGCTTGCTGCATGGATTGGACAGAATGATCCATGGACGCCACAACTGCCTGGATGTCGGTACCGGGAGATTGTGCCGGTACCCCAGAGCAGTCTAACAGGTGATCGGTCGAGGCCGTGCCATCGATGTCAACCTGTAACCCCATAGGAGGAGCTTTGAAAGCCGGAGCTTCCCGCCGGGGTTGTTTGGCTGGTACAGGATCCTCAAGGTCAAGCCCGGAGGCATCTCGATGCTTAGAGGGAGATTTGCCCTTTGAGGACCTGCTAATAGAATGTTTGGTTAACTGAGATCCATCAGGAGAGAAAGACCTGGAAGATGTCGATGCCGGTGCATCCGTGGGAAACAGCACATGGAGCTTGGCTGCCCGGTTCTGTAACCCTCGTTTAGACATTTGAGAACAGGACTGGCAATCCGGGATGGAGTGTTCAGGCCCCAAACATTTCAGACACCATTCATGGGTGTCTGTGACAGAAATTGTACCGCTACACTTAGTGCATTTTTTGAACCCGGAGGCTGGTTTTTCCATGAGGGAAAATTTTCTTAAGGGCCTGGAGGCCTAAGAAGAGAAATACACCAAGTGGGCAAAATAATAGTTTTTTGTTTTTTTTTTTTTAAAGAAAAGAAAAGAAAAGACCGGCGGTACCGGTCCGGCGTCGGGGAAGGCAGACACGCGACCAAAGAAATAAGTTAAAATAAAGAACTTCTTCAGCGGTGACAGGAACACGACCTGCTGGCTCCGCGGAAAAGAAGAACTGAGGAGAGTTGGTTAGGAAAGGCGGGAAGGCAGCGCGCATGCGCTGTGGGATGCTCCCAAAAGCTTTCCTTTTTGGGAAGCTGGGGAGCATTCCCGCGCAGGCTCCGTCGGTACCGACGTACCCATATGTGAGGACTCATTCCTACTTGTTCCTGGAGATAGATGGTACTGAAAGCCATGGAAAGAGATGAGCGCACCAAGGGACTGGGTATAGAGAGAGAAAAGGAGTGGATCCAAGACAGATCCTTGGGGTACACCAACCTAGAATGGGATAGCCGCAGAGGAGGAGCCACCAGAACAAACACTGAAAGAGCGATGGGAGAGATAAGAGAAGAACAGGATTTTACAGAGCCCTTAAAACCAAGCGAGGACAGGGTATCAAGGAGATGGTTGTGGTCAACAGTGTCAAAAGCAGCAGAGAGGTCAAAAAAGGATGAGGACAGAGTAAAGGCCCTTGGATTTTGCCAGGAACAAGTCACTGGAGACTTTGGCAAGAGCCGTTTTAGTAGAATGTAAAGGACGAAAGCCAGATTGAAAAGGATCCAGGAGGGCATGAAAGGAGAGGAATTCAAGGCAGCGGTGGTGAACCGTGCGTTCAAGTAATTTAGAAACAAAGGGGAGGAGGGAGATGGCTTGATAATTAGGACAGGTAGGATCAAGTGAGGGTTTCTTGAGGAGAAGTGTAACTACAGCATGCTTGAAGGCTGCAGGGACAGCTGCAGTGGAGAGCGATAGGTTGAGAATATGAGAGATGGAAGGGAAAACAGTGGAGGAGATGGGGTTTAGGAGACAGGTGGGGACAGGATCAGAGGAGCAGGTACTGAGTTTGGAGGAAGAAAGAAGGTGTGCAGTTTCCTCTTCAGAGATCACAGAAAAGGAAGAGAGGGTAGCAGAGGTAGGCCTCTCTTTGTCATCTTCTTGCATGGGGGATACTCAGATAGCTGGTGATCCGGGCCGAAGCACTTGAGACACCAGTCATGGGTATCAGTGGCAGAAATGGTACTACCACACTTGGAACATTTTTTTAAAACCACTAGTTGGTTTTTCTATCATGTCAGTGAACTGGATGGAAGGCCTAAGACTGGAAACGGCATCGAGCCCCTGAAGAATTAAAGTGGGGATTTTTTCCACAGAAAGAAGAAGTAAAGATGAAAGTTCGGTTCCGGAGTTGACGGGAAGGCAGACGCGACCACAGAAAAATAAGAAAGAAGACATTTTCTGCGGTGACAAGATTTGCTTCCTGCTGGCTCTGCGGAAAACGAAGAACTGAAGAGGAAGAGTCACAAAGGTGGGAAGGCAGCAACGCAGGCACAGTGGGATGCTCCCAAAAGCTTTCCTATTGGACGCTGGGGAGCGTTCCCGCGTGGGCTCCATTGGTACAGACATCACCCATATATGAAGATTACATTCCTGCTTGTTCCTGGAGATAAAAATAATACAAAGACACACCTAAAACTAAAGCTCCTAAAACAAATAGTCTATCTTTATTTTACCACCTAAATCTCTCTCACACAAATTCATTCTACAAGCTAATATCCTTTCTTCTCCCCATAATATCAACAACCCCCTAAAATATCAATTTGGCAGTATCGATCACCAGTGCTAATACTAAATAACCTACCAGTACTCATTCAAAAACTTCTTTAAAAAAGACATGAATTGATTTTCAAAGGCACTTATTTGGTTAGCAGCATCTTATAACTGCGTAAGTCCAGTGAGAACCTTATTCAGTGGCATTATACAGAAAGTGCCCTGAATATTCTCTCTGATGCTTCAGCACTTATCAAAGAGTATTGGGGCAGTCCAGAGGCAGAGAGAGAAGTTATCCATATGGTGCTTATTTTCAGTGCCTTTATACGGATAGCTTCGGACAGAAAAGTGTAGTTACTCACCTGTAACAGGTGTTCCCCAGGGACAGCAGGAATCAGTCCTCACTTATGGGTGACTTCGGCACCGACGGAGCCCACGTGGAACAATTCCCCAGCTTTCAAAGAAAGCCTTTGGGATTGCTTCCACGCATGCGTGGTCCTCTTCCCACCCAAGGGTGCCATCTTGCTCAGTCAGGTCCCTTAGCTCGAGCCCTACCAAGCAGATGGCAAGGGAAAGACAAAAACTTAGCAAACTCATCAGGAGGCGGGAGGGTAGTAAGGACTGATTCCAGCTGTCCCTGGAGAACACCTGCTATAGGTGAGTAACTACGCTTTCTCCAGAACAAGCAGGAAGTCAGTCCTCATTTATGGGGCTCCCCAGCTACAGGCTACCGAACCTGTAACCAAAAAATGCCTCTGTGAGGCGATGAGCAGAAGCCGATGTCCGAAGGAGCCCGAGTCCTCGGGGCGAAGCACTCGCTAGCCGTGAAGAAGGGTCGGAGGTCAGGAGTTGCTTATACCCCAAACAGGTTATGGAGTACAGCCTGGCCGAAGGCACTGTCCCAGCAGGACTCCCTCTCCAGGCAGTAGTGGGCAGCGAAAGTATTCATGGAAGACCAGGTTGCTGCCCGGCAGATGTCCATCAGGGATATAGAGCGTAGCAAGGCCACCAAGGCCACTTTGGCCCGGACCCCGTGTACGGACAATCTAGTGGGGCGCTCGCCTTCGCATGAGTGAAAGCGATGCAGTCTGCTACCCAAATCGAGAGGGTGCATTTGGTAACTGCCTGCCCCAGCCGATTGGGATCGTAGGTCACAAAGAGCCAGCCAGACTTGCGATGAGTCTGTGTACCCTGCAAGTAAAAGGCGAGAGCCCGTCCGCAGTCGAAAGTGTGGAGAGCCGTCAATGCCTTGTCGGCATGGGGCCTCAGAAAGAAAGTCGTCAGGACTATCTCCTGGTTAAGATGGAAGTCCGAGACGACTTTAGGCAGGAATTTAGGGTGGGTACGGAGGACCACCCTGTTTCGATTGAAGCCCCTTACACCAGGTTTTGTCATGAGAGCCTGGAGCTCACTGACTCGGTGGGCTGAGGTCAGCGCCACCAGGAAGGCCACCTTCCAGGACAGGTGCCAGAGTGAGCACATCGCCATTGGCTCAAAAGGTGAATGGGTGAGCTGCATGAGCACCACATTCAGGTCCCATTCCGCCGGGGGAGGACAGATGGGTGGCTTGGAAAGCAGAAGACCCCGCATAAAGAAGGAGACTAACGACTGCCCCGAGAGGGGCTTTCCCTCGATGGGGAGGTGATTCACTGAGATGGCGCTCAAGTGCATCCTTCGAGAGATGGAGGAGGTACTGGAGGATCCATCAAATGGAGCACAAGAAGGGGTCGATCTGGAGCTCCGAGCACTAGACCGAGAAGCATCTCCACTTGAAGGCGTAGGCTCGTCTAGTGGAGTCCTTACTCGAGGCAAGGAGAACTTACTCGACCTCCTCCGGAACAGCCAGAGAGGCTAGGGAGACCCATTCAGCTGCCAGGTCGTGAGGGATAAGGAGGCTAGGTTCGGGTGCTGCACCCGTCCCCCTTCCTGTGTCAGCAGACCAGGGGCAGAGCCCAGGGGAACAGGAGGCTCCATCGACAGCCGGAGCAGAAGCGGGAACCAAGGCTTCTGAGTCCAAGAGGGGGCTACAAGGATCAATGATGCCCATTCCCGCTGAGCCTTGAAAAGGGTCCTCGCAATGAGAGGTAAGGGAGGGAATGCATAGAGCAGGCTGGATGACCAGTCCAGAAGGAATGTATCGGCGCTCTCCTTGCCAGCCCGCTACTCCTGGATCCAGCCGCCATTCATAGGGGCGAAGAATTCTGCTGAATCTGTCCGCCAGGACATTCTCCTGACCCGGAAGGTAGGTTGCCTTGAGGGACATCTTCCATCGGACAGCGAAAGAGCAGACGAGGACCGCTTCCCGACAGAGGGAGTGTGATCCTGTGCCTCCCTCCTTGTTGATGTAGATCACCAACACACGGTTGTTGGTCTGCACGAGAACCGACTTCCCTCTGAGGTGGTCCTCGTAGGCCCTCAGGGCCCACCGAATCGCCTGCAGTTCAAGCAAGTTTATCTGCTGCTGAGACTCCTCGGGCGACCACTGCCCTGCGTGCATAGCAGCCCGCAGTGGGCTCCCCACCCTAACAGGGAAGCATCTGTGTCAGCACCGCATTGTACTGCGGGGCCTGGAAGGGCAATCCCCGCAGGAGGTTGCAGGAGTTTTGCCACCAGCTCAGGGAGAAACGGAGGTCAGGAAGGACTCTGACGGGGTCCCTGAGGTGACCAAGGGACTGGCTCCATTGGGCACTGAGACACCACTGAGCTGTCCGAATGTGCAGGCAGGCGTGGGAGACCACATGCACGGTAGAGGTCATGTGGCCCAGGAGGCGTAGCATGGTCCAAGCGGTGAACTGGGGAGTGCTTTGGACGCGGGCCACCAGACCTCGGAGACGGTTGGCGCGATCCGCTGGTAAGATAGCGGTTGCCTGCTGAGTATCGAGGCATGCCCCGATAAACTCGAGTATCTGCACCGGCTCAAGGTGAGACTTTGTATAGTTGACCAAGGAGACCGGGCGCCTTCGCTGGAGGCCTCCGCTTCCGTGCGGGGTACCTTGTGGGGCCGCTCCCTGTCCGACTCTCGGGAACGCCAAAGGGGGCTAAGCGACCAAGCGTGGGAGCGCTCGCGCTTGCCAGGGGGGCCCAGACAGCGACTTCAAGGCCTTCTTTTTGCACCGCTCCACCTCAGGGGATCCCTGGTCGGAATGCCACTGAGAGCACAGGGCCGCAGGGAGGGGGACCCCACCCAAGGAGAGACGAACGAGGGTGCCATCGGGGATTCCAAGGCAGCCTTTTGGAAAATGTCTTCGGACTTCTGCTTACGGCTGAGCAGGGCCATAGAGGACATTTTCTTGCAGAGCAAACAGAGCTCCGGATCATGGTCGGCTCCAAGGCAGCACAGACAACAGTCGTGAGTGTCCGTAAGCGGCATGTTCCTAGAGTATCTATCGCATTTTTTGAAGCCGGTGGCCATGGGAGCAAAAACGGCCCCTGCAAGGTCGAAGACCCACGTGGCCAGCGGTTAGAGGAGAAAAAGGGCGCGAAGCCCGTAAGAAAAAATGAAAAGGAGAAGACTATCCCCTATAGCTTGAAGAAAGTAGAGCAGGGGAAGGACGGGTAGAGGACCGGTGCAACCGGAAAACAAAAAAGCCTGTAGGCCCAAAAAACAAAAACTTTTTACGAGGGACGAGGACGTGCATCTGATGGGCTCCGCGGAAAAAGGGAGACCGAGCAAGATGGCACCCTTGGGCGGGAAGAGGACCACGCATGCGTGGCAGCAATCCCAAAGGCTTTCTTTGAAAGCTGGGGGGAATTGCTCTGCACGGGCTCCGTTGGTGCCGACGTCACCCGTAAGTGAGGACTGACTTCTTGCTTGTTCCTGGAGAAAAAGCTATTTTAAATTGATGAAAATCATCGTCATGCAGGTAGTGGCCAGTACTGATCACAATAACCAGATATTTAGCACCAGCAATGAATACTGGCACTAAATATCGAGATTTTAATTTAGCCACGGTAGACATTTTAAAAAACACTGTCACAGCTAAATATTGAACTGACAGTCTTCAGTTGTTTCCCGTTCTAATCTTAGTAGTGAAAGATCTTCTGGAGAAGACTTTTTCCTTTCCTGTGAAGGAAAGGGCTCTGAAAGTAAGTCAGCTGAGTCCTCCTTTTCAGAGAACACTGCTGACTCATATTCAGACCCAAGGAAGTACTCGAGGGAAGGTCTGGGTTTGTGCCTGGCTAGAGATCAAGGCCTCAGTGAAAGTAGCCCTTGATTGTCGACATTTAGATCCTAATAATTTTTGATGTATCACTTAAACTTCATCCCCCAATGCACTGGAGATGGACACCGGGACAGCTGACATCAGCTCTGACACTTGAGGCCCTGCAATGATAAAACATCTCCAGGCATGGATGTCAAGGATCTGCTGTACAACCACTTGTATCAACATTGATGCCATCAAAGCTGAGGCATTGCACTGAGCTAGGTATCTAAAAAGCTTCTTATCCTTTTTCCTGTCCAGATCTTCCTCAAAGACTGCTGATGCCAAGGTCAGTGAAGGTGCAGTAGGCAAAACCATTTCCTCCCAAATTACAAGTGTATCATGGATTGGTTCCAGGTTCCTGGAGACTAGTTATTTCCCCTCTAACACTGAGGAGGAAACCAGTCCTTTTTCTAGAGGTGCTTCAAGGATATGCTGGCTGCTGCCTCTATGCTCTTGACATTGAGCTCCAATAAGGGCCAAAGACTATAACATGTTTCTGTGTCTCTGCTTGATACACAGCATTAGCAGCATTTGATGTTGATGAAGAAACAGCTCAATCTTGCTTCTTCCTAGGGTAGGAACTGGTCAATGCCTGTTTCTGATGGCCTGTATTGTTGCCCAGTGTCAAGGAAGACTGACGACTCTGAGATGTTGCTGCATCCCCAGAGTCCAGTGCAAATTTAAGACCTCTCAGGACTGATGTTAATTATGGTGAACAGGACTTTTAAGAACTTTTAAGAGCCTCTGCCTTTTTTTTCCACTCCACCAGAAAATAAAGCCAAAGTGAAATGGCTTTGCATACTGACTTATTTATGACCAATGTTTGCAAAGCACAGAAGTCTACAGAAGTATACTTTTGACTACTTACAGCTTCTGTGTATGCCTCACTGTTCTGTTCTTCATGTGCTTCCAGTAACTTCTATTAAAAAATAAAAATTTAAGAACTGTAGGTAAAATTCTGAAGCTAAAATGAGCTTAAAACAGTGTTTGGGTTTGCAGGCTAGCATAGCAACTTGAGCTGAATTCTTAGCTAAGGTCTTCTACTCTCTGGAACCAGTAATGATGTGACAGCAGTATTCACAGCTTCTGGGGCAGGGGACAGATAAGGGAAGAGTCAAAATCAATGTGTAATGGTGACAGTGGACAGATTTAAGGCCCATGAAAGCATGGACCCCAATTGAGGGCTATCATTGCAAGTAAGTTGGGAATTCTTGGATAATTGCGAAGAAAGGCTCATGGTGCTAGATCCCAGTCATGGCTCCCAATGGAAGCTCAAAGAAATAGGAGGAAACTCCCCCCTCCATGTCATTAATGCATGTTATTTGCCACAGAGCTCATAGTATACAATGGGCTCTGTGGAAAATATTTGTGTTAATGGCATTAGACATGTTATTAAATAAACCCCAATAATATGTATTCCCCAAAAAATTAATGGATGGAAAATATGCAGTAGACAGTATGTCCAAGCATTCAGTCAACCAGCAAATGTGACATGCCAAATGTTACAACTTAATATTGCATATAGGGTTCCTCATAAAATAAAACAGGCTTGAAACAAAAGGATAAATTCTCTAATTTTTAGTAGGGTTATATATATATTTTTTAAATACATACAATGCATAGCAAATTTAATATTTATGTTAGTATTAAATGAATGATTGCTATAAGATTCTCTGGTATGGAACAATTCCAGTTCATGCTTTGGTTTTAGTCAAAAGATTTAATCTTCATTTCCATATGAATGAATCAAATTAAAATGCTTGTACAGTATAGCATACAAAATCCTGAGTTTGTAAACCTGGAATCAGTAACACAAATTTATAATCAAATAACATATCTCTTTCAAGCAAGTGCTACTAACCTTCAATAACTTGCACTCCCTGGAATCAGAGAAAGCTGGGAACATTTCTTCATACTTCTGAACAGCCAGCTGAAACATTGACACTATTCTTTAAATTGTATTTTTCAAATCCCTCTACAGTCCTGACTTTTTATAGACTCTTTCCTAAAAAACGAGCATGTTCATGTTTACCAACCCATCTTAGAAGACCAAACAAGCAGGTGCAAGAAAGAGACTAGCGGTAATCCAATTCAGGTAAAAACCCTTTTTAATTGCCCCTATGCATTTCGGCTGGAAAAGCCTTCTTCAGGGGGTCTTTAAAGGAAACACACCTCAAAAAATAACAACACACATCAAATATAAACATTATAACTTAAAAATCAATTAATTACATATAAATAAAGTTGACTAAATGTTATGAAATAGCGAAGCGCACGCAACGAATACACCAGGAGTCTATTTACTAGAATTCAAACCAGTTTATTTGTGCACAGTCTCAGACACTTGTCACATTCAAAATGGTCTGAGCATGGCATTCAGTGAAACAACAGCATTTATAGCTTTCTTCATCAGTTCTATACAGACAAACTCCTCATTGGTCCCGGTGGCCCCCTCACCCCCCCCATCCAATGGGCCCACACCGCTCTCCCCCTGCTCTCAGGCCTTCCTAGCCATGGCTCAGTATCTAGACATAACATATTCTGCCTTGCTTTTTGCTGACAAGGTCACTCTGCAGTACAGAAGCTGTGTGAAAAGCAGGATACTGAAATACATCTGTGAATAACAAACTCAATGGAAAAGTTTTGCTTTCTTATCAAAGCAGCTTGAAGCAGATTTCTATTTTCTCTGGCTTTCAGCTCTGCTCAGCTATAATATTCTAAAGTGGGGGTTGGGGATTCAGGCCTAACCTACAGGCTTTTCTTACTTCTACAGGCTATTCTAGGCCACAGCCTATCACAGTTAAATTATAAAAAGTATAAGAACTTATAAGTGCTTCTAGACATATAAAAACAAATTATAAAATTCTATAGATGATGTAGATCAGTTATATAGACATAATTGTAAATAATGATGTCCACACTGTTTTTGCTTTGCAGAATATCCGTTCGCAACACATTATAGTCTCAGTGGAAATTTTACGTTCATTTCATATTTTGATTAGCAATTAGAAAGCAATGATGTAGTAGTTTTTAAGGTATTAGACAAGTGCAACAATATCTGGTCTTTGTTATCATGATATTTTCATTTTCTACGTTCAGATGTTTTGTCCCATATACTTAATCACAATCATTATGGCATTTTTACTAGCAAATTTAGAGGCTTCGTTTTATAGATTTATTGATCATTAATATTATAAATGGCGTAATGTTTCTTGGGTGTTCTGTTTATTCCATCATATACATTTTAAAGACCTCTAATCTTAACGACTGATAGGGGAAAAATAAGGTTTAGTTTAAAGTGCACATACAGGAGGCCTGCACAAAGGGAAATCAGAATCCTGTATATGTCTATATATGGAAAGGAATGGGCTGGGCTAAGCTAAATTGATTGTTCTACTCAGAGATGACTCGCATTTGCATAGCTACTGATAAGCTGTAGTGGGCCCCAGGAGATGGGTGGATGATGTATGAATATGTTTCTGTTAATGTATAAAAGATAGACAATCCCTCCACCCTATGGAATAAACTTACACACTTTTCCTTCTGTGTGGTTGTGAGTTTTATTCCCCTGGAATTCCAGGCCGCCGAGAAGAAACAAAGGAAGCAGACGAAGGGGAATCCCCAGGCCTGGAGGCTGGGAATAAGGACAACCCCCCACAATTTGGTGTCAGAAGTGGGATCCTCCCATGGGCCGGGAATCCCTGTGCTTTGGTAGCATGGTCAAAATAGAAGTGAGATCCTCCCGTGGGCAGGGGGGACTCCTGGGTGTCTGGGTCAAAATTCCTCTGTTGTCCCTGGGTGGGACACGAGATGGTGTCTGCTTCACGTTCCTTCCTGGCTGCTATTGCTTGTGTGTGTGTGTGTGAGTCAGGCAAGACGCCCCTGTACGGTCCTGAAGCGAGAGCGCTTGTGACGGCCTGACGTGCGATTGTTGTGATTATAAGAAGATGGGACAGTCCCAAGGTAAGGGGACAATCCCTGACTCCGCGGGAGTGCTTGAGCAGCCTAAACCAAAGGTTTTTATCAGATTTAAATCTACTGTTAAAAAGAATTTGTACTCCAGCTGTACTCCTGTACCCCCAGGGGCCCCTCCCACAGGTTCAGAATCTCCTAAAGAATATGTGAATCGGGTGGCAGGAGGCTATTATACTAATCTGTGGGTGGATAATATGGCCGGGTGGACAGAGTGTTTCCGCAGTTCTAACCCCTTTCCCTGGGAGGGCAGTTTTTCTGCCTGGCATTTGGACATAAGAGGATTGTGTTTAGGGGATCGGAAAGCTTTTCCTTTTTATTCAGGTGATCCCAAATGGCCTAAATCTTACATGAAGGAGTGTGGAACTGTGTGGCTGCAGTTATCTCCTTATTATAATGGGCCGCCTGGCTCTGTTGAACCATCTGGCCCCTCTTCTGCCTCTTCAGCCACGTCTCAGGTTACTCCTTCTATAACTTCTGTTTCTGCAGCACCATCTGCCCCTTTTCTATCCGCCCCCCTTCCCCCTGAGTCTGTCCATCCTCCTCCTCCGTATATGACTGCTGCTTCTGGTTTATATCCTGTTCTTCCCTCCCTGAAGGGCGATGAGTCCTTGGAGGATTTGGTTCTGGCAGCTGGGGGGGGGGGGAGGGTTTACAGCCTCTGGACCTCTGATGCTAGGGAGGGGTACACTGCCTGTCCTTCTCCCTAACGATCAGAGCCCCATGCTTAAGCGTTTTCCCATTACCCTTAACCAGGTCGAAATACAGAAGGAGCGCAGGGAACGCCGGCGAGCCTATCAGGAAGGGTCAGTTCGCCTGTGTTGGCTGACAGTGCACGCCTGCATGATAGTGGGTTGTTAAGGACCCCTCCGTACGAGGACGGAAGTGAGGGCAATTCTCGCCTGTGTTTGTCACAGGAAGACCGTCAGTTGCAGGAGTCCCTTTCTCATCTTAAAGAAATTATTGTTGGTATGGGGGTAGGCAGTCAGGGTTCTTGTACTTCCTCGCCTAGTATTTATTTATTTAGCTGTATTTATATCCCGCTTTTCACCGGGTCAAAGCGGTCAATTGGGGGATACATTTAACATGAGGGGATATGAGACACATACACTAATACTTACAGGGAACATGGGCAATGGAGGGTTAAGTGGCTTGCCCAAGACCACAAGGCGTGCCTACAGGACTAGAAATCCCAGTCCCTCCGGCCTGAGATTGCTGTCCCCAGGTGGGACTTGAACCCCCGGCCTTCCGGCCTGAAGTACCTTGTCCTAACCACTGGACCACTCCTCCCTCCTTTTGTTTTTTTTTTTTTTTTAGTACTTCTTCTTTTCCACCCCCCGTTCTAACTCCTCACAGCCTTGGGAATCCTTTTGTTTCTGTCCCAGCTGCAGCTTCTACTCCCCTGCTGGAGGTGAAGCAGGAGACCCCTCCCTCTCCGTTTGGGGAGGGGAACTTGCAGCTCCCCTTCCTAACCATTGGTGAGCAGGTGGTTATTAAGCCCCTAGACCCTGTTTTATCCTCTATTTTGCAATATGCCCCAAATCCTATGAAGGCTCCAGCAGCTACTGTTCAGTACTTACAGCGTATGACAAGGGGTTTGCAGTGCCTTACAGGATTATCGGTTGATTATTGAGGGGGTGTTGGGATATGATGAGGAAACCCCATTTGATTTTCTAAAGTAAAAATATTAGAGGATCCCTTTACTTTCCCCGATCTTGCTGCCCGTGCCTTGCAAAAGCCGCAGGCTGTTAAGGATATGTGGGGGGAAGTGCAGAAAGAGTTTGAGCGATTGTTTGGAGCTAAGCAGAACTTGGCAGCTTCTATTGCCTGTCAGCAGGAACAAGGAGAGGGGGTTTCCCAGTTTGTGCGAAGGTTCAGGAAGTGTTGGAAGGAGGAGGCGGGGTTAGCTATTCCTGCAGATGGTTTGATGGCTTCTATGTATATACAGATGTCGTTAGGGGCCATGCGGCCCGAGGTACAGGTTGCAATAAAGCAGATGGTTGATGAATGGTTTGATATGTCGCCAGTAAAGTTAGAGAAAGTGATTTTGTCCAAAGAAGCTGCGGGATGTTTTGATGGAGTCAAAAGCCAGAGAGAGAGAGGGAAGGTGAAGGTATCGCACGCATGGCAGCAGCCCTGCCCCCCAGGTGAGTGGAGTGGGGGGGCCGGTTATGGGGGATGGGGAAGTCAGGGACCCTTTCCAGGAAGGGGTGGGGGATTTCAGGGGCGAGGGAGAGGCCGTGTCAGGGGTCGATGGAGTGGTGGTATACCCTATAATCAGATATGTTTTAACTGTAAGCAGCAGGGACATTGGAAGAATGAGTGTCCTTATGCAGCAGCCATGCCTTTTCCTCCCGCCCCCCCTCCGGTGGCTTCGGCACCTGCGGTGCCTGGCGCCGGAGCCCCCTCCCCAGTCATTCCAATTACATGGCAGCCTCCTCCTGGTCGTGCCTAGGGCTGCCCTGAGGCGATGGTTCCGACCTGGGTACAGTTAACAGAGAAATGGAAGGACCCCCCCCTGTTGTTCCTTGCTGATTGGGGGGTGCCCTGTGTCCTTTGTCATAGACACAGGGGCTACTTGTTCTATGTTGCATGCTTCTATTTGGAAAGAGTCTCTGACACCAGGTCCTGCCTCGATAGGGATTAATGGAACCTCAACCCCCACTTGGATTACCCCCCTGTTACCTATTATGCCCTTAGGGCAAAAGTCCCCATTGTTTACGCATTGTTTTACAATAATTCCTTCCTTCCCGGTTAGTCTGCTAGGGAGAGACTTGTTATGTAAGTTAGAGGCTACTACAGTCAGTACTGCTGACGGCACTTTTTCTTTACTTTCCCCTTATCTCTTGAACTTGTCGCAGGAGAATGTTGATACAGCGTCGGTACTGGAGCAGGTCCCTCCTTCATTATGGGCCTCCTCTCCTACCGATGCTGGGTTGGTTCCATGTACCCCTTATGTTGCCAAATTAAAAGACCCTGCGGCAGTTGTTTGTGTTAGGCAGTATCCTTTGTCAAGTGCGAAGGATGAAGCTTTACGATCCATGATTGCTGAGTTTGTGGCCGCAGGGATAGTTGTTCCCACTGTATCTCCCTTCAATACGCCTGTGAATCCCGTCCTCAAGGGGGAGGGGTTCCGTTTTACCCAGGACCTTCGGGCGGTAAATCAATTGGTTGTTCCATTAGCCCTCGTGATGCCGGATATTGCTGGATTGTTAACCCTTATCCCAGTAGATGCTAAATGTTTCACTGCAATAGATTTGGCCAACGCCTTTTTTAGCATGCCTGTGGACCCCCAAACACAGCCCTTGATGGCTTTTACGCATGCTGGCAGACAATATACCTGGACTCGGCTGCCGCAGGGATATATTGATTCCCCAGCAGCCTATTCCTTAGTTCTTAAAGCATCAATTGAAATGTGGCATCCACCTTGTTCCTCCACTCTTCTCCAGTATATGGATGATTTGTTATTGTGTTCTAAGACGTCATGAATGTGCTACAGACTCTCTATCTCTGCTCTGCCACTTTGCCTCTCATGGACATAAAGCCTCTCTGAAAAAGCTGCAGTGGTGCTGTGATTTAGTCACTTGTTTGGGGTTTGTGGTGTCCCCTGGAAATCCGGCGCTCTCTCCCGCCCAAGTACAAGCAATTATTAATCTGACTCCTCCCTCAACAGTTACCCAAATGCTGGCATTTTTGGGATTGGTCTCCTTCTGTCGTGCCTGGATCCCGGACTGTGCTTATTGGGATTCTATTTTGAGAAGGGCTACACTGCAATTGCCTGGTTCTGCATCTATTGAATGGACTGAGGAAATGTTCTCTGCCTTTGCCACTTTAAAGAAGTTGCTTATCTCAGCTCCCACTCTGGGACTGCTGGACTATGGAAAAATGTTTTATCTGTATGTAAGGGAGGAGGGAGGAACAATGGCAGCCATTTTGGCTCAAGATCATGGGGGAGGAATGCACCCGGTCGCTTACCTCTCTAAAAAATTGCCCCTTCAGGTACAGGGTATGCCTGCATGTCTGCGAGCCTTGGCAGCTTCTGCAATTGCCGTGCAGCTGGTAACTCCCATTACCAGGGAGGAGTGGCCTAGTGGTTGGGGCAAGGTACTACAGGCTGGAAGGTCGGTGGTTCAAATCCCACTAGAGGACAGCAACCTTGGGCCGGAAGGACTGGGGTTTCTAGTCCCACAGGTGCTCCTTGTGGTCTTGGGCAAGCCACTTAACCCTCCATTGCCCATGTTACCTGTAAGTATTAGTCAGTGTGTCTCATATATCTCCTCGTGTTAAATGTATCCCCCAACCGCTTTGACCCGGTGAAAAGCGGGATATAAATGCAGGTAAATAAATAAATAAAATAAATAAATAAATAAATACCCTGTCACATGAGACTATTTTGTTATCTGCCCACTCTGTATTGAATGTTTTGAAAAATCTCACCACCCAGCACATGACCGCTCAGAGTTTGAGTGGTTATGAGGTTATTTTGACTACCACTGAAGGGTTAACTGTTAAGCAGCAATCTCCTGCCTTCACCCCTATGCTGGCGTTACAGGCTCTAATGCGCCCAGTAGATGATTCTGAGCAGCCCCCAGAAGAGCATGATTGTTTAAAATTGATTAACTTTGAGACGTCAGTACGTCCTGATCTGTCCTCCTCCCCGCTCCCGGATGCCCCACACATATTTGTAGACGGGAGCTGTGTCCGTCCTGCAGACAATGCTTATATTGCTTCTTATGCCACTGTAGAACTCCCGAATATTTTGCATGAAGCTCAGTTATTACCTTATGGTTCTGCACAAGCTGCTGAATTGGTAGCGCTTACTAGGGCCTGTGAATTATTTGCTGATAAACGTGTCAATATCTATACAGATTCCAGATATGCTTTCAGAGTAGTGCACGATTTTGGCCTTTTATGGGGGAGACGGGGATGGAAAGCTGCGGACGGTAAGCCCATTTCACATGCGCAGTTGGTGAACGAGTTGTTGCAGGCCCTGTGTAAACCAAAGGAAGTGGCTGTCATTAAATGTGCCGCACATAGATACGATACATCTTTTATTTCACAAAGTAATGCTCTAGCAGATCAAGCAGCAAAACAGTGTGCCCAGGCTGAGAGTGACCGGTTGCATTCTCTCACTGATCCTGGGACTAGGACACCAGCCCCACCCATCGCTGCAGACCCTTTGTTGTCCGGATTCTATGTTTCTCCTCTTGAACATTCTTTTCCTTTTCATCATTTACAAGCAGCAGCTGATCCCGAGGACTTAGCCTATTGAGAACAACATAATATGTGTTTAAATTCAGCACAAATCTGGCAAGAAAGGGGGGGTGGTCGTAGGGGATTGCCAAAGGCCGCTGCCCCGCTTCTAATTGGCCAGGTCCATGGGGTTGGCCACAAAAATAGAAAAACAGTGTTAAAAGAACTACAAGAAGTGTTTGTGTGTAGAGATTTGCCCCAGCTAGTAGAAGTACAATTAAGTCAATGTTTAACATGTGCTAGGAAAAGCAGGGAAAAGCAATTGGACAACTACAGCATCTGCCCCCGCCGCAGGGCCCTTTCCAGGCCCTACAGGTGGATTTTACCTGTATGCCTAGGTCTGTTGGGGGCTTCAAATATTTGTTAGTGATTGTAGACCGGTTTTCTAAGTGGCCTGAAGTCTTTCCCACTACCAAGGAGGATGCTAGAATGGTGGCCAAAATTTTATGTAAAGAAGTCATCCCTCGGTTTGGGTATCCCCTGTCAATAGATTCTGATCAAGGCCCAGTGTTCACCTCAAACGTGTTACAGTATATTGTTCAAATGTTTGCTATTGACTGGAAATTCCATGTCCCTTACCATCCCCAGTCCTCAGGAATAGTGGAGCGAATGAATCGCACTATAAAGGAGAAACTGAAAAAGGCAACTCAACATGCTCCCGGTAAATGGCCTACTTATTTACCAGCAGTATTAGCAGAAATTAGACTTACTCCTGGAGCTTCTGGGTTTTCTCCGTTTGAAATTTTAATGGGACGCCCCTTACCGTTACCATGGAAGTGGCCAGAGGGGGCAGTAATTACGGCTGATGATTTGCTTATTGCACAGGAAGAGTATGCTGTGCAGTTAGCAAAGTATTTATGTGAGGTGTCTGAAATGTTTATCAAATGTTGCCTTGTCCCTCCACAGAACCAACACATCCTTACTGACCGGGAGATCGGGTGCTAGTAAAGCTGTACCATAAGAAAGGACAATGGGATCCTCCCTTCGGTGAACCAGAGGAGGTGTTGGCTGTGACCAGAACTGCCGTATTGACAGACCAACACCCTTTCTGGGTCCACGCATCCTGTGTGAAGAAGGCGCCTGGAGGAAGCAGTGCGATAGCGGGGATTGAGCCGAGCTGGTCAAGACGATCGCTATCAAGCCTACTCCATGGGCATCTTTGTGTCTCTTTCTGCGGATCTCTAGTGTACTTGTGTTTCTTATGGAATGTTTGCACCCGGATGGACAGCTGGCCTCACTCCTCAGGGAACAGAACCAGACTAACCAGACGGTATCTCGAGAACCCCGGGCTTTACCGGAAGGTTCTCTGAACCTGTGGAAGAAGGCAGTGTGGCAGGCTATGGCCTATAATAGTCTGCAAATGTGAAAGGCCTGTAAGTCAGGCCCTGATTCCAACCCCCATCTAAAAGAAAGAACCAAAGTCTGTAAGAGTTTGAGAAAACTGTTTTAAACTGCTTAATAAGAAGTTTTCATGAATGCATAAATCTTTCATTATTCTCTTGTGTTGTGAAAATAGAAATGTTTCAATACTTGCATTCCTAGAGCCAGAAACGACCTTGCAGTAGAGAAGTATCCAAACCTAGAAACTGCACCATTGTTAGAACAGTCCTAGAGGAGGGAGCTGGGTGCTAGGCCCAGGAGGGATCTCCGACTGGACAAACGCAGGGGGCGTTGGGGCCAATAGAAAGTTTGCATGAATCAAACTGAAAAGAAATGTATAAATGAATATGTTTCTGTAAGAACTTTGCTCAGTCCTTTTCGAAGCTTGACTAACTGGCCCTTGTGCACAATAAATTGACTTGGACCCTGTAAATTGACTCCTGGATTTATTCATTGTCTGCACTTCGCTGCTACATATTCTTGGTGCGTTGGCCGGGAATGTGCGGATAGTGAATGGTAGTCAAGCGAATATTCCACGCAATTCGCCTCCAGGTTTGGCACGGTTGGAACCGTGTCTGTCCGACCGCAGGGGAAACCTCAGGCGCCGCCGGTCCTTTTGTATCGGAGAGGGTTCCGCCTTGCCTCGGCGGGCCACTGGGTCCGGCGAGCCAACACCTCCGAAACCAAGGGGAGTCCAGGATCCAACCCAAGAACTGGTTTGGTATCAGGAACCGGATCTGGTGAGTAGACATTTTCTTGTTTAATAGTCAGTGAAGCCTGGGGAAAAGTCTTGCATGAGTGCGCGAGACTGATTTGGTATAGACTAACTGGGAAAGTCTCGCATGAGTGCGCGAGACAAGAGAGCCTGATCACCTCTCATAAGGGCGGTCCTAGTACGCTCCACATAAGGTTTAGCGGAAGCCGAAGCCATCTACCCTTTGGTTGGGAATAGTCAGTCAGAAAACCTTGGGCATTTGAAAAATGATTTCTTGTGATGGTATGATTGCCTGCGTGATTGAGAGGTCTTGAGATACAGACCAAGTGAGAGCGGACTCCTGAGTAGCGCAGTTCCTAGTCGGGCGACCGCGCCCAGGTCGCGAAAAGGAGGAAGCGTGTGGTGTTTGTTCCCCTCAGTGTTTTGTGGGCTGTACGGACCCCTTACCTACAGCCATACTACCTACCCTTACTGTCTGTCATCTTGTACGTCATTACGTGTACGCCATTACGATTATGGGAGGGACGGAGTCCACGCAAACTCCGCTGGAATGTATGATCAAGAATTTCCGTAAAGGATTTTCAGGAGACTACGGCATAAGAATGTCTACATCTAGATTAAGAATGTTACGTGATAGGGAGTGGCCTGTGCTAGCTACTTCATGACCCCGAGGGGGCATCTTTGATGTAGAAATAGTTTCCCGTGTTCATCAGCTTGTACAAAAAACGCACCCTGACCAGTTCCCCTACATAGATTCCTGGTTGAGTGCTTGCGAAAAGCAGCCCTTATGGATGAAGCGCTGCTATGAGGAACAGTGTAGAATATTAGTAGCAACCACTAGGGGGACCCGGAAGGTTGAGGAAGAGAAGCTGCCTGTGTATTCCGCCTCAGAGTCCCCAGAAATCCTGGCCTGTTTACCCCAGTACCCACATAGGTTGGTTCCCCCAGCTCCGCTACCTGAAGCTGAACCTGATGAAGTACCTCAGCAATTACCGCTGCAGCAGCAAAAGAAGCCCACTTCCCCGAGTGATAGCCCCAAGTATGTCGGGAGGGCCAGGGTCCTCCGACGATACAGAAAGCGGAGGCTCTCCTGCCAGTTCAGGGTCACCCACCAAGGAAGCTTATACCCGGGAGCAGGGCCGGATTTACCTATACGCCACCTACGCCGTGGCGTAGGGCCCACAGCTGACAAGGGCCCACAAAAATAGCCGCCTTAAAATTTAATTTAAAAAAAAAAACGCTGGCTGCCGCCGCGGCAGCATGGACTGTTCCTGCGGGGCCCCCTCTGCTGCCGCGGCAGCATGGACTGACCCGCGGGGCCCCCCTCTGCCCGGCTGAATCGTCCGTCCATCACTCCCTCCCTCCGTGCCGGCTTTGAGAGGCGCGAAGGGAGAGTGTCTCTCTCACGTCTCTGTTAAGCCCGCAGGGGCTGATGGGAAATTTCCCATCAGCCCCTGCGGGCTTAACAGAGACACGAGGGAGACACTCTCCCTTCGCGCCTCTCAAAGCCGGCACGGAGGGATGGACGGATGATTCAGCCGGGCAGAGGGGGGCCCCGCGGGTCAGTTCATGCTGCCGCGGCTGCAGCCAACGTTTTTTTTTTAAAATTAAATGTTACTTTAGGCCGATGGGGGGGGGGGTAGGTCTGGTAAAGGGCTATTGGGGGGGGGGCTGGGACTGGAAATGGGCGGGGGGGGTTAAGGCTGGAGGTGGGCTGACGGGGTCAGGACTGGTAACGGGCTGTGGGCTGTTGGGGTCGTTAGAACTGGTAATGGGCTATGGGCTGTGGGCTGATGGGGCTGTCTGGTAATGGGCTATGGGGAGGCTAGGACTGGAAATGGGCTGGGGGGTTAAGACTGGAGATGGGCTGATGGGGTTAGGACTGGTAATGGGCTGTGGGCTGTTGGGGTTTTTTTAGAACTGGTAATGGGCTGGGGGGGGGATTAAGACTGGTAATGGGCTGTGGGCTGATGGGGGCTGTCTGGTAATGGGCTATGGGGGGGCTAGGACTGGAAATGGGCTGGGGGGGTTAATACTGGAGGTGGGCTGATGGGGTTAGGACTGGTAATGGGCTGTGGGCTGTTGGGGGGGTTTATAACTGGTAATGGGCAATGGGGGGGTTAAGACTAGTAATGGGCTGTGGGCTGATGGGGGCTGTCTGGTAATGGGCTATGGGGGGGCTAGGACTGGAAATGGGCTGGGGGGGGTTAAGACTGGAAATGGGCTGGGGGGGTTAAGACTGGAGGTGGGCTGATGGGGTTAGGACTGGTAATGGACTGTGGGCTGTTGGGAGGGGGTTAGGACTGGTAATGGGCTATGGGGGGGGCTAGGACTATAAATGGGCTGATGGGGCGGGCTAACACTGGCGGTGGGCTGATGGGGTTAGGACTGGTAATGGGCGGTGGGCTTATGGGGTTAGGACTGGTAATGGGCTATGGGGGGTTAGGACTGATAATGGGCTATGGGGGGGCTAGGACAGGAAATGGGCTGATGGGGAGGGGTTAGGACTTGAGGTGGGCTTATGGGGTTAGGACAGGTAATGGGCTGTGGGCTGATGGGGGGGTAGGACTGGCAATGGGCTATGGGGGGCTGACTGGAAATGGGTTGATGGGGTTAGGACTGGAAGTGGGCTGATGGGGGGGTTAGGACTGGTAATGGGTTATAGGGGGGGCTTAAACTGAAAATGGGGTGATGGGGGTTAGGACTGTAAGTGGGTTGATGGGGGGGCTAGGACTGGTATTGGGTTGGGGGTTGCTAGGACTGGAAATGGGCTGATGGGTGGCTAGGACTGGAAATGGGCTGATGCAGGGACTAGAAGGGAATGGATGCTGGGTGAGGCTGGAACTAGAAGGGAGCTGATGTTGGGGGAGGATTAGAATGGGATGGGGCTGGAAGAGTAAAATGGAGAAGGGAAAAATATTTTGTGTGGAAGGGATAAAAAATCTACAATTGGCCGGGTATTGGGAGAGTAAGTGGGGATTGAGGATGGAGGGGTAAAATTTGAGTGGATGAAATAGGAATGAGGAAAGAGCAAAAGGAGAAAGATTAGTATGTTAAAGCAGATGTAGAGAGAGAATGGAAAAAAACTAGAAGAGAGAAGAAAGGACAAATGGACAGCAGACAATGGAGAGTTAGCAGAAGACACGAAAAAACCAGAAGAAAGTGGCTGGAGCAATTGCAGCTGAAAAAAATTAACAAAAGGTAGAAAAATATCTCTTTATTTTGAATTTATTAATTGGAATATGTCAGCTCTGGTAAATGTGCATCATTAACGTCTGCGCTTTGTTTAGTACAAGAGCAAATTAATGTATAGTTTTATTTCTACAGTGTTGTACATTCCAAGTTTGGCTTTTGGGATTCCCAGTTTAATTATTGTCTTCCTGTTTCTAAATTGTGATTACTTGTTTGGTGATGGTCTATGTTCTGCATGTGTAACTGAGCTGAGGTGTTCTGTTTATATAATTCCTATTTGACATTGCCACTTGTTCTCTTTCCCCAGTAGGTCATGTATTGTTGTTCTCTGAAATGTATTGGTTTAATATTTGCAGTTTTGCCTTTTGATTGGTAGAGTATGGTGCTTTGTGAGTCCTGGTAGTGCTGTTAGGATACGGCGGGTTTGCTATGGGTTCTAAATGGGCAGTGTTTGTAGTAGTTCCTAATGTGTCTGGCAGTTGGCACTGGATTATAGTAATGTAGAAATCTTTTAGTCTTTCTTTATCCATACACTCATTAAGAGGCACGTTTACTAAAAGTTAGTATATGGTAACATTATGCAAATATTTATGCAAATGAGGCCTCTTATGCAAATGAGGCCCCGCACCCCCCTTGGACCGCCCCTGCTGGGGGCCCACAATTTTTTTTGGCGTAGGGCCTCACTCAAGGTAAATCCGGCCCTGCCCGGGAGCCGTATGATTTAAGAAGTATAACCCTGAAGAATAAGGAGAAAGCAGGGCGCCTAATGCCATTGCGTCAAGTGCCTGGTGTACCTATCCTAAATGAACAGGGCCAGATGGCACCAGGACCAACCAGTCTAGTCTACGTACCTTTTTCCATTACTGATTTATTAAACTGGAAAACGCATTATGCATCCTATACAGCAAAACCCCAGGAATTGACACAGCTAATGTCTAGTATAATGCAAACTCATCAGCCTACCTGGGCCGATTGTTGCCAGCTCCTGTCCACTCTCTTTACTACTGAGGAGCGAGCGCGAATTGTGCAAGCAGCCCTCAGCTGGTTAGAAGAGAATCCCATGGGGGCGGGGGATCTGAATCTCCCACAAGCAGCCGCCGCAGCTTTCCCGAATGAAGATCCTAGATGGGACCCGAATGATGACAGGGGGGCAGCGGCCCTAACGCGATTTCACCAGGCCTTGCTGCAGGGCCTGAGGAAGGGAAGCCAGAGGGCCATGAATATCGGGAAGGTATCTGAAGTTATCCAGGGTCCAGATGAGAGCCCAGCGGCCTTTTATGAGTGGTTGTCTGAAGCCTATAGATTACACAGGTACACTAAAAAAATTTTTTTTTAAACTGCCTCTAATGTTTCGATTGATTTTTACGTTTTTTGATGCGCTGAATCCAAATCTGGTAACCAATTTGATCCATCACGTACAGATTTTTTGCTACATTGGGTTAGCAGTTTGAGGTGAACGTTTCAGATTGAGTGCGATCGAGATAAAAGTTTCTTGGATGAATTCTTTATACTAATTGTTTAGTAGTTATTCAAATAAGAATAAAGAAAATTGTAACAAGGCAGCACATAAGAATAGAGTAATGTCAACAAAACACACTGTGATGGTAGCAAAATTGTCTGCACTTAAAACAGCCACATACATGTGCACAAACATTGAGCATATAAGAGCGAGGTTAGACACAAAGCAAAGCAAAGAAATGT
The DNA here is from genome assembly GCA_033557465.1 of Ichthyophis bannanicus. Lineage (NCBI taxonomy): Eukaryota > Metazoa > Chordata > Amphibia > Gymnophiona > Ichthyophiidae > Ichthyophis > Ichthyophis bannanicus. The sequence continues at coordinate 489,925,749 of CM066033.1, forward strand.
GCAAAAAATGTTGTACAGGTATGTATGTAAGAATAGAAAACGCAAACCGCACCATTGCAATACATGAAGACAAACACCCGATGGTGTGAAAATAAAATTCTAATAAATGAGATCCGACACTGTGGTAATAACTAGCAAATTTTTATTTCAAAGTTTAGTAAAAAAACGATATTTATCAACACAGTTTAGATTTTAAAGTCATTCTTGGGTCAATCAATCTCCTGGTGGGCCCGTTTCTTCTTCCCCCGAATGCTTCTCTTGGTACGCTGCTTGGCGTATTTTTCATCTGGGGTTTCCCGCAGCAGCAACCAGCAGAAATCAGCCATCATAGTGGTGTTCCATCTTCCTTGGTACCTTCTCTCTGCGTCCTTGATGTCCTGGTGAAACCTTTCACCTTGTTCTTCACTGTACGCCCCCAGGTTTTCGGGAAAGTAGTTCACATGGGAGTGCAAGAAATGGACTTTCAGGCTCATGTTACAGCCTTGTTCTTTGAAGGCATTGAGCATCCTGGCAACAATATCCTTATAGTTCTCATCCCGCCTGTTCCCCAATAATTTGAGAACATCCTTGAAGGAATCCCAGGCTTCTTTTTCCTTCTCAGACATCGTTTCAGCGAATGCTCCATCTGAAATGAGTTTCCTTATATCAGGGCCAACAAACACTCCTTCCTTTAGCTTTGCTTTAGAAAGTCGGGGGAACTTTGAGCAAAGGTACCGAAAGCACTCACCATCTTTTGGAAGGGACTTGATGAATTGCTTAATGAGACCCAACTTAATGTGGAGAGGTGGTAATAGAATTTTATCACGAGGTACCAAGCTCTCATGAAGAACATTTTTCTCACCGGGTCTCAAATACTCCCGAATTGGCCAGTCTTTTTTCCCCCAGTGTAGGTCGCGGGCCCGGCTATCCCACAAGCAAAGGAAGCAGGGATATTTGGTGAAACCGGATTGCTGCCCTAATAGCATGGATAGAATTTTAAAGTCTCCACAAATCATCCACTTATGCTCATCATAACGAATCTTCTGAAGAATCAGGGCCAAATTCTCATATTTTTTTGGAGAATAACAGAGTGAGCAATAGGAACTGAAGCGAATGTGTTGCCATTATGAAGAAGAACACCTTTTATGCTGTCTTTTGACGAATCAATGAACAGCCGCCATTCAGCAGGATCATACTTGAGTTTAAACTTTTCCATCACTCCGTATATATCGTTGCAAAATACCAAATCTTCCTCTTTGCTGAAATACTTCAAAAATTGTGTCTCGCGGTTGCGGCACCAATAAAAAGTTGTTCCTGGTGACACCATTTTGAAACTCCCCCGATTTGGGGTAGAGCACCTCTCCGCTTCAGCCAGCTGCCCTGCTCAGGTACTCCAGCCCAATCGGGGCTGTGGGAGGAGGAGCAGCGGCCCTTTAAAGGCAGCCCGCGTTCGGCGGGAACAACACCATTTTGAAACTCCCCCGATTTGGGGTAGAGCACCTCTCCGCTTCAGCCAGCTGCCCTGCTCAGGTACTCCAGCCCAATCGGGGCTGTGGGAGGAGGAGCAGCGGCCCTTTAAAGGCAGCCTGCCTCCGGCAGGCCCGCGCCTGTCAGGGCCTCGCCAGAGGGCCCTTGGGCGTGGCCCTTAGGCAAAGGTAATTACTACCCCATACAACCCCTGAAGTACCCGATATTCAGCAAACAAGAGTCAGGAACCTCTACCATCTATGCTCTGATCCTGAAGAAAGCTGCAACTGTGCCTCGAGATTCAAACTCTCTAACTGTCCACTACCTGCCTACATGCTGCAAGTATTCCAACTATAGCCTATTATGGACACTATTCTTTCACTCCTTCAGTTGTTCTTTACTCTGAAATTGTAGTTTGTTACATAATTGTTCACATGTCTCTACACTTAGATATGTAGTCACTGTTTATTCCTTGCAATTGTTCTATTTGCCACAAAAGTATCTACTACAACTCATTGATACTTGCCACTGTTTATACCTTGCAATTGTACTACTTGATACAAAAATATCAACTTCAACTAAAATTACAAAAATATTTATCTGCTACTTCTCACCTGCAATTCTCACCTGCTACTTCTCATCTCAGATTTAATACTGTTGTCAGTAGTAAGTTTCAGATATATTACAGTCGTCTGTAACTCATCTTAGAGATATTCCTACCACTTGTGACTCACCCTAGATTTATTACTGTTATCAGTAACTCAATTTGGAAATATCACTACTATCTGTGTTTCACCTTAAATATATTACTGTTATCAGTAACTCACATCTAACTTACTGAAGTGGCCGCTTTTTCACCCCTCTACTACCTTACCAATATGTAACAGCTGATTGTTATACTGAGCAAGCCATCCTACATCTCTATACTAGTCAATAACTGTTCTTCCTACTGTTATCAATAACTTATTGCCTATTACCACATTAGATATTACTACGCCATCACTACCCTACTCAACACACCACTGAATCAGTCACATTGCATAACATACCCCTGAATCAGACTCAGAAAATGCCACACTTCAACATCATGTTTCTAAGAATATCATACACCTGTATAATATTGGCAATAATAATAATTAACCTATCACTAAGTCTAAACAGCAAAAATTACATGACCATCCCTATAATACACACCCATACCCGACTTGACGACCATATTGGACACAATCACACAAATAACTATCCAAAAATAAACTACCATAGACTAATACACATAAAACAAACTCACCCCAAATTTGCAAGGAAATCTGCTCAAACACATCTTCTCTATCATGCACCCTTATTAATGCACGATCAATGAAAAACAAACTCCCTATATTTAATGATCTAATAACAGACTCTAAACCAGACATCTTATGTGTCACAGAGACCTGGCTTTCTGAAACGGACACAGTCTTCCTAAATCAACTCGATAATGAAAACTATGACCTATTTTACAAACATAGATCCAACAAAAAAGGCGGAGAAGTCTTAATGATGACAAAAAAGATACTAAATGCCAAATCAATCCAATCAAACATCTCTAACAGACACATTATTGATAAAAATTGGCCTCATGAAAATCTGCTTAATTTATAGACCTCCAGACCAAAGTGCAGATTGCCTGGACTCCTTTATTGATCTCCTTAGCTCATCCACTGAACAAAATCCTGTAATCATGCTAGGTGATTTCAATCTACCATCACTATCAACACATAACTCCAAATTATTTCTTGATGCTTTATCAGATATAGATTATCATCAAATAATAAATACCGCAACACATATAAAAGGAGGAACACTAGACCTGATCTTTATCCCCGATTCACTCTTCAAACTAATCAACCCAAATTCCATAGCACTCACAGAGACACCCTGGTCTGATCATTATATTATTAATATAAATCTCACATATTATACTGTCAATGTCAAAAACTATACATTAAGTGGCCTCACATCAAAATTTAAAAAATTTAATGAAACGGAATTCCTCGATTCAACAATCCCCCACCTCTTGCCATCTACATGAGATCTTGATGATGCTGTCAACAACTGGTATGAAACCATCAATAATGCAGCCAGAATCAATCACACAAATAAACAAAGGACACACCCCAAAACAAACAGTACACCATGGTTCAATAACACATTAAAACAAATGAAAAAAGAACTAAGAAAACACGAAACTAAATGGCGAAAATCTAAGTTGACTATACATAAGGAAATATACAATAACCAGCTCATAAAATATAAAGAAACACTCAATAGTACAAAGAAAAACTACTACGCAGCAACCTTATCAAAATCATATAACAGACCTAGAGAACTTTTTTCTATTGTCAGAAACCTTACCAATAATGCTCAAACTTCTAACAACGAAATCACCGACATCTCAGTACAAACACTAGCTAATCACTACCAAAACAAATCAAAAAAACCTCAAATGTCTTTTGATACAATTAACACCTCTCAACAGTCTGTTGACGAATGGTCAGACTTTTACCCAATTTCAAGTACGACATTAAAAACTATCATATCCGGACTCAATACCACAACTTCTTATTTAGACCCATGCCCAGTGTCATGGATAAAAAACACTCTGCCAACTCTACTATCCTTCATTCTCCCAATAGTCAACCTCTCATTATCCCAAGGTTACCTCCCACAATCTCTCAAACATGCACAAATACGCCCGATCCTAAAGAATAGCAAACTAGATAAAACATCCCCAGTATCATACAGGCCCATTTCCAGCATACCATTTTTGGCCAAAATAATAGAAAAAGTAGTGCAATTACAGACACAGAAATACATAGACACATCTTACCCGCTTGACGAGCAACAATATGGATTTCGGCCCCGCCACGGAGTAGAAACACTACTAACAGTATTAATTGATACTCTCATAAGGGGAATCGACAATCAAACAAGCATTCATCCTCCACTTCATCGACATATCAGCGGCCTTTGATAGTGTACATCACTCAATAATGCTCAGCAACTTAAGGCAGATAGGCATAAATTCTACAGTACATAATTGGTTCACCTCCTATTTAAACAACAGAACACAAAATGTACGAATAGGTAATCAAACTTCAACTACATATAACCAAGAAATAGGTTTACCACAAGGATCTGCACTATCAGCCCTACTTTTTAACATTTACATAAAACGGGTTTGCAATATCTTTAAAAAATTTGGAGTACAATATCATCTCTATGCAGACGATATTATGATTTACATTCCATTTACTATCCCTAACCTACCGTTACAACTCCTCTCAGATTGCTATAACGAAAGCACATTATGGCTAAAAACTCAAAACCTCCACATAAACCATACTAAAACCGAAGTCCTAATCGTAACAAAAAATCAATCATTTATCCCCCCAACCCATATAACACTACAAGATCAAGAAATTAAAATAAAAAATGAAATAAGATATCTAGGAGTTATCATAGATACACACCTTACAATGGAAACCCACATTAGAAACACCATAAAGAAAATCTACTTCAAACTTAAAATTCTCAAACAACTACGCCCGCTAGTATTTGTACAAGATTTCATTAATATAACACAAGCCATCATAACCCCTCACTTTGATTTTGCTTAATACTTATGGGCATTTCAAAACAGAACATTAAAAGAATGCAACTAGCCCAAAATGCAACGGCAAGAATTATACTAAAAATAAACTCACTCCAACACATAACACCAATACTAGCATCCCTTCATTGGTTACCAATACAAAGCAGGATAATATACAAAACAATAATAACCTCATTTAAAGCATTAAACGACATGGCACCGACTACACTATGTAAGCTAATATGCAAAGAAACACCTAAGCCTATTCACAGAAAAGAACATTTAAATAAACTAAAGATTCCGAAGGACTTCATAAAAGCACATAAATTAACCAACAATAGAGCCTTCTCTCACATAGCTCCAACTATCTGGAATTCCCTACCAGAGGATCTACGTTCTCTAACAGAGATCATGGAATTCCGCAAAAAATTAAAAACGTACCTATTCACTAAACACTACAACACCATGGAAAACCTTGCACTCAACTTAGATAAAGGCTAAACAGGTAACTGACCATACAAAGCACAAACCTCCCACCTAAATGGACAACACACATAGCTCTAATGAAATGACGATCCAATCTCGTATGCCCTAATACTTATGCATGTATATAGTTGTATCTGTTATGTACTGTCTTATGTATTTAGACACTACACTATGTTAGTTAATTGTTTTAACACGGTTCCAGTTTAAATTCACTGTTTAGTTTCCTAGACTTAACTCTGTTTAATTATGATATTTTTAAGATGTTCTATGTAAAATTAAGATGTTCTATGTAAAACAAACTTTGCTTTGTTAATTGTTGTTATTTGTACACCGCAACTGATCTCTGGAAGATGCGGTATAAAAATGAGTGTTAAATAAAATAAATAAATAGATTTTTCTGTTTAAGCCGAGAACCTAGCAGTCCTAAATCCCAGACTAAATCATTCAATTCAGCTTGAGAGAAAAGTTCAGGTTTCGGATCTGGTTCAGTTTCAAACTCGGAAGTACTGGACTCATCGGGAAAAGCCATCTGATGAGTCTCATCATGATCATAACCGTCCACACAAATATGATCCAAAGATTTTGGTGGTTCAGGCACAGGTACTTCGTTGCTATGAGGCATAGGCCTAATTGCTGAGGGAAGGTTGGGGTAACTTATTACGTTCTTATTTTTTAAGTTGTATCCCTTCACAATGCAAGAGCAAAAATAGCAGTCACTGCTGTGGTCTCTTTGTTCACGCCACATCATAGGTATTCCGAAACGAAATGCTTGTTTTTTACCTTTCATCCATAAGCGTAGATCTTCCTCACATGTCTTGCACACTTTGTGAGGAGCCCACGGTTTGTCTTGATCGCCTAACTTCAAACCGAAATAGGCGAAATATACTTTTTTAATAAATGCAGAAATGTTCCTCTGCCGCTTTTTCACGGTATATTCCCCACAAATAAAACAAAAACTGTCCAGAGAGTTGACGCAACCTCTGGCTCTGTGAGCCATCACAAATACACAGCACTGCAAACTACAACTGTAGTGAACCACTTCGGAATAAAGCTGGATTACGACTGAGCAAACAAAAGGTAATAATGAACTTGCAAGAAACTGAAATTTGACAGGAACGTTCATGTCGCAACCACCGTGTTTGAGCGAGCGAACGAGGCGAGGCGAACAGGAAAGAACATGTGCCAGCGCGAGTACTGGATTTAGCCCCCCGCCTCCCAATTGTCCTGTTAATGTATAAAATGAATACAAAACACTCTAAAATATCATGAGGGAGTGTTTCTAGTTAGTTAACCATTACAACCTCTATTTTGGGCCAAGAAAATAAACTGCAGTCGGCTAAAAAGAAATTATGTGAACATTCCTTATATGGGTAAGAAATCTAATTTTGCAAGAAAATGTGACGTGATGGAACATTTTGGCTATTTTTCCTGGATTCAGCACCCCAAAATCTATAGGAATCAGTTGCAAAACTGGAGGCAGTTTTTTGGTAGTGTACCTGTGTTATATACCCCATATGATCCCGCCGCTCAGGAGAATTTGCGCATGGTAAATGCAGCCTTTGTTAGTCAGTCCCAGAGAGACATAAAACGAAAATTACAGAAACTGGATGGATTTGCAGGTATGAATACAGCACAGTTAATGGAAGTCGCTCAGAAAGTATTTGTGAATCGTGAAAATGAACGTGACAGAGAAAGTGAACGTAAAATGAAGAAGAAAGCAGATCTTCTTGCTGCCGCTTTAGTTAAACGACGTAGAGGAGGTTTTCCTAACCAAAGGACCAGAGAACGTGGAAGAGGCCGCGGAAATAGCAGGCCTCCATTGGGTGCGAATCTTGACTCCATCCCCAGAAGGGGAGGAGGGAGTCCCTGGAGAACAGGAGGCCGATTTCAGAATCGTGGAGGAATGAACCGAGCACAGTTAAAGCGAGAGAGAGAAGAAGCCATTGAGGGAGTGGCAGTAGCAACAGGCTATGACATGGATGAAGTGGATGAAGACTAGGCCAGACCGGGCTCCAGGTTCACCCTGGGTCCCCAGGAGCCTATGGTCAGTTTAAAAGTAGGGGACCAATATATGGACTTTATGGTAGACACAGCAGCAGAACATTCAGTGGTGGCAAAGCCAGTGGCTCCTCTTTCCTCTCGATCTGTCACTATTGTTGGGGCCACTGGGAACAGGGCCACCAAGCCATTCCTGCAGAACCGTATGTGAACTAGGGGGACAGAAAATAACGCACCAGTTCTTGTATATGCTTGAGTGCCCTATTCCACTTCTGGGCCGAGATATGCTTGCAAAGCTTCAGGCACAAATATCCTTTGCTGAAGGGGGAGAAATGCAGATGACTGTGAACCCAAAGCCTGCTTGATTGATGGTGCTAACTGTTCTTTGAGAAGAAGAGTGGCGGTTCTATAGTGCACCTCCAATCAAGTCAACCAGTTCCTGTATACCTACCAACCTTATAGCCCTGCCTGACGTATGGGCAGAAGATAATCCACCTGGCCTAGCGAAGAACATAGCCCCTGTCATTGTCACCCTCAAACCAGGAGTGGAACCAGTGCATGTGAAGCAGTATCCTCTTCCCCGACCAGCCACTGAAGGAATCCACTGCGATCTGATGAAACTGTTGAAGTATGGACTTCTCAAGGAGTGCCAGTAACCTTGGAACACCCCTCTTCTCCCAGTCAAGAAACCTGGGACAGGGGATTACCGCCCAGTACAAGATTTAAGGCGGGTAAATGATGCAGTTGAAACTATACACCCAGTGGTACCAAATCCTTATACTCTCTTGGGACTGATCCCCGCTGAGGCTACTCATTTCACCGTCCTGGACCTGAAAGATGCCTTTTTCTGCATACGCCTAGCCCCCACCAGTCATCTTTTGTTTGCTTTTGAATGGCAAGACCCCACCACAGGAAGGCGGGGCCAGCTCACCTGGACTCGATTACTTCAAGGATTCAAGAATTCACCTACTCTCTTCAGTGCTGCCCTGAATCAAGATCTTTCCAGTTACTCAGTGAACCCAGGACAAAGGGTTCTCCTTCAGTATGTGGATGACCTGCTTATAGCCACCAATTCAGAAAGTGAATGTCTACAAGCCACCAGTGAACTTCTGTACCTTCTAAATGAGGCTGGATACAAAGTCTCAAGAGCCAAGGTGCAACTATGTCAAACTAAAGTCAAATATCTAGGGTTCCAGTTGTCCAGTGGAATTCGACGCTTGGGACCTGAACGCAAAGAAGCTGTATGCAGTATTCCCACTCCAACCACCAGGAGACAAGTAAGAGCCTTCCTGGGGGCCGCAGAGTACTGTCGCAAATGGATCCCCAATTTCGCTCTGCTAGCAAAACCATTGTATCAAGCTACCAAAGGAATGGAAAAGTTTCCACTGGAGTGGGGACCTGAACAAGATGCAGCATTCCAATCTCTGAAAAGCGCTCTGTCGTCATCACCAGCTCTGGGTCTCCCAAATGTCCAGAAACCTTTCCATCTCTACATCCATGAGTCACAAGGAAATGCGTTGGGGGTACTGACTCAATCTCTTGGATCTTGGCAACGGCCAGTAGCCTACTTGTCAAAACAGTTGGATGTGGTAGCAAGAGGTTGGCCCCCTTGTTTGAGAGCTGTTGCAGCAACAGCCCTTTTAGTGAGCGAAGCAGACAAGCTCACTCTGGGACAGAATCTTCAAGTGACTATGCCGCATTCTGTCCTGACCCTCATGGAACACAAAGGAAGTTTCTGGCTAACGAATTCACGAATGTTGAAATATCAGAGTATGCTGTGCGAAAACCCCCAGATACAGTTAAAAGTCAGTCAAGTCCTGAATCCTGCTACGTTGTTCCCAATTGGTCCTGGGTCCCCTGATCATGACTGTTTAGAAACTATGGACACTGTATTTTCAAGTCGCCCGGATTTGACTGATGTTCCTTTGGAGAACCCTGAACAGACTTTCTTTGTAGATGGAAGCAGTCTTGTCATCAATGGACATCGTTGTGCTGGATATGCAGTGGTGACCCTTGATCTGGTAGTTGAGTCCTCAGCTCTGGCCCCAGGAACTTCAGCACAGAAGGCTGAACTGATAGCTCTCACTAGAGCACTGACATTAGGAGAAGGACTCTGCTTAAATGTGTACACAGATTCCAAGTATGCCTTTACCACTTTGCACGCACATGGAGCCTTGTATAAAGAACGAAGGTTGATCACCTCAGGGGGCAAGTCCATTAGGTATGGGCCCGAGATATTGATATTATTAGATGCTGTATGGGCCCCTAAGCAAGTTGCAGTCATGCACTGTCGAGGTCATCAGGCAGGAGCAGAAGAAATTGCCCGAGGGAATTGCCCGAAAAGCAGCCACAACTGGACGAGTTGTGACCCAAGACACTTCAGTGCAGGCAGCCTTATTCCCTGTGCCCCTTAGCTCATGGGCTCCCCGATACACTAGATTATTTTTGTGAAAAGGAGGGAGGGGGTCCTAACAGAAAAAGGTTGGATAGTGCTGCCACCTCCAGAAGGTAGCTCACCTCCAGGTCCCACAGTAATTCCTGAAGCATTAGGGCCAGCCTTTGTTCATGCTTTTCATCAGGCCACACATTATGGGAAAACGGCCATGGAGAGAGCCTTAAGGCCCCATTTCTGTATCTCACTACTAGGACCCCTGTCCGTGTCAGTGGCACAGCAATGTTTGACATGTGCCAAGAATAATGCTAAGCAAGGTCCCATTCCACCCCCAAGAGTTCAATCAGTAGGGGTGGCCCCTATGAGTGATATTCAGGTGGATTTTACTGAAATGCCACGAGCAAACGGATATCACTATCTGTTATTCTAGTTTGCACATTTTCTGGGTGGGTAGAAGCCTGTCCCACCCGAACTGAGAAAACTCGAGAAGTCACTAGAGTACTGCTCCATGAGATTATTCCTCGATTTGGAATACCATTGACCATAGGATCAGATAATGGACCCTCATTTGTATCCCAAGTGACTCAACAGTTAGCTCGAGCTCTACAGATACAATGGAAGCTGCACACTGCCTATAGACCCCAGAGTTCATGGAAGGTAGAACGCATGAATAGAACCCTGAAATCTCAGTTGACCAAGCTTTGTCAAGAAACACACCTAAAGTGGCTCCAGGTTCTCCCTATAGCCCTTCTTAGGATACGTTCTGCTCCAACCAAGTCTTTAGGAGTTTCCCCTTTTGAGATTTTGTATGGGTGACCTCCAGGGAATCAAAGGAGATATGAAACAAATTGGATCTGAAATAACTAGACAAGAACTACTGGCTTTAGGTTCTGTTTTGCAGTCTTCACACCTGGGTACAAGATCGATTGCCCATCAATCTGACGGAACCTCTGCATCCCTTCAAGCCAGGAGTGTCAGTGTGGATCAAAGAGTGGAGAAAGACCCCACTGGCGCCGCATTGGAAGGGACCTCATGTTGTCATCTTGTCAACCCCAACTGCAGTAAAAGTTGCAGAACTCGAACCCTGGATCAATCACAGTTGAGTGAAGCCGGCAGCTGCTCCTGAACCTGGTCAATGGACTTCAGTAAACGATCCTGAGACTCCATTGCGACTTACATTGCGGAGACAACCAGCGTTGTAAGAGTCTCTAGATCTTCTCATCCTACCCCTGTCGCGCAAGGGTAGCAGTCGAAGCAGAAAAGAAGAAAAGACTCTACAAGTTCATCGTACCCAATATTCCAGTTGACCTCCAAAGACTGTAATCACAATGTTCCTCCATTATTGCCTTGTGGGAGTGGTGGTCCTGGGATTCCTGGAAAAGACTTTTGCCTTACCCCCTTGTGCAGCTTGTATAACTACCACCCGACCTGGACTGAAGGTCACTCAGACTTTACTTTATCATTCCTACTATACTTGCACTGGAATAGTTAGCCGGTGTATATATAATGGTACAGAGTTAAATATCTGTACGAAGGGGAAAAGTAAGACTTGTTACAACCCCCGGCAGAACCCCTCTTATTATGTACTTGAGATACGATGGAATGATGAGGATGGAGCCCTCATGTTACCCTGAGTTTTGACGCTTGTGAGGTGATCAACAGAAATGTCTATCACAAGTGTGGATATTGGGAGCAAGCCTATTACTATGATGATAAATATATGTGTCCTGAAGGAGCATACGGATGGGGAAAGTGTACTGGGAAATCTTCCCCAATTGTCTACAGTACATCATCCAAAGATGCTTACTACTGTCCCAAGTGGGAATGCGTGTACTATGCCACCTGGTCCAATGTGCCTACTGGACGAGAGGGAGATAAACGCATAGCCAGCCTGGAAAAATTATCCTTACCAGAACCTCGAAAGTGCAAGAAAGGTGCCTGTAATCCGGTGCGACTCATCATACTTAACCCTAGCCAGTGGAAGCAGGGGTACAGATTTGGGTTACGAATAGCAGGAGACGGCATAGATCCCGGAACTTTTATACATATACAGCTGAATACTAAGACTCATGTATCTGCACCTTATCGAATACATCACTCTTTCTATGAAGCCATGAAGGCAGAGTTTGAGATACCTCATGCCTCCCAAAACTTGTTCATTGAGCTCACCGGGGCAGTAGCATCTAGTCTCCACATTTTGGACTGCCTCTTCTGTGGAGGGACTAAGATGGGAGACCAATGGCCCTGGGAGGCACAAGAAGTGAACTATTCTATTTTTTTTTAATTTCTCTTATATACCGCGCTATTCTGCATCAGTGCGGTTTACATTGAACAAACTGAAATTACATTGAACAGGGCATTATAACTTGGAGATAACTATTTTACAGGGAACATGGGCTATGGAGGGTAAAGTGGCTTGCCCAAGACCACAAGGAGCACCTGTGGGACTAGAAACCCCAGTCCTTCCGGCCCAAGGTTGCTGTTCTCTAGTGGGATTTGAACCCCCGACCTTCCGGCCTGAAGTACCTTGCCCCAACCACTAGGCCACTCCTCCACTCCTATGCCTTATAATCAGACTGATTTACATAATGCTATTAGTGAGTGGGTACTGGCCCACCCCATTGTTGGTAACTTGTGTTTTGCTCGCTCTGGACCACAGTTTGCCATGGAGGTTGGACAGCTGGTCTGTCTCAATCAGACGTTCTACAACAGTACCACCAAGAAGACGTCCTGGTGGTCAGGAATCAACGCTTCAGCGCCCACCAACCCTTTAGTCCGTTTCCCTAATCTTGCCAGCATCTGGACTAAACTAGTATTTTATAATACCTGGCAAGCACCACCTGGACTGTACTGGATTTGTGGAACCCGAGCATATGCTAGGCTTCCTCACTACTGGGGAGGAGCATGTGCATTGGGAACCATACAACCTTCCTTTTTCTTGTTGCCTACATCCCATGAACCCATGAAGAACTACTGGGTTTTCCCGAGTACAGGAGTCGACAGAAACGAGAGGTCTTGAAAATAGGCCAATGGGACAAATGGAATGATGAGGAATGGCCACCTGAGAGAAACATTTCATACAATGGACCTGCTACTTGGGAGCAAGATGGTACATTTATTTTATTTTATTTAACTGTATTTATATCCCGCTTTTCACCGGGTCAAAGCGGCGTTACATACAAGGGTGGGGAAATTAAGTATAAGGGTAGGGCCATCACCAGGGGGTACATGGGGATATCGTACTCCTGTGTATATGATAAATCGTATTATACGCTGCAAGCTGTTGTTGAAATAATAACCAATGAAACCAGTAAAGCACTAACTCTTTTAGCTAAGCAGAGTACACAGATGCGTACAGCTATTTATCAGAATCGTTTAGCTCTAGATTATTTGTTAACAGCTGAAGGTGGAGTGTGTGGAAAATTGAATTTAACCAACAGTTGTTTGCAGATTGATAATAATGGGCACGTTGTTGAAGATATAGCTACTCAAATGCGCACACAAGCATATGTGCCTGTTCAGACCTGGCATGGCCTGAGGCTTGATGGGTGGTTCGGTTCAGCATTTTCATGGTTGGGTGATCTGAAGACCCTTGTGTTTATTGTATTACTCATATTAGCTGTATGCTTGTTGCTCCCATGTCTCCTACCCCTTTGCTTACGCATGATAACCTCAGTTATTGATAACACTGTAGAACAGAAGGCAGCTACGAAAATATTAGCTATGTGGCAATATTCCCCAATATCCCAAGATGATGCTGTTACACAAGTTTAATATGTGATTTAATACTCACCCTTTCTCACTTGCGGGTGAGAATAATCAAAGGGGAGAATGTGGCAGGCTATGGCCTATAATAGTCTGCAAATGTGAAAGGCCTGTAAGTTAGGCCCTGATTCCAACCCCCATCTAAAAGAAAGAACCAAAGTCTGTAAGAGTTTGAGAAAACTGTTTTAAACTGCTTAATAAGAAGTTTTCATGAATGCATAAATCTTTCATTATTCTCTTGTGCTGTGAAAATAGAAATGTTTCAATACTTGCATTCCTAGAGCCAGAAACGACCTTGCAGTAGAGAAGTATCCAAACCTAGAAACTGCACCATTGTTAGAACAGTCCTAGAGGAGGGAGCTGGGTGCTAGGCCCAGGAGGGATCTCCGATTGGACAAACGCAGGGGGCGTTGGGGCCAATAGAAAGTTTGCATGTATCAAACTGAAAAGAAATGTATAAATGAATATGCTTCTGTAAGAACTTTGCTCAGTCCTTTTTGAAGCTTGACTAACTGGGCCTTGTGCACAATAAATTGGCTTGGACCCTGTAAATTGACTCCTGGATTTATTCATTGTCTGCACTTCGCTGCTACAGCAGTATTAGACATTGTTTCTCTGATGAACATTTCAGACTGCATTATTTGTACTTCTTTACCAAAGGGTGTATCATATGCTCCGGTACATGTTTTAAAGGTTCCCTTAAATGTGTATGCAGCACAACTTGCTTGTGTAGATAATAATAATTTTTCTGCCAGTTGCTATGAATCTTTCAATTGTTCCCAGACGTGGTATATGATGAATATGATACATGATCCCTCGCGTGTATATGCTGACCCAAATATGATATTTGATTTATGTTTGATAACGAATGCATCCATTGCTTTTTCACATAGGTGTAACCTGTTGTATAATGTGTTTAATGGGTCCTTTCATTTTGTTAGTAATTAAGTCATAATAAGGTGGTATAATCAAACTGATAATATGGACTTTTCTAAGATGAAAAATGATTGGAGAAATATTACAGAGAGCCCGCTAGTGCTTAATGGATCTGACTTCCGCTGGTATGTGGGGGTTGGTCACATTTATCACAATGGTTCAGCTGTGCTGACAATGGGATCTCAGAATGAATCTCCATATACTTCATGCTACCTCCCAATGTCCCATTTAAGGAGGGATCTTACCTTATCTACCACAGGAAATCCTTCTGTTAATTGGTTTGATGGCCATAATATGAGTCGTATATGGACCACTGGCACAACCCTCTCCGCTGTGGTGGGTCATTATTGGTTGTGTGGGGAAATGATTTATCAACATATTAACGCATCTCTGCTACCTTGTGCATTGGTTAAAATAACTCCTTATTCTGCTTTAATACCCTTGAATGTGACTCATGGTAAAAGAAAGAAAAGGAATGTAAATCCTTGGGCACCTGACAATCCTGAAGATGAGGCTATTCAGGCTTCATATCAATATATTAATGCTACTTATTCTTTGACCAAAGTCCGCTTGGATGCCCTTAGCTGGACCTCCTGGATCCCAGTTCTCCAGACCCCTGCTATCACTGCTGAGTTAGGGATGGCAATTAGAAGATTACAATGCTTATTACATATACAAATGAGATCAGTGACAGAATCCATTTCTAAGCTTGCACAATCCCTGGAACAGAATACTCAAATGACTTTACAAAACCGTAGAGCTTTGGACCTTTTACTAGCAGCTGAGGGCGGGGCTTGTACTTTTTTAAATGAAACTAATTGCTGTACTGTTATAGCGAACCACACGGTCTTTGTCTTAGATGCCATGAAAAAGATTAAGACCTTATCTGATTTGAATATGGCCGATTTCAAGGGTGGTATTGATTTCAGTAATATATGGGGTGATGTTGTAAAATGGTTTGGCGGGCTGGGGGGTGGTCTCAAAGGGCTGCTTATTGCTCTATTGAGCGGTTTTGTAATCCTTGTTCTTTTCTGTTGTATATTTCCATTTGTTCTTGGCTGTTGTCGAAAGGCCCTACAGAGCTCTACCACTTTTATGTACTCTTATATACCTGTTTCTATGGTGGCTGATGTACCTGAGCCTGCCGCCACTGACATCCAGTTAATAATGTCTGCTTAACTGCCCAGGAGACTGTTTGGCTGTTCTTATAGTGGGCCTATACAGGCCCAAAGGGGGGATATTGATAGGGGAAAAATAAGGTTTAGTTTAAAGTGCACATACAGGAGGCCTGCACAAGGGAAATCAGAATCCTGTATATGGAAAGGAATGTGCTGTGCTAAGCTAAATTGATTGTTCTACTCAGAGACGACTCGCATTTGCATAGTTACTGATAAGCTGTAGTTGGCCCCAGGAGATGGGTGGATGACGTATGAATATGTTTCTGTTAATGTATAAAAGATAGACAATCCCTCCACCCTTACACACTTTTCCTTCTGTGTGGTTGTGAGTTTTATTCCCCTGGAATTCCAGGCCGCCGAGGAGGAACAAAGGAAGCAGACGAAGGGGAATCCCCAGGCCTGGAGGCTGGTAATAAGGACAACCCCCCACAACGACTTCTAATGGCAAAGTCTAGTGTCTTACCTTTTTTATCCTATTATTTATGATAGTTTTTATATATTTTTATTGTTCTTTTATGCCTTTATGATTTTTTCTATATAATTATTTATTTATTGTTTTACCTTTAGTGATCATAGTTGTGCACGACGAGACAGAAAAGGTATTTTTTAGTGTTCTTTGTTTGTGTCCTCCTCATCGTCCTCTCTTTTTATTGTGTTATGTTTTTCAGATATATTTGGCTTATTTGATCGTACGTTTTAGCTTTTTTAATATTTCTTAGCATCACTATATTTGTGTTTATAAATTTTGACATTCTATTTATGCTTTTATCATTATTTACAATTATGTCTATATAACTGATCTACATCTTCTATAGAATTTTATAATTTGTTTGATATGTCTAGAAGCACTTATAAGTTCTTATACTTTTTATAATTTTAACAGTCAACTTTATTTATATGTAATTAATTGATTTTTAAGTTATAATGTTTATATTTGATGTTTGTTATTATTGTTATTTTTTAGGTGTGTTTCCTCTAAAGACCCCCTGAAGAAGGTTTTTCCAGCCAAAACGCGTAAGGGCAATAAAAAAGGGGTTTTACCTGAATTGGATTACCGCCAGTCTCTTTCCTGCACCTGCTTGTTTGGTCTTTTGGTGCAGGTACTTGTTGCTCTCCTTGGTTTTCTACCAACCTATCTTAACCATTAGCAGTGAGTTTGCTGTGCGCTAAGCATGCTGAACTGTTAGTGCCGGGCCCCATGGTAAAAGTCCACCCTAACTGGCTAATGCACAACTGGATGAGGACTGGGAGGGTTAGGGGTGTAACATGGGCATTGATGGCGCATTGTGGTTAGCACGGACGTGATGGGTGCATGCTAGCCACAAATGCTGCAGTTATCACAAGTGTACTTAATGCCACCTAAAGGGGTGGCAGTAAGTGAACCCGTGTGCTGGTAGCCATGGTGTGGCACGTTGCATTACCAAACACTAACAGGGAGATGGGGGTACATGCCCCCATAATTAGCACAGGGGCATGTTAGTCTAGTGGCTCAAACACGCACTAATCACCTATAGCAGGAGTTCTCCATGAACAGCTAGATAAGTCCTCACTTCTGGGTAACATCATCAACATAGCCCGCACAGGAACTCTCTCAGCTCCTATTCTAGCAGCTTTTAGAAAGCTCAAATGCGCACGTTTGGCTCTTCCCAGGAATTCAGTCTAGTTGAAAAGCTTAAGAACCAACTACAAGGGGAGGTGGGAAGGTAGTGAGGACTTATCCTGCTGTCCACGGAGAACACCAACTACAAGTGAGTAAGCTTGTTTTCTCTGTGGACAAGCAGGATTAAGTGCTCACTTCTGGGAATCCACAGAACATTGCACAACAAGCAGACAGGAACAGTAATTTTATTTTGACAATTTGAACATAAAAGGAAAGGACCTAGGAGTGGAGTTGGATTCCAAACCTACAAAAGATTCCGTAGGAGTGACTGACGAAATCTGCTATTGTGTCAGGAATATTTATTTATTTATTTTATATTTCTTATATACCGCCTTTCATGATATCAAGGCAGTTTACATTGAACAAACTGAAAATACCTTTCCAAACAGTAATGAGATGTGAATGCATGGACAGAAGTCCAGGTCACAGCTTTGCAAATCTCCTCCATGAAGGCCAACTTCAAGTGGCCACCGACACAGCCATGGCTCGGACGTTATGAGCCGTGACACGGCCCTCGAATGTGAGACCTGCCTAGGCATAAGCAAAGGAAATGCAATCTGCTAGTCAAATTGATATAGTTTGCTTCATTATGGCAGCCCCTGCTCTGCCGGGGTCAAAAGAAACAAAAAGTGTGATGGACTTTCTAAGGCCTTTAGTCCCCTCCAGATAGAAGGCCAAAGTCTCTTGCAGTCTAATGTGTGCAGTATTATTTCCCCTTTGTGAGAATAAGGTTTTGGGAAAAATGTTGGTAGGACAATTGACTGGTTAAAGTGGAAATCTGACAACACTTCAGGAAGGAATTTAGGATGAATACGCAGCACCACCCTCGACTACTAGAGCCTGGTGCTAGATCACTCTGTGAGCTGATGTCACTGCCACCAAAACAATACCTTCCAAGTTAGAAACTTCAGTCCCCAGGCACTCTGTTTCAAATGGAGCTTTCAAGGAGAACCTCTGCTGTAGAAAAGCATCCATTGTGCAGCATATAGAGGCGTGCAGTAACATTTACAACAGGGTATTCAATAAATGTGCTAAATATTAACACAATGTGTAACCTTAATCAGAGTTAATGTACTCCCCTGTTTTGGGCTGAACAGATGGTGCAGCTTCCTGAAAGAACCATGAAAGCACTATCATATCTTGGTCTGAGAGTCACTTGCAAACACTGCTGAAATTCTGTAGTCTAAGCCACAACAAGAGGGGCTTAATGGCCATAACAGTTTTCACCCCCCATAAAAACACCACCCATATCACTTCCCAATCCTCTTTCCCAACAGCTGTGCCCAACAGCTTCTTTCTCTCTTTCTGCCACTCTTTTTTTAAAATTATGTTTTTGCATATATATTTCACCATTAATAAGTGAACAGAAATCAAGGAAAAAAACAACTTATATGAGGAGTATCCCCCAAAGAAATAACAATATACCAAAGGAGACACACATCAATTAGCCCACCAATAAAAAGGAAATACAGGATCCAAGAAACAGGAAATTATCACTTTATTCAATTTAAAAAAAAGTAACCGAGGGCGACCCTCACAGGAACTGCTTCTCTATGGGCCATTACAACAGTGCCTGTATCAAGGCTCCACCCGGAGCCTTCGTTCTATTCATATCAACCGCTTACACCTCCCTTCCCCCTCACAAGCACATCTGCAGGTTACTAGACAGTCAGCCTTCTTCTATGTTGGCCCCTCCCTGTGGAACTCCCTGCCCACTGCCTTACGATTGGAAGAGTCCTACCCCAAATTCCGTTCTCTCCTGAAAACCCACCTTTTCTCCTCCGCTTTCAACCTTCCCCCCTAATCCCTTGACTCTCCTTTTCCTTTATTTTTGAATCTCACTACCTCCTTTTCCACTCTCTTTATCTTTCCTTGTTTATAATGATTGTATTTCCTTTCTTTCTTTCTTTTTTTTTGAATTGTAAACCGCCCCGATGTAACGGGGGGCGGTATATCAAATGTTTAATAAACAATAAGGTACTACACCCCTCCCTCGCAGTTATAAACTCAACAAGAGACTTAGGCTTGAAAAAGGCATTCGATTTACTCTCATACACTATAACACAAATACAAGGAAAACTTAACACAAAATTTAACCCCAAAGCTAAGACCCTGGCGCTGCCTTTACATACTTCTTGACTTTCTGCCACTCTGCTTTCTCACATACTTGTCTCCCATCCCTTCACCCTATACACCCTTCCCCCATCTCCTGCCGTCCTCTTGCTTCCTTTTTCCCCCACCCTCTCATCCCCACTCCTTGCTCTTCTTCTCCTGTTCTGAACCCCTTCTCTTCTTAGCCTGATCCCATGCCATGCCTACTCTGCCCCTTCCCTGCTCATGTTCTGAAATTCCCTCACTCTTTCCACTATCTCCTCCTTCCTTCTCTTTTCCTCTCCTATTAACCCCCACTGTCCTTTCTCTTCCATCCTGTCTCTACCCCTTCTCACATCCCTTCTTGCCACCCTAATCTATCCTCTCTTCCCCGTTTTTGCCCCTAATCTTGCTCTCTTATCATTCCCACCTGCACCCACCTCTGTGCTCCACTGCCCCATCCCTTCTCTCTTTCTCTTCTTGCTGCTTAAAACTTCCCTTGCTCTGACTCCCACTAGTGACCGGGTCAAATAAAGGGCATTGGACTTAATAGCAGTCAACCCCTGCCGCCATCTGCAGCTCTCCCCAGTCGGGGGATAGAGCCTCCGGCGGCAGGGAACAGCACCATCTCTCATCGGGACTTCCTGCACGGCTTTAAAAGTTCGCGCCATCGGGCGCGTGGTCCAGTCAACCCCTGCCGCCATCTGCAGCTCTCCCCAGTCGGGGGATAGAGCCTCCGGCGGCAGGGAACAGCACCATCTCTCATCGGGACTTCCTGCACGGCTTTAAAAGTTCGCGCCATCGGGCGCGTGGTCCAGTCAACCCCTGCCGCCATCTGCAGCTCTCCCCAGTCGGGGGATAGAGCCTCCGGCGGCAGGGAACAGCACCATCTCTCATCGGGACTTCCTGCACGGCTTTAAAAGTTCGCGCCATCGGGCGCGCCCGCGCCTGACGGGCCCGCGCCTGAGGGCCTCGCCAGAGGGCCCTTTGGCGTGGCCCTTAGGCGGAGGCCTTGGTGGAGGCCTATAGTTAATACAGGCCTGACAACTGGAAATCCATCTCACCGTTACATAACGCTGTGAGGACCGAAAAAGCTGCTCCAGATGACCGCTGAACCACATCCACCTCCAGACAGACAGCGCTCCCAAAATTTACTCTCACCCAGCCTCAAAAAACCATACCGTGGAACCAGATGCATGAATGAAGAAACAACGCTGAGTCCAGCAAACATATCCAAATACAGCTGAGCTCCCACATGGTCGAGCTCGCTTACTTCACCCTCTCAACTCACAGCAAGTATACTATCCACACGTAGACTCATCTGACTATTCTCTTACAGCCTAACCATTGTGTACACCATATACCATAACTATTCTCCCCTAAGCAACTGTATTTATACCATTGTAAATGTACTAGTGCTATCAGTTACATACCATATAGGAATGTATTATTACTGTTGTCAGTAGCAATTTATCACTGTTGCCAGTGTCCTTATTTATACTGTTGCAATTCAATTATTACTGTGGTCAGTAACATTCAATTAATACTGTTGCCAGTAGCACCCAAGTTAAAGTACCTACAACCTCTCTACCATCCCAGGACTACGCCATGGCTACCCTTACTTGTTCACTCCTGCTCCTCTCCATCCTCTCTTGCATATTACATATTTCCTCTGCTCTAACATCTGATTTCAACCTTATACCTATTCACCAAACCCATAATAGGAAACACCACCAAAATTATCCACAAAGTACATACTATAATAGGCACAACTACTGTATATATGTACCTCTTGAAAATACAAATAACAAGAAACCTAATCTAAGAACTACTCCACAGAATCTCAAGTGTGCTCTCATTAATGCACGCTCAGCCCGCAACAAATGGCCAGCTATCATTGATCTTATATCAAACCTCACACTAGACATCCTATTTATCACAGAAACATGGCTGTCTAATACCGACAATGTCCTAATGAACCATCTAACCCCACCTAACTACACCATCTATACCTGTAACAGAGAAAATAGAAAGGGAGGAGGAGTTTGTATAATAGCAAGAACAGATTTGAAATATCACGTAATATCTACCAATACCACAAACCACTCAAATACACTATCCATCTCCAATAATAGCAACACCATAAATCTCATCTACAGAGCCCCAAATGCTCCAGCTGACGATCTCTCAACCATAATTGATATTGCCATCAACCCATTGGATATCAACAAACCTAACTGGATCCTTGGAGATTTTAATCTTGCCTCCACACCACCTTCAGTTTCCAACTCCTTCCTTGATGCCATGATCAACTTACACTATGATCAAATCGTAAAAACATCCACTCATAAACAAGGAAATCTTCTTGACCTCATATTTGCACCATCAGTACACCCGAATCTGATAAACCAACCTGAGCCCCTATCAACCCCCGTCCCCTGGTCTGATCACAAACTTATCTCATTCATCATTCCATCTACTGAATCTCCAAACAAGTCACCAAATGCTTACCTACCACCAAAACCAGCACGATTCCAACCTTTTAACATGGATACAATCACCTCCCTTACCATGCCAAAACTCTCCACTATACCTAACAACATCGACGACTCTGTATCAAACTGGAACAATGCTCTTCGACTATCAGCACAACCTACCACTAAACAAGACAAAACCTCTACCAACTCTTCTATCGCCAAGAAAAAGAACGCACCATGGTTCTCATCAGAGTTACGAACCTCCCTTCAACAACTGAGGAGATTAGAGAAGAAATGGAGACACTCCCTAAACCCTCATGATCAGTCCATTTACCTAGCCAACTTAAAGTCCCATCGTCAGCTAATCTGGGATAAGAGAAGAGAACACCATACAAAGCTACTTAGCCGTTCCCTCAACAAACCAAAAGATCTCTTCCAAATAGTAAAATCCCTAACTACTGAACCTCCCTCACCACAACAGGAATTTATACACCCACAACTATATGCTGATTACATTCAATCCAAGGCAATCAAGACCACTGAATCAACCACAAGTGTAACCAAGCAATCCTCCAACATCCAACTCACACTCAATAATTTCTCATCTCCAACTCCAAAGTCTATTGAAGAAATTATTACATCCATCAATGCCACTACCGCTCCAAATGATCCATGCCCGGCCTTCTGGATCAAATCACTGAAAACAGAACTTAGCCCATACATATCAGCATTAGCTGACCAGTCCCTTAGATCCGGGATATTTCCATCAGCTCTCAAGCACACCTCCATCCGTCCTCTACTGAAGAACAACAAACTGGATCCGAAAAAGGAAGACTCCTATCGCCCAATTTCAAGCATTCCTTTATTAGCCAAGATCCTAGAAAAAATCGTACTCAGACAAATTCAACAACACATTGATTCCGAGGCACCACTAGATCTAAACCAACATGGCTTCAGGGAAGCCCATGGAGTTGAAACTCTTCTAACTTCTCTATTGAACACACTCATTAACACAACAGACAATATCAGAAATGGAGTCGCTATGATCTTCCTAGACATAGCAGCAGCATTTGATTCTGTCGACCACAACCAACTACTCACCAGGCTCCACGAAAAAGGAATTCAAGGAACGGCACTGAATTGGTGCAGATCTTACCTAGAAGATCGTTGGCAACAAGTACGGACTGGGGAGACCACATCTCAACCTTTTCATCAGAAGCAAGGAGTTCCACAAGGTTCCTCTCTTTCAGCCCTTCTATTTAACATATATATGCAACCTCTCTGCAACATCTCCCGCTCATTCGGAGTATCATGTCTTATCTACGCAGATGACGTGCTCTTATTCACTCCAATCAATGTATTAAAACCTGACTACACTACTCTAATCACCTGCTTCAACTCAATATCAGATTGGCTACTCACTCAAAACCTCAGAATCAATTTTAAAAAAACCGAAGTCCTGATTGTCACTAGGAACAAAGACTTCTCTCCCCCACCAACTCTAAAAACACGTGATGCTGATCTACCACTCAAAACCTCAATACGTTATCTGGGTGTTATACTTGACCAACGACTTGAATTCAAAGAACACATAAAAAATACTGTAAAAGCCATTTACTATAAAATCAAGACCCTTCGACACCTCAGACCTATGCTTGAACCATCTGACTTTCGTACAACCTTCCAGGCATTAGTCACTCCTCATTTTGACTATGCAAATATCGTTCTTCATGGCCTACCCAAGAGCACTCTAAACCCGCTTCAATTGGCCATGAATACAGCGGCCAGAGTTCTTCATGGATCCCAAAAGAGTCAACATATTACTCCCATACTATTTGACCTCCACTGGCTCCCACTAGCTGGCAGAATCTTATACAAAGCTCTCATCCTTACCTTTAAAGCATTCCACCATATCTCATCATCCTCCTTATCTGATCTCCTCCAACACACACAGAACACCAGATCTAGACGTTCTGTAACAGAGAACTTGCTAACAATCCCAAAAGACAGCAAAAAACTCACTCAAACAACCACTTTAAGAGCATTCTCTTCCTTCGCCCCTAGATGCTGGAACACGCTACCACCTAGTATTAGAGCACAAAAGGACCTGTCCCAGTTCAGAAAATCCATAAAAACATATCTCTTCCTACAACACTTCTCTCAATATACTGACCCCCCTCCCACACAGACCATTGACCACGGCTAGCCAAATAAGCTCCTGAAATCTTACCACTTGATCTAGACCAGGCCTCACAAACCCTACCTTTAAAACTCAAGCATTTAAGAACCTATTGTAAATAATTGAAAATATCTGTTAATTGTTAATCCCTGTTATCCATGTTTTTATTCCCTGTTCTCTGTAAACTTAACATTTGTTTTTATGTTTAAGTACAAAACTTGTTAAAATGTAAACCGCGCTGATGTCAAAAGTGCGGTATATAAAAGCTGTTAAATAAATAAATAAATAAATAAAAATAGGTTCTTTTTCCTTCTACCTCTGTGATGGTGATAGCCAAGTCTCTCTCTTTTTTTCTTCAATGGACCAGCTGAGCTGCTTCAATTTGAGGAGGCAGCAGCACTACCCAGTCCAGTTGGGTTTTCAGGGTATCCACAATGAATATGCATGAGATAGATCTGCATATACTGCTTCCATTGTATGCAGATCTATCTCATGCATATTCATTGTGGATATCCTGAAGACCTGACTGGCCTGGGGGTACCAGAGGACTGGGTTGAGAACTACTGGCTTAGAGGGAAAGAACAGAGGATGGTGGTTTGATCAGCAGAATTGGTAAGGCAGTGCAGTCCAAGGACCCAAGAAAGGAACAGGGGTAGGCTCAGGGCTCCAGGCTGGCTCTGAGATTTGTTAGTACAGATGTTTGGGCAGGCGCAGCCTGAGTAGAAAAGAAACAGGGCTCCTGACTTGGCTCCATTATCAGCATGGCACTGGCACAGCATGACTACAAGAATGGCAAGCATCAGAAAAGCACAAAAAGGCTCCCCCTGGTCTGCATGCCCCCTTGGCAGGTGCAGCAACTGCAACTCCTAGTCATGTGCAGGTCAGGGGGAATTATTTCTAGGGGGCTGCAGTAAGAGAAAATGTTGTGCTATCTGCAGGTTTTTCAATTTGCTCTTATACATTTTTATTTTAGGGTAATTTTGTTAATTAAAAAAGGGATGTGGCTGCTGCCCAAACAAAAATAATGGCTGAAAGGTTACTAGAGATTTCCGAGCAAATTTTAAAAAAATACAATTTTTTTAACCCAGTGTTTTTAGCAGTTATCATGCGTTGGCCTTGAACTAGCAATCCTTGGGTTAAAAAGCAGTCCTCTTCCAAGAAGACTCATTGTGTCTTCTAGTTGGTTACATTTAGCCAGCTTATACTTTGTTCCTGTTTTTGGATTGGATTCTGTGATAGTATAAATAACTGAATTTCACACAAGCAGCGCTGACAAATTACCCAGGTCCGAGAGAGATATTTTAGGCCATGGCTGGATTTCTGACAGTTCCATAATGCACTAGGATGAGACTCAGAAATCCAGAAATGGCCTATATAGAACGGGGTAACTTGGCAGAGCTGCTTATTTATTTATTTATTTATTACATTCTCTTATATACCGCGCTATTCTGCATCAGTGCGGTTTACATTGAACAAACTGAAATTACATTGAACAGGGCATTATAACTTGGAGATAACTATTTTACAGGGAACATGGGCTATGGAGGGTTAAGTGGCTTGCCCAAGACCACAAGGAGCACCTGTGGGACTAGAAACCCCAGTCCTTCCGGCCCAAGGTTGCTGTCCTCTAGTGGGATTTGAACCCCCGACCTTCCGGCCTGAAGTACCTTGCCCCAACCACTAGGCCACTCCTCCTAATTCAAATTACACAATTCACAATTACTTTTATACTGTCAGACATTTACTAAGCTTACTCAGATCCTGGAGAAATTCTATGAAACTGTGTCTGAAAAAAACGGATATGGTTTCACAGAATTTCTGGCACAAGAAAAATCTTTGGAGTAAGTCACTTGAACAACAGTCAATAGCTTCATAAGGCAAAAAAATCCATGTAGTTCAAGACCAGACACATTTTGGGTTAATCAGGAAAGCATAGTTACTCACCTGTAATAGGTGATCTCCGGGAACAGCAGGAATTTAGTCTTCACATATGGGTATCATCGGTACTGACGTAGCCTACGCGGGAACGCTCCCCAGCGTCCAATTAGAAAGCTTTTGGGAGCATCCCACAGCGCCTGCGTGCTGCCTTCCCGCCTTTCCCAACTGCCTCTCTCCAGTTGAGTTTAAAGCTGAGACAAAGAGAGAGAGAGGGAAAGAGAAAGAGATAGAGAGATACAACTCCTAGGGGAGGTGGGTGGGTTGTGAAGACTAAATTCCTGCTGTTCCCGGAGATCACCTGTTACAGGTGAGTAACTATGCTATCTCCAGGAACAAGCAGGAATGTACTCTTCGCATATGGGAACTCCCTAGCTTTAGATGCCAGGGAGAGACCCCAGAAGTTGTGTGTCCCTGTGAAAGGGCTCCACCTCTCCCCATGGATCTCCAGCATCCTACCAGGGATGGTGGGTAGGAGTTGATTAGGTATGGAACAAGTGTGAAGAACAGCCTGACCAAACAAGGCATCCCGGCGGGAGTCCTTGTCCAAGCAGTAATGGGCTATGAAGGTATGAACCGAGGCCCAAGTGGCTACTCGACAGATGTCGTCGATAGACACAGAGTGCAGATGAGCCGTTGAAGCTGCCATGGCTCTCACATTGTGAGCTGTGACATGGCCCTCCAGAGAAAGCACAGTTACTTACCTGTAACAGGTGATCTCTGGGAACAGCAGGAATAAGTCTTCACATATGGGTACGTCGGTACCGACGGAGCCTGCGCAGGAATGCTCCCCAGCGCCCCAAAAAAGGAAAGCTTTTGGGAGCATCCCACAGCGCCTGCGCGCTGCCTTCCCGCCTTTCCTAACCGCCTCTCTCCAGTTCGAGTTTTAAAGCTGAGACAAAGAGAGAGAGAGAGAGGAGAGGAAAGATAGATAGAAAGATACAACTCCTAGTGGAGGTGGGTGGGTTGTGAAGACTTATTCCTGCTGTTCCCAGAGATCACCTGTTACAGGTAAGTAACTGTGCTATCTCCAGGAACAAGCAGGAATGAGTCTTCACATATGGGGACTCCCCAGCTAGAGATGCCTGGGAGATCCCCAAGGTTGTGCGACCCTGCGAAGGGCTCTACCTCCTCCCATGGATCTCAGGCATCCAACCAGGGATGGAGGGCAGGAGTTGATCAAGCATGGAACAGGTGTTTGAGAACAGCCTGACCAAACAAGGCATCCCGGCGGGAGTCCTTGTCCAAGCAGTAATGGGCTGTGAAGGTATGAACTGAGGCCCAGGTGGCCGCTCGACAGATCTGGTCGATGGACACAGAATTTAGATGAGCCATAGAGGTTGCCATGGCCCTCACATTGTGAGCTGTGACATGGCCCTCCAGAGAAAGGTTCTTGCTCTGATA
This sequence comes from Ichthyophis bannanicus, assembly GCA_033557465.1. NCBI lineage: Eukaryota > Metazoa > Chordata > Amphibia > Gymnophiona > Ichthyophiidae > Ichthyophis > Ichthyophis bannanicus. Next base: position 489,953,327 of record CM066033.1, read on the forward strand.
GGCAAAAGAAATAAACTGAGCAATCCAATTGGACAGTGTTCTCTTAGAGACTGGAAGTCCCAAATGAGAGGGATCAAAAGCAACAAAGAGCTGAGAAGACTTTCTATGTTGCTGTGTCCTTTGTAAGTAAAAGACAAGAGCCCTCTTACAATCCAGGGTATGAAGATTCCTCTCTGCACTTGATGCATGAGGACCTGGAAAGAAGACAGGTAAGTACACCTCTTGGTTAAGATGAAAAGGTGAGACCACTTTAGGCATAAAGTGTGGATTGGTCCTAAGGACTACCTTTTCATGATGGAACATTGTATAAGGTGGATTAGCCACTAAGGCCTGCAGCTCACTGATGCGGCGAGCCGAGGTGACTGCAATAAAAAAAGATAACTTTCCAGGAAAGAAATTTCAAGGAGGCAGTGGCTAAGGGTTCAAAGGGAGGCTTCATGAGCTGACAAAGAACCAAATTCAAGTCCCATGCCACTGGAGGTGGTCCAATGGGAGGTTTACTTAAAAGGCGGCCTCTCATGAATCTTGCAATAAGAGGATGAGACGAAATAGGTTGTCCATTGAGAGGCTTGAGAGATGCTGCAATAGCACTCAAATGGACCCTTACTGAATTCGTTTTGAGGCCTGCATGGGAAAGATGTAGGAGATACTCTAGTAAAGAATTCAAAGGTATTGCTAGAGGGTTAAAACCCTTCTCAGCACACCAAATGGTAAACCTCTTCCATTTAGAAGCATAGGAACGCCTAGTAGAAGGCTTTCTGGAAGCATGAAGGATATCCCTCACTTGCCGAGACAGATGCCAATCTTGAAGGTCTAAGCCTTCAGCAACCAAGCCCTGAGATGGAGAGATTGGGGGTTTGGGTGCCACAACGTTCCCCCTCCTGAGACAGGAGATCTGGAGCAGATCCCAAGTCCAGGGAGGGAGCTTGAGAGAGATGCAGGAGTAGAGGGTACCACACTTGGCGTGGCCATCGTGGAGCTATGAGGATCATAGTCCCTCGATCTCTCTGAAGCTTGAACAGGGTCTTGGGAATTAGGGGAATGGGTGGAAAGGCGTATAGGAAGTCTTGACCCCAATGAAGGAGGAAGGCATCCTTGGCCTGAACTCCCTGACACGGAATTCTGGAACAGAATTGGGGAAGTTTGGCATTCCACGGACTTGCAAAGAGGTCTATGTCCGGGGCTCCCCAAATTTGAAAGATTCTGACTATCTGGTCCATATGAAGGGACCATTCATGTGGAAGCAGAACTTGACTGAGTCTGTCTGCCCAAGAGTTTTGAACTCCTGGAAGGTATACTGCCAGAAGATAAATTTGATGCTCTCTGGCGAAGGCCCACAATCTCAGAGCTTCGTTGCAAAGCGACAGAGAGCCAGTCCCTCCCTGCTTGTTCACATAGAACATGGCTACTTGGTTGTCCGTGTGAATGAGGACTGTCTTGTAGCTGAGCAGGGTATGGAAGACTCAGAGCCAGGAAGATTGCTCTGAGCTCTAAGATGTTGATATGTAGAGAGGTCTCCCGTGGGGACCAAATGCCCTGGGTGGAGATGTCGAGAAGATGAGCTCACCAACCCTTTGGAGAGGCATCTGTTGTAAGGGTTGCTTGGGGTAACAACTGTTGAAAGGGGGACCCCTGCAACAGATTTTGAGTGGACTTCCACCACTGGAGAGACCAAAAGAGGCGCCTGGAGGTTGCTATTTTGTCTGAGATCCAGCATGATGCCTGGGTCCATTGGTTGGACAAAGTCCATTGAGCTGCCCTCATGTGAAGGCGAGCATAAGGGACCACATGCACAGTGGATGCCATGTGGCCTAGCAGTTGTAACATCTCTCGAGCAGTTAAATGGGTTTTTAACTGAATCTGGGAGGCTAACAGCACTAAGCGTAGGCAACGGGCCTGGGGAAGATAGGCCCTTGCAGTTGTGGTATCCAGCAAGGCCCCTATGAACTCTAGAGACTGAGTAGGGGTGAGTTGGGACTATGGAATGTTTATCACCAGTCCCAGACACTGCAGACCACACATTGTGCAGGTTAGGGAAGTCTGGGCCTCTGACTGGGATGGAGCTCGGATGAGCCAGTCGTCCAGATATGGGAATACGAATATTCCTAGAGTGCGGAGGAATGCAGCTACTACTGCCATGCATTTTGTGAACACTCTTGGAGCAGAGGACAGACCAAAAGGAAGTACCCTGTATTGGTAGTGCTTCCCTTGATAAAGGAACCGAAGGAACCTTCTGTGTGCTGGATGGATGAGTATATGGGTGTACGCATCCTTGAGATCTAGAGAACAAAGCCAATCCTGACTCTGAAGGTATGGAAGGAGAGTACCTAGAGAAATCATTTTGAATTTCTCCTTGCATAGAAACTTGTTCAATTCTCTGAGATCTAATATGGGTCTGTAACCCCCTGTTTTCTTTGGGATAAGAAAGTAGGGGGAGTAGAACCCTGAGCCCTGTTGAAGAAGGGGTACTTCTTCTATTGCCCCTTGGGCAAGAAGGGTAGTAATCTCTTGACCGAGAAGGTCGAGGAGAGATGTTTGAGAATTGAACTGTCTCACCATGGTGTGAGGAGGAAGGTTTGAGAAATGAAGTTTGTACCCTTCCCTTATGATGGAGAGGGTCCATTGCTCTGCTGTGATTTGTTCCCATCTGGGAGCAAAGTAAGCTAACCTTCCTGGAATGGTGAGAGGCTCTGGTTCTGCTAGAGCCAGAAAGGCTAAGTTCTCTAGATGCAAGTCAAAGGCCCTGAGGAGGCTGAGGCTGTTGGGCTACAGGAGTCCTTGCAGCCTTAGGCTTGGCCTGTTTAGGTTGTTGATCTTTTGCAGCAAAACGACCTGCAGAAGATGTCTGTTGACCATAAACAGGATAATATCTTCCCTTCTTGGGAAAATATGGCTTTTTGAACAACCTCTTCTTGACAGGATTAGAGGTAGACTTTGAAAGCCTATCCAAAGCAGAATTTTCTGCATCCATCTGTGTGGCCTTTGCCTGCCAATCCTTGCCAAAAAGGTTTTCACCTGTACAAGGAAGATTTCCCAATCCATCTTGGACCCAAGGTTCCAGATCAGAAGCTTGTAACCAAGCAATTCTGCGTGCACCTATGGCAATAGCCAAAGCTCTGCTGGCACCCTCAAAAGAGTCAAAGGCTGCACGGTTGGAAAATTTGTAAACATCTTGGGCATGCTTAAGCCAAGTGAGAAACTCTTCCCTCTTATCTTCTGGAAGAAAAGGGAGGAAAGTTTGCAGATGATCTGTAACTTCTTTTAGAAACATCCCCATATAGAGACTATAGGAGTGGATTCTGGCAACAAGCATACTGGCTTGAAAGATTTTTCTGCCAAAAGCATCTAAGGTTCTACATTCTCTCCCTGGAGGAGTAGAAGAGTGCCTTTTTGCACTCTAACTTTTTCATGGCAGACTCCACCACAATAGAGTGGTGAGGAAGCTGAATCTTATGAAACCCAGGACAACGCGAGACACGGTACATGGTGTCTAGCCTACGAGAGTGGGAAGAGATAGTAAGAGGGGTCTCCCATATGCCCAACATGTGATCATAAAGGATCTCATGAACTGGCAAAGTGGATGCCTCTTTAGGAGCCTTGGGATATTGCAAAATATCCAACTTTTTGGCTCTAGGCTCTGACTCAGGGGCCACTGAGATAGAGAGCCCTTGGCCACTTCTCTTATAAAGTCCTGAAAAGACAAGTCCTCTGGAG